>CM073528.1:5000-2405000 GCA_037074615.1 Leucaena leucocephala
ACTCACAAACCGAGACCCCAATGGAGTTCCAAAAGTTCTATTTTGGACAGTTTTGGGATTTTGGGGTTTTCAGGCGTGAAGTGAATTTTTCAGCGAGCAGTGATAATTTATCTGGAAAGCACACTTGTCAAGCTTTCCAGATAGTCCAGCTTTATAATCTGTCGACATCTACGTTGCCTTGTAGAATTCGTCAAATCGAGACCCCAACGGAGACCCAAAAGTTCTATTTTAGACAGTTTTAGGATTTTGGAGTTTTCCGGCGTCAAATGAATTTTTTAGCGAACGGTGATAATTTAACTGGAAAGTAGACTTGTCAAACTTTCTACATAGTCTAGTTTTATATTCTATCGACATCTACGTTGCCCTATAGAACTCGCCAAACTGAGACCCCAACGGAGGCCCAAAAGTTCCATTTTGGACTGTTATGGGATTTTGGTGTTTTCGGGCGTCAAATGAATTTTTCTGCGTGCGATGATAATTTATATGGAAAGTAGACTCGTCAAACTTTCTAAATAGTGTAGTTTTATAATCTATCGATATCTATGCTGCCCAGTAGAACTCACCAACCTGAGACCCCAACGGAGGCCCAAAAGTTCCATTTCGGACTGTTCTGGGATTTTGGTGTTTTCAGGCGTCAAATGAATTTTTCTGCGTGAGATAATAATTTATATGGAAAGTAGACTTGTCAAACTTTCCAGAGAATCCAATTTCCTAATCTATCGACTTCTACATTCCCCTGTAGAACTCACCAAACCGAGACCCCAACGGAGGTCCAAAAGTTGAATTTCAGATAGTTTTGGGATTTTTGTGTTTTTCGGGCGTCAATTGAATTTTTCAGCGAGCGGTTATAATTTATCTGGAAAGTACACTTGTCAAGCTTTCCAAATAGTCTAGTTTCATAATCTATCGACATCTACGTTGCCCTGTAGAAATTGCCAAATCGAGACCCCAACAGAGGCCCAAATGTTCCATTTTAGACAGTTTTGGGATTTTGGGGTTTTCCGGCGTCAAATGAATTTTTTAGCGAGCGGTGATAATTTTACTGGAAAGTAGACTTGTCAAGCTTTCTACATAGTCTAGTTTTATAATCTATCGACATCTACGTTGCCCTGTAGAACTTGCCAAACTGAGACCCCAACGGAGGCCCAAAAGTTCCATTTTGGACTCTTATGGGATTTTGGTTTTTAAGGCGTCAAATGAATTTTTCTGCGTGCGATGATAATTTATATGGAAAGTAGACTTGTCAAACTTTCTAGAGAATCCAATTGCCTAATCTATCCACTTCTATGTTCCCCTGTAGAACTCACAAACCGAGACCCCAATGGAGGTCCAAAAGTTCTATTTTGGACAATTTTGGGATTTTGGGGTTTTCAGGCGTCAAGTGAATTTTTCAGCGAGCAGTGATAATTTATCTGGAAAGCACACTTGTCAAGCTTTCCAGATAGTCCAGCTTTATAATCTGTCGACATCTACGTTGCCTTGTAGAATTCGTCAAATCGAGACCCCAACGGAGACCCAAAAGTTCTATTTTAGACAGTTTTAGGATTTTGGAGTTTTCCGGCGTCAAATGAATTTTTTAGCGAACGGTGATAATTTAACTGGAAAGTAGACTTGTCAAACTTTCTACATAGTCTAGTTTTATATTCTATCGACATCTACGTTGCCCTATAGAACTCGCCAAACTGAGACCCCAACGGAGGCCCAAAAGTTCCATTTTGGACTGTTATGGGATTTTGGTGTTTTCGGGCGTCAAATGAATTTTTCTGCGTGCGATGATAATTTATATGGAAAGTAGACTCGTCAAACTTTCTAAATAGTGTAGTTTTATAATCTATCGATATCTATGCTGCCCAGTAGAACTCACCAACCTAAGACCCCAACGGAGGCCCAAAAGTTCCATTTCGGACTGTTCTGGGATTTTGGTGTTTTCAGGCGTCAAATGAATTTTTCTGCGTGAGATAATAATTTATATGGAAAGTAGACTTGTCAAACTTTCCAGAGAATCGAATTTCCTAATCTATCGACTTCTACATTCCCCTGTAGAACTCACCAAACCGAGACCCCAACGGAGGTCCAAAAGTTCAATTTCAGATAGTTTTTGGATTTTTGTGTTTTTCGGGCGTCAATTGAATTTTTCAGCGAGCGGTTATAATTTATCTGGAAAGTACACTTGTCAAGCTTTCCAAATAGTCTAGTTTCATAATCTATCGACATCTACGTTGCCCTGTAGAAATTGCCAAATCGAGACCCCAACAGAGGCCCTAATGTTCCATTTTAGACAGTTTTGGGATTTTGGGGTTTTCCGGCGTCAAATGAATTTTTTAGCGAGCGGTGATAATTTTACTGGAAAGTAGACTTGTCAAGCTTTCTACATAGTCTAGTTTTATAATCTATCGACATCTACGTTGCCCTGTAGAACTTGCCAAACTGAGACCCCAACGGAGGCCCAAAAGTTCCATTTTGGACTGTTATGGGATTTTGGTTTTTAAGGCGTCAAATGAATTTTTCTGCGTGCGATGATAATTTATATGGAAAGTAGACTTGTCAAACTTTCTAGAGAATCCAATTGCCTAATCTATCCACTTCTATGTTCCCCTGTAGAACTCACAAACCGAGACCCCAATGGAGGTCCAAAAGTTCTATTTTGGACAGTTTTGGGATTTTGGGGTTTTCAGGCGTCAAGTGAATTTTTCAGCGAGCAGTGATAATTTATCTGGAAAGCACACTTGTCAAGCTTTCCAGATAGTCCAGCTTTATAATCTGTCGACATCTACGTTGCCTTGTAGAATTCGTCAAATCGAGACCCCAACGGAGACTCAAAAGTTCTATTTTAGACAGTTTTAGGATTTTGGAGTTTTCCGGCGTCAAATGAATTTTTTAGCGAACGGTGATAATTTTACTGGAAAGTAGACTTGTCAAGCTTTCTACATAGTCTAGTTTTATAATCTATCGACATCTACGTTGCTCTGTAGAACTCGCCAAACTGAGACCCCAACAGAGGCCCAAAAGTTCCATTTTGGACTGTTATGGGATTTTGGTTTTTAAGGCGTCAAATGAATTTTTCAGCGTGCGATGATAATTTATATGGAAAGTAGGCTTATCAAACAATCCAGAGAATCAAATTTCCTAATCTATCGACTTCTACGTTGCCCTGTAAAACTCGCCAAACTGAGACCCCAACAGAGGCCCAAAAGTTCCATTTTGTAGAGTTTTGGGATTTTGGGGTTTTCTGGCGTCAAATGAATTTTTCAGCGAGCGGTGATAATTTATCTGGAAAGTAGACTTGTCAAGCTTTCTATATAGTGTAGTTTTATAATCTATCGATATCAATGTTGCCCAGTAGAACTCGCCAACTTAAGACCCTAACGGAGGCCTAAAAGTTCCATTTCAGACTGTTCTGGGATTTTGGTGTTTTCGGGCGACAAATGAATTTTTCTGCGTACGATGATAATTTATATGGAAAGTAGACTTGTCAAACTATAGAGAGAATCCAATTTCCTAATCTATCGACTTCTACGTTCCCCTGTAGAACTCCCCAAACTGAGACCCCAACGGAGGTCCAAAAGTTCAATTTCAGACAGTTTTGGGATTTTGGGCATCAATTGAATTTTTCAGTGAGCGGTGATAATTTATCTACAAAGTAAACTTGTCAAGCTTTCTAGATAGTCTAGCTTCATAATCTATCGATATCTATATTGCCCTATAGAACTCGCCAAATCGAGATCCCAACGGAGGCCCAAAAGTTCCATTTTGACAGTTTTGGGATTTTACGGTTTTCGGGCGTCAAATGAATTTTTCAGCGAGCGGTAATAATTTATCTGCAAAGTAGACTTGTCAAGCTTTCTACATAGTCTAGGTTTATAATCTATCGACATCTACGTTACCCTGTAGACCACGCCAAACTGAGACCCCAACAGAGGCCAAAAAGTTCTATTTCAGACTTTTCTGGGATTTTGGTGTTTTCGGGTGTCAAATGAATTTTTCTGCGTGCGATGATAATTTATATGGAAAGTAGACTTGTCAAACTTTCAGAGAATCTAATTTCCTAATCTATCGACTTCTACGTTCCCCTGTAGAACTCGCCAAACTGAGACCCCAACGGAGGCCCAAAAGTTCCATTTTGGACTGTTATGGGATTTTGGTGTTTTCGGGCGTCAAATGAATTTTTCTGCGTGCGATGATAATTTATATGGAAAGTAGACTCGTCAAGCTTTCTAAATAGTGTAGTTTTATAATCTATCGATATCTATGTTGCCCAGTAGAACTCGCCAACCTGAGACCCCAACGGAGGCCCAAAATTTCTATTTCGAACTGTTCTGGGATTTTGGTGTTTTCGGGCGTCAAATGAATTTTTCTGCGTGCGATGATAATTTATATGGAAAGTAGACTCGTCAAGCTTTCTAAATAGTGTAGTTTTATAATCTATCGATATCTATGTTGCCCAGTAGAACTCGCCAACCTGAGACCCCAACGGAGGCCCAAAATTTCTATTTCGAACTGTTCTGGGATTTTCGTGTTTTCGGGCGTCAAATGAATTTTTCTGCGTGCGATGATAATTTATATGGAAAGTAGACTTGTCAAACTTTCCAGAGAATCCAATTTCCTACTCTATCAACTTCTACGTACCCCTGTAGAACTCCCTAAACCGAGACCCCAACGGAGGTCCAAAAGTTCAATTTCAGACAGTTTTGGGATTTTGGTGTTTTCGGGCGTCAATTGAATTTTTCAGCGAGCAGTGATAATTTATCTAGAAAGTAAACTTGTGAAGCTTTCTAGATAGTCTAGCTTCATAATCTATCGATATCTTCATTGCCCTATAGAACTCGCCAAATCGAGACCCCAACGGAGGCCCAAAAGTTCCATTTTGGACAGTTTTGGGATTTTAGGGTTTTCGGGGGTCAAATGAATTTTTCAGCGAGCGGTGATAATTTATCTGCAATGTAGACTTGTCAAGCTTTCTGCATAGTCTAGTTTTATAATCATCGACATCTACGTTGCCCTGTAGACCACGCCAAACTGAGACCCCAACGGAGGCCCAAAAGTTATATTTCGGACTGTTCTGGGATTTTGGTGTTTTCGGGCGTCAAATGAATTTTTCTGCATGCGATGATAGTTTATATGGAATGTAGACTTGTCAAACTTTCCAGAGAATCCAATTTCCTACTCTATCAACTTCTACGTACCCCTGTAGAACTCCCTAAACCGAGACCCCAACGGAGGTCCAAAAGTTCAATTTCAGACAGTTTTGGGATTTTGGTGTTTTCGGGCGTCAATTGAATTTTTCAGCGAGCGGTTATAATTTATCTAGAAAGTAAACTTGTCAAGCTTTCCAGATAGTCTAGCTTCATAATCTATCGATATCTACATTTCCCTATAGAACTCGCCAAATCGAGACCCCAACGGAGGCCCAAAAGTTCCATTTTGGACAGTTTTGGGATTTTAGGGTTTTCGGGGGTCAAATGAATTTTTCAGCGAGCGGTGATAATTTATCTGCAATGTAGACTTGTCAAGCTTTCTGCATAGTCTAGTTTTATAATCATCGACATCTACGTTGCCCTGTAGAAATTGCCAAATCGAGACCCCAACAGAGGCCCTAATGTTCCATTTTAGACAGTTTTGGGATTTTGGGGTTTTCCGGCGTCAAATGAATTTTTTAGCGAGCGGTGATAATTTTACTGGAAAGTAGACTTGTCAAGCTTTCTACATAGTCTAGTTTTATAATCTATCGACATCTACGTTGCCCTGTAGAACTTGCCAAACTGAGACCCCAACGGAGGCCCAAAAGTTCCATTTTGGACTGTTATGGGATTTTGGTTTTTAAGGCGTCAAATGAATTTTTCTGCGTGCGATGATAATTTATATGGAAAGTAGACTTGTCAAACTTTCTAGAGAATCCAATTGCCTAATCTATCCACTTCTATGTTCCCCTGTAGAACTCACAAACCGAGACCCCAATGGAGGTCCAAAAGTTCTATTTTGGACAGTTTTGGGATTTTGGGGTTTTCAGGCGTCAAGTGAATTTTTCAGCGAGCAGTGATAATTTATCTGGAAAGCACACTTGTCAAGCTTTCCAGATAGTCCAGCTTTATAATCTGTCGACATCTACGTTGCCTTGTAGAATTCGTCAAATCGAGACCCCAACGGAGACTCAAAAGTTCTATTTTAGACAGTTTTAGGATTTTGGAGTTTTCCGGCGTCAAATGAATTTTTTAGCGAACGGTGATAATTTTACTGGAAAGTAGACTTGTCAAGCTTTCTACATAGTCTAGTTTTATAATCTATCGACATCTACGTTGCTCTGTAGAACTCGCCAAACTGAGACCCCAACAGAGGCCCAAAAGTTCCATTTTGGACTGTTATGGGATTTTGGTTTTTAAGGCGTCAAATGAATTTTTCAGCGTGCGATGATAATTTATATGGAAAGTAGGCTTATCAAACAATCCAGAGAATCAAATTTCCTAATCTATCGACTTCTACGTTGCCCTGTAAAACTCGCCAAACTGAGACCCCAACAGAGGCCCAAAAGTTCCATTTTGTAGAGTTTTGGGATTTTGGGGTTTTCTGGCGTCAAATGAATTTTTCAGCGAGCGGTGATAATTTATCTGGAAAGTAGACTTGTCAAGCTTTCTATATAGTGTAGTTTTATAATCTATCGATATCAATGTTGCCCAGTAGAACTCGCCAACTTAAGACCCTAACGGAGGCCTAAAAGTTCCATTTCAGACTGTTCTGGGATTTTGGTGTTTTCGGGCGACAAATGAATTTTTCTGCGTACGATGATAATTTATATGGAAAGTAGACTTGTCAAACTATAGAGAGAATCCAATTTCCTAATCTATCGACTTCTACGTTCCCCTGTAGAACTCCCCAAACTGAGACCCCAACGGAGGTCCAAAAGTTCAATTTCAGACAGTTTTGGGATTTTGGGCATCAATTGAATTTTTCAGTGAGCGGTGATAATTTATCTACAAAGTAAACTTGTCAAGCTTTCTAGATAGTCTAGCTTCATAATCTATCGATATCTATATTGCCCTATAGAACTCGCCAAATCGAGATCCCAACGGAGGCCCAAAAGTTCCATTTTGACAGTTTTGGGATTTTACGGTTTTCGGGCGTCAAATGAATTTTTCAGCGAGCGGTAATAATTTATCTGCAAAGTAGACTTGTCAAGCTTTCTACATAGTCTAGGTTTATAATCTATCGACATCTACGTTACCCTGTAGACCACGCCAAACTGAGACCCCAACAGAGGCCAAAAAGTTCTATTTCAGACTTTTCTGGGATTTTGGTGTTTTCGGGTGTCAAATGAATTTTTCTGCGTGCGATGATAATTTATATGGAAAGTAGACTTGTCAAACTTTCAGAGAATCTAATTTCCTAATCTATCGACTTCTACGTTCCCCTGTAGAACTCGCCAAACTGAGACCCCAACGGAGGCCCAAAAGTTCCATTTTGGACTGTTATGGGATTTTGGTGTTTTCGGGCGTCAAATGAATTTTTCTGCGTGCGATGATAATTTATATGGAAAGTAGACTCGTCAAGCTTTCTAAATAGTGTAGTTTTATAATCTATCGATATCTATGTTGCCCAGTAGAACTCGCCAACCTGAGACCCCAACGGAGGCCCAAAATTTCTATTTCGAACTGTTCTGGGATTTTGGTGTTTTCGGGCGTCAAATGAATTTTTCTGCGTGCGATGATAATTTATATGGAAAGTAGACTCGTCAAGCTTTCTAAATAGTGTAGTTTTATAATCTATCGATATCTATGTTGCCCAGTAGAACTCGCCAACCTGAGACCCCAACGGAGGCCCAAAATTTCTATTTCGAACTGTTCTGGGATTTTCGTGTTTTCGGGCGTCAAATGAATTTTTCTGCGTGCGATGATAATTTATATGGAAAGTAGACTTGTCAAACTTTCCAGAGAATCCAATTTCCTACTCTATCAACTTCTACGTACCCCTGTAGAACTCCCTAAACCGAGACCCCAACGGAGGTCCAAAAGTTCAATTTCAGACAGTTTTGGGATTTTGGTGTTTTCGGGCGTCAATTGAATTTTTCAGCGAGCAGTGATAATTTATCTAGAAAGTAAACTTGTGAAGCTTTCTAGATAGTCTAGCTTCATAATCTATCGATATCTTCATTGCCCTATAGAACTCGCCAAATCGAGACCCCAACGGAGGCCCAAAAGTTCCATTTTGGACAGTTTTGGGATTTTAGGGTTTTCGGGGGTCAAATGAATTTTTCAGCGAGCGGTGATAATTTATCTGCAATGTAGACTTGTCAAGCTTTCTGCATAGTCTAGTTTTATAATCATCGACATCTACGTTGCCCTGTAGACCACGCCAAACTGAGACCCCAACGGAGGCCCAAAAGTTATATTTCGGACTGTTCTGGGATTTTGGTGTTTTCGGGCGTCAAATGAATTTTTCTGCATGCGATGATAGTTTATATGGAATGTAGACTTGTCAAACTTTCCAGAGAATCCAATTTCCTACTCTATCAACTTCTACGTACCCCTGTAGAACTCCCTAAACCGAGACCCCAACGGAGGTCCAAAAGTTCAATTTCAGACAGTTTTGGGATTTTGGTGTTTTCGGGCGTCAATTGAATTTTTCAGCGAGCGGTTATAATTTATCTAGAAAGTAAACTTGTCAAGCTTTCCAGATAGTCTAGCTTCATAATCTATCGATATCTACATTTCCCTATAGAACTCGCCAAATTGAGACCCCAACGGAGGCCCAAAAGTTCCATTTTGGACAGTTTTCGGATTTTGGGGTTTTCGGGCATCAAATGAATTTTTCAGCGAGCGGTGATAATTTATCTGGAAAGTAGACTTGTCAAGCTTTCTGCATAGTCTAGTTTTATAATCTATCGACATCTACGTTGCCCTGTACACCACGCCAAACTGAGACCCCAACGGAGGCCCAAAAGTTCTATTTCAGAGTGTTCTGGGATTTTGGTGTTTTCGGGCGACAAATGAATTTTTCTGCGTGCGATGATAATTTATATGGAAAGTAGACTTGTCAAACTTTCCAGAGAATCTAATTTCCTAATCTATCAACTTGTACGTTCCCCTGTAGAACTCCCCAAACTGAGACCCCAACGGAGGTCCAAAAGTTCAATTTCAGACAATTTTGGGATTTTGGGCATCAATTGAATTTTTCAGTGAGCGGTGATAATTTATCTAGAAAGTAAACTTGTCAAGCTTTCTAGATAGTCTAGCTTCATAATCTATAGATATCTACATTGCCCTATAGAACTCGCCAAATAGAGACCCCAACGGAGGCCCAAAAGTTCTATTTCAGACAGTTTTGGGATTTTGGTGTTTTCGGGCGTCAATTGAATTTTTCAGCGAGCAGTGATAATTTATCTAGAAAGTAAACTTGTCAAGATTCCCAGATAGTCTAGCTTCATAATCTATCGATATCTACATTGCCCTATAGAACTCGCCAAATCGAGATGCCAAATCGAGACCCCAACGGAGGCCCAAAAGTTCCATTTCTGACTGTTCTGGGATTTTGGTGTTTTCGGGCGTCAAATGAATTTTTCTGCATGGGATGATAATTTATATTGAAAGTAGACTTGTCAAACTTTCGAGAGAATCCAATTTCCTAATCTATCAACTTCTACGTACCCCTGTAGAACTCCCCAAACCGAGACCTCAACGGAGGTCCAAAAGTTCAATTTCAGATAGTTTTAGGATTTTGGAGTTTTCGGGCGTCAATTGAATTTTTCAGCGAGCGGTGATAATTTATCTAGAAAGCAAACTTGTCAAGCTTTCCACATAGTCTAGCTTCATAATCTATCGATATCTACATTTCCCTATAGAACTCGCCAAATCGAGACCCCAACGGAGGCCCAAAAGTTCCATTTTGGACAGTTTTGGGATTTTGGGGTTTTCGGGCGTCAAATGAAATTTTCAGTGAGCGGTGATAATTTATCTGGAAAGTAGACTTGTCAAGCTTTCTGCATAGTCTAGTTTTATAATCTATCGACATCTACGGTGCCCTGTAGACCACGCCAAACTGAGACCCCAACGGAGGCCCAAAAGTTCTATTTCAGAGTGTTCTGGGATTTTGGTGTTTTCGGGCGACAAATTAATTTTTCTGCGTGCGATGATAATTTATAAGGAAAGTAGACTTGTCAAACTTTCCAGAGAATCTAATTTCCTAATCTATCGACTTCTACGTTCCCCTGTAGAACTCCCCAAACGGAGACCCCAACGGAGGTCCAAAAGTTCAATTTCAGACAATTTTGGGATTTTGGGCATCAATTGAATTTTTCAGTGAGCGGTGATAATTTATCTAGAAAGTAAACTTGTCAAGCTTTCCAGATAGTCTAGCTTCATAATCTATCGATATCTACATTGCCCTATAGAACTCGCCAAATCGAGACCCCAACGGAGGCCCAAAAGTTCCATTTCGGACTGTTCTGGGATTTTGGTGTTTTCGGGCGTCAATTGAATTTTTCTGCGTGCGATGATAATTTATATGGAAATTAGACTTGTCAAACTTTCCAGAGAATCCAATTTCCTAATCTATCGACCTCTACGTTGCCCTGTAAAACTCGCCAAACTGACACCCCAACAGAGGCCCAAAAGTTCCATTTTGTAGAGTTTTGGGATTTTGGGGTTTTCGGGCGTCAAATGAATTTTTCAGCGAGCAGTGATAATTTATCTGCAAAGTAGACTTGTCAAGATTTTTGCATAGTTTAGTTTTATAATCTATCGACATCTACGTTGCCCTGTAGAACTCGCCAAACTGAGACCCCAACGGAGGTCCAAAAGTTCAATTCCAGAAAGTTTTGGGATTTTGGTAGTTTCGGGTGTCAAATTAATTTTTCAGTGAGCGGCGATAATTTATCTGGAAAGTACACTTGTTAAGCTTTTCAGGTAGTCCAGTTTCATTCTCTATCGACATCTACGTTGTCCTGTAGAACTCGCCAAATCGAGACCCCAATGGAGGCCCAAAAGTTTTATTTTAGACTGTTTTGGGATTTTGGTGTTTTCGGGTGTCAAATGAATTTTTCTACGTACGATAATAATTTATATAGAAAGTAGACTTGTCAAACTTTCCAGAGAATCTAATTTCCAAATCTATCGACTTCTACGTTCCCCTGTAGAACTCCCCAAACTGAGACCCCAACGGAGGTCCAAAAGTTCAATTTCAGACAATTTTGGGATTTTGGGCATCAATTGAATTTTTCAGTGAGCGGTGATAATTTATCTAGAAAGTAAACTTGTCAAGCTTTCCAGATAGTCTAGCTTCATAATCTATCGATATCTACATTGCCCTATAGAACTCGCCAAATCGAGACCCCAACGGAGGCCCAAAAGTTCCATTTTGGACAGTTTTGGGATTTTGGGGTTTTCGGGCGTCAAATGAATTTTTCAGTGAGCGGTGATAATTTATCTGGAAAGTAGACTTGTCAAGCTTTCTACATAGTCTATTTTTATAATCTATCGACATCTACGTTGCCCTGTACACCACGCCAAACTGAGACCCCAACGGAGGCCCAAAAGTTCTATGTCGGACTGTTCTGGGATTTGGGTGTTTTTGGGCGACAAATGAATTTTTCTGCGTGCGATGATAATTTATATGGAAAGTAGACTTGTCAAACTTTCCAGAGAATCCATTTTCCAAATCTATTGACTTCTACGTTCCCCTGTAGAACACCCCAAACCGAGACCCCAACAGAGGTCCAAAAGTTCATTTTCAGACAGTTTTGGGATTTTGGTGTTTTCGGGCGTCAATTGAATTTTTCAGCGAGCGGTGATAATTTATCTGGAAAGCACACTTTTCAAGATTTCTAGATAGTCCAACTTCATAATCTATCAACATCTACGTTGCCCTGTAGAACTCGCCAAACTGAGACCCCAACGGAGGTCCAAAAGTTCAATTTCAGACAGTTTTGGCATTTTTGTGGTTTCGGGCGTCAAATGAATTTTTCAGGAGCGGTGATAATTTATTTGGAAAGTACACTTGTTAAGCTTTTCAGGTAGTCCAGTTTCATAATCTATCAACATCTACGTTGCCCTGTAAAACTCGCCAAACTGAGACCTCAACAGAGGCCCAAAAGTTCCATTTTGTAGAGTTTTGGGATTTTGGGGTTTTCTGGCGTCAAATGAATTTTTCAGCGAGCGGTGATAATTTATCTGGAAAGTAGACTTGTCAAGCTTTCTATATAGTGTAGTTTTATAATCTATCGATATCAATGTTGCCCAGTAGAACTTGCCAACTTAAGACCCTAACGGAGGCCTAAAAGTTCCATTTCGGACTGTTCTGGGATTTTGGTGTTTTCGGGCGTCAAATGAATTTTTCTGCGTACGATGATAATTTATATGGAAAGTAGACTTGTCAAACTATAGAGAGAATCCAATTTCCTAATCTATCGACTTCTACGTTCCCCTGTAGAACTCCCCAAACTGAGACCCCAACGGAGGTCCAAAAGTTCAATTTCAGACAGTTTTGGGATTTTGGGCATCAATTGAATTTTTCAGCGAGTGGTGATAATTTATCTAGAAAGTAAACTTGTCAAGCTTTCCAGATAGTCGAGCTTCATAATCTATCGATATCTACATTGCCCTATAGAACTCGCCAAATCAAGACCCCAACGGAGGCCCAAAAGTTCCATTTCAGACTGTTCTGGGTTTTTGGTGTTTTCGTGCGTCAAATGAATTTTTCTGCGTACGATGATAATTTATATGGAAAGTAGACTTTTAAAACTTTCCAGAGAATCTAATTTCCTAATCTATCGACATCTACGTTCCCCTGTAGAACTCCCCAAACTGAGACCTCAACGGAGGTCCAAAAGTTCAATTTCAGACAATTTTGGGATTTTGGTGTTTTTGGGCATCAATTGAATTTTTCAGTGAGCGGTGATAATTTATTTAGAAAGTAAACTTGTCAAGCTTTCCAGATAGTCTAGCTTCATAATCTATCGATATCTACATTGCCCTATAGAACTCGCCAAATCGAGACCCCAACGGAGGCCCAAAAGTTCCATTTTGGAAAGTTTTGGGATTTTGGGGTTTCCAGGCGTCAAATGAATTTTTCAGTGAGCGGTGATAATTTATCTGGAAAGTAGACTTGTCAAGCTTTCTACATAGTCTAGTTTTATAATCTATCGACATCTACATTGCCCTGTAGACCACGCCAAACTGAGACCCCAATGGAGGCCCAAAAGTTCTATTTCAGACTGTTCTGGGATTTTGGTGTTTTCTTGCGTCAAATGAATTTTTCTGCATGCGATGATAATTTATATGGAAAGTAGACTTGTCAAACTTTCCAGAGAATCCAATTTCCTAATCTATCGACTTCTACATTCCCCTGTAGAACACACCAAACCGAAACCCCAACGGAGGTCCAAAAGTTCAATTTCAGACAGTTTTGGGATTTTGGTGTTTTTCGGGCGTCAATTGAAGTTTTTAGCGAGCGGTGATAATTTATCTGGAAATTACACTTGTCAAGCTTTCCAGATAGTCTAGTTTCATATTCTATCGACATCTACGTTGCCCTGTAAAAATTGCCAAATTGAGACCCCCAACAGAGGCCCAAATGTTCCATTTTAGACAGTTTTGGGATTTTGGGGTTTTCCGGCGTCAAATGAATTTTTCAGCGAGCGGTGATAATTTATCTGGAAAGTAGACTTGTCAAGCTTTCTGCATAGTCTAGTTTTATAATCTATCTACTTCTATATTCCCCTGTAGAACTCGCCAAACTGAGACCCCAATGGAGGCCCAAAAGTTCCATTTCGGACAGTTATGGGATTTTGGTATTTTCGGGTGTTAAATGAATTGTTTTGTGAGCAGTGATAATTTATCTCAAAAGTAGACTTGTCAAGCTTTCGAGATAGTCCAGTTTCATAATCTATCGACTTCTACGTTGCCCTGTAGAACCCGCCAAACTGAGACCCCAACGCAGGCCCAAAAGTTACATTCCACACAGTTTTGGGATTTTTGTATTTTCGGGTGTCAAATGAATTTTTCTGCAAGCGATGATAATTTATCTAGAAAGTAGTCTTGTCAAGCTTTCCAGATAGTCCAGTTTCTTAGTCTATCGACATCTGTGTTGCCCTGTAGTACTCGCGAAACCTGGACCACAACGGAGGCCTAAAAGTTCCCTATAGGACAGTTTTGGTATTTTTGTGTTTTCGGGTGTCAAATGATTTTTTTGCAAGCGGTGTTAAATTATGTGGAAAATAGACTTGTGAAGCTTTCCAAATAGTTTAGTTTCATAATCTATCGACATCTATGTTACCTTGTAGAACTCGCCAAACCCGGACCCCAGCGGAGGCCAAAAAGTTCTATTTCAGACAATTTTGGGATTTTGGTGTGTTTGGGCGTCAAATGAATTTTTCTGTGAGCGGTGATAATTTATCTGGAAAGCAGACTTGTCAAGCTTTCCAGATAGTCCAGTTTCATAATCTATCGACATCTAGATTGCCCTGTACAACTCACCAAACGAACACCCCAATGGAGGCCCAAAAGTTCCATTTAGGACAGTTTTGGTGCTTTGGGGCGTCAATAGAATTTTTCTGCGAGTGGTGATAATTTATGTGGAAAATAGACTTGTGAAGCTTTCCAGATAGTTGAGTTTCATAATCTATCTACATCTATGTTGTCATATAGAACTCACCAAAACCCAAACCCCAACGGAGGCTCAAAAGTTCTATTTCGGACAGTTTTGGGATTTTGGTGTTTTTGGGCTTCAAATGAATTTTTGTGTGAGCGTGATAATTTATCTAGAAAGTATACTTGTCAAGCTTAACAGATAGTCCAATTCCATAATCTATCTACATCTCCGTTGCCCTGTAGAACGCGCTAGACCAACACCCCAACGGAGGCCCAACATTTCTATTTCAGACAGTTTTGGGATTTTGGTTTTTTCGGGCGTTAAAGGAATTTTTCTGTGACCGATGATAATTTATCTAGAAAGTAGACTTGTCAAGCTTTCCAGATAGTCTAATTTCATAATCTATCGACATCTATGTTGCTCTGTAGAACTCGCCAAACCCGGTACCCAAACGGAGGCCTAAAAGTTCCATTTCGGACAGTTTTGGGATTTTGGTGTTTTCGGGTGTGAAATGAATTTTTCTGTGAGCGGTGATAATTTATCTGGAAAGTAGACTTGTGAAGCTTTCCAGATAGTTTAGTTTCATAATCAATCCACATCTATATTATCATGTATAACTCACCAAAACCTAAACCCCAACGGAGGCCCAAAAGTTCCATTTCGTACAGTTTTCGGATTTTGGTGTTTTCGGGTATCAAATGAATTTTTTTGCGAGCGATGATAATTTATCTCAAAAGTATACTTGCCAAGCTTAACAGATTGTCCAGTTTCATAATCTATTGACCTTGATGTTGTCGTGTAGAACTCACCAAAACCTAGACGCCAACGGAGGCCAAAAAGTTCTATTTCATACAGTTTTGGGATTTTGGTGTTTTCGAGCATTAAATGAATTTTTTTGTGAGCGATGATAATTTATCTCGCAAGTAGACTTGTCAAGCTTAACATATAGTCCAGTTTCATAATCTATCGTCATCTACGTTGCCCTATAGAACACGCCAAACCAACACCCCAAAGGAGGCCCAAAAGTTCCATTTTGGACAGTTTTGGGATTTTGGTGTTTTCGAGCATCAAATGAATTTTTGTGTGAGCGTGATAATTTCTCTAGAAAGTATACTTATCAAGCTTAACAGATAGTCCAATTCCATAATCTATCGACATCTTTGTTGCCCTGTAGAACGCGCTAGACCAACACCCCAACGGAGGCCCAAAAGTTCTATTTCAAACAGTTTTGGGATTTTGGTGTTTTCGGGCATCAAATGAATTTTTGTGTGAGCGGTGATAATTTATCAAGAAAGTATACTTGTCAATCTTTCCAGATAGTCCAATTTCATAATCTATCGACATCTATGTTGCCCTGTAGAACTAGCCAAACCCGAACCAAAACGGAGGCCCAAAAGTTCCATTACGGACAGTTTTGGGATTTTGGTGTTTTTAGGTGTGAAATGATTTTTTCTATGAGCGGTGATAATTTATCTGGGAAGTAGACTTGTCAATCTTAACAGATAGTCCAGTTTTATAATCTATCAACATCTACATTGCCCTGTAGAACTCGCCAAACCCAGACCCCAACGGAGGCCCAAAAGTTCCATTTCGGACAGTTTTGGGATTTTGGTGTTTTCGGGTGTCAAATGAATTTTTCTACGAGCGGTGATAATTTATTTAGAAAGTAGACTTGTCAAGCTTTCCAGATAGTCCAATTTCATAATCTATTGACATCTATGTTGCCCTGTAGAACTCGCCAAACCCTGACCAAAACGGAGGCCAAAAAGTTCCATTACCGACAGTTTTGGGATTTTGGTGTTTTCAGGTGTGAAATGATTTTTTCTGTGAGCGATGATAATTTATCTGGAAAGTAGACTTGTCCATCTTAATAGATAGTCCAGTTTTATAATCTATCGACATCTACATTGCCCTGTAGAACTCGTAAAACCCAGACCCCAACGGAGGCCCAAAAGTTCCATTTCGGACAGTTTTGGGATTTTGGAGTTTTGGGGTGTGAAATGAATTTTTCTGCGAGCGGTGATAATTTATCTGGAAACTAGACTTGTCAAGCTTTCAAGATAGTCTAATTTCATATTCCATCCACATCTACGTTGCCCTGTAGAACTCGCCAAACCCGGTACCCCAACGGAGGCCCAAGAGTTCCATTTCCGACAATTTTGGGATTTTGGTGTTTTCGGGCGTCAAATCAATTTTTGTGCGAGCGGTGATAATTTATATAGAAAGTAGACTTGTAAAGATTTCCAAATAGTCCAGTTTCATAATCTATCGACATCTACGTTGCTTTGTAGAACTCGCGAAACCTGGACGCCATCGGATGCCGAAAAGTTCCATATCGGACAGTTTTGGTATTTTTGTGTTTTCGGGCATCAAATAAATTTCTCTACGAGTGGTGATAATTTTTCTGGAAAGTAGACTTGTCAAGCTTTCCATATAGGCCAATTTCATAATCTATGAACGTCTACGTTGCCCTGTAGAACTCTCCAAACTGAGTTCCCAAGGGAGGCCCAAAAGTTCCATTTCGTACAGTTTTGGGATTTTGGTGTTTTTGGGCGTCGAATGAACTTTTTTGTGAGCGATGATAATTTATCTCGAAAGTAGGCTTGTCAAGCTTATAGATAGTCCAATTTCATAATCTATCGACATCTATGTTGCCCTGTAGAACTCGCCAAACCCGGACCCCAACGGAGGCCCAAAAGTTCCATTTCGGACAGTTTTGGGATTTTGGGATTTGCGGGTGTGAAATGAATTTTTCTGCGATCGGTGATAATTTATCTGGAAAGTAGTTTAGATAGTCCAATTTCATAATCTATCAAAATCTACGTTGCCCTATAGAACTCGCTAAACTGAGACCCGAACGGAGGCGCAAAAGTTGTATTTCATACAGTTTTGGGATTTTGGTGTTTTTGGGCGTCAAATGAATTTTTTTAGAAGCGGTGATAATTTATATAGAAAGAAGACTTGTCAAGCTTAACAGATAGTATAGTTTCATAATCTATCAACATCTAAGTTGCCCTGTAGAACTCGCCAAACCAACACCCCAGAGGAGGCCCAAAAGTTCTAATTCGTATAGTTTTGGGATTTTGGTGTTTTCGGGCGTCAAATAAATTTTTCTATGAGCGGTGTTACTTTGTGTGGAAAATAAACCTGTCAAGCTGTTCAGAGAGTCTAATTTCGTAATCTATCGACATCTATATTGCCCTGTAGAACTCGCCAAACCTGGTACCCCAACGGAGGCCCAAAAGTTCTATTTCAGACAGTTTTGGGATTTTGCTGTTTTCGGGTGTGAAATGAATTTTTCTGCGAGCGGTGATAATTTATCTTGAAAGTAGTTTAGATAGTCCAATTTCATAATCTATCGAAATCTACGTTGCCCTGTAGAACTCGCCAAACCGCGTTCCCAACGGAGGCCCAAAAGTTCCATTTCGAACAGTTTTGGGATTTTGGTGTTTTCGGGCATCAAATGAATTTTTTTGCCAATGGTGATAATTTAGCTAGAAAGTAGACTTATCAAGCTTAACAGATAGTCCACTTTCATAATCTATCGACATCTATGTTGCCCTGTAGAACTCGCTAAACCAACACCCCAACGGAGACCTAAAAGTTCCATTTCGGACAGTCTTGGGATTTTGGTGTTTTCTGGTGTGAAATGAATTTTTCTACGAGCGGTGATAATTTACCTGGAAAGTAGATTTGTCAACCTTTCTAGATAGTTCACTTTCATAATCTATCGACATCTATATTGCCCTGTAGAACTCGCCAAACCCGGTACCCCAACGGAGGCCCAAAAGGTCCATTTCAGACCATTTTGGGATTTTGGTGTTTTCGGGTGTGAAATGAATTTTTGTGTGAGCGGTGATAATTTATCTGGAAACTAGACTTGTCAAGCTTTCAAGATAGTACAATTTCATATTCCATCCACATCTACGTTGCCCTGTAGAACTCGCCAAACCCAGTACCCCAACGGAGGCCCAAGAGTTCCATTTCTGACAGTTTTGGGATTTTGGTGTTTTCGTGCGTCGAATGAATTTTTGTGCGAGCGGTGATAATTTATATAGAAAGTAGACTTGTCAAGATTTCCAAATAGTCCAGTTTCATAATCTATCGACATCTATGTTGTTTTGTAGAACTCGCGAAACCCGGACCCCATCGGATGCCGAAAAGTTCCATATCGGACAGTTTTGGTATTTTTGTGTTTTTGGGCATCAAATGAATTTCTCTACAAGCGGTGATAATTTTTCTGGAAAGTAGACTTATCAAGCTTTCCATATAGGCCAATTTTATAATCTATCGACATCTACGTTGCCCTGTAGAACTCTCCAAATTGAGTTCCCAACGGAGGCCCAAAAGTTCCATTTCGTACAGTTTTGGGATTTTGGTGTTTTCGGGCGTCGAATGAATTTTTTTGTGAGCGATGATAATTTATCTCAAAAGTAGGCTTGTCAAGCTTACAGATAGTACAGTTTCATAATCTATCAACATCTACGTTGCCCTGTAGAACTCGCCAAACCAGCACCCCAAAGGAGGCCCAAAAGTTCCATTTCGGATAGTTTTGGGATTTTAGTGTTTTCGGGCGCTAAATGAATTTTTCTGCGAGCGGTGTTAATTTATGTAGAAAATAAACGTGTCAAGCTTTCCAGTTAGTCCAGTTTCATAATCTATGGGCATATACGTTACCCTGTAGAACTCGCCAAACCGAGACCCGAACGGAGGCCCAAAAGTTCCATTTCAGACAGTTTTGCGATTTTGGTGTTTTCAGGTATGCAATGAACTTTTGTGCGAGCGGTGATAATTTATCTGGAAAGTAGACTTATCAAGCTTTCAAGATATTCCAATTTCATAATCTATCGACATCTACATTGCCCTTTAGAACTGGCCAAACTGAGTTCACAACGGAGGCCCAAACAATCCATTTCGAACAATTTTGGGATTTTGGTGTTTTCGGGTGTCAAATGAATTTTTCTGTGAGTGGTGATAATTTATCTGGAAAGTAGACTTGTTAAGATTTTTAGAGAATCCAATTTCTTAATCTATCGACATCTACATTGTCCTGTAGAACTCGCCAAACTGAGACCCGAACGGAGGCCCAAAAGTTCCATTTCAGACAGTTTTGGGATTTTGGTGTTTTCGTCCGTCAAATAAATTTTTTTTGCAAGCGGTGATAATTTATCTGGAAAATAGACTTGTCAAGCTTTTTAGATAGTCCAATTTCATAATCTATCGACATCTACATTGCCCTCTAGAACTCGCCAAACTGAGTTCCCAACAGAGGCCAAAAAGTTTCATTTCGTACAATTTTGGGATTTTGGTGTTTTCGGGTGTCAAATGAATTTTTCTGTGAGTGGTGATAATTTATCTGGAAAGTAGACTTGTCAAGCTTTTTAGAGAATATAATTTCTTAATCTATCGATATCTATGTTGCCCTGTAGAACTCGCCAAACTGAGACTCGAACGGAGGCCCAAGAGTTCCATTACGGACAGTTTTGGGATTTTGGTGTTTTCAGGTGTGAAATGATTTTTTCTGCGAGCAGTGATAATTTATCTGGAAGGTAGACTTGCAAGATTTTTACATAGTCCAATTTCATAATCTATCGACATCTACGTTGCCCTCTAGAACTCGCCAAACTGAGTTCCCAACGGAGGCCAAAAAGTTTCATTTCGTACAGTTTTGGGATTTTGGTGTTTTCGGGGGTCGAATGAATTTTTTTGCGAGCGATGATAATTTATCTCGAAATTAGACTTGTCACGCTTTCCATATAGTCTAGTTTCATAATCTATCAACATCTACATTACCCTGTAGAACTTGCCAAACACAGACCCCAATAGAGGCCCAAAAGTTCCATTTCAGACAGTTTTGGGATTTTGGTGTTTTCGGGCGACAAATTAATTTTTGTGCTAGCGGTGATAATATATCAAGAAAGTAGACTTGTTAAGCTTTCCAGATAGTCCAATTTCAAAATCTATGGACAACTATGTTGCCCTGTAGAACTCGCCAAACCAGCACCCCAAAGGAGGCCCAAAAGTTCCATTTCGGATAGTTTTGGGATTTTAGTGTTTTCGGGCGCTAAATGAATTTTTATGCGAGCGGTGTTAATTTATGTAGAAAATAAACATGTCAAGCTTTCCAGTTAGTCCAGTTTCATAATCTATGGGCATATACGTTACCCTGTAGAACTCGCCAAACCGAGACCCGAACGGAGGCCCAAAAGTTCCATTTCAGACAGTTTTGCGATTTTGGTGTTTTTAGGTATGCAATGAACTTTTGTGCGAGCGGTGATAATTTATCAAGAAAGTAGACTTGTCAAGCTTTCCAGATAGTCTAATTTCATAATCTATCGACATCTATATTGCCCTATAGACCTCTCCAAACCTGGTACCCCAACAGAGGCCCAAAAGTTCCATTTTGGATAGTTTTGGGATTTTGGTGTTTTTGGTTGTTAAATTAATTTTTCTGCAAGCGGTGATAATTTATCTGGAAAGTAGACTTGACAAGCTTTCTAGAAAGTCTAATTTCATAATCTATCGATATCTACGTTACCCTGTAGAACTCGCCAAACTGGGACCCCAACGGAGGCCCAAAGTTTAATTTCAGACAGTTTGGGGATTTTGGTTTTTTCGGGTGTCAAATAAATTTTTTAGCGAGCGGTGATAATTTATCTGGAAAGTACACTTGTCAAACTTTCCAGATAGTCTAGTTTTATAATCTATCGACATCTATGATGTCCTGTAGAGCTTGCCAAACTGAGACCCCAACGGAGCCCAAAAGTTCCATTTCGGACAATTTTGGGATTTTGGTGTTTTCGAGCGTCAAATGAACTTTTTAGTGACCGCTGATAATTTATCTGGAAAGTTGACTTGTCACGCTTTCCAAATAGTCCAGTTTCATAATCTATCGACATCTACGTTGCCCTGTAGAACTCGCCAAACTGAGACCCCAATGAAGGCCTAAAAGTTCTATTTCAGACAGTTGTGGGATTTTGGTGTTTTTGGGCGTCAAATGAATTTTTTTGCGAGCGGTGATAATTTATCTGAAAAGTAGACTTGTCAAGCTTTTCAGAGAATCCAATTTCTTAATCTATCGACATCTACGTTGCCCTATACAACTCGCCAAACTGAGATCCGAACGGAGGCCCAAAAGTTCCATTCCAGACAGTTTTGGGATTTTGGTTTTTTTGGGTGTCCAATGAATTTTTCAGCGAGCGGTGATAATTTATCTGGAAAGTAGTCGTGTCAAGCTTTCCAAATAGTCTAGTTTTATAATCTATCAACATCTACATTTCCCTCTAGAACTCGCCAAACTGGGACCGCAACGGAGGCCCAAAAGTTCCATTTCAGACAGTTTTGGGATTTTGGTGTCTTCGGGCGTCAAATGAATTTTTCAGCGAGCAGTGATAATTTATCTAGAAAGTAGACTTGACAAGATTTTCAGAGAATCCAATTTCTTAATCTATTGACATCAAGGTTGCCCTGTAGAACTCGCCAAACTGAGACCCGAACGGAGGCCCAAAAGTTCCATTCCAGACAGTTTTGGGATTTTGGTTTTTTCAGGTGTCAATTGAATTTTTTAGCGAGCGGTGATAATTTATCTAGAAAGTAGACTTGTCACGCTATCCAAATAGTCCAATTTCATAATCTATTGACCTCCACGTTGCCCTGTAGAACTCCCCAAACTGAGACCCAATGGAGGCCCAAAAGTTCTATTTCAGACAGTTGTGGGATTTTGGTGTTTTCGGGTGTCAAATGAATTTTTGAGCGAGCGGTGATAATTTATCTGGAAAATAGACTTGTCAAGCTTTTTAGATAGTCCAATTTCATAATCTATCGACATCTACATTGCCCTCTAGAACTCGCCAAACTGAGTTCCCAACAGAGGCCAAAAAGTTTCATTTCGTACAATTTTGGGATTTTGGTGTTTTCGGGTGTCAAATGAATTTTTCTATGAGTGGTGATAATTTATCTGGAATGTAGACTTGTCAAGCTTTTTAGAGAATCTAATTTCTTAATCTATCGATATCTATGTTGCCCTGTAGAACTCGCCAAACTGAGACTCGAACGGAGGCGCAAAAGTTCTATTCCAGACAGTTTTGGGATTTTGGTGTTTTCGGGCGTCAAATGAATTTTTCTGTGAGTGGTGATAATTTATCAAGAAAGTAGACTTGTCAAGCTTTCCAGATAGTCTAATTTCATAATCTATCGACATCTATATTGCCCTATAGACCTCTCCAAACCTGGTACCCCAACAGAGGCCCAAAAGTTCTATTTTGGATAGTTTTGGGATTTTGGTGTTTTTGGTTGTTAAATTAATTTTTCTGCAAGCGGTGATAATTTATCTGGAAAGTAGACTTGACAAGATTTCTAGAAAGTCTAATTTCATAATCTATCGATATCTACGTTGCACTGTAGAACTCGCCAAACTGGGACCCCAACGGAGGCCCAAAGTTTAATTTCAGACAGTTTGGGGATTTTGGTTTTTTCGGGTATCAAATAAATTTTTTAGCGAGCGGTGATAATTTATCTGGAAAGTAGACTTGTCAAGCTTTCTGCATAGTCTAGTTTTATAATCTATCGACATCTACATTGCCCTGTACACCACGCCAAACTGAGACCCCAACGGAGGCCCAAAAGTTCTATTTCGGACTGTTCTGGGATTTTGGTGTTTTCAAGCGACAAATGAATTTTTCTGCGTGCGATGATAATTTATATGGAAAGTAGACTTGTCAAACGTTCCAGATAATCCAATTTGCTAATCTATCGACTTGTACGTTCCCCTATAGAACTCCCCAAACTGAGACCCCAACAGAGGTCCAAAAGTTCAATTTCAGACAGTTGTGGGATTTTGGAGTTTTCGGGCGTCAATTGAATTTTTCAGCGAGCGGTGATAATTTATCTGGAAAGCACACTTGTCAAGCTTTCCAAATAGTCTAGTTTCATAATCTATCGATTTCTATGTTACCCTGTAGAAATTGCTAAATCGAGACCCCAACAGAGGCCCAAATGTTCCATTTTAGACAGTTTTGAGATTTTGGGGTTTTCCGGCGTCAAATGAATTTTTCAGCGAGCGGTGATAATTTATCTGGAAAGTAAACTTGTCAAGCTTTCCAGATAGTCTAGCTTCATAATCTATCGATATCTACATTGCCCTATAGAATTCGCCAAATCGAGACCCCAACGGAGGCCCAAAAGTTCCATTTTGGACAGTTTTGGGATTTTGGGTTTTTCGGGGGCCAAATGAATTTTTCAGCGAGCGGTGATAATTTATCTGCAATGTAGACTTGTCAAGCTTTCTGCATAGTCTAGTTTTATAATCTATCGACATCTACGTTGTCCTGTAGACCACGCCAAACTGAGACCCCAACGGAGGCCCAAAAGTTCTATTTCAGACTGTTATGGGATTTTGGTGTTTTCAGGCGTCAAATGAATTTTTCTGCGTGCGATGATAATTTATATGGAAAGTAGACTTGTCAAACTTTCCAGAGAATCCAATTTCCTACTCTATCAACTTCTACGTACCCTTGTAGAACTCCCTAAACCGAGACCCCAACGGAGGTCCAAAAGTTCAATTTCTGACAGTTTTGGGATTTTGGTGTTTTTGGGCGTCAATTGAATTTTTCAGCGAGCGGTGATAATTTATCTAGAAAGTAAACTTGTCAAGCTTTCCAGATAGTCTAGCTTCATAATCTATCGATATCTACATTTCCCTATAGAACTCGCCAAATCGAGACCCCAACGGAGGCCCAAAAGTTCTATTTTGGACAGTTTTCGGATTTTGGGGTTTTCGGGCGTCAAATGAATTTTTCAGTGAGCGGTGATAATTTATCTAGAAAGTAGACTTGTCAAGCTTTCTGCATAGTCTAGTTTTATAATCTATCGACATCTACGTTGCCCTGTACACCACGCCAAACTGAGACCCCAACGGAGGCCCAAAAGTTCTATTTCAGAGTGTTCTGGGATTTTGGTGTTTTCGGGCGTCAAATGAATTTTTCTGCGTGGGATGATAATTTATATGGAAAGTAGACTTGTCAAACTATCCAGAGAATCCAATTTCCTAATCTATCGACTTCTACGTTCCCCTGTAGAACTCCCCAAACCGAGACCCCAACGGAGGTCCAAAAGTTCAATTTCAGACAGTTTTGGGATTTTTGGTGTTTTTGGGCATCAATTGAATTTTTCAGCGAGCGGTGATAATTTATTTAGAAAGTAAACTTGTCAAGCTTTCCAGATAGTCGAGCTTCATAATCTATCGATATCTACATTGCCCTATAGAACTCGCCAAATCGAGACCCCAACGGAGGCCCAAATTTTCCATTTCGGACTGTTCTGGGTTTTTGGTTTTTTCGGGCGTCAAATGAATTTTTCTGCGTGCGATGATAATTTATATGGAAAGTAGACTTGTAAAACTTTCCAGAGAATCTAATTTCCTAATCTATCGACTTCTACGTTCCCCTGTAGAACTCCCCAAACTGAGACCCCAACGGAGGTCCAAAAGTTCAATTTCAGACAATTTTGGGATTTTGGTGTTTTTGGGCATGAATTGAATTTTTCAGTGAGCGGTGATAATTTATTTAGAAAGTAAACTTGTCAAGCTTTCCAGATAGTCTAGCTTCATAATCTATCAATATCTACATTGCCCTATAGAACTCGCCAAATTGAGACCCCAACGGAGGCCCAAAAGTTCTATTTTGGACAGTTTTGGGATTTTGGGGTTTCCGGGCGTCAAATGAATTTTTCAGCGAGCGGTGATAATTTATCTGGAAAGTAGACTTGTCAAGCTTTCTACATAGTCTAGTTTTATAATCTATCGACATCTATGTTGCCCTGTAGAACTCGCCAAACTGAGACCCCAACGGAGGTCCAAAAGTTCAATTTCAGACAGTTTTGGGATTTTGATGGTTTCGGGCGTCGAATGAATTTTTCAGTGAGCAGTCATAATTTATCTGGAAAGTAAATTTGTTAAGCTTTTCAGGTAGTCTAGTTTCATAATCTATTGACATCTACGTTACCCTGTAGAACTCGCCAAATCGAGACCCCAACGGAGGCCCAAAAGTTCTATTTTAGACTGTTTTGGGATTTTGGGGTTTTCCGGAGTCAAATGAATTTTTCTGCGTGCGATGATAATTTATATGGAAAGTAGACTTGTCAAACAATCCAGAGAATCAAATTTCATAATCTATCGACTTCTACGTTGCCCAGTAAAACTCGCCAAACTGAGACCCCAACAGAGGCCCAAAAGTTCCATTTTGTAGAGTTTTGGGATTTTGGGGTTTTCGGGCGTCAAATGAATTTTTCAGAGAGCGGTGATAATTTATCTGGAAAGTAGACTTGTCAAGCTTTCTAAATAGTGTAGTTTTACAATCTATCGACATCAATGTTGCCCAGTAGAACTCGCCAACCTGAGACCCCAACGGAGGCCCAAAAGTTCCATTTCAGACTGTTCTGGTATTTTGGTGTTTTCGGGCGTCAAATGAATTTTTCTACATGATAATTTATATGGAAAGTAGACTTGTCAAACTTTGTAGGGAATCCAATTTCCTAATCTATCGACATCTACGTTGCCCAGTAGAACTTGCCAAACTGAGACCCCAATGGAGGTTCGAAAGTTCAATTTCAGACATTTTTGGGATTTTGGTGGTTTCAGGCGTCAATTGAATTTTTCAGCGAGCGGTAATAATTTATCTGGAAAGTAAACTTGTCAAGCTTTCCAGATAGTCCAGCTTCATAATCTATCGACATCTACGTTGCCCTATAGAACTCGCCAAATTGAGACCCCAACGGAGCCCCAAAAGTTCCATTTTGGATAGTTTTGGGATTTTGGGGTTTTCCGGCGTCAAATGAATTTTTCAACGAGCGATGATAATTTAACTGGAAAGTAGACTTGTCAAGCTTTCTACATAGTCTAGTTTTATAATCTATCGACATCTATGTTGCCCTGTAGAACTCGCCAAACTGAGTCCCCAACGGAGGCCCAAAAGTTCCATTTCGGACTGTTCTGGGATTTTGGTGTTTTCGGGCGTCAAATGAATTTTTCTGCGTGCGATGATAATTTATATGGAAAGTAGACTTGTCAAACTTTGTAGGGAATCCAATTTCCTAATCTATCGACTTCTACGTTCCCCTGTAGAACTCCCCAAACCGAGACCCCAACAGAGGACCAAAAGTTCTATTTTAGACTGTTTTGGGGTTTTGGGGTTTTCGGGCGTCAAATGAATTTTTCTGCGTGCAATGATAATTTATATGGAAAGTAGACTTGTCAAACAATCTAGAGAATCAAATTTCCTAATCTATCGACTTCTACGTTGCCCTGTAAAACTCGCCAAACTGAGACCCCAACAGAGGCCCAAAAGTTCCATTTTGTAGAGTTTTGGGATTTTGGGGTTTTCGGGCGTCAAATGAATTTTTCAGCGAGCGGTGATAATTTATCTGGAAAGTAGACTTGTCAAGCTTTCTAAATAGTGTAGTTTTATCATCTATCGACATCTATATTGCCCAGTAGAACTCGCCCAACTGAGACACCAATGGGAGTTCTATAGGGCAACGTAGAAGTTGATAGATTATAAAACTGGACTATCTGGAAAGCTTGACAAGTCTACTTTCTAGATAAATTATCACTGCTTGCGAAAAAATTTATTTAACGCCTCCAAAACCCCAAAATCCCAAAACAGTCCGAAATGGAACTTTTGGGCCTCCGTTGGGGTCTCCGTTTTGGCGAGTTCTACAGGGCAATGTAGATATCGATAGATTATCAAAACTTGACTATCTGGAAAGCTTGATAAGTCTACTTTCTAGATAAATTATCACTGGTCGCTGAAAAATTCATTTGACCCCCGAAAACACCAAAATCCCAAAACTTTCTGAAATTGAACTTTTGGACCTCCATTAGGGTCTCGGTTTAGCGAGTTCACCAGGGGAACGTAGAAGTCAATAGATTAGGAAATTGGATTATCTGGAAAGTTTGACAAGTCTACTTTCCATATAAATTATCATGACCCGCAGAAAAATTCATTTGACGCCCCAAAACACCAAAATCCCAGAACAGTCAGAAATAGAACTTTTGGGCCTCCGTTGGGGTCTCAGTTTGGCGAGTTCTACAGGGCAACGTAGAAGTTGATAGATTATAAAACAGGACTATCTAGAAAGCTTGACAAGTCTACTTTCCAGATAAATTATCACCACTCGCAAAAAAATTCATTTGACGCCTGAAAACCCCAAAATCCCAAAATAGTCCGAAATGCAACTTTGGGGCCTCTGTTGGGGTCTCAGTTTGGCGAGTTCTACAGGGCAACGTAGATGTCGATAAATTATAAAACTGGACTATCTAGAAAGCTTGACAACTATACTTTCTAGATAAATTATCACCGCTTGCGAAAAAATTCATTTGATGCCTGAAAACCCCAAAATCCCAAAATTGTCCAAAATGGAACTTTTGGGCCTCCATTGGGGTCTCAGTTTGTCGAGTTCTACAGGGCAATGTAGAAGTCGATAGATTATAAAATAGGACTATCTGGAAAGCTTGACAAGTCTACTTTCCAGATAAATTATCACTGCTTGTAAAAAAATTCATTTGACGCCTGAAAACCCCAAAATCTCAAAACAATCCAAAATGGACCTTTTGGGCCTCCGTTGGGGTCTCGGTTTTGGTGAGTTCTACAGGGCAATGTATATGTCAATAGATTATCAAAACTAGACTATCTGGAAAGCTTGACAAGTCTACTTTCCAGATAAATTATCACCACTAGCTGAAAAATTCATATGACCCCTGAAAACACCAAAATCCCAAAACTTTCTAAAATTGAACTTTTGGACCTCCGTTAGGGTCTCGGTTTGGCGAGTTCACCAGGGGAACGTAGAAGTCAATGGATTAGGAAATTGGATTATCTGAAAAGTTTGACAAGTCTACTTTCCATATAAATTATCATCACCCGCAGAAAAATTCATTTGACGCCCGAAAAGACCAAAATCCCAGAACAGTCAGAAGTGGAAATTTTAGGCCTCCGTTGGGGTCTCAGTTTGGCGAGTTCTACAGGGCAATGTAGATGTCGATAGATTATAAAACTGCACTATTTAGAAAGCTTGACAAGTCTGCTTTCCAGATAAATCATCACCGCTCGCTGAAAAATTCATTTGACGCCCGAAAACCCAAAAATCCCAAAACTGTCAAAAATGGAACTTTTGGGCCCCCATTGGGGTTTCAGTTTGGTGAGTTCTACAGGGCAACATAGAAGTCGATAGATTATAAAATAGGACTATCTGGAAACCTTGACAAGTCTACTTTCCAGATAAATTATCACCACTCGCAAAAAAATTTATTTGCACCCGAAAAAACCAAAATCCCCAAACTGTCTGAAATTAAACTTTGGGCCTCCGTTGGGGTCTCGATTTGGCGAGTTCTATAGGGCAATGTAGATATCTATAGATTATGAAGCTAGACTATCTAGAAAGCTTGACAAGTTTACTTTCTAGATAAATTATCACCGCTCACTGAAAAATTCAATTGATGCCCAAAATCCCAAAATTGTCTGAAATGGAACTTTTGGGCCTCCGTTGGGGTCTCAGTTTGGCGAGTTCTACAGGGCAACATAGATGTTGATAGATTATGAAACTGGACTATCTGGAAAGCTTGACCAGTGTATTTTCCAGATAAATTATCACCGGTCCAAAAAAATTCATTTGACGCACGAATACACCAAATTTTCAAAACTGTCCGAAATGGAACTTTTGGGCCTCCGTTGGGCTCTTGGTTTGGCGAGTTCTACTGGGCAATGTAGATGTCGATAGATTATGAAACTGGACTACCAAGAAAGCTTCATAAGACTACTTTCCAGTTAAATTATCAATGCTCGCTAAAAAATTCATTTGACGCCCGAAAACACCAAAATCCCAAAATTGTCTGAAATTGAACTTTTGGACCTCCGTTGGGGTCTTAGTTTGGCGAGTTCTAGAGGGAAACGTAGAACTCGATACATTAGGAAATTGGATTCTCTAGAAAGTTTGACAAGTCTACTTTCCATATAAATTACCATCGCACGCAGAAAAATTTATTTGACGACCGTAAACACCCGAATCCTAGAACAGTCCGAAATGGAACTTTTGGGTCTCTGCTGCGGTCTCAGTTTGGCGAATTCTACAGGGTAACGTAGATGTCGATAGATTATAAAACTAGACTATGTAGAAAGTTTGACAAGTCTACTTTCCAGATAAATTATCACTGCTCGCTCAAAAATTTATTTGACACCCGAAAACCCCAAAATCCGAAAACTGTCCAAAATGGAACTTTTGGGCCTCCGTTGGGGTCTAGGTTTGGCGAGTTCTACAGGGCAACGTAGATGTTGATAGATTATGAAACTAGACTATTTGGAAAGCTTGACAAGTTTACTTGATAGATAAATTATCACCGGTCGAAAAAAAATTCATTTGACGCACGAATACACCAAATTTTCAAAACTGTCCGAAATGGAACTTTTGGGCCTCCGTTGGGGTCTCGGTTTGGCGAGTTCTACATGGCAACGTAGATATCGATAGATTATGAAACTGGGCTACAAAGAAAGCTTCATAAGACTACTTTCCAGATAAGTTATCACCGCTCAAAAAAAAATTCATTTCACGCCCGAAAACTCTAAAATCCCAAAATTGTCCAAAATGGATCTTTTGGGCCTCCGTTGGGGTCTCAGTCTGGCGAGTTTTACAGGGCAACGTAGAAGTTGATAGATTATATAACAGGACTATCTGCAAAGCTTGATAAGTTTACTTTCCATATAAATTATCACTGCTCACAAAAAAAATCATTTGACGCCTAAAAAGCCCAAAATCCCAAAACTGTCCCAAATGGAACTTTTAGGCCTCCGTTGGGGTCTCGGTTTGGGGAGTTCTACAGGACAACGTAGATGTCGATAGATTATAAAACTAGAATATCTGGAAAGCTTGACAAGTCTACTTTCTAGATAAATTATCAACTCTCACTGAAAAATTCATTTGACGCCCGAAAACACCAAAATCCAAAAACTGTCCAAAATAGAACTTTTAGGCCTCCGCTAGGGTCTCGGTTTGGCGAGTTCTACAAGGAAACGTAGATGTCGATAGATTATTAAAGTGAACTATCTAGAAAGATTGACAAGTGTACTTTCTAGATAAATTATCACCACTCGCTGAAAAATTCATTTTACTCCCGAAAACACCAAAATCCCAAAACTGCCTGAAATTGAACTTTTGGACCTCCGTTGGGGCCTCGGTTTGGTGAGTTCTACAGGTGAACGTAGAAGTCGATAGATTAGGAAAATGAATTCTCTAGAAAGTTTGACAAGTCTACTTTCCATATAAATTATCATCGCTCACAGAAAAATTCATTTGATGCCCGAAAATACCCAAATCCCAGAACAGTCCGAAATAGAACTTTTGAGCCTCCGTTGGGGTCTCAGTTTGGCGAGTTCTACAGGGCAACGTAGATGTTGATAGATTATAAAACTAGACTATGTAGAAAGCTTGACAAGTATACTTTCTAGTTAAATTATCACCGCTCGCTAAAAAATTCATTTGACGCCCGAAAATACCAAAATCCCAAAATTGTCTGAAATTGAACTTTTGGAGCTCTGTTGGGGTCTTGGTTTGGCGAGTTCTACAGGGGAACATAGAACTCGATAGATTAGGAAATTGGATTCTCTGGAAAGTTTGACAAGTTTACTTTCCATATAAATTATCATCGCTCACAAAAAAATTCATTTGACGCCCGAAAATATCCAAATCCCAGAACTGTCCGAAATGGAACTTTTAGGCCTCCATTGGGGTCTCAGTTTGGTGAGTTCTACTGGGCAATATAGATATCGATAGATTATAAAACTACACTATTTAGAAAGCTTGACAAGTCTGCTTTCCAGATAAATTATCACCAATGGCTGAAAATTTCATTTGATGCCCGTAAACCCTAAAATCCCAAAACTGTCTGGAATGAAACTTTTGGGCCTCTGTTGGGGTCTCAGTTTGGCGAGTTCTACAAGGCACCTAGAAGTCGATAGATTATGAAACTGGACTATCTGGAAAGCTTGACAAGTCTACTTATGAGTTAAATTATCACTACTCACAAAACAATTTATTTAACACCCGAAAATACCAAAATCCCATAACTGTCCGAAATGGAACTTTTGGGCCTCCATTGGGGTCTCAGTTTGGCGAGTTCTACAGGGGAACATAGAAGTCGATAGATTATAAAACTGGACTATCTGGAAAGCTTGATAACTCTACTTTCCAGATAAATTATCACCGCTCACTGAAAAATTCATTTGAAGCCCGAAAATACGAAAATCCCAAAAGTGTCTGAAATTGAACTTTTGGACCTCGGTTGGGGTCTCAGTTTGGTGAGTTCTACAGGGGAACGTAGAAGTCAATAGATTAGGAAAATGGATTCTCTAGAAAGTTTGACAAGTCTACTTTCCATATAAATTATCATCGCTCACAGAAAAATTCATTTGACGCCCAAAAACACCCAAATCCCAGAACAGTCCGAAATATAACTTTTGGGCCTCCGTTGTGGTCTCAGTTTGGCGAATTCTACATGGCAACATAGATGTCGATAGATTATAAAACTAGCCTATGTAGAAAGCTTGACAAGTCTACTTTCCAGATAAATTATCACCGCTCACAAAAAAATTCATTTGACGCCCGAAAACACCAAAATCCCACAACTGTACGAAATGGAACTTTTGGGCCTCCATTGGGTTCCCGGTTTGGGGAGTTCTATAGGGCAATGTAGATGTCGATAGATTATGAAACAGGACTACTTGGAAAGCATGACAAGTATACTTTCCAGATAAATTATCACCGGTCGCTAAGAAATTCATTTAAAGGCCGAAAACACTAAAATCCCAAAACTGTCCAAAATGGAACTTTTGGGCCTCCGTTGGGGTCTCATTTTGGGGAGTTCTACAGGGCAACGTAGATATCGATAGATTATGAAACTGGACTATCTGGAAAGCTTGACAAGTGTACTTTCCAGATAAATTATCATCGCTCACTGAAAAATGCATTTGACGCCCGAAAACACCAAAATCCCAAAATTGTCTGAAATGGAACTTTTGGGCCTCCGTTGGGGACTCAGTTTGGTGAGTTCTACAGGGCAACGTAGATGTCAATAGATTAAAAAATTGGATTCTATGAAAATCTTGACAAGTTTACTTTCCAGATAAATTATCACCGCTCGCTAAAAAATTTATTTGACACCCGAAAACACAAAAATCCCAAAACTGTGTGGAATGTAACTTTTGGGCCTGCGTTGGGGTCTTAGTTTGGCGGGTTCTACAGGGCAACATAGAAGTCGATAGATTATTAAACTGGACTATCTCGAAAGCTTGACAAGTCTACTTTTGAGATAAATTATCACTGCTCACAAAACAATTCATTTAACACCCGAAAATACCAAAATCCCATAACTGTCCGAAATGGAACTTTTGGGCCTCCATTGGGGTCTCAGTTTGGCGAGTTCTACAGGGGAATATAGAAGTAGATAGATTATAAAACTAGACTATCTGGAAAGCTTGATAACTCTACTTTCTGGATAAATTATCACCGCTCGCTGAAAAATTCATTTGACGCCCGAAAATACCAAAATCCCAAAGCTGTCTGAAATGGAACTCTTGCGCCTCCATTGGGGTCTCAGTCTGGGGAGTTCTACAGGGCAACATAGATGTTGATAGATTATGAAACTGGACTATCTAAAAAGATTGACAAGTTTACTTTCCATATAAATTATCACCGCTCACTGAAAAATTCATTTGACACCCAAAAACACCAAAATCCCAAAACTGTCCAAAATGGAACTTTTGGGCCTCCGTTGGGGTCTCGGTTTAAGGGGCTCTACAGGCCACGTAGATGTCGATAGATTATGAAACTGGACTATCTGAAAGCTTGACAAGTCAAATTTCTAGAAAAATTATCACCGCTCGCTGAAAAATTCATTTGACTCCCAAAAACACCAAAATCCCAAAATTGTCCAAAATGGAACTTTTGGGTCTCCGTTGGGGTCTCAGTTTGGGGAGTTCTACAGGGCAACATAGATGTCGATAGATTATAAAACTCAACTATTTGGAAAACATGACAAGTTTACTTTCCAGATAAATTATCACTGCTTGCTCAAAAATTTATTTGACACCCAAAAACCCCAAAATCCCAAAACTGTCCAAAATGGAACTTTTGGGCCACCGTTGGGGTCTCAGTTTGACGAGTTCTATAGGGCAACATAGATGTTGATAGATTATGAATCTGGACTATCTGGCAAGCTTGACAAGTCTACTTTCCAGATAAGTTATCATCGGTCAAAAAAAATTCATTTGATGCACGAATACACCAAAATTCCGAAACTGTCCAAAATAGAACTTTTGGGCCTCCGTTGTGGTCTCAGTTTGGCGAGTTCTACTGGGCAACGTAGATGTGGATAGATTATGAAATTAGACTATCTGGAAAGCTTGACAAGTTTACTTTCCAGTTAAATTATGGCTGCTCACTGAAAAATTCATTTGACGCCCGAAAACACCAAAATCCCAAAGCTGTACGGAATGGAACTTTTGGGCTTCCGTTGGGGTCTCAGTTTGGGGAGTTCTACAGGGCAACATAGATGTCAATAGATTATGAAACTAGACTATCTGGAAAGCTTGACAAGTGTACTTTCCAGATAAATTATCACCGCTCGCTGAAAAATTCAATTGACACCCAAAAACACCAAAATCCCAAAACTGTCCAAAATGGAACTTTTGGGCCTCCATTGGGGTCTTGGTTTAGGGAGTTCTACAGGGCACGTAGATGTCGATAGATTATGAAACTAGACTATCTGGAAAGCTTGACAAGTCGAATTTCCAGAAAAATTATCACCGCTCGCTGAAAAATTCATTTGACTCCCAAAAACACCAAAATCCCAAAACTGTCCAAAATGGAACTTTTAGGCCTCCGTTGGGGTCTCAGTTTAGGGAGTTCTACAGGGCAATGTAGATGTTGATAGATTATGAAACTGGACTATCTGAAAAGATTGACAAGTTTACTTTCTATATAAATTACCACCGCTCGCTGAAAAATTCATTTGACACCCAAAAACACCAAAATCCCAAAACTGTCCAAAATGGAACTTTTGGGCCTCCGTGTGGGTCTCAGTTTGGGGAGTTCTACAGGGCAACATAGATGTCGATAGATTATGAAACTTGACTATCTGGAAATCTTGACAAGTCTACTTTCCAGATAAATTATAACTGCTCGCAAAAAAAATCATTTGACGCTCGATAATACCAAAATCCCACAACTGTACGAAATGAAACTTTTGGGCCTCCGTTGGGGTCTCGGTTTGGGGAGTTCTATAGGGCAACATAGATGTCAATAGATTATGAAACTAGACTATTTAGAAAGCGTGACGAGCCTACTTTCCAGATAAATTATCACCGCTAGCTAAAAAATTCATTTGACGGCCGAAAACACTAAAATCCCAAAACTTTCCAAAATGACACTTTTGGGCCTCCGTTGGCGTCTCATTTTGGCGAGTTCTACAGGGAAACATAGATGTCGATAGATTATGAAACTGGACTATCTAGAAAGCTTGACAACTCTACTTTCCAGATAAATTATCACCGCTCGCTAAAAAATTCATTTGACGCCCGAAAACACCAAAATCCTAAAACTGTCTGAAATGGAACTTTTGGTCCTCCATTGGGGTCTCAGTTTAGCGAGTTCTAGAGGGCAACGTAGATGTCGATAGATTAAGAAATTGGATTCTGAGAAAGGCTTGATAAGTTTACTTTCCAAATAAATTTTCACTCCTCGTTTAAAAGTTTATTTGACACCTAAAAACACCAAAATCCCCAAACTGTCTGAAATGGAACTTTTGGGCCTTCGTTCGGGTCTTAGTTTGGCGAGTTCTACAGGGCAACGTAGATGTCGATAGATTAAGATATTGAATTCTCTGAAAAGCTTAACAAGTCTACTTTCCAGATAAATTATCACCGCTCGCTGAGAAATTCATTTGACACCCGAAAAAAGCAAAATCCCAAAACTGTCTGGAATGGAACTTTTGGGCCTCCGTTGGGGTCTCAGTTTGGCGAGTTCTACAGGGCAACGTAGATGTCGATATATTATGAAAGTGGACTATTTGGAAAGTTTGACAAGACTACTTTCCAGATAAATTATCAACGCTCGCTGAAAAATTCATTTGTCAGCCGAAAATACCAAAATCCCCAAATTGTCTGAAATGAAACTTTTGGGCCTCCGTTGGGGTCCCAGTTTGGCGAGTTGTACAGAACAACGTAGATGTCGATAGATTATGAAATTGGACTATTTGAAAAGCGTGACAAGTCTACTTTCCAGATAAATTTATTTGACGCCCGAAAATACTAAAATCCCAAAACTATCTGAAATGGAACTTTTGGGCCTCTGTTGGGCTCCCAGTTTGGCGAGTTCTACAGGGCAACGTAGATGTTGATAGATTATGAAACTGGACTATTTGGAAAATGTGGCAAGTCTACTTTCCATATAAATTCTCACCCCTCGCTAAAAAATTCATTTGACGCCCAAAAACACCAACATCCCAAATTTGTCCAAAATAGAACTTTTGGGCCTCTGTTGGGGTCTCAGTTTGGGGAGTTCTACAGGGCAACGTAGATATGGATAGATTAAGAAATTGGATTCTCTAAAAATCTTGGCAAGTCTACTTTCCAGATAAATTATCACCGCTCGCTGAAATATTCATTTGATGCCCGAAAACACCAAAATCCCAAAACTGTCCGAAATGGAACTTTTGGGCCTCCATTGGGGTCTCAGTTTAGCGAGTTCTAAAGGGCACGTAGATGTCGATAGATTATGAAACTGAACTATCTAGAAAGCTTGACAAGTCTACTTTCCAGATAAATTATCACCGCTCGCTGAAAAATTCATTTGACGGGCTAAAACACCAAAATCCCACAACTGTCCGAAATAGAACTTTTGGGCCTCCCTTGGGGTCTCAGTTTGGGGAGTTCTACAGGGCAACGTAGATGTCGATATATTATGAAACTGGACTATTTGGAAAGTGTGACAAGTCTACTTTCCAGATAAATTATCACCGCTCGCTAAAAAATTCATTTGACAGCCGAAAACACCAAAATCCCAAATCTGTCCAAAATGGAACTTTTGGGCCTCTATTGGGGTCTCGGTTTGGCGAGTTCTACAGGGCAACGTTGATGTCGATAGATTAAAAAATTGGATTCTCTAAAATACTTGACAAGTTTACTTTCCAGATAAATTATCATCGCTCGCTGAGAAATTCATTTGACACCCGAAAAAACCAAAATCCCAAAACTGTCTGGAATGGAACTTTTGGGCCTCCGTTGGTGTTTCAGTTTGGCGAGTTCTGCAGAGCAATGTAGATGTCGATAGATTATGAAAATAGACTATTTGGAAAGCGTGACAAGTCTACTTTCCAGATAAATTATCACCGATCGCTGAAAAATTCATTTGACACCTGAAAAAACCAAAATCCCAAAACTATCTGGAATGGAACTTTTGGGCCTCCGTTCGGGTGTCAGTTTGGCGAGTTGTACAAGGCAACGTAGATGTCGATAGATTAAGAAATTGGACTCTCTGAAAAGCTTGAAAGTCTACTTGCCAGATAAATCATTACCGCTCGCAAAAAAATTCATTTGATGCCTGAAAACACCAAAATCCCACAATTGTTTGAAATGGAACTTTTAGGCCTCTGTTGGGGTCTCAGTTTGGCGAGTTCTACAGGGTAATATAGATGTCAATAGATTATGAAACTGGACTATTTGGAAAGCGTGACAAGTCTACTTTCCAGATAAATTATAACCGCTCGCTCAAACATTCATTTGACGATCGAAAACACCAAAATCCCAAAATTGTCCGAAATTGAACTTCTATGCTCCGTTGGGGTCTCAGTTTGGCAAGCTCTACAGGGCACCTTAGATGTTGATAGATGATGAAACTTGACTATCTAGAAAGCTTGACAAGTCTACTTTCCAGATAAATTATCACCGCTCGCTGAAAAATTTATTTGACCCCCGAAAAAACCAAAATCCCAAAACTGTATGGAATAGAACTTTTGGGCCTCCGTTCGGGTCTCAGTTTGGCGAGTTCTACAGGGCAACGTAGATATTGATAGATTAAGAAATTAGATTCTCTGAAAAGCTTGGCAAGTCTACTTTCCAGATAAATTATCACCGCTCGCTGAAAAATTCATTTGAGGCCCGAAAACACCAAAATCATAAAACTTTCCTAAATAGAACTTTTGGGCCTCCATTGGGGTCTCAGTTTGGCGAGTTCTAAAGGGCACGTAGATGTCGATAGATTATGAAACTCAACTATCTGGAAAGCTTGACAAGTCTACTTTCCAGATAAATTATCACCGCTCGCTCAAAAATTCATTTGACGCCCGAAAACACCAAAATCCCACAACTGTCTGAAATAGAACTTTTGGGCCTCCATTGGGTCTCAGTTTGGGGAGTTCTACAGGGCAACGTGGAGGTCAATAGATTATGAAATTAGACTATTTGGATAGCGTGACAAGTCTACTTTCTAGATAAATTATCACCGCTCGCTAAAAAATTCAATTGACACCTGAAAAAACCAAAATCCCAAAACTGTCTGGAATGGAACTTTTGGGCCTCCGTTCGGGTCTCAGTTTGGCGAGTTCTACAGGGCAACCTTGATGTCAATAGATTAAGAAATTGGATTCTCTGAAAATCTTGTCAAGTCTACTTTCTAGATAAATTATCACTGCTCGCTGAAAAATTCATTTGACGCCCGAAGACACCAAAATCCCAAAACTGTCTGAAATGGAACTTTTGGGCCTCCGTTGCGGTCCCAGTTTGGCGAGTTCTAGAGGGCAATGTAGATGTTGATAGATTATAAAACTAGACTATTTGGAAAGCTTGACACGACTACTTTCCAGATAAATTATCACCGCTCGCTGAAAAATTCATTGGACACCCAAAAAAACCAAAATCCCAAAACTGTCTGGAATGGAACTTTTGGGCCTCCGTTCAGATCTCAGTTTGGCGAGTTGTATAGGGCAACGTAGATGTCGATAGATTAAGAAATTGGATTCTCTGAAAAGCTTGACAAGTCTACTTTTCAGATAAATTATCACCGCTCGCAAAAAAATTCATTTGACGCCCAAAAACACCAAAATCCCACAACTGTCTGAAATAGAACTTTTAGGCCTCCATTGGGATCTCAGTTTGGCGAGTTCTACAGGGCAACGTAGATGTCGATAGATTATGAAACTGGACTATTTGGAAAGCGTGACAAGTCAACTTTCCAGATAAATTATCAGCGCTCACTAAAAAGTTCATTTGACGCTCGAAAACACCAAAATCCCAAAATTGTCCGAAATGGAACTTTTGGGCTCCGTTGGGGTCTCAGTTTGGCAAGCTCTACAGGACATCATAGATGTCGATAGATTATAAAACTAGACTATCTGGAAAGCTTGACAAGTGTACTTTCCAGATAAATTATCACCGCTCGCTAAAAAATTTATTTGACACCCGAAAAAACCAAAATCCCCAAACTGTCTGAAATTAAACTTTGGGCCTCCGTTGGGGTCCCAGTTTGGCGAGTTCTACAGGGCAACATAGATATCGATAGATTATGAAATTAGACTTTCTAGAAAGCTTGTCAAGTCTACTTTCCAGATAAATTATCACCGCTTGCAGAAAAATTAATTTAACAACCAAAAACACCAAAATCCCAAAACTATCCAAAATGGAACTTTTGGGCCTCTGTTGGGGTACCAGGTTTGGAGAGGTCTATAGGGCAATATAGATGTCGATAGATTATGAAATTAGACTATCTGGAAAGCTTGACAAGTCTACTTTCTTGATAAATTATCACCGCTCGCACAAAAGTTCATTGCATACCTGAAAACACCAAAATCGCAAAACTGTCTGAAATGGAACTTTTGGGCCTCCGTTCGGGTCTCGGTTTGGCGAGTTCTACAGGGTAACGTATATGCCCATAGATTATGAAACTGGACTAACTGGAAAGCTTGACACGTTTATTTTCTACATAAATTAACACCGCTCGCAGAAAAATTCATTTAGCGCCCGAAAACACTAAAATCCCAAAACTATCCGAAATGGAACTTTTGGGCCTCCTTTGGGGTGCTGGTTTGGCGAGTTCTACAGGGCAACATAGATGTCCATAGATTTTGAAATTGGACTATCTGGAAAGCTTAACAAGTCTACTTTCTTGATATATTATCACCACTAGCACAAAAATTAATTTGTCGCCCGAAAACACCAAAATCCCAAAACTGTCTGAAATGGAACTTTTGGGCCTCTATTGGGGTCTGTGTTTGGCAAGTTCTACAGGGTAATGTAGATGTTGATAGATTATGAAACTAGACTATATGGAAAGCGTGACAAGTCTAATTTCGAGATAAATTATCATCGCTCGCAAAAAAATTCATTCGACCCCCGAAAACACCAAAATCCCAAAACTGTACGAAATGAAACTTTTTGGCCTCCGTTGGGAACTCAGTTTGGCGAGTTCTAGAGGGCAACGTAGATGTCGATAGATTATGAAATTGGACTATGTAAAAAGCTTGCCAGTCTACTTTCCAGATAAATTATCACCGCTCGCAGAAAAAATCATTTCACACCTGAAAACACCAAAATCCCAAAACTGTCCGTATTGGAACTTTTGGGCCTCCGTTCGAGTCTCAGTTTGGCGAGTTCTACAGGGCAACATAGATATCGATAGATTAAGAAATTAGATTCTCTAAAAAGCTTGACAAGTCTACTTTCCAGATAAATTATCACCACTCACAGAAAAATTCATTTGACACCCGAAAACACCAAAATCCCAAAATTGTACGAAATGAAACTTTTTGGCCTCTGTTGGGAACTCAGTTTGGCGAGTTCTAGAGGGCAATGTAGATGTCGATAGATTATGAAATTGGACTATCTAAAAAGCTTGACAAGTCTATTTTCCAGATAAATTATCACCGCTTGCAAAAAAAATTTATTTGACGGACGAAAACACCAAAATCCCAAAACTGTCTGAAATGGAACTTTTGGGCCTCCGTTCGGGTCTCAGTTTGGCGAGTTCTACAGGACAACGTAGATGTCGATAGATTAAGAAATTGGATTCTCTAAAAATCTTAACAAGTCTACTTTCCAGATAAATTATCACCACTCACAGAAAAATTCATTTGACACCCGAAAACACCAAAATCCCAAAATTGTTCGAAATGGATTGTTTGGGCCTCCGTTGTGAACTCAGTTTGGCCAGTTCTAGAGGGCAATGTAGATGTCGATAGATTATGAAATTGGAATATCTTGAAAGCTTGATAAGTCTACTTTCCAGATAAATTATCACCGCTCGCACAAAAGTTCATTGCATACCTGAAAACACCAAAATCGCAAAACTGTCTGAAATGGAACTTTTGGGCCTCCGTTCGGGTCTCGGTTTGGCGAGTTCTACAGGGTAACGTATATGCCCATAGATTATGAAACTGGACTAACTGGAAAGCTTGACACGTTTATTTTCTACATAAATTAACACCGCTCGCAGAAAAATTCATTTAGCGCCCGAAAACACTAAAATCCCAAAACTATCCAAAATGGAACTTTTGGGCCTCCTTTGGGGTGCTGGTTTGGCGAGTTCTACAGGGCAACATAGATGTTGATAGATTATGAAACTGTACTATCTGTAAGCTTGACAAGCCTACTTTCGAGATAAATTATCATCGCTCACAAAAAAATTCATTCGACGCCCGAAAACACCAAAATCCCAAAACTGTACGAAATGGAACTTTTGGGCCTCCGTTGGGAACTCAATTTGGAGAGTTCTACAGGGCAATGTAGATGTCGATAGATTATAAAATTGGCCTATATGGAAAGCTTGATAAGTCTACTTTCCAGAAAAATTATCACCGCTTGTAGAGAAATTCATTTGATGCCCGAAAACACAAAAATACCAAAACTGTCCGATATGGAACTTTTCGGTATCCGATGGGGTCCGGGTTTTGCGAGTTCTACAAAACAACGTAGATGTCGATAGATTATGAAACTGGACTATTTGGAAATCTTGACAAGTCTACTTTCTATATAAATTATCACTGCTCGCACAAAAATTCATTCGACGCCCGAAAATACCAAAATCCCAAAACTGTCAGAAATGGAACTCTTGGGCCTCCGTTGGGGTACTGGGTTTGGCGAGTTCTACAGGGCAACGTAGATGTGGATGGAATATGAAATTGTACTATCTTGAAAGCTTGACAAGTCTAGTTTCCAGATAAATTATCACCGCTCACACAAAAATTCATTTCACACCCGAAAACACCAAAATCCCAAAACGGTCTGAAATGGACCTTTTGGGCCTCCGTTGGGGTACCGGGTTTGGCGAGTTCTACAGGGCAATATAGATGTCGATAGATTATGAAAGTGAACTATCTAGAAAGGTTGACAAATCTACTTTCCAGGTAAATTATCACCGCTCGTAGAAAAATTCATTTCACACCAGAAAACACCAAAATCCCAAGACTGTCTTAAATGGAACTTTTAGGTCTCCGTTGGGGTGTTGGTTTAGCGAGTTCTACAGGGCAACATAGATGTCGATAGATTATGAAAGTGGACTATCTGTTAAGCTTGATAAGTCTACTTTCTAGCTAAATTATCACCATTGGCAAAAAAATTCATTTGATGCCCGAAAACACCAAAATCCCAAAACTGTTCGAAATGGAACTTTTGGGCCTCCGTTGGGAACGCGGTTTGGCGAGTTCTACAGGGCAACATAGATTTCGATAGATTATGAAATTGGACTATCTAAACTACTTTCAAGATAAATTATCACCGCTCGCAGAAAAATTCATTTCACACCCGAAAACACCAAAATCCCAAAACTGTCCGAAATAGAACTTTTGGGCCTCCGTTGGGGTACCAGGTTTGGCGAGTTCTACAGGGCAATATAGATGTCGATAGATTACGAAATTAGACTCTCTGAACAGCTTGACAGGTTTATTTTCCACATAAATTAACACCGCTCATAGAAAAATTTATTTGACGCCCGAAAACACCAAAATCCCAAAACTATACGAATTAGAACTTTTGGGCCTCCTCTGGGGTGTTGGTTTGGCGAGTTCTACAGGGCAACTTAGATGTTGATAGATTATGAAACTATACTATCTGTTAAGCTTGACAAGTCTTCTTTCTATATAAATTATCACCGCTTCTAAAAAAATTCATTTGACGCCCAAAAACACCAAAATCCCAAAACTGTATAAAATACAACTTTTGCGCCTCCGTTCGGGTCTCAGTTTAGCGAGTTCTACAGGGCAACGTAGATTTTGATAGATTATGAAATTGGACTATCTAAACTACTTTCCAGATAAATTATCACCGATCGCAGAAAAATTCATTTCACACCCGCAAATCCCAAAATCCCAAAACTGTCCGAAATAGAACTTTTGGGCCTCCGTTGGGGTCCGGGTTTGGCGAGTTCTACAGGGCAACATAGATGTCGATAGATTATGAAATTGGACTATCTATAAGCTTGACAAGCCTACTTTCGAGATAAATTATCATCGCTCACAAAAAAGTTCATTCGATGCCCAAAAACACCAAAATCCCAAAACTGTACGAAATGGAACTTTTGGGCCTCCCTTGGGAACTCAGTTTGGAGAGTTCTACAGGGCAACGTAGATGTTCATAGATTATGAAATTGGCCTATATGGAAAGCTTGACAAGTCTACTTTCCAAAAAAATTATCACCACTCGTAGAGAAATTTATTTGATGCCCGAAAACACAAAAATACCAAAACTGTCCGATATGGAACTTTTCGGCATCCGATGGCGTCCAGGTTTCGCGAGTTCTACAAAGCAACGTAGATGTCGATAGATTATGAAATTGGACTATTTGGAAATCTTGACAAGTCTACTTTCTATATAAATTATCACCGCTCGCACAAAAATTGATTTGACGCCCGAAAACACCAAAATCCCAAAATTGTTGGAAATGGAACTCTTGGGCCTCCGTTGGGGTACCGGGTTTGGCGAGTTCTACAAGGCAACGTAGATGTGGATGGAATATGAAATTGGACTATCTTGAAAGCTTGACAAGTCTAGTTTCCAGATAAATTATCACCGCTCGCAGAAAAATTCATTTCACACCCCAAAACTCCAAAATCCCAAAACTGTCCGAAATGGAACTTTTGGGCCTCCGTTGGGGTCTGGGTTTTACGAGTTCTACAGGGCAATGTAGATATCGATAGATTATAAAACTGGACTATCTATTAAGATTGACAAGTCTACTTTCCAGATAAATTATCACCGCTCACAGAAAAAATCATTTCACACCTGAAAACACCAAAATCCCAAAACTGTCCGTAATGGAACTTTTTGGCCTCCGTTTTGGTCAGGGTTTGGCGAGTTCTACAGGGCAACATAGATGTCGATAGATTATGAAATTGGACTAACTGGAATGATTGACAAGTATACTTTCTTGATAAATTATCACCGCTCACACAAAAATTCATTTGATGCCCGAAAACACCAAAATCCCAAAACTGTCTGAAATGGAACTTTTGGGCCTCCGTTGGGAACTCAGTTTGGCGAGTTCTACAGGGCAACGTACATGTCAATAGATTATAAAATTGGACTATCTAAAAAGCTTGACAAGTCTACTTTCCAAATAAATTATCACCGCTCGCAGAAAAATTCATTTCACACTCGAAAACACCGAAATCCCAAAACTGTCCGAAATGGAACTTTTAGGCCTCTGTTGGGGTCTGGGTTTGGCGAGTTCTACAGGGCAATGTAGATGTTGATAGATTATAAAACTGGACTATCTGTTAAGATTGACAAGTCTACTTCCCAGATAAATTATCACCGCTCACAGAAAAAATCATTTCACACCTGAAAACACCAAAATCCCAAAACTGTCCATAATGGAACTTTTGGGCCTCCGTTTTGGTTCGAGTTTGGCTAGTTCTACAGGGCAACATAGATGTCGATAGATTATGAAATTGGACTAACTGGAAAGATTGACAAGTATACTTTCTTGATAAATTATCACCGCTCACACAAAAATTCATTTGATGCCCGAAAACACCAAAATCCCAAAACTGTCTGAAATGGAACTTTTGGGCCTCCGTTGGGAACTCAGTTTGGCGAGTTCTACAGGGCAACGTACATGTCAATAGATTATTAAATTGGACTATCTAAAAAGCTTGACAAGTCTACTTTCCAAATAAATTATCACCGCTCGCAGAAAAATTCATTTCACACTCGAAAACACCGAAATCCCAAAACTATCCGAAATGGAACTTTTAGGCCTCCGTTGGGGTCTGGGTTTGGCGAGTTCTACAGGGCAATGTAGATGTTGATAGATTATGAAACTGGACTATCTGTTAAGATTGACAAGTCTACTTCCCAGATAAATTATCACCGCTCACAGAAAAAATCATTTCACACCTGAAAACACCAAAATCCCAAAACTGTCCGTAATGGAACTTTTGGGCCTCTGTTTTGGTTCGGGTTTGGGTAGTTCTACAGGGCAACATAGATGTCGATAGATTATGAAATTGGACTATCTGGAAAGATTAACAAGTATACTTTCTTGATAAATTATCACCGCTCACACAAAAATTCATTTGATGCCCGAAAACACCAAAATCCCAAAACTGTCTGAAATAGAACTTTTGGGCCTCCGTTGGGGTGTTGGTCTAGCGCGTTCTACAGGGCAACAAAGATGTCGATAGATTATGGAATTGGACTATCTGTTAAGCTTGACAAGTATACTTTCTAGAGAAATTATCACGCTCACACAAAAATTCATTTGATGCTCAAAAACACCAAAATCCCAAAACTGTCCAAAATGGAACTTTTAGGCCTCCTTTGGGGTGTTGGTTTGGCGTGTTCTATAGGGCAACGTAGATGACGATAGATTATGAAACTGGACTATATGTTAAGCTTGACAAGTCTACTTGCGAGATAAATTATCATCGCTCACAAAAAAATTCATTTAATGCTCGAAAACACCAAAATCCCAAAACTGTATGAAATAGAACTTTTTGGCCTCCGTTGGCGTCTAGGTTTTGGTGAGTTCTACACGACAACATCAAGGTCAATAGATTATGAAACTGGACAATCTGTTAAGCTTGGCAAGTATACTTTTGAGATAAATTATCATCGCTCGCAAAAAAATTCATTTGATACCCGAAAACACCAAAATCCTAAAACTGTACGGAATGGAACTTTTGGGCCTCCGTTGGGGTTTAGGTTTTGGTGAGTTCTACATGATAATATAGATGTGGATTGATTATGAAACTAAACTATCTGGAAAGCTTCACAAGTCTACTTTCCAGATAAATTATCACCGCTCACAGAAAAATTCATTTCACACCCGAAAACACCAAAATCCCAAAACTGTCCGAAATGGAACTTTTAGGCCTCCGTTTGGGTACCGGGTTTGGCGAGTTCTACAGAGCAACATAGATGTTGATAGATTATGAAATTAGACTATCTGGAAAGCTTGACAAGTCTACTTTCTAGATAAATTATCATCGCTCACAGAAAAATTCCTTTAACGCCCGAAAAAACCAAAATCCCAAAACTGTCTGAAATAGAACTTTTGGGCCTCTGTTGGGGTGTTGGTCTAGCGCGTTCTACAGGGCAACGGAGATGTAGATAGATTATGGAATTGGACTATCTGTTAAGCTTGACAAGTATACTTTCTAGATAAATTATCACGCTCACACAAAAATTCATTTGAAGCCCAAAAACACCAAAATCCCAAAACTGTCCGAAATAGAACTTTTGGGCCTCCGTTGGGGTTTGGGTTTTGGTGAGTTCTATATTACAACATAGATGTAGATAGATTATGAAACTCAACTATCTGGAAAGCTTCACAAGTCTATTTTCCATATAAATTATCACCACTCGCAGAAAAATTCTATTGACGCCCCAAAGCACCAAAACTGTCCTAAATGGAACTTTTGGGCCTCCATTGGGGTGTTCGTTTGGTGAGTTCTACAGGGCAATCTAGATGTCGATAGATTATAAAACTGGACTATCTGGAAAGCTTGACAAGTCTGCTTTCCAGATAAATTATCACCGCTCACAGAAAAATTCATTTGACACCCAAACACACCAAAATCCCAAAATTGTCTGAAATAGAACTTTTTGGCCTCCGCTGGGGTCCGGGTTTGGCGAGTTCTACAAGGTAACATAGATGTCGATAGATTATGAAACTAAACTATTTGGAAAGCTTCACAAGTCTATTTTCCACATAATTTAACACCGCTTGCAAAAAAATCATTTGACACCCGAAAACACAAAAATACCAAAACTGTCCTATAGGGAACTTTTAGGCCTCCGTTGTGGTCCAGGTTTCGCGAGTACTACAGGGCAACACAGATGTCGATAGACTAAGAAACTGGACTATCTGGAAAGCTTGACAAGACTACTTTCTAGATAAATTATCATCGCTTGCAGAAAAATTCATTTGACGCCCAAACACACCAAAATCCAAAAACTGTCCGATGTGGAACTTTTGGGCCTCCGTTGGGGTTCGGGTTTCGCGAGTTCTACATGGCAATGTAGATGTCGATAGATTATGAAACTGGACTATATGAAAAGCTTCACAAGTTTACTTGAAAGATAAATTATCACCGTTTGCAGAAAAATTCTTTTGAAGCCCCAAAACACCAAAATACCAAAACTGTCCGAAATGGAACTTTTGGGCCTCTGTTAGGGTCCGGGTTTCGCGAGTTATTCAAAGCAACGTATATGTTGATAAATTATGAAACTCGACTATCTGGAAAGCTTAACAAGTCTATTTTTCACATAAATTAACACCTCTCGTAGAAAAATTCATTTGACACCCGAAAAAACCCAAAATACATAAATTGTCCAGAATAGAACTTTTGGGCCTCCGTTGGGATCTAGGTTTTGGCGAGTTCTACAGGATAACGTCAATATCGATAGATTATGAAACTGGACTATCTGGAAAGCTTGACAAGTCTACTTTCTAGATAAATTATCAACACTCACAGAAAAATTCTTTTGACACCCCAAAACACAAAAATACTAAAGCTGTCAGATATGGAACTTTTGGGCCTCGGTTGGGGTATGGGTTTCGCGAGTTCTACAAGGCAATGTAGATGTTGATAGATTATGAAACTGGACTATCTAGAAATCTTAACAAGTCTATTTTCTAGATAAATTATCACCGCTCGTAGAAAAATTCATTTGACGCCCTAAAACACCAAAATCCCAAAACTGTCTGATATTGAACTTTTGGGCCTCCGTTGGGTTATGGGTTTGGCGAGTTTTATAGGGCAACGTAGATATCGATAGATTATGAAACTAGACTATCTAGAAGGATTGACAAGTCTACTTTCTAGATAAATTATTACCGCTCACAGAAAAATTCATTTGACGCGCAAAAACACAAAAATACCAAAATTGTCATATATGAAACTTTTGGGGCTCCGTTGTGGTCCGGGTTTCGTGAGTTCTACAGGGCAACGTAGATGTCGATAGATTATGAAACTGGACTAACTGGAAAGCTTGAGAAGTCTACTTGCCAGATAAATTATCACTGCTCGCAGAAAAATTCATTTGACGCCTGAAAACACCAAAATCCCAAAACTGTCCGAAATAGAACTTTTGGGTCTCCGTTGGGGTCCGGGTTTCGCGAGTTCTACATGGCAACATAGATGTCGATAGATTATGAAACTGGACTATATGAAAATCTTCACAAGTTTCTTTCCAGATAAATTATCATTGCTCACAGAGAAATTCTTTTGATGCCCCAAAACACCAGAATACCAAAACTGTCTGAAATAGAACTTTTCGGCCTCCATTGGGGTCCGGGTTTCACGAGTTCTACACGGTAACGTAGATGTCGGTAGATTATGAAACTAGATTATCTGGAAAGCTTGATAAGTCTTTTTTCCACATAAATTAGCACCGCTCGCTGAAAAATTCATTTGACGCCCGAAAACACCAAAATCCCAAAACTGTCCAAAATAGAATTTTTGGGCCTCCATTGGGGTATGGGTTTCGCGAGTTCTACAGGGAAACGTAGATGCCGATAGATTATGAAACTAGACTATCTGGAAAGCTTAACAAGTTTATTTTTCACATAAATTAACACCTCTCATAGAAAAATTCATTTGAGTCCCGAAAACACCAAAATACCAAAATTGTCTGAAATGGAACTTTTGGGCCTCCGTTGGGGTCCAGGTTTCACGAGTTCTACAGACCAACATAGATATAGATAGATTATAAAACTAAACTATCTAGAAAGCATGACAAGTCTACTTTCTAGATATATTATCACCGCTCGTAGAAAAAATCATTTGACACCAGAAAACACCAAAACACCAAAACTATCCGAAATCGAACTTTTGGGCCTCCGTTTGGGTCCGGGTTTCGTGAGTTTTACAGGGCAACGTAGATGTCGATAGATTATGAAACTAGACTATCTGAAAAGCTTGATAAGTCATTTTTCCATATGAATTAACATCGGTCACAGAAAAATTTATTTGACGCCCGAAAACACCAAAATCCCAAAACTGTCCTAAATGGAACTTTTTGGCCTCCGTTAGGGTCTGGGTTTGGCGAGTTCTACAGGGCAACATGGATGTCGATAGAATAAGAAACTGGACTATCTAGAAAGTTTAACAAGTCCATTTTTCACATAAACTAACACCTCTCGCAGAAAAAATCATTTGACACCCGAAAATCCCAAAATACATAAATTGTCTGTAATGGACCTTTTGGGCCTCCGTTGGGGTCTAGGTTTTGGCGAGTTCTACAGGACAATGTCAATATCGATAGATTATGAAACTGGACTATCTGGAAAGCTTGACAAGTCTACTTTCTAGATAAATTATCACCGCTCACAAAAAAAATCATTTGACGCCCGAAAACACCAACATCCCAAAATTGTCCGAAATGGAACTTTTGGGCTTCCGTTGGGGTCTCGGTTTGGCGAGTTCTACAGGGAACCGTAGATGTCAATAGATTATGAAACTGGACTATCTAGAAAGCGTGACAAGTCTACTTTCTAGATAAATTATCATCGCTCGTTAAAAAATTCATTTGACGGCCGAAAACACCAAAATCCCAAAACTGTCTGATATGGAACTTTTGGGGCTTCGTTAGGGTCCGGGTTTCGCGAGTTCTACAGGGCAACGTAGATGTCGATAGATTATGAAACTGGACTAACTGGAAAGCTTGAGAAGTCTACTTGCCAGATAAATTATCACTGCTCGCAGAAAAATTCATTTGGCGCCCGAAAACACCAAAATCCCAAAACTGTTCGAAATAGAACTTTTGGGTCTCCGTTGGGGTCCAGGTTTCGCGAGTTCTACATGGCAACATAGATGTCGATAGATTATGAAACTGGACTATATGAAAAGCTTCACAAGTTTCTTTCCAGATAAATTATCACCGCTCGCAGAGAAATTCTTTTGACGCCCCAAAACACCAGAATACCAAAACTGTCTGAAATGGAACTTTTCGGCCTCCGTTGGGGTCCGGGTTTCGTGAGTTCTACAAAGCAACGTAGATGTCGATATATTATGAAATTGGACTATCTGGAAAGCTTGAGAAGTCTACTTGCCAGATAAATTATCACCGCTCGCAGAAAAATTCATTTGACACCCGAAAACACCAAAATACCAAAATTGTCTAAAATTGAACTTTTAGGCCTCCGTTGGGGTCCATCTTTCGCGAGTTCTACAGGACAACATAGATATCGATAGATTATGAAACTGCACTATCTGGAAAGATTGACAAGTCTACTTTCTAGATAAGTTATTACCGCTCACAGAAAAATTCATTTGACGTGCGAAAACATGAAAATACCAAAACTGTCCGATATGGAACTTTTGGGCCTCCGTTGGGATCCGGGTTTCGCAAGTTCTACATGGCAACATAGATGTCGATAGTTTATGAAACTGGACGATCTGAAAAGCTTCACAAGTTTACTTTCCAGATAAATTATCACTGCTCGCAGAAAAATTCTTTTGACGCGCCAAAACACCAAAATACCAAAACTGTCCTAAATGGAACTTTTGGGCCTCTGTTGGGGTACGGGTTTTGCGAGTTCTACAGGGCAACGTAGATGTCGATAGATAATGAAACTGGACTATCTGGAAAGCTTGAGAAGTCTACTTGCCAGATAAATTATCACCGCTCACAGAAAAATTCATTTGACCCCCGAAAACACATAAATCCCAAAATTGTCTGATATGGAACTTTTTAGCCTCCGTTGGGGTATGGGTTTGGCGAGTTCTATATGGCAGCGTAGATATCGATAGATTATGAAACTGGACTATTTGGAAAGCTTGACAAGTCTACTTTCCAGATATATTATCACCACTCATAGAAAAATTCATTTGACACCCGAAAACACCAAAAGACCAAAATTGTCCGAAATGGAACTTTTGGGCATCCGTTGGGGTCCGGGTTTCGCGAGTTCTACAGGACAATGTAGACGTCGATAGATTATGAAACTAGACTATCTGGAAATCTTGATAAGTTTTTTTTTTCATATAAATTAACACCGCTCCAGAAAAATTCATTTGACGCTAGAAAACACCAAAATCCCAAAACTGTCCGAAGTGGAACTTTTGGGCCTCCGTTGGGGTCCAGGTTTCGCGAGTTCTACAGGGCAATGTAGATGTCGATAGATTATGAAACTAGACTATATGAAAAGCTTCATAAGATTTCTTTCCAGATAAATTATCACCGCTTGCAGAAAAATTCTTTTAACGCCCCAAAACACCAAAATACCAAAACTGTCTGAAATGGAACTTTTCGACCTCTATTGGGGTCCGGGTTTCACGAAATCTACAAAGCAACGTAGATGTCGATAGATTATGAAATTGGACTATCTGGAAAGCTTGAGAAGTCTACTTGCCAGATAAATTATCACCGCTCACAGAAAAATTCATTTGACACCCGAAAGCACCAAAATACATAAATTGTCCGGAATGGAACTTTTGGGCCTCCATTGGGGTCTAAGTTTTGGCGAGTTCTATAGGACAACGTCAATATTGATAGATTATCAAACTGAACTATCAGGAAAGCTTAACAAGTCTACTTTCCAGATAAAATATCACCGCTAATAGAAAAATTCATTTGATGCTCGAAAACACAAAAATACCAAAACTGTCCGATATGGAACTTTTAGGCCTCCGTTGGGGTTCGGGTTTCGTGAGTTATGTAGGACAACGTAGATGTCGATAGATTATGAAACTGGACTATCTAGAAAGATTGACAAGTCTACTTTCTAGATAAATTATCACCGCTCGCAGAAAAATTCATTTGACACCCGAAAATACCAAAATACCAAAACTGTACGAAAATGAACTTTTATGCCTCTGTTGGGGTCCGGGTTTGGTGAGTGCTACAGGGCAACATAGATATCGATAGATTATAAAATTGGACTATCTGGAAAGCTTGACAAGTTTACTTTCCAGATAAATTATCATCACTCGCAGAAAAATTCTTTTGACGCACGAAAACACATAAATCCCAAAACTGTCCGAAATGGAACTTTTGGGCCTCCGTTGGGGTCCGGGTTTTGCGAGTTCTACAAGGCAACGTAGATGTCGATAGATTATGAAACTAGACTATGGAAAGCTTGATAATTCAATTTTCCATCTACATTAACACCGCTTGCAGAAAAATTCATTTGACGCCCGAAAATACTAAAATTCCAAAACTGTCCGAAATGGAACTTTTGGGCCTCCGTTGGTGTATGGGTTTGGCGAGTTCTACAGGGTAACGTAGAAGTTGATAGGTTATGAAAATAGACCATCTAGAAAGCTTGACAAGTCTACTTTTCAGATAAATTATCACCGCTCGTAGAAAAATTCATTTGACACCCGAAAACACAAAAATAACAAAACAGTCCGATATGGAACTTTTGGGCCTCCGTTGGGGTCCGGGTTTGGCGAGTTCTTAAGGGCAACATAGATATCGATAGATTATGAAATTAGACTATCTGGAAACCTTGACAAGTCTATTTTCCACATAAATTAACACCGCTCGCAGAAAATTTCATTTGACGCCCTAAAACACCAAAATCCCAAAACTGTCTGAAATAGAACTTTTGGGCCTCCCTTGGGGTCCGAGTTTCGCGAGTTTTGCAGGGCAACGTAGATATCGATAGATTATAAAACTGGACTATTTGGAAAGACTGACAAGTCTACTTTGTAGATAAATTATCAATGCTCACAGAAAAATTCATTTGACGCCCGAAAACACAAAAATACTAAAATTGTCCGATATGGAGCTTTTGGGCCTCTGTCAGGGTATGGGTTTCGCGAGTTCTACAAGGTAACATAGATGTCGATAGATTATGAAATTGGACTACCTGTTAAAAGATAGGTCCGCCATTTCCTTCGTGTTTATTGAGTTTTTTTTATGTCAAAAATCAGTTTAACACCACCATACAAGTCCTTTTCACAGATAATAGGTTAGAATATTTTAACCAATCACTTTATAGTTTTATTAAAATCAATAGTATTGTGCATAAAAGCAGTTGCCCTTATAGTCCTCAATAAAATAGAATTGTTGAACGGAAAACAAACAACTCCTTGAAGTTTCCTGTGCACTTATACCTACCATACACCCAAGTTTTTCTGGGGGATGCCATACTTACTGCTACTCATTTAATTAAATGTCTCCCTAGTTATGTTATGTCCTTTGTTACCCCTTTAGATAAACTCCGTGAGACCCACATGATCACTCACCTTGACTACACCTTATCTACCATATAAATTCGATCCCAAATCTATCAACTATATCTTTTTAGGATATTCCAGAACCCATACCTCCATCTATTTCTATTCAGCTCTTTACAAACCCATCCAATATTATGCCCAATGTTATGCAACTACCATGCTTGGAAGTCCAGGCTCAGAAGTTTGATAATACTTAGTCACGTAGAAAAAAATAGGTAGTTGGGTCTAGCATATCCTGAGGATGTACCACTCCCTGAATAGGTGGAAGGCCCTATAAATAATGATGAGCATACTTTGGCAGTAAAGACAAGTGAGTAAAACTCCCTATTGCGTTAAGGAAGAAAACTTGGGCACGCACTAAGCATCCTATTCAGAAGTATGTGTCTTGTTCCATTTTATCTAAGAATCATTAAAGTTTTGTTACTAATCTTGATAAAATTCAAATCCTTAAAATTGTGTATGAAGCCCTTGATAGCCCATAATGGAAAAATGCAGTAATGGAAGAAATCAAAGCATTAAAAAAGAATGGGACATGAGAGCTCACCTCACTGCCAGAAGGAACAACACCCATAGGGTACAAATAGGTGTTTACACCAAAATTTAATACTGATGGCTCATTAAACAAATACAAGGCAAGGCCAATTGCCAAAGAGTTCACTTAAACTTATAGAATTGATTACAATGAGATGTTTACCCCAATTGCTAAGCTAAGTACCATTCAGGTACTACTCTCCATTGCTGCAAATCTTGATTGACCACTCTAACAACTCGACATCAAAAATGCATTTCTGAATGGTGAATTAAAGGAAAAGATCTACATGAGTCTCCCACTAGGTTTTGAAAAATAGAAAAATGATCAAGTATGTAAACTAAAAAAGTCAATCTATAGTTTAAAGCAATCTCCACATCCCTTGTTTGACAGGTTCTTTACAATGCTCAAGACTGAAGGTTACAAACAAATTTTGTCAGATCATTCCATGTTTGTGTTAAAAAGTGGTGACTTGATAACTATCTTCATTGTATATGTGGATGAAATTATTCTCAAGGAATTACATCAAGGATATAGAGAGAGTTAAAATGGCACTCAATAAGCAGTTTGAAGTAAAAAAGCTCAGAAAATTGAAATATTTCCTAGGAATAGAAGTAGCAAGGTCTCACAAAGGGATATATGTTTATCAAAGGAAGTATATACTTGATCTCCTCTAGGAAATAGTAATGCTTGGGTGTCGGCCTAGCGAGTACCTGTGCGCACTAAAAAGAAGAAACCAACAGAGACAGAAAAAGAAGTAGTACGAAAAAGGAAACAAGAGGAAAATGAGGCAGAAATAGATAATGGTTCATATCAACAGCTAGTTGGCAAGCTCATATATCTCTCGCATACTAGGTCAAATATTGCATTTACAGTAAGTGTAACTGGTCAACATATGCATGCTCTCAAGAAGAAGCATTTGGATGTAGCCTATCGAATTCTAAGGTACCTTAAAGGTACATGTAACATTCCTATTTTTATTTTAGGATTTAAGTAGTATTAGAAAGAATTAATTTATAATAGATAAAATTTTTATTTAATTATATAAGTTTAAAATTATCCTTTTAAAATTACCATAATTAATCACATTAAATAATTTTTACCAAAATTAGTTACCAACTAACCATGATATAAATAATTTTTGTTAATCATTTGAAAGTTATCATGGCTATAGAGAAAAACTTTACCTATAAAAAGTTAACCATGATAAAAAAGACAAAACTACCGCTCAAGAACTATCATGGTTAAAATAGTTTAACTTATTTTAAAAAAAGTTTCCATAATAGAAAAAAGAAAAACTTATATAAGAATACTATCATGGATATAAGAGCTTCATACAACATTCACAAAAAACCATATTAGAAATTATTCGGGTTGAAGCCCCCAATTAACACTAATATCACAGTTATTCTCACAACTATCTCAAATGAGCATTTGAGCATCAAACCTAGGAATAACATCATAAGCTCCTTTCACTACCAAGATTCTTTATAATACTTGTTTATAAATAAATTATCAATATGCCCATTCTAAAAAATGGATTCACAATCAACAAATCACAAGTAACATTCAAGGGCCCCAATCCTACTACCAGCACGCATTATCAGCATCAAATCTAAATAGAGTATCTCATTATATCAGAGTATGCAAAATGAGCCATACTGTGGTAATATATAACTATTTCACACTTATTCAAGAAGATGAGGCTATACAATTGATATAGCATCAATCAAGCCTCCGAAGCCTTCCCTGCTGTCCTAGCACGAAACTGTCACCTAAAAAATGTTAATAACCACGGAGCGAGACAAACGTATCAGTAACCAACAATCCTACTCATCATGCATACTAACATGTGCTCGTAAGGTGTCAAGTGGTACAGTTAATAAAATACACGAGATAGAAGATAATACATTATCATAATATAATCAAATGAAAATACCACCCCAATTCCTCCCATCAAACCAACCGAACCGCCTTATACCTGCTGACCGAACCCATAGACTAGTGATAACCACCATATGAATGGCCACTTAAAAGGTTAAGTGGCCAAGTGCTATAGATTTGCCAAAATTCATAGAGCATAAAACTAGACCATGGGTTCATTCCCTCTTAGTAAACTGGTGGGGGTATCGCAGCCCCTCAAAAAATTGGTGGGGCAAGTCCCTCGGTAAACTGGTGGGACAATAAACAACAATCAAGCTCCAATGGAGGCTATACCATATGGTAAAAATCCAACTCCTTTATCACCAATCCCCAATACATAATTATCAAGATAATCATACTAATAAAAATATCAATAGCTCGATAATCAATACATCAATAAATATCACAATAGAATTTTTATCAAAATAATAACTTTCTTCAAATTTTTATCTCAAGATATAACAAGTTTCTAATCTCCATTTAAACTTTTCAAATTACTTTAAGTCCCACAAGACTATTTTCAATAAAATTATCAATCAAATTTTCACAATATAATCATATCATCATCAAATTATTAATTTGACACAACATATACTTTTAAATAAATACTCACATGTCTCTTAATTTTATTTTATTTAAAAATTATTAATTTAACACCCTAACTTAGTTTATCTATTACAATCACATATCTATTTTCTAAATTTTCATTTCAATAATAATCTTATATTGTCTCAACTTTATTCTACTCATATATATTCTCATATAACATCAAACTCAAACAATCCAAAAATCCCAATTTATAATCCTTAAAGTTTCACCCAAAATTTCAAATGCTCACATTTCATAATCAACCCAAAAATCAATTCTTTTAATCCCCAAAACACACTTCAATAAGTTAAAATAAATAATTGAATTCAATTCTAAGAAACCCAATATCATAATTCATAATTTCCAATCAACCTCTAACTTTAATTTATTTAAATCAATAACTAAATCCTCCAATTATCCAAAATCCTTAAATTCCTTAACCTTTGATTAACACTTAATAAATTAAATTTCAAGTTTCATCATCAATCAAATTGCTAAACAAAATATCAATTTAATTATATAAGTTTAAAGTTCTCAATTTTACCTTTAATTTCTAAATCTCACTCACAATATCTAAATCTTCATTTCAATGTTAAATCACATTATTTCTAAATTTCAATAACTTATTTGCACTATCAATCAACCCTTAATTATTCAATTTAACCGAAATCCCTAATTTCTCTAATATAGGGTTTCAACAAAAATACCCATTTTTAACTTACAAGCTCTAGCAATAATTTAAACCGATTAAATATCAATTATACCTCCAATAAACATACCCCAATCATTAAACTTAAATTAAATCAATTTTTTTTGTATTAAATCATCTCTACTCTCTAACTCTAAACCTCTTAAATAATATAAATAGAAAAATTCTAAACCGATTAAATACAAGTATTCACTTACCTCTACAATTCTATAATTCTCATTTGTTAAAAATCTACACTTGTTTCAAGCCTTAATCCTTAAACTTCTTTACTTCTAATAAATATTATATCTCTAAAGAATTCTCTTAATATATAAAAATAATTAGGAAATAACTATAATAGTTGAAATATTTTATGATAACAAACCAAAGCTCAAAAGGATCCAATATTCATATGTAAAGGAGTTGTGGGCTCCACTTTTGTTTTGTTTTTTCATATAATATATATTCATGTACATCTGGTCTATGTTTTTTCCCCTTCCTCCTCTCTTTCTTTTATTTTTGTTTTTGTTATTATTATTTTTTTAATAAAAATAATATTTTTTAGATAAATTCTCTTAACTTATATAATTAAATAAAAATTTTATCTACTAGGAATTAATTCCTTTTAATGCTACTTGAATCTTAAAATAAAAATTGGGATGTTACAATACCCTTGGCAAAGGACTGTTTTTTAAAAATGTGATGTCAGGAATGTTGAAATCTTAATGCAAATTGGGCAAGAAATCAGGATAACAGTAGATCTACATGATGTTATTGCACCTTTTAGGGCAATTTGGTGACCTGGTTAAATAAGAAACAGAGAGTTATAGCCAAGAGTAGTGCAGAATCCGAACTAAGGGTCCTAACTCAAGGCATTATGGAAAGACTGTGGTTGAAAAGAGTGGTAGAATAAGCACATTTTTAGTTTGATTCTCCTCTTAAACTCTATTGTGATAATAGGGTAGCCTTGAGTATTGCTTTAAATATTGTCCAACATACCATGACCAAGCATGTTGAAGTAGGCCGACACTTTATTAGAGAAAAACTTGAAGATGAGATCATCAGTCTGTCCTATGACCCTACCAAGTTACAGTTGGTTGTTAGCCTTACTAAAGGATTACCAGAAGAAGTTTTTGAGAGCTTTGTAGGCAAGTTGGATATCATCAATACCTATGATCCTTACTAAAACTCTTTTGTGATAACAGGGTAGCATTGAGTATGATTCTAAATCTTGTCCAACATAGCAAGACTAAGTATGTTGAAGTAGATCGACACTTTACTAGAGAAAAAGTTAAAAATGAGATCATCAGTCTGTCCTATGTCTCTAACAAGTTACAGTTGGTTAATATCCTTACTAAAGGATTACCAAAAGATGTTTTTTAGCACTTTGTAGGCAAGTTGGATACGATCAATATCTAAGATCCAACTTGAGGAGGAGTGTGATAATTATATAAATAGAATATATGATTATAATTCTACAGGAGATTAAGGGATATAGTGAGAAATATTAGGAAGATTAAATCAGAGAGGATCTCAGCATATCACAGGCAAATCACAATCTCAATCTTAATGATTGATTGATTCCCCCGTAATCTATTTAATCAGTGTTTCCTTATGAATAAAATCATTGAATTATTCAGGACTAAAAGTCCCATAATTAGTAGTTTGATTAATCTAAGAATGGAGTTAACACCTTAATTTTCTTTATCACGGTAAATCAGGCGATGTTCTCTAGTGCTTCAAATGTTGATTCCTTTGTAAGTGAAAAGGAGGTTGTGAGCATCAAGCTACCATCTGTCTCCTCTATAAATGATTCTCAGGCTGAACATTTTGATACGCTGGAAAATACTTCTAAACCCAAGGATATTTTGGGTTTTTCTGCTCAAGATAAGCATATCCCTAATCTGGTTACTCTTTCATTGCTGCCTAAGAGCCAGTGTCAAAGCTTGATTAGTCTAGACCTTATAAAGGTCTTCAAATCTCTCCTTGCTATATTTCCTTTTGTTTTTTTATACAATTGCTATATTTCTTCTCATGCTATATAATAGTGTAATTTGTCTTTCCTGATATAATCATAAATAATCTTGAATATGCTTTGCTTTTCTGGACCACCAATTATATTTTATAGGCGCACAATAAACCTATTGAGCCTTCTAAAAATCCTAAAAAGGCTTCATTCTTCTTGCCTATAGTTCCATCTATTTATGGGGAAATATTGTTTGAGCCTAGTAAGTTACTAGAAAAGGAGAAAGATAAACCAAGCCATGAAGTAGAAATATTTACTAGAGTAGACATGCCGCCATCCCAATTTCTTTATCTTCTTCAATCCTCAGACGAAGGAGACAATTGTAAGAACTTTCACAATCTAATTTTATCTGCTTATTCTGTTATTTATTGGCTTTAAAAACACAATTTTGTTTATTCTTTTCAAAGTGTTAATTGGAAGCATATCTATAATATTTGTGGATGTCATTTCTAGATGCAGCTTTTACTGATTATATCAAAGGATTATCTCCATCAACTTTGGATATGGAACTTAGAATGCTTCAGATAATTGATGATGATGATCAGCAAGAACATAAGAAACCAGAGTTGGTTTCGATTGAATAGCTTATAGCTTATTTTATCCATGAGCTCTCCCGCAAAAATAATTTTGAGTTTCTACAAGCTGTAATCAAGTTATTTTTAACGGTAAAAAAGTTTTTCCTATGTGTTTAGCCAGTCTTACGACTTAGGTTGATTCAAAGGTGTAGAATATTCTTATATATATATCAGTAGAATATTATTTTATTATTTTATGTTTACAAGCTATATTCTATATATCACAGATACACGTTGAGACAATTCGGCAGCAGTCACAGTTCTAAGATAAGGCGAGGAAGCTTTTAGACGTTCAGTGCCTGCTTTGGCAGAAAGTGGATAGATTGTTCCAAAGTGCTATATGTGTGGTTGCTTTTCTGAATAACTCACAGATTTAGATGTGAAAAACTCATCCTAAAATTTCCACCAGACCGAGTGGTAGTCTAGGCACAAGGTAAGAGCGGATCTGTGAACAATTTTATTTTGTGTGGTTACACTTTCTTTGGGTGCGGATCGAAGGGTAGTGAATAGTTAGAAGCTGGTGGATGAGTTTCTTATTATAATGTTTCAATTTGTAGCTTTGAGGAATTAATTTTGGCCCACCAAAGGGGGAAAATGCAATTTATGTTAGAAGTTACATATCTCGTCGATTTCAACTTTAATTTTTGAAATTTTTGGGCGTACCTGGAATCCTTTGCTTGACTCACTAGATACCCACACGTAACCGGAGCACTCTGTATGGACTCTGGTTCGTTTTCACAACAAATGCACCGAAAGGAGAAAGAAGCAGAGCGTCAAAAACAGAGGAGAAGGAAAAAATGTTTTACGCAACAACTAAACTTCTCTTCTGTCTGTGTATGCATATATATATAGCTTATGGGGAGGGGAGTTAGATAACCGTATCTAACTCCCTCATTTTCAAATTCAAATGTTCCCTCCCTTGCTTCTCACGGTTGGGTCTGATCCACTATGGGTGGATCACCCATTTCCTAACATCTCCCACTCACACATGGTGGATTAGTTATTGTGGCTCCAATCTCATTTTTTCTTCTTTCATACCAGGTGCTTTGTCGTGACCGCGTAGGCATGACGTCTTCTTTCAGACATTTATACTAGAAATCCCCTTTACACAGATTAGCACAAAGCAACCCTTTAGTGCAGCTCGATCAAATAAATTTTAGTGCCTGGAATGTCCTAGATTTGCCCATATACACTTTTCTCATGGCTAATCTAATCCCTCTTGAGTCAGTATATAACTCAAATAGCCTCCACTTATGCATAGTATCCACACTTATGAAATTAACAAAATAATATCGCAAGGGACCGGTCACAGACACTAGTATGGATATGTATATTCTGGCAATCTTTCTTTCGCCAACATATCATTTTGATATGAATCAACCACTTTCCTAGCATAATACCTTTAGTTCATATATAATTTGACCACAGGACATATACCAAAGTAGCAATTGCTGAAATATACCTCCATAATATTATCAAAGTCAAAGGATATTAATGAAAGGATTATACCTTTCTAGAACTCACACAATAATGAAGCAGGGATTGATTCACTTGTAAGGAATTGGAAGACACGCAGCGAAAATTAACTTAAAAATTTTTCCATTCCTTGCCAGGATCTACCGTATGTGTTTAAGTCAAGTGGGAAGAAGCATTACCCTCAGTGTTCCTCAGCGACTTCCACAGCTTCTGGTCACGACGTTCACAGCTTCTCTCCGCGGCTCGTGCTCCCTTTCCGATCGTAAGAAGTCAACGACTCAGGTCGGCTTCCTCTACTAGTATCCACACGAATAGCGTCCCAACCACGAATGACGTGCTAGCGTCTCTTGTCCCTCCAGGGCTTTCTCAAGAATTCGTCCTCTCCATCTCTATTTCGACAGTTTCTTATCTGTAAACCTTTTGCAGATTCCCCTTCGGCCTTTCTGTGTTCTATATGTTTTTAAAACGTGGCTCCTAAAATTAGATATATAGGATGCTATGCGTTTTTCTCTACCGAATTGGATTTTGGAGTTAATCTTATATTAATTCTGAAATTAATATAATATCATATATTGTATAATTTGATAAGAAACTAATTAAATAAATAATATTTATATTAAATTCGTCCTACAGATTTAATTCACCTATTTATTTAACTTAAAATAAAGATAAGACTGAACTATATTTGATTTATTCTCATAAATCAAATTTAAGATATCATATCAATTTAAATTTCAAATTCAAACGTGATAAAGATTTAATTTATCCTTATAAATTAAATCTTATAAATATCTCTTATATGAGATATCCTACCAATTTAAATTTCAAATTCAAACGTGATAGAGATTTAATTTATCCTTATAAATTAAATCTTATAAATATCTCTTATATGAGATATCCTATCAATTTGAATTTTAAATTCAAATGTGATAGAGATTTAATTTATCCTTATAAATTAAATCTTATAAATATCTCTTATATGAGATATCCTATCAATTTGAATTTCAAATTCAAACGTAATAGAGATTTAATTTATCCTTATAAATTAAATCTCATATATCTCATATATATAATGTATATATACAACTTTATATATATACGAATATAAATATAAATAAATATACACATCCACCCTGGATCATTCATTGAATCTGGATATGTTTTAGATTCAATAAATCTGGACATCATAACTTGTGTTGGGTTATTTTGTGTGTGACCCTGTAGGCCCATATGAAGTTGGCAGTGGGCTATTTGCTATACTGGCTACAAGTCACAAATAGTCTCTAGCAAGACATAACAATTACCCAAATCATATGAGAATCGTTAAACGATGTAACCTTTTGTACAACCATATCATATCCCTTCTATCATACGATATTTTGGTCATGGATGAGGCATGGATAATGACATCCTCCTATTCCTAACCGTTACTTTCTTGATCCCTGAGTAGTCTGACTATAGAAATAGAACTACCTTTCCATTACAGTATGGCCATACATTTCTCAGACTCACTCATCGAGGCCCAGTAATATCTCTCTACAAATGTGAGGGACAAATTCCATCTTGACCATTCACATTCCTCTGCATGAAAAACCACTAAGCCCGAACATAGTCTTTATAATCACTCAGTCAAAAGTGACTTTTGACTAGGTCAAAGCTGAGCGTTTATCATGTAGGAATCCATGATGATCTCAGGTCAAAGGGCATAGTGACATGGTTTGTATATGAGAGAAGCTTATGACGTAACCCATGCAGCTCTCTCATAGCGGGTCGGTCCAACACCTTGTACTCTTACATGTGCCTATGACTTTGATTTATATCTCTATACATCTTCAAAGTCATACTGGTCTTATTTCATCTTTGCTCCCGCATAGATGACCGATCAGGGACATTTAGGATAAGATCATGAATTATCCAAGGATGGTTATCACAATAAATATACAAATAATATGATATCACAATTAATAAATTCATAAATCAATAATGTTTATAAGACAATGATTGGCCCCTAGGGCACGATTTCCAACATCACTTGCTTTCCATTTGCGGTTCTTTAGCATATGTGGTATGAATCACATGTTACGGTGTTCCTCTTATCCTTAAAGAGTGTATGTTGTTTTGATTCTATTAATCACACCGTACAGACTTAAGTCTAGATCCACATAGTATATAAACCCAAACTCTTCAATTATATTCTCATAATATGACATCAATTTTAAAGAATTTGTCATCTGGCAACAGGTTTTATGAATGTGAGAATCCATTGTTCGATCCATACCCTTACTTATGGATCTCATCTCGACTCACTGCACTTTTAAGCCAAGGCGACACTTATTGTGTTTCTTCTTTACCATATCAGCACTCTTGCTATTTTACTAGTGAACACATGTCTCATCTTTGAACGCTTCTATAGTATCAAAGGGCAGTTGCTTGTGTGAGAGAGCTACTTTTTCCAACCTGTACGACATATTAGACATTGTATACTTTTATCCAGACATATAAGTAATAATAAATGACATGATATTATTAATAAAAACAAAAGTATTGCATATAGTCTGCAACTTTATATTTTTAACATGCCAATGGCTTTTACATGTTTCTCGAATGTTTCTTTACCTATTGGCTTGGTCAGGGGATCTGCAACCATACATTTTGTTGAAATGTATTGTACATTTACAATTTTCTGTGCTATATAATCCCTCACAAAGTTATACTTTATATCAATGTGTTTGGTCTTGCTGTGATACTTATGGTCTTTTGTGTAGGCTATAGCTGCAGTATTGTCACAGTGTATCAACATCGGATTAGTATTCTCGTTCCCAAATCCTAAGTGCTTGATAAATCTCTTCAGCCAAACAGCCTCTTGCATTGCTGCAGTGCATGCCACAAACTCAGCTTCCATAGAGTGTAAAGCAATGCACGTTTGCTTCTTGCTACTTTAACATATGGTACCGTTGTTAAGCAAGAAGGTGTATCCTGAAATCGATCTTTGTTCTTCTTCATCACCGCCTACATCAGCATCAGAATATCTGATTAGGCGTGGATCGCTTCCTTGATAACACAATTTATAGTCAGCTGTGCCATTTAAGTATCTCAAGATCATTTTCACTTCTTTCCAATGTTTCTCACCAAGGTTGGTATGTGATATTGGGAAAACTTTAGGATTGAGTAATACTATATGTTAGAAAATAGGTGATCCACACATGGTGGATCAGACCCGACTGTGAGAAGCAGGGGAGGGAACATTTGAATTTGAAATGAGGGAGTTAGATACGGTTATCTAACTCCCCTCCCCACAAGCTATATATATGCAGACATAACAAAGCAAAAGTTGTCGAACGGAAAAAAACGTTTCCTCCTCCTCTGTTTTCGACGCTCTCATTCTCCATTTTCTTCTTTCGGTGCATTTACTGTGCAAACGTGACTGGGAGCCTTCTGTAGTGCTCTAGTCTTCGTATGGGTATCCAGTGAGTCAAGCAAAGGATTCTAGGTACGCTCAAAACCTTCATTATATAAGTGGGATTAAGTAATATTACCTCTTTTCTTAGTATTGTATTTTTAGTCATAGGATAAATAATTTTGAAGACTAAATTACTTTCAACCTATATCTCTCCCATCTCTCCCTCTGTCGTCTTCTCATCTTTTGCCAGTGATGTCCATCCACCCACAATGAAGTCCTCTTCTCTCTTTCCTCCCTCAATTGGTCATCAACCCACAGCAGTGTCCTTCTTCCACTATGTGTCCACCATTTTGTCCTTCAATTCTCTCGCAGACGAATCCAGATTTGTGTAGAAGGAATTAGACTAAGAGGACATATCCTTCTTCCACGGCAGCGTCCATTATGCTCACATCGACATATCCACCACATCTCCTTCACTTCTCCAAATGAGACCTCTTTTTACGCTTTAAGAAAGCGATGGTGTTGTAGAAGGGGAAACATATGGAGAAGTAAGATGCACCTATGTAGGATGATGTCATTGGAGAAGAATGGGAAGTCTGAGAGGTGACGGTGCTGGGAGGACCAAAAGTCTAAAACAACGACAAGTAGTGCGAGCTACTATGCAAGGGAGAAGGTGAACGATGAATTCTGGGCTAAACTTTGAGATTTAGGGTAAGGGGTACTATATTATTTTCATAATTTATAACTATTTATAACTAATTATTTTAAATATTATTTTATACTAAACATAATTTTAAAGGCACATTTTCAATCTCATTCTTATTCTCAATTCCAATTATATTTTCAATCCCAATCTATCAAAATTTAATACACCGTTCCAAATATAGCCTAAATTCCTTCATCAAACTCCATTTCCTTTCTTGAAGTAGAAGGGTGACAAAGTACATAATTTCAACTCCATAATTAATTAAGATGCCACTGTTGTGGCGTCCACTTCTAAAAGTAAAATTTAATGTAATGCACGCTTAAATCCATCACTTGCTTCCAAACTTCCCTAAATCACATATTTAGCTTATAATTTGGTTGTTAAATTTAAAAGTCTTGAGTGTTATAGAAGGAATAAAACATTACATAAAGCCCAACAATGTATTGAGGGGGAGGGTAAAATTTTTTCTCGAAGTTGTGAGAATTGGGGTCCTACTCAGTTTCTGGATACGTCAGCTCCCTCTGATATTATTGCAAACAAAACAAAATATTATTGTCTTTAAACAAAAATAAGTTACTATCTCCTATTTTTATTATATAATTAATTTAAATAAATTAAAAAATTTAATTATATTAATTATTTATAATAAATATAATTTATTTTTTTTAAAATACTATTTTATATTATAACTACTCTTAAATATAAACATTTATACATATATAATAAATAAGCATACTTTAAAAAAAATTATAAATTTAGGGATAAAGTAGATTAGGTTTTATATTTTAGTTTAAAATTCAATTTTTTAACTAATTTTTATATTAAAGATTATATGAAGTATAATAAAATAATTAATTTTAGTTAATTTTTTCAATTTATATAAAATAATTAATTATAGCATAGAAAATAATACTAGAACAGAATAATAACTTATCTCTTTTAAACTATTTAATTGTTATGGTTGACTTTAACTGGAACTTGATATATATTAGAATAAACAAAGTCTAAAATATAGTTCATTGCTCAGCATTTTATAAATAATAATCCTTTCGTCTTATTTACTTTTTTAAGTAAAGTAAAAAAAATAGATAAATCATTTAAATATATTTAATATAAAAAATAATATACTAATTTAAATAGATTAAAGAATATTTAATATAAATTTATAAAGTTAAATTTAATTATAATTAATTAAAAAAATTATTAATTTTTATATTTAAAATTTAAGAAGTATAATTTATCATAAATTTAATTACACACACTAAATTTAGATACATTTACATAGGTTAATTTTTTTTTCATATTTTTGTTTTATTGTATTGTGTTGTTTTTTTCTTCAACTGTATTGGGTTTGTGTGTTCTCAATTTTTTTAAAAGAAAAATAATTTAAAATAGAGAAAGGAGACCATTTCTTTACAGTAGTCGTAATTCGTATATTAAAATTCAGCGCTACATAAAAGTTATCTAACGAAGTAAATAGAAAAAGTGGAAAATATCAGATAATGTGCCTGTTTGGGAGGGTGTCAAACCTTGGTTTTAAACTAAGGTTTGGCTCAAAATTTAGGTTTCGAGAAATTTTAAAACAAACAGTCATATTTGTTCAAACGGGCTTTTGGACTAAACTCTGGTTTAAAACCAAGGTTTCAGAAAAGCTGGTCAGAGTAGCTTTTGGAACAGTAAACCACGTTTGAACTAACTAATTACTATATTACCCCTACTTTTTCTTACACCCTCTCTCCTACTTTTTCTTATACCCTCTCTCCTCTCTCCTACTTTTTCTCTATTTTCTTTCTTACACCCTCTCTCCTCTCTCTTCTTATCTCTTATCTCTCCTCATTTAATACTCATACCCTTTTTCTTAATTTACCAATAATAAAATCCCTTCTATAAATAACTATCCAAATACTCATTTATTCAAAACCACTTTTTTTTTCATAATCTCTTCTCCAAAAGTCTTTTTCTATAATCTGTTTAAAAGCCCTTTTTTTTTATAAATACGTTTTTAAAATCCTATCCAAACGGGTCCAATGACGGACGCCTCTCGGGGTCGCTTTGTACGACTGATATGACCAGATCGTTCACCATTTAAGAAATTTCTTGTGCACTGTAATTTTCGTTGGACCCATTCTGTCTCTGCAAGTCACAGCATAGCAAAGCATCGCAAAAGAAGAAGGTCTCCTCTTGAGTGATTTCGCCGAAGAGGTGCACTTTAATCTTCTTTCGTTGCTACTTTTCGAAGTCGGACTTGATTGCTAGGTTGCTGCAAAATCTTGTATTTGATTTATGGTAGCTGCACCATATTTTATCTTGATAGCTGAAACTCGTTAATTTCTTGGCTTTTTTTTTCCTCTGACAATTAATATGCTCATGCAACTTCAGATTTGCTTTCTCAAGATAAATTCCCACGTGCGGAACTAAAAATCAACTTCCTTAGGCGGTTCTTGGTTACATTTGTACTTGATATAATGTAATTTGAGAGGACCGTGTTGATCTAATAATGAAAACGCTGAGTGGATGATTTTATTGTAATGTTGTGTTGATTTGCATGACATCAGCCAGATGAGAGAGACCAGAGATAAAACCAATAATGGTGGAACAGCCGAATCTGCATCAGCTGCCTCTTCCCCACTCATTCTGGACATCGATGACTTTAAGGTAAAGGTTCAAACCGTATCATTCAAGGCATAGATGGTAGGAGCTGGTTGAATATTAGTTTTAAATATGTCTCCTTGACTTAGTTGCTTGGGCTGGATATTGATTTGGTAAATGGCTTGAACTAACGAACGTGTAGGGAGACTTTTCATTTGACTCATTATTTGGGAACTTGGTGAATGAACTCCTTCCATCTTTCCAAGAACAAGAGGCAGATTCATTGGAAGGACATAGTAACATTGGTGGGCGTGATTCTTTGCCAAATGGACACCTGTCAGCACCATCTGATTCAGCAAAGTATGCACAAGCGCTTTCAACACCGTTATTCCCAGAGGTTGAGAAACTCTTATCTCTGTTCAAGGATTCTTGTAAAGAGCTGGTTGAGCTGCGCAAACAGGTTTAACCTGACTTATACCTAAAAGCTTCTGTGGTTTCATGTTAAAGAATAACTTAGTATTCTTCATTTTGGATTTCAAGATTGATGGGAGACTCTATAATCTCAACAAAGATGTTTCTGTCCAAGATTCTAAGCATCGCAAGACACTTTTTGAGGTTTGTTTGCATCTATTTTGCCTCATTAAAAGTTTGAATCCTTCTATTATAACTTTTGTAATCAAGAATATAAATCGGTCATTTGGAAAGAGCAAAAGCTTACTGAAAATGGTATCAATATTACTTGAAAACTCAATTCATATGGTTTATTTATAGGGATGTGAAAATGTGCAAATCCTCCAGTCAATCCTGATATTTAGACATTGGGGTTGAGTATGCATATTTTTATCACTATTTTATGGTCCGAATCTGGGTAATATGAACTCTTAACCGCCCGCAGATTCAGTGTATATTTATTTAAAATTATACTCTTCTACTACTATTTATATGGCATTTTCAACATGTTTCACTAGAACTAAGAAAACTCGTAAACATCATTAACTCTGTATGCCCTTCAAATAACATTTAATAGGCTTTAAATTATATTACTAGGGTTTTGGGACATTTTATTAATTGTTGTGATTCTATATGAATATACTTTATGGTTGGGGGATTGGGACAATAGTAGCTTACCCATGATTATTGCTAGTTATCTTTGACCCTGTATCTGTCAGATCTAGGATTTGCTTTCTTTTTTACTTTTTTTTTATTTTTTTTAGTTAGTTTGTTATGATACATTTTGCTGTTCTATATCATGGAGTTAGATATGAGTATATTTAATAAGTTTGAATCTGAATGTTAAAAAATGTATGATATATGTCTATATATCCTTTTCAGCTAGAGAAAGGTGTAGATGGTTTGTTTGATAGCTTTGCGAGGTTGGATTCACGTATTTCAAGTGTTGGCCAGACTGCTGCAAAGATAGGAGATCAACTTCAGGTAGATATTTTTAATCTTGATTCCTGTTTGAAAATGAGTTATAGTCTTGCCAATATTAGTAGTATATAAGTAGGTTTAGATCTTGATCCTCAATATATAGTGCCATACCTTCAATAGCTCTTTTCCTTGTATAAATTATTCTGTCAAGTCCATTGAGCTGAATTAGGGTCATACAAGTATCATTCTTGAACTTTTCTTACATTCTCTTGGTAATATTTATTTATTAAAAGCGACTTTTGCCTCAATTTTTAGTTAACTTTAAATATTCATAATAAATTCTAAAAAGGAAAAAAAGCAATTGAGACACTCTTGGACTTGTTTTAAACTTTTGTATGTCCTTTACACAATAAAAATATAGCTGTAAAAGTTTGATGCAAGATGCATTACTAGACAATTAAAACATGAGACTCTTCTGATATAGTTTAAGAATTCTGGGTAGAATTTTGATTCAAATTTGCTACTTATAACTTTTGCTATACTTTTTCAATTAAGTGCGTGTTTGGCATCACGTTTAGGAATGAATTTTGAGGCAAAACCTCGGTTTGAAAAAATTTCACACAAACATCAATTTTTGTCCAGAATTGATTTTGAAACAAAACCTCGATTTGCAAAATTTTTTGCCAAACAGCCATTTTTGTCCAGAATTGATTTTGGGCAAAACCTCGGTTTGAAACCATGGTTTTGAATAAGCTATTGAAAATAGATTTTAGAACTGTAAAAGAGCTTATAGATTATCTAATTACTATTTTACCCCTACTTTTTTCTTATACTCTCTCTCATCTCTCTCCTTTCTCTCTCTCTCCTCTCCCTCTCCCTCTCCTCTCGCTCTCCTCTATCCTCTCTATCTCCTCTCCCTCTCTCTCCTCTCGCTCTCCTCTATCCTCTCTCTCCTCTCTCTCTCCTCTATCCTCCTCTCTCTCTCTCCTCTCTCCTCTCCCTCTCCTCTCTCCTCTCCCTCCCTCTCTCCTCTCTCCTCTCTCCTCTCTCTCTCCTCTCTCCTATTTATTCTCTACCCTCTCTCCTCTCTCCTATTTATTCTCTACCCTCTCTCCTCTCTCATACTTTAATCAAATCATACCCTTTTTAGTAATTTATTAATATAAAAAGTGATTCTACTATTAATCATCCAAACATCTCTATTTGCAAAATCTATTCTTCCCAGAATCTATTCTCTCCAGAATCTATTCTTCCCAGAATCTATTCTCCAGAATCTATTCTTCCCAGAATCTATTCTCCAAAAGCTAATCCAAACACACCCTAACATGAATGAGGACTTGTTTTAAAGAAGTTTCATCCCACTTAGTGGGATAAGGTTTTTGTTATTGTTGTTGAGGACTCGTTAAGGTCTAGTTCTCCTCTAATTCCAGAAACGAGAACAGAGAAATTCTGAGTTCTTTTGACCCTGTGACTAGCCGAAAGTCCAAAGCTGCTCAAGCACATAATCATTGTTTTAACATTCCTTCAATTTCATGCACAAATCACATGTACCCTTTTTTTTAATTGCACGCTTCATAATCTTTTAGGCATTATAAATCAAAGGTACTGGAATCGCTAGCTCTATTGTACATTAACATATTCATCCTAAACTTGACATATACTTGTCAAGCGTCATGCATCATTCTAAAATAACTATGCTTAAAGCTAACATATGGTTTCTTCATCTCATGCCCATCAAGTGACACTTTGCTTGCTTTTATCTATGCTTTCTTAAATACTTTGGCAGAACAATGCTTTGAATTTTATTGATAGGAACCTTATACAGATATAGGAGAGGGAGGAGAAAAATAATCTAATCAGGCCACCTAAACCTCTCCTATAATCGACAACAACAAGCCTTATCCTATTAGGTAGGGTCAGTTACATGGATCACACGGCGTCATTATTCTCTATCAACAACCAAGAGGTCCTGCTCAACCAAATCACTCCTATAATTATGAAAAATAAAATCTGAGATAATATATAATATATCACAAGGAGATAAGAGCGGAATATTAAGGGTAAACTACATTAGATACATAGAGGGCCCATTTGGACAGAAGGCTCGCTTCCAATACTTTCCATGGCTTGGCATGGTTAGTAAATTATAGGAGCAAGATTTCGGGGGAAATCTTAGTTGCAATAGAACCATGATTCAATACATACACGTTACTACTCAAGCAACTGAATCCAAGCAGACATAAAATATAACTTCAAAACATCATGCTAGAGTAATAATGCTATCATAAATTATTTTACACATAAAACTTATTTTGGTAATGGATTGCCAAGTCCAATTCCATTTTTCCAATAGTACTGTGTGATCCATGTGGCCTACTCCACCTAGTGGTATAAAATTTGTTGTTGTCAATCCTTATTTACCTTTGAAATCCTTGGCTTTCCCTAACATCTACATTTTTGAATCATTTTCAAATCACTTCGTGAGTCTTTATGCATGCAAATAATGATACATGATTCCATGACACTAACTGAATATGCATGTACATAGATATAAATTTTGGGGATGTAACATATATTCTCTATTTCTTTTTTTCTTTTAATTTTGTTTTGCAGAGTGCTGATGCTCAGCGAGAAACTGCCAGTCAAACAATAGAGTTGATTAAGGTAATATGACCAGCTATATCATTCAGTTTATAGCGTTCTTTCATTAAGGAATCTGACATTTTTGGTTGATTTAATATTTACAGTACTTAATGGAGTTCAATAGCAGCCCTGGCGATCTAATGGAGCTTTCACCTCTATTTTCTGATGATGGTCGTGTTGCTGAGGCTGCTTCAATTGCCCAAAAATTACGTAAGATAACTTTCCTTTTCTTGTTTTTTGTACTATTAAGCATTAACCGTCTTATAATATATATATACTCGTTTTTCTTATTAGGGTCATTTGCTGAAGAAGATATTGGACGGCAAGGAATAGCTGTATCATCAGTTATGGGAAATGCAACTGCAAGCAGAGGATTAGAAGTTGCAGTTGCTAATCTACAGGACTATTGCAATGGTCAGTTACTTGAAAGTATCTTACATTAGTGTCAGGTTGAGATTGTAAGCTTATACTTTACAATGCTATTCATAAAATTTCATTTTCTTTGAAAGAAATATTGAATAAAACTAAGTTTGGACATATTTTTCTGAAGTTACCAATGTAATTGTTGCTAAAGTAAATATTGAAATTTATTTTGTCTATATTTTAATTTGGGGGTTCTGTGGTCTGTCAAAATGTTGGAAATTGTTAAAGAAATAACGAAATGTGAAAATAAAGGCTTGAACTACTAAAATCGTAATCAAAATCCTCCATATAATCAAGGTTTTTTCCTCACCATTAACAAACTCCTAAATTTAGAGTTAATCCATGAAATGGAGTAGGGAGGAGCAAGATTTTTCATTTGCTGGCTGTTTCTAGCTTGAAAAGGCTTGAAATGTGTTGTTTAAGATAATTTTTCCTCTTAAAGGTGTCTATACATATAAAAGATAAAAAACGGATAGAAGAGTACAATGTAGTACAATATGTAGTGTCGAACAATTTAGTAGAAGACTAGGCCACATGCGAGCCTATATATGTTATTATTCTACCAAACCAATATCATCAACATAATAAGTATATATATTTTTACTCTTGAATGTTTCACAAACAACACGTGGTCAGCTTGTTATTGAACTTATCCCTTGTTCTTCACAACTTTTGTAAACCTTTCAAACTAGGATCTAGCAGATTGCTTCAAACCATAAAGAGATTTAGAGTTTATAGACCAATTCCTGGGATCTTTTGTTCTGGTAGGCCTTGTGGAAAATCTATATACACTTCCTCCTCTAAATCACCATTGAGCAAAGCATTTTTCAGATCGAATTGATGTAAAGCCCAATCAAGATTCACTGGTAGAGACAAGAGCACTCTAATTGTGTTTATCTTTACCATTAGGGCAAAGGTTTCTTGATAATCAATTTCTTATGTTTGTGAGTAACCCTTTTGCCATGAGTCAGGCTTTGTACTTGTTGATTGTTCCATCAGGGTTGTACTTGGTAAAAGCCATTTGCATCCCATAGTTTTCTTACCTTTAGGTTATTTAGTGATTCTTTAGGTTTGGTTCTTTCTCAAAGCTCTCAATTCTTTGTGAATGGGTTTTGGGGTTGTGAGTGGTTCATGTTGTGATGGAGAGACTGTGGTGGAGGATGCAGGGCTGTTTAGTGGCTTAAATGGTGACTGGTTCGGTGATAGTTGACGCTATTGTGGAGATTCGAGGGTCTGAGCTGATTTTGAACATGGGCTTCACAACTGATGACTTTTTTTAGTAATGTGAGTGTGTAGATGTGATGTAGGATAAGTTTTTGAGTGTTTGAATTGAGATCTGAAAACTTAGAGTCTTGGATAAGTTTTAGTGATACTCTATGGAATTTCTTATGACATGGATCTAATACCATGTGAAGTTTGAGAGAAAAGGAAAAGAAAATAGAATGTTGAGGACAGAGAAATTTAAGAAAAGAATGTTTGAAGGATTGTTTAAAACTAGGCAATATATGAGCCTATATGTTATTATTCTACGAAACCTAATGAGCAAGTTGGAAATTTTAGACATCTGTTTTTCATTGTGGGGGAGTATTGTCACCTGACAAAGGCTTGGGCCTTATTTACTGGGCTTGCTTAGATGTCACACTTGTTAAATTAAATCCAGATTTTAGGGATTAGACAGGATACAAATAACTCCATATAATCTGTAGGCTGAGTTCTTCTTATTTAAATGAATAAGAAACATGTTGAGGTACACCAGGATGAGTTGACAAGTGTTTCTTCATCTGTTTCTGTCTTTTTCCCTCTATTTTTTTTTTATATATATATGCTCTTAGCTTGTAAAAAAAATGTCTTGGGATTATTATTTGACTTTCCTTATTTCATCCTTCATTTAGTATGTTTTTTCAGTAGTCCATTGGCATTTTATTAGATTTGTTGTTATTATAATTTTCTTATTATCTTGTTTAAATTTAATTATGACTATCTTGCATTTTAATGTGTCTAATGTTCTTTACATAAATCCCATATCAGTTAGGGTTTGTCAATTTATTGACTAATAGAATTCACTAAATTCTCCCTAGTTTCTTCAACATCTTTCTCTCCTTCTTTTGTTCTTGCTCTTGCTACTTAATAACCTGGTCATATGGGCGTCGTCCATGTCATGCATATGTTTCATTTTCATTCTGTCTCTACAGAGTTAGAGAATAGATTATTGGCTCGGTTTGATGCGGCATCACAGAAAAGCGAATTGTCTACAATGGCAGAATGTGCCAAAATTTTGTCTCAGGTAAGCAATGTTTGTTGTATACTTGTACTTAATTGGGCATGGTATGCTATGATAATTATAGTTGATTGAGAAATGATAAGTTAATGTTATTGTTCTTGATATTTTTATTACTTTAAGGAAAGCAGTTGTTATCAGGTGATGAATTGCATAGTCGTTAGCTCCTTAGTATAAATAAAGTAGAGGCACCTTGTAAGTCATTTGTTGTTTGTTGATGGAAGTACTTGATTTCCTGTCCCTATATTCCTATCTATTTCTGTTTCTCCCTGATTCCTACCTTTGTTCTACATCAGTGGTATTAGAGCAACATCTTGAACCGTAGGTATGGTAGTGAGTATTGGATTTGAAACCAATCTTCTTGAAATTGAAGACAGACTGTTCTATGCAATGGAATAGAGCATGACTAAAGGCTTCAACCAGAGAGTGAGTAAGTCAAAGATAGTGTAGCAGATGTCTACAAGAATGTCATTGGTACGTGTGAGTTAAGGGTCTGTCCAATCAAATTATGTCAGTGATGTGCCAATGAGCTCATTGGTTTCAATTGAAGTTAGCTAGTGGTAACAGAATTAGGCCCCGTTTGGTACGCTAGAATTAGGGTGGGCCGATAGGGCAATGGAATTCATTTCCATTATAAAGCTTGTTTGGTGCAAATAAAAGGCCATGGAATTGGGTTCCATGTGGAATTCATTTTGATGGAATTGGCTATCATAAAAAACCCATGGAATTCTTCTTTTACCCCTTATTTTCTCATCTCCTCCGACACAACCTTTTCTGTCGCTTTCTCTCCGACTCGAGCTCCATTAGCGGTGACATTATTTCACCCTACCGCCGGCAACAACTTCCTTCCCCCTTCCTCTGGTGATGACTGCCTACCCCCATCTTCATTGGCCCTCTCTCTATCCTTGTCTCCATCTACCCTCCTTCTCATTACCTTCTTCACCTTCCTCGTCTTAGATAACCAGGTAGGCGATGGCGACGGTGGTCTCCTCCAGCAACGATAATGATAGCCTCCAATGTCAAAGATGGTTTCCCTTTCTTCATCCTCTTTGAGTTAAACCTCGAGCTTCTTCTCCATCTCTTTGATATGGTTGTCAATCCAGTTCGCTAGGTTTTCGATTTGGTACCTTCCCCTTCACGATTTTGATCTGGTACCTTCTCCTTCACAATGGTAGGAATGTTAGGTTTTCAATGCAGTTCGCTAGGTTTTTAATCTTCTATTTGATTTTGGCAATAACAATCCTTCACAATTTTAGTAATGACAATCTGATCGAGATTTATATAGTAGTTTTCCATGGTCACCATCAATAGCAACCAACTCCTAGATCTTTGTGTTCGAATTTCATTGTGATTTGGCTTTTGTGATATGTACTTCTCATGGTGTTTTGATTTATGTTGCTTTATGGTTTGATTTCTTATGCTTTAGGTTTGTTGTTTCATGGTTAAGATCTCTGATACTTTTGGTTTTGATTTGTGGAGGTATGGATTGGGGTCGGAAGTTTCAGGCAGTGGGTGTGCCTTTTTTTTTTTAATGTTGGAGGGCATTTTAGTGTTTACACATTTTAGATATATATTAATTAAAAATTAAATTAGATTTCCATACTCATACTAAACATGTTTTTAAACCCCATTTCCATATCCATTTCTACCAAAATCAATTCTAGCATACCAAACTAGCCCTTAATAATGCAAATTGCATGCACGTGTTTTGTTGGTAAGAAGCAGCCACTTGAGGGTATACATAATTATAGACTTTCTAGAGCCTGAATAATGCCGTGCTTTCATTCATTGGAGAAACTGAAGTAATAGAGTGCAAGCTGATAAATCAACAATGATATCTCGGGATATCTTCAACAATCCTATCTAAATTAACCATCTTAATATATCTCATATTATTTCCCCATATCCCTCTTAATATCTTAATTATTTACAATAACTATTTATTTTTATAATTACCATACTCTTCCTCAAGTTGGGTCATAAATATTGATTATGTCCAACTTGCCTATAAAGCGTTCAAGCACATCTTCTGGTAGTCCTTAGTAAGGATGTCGGCGACTTGTAACTTGGTTAGAACATACGACAGGCTAATGATCCTTTCTTCAACTTTTTCTCTAATAAAATGTCTGTTTACTTCAACATACTTAGTTCTGCTATGTTAGACAGGATTCAGGGCCGTACTCAAGGCTGCCTTGTTATTACAATAGAATTTTAGGGGAGAATCAAACTGAAATGTGCTTTTTCTACTATTCTCTTCAGCCATAGCCTTTCTATAATACCTTGAGCTAGGGCTTTTAATTCAGATTCCACATTATTTTTGGCAACAACTCTTTGTTTTTGACTTTGCCAAGTCACCAAATTGACCATACAAAGGTGTAATAACTTGATGTAGATCTACTATCATCCTGATCTCCTGCCCAATCTGTATCTGTAAAGATTTCAACATTCCTATCATCACATATTTTAAAAAACAGTCCTTTGCCAAGTGACTAACCACACTTACTGCAAAGGTAATATCTAGCATAATATGTGAGAGATATATGAGCTTGCCAATTAGCTGTTGATATTGGCCCTTATCTGTTGTTTCCTCATTTTCCTCTTGTTTACTTTTTCGTGCTGCTTCTTTTTTTTTGCCTTTGTTGGTTTCTTCTTTTTGATACACACAGGTATTTTGCTAGGATGACACCCAAGCATTCCTGTTTCCTTGAGGAGATCAAGTATATACTTCCTTTGAGAGACATAGATCCCTTTGCGAGACCTTGCTACTTCTAATCTTAGGAGATATTTCAATTTTTTGAGGTCTTTTACTTCAAACTGCTTATTGGGCGCCATTTTAACTCTCTCCATCTTCGCGATGTTATTTCCTGTGAGAATAATGTTATCCACATATGCAATGAGGATAGTTATGAAGTCACTACTTTTTAACACAAACATGGTGTGATATGACAAATTTTGTTTGTAGCCTTTAGTCTTGAGCACTGTAGAAAACCTGTCAAATCAGATCCATGGAGATTGCTTTAAACCATAGATTGATTTTTCGGTTTACATACCTAACCGTTCTTCCCTTTTTCAAAACCTGGTGGGAGATTCATGTAGACATCTTCCCTTAATTCACCATTTAGAAATGTGTTTTTGATGTCAAGTTGGAGTGGCCAGTCAAGATTCGCAGCAGTGGAGAGTAGAACCCGGGTGGGACTTAGCTTAGCAACTCGGGGCAAATGTCTTATTGTAGTTAATTCCATAAGTTGAGTGAGCCCCTTGGTAACTAGCCTTGCCTTGTACTTGTTTAATGAGCTATCAACATTAAATTTTGGTGTAAACACCTATTTACACCCCACGGGTGTTGTTCCCTTTGGCAATGTAGTCAGCTCCCATGTCCCATTCTTTTCTAATGCTTTGATTTATTCCATTATTGCATTTTTCCATTCTGGGTTCTCAAAGGCTTCATACACAATTTTAGGGACTTGAATTTGATTAAGGTCAGTATCAAAGCTGTAATTATTTTCAGAGAGTGGAGAAAGACACATACTTCTGAATATGATGTTTAGTGCCTGCTCGAGTTTTCTTCCTTAATGCAATAAGGAGTTCTACCTTGTCTCTATTGTTTCTACTGCCCGAGTATGCTCATTATTATTCACAGGACCTTTCACCGGTTCAGGAAGTCGTATATCCTTTGGTATGCTGGACCTAACTACTTGTTTGTTTCTATGTGACTAAATATTATCAAACTTTTGGGCCTGGACTTCTAGGTGTGGTAGTGGCATAACATTGGATGAGTCTGTAGGAAGCTGAGTAGAAACAGATAGAGGTATGGGTTCTAGAAGACAATCAAGCTGAAACTCACTCCAATTCTCCCTTGAGTGGAAGGTTAAGTAAAGTAGGACTCGTGTTCGGTAAAGGTGATGTCTCGATTGACAAAGAGGTGTTTAGTGATAGGATTATAGTATCTATAACTTTTTAGGAATTAGAGTAACTGTGAAGATACACTTGGCAGATCTGGGATCGAATTTAGATGGTGGGTGATGTTCATGTACAAAGATAAAACAACTAAAGACGCGGAGTGGTAAGGTGTAGTCAAGGTGAGTGACTGTGTGAGTCTCACGAAGTTTATTTAACAGGGTAACAAAGGACAAAACACGACTAGGGGGACGGTTAATTAAATGAGTAGCAGTGAGTATGGCATCCTCCTACAAAAACTTTGGAATATGACATGTATACAAGAGAGCACGTGCAAATTCAAGGAGTTGTTTATTTTTCTGTTTAGCAATTCCATTTTGTTGAGGACTATAAGGGCAATTGCTTTTGGGGACAATACTATTGGTTTTAAGATAGCTGTCAAGTAATTGGTTAAAGTATTCTGACCCATTGTTCCTGTAAAGGACTGGTATTGTGGTGTTAAATTGATTTCTGACAATGAAAAACTCAATAAACACAGAGGAAACAATGGATTTGTCTTTTAACTGGTAAACCCAGTACATGCGTGTGTGATCATCAATAAACATAACAAAGTATTTAGAATGAGTATAACTTGGAATACGAGAAGGACCCTAGACATCGTTGTGAATAATTGAAAAAGGGTGAGTGGACTTATAGGCAGAAGGCGAAAAGCTAGGACGATAGTATTTGGCTAACTCACACATCCCAATGGGAAATAATACTTTTATTGGAAGGTAAATGTAGCAGTAATTTTTAAATAAGAAAAATTAGGAAGACCCATCCTTTTATGCCACAATACGATATCGTTGTCATCGGAAGTCGAGACTAAGCCACATAGTTTGCAATATAAAGTACTTACAGTAGAAGCATCAACGTAGTAGACCCCTTCATATTCCTTAGCTATGCCACTCATCATCCCCGATCAGAAGTCTTGAAAAACACAGTGAGATGGTAAAAAATGAGCAGAGCAATTGACTTGTTTAGTCAATTTATTGGTAGACAATAAATTACAAAGCCAAGTGTGAAACATGTTAAACATAATAAAGATGTAATTTCTCTAACAGATGGACAGTCCCTGTGCCAGCTATAGGAGAAGAAGAACCTATACCTGTCTTACTCGATTTACTTTTAGTCAAAGGAAAATACGAAGCGAACATTTTGACGTTTGAAGTCATATGGTCAGAGGTTCTTGTATCAATAATCCATTTAGTAGGGACAAATGTATGTAAGGCAGCTGTATGAGTACCTTGGTGAGCATCAGTAGCTAAAGATTGCTGTTTAGTATGAAGAGTTTTGAAATAGCCGAACAATTGATTTATTTGCTCTTTGCTCATAACGGGGACAGATGGAGGATCCATTTTTAAGTACCCAGCAAACCAATTTTTCATCACTAGCAAAGAAAGACTCGCTGGGGCGAAGAAATACGAGGGCAATTGCTAACTGCCCACGTTCAGAAATGCCACTACACACGTTCAGAAATCACTTGTTTTTTACGAGCAGAAAAACTTTGCAGGAACAGTTGCTACTCGACTTACTAGGCTCTAGCCTCACACTTATTGGGTACGATTGAACAGGAACTTTGGCTTGCTTACAGAACGGGATTAACAGAAACGCTGGTTTGCTCACGGAATAGGAACATATGGGTTAACAGAAGACGCACACACACACGTCTCCGCTGGCTTGCTCACGGGTCGGGAACAGAGGAAGCCGATTTGTTGCTCACAGGAACAGAACAAAATTGATGCTGTCAGAGGCTGGGCCCGTCGCATGTCGCTGGCGGCTTGCTGGTAGGACGTGTCGGTAATCGGACTATGGCCGTCACACGTTACTGGGTCGTTGCACTATTGAACAGTGCTTGCTCACGGGAGCCAAAACAAAGCTGACGCTATTGAAACTATAGTGGTAGTACTGGTTCTGATACCATGTAGACTTTTTAGAGCCTAAAAAATGCCGTGCTTTCATTCATTGGAGAAATTCAATTAATGGAGTACAAGCTGATAAATCAACATGATATCTCGAGATATCCTCAACAACAACAACAACAACAACAACAACAAAAAGCCTTATCCCATTAAATGGGGTCGGCTACATGGATCATACGACGCCATTTTGCTCTATCGAAAACTAAATCCTTAGATAGGTTATTGACCAGGAGATCCCGTTCAATGACCTCTTTGAGCGTTCTCTTTGGCCTTCCTCTACCCCTTTTAACCGGTGTCCATACTATTTGATCCACCCTCTTCACCGGCGCATCCCTTGGCCTTCTTTGTACGTGTCCAAACCACCTAAGACGGTTTTCTACCATTTTCTCTTCAATAGGTGCCACTCCAACTCTTCCCCGTATATGTTCATTACGAATCTTATCTTTTCTTGTATGCCCACACATCCATCTCAGCATCCTCATCTCAGCTACCCCAACTTTATGCTCTTGCTGTCCTTTTAAAGCCTAGCATTCACTTCCATAAAGTATTGCTGGTCTTATAACAGTGCGATAAAACTTTCCTTTTACTTTATCTGGTACTTTCCGATCACATATAACCCCAGTAGCTTTTCTCCATTTAAACCACTCGGCCTGAATTCTATGATTAACATCCTCCAAAATTTCACCCGAGATATCCTCAACAGTCCTATCTAAATTAATCATCTTAATATTTCTCACATTATTATTTCCCCATATCCCTCTTAATATCTTAATTGTTTACAATAATTATTTATTTTCATAATTACTACAATAATCTCAAAGAAGTATAAGGAAGTATTCAAGAAGCCTACATCCTTACCAAACTTTTAGGCCAGGTCATGATCACTCAATAATGCTAAATAGTAGAGGGCACGAACCCAATCAATGTCAAGCCTTATCCATATCCCATGATACAGGAGGATATTATTGAGAAAAATGGTGGGTGACTTGTTCAAGGAAGGTGTACTAAGAGAGCTCTCCATTTTCACCTCCTATATTGCCAGTTAAGGATGGTACATGGAAGATTTATATAGCTTATAGGGAGCTTAATAAAAAGACTGTCAAGATTCAAGTCCCCATTCCCTTAGTTGAAGATTTGATAGATGAGTTGAGGGAAGCTAGAGTGTTTCCAAGCTTGATTGGTACCTTCAAATCAGAATGAACCCAAGAGACATGCACAAGACAGCATTTAAGACTCATTTAGGCCATTGCGAGTTTGTTGTGATGACATTTTGATTACATATTAATTTACAGTCCTACATTGTAGAAGCGCCTAGAACACTTAGGATGGCTTTGAAAATCATAAAACAGCATAGTTATTTTGGGAAAGACCAGCAAGCGCTTGTTTGCTGCAGACCGTAGAATGTTTGAGTGATATTAGTCATGTACGAAAGGTAGCTGCAAATTCATGGTGGATAGCCATGGTCAAGAACTAGTCTGCTCCATTAAATGTTAAGCAATTGAAGTTTTTCTTGGGGCTTGCGAGTACTATGGGGAGTTTGTTAGAGGGTTTGGTCGAATAGCAAGTCCTCTAACAAGTATGTTGAAGAAGGGAGAAAGAGTCTAAAGAAGCAGCTGATGCTTTCGAAAATTTGAAGGAACAAGTTGAAGAAGGAAGAAAAATATTCTTTATTTCTGTTTATTGATTAAAGGGTAGATGATGGGTGCATATAGGGAGCATAACAACAGCTAGCAATAAATGATGACTCCCGAAGTAGTAAATACACTGGAACTAATAATGAAGTAATAAAGTCTAAACAACTAACAACCACTGAACTTAAGACTAAGTTAGGCATAAGTTTGGGCCAAGGCTCAAGACTCATCTAACTAGACATATGCTTGTGGTCAACGAATAACGGCTGTTTTGATGCAAGAAGACCATCTTATAGCTTACTTCAGCAGATCTTTGGCTTCTAGGCATCCTTCTAGGTTTGTGTATGAGAAGGAATTACTGGCTGTGGTTCAAGGTTTGGAGCCTTGGCAGCAATGTTTAGAAGACATTTTGTTAGTAAGACTAATAATGAAGGTTGAAACATTTTTGGAGCATAACATGAAGGCATTTTTCCATCTTTATCAGGTGGAAAAATTAATGGTTTTCGTCTATAAGCTTCCATACAAAAGAGGCAGATGACAATAAGGGAGCTGATGCATTGTCAAGATTACCTAATTAGTGAGCTGTTCCATATCACTTTATCTGCTTCTTCCTTGTGTTTATTATAGCAGTTACTGAAGTCATAGTCTGAAGATGACAATATCAAGCTTTTGGTAGCATGTATGGAATGTAATCCTGGATGGGAAGTATCCAAGGAGTAAGAATAAATTAGTACTGGGAAACGATGATTTAGTTAAGCAGTAACTATGAACATGGATGCGTGATGCGCCGCAAGTAGGACACTCAGGCATAAATGCTACTTTACCCTTTAGCTATTCCAACTGGTGTGGGAAAGCATAGCTATGGATTTTATTCAAGGATTGCCAAGGTTAAATGGGAAAGACACCATTTTAGTGGTAGTTGATAGGCTGAGTAAATATGCCTACTTTATGGCACTAACTCACCCTTGTACAACAGCTACTGTGGCTCATGTTACCCTAGATTGTCTTCAAGTCGCATTGTGCTCCAAGTGAAGTTATAAGTGATAGAGATCCCTTGTTTGAACTTCTGGCAAGAATTTTTAAGGCTATTAGGAGTTCACCAAAAGTTTAAAACTGTTAGGATGCTCAAAAGTAATACAGGAAAATAAAAGAAAATAAATTCTAATAAAGGAAAGAGAGAAAGACTCTTGCTCAACTTCCCTTTACTAGCCAAATACTTTAGGCGAATCTCCAAAACTCCAAACAAATGAAACTCATATTATTCACTTTGACTAGCTTTAGAGAGGCTAGGCTATTTATGCACAAAGGTTTCAATGAAATAATCTAGAACTAATCTTAATATCTTTAATCAAATATTTGAGTATCTGATTCAAGATAAACTAAAGTAATCTAAGATAAGCTAATTTAAGTATTCAAAATCCTAACTAACTTGACTCAATAATAAACAAATCCTAATTGAGATATATATAAATAATATCTCTTTATTATTTGTATAAGAAACTAAACTAATAAATCTTAAAAATATGCTAACAAATCGATCATTAACTTCATCCACAATCCTATGATATCTGGTGCTCTATCAAAAACCCACAAATTGATGGAGTCAATCAGAAGTTTTAAATAGGTGTTTGGAGACTTATTTGAGGTATATGTCATGGGAAAAAAAACAAAGGAATGGAGCAAGTGGTTGTTATTTACTAGTCACAATTTACGGGATAAAAAAACAATTCAGCTTGTATAGGTACCAATTGGCATATTTAACAACTTTTAACTGATTCAAAACCTCTACTTTTGATTTGTACTATGGTAGGTTCCATTGACATTTATATCCTCTGCTTCTGATGCATTCAATAGATGTTGCTTGGATTGAAGAAAAATGAGTGCAATAATTGGATATCATATCATATATTAATTGCATGTTTTACCTATCTATCTATCTATAAAATTTATTTTGCAATGCAGTTCAACAGGGGTACAAGTGCCATGCAACATTATGTGGCAACACGTCCCATGTTTATTGATGTGGAAATTATGAATGCCGACACCAGGTTGGTTCTTGGGGACCAGGTTACACAAACTATTCCTAGTAATGTTGCTCGTGGACTTTCAGCCTTGTACAAGGAAATCACAGGTTTGAAGCCTAAGAACTTATGTAGCTTAAAAATATATTTTTTATTGACCAATAATAGCAATGGAATTTGTTTCAGATACTGTTCGTAAAGAAGCAGCGACAATAACTGCAGTATTCCCTTCCCCCAATGAAGTCATGTCAATCTTAGTTCAGGTACCCAAGGATGTGGTCCTCATATTTTGGCCTTAAAGAGAGTGGGGTCTGTCATTTTCTCGTCTTCACTTTTTGTTGGTTTTCTTGTATCCCTGTATGTAGCGAGTTTTGGAGCAGCGAGTCACTTCCGTTTTGGATAAATTATTACTGAAGCCATCTCTTGTAAAGTTACCTACCATGGCAGAAGGTGGACTCCTATTAGTGAGTACTACGATCACTGACTGCTTTCATTGTCATTTATCTAAACTCCAGTTTAGACGGCTAGATAACGTTGATTTGGTTTACAATTGATTTGAGGCCTCAGTATCTCAGAATGCTGGCAGTGGCATATGACAAGACACAAGAACTTGCTAGAGATCTACGTGCTGTGGGATGTGGTGACTTGGATGTTGAGGGTAATATATTAGCTTGAATTTGCTACTAATTATGTCTGTGGCCAAATCTCTTCATGTCCTATCCTTTTTTGGTAAAGGATATGAAATATAACAAGAGGAAGGGAATGAAGGATTAGCAAACCTACAGAAGCCCCCAAATTAGAGGAAATGACTCTAAAGGGGTTTTGAGGAGTAAGCTCCTGTCCCTTCATTTCACATGTGAAACTTCAGAACATGAGAATACTTTAAACTCCTCCCATCCTCTCCTTGTGCCTCATTCCTGCTTATCCAAATAAGCTAGATAAGGAACAAGGGTTAAGAACCTTCATGTTGATATTACTAGAAGGTGCTGTGTCTGTTTGTGTACTGATTTTGACTAATAAAATACAAGAGAAATGTTTCCTAGCAAGACGAGGCCTATTTGAGAAAAATTCCTCTATGGAAAGATTCTAGAATGAAAGTAGAGAGATTTACTCTTTGATGGATATTCTGTTCCATTTGTACGAGAGAGGCCTCTATTTATAGGCTAATGGTTAATGAGAATTCACACTTGTATCTCAAGAGCTAAGAGAAATATACAATACTACAGGTGTATTTGCATTTTCCCATTTTTAAATTAAACTGTTTCCAAAACTTTATAACCGTACACTCTATTATTGTGTATCTTGGTACTTTTTGAATAATTTGAAGTTCTGTTTAGGTTATTAATCCACATTTGTTCTTATGGCTCAGGTCTCACAGAATCGTTATTTTCAAATCACAAGGATGAATACCCAGAGTATGAACAGGCATCTCTGAGACAATTATATCAAGTGAAGGTTTGCACTTTCTTCATATATATTTTCTTTTCCATTTTGAGTTGGATATGGGGCAAAAAGTTTGATTGGCCGTAATTAATGCAGATGGAGGAACTGCGAGCTGAAATCCAGCAGACATCTGATTCATCTGGAACAATTGGACGCTCAAAAGGAGCTTCAGCTACTTCTTCTCACCAACAAATATCTGTCACTGTTGTGACAGAATTTGTGCGCTGGAATGAAGAAGCAATTTCAAGATGCAATCTCTTTTCATCTCAGGTAGTTACCTGTGCATGCAATTTGATATGAATTCTTTTTTGAATTAAATATCCCTCGCCAAACCAGTGTAATTTTGATGAAGACAACAGTAAGGGAGAAAAATTCTTCTGTATATTTTCATTCAATCAATCAATACACATATAGACAATGGGATAGAAGCTGACCAAGCAAATGAGGGCCAATAAATGTCTCTGTGATTATAATATTCATGTAGTATAATTGAGAGGCAACTGATATGCATAGTAACTGTGTCATTTGCCGTCCTTGTTCTCCTTCTGATCTTATTTTCTCAACATGATATCAGCACACAGTCATCACCTAACTGGCAACCAATATTCAAGCTTAAAATACATTTTAATAAGACTTTTAATTCTTGGTATGTGCTATTGATTTTTTCCCATCTTTCAGCCTGCCACCCTTGCAACCAATGTAAAAGCAGTTTTCACTTGCCTGCTGGATCAAGTAAGTTTAAATTTGTAAACATTTAGGTTTGATTCACATTTTTGTAGCTGGAGCTCAGCATTCCTGGTTGTTGATTGTGCCCTTTTCAGGTCAGTCAATATATAGCAGATGGCCTTGAACGAGCTCGTGATAGCCTGACTGAAGCTGCCAGTTTGAGGGAAAGATTTGTATTGGGTACAAGCGTCAGCCGAAGAGTGGCTGCTGCAGCTGCCTCTGCTGTAAGTATATGAATCCCTTGTGTGCTTTTATTTCAAATCATCTACTTTTGTCATAATTGTATACGACATAAATTCAATTAACTGAAAATTATATTAATTGGTTGATATTCAGGCTGAGGCGGCTGCTGCTGCTGGTGAAAACAGTTTCAGATCATTCATGGTTGCTGTACAACGTTCTGGTAGTAGTGTGGCTATTATTCAACAAGTATGATGGGGGACCTTGTTCTCTTATTATATTTTTCTTGCTATCAAAGAGAACCCCTTTGTGAACTAAAATGATTACTTCTCCACAGTACTTTGCAAATTCTATATCTCGGCTTTTGCTCCCTGTGGATGGTGCACATGCTGCTTCCTGTGAAGAAATGGGCACAGCACTGTCCACTGCAGAGTCCGCAGCTTATAAAGGATTACAACAATGCATTGAAACCGTGATGGCTGAGGTCAGTTGAATGTTACACATTTTACATATAACTAGATTTTTTCCTTTGCAATCCAGAGAATAAATAATAAATTGAGGAAATGTGACATCCCTAAAAGGAACAAAATGAAAAAGTAAAATTTTGGAGAAAGAAACAAAAATGAAAGTGTAATTAATGTGTGTTGTTTAAAAAGTAAGAGAGAATTGTTGTAAGGAAAAAGAAGTAAAAGAAAAGACAGACAGAGATTGAAGAAAGCCAAATTGGCACTATTCTTAAGTCATTATAGATTTGGCATAGGATGGCAAGTGGATGACTGCAATACCGTTTGACTATTCTTGTAACACCACGTGTTATCTAGAAGTTCAATTAGTTATACTATATGATCTATATCTGCATAGCAATTCATGCAGTGACAATTGGTTTTCTTTTTCCTGATCTGAATGTTTCAACTTTCAAGTTCTTATACTTCTGTAAAGTCTCTATCCTGAAATGATATATCTTCCAAATTGCTCTTTAGGTGGAGCGGTTGCTCTCAGCTGAACAAAAGGCTACAGATTATCGATCACCTGATGATGGGATGGCTCCTGACCATCGACCAACCAATGCCTGCTCGAGGTTGATATAACTTGAATAACTGCAACTAGGCTTTTTGTTTCATTGCTGATATTTTTTCTTATGGATATCTTGGAATAGATGTGAACTTGGACCAATTTCTAGATTTTAATGCTATGAATAATTTTTTTATGATGGCCGACTCCACCTAGTAGAGTAAGGCTTGTTATTGAATAATTTTTTTATGATGTCGTTCCTTATGGGGTGTGAGAGTGATGTTGACAATTGTTTCTGTAAAAAAATTAATTTTCTTTATCCTTAATGGTGATATTTGATTTTCTTGGTCAGAGTGGTTGCATATCTTTCTCGTGTGCTGGAGTCTGCATTTACTGCACTGGAAGGCCTTAACAAACAAGCATTCCTGACTGAGTTGGTATAATATTTTAATTTCCAATGCTTGATGCCTTTTGTGCGTACAGTTCATTGTCTTTCATTAAATGAAATAAGTCAGCTGGTTCAGTAAAACTATACAAGTGGGCGAGCATAATATATCATTGAGAGATAACATTATTTACTGTTTATTTTTACTTTTGGATCTTATTATGAAGTGTTACGAGCTGTAAGTTGCTTTTCTAGGAAAGGCTTCTTGCGGGAAGTGTTAAATAAGGGTAATATTAAAGGAGAATAAATTTATTGAGAGAGAAGAAATATACAAAGGAGGAGGATTAGGTTGTCCCCAAAAATCAAACATTGGAAAAAGAATGTTAAACATTCAATAATTCATTTTGCATTGATACATAAGGGACATGTGTTACTTGGAACTGATGGCCTCTTGTCTACCTGACAGTTTGAAGATAATGACTACTTTTGCAATTGTAATTTCTAGGATTTCAATTTTACTATTAGAGTTTGTAATGGTTGATGTAGTGATTCCTAGCCGTATTGCAACCTAATTTCGTAAGAATTTGTATGTGTTCCTCTATCTGTCTAGCATCATGGCCATTACCATTTTGTGCTTATTAGATTTTGATCTCATATTCCTAGCAAATTTGCGCTGCACATAGACTTGAAATATTATTGAACTTAGCCCCTATTTGGTTAGTTTGAAGGGAAAGAATCTGTTTTCATCACATAATGAAATATCTATATCCCTATAATCATTATTTAATAACAAGTAAGGGATAGGCTGATCCATGAAGCTCTTGCTTTGGGGAGGGTCGAGCTCACTGTGGGTCTTTTTCACATAGCCTTGCCCTGCATTTTACCAGGAGACTATTTCCAGGACCCAAACACTTGACTATCAGCACTAGGTCACATGGCTATAACTTTATCGCTCCTTCAAGGCTCTCCCTCCATTATTCAATGACAGCTATTTTTTACACGAAGTCTCTTGTCGTATTCCATTCTCTTCCAATAAACCAAACAAGCTATTAACCCTTAGTTTTTATTTTTTCTATTCATGATGATATTTCATCCCTCTTTCTTAAATTCTCTCTTTAGGAGTTTTATTAGATTTGTACCTAGCAATGCCTTAGTTTTGCATTAGGATGTTGATCTTGAATACATTATCATACAGTGAGGTTTGAAAGGGGATGATAGATATTAATGGACTGAAGCATTTAGCATTAGTTCTGAATACAATAAATTATCAAGTTCATAACATGGTAAACTCTGATTTTAGGGAAACCGCTTGCACAAGACGCTACTAAATCATTGGCAGAAGTTTACCTTTAATCCAAGGTAATTGGCTTGAATTTTACATTCCTTAATTTTTCTAATTTGCTAAAATTGGTGTACATGTTTTCCTGTCCCGGTTTTAATGATGGCTGTATTTGATGATCTCTATCTCCAGCACCAAATCATTTGTTTTTAATTGTTGTATGCTTGAATCACTTTGCGACAATGGGTAGAATGTTATTTTAGTTTAATATTGTTATTTGTCATTTTATGTGAGTATGCATTTCTAGCATGGCTGAACTTTTTAGATTTGGTATATATTTGTATTCCTTTGTTTGTAGCACGTGTGATAGAACATCTATACTAGAAGAAGATTTGAAGTTTATTATGCAAGTTGGCTTTCCTTAGCAATTAAGTATTTTAGCAAGTGGATAGAGCAACTAGTATCATTTTATATTTTAGCAAGTGGCTAGAGGTAGTGGTATTATTCTATTTTGTTTTACTTGCAAGTTGATTTTCAAGTTGTTTACTTTAGTTCTTATTTGCAAGTTGGTTAGCTTTCTTCATGGGTAAGGAAATTAGTCTATAAATAGGAGTTATCAACAATTGCATTTTCAGATATTTTGAACTATGTGATTTCACTCTCCCCCTTGATCTGTTTCTCTCTCCCTCCCTCCCTAAACTCTTTTCTCCTCCCCCTCCAAGTTCTAACCTCTCTCTCTCCCACCATTATGTTAAATTCTGTCTCTCTTTCTCCTTCTCCTTCTCTGTTTCTGCACTTTTCTCCCTAAAACCACATCTATTTGGATCTGTGTTAGTGTGTGAGAGTGTGTTTTACATCAACGTGGCTTATCAAGATCAGCCAACGTATGAATGGCCCCCTTTGTGAGCTATATAAAAATCTCACCTGTATTATTTGATACATGAAACATTTCACCATCCTTGCGCCGGCCTTCTTAGTTCTGATTTAACTCTTTGCAGTGGTGGATTGCGACTGAAGCGTGACATAACTGAATATGGAGAATTTGTGCGTAGCTTCAATGCTCCATCTGTTGATGAGAAATTTGAATTGCTTGGCATGTAAGTTTCACAACTTCTGCAAAGATTTTCAAAGCCAAGTCTTTTAACCTCTTTGATTTGAACGAACTTGTTAACATTTCCTGTAGAATGGCCAATGTCTTCATTGTTGCTCCTGAAAGCCTTTCAAGTTTATTTGAGGGTACACCTAGCATCCGGAAAGATGCACAACGGTATAATACATCTGACTTCTATCAATTACACTGAATACAATTTACTGGTTAAACGTTATATTAACTTGTTGAAATTTGTTGCTTTTTCTATCTTGAGGATTATTAGTTTTATTTATTAACCCGTGGCATGGTCCACAAGTTGTACGCCTTTGGAGTTATATTTTTGTGTTAACAAAAATTTATATTATTGGGTCTTACCCATTGACCTCCATACCTTAAGGGAGGTTGGTTTTTGTTGCTAGAGAAAGATACTTCTACTATTTCTGATGGAACCCAAGCAACAGAATATGAAATTAACAGATAGTAAATCTACGAAGAAATCTAAGCAACCACTGATTTTTATATTAATATTCAAAATACTCTACCCTTCAGTGAGGAGAATTACAGTAGAAATAAGCTCATACAATGGAAATAAGCTACTGGAAATGAAAGGAATGCACACTCACTCAGCACTCTTTAGCAACAAAGTACACTTAAAACAGAATAGAAAATGAAGAGAGAATCCTTCATCAATCCCCAACCTGGTTTTCGACAGCCAGGCACTCTTCCCTCACAAAACCACAATCTGCGTACCCTCTCACAAACTTCCATTCCCCTTTAATAAACCAGCTCCCCATTTGCATCTTTTGCACCTTGAATCTTGCTTGGCGTTGCATCTTCATCTTTTGCAACAAACTGCAACCAGAGGAACCTTGCCTGCTGATTCCTTCTGCTATTCCAAAACACCCTATGATGGCATAGAACAACCTCCTTGTGGTGATTTAGAATATGAATTGTCCGATGATCATTGCTTTGGCTTATGCCTCATATATATACACAGTTCTTGGGAATCAAATGAGATACACCAAGATAAAATCACATCAAGATAAAATCAAATCTCTAATAACTACACCTAAATCAAATCTGATATGTTTCTAATAATAACAATAATATCTCTAACAATAATATCCTAAGATTAATGATATAATAACAATAATATCTCTAACAATAATATCCTAATATTAATGATTTAGATATTAAGATATTTTAATATTAGGATATTCCCACACTCTTCCTCACCTCTTTTGGTTGTACTGGCGTCAATCAGCAGGGCATATATTGCTAATTTGCTTGGCACTGTTGACAAGGGAAACTTCAATCTCTCCCCTGCAGAACACTGCACTCCGTCGTGTTCAGAACATTGGCCTGCAGGTGGTTTCGAATATCAGTCATAGACTTGGATACCCTTGTGATAATTGGTAGGTTTGATTTTGAACTGAGAAATTGTTCGGGCCTGCTTGCTACTTGTGCTAAATATGGCCCATTTAGCCCAAAGAATCTCCTTTCTTGCCAGCATTTTGGGCTTCTTCCTCTTCCCAATCCAATAGCGATTTTGTTGCCTCCTTTTCCTTATCGTTGATGTGTTCTGCCCAACACTGTCATGTGTCAACTCCCTCTGCTGCCTGAAGCTGTTGCTGCTGCTAGTGCCCATAGAACATCCTGTCACCATGGACGTAATGTTCCCGCAATCTACTCACAGCAACAAGAAGAAGCATTACTGTGGGAATATCCTAATATCTAAATCATTAATATTAGGATATTATTGTTAGAGATATTATTGTTATTATATCATTAACATTAGGATATTATTGTTAGAGATATTATTGTTAGTATATCAGATTTGATTTAGGTATAGTTATTAGAGATTTGATTTTATCTTGGTGTATCTTATTTGATTTCCAAGAACTGTGCATATATATGAGGCATAAGCCAAAGCAATGATCATCGGACAATTCATATCCTAAAAACTCCACATGGTATCAAAGCTAGGAGTCCGACAAACCTCCTCTGTGCTGCTGACCTGCGAATGAGTTGCCTCTGTGAGCAACAGTGTCGCGTTCTGTCCAGCAAACACTGCGCAAGTCCAGCGTCGTGATCCTATACAGACAGCACAGACAGGAGCAGCCCAGTCCAACGGAGATCAGCGACGACCAGCGACGCTGTGACCCCTCCCAGCGGCGTCGTGATCCCCTTCCATCTTCAGTTCCTACGGCGTCGTGATCAATTCCTGTCAGCACAGCGGCATCGTGATCCCTCCCAGCGGCGGCGTCGTGATCCCCTCCCAGCGACGTCGTGATTCTCCGCCCTCCACTGCCGCTCTGTTTTGGATTGTTACGGGTCTCTGATCGTGCTACCAGCAGGTGTCATGTTTTCCGCTTTCTTTCAGTTCAGCGTCTTGTGTTAATAGCATTGCTACAGTGCTGAGTGCTACAGTGCTGAGTGCTACAGTGCTGAGTGCTACAGTGCTGAGTGCTACAGTGCTGAGTGCTACAGTGCTGAGTGCTACAGTGCCGAGTGCTACAGTGCCGAGTTGAGATTCTGCCATGTCTGACCAGCGGAAGAATCACGGGTTGAGTGCAGGCTTTGATGGGGCATCTAGTGTTCCTGTTTCCATTGTATCCGACAAGCTCACCTTGACAAATTATCAAGACTGGGCTCAAGCAATAAAACATGCAGTTGGTGGGTGCGGGAAACTTGCTTATCTGACCGGTGATGTTAAAAAACCAGCGAATGAAGCATCTCCTGAGATGCAACAATGGACCATCGACAACCATTTGGTTTCTTCCTGGCTTATCAACTCCATGTCTCCAAACATCAAACAAAGCTTCATGTATCTACCCACAGCACGAGACATTTGGGTAGCCGTTCGTGACTCTTATTCAGTCACCAAAGACCATTCCCGCCTGTTCAACCTCCAACATAGTACATGGCGCTGCGTTCAGGGGACCCGTGGAGTGCACGAATACTGGCTTGACCTCGTGGCATTCTGGCAAGAGCTGGATCTTCTTGACGAAGATGAATGGGATACCCCTACAGACGTCGTTCGAAATCAAAAAAGGATTGAAAAGGGAAGAATACTTATTTTCCTTGCTGGTCTAAATGATGAATTTGATGCTGTGAGGGCCAGAATTCTCAGCAATTCCATACTACCATCACTTCTGGAAACTTATGCTGAGGTACGCAGAGAAGAATCCAGGAGGGAGACTATGCCTGTTGAATCCAAACAACCTCTTCCTGAGTCAACAGCCTTTGTTAGTAAACATACCAATCCTGATGTTTCTGGTAAGACTAGACCCACTTGTGACCACTGCAAGAAGGTGGGACATACTCGTGAAAAATGTTGGGATATCTATGGCAAGCCTGTTGATTGGAAGCCTCGTAAAAACAAGCCACGAGCTCACCAAGCCTCAAATGAATCAGCATATGTACCATCCCCATCCGAGCCATCCACATCCTTCAGTCAGGAGCAACTAAATCAGATTGCACGTATGTTTATAAGCCTTCAAGCTGAACATCCTCACAGATCTGCATCCATGGCTCATAAAGGTATAATCCCCATTGCTTTACATACCTCTCTTCCTCCATCACAGTGGATTGTGGATACAGGGGCCTCTGATCACATGACATCAAATGAAAAGATAGCAGGGAATAAGAAAATCACTACGGCTACAGGCACTCCTTCACCTATAGCAGGCATCAATTCTGTAACTATCTCAGATTCTTTGCATCTTGAATCAGTACTTCATGTTCCTCATTTAGCTTGTAACTTGCTTTCTATTAGCAAATTGACGAAACAAGCAAACTGCTCAGCTCACTTTTATTCTACTCATTGTGATTTTCAGGATCTCACATCGGGGAAGATGATTGGTTCTGCTAAGGAGTATGATGGTCTTTACTGTCTCGACACATCTACCGTGAGTGCATTATGGTCCAAGATCACCACCTTTACCCAACCCCACCTCTACACCCAACCCCACCTCTGATGAGGAGTTTTTTCTTTTATGGCATAGACGACTAGGTCATCCTAGTGTTTCTTATTTACAAAAGTTGTTTCCCCAGTTATCTATCAATAAAAGTTCTTTTGTTTGCTATACTTGTGCTTTCGCTAAACATCACCGTGTTTCCTTTCCTCCTGTTCCATATAAACCGTCTTCCCCTTTCTCCATTATTCATAGTGATGTATGGGGTCCCTCAAAGATTCCTAATCGCACTCGGACAAAATATTGTCACGTTTATTGATGATCATACTCGCATGTGTTGGATTTATCTCCTAAAAGATAAATCTGAGGTCCCTAATGTCTTCATCGAATTCTATGGTTTTGTCCAAAACCAATTCCATACCTCTGTCAAAGTCCTTTACACCGATAATGGCACTGAATACTTCAATAACTCCCTTCACACTTTCCTGTCTGCTAAAGGCATTGTTCATCACAGCAGTTGTCCTTATAGTCCTCAGCAAAATGGGGTTGCGGAACGAAAAAATAAACATATTCTTGAGGTTGCTAGGGCTCTCTTATTTCAGTGTCATGTTCCTTTGTTTTATTGGGGGGATGCCATCCAGACCGCTATTCAGCTCATTAATCGTCTTCCTAGTCGTATTCTTTCCTTCACCTCACCCATTGCAGAATTACAAAAAACTCACGATGTCTGTCACTTACAATCTTCTCTTCCGCTACGTGTCTTTGGATGCACTGTTCTTGTTCATATTCATCATCCTCCCTCAAAGTTCCATCCCCGTGCCACTAAATGTGTCTTCTTAGGTTACTCCTCCTCTCAAAAAGGTTACAAATATTTTGATCCTGTGTTCAAACACCTGTTTGTTACCCGTGATGTCACCTTTGTTGAGCACCAGTCATATTATCCCAAGTCTTCGATTCCGGGGGAGAGTTGGAATGAATCTCAACCTGTGGAACCCATTGTACCTATTTCCCTCACACCACATGAACCTTTACAGCCTCCAGAAGGATCTGAACAACAAAGATGGGGAAAAATGTACTCACGCCGACATCATAGAGGCCACGACCATCATATCTCTGAGGTAGAACCAGTTCCTGAACCGTTGGTAGATCCTGAACATGGTGAGGCTAACCTGGAGCTTCCTATTGCATTGAGAAAACTACCACGGACATGTACGAAGCATCCTATCGAAAAGTTTGTTTCTTATGCTGCTCTTACTCCAAGTTACCATGCTTTTGTAACTAACCTTGACAGCATCAAGATTCCTAACAATGTACATGAGGCCTTGTCTGTCCCAGAGTGGAAACAGGCAGTGATGGAAGAAATGCAAGCCTTGGAGAAAAATGGGACTTGGGAGATAGTGCAGATGCCTTCAGGAATAAAACCCGTAAGCTACAAGTGGGTGTTCACTCCCAAATACAATGCTGATAGTACGTTAAACAAGTTGAAGGCTAGACTAGTTGCTCGGGGGTTTACGCAAACGCATGGTATTGACTACAACGAAACCTTTGCACCTGTTGCGAAACTCAATACCATACGGGTTCTCTTCTCAGTAGCAGCAAATCTAGATTGGCCCCTAGAACAACTTGATATTAAGAATGCCTTCCTCAATGGAGAATTAAAAGAGGAAGTGTACATGACACTCCCACCAGGTTTTGAAGTAGGAAGACAGAACCAGGTGTGTAGGCTGAGAAAATCCATCTATGGGCTGAAACAATCACCACGTGCCTGGTTTGACAGATTTTCTAATGTTCTCAAGGTTGAAGGGTATCAGCAAAGTTTATCTGATCACACGATGTTTGTATCCCGTCGTAATGACCTCATCACTATTATCATTGTCTATGTGGATGATATTATTGTCACAGGAAATGATACTAAGGAGATTGATCGAATCAAGGTAGCCCTGAATCATGAATTTGAGGTCAAAGACCTTGGTAAGTTGAAATACTTTCTCGGTATGGAAGTGGCAAGATCTAAGGGTGGTATTTATGTTTCTCAGAGAAAGTATATCCTTGATCTACTCAAAGAAACAGGAATGCTTGGGTGTAAACCTAGTAAAGTCCCTATCAGCACAGTGAAACAAAAGAAAAGGCAAACTGTGGTGGAAGCTGACAGAGATGAGAACAAGCAGAAGAAACGAGAAAGGGATGAAATGAAGACAGACAAAGGAAGATATTAAAGGTTAGTTGGGAAACTCATTTATCTCTCACACACACGTCCTGATATCGCCTATGCAGTGAGTGTTGCCAGTCAACATATGCATGATCCACGGAAGAAACATATGGACTCGGCTTACAAGATACTGCAATACTTAAAAGGTACTCTTGGCCGTGGGCTATTCTTTAGAAAGAGCACAAATAGATCGGTAGAAATCTACACCGATGCTGATTGGGCAGGATCACAAGAAGACAGTCGATCAACATCTGGCTATTGCACATTTGTATGGGGAAATCTTGTCACTTGGCAGAGTCAGAAACAGAAAGTAGTAGCTAAAAGTAGTGCAGAATCAGAATTACGAGCTCTTACTCAAGGAATCATGGAGGGTCTATGGTTAGCAAGAGTTGCAAAAGAGGCTCATTTGAAGATAGATGCTCCATTAAAGTTATTTTGTAACAACAAGGCTGCTATAAATATGGCCTTGAACCCTATCCAGCATAGCAGAACTAAACATGTGGAAATCGACAGACACTTCATTCGTGAGAAAGTAGAGGATGGGATTATGTGCCTCACCTACATACCTACAAGGCTACAAACTGCAGATATTCTCACCAAGGGACTACCAGAAGAAATATTTGAACGGATTCTAGGCAAGTTGGACATGGTCAATATCTATGATCCAACTTGAGGGGGAGTGTGGGAATATCCTAATATCTAAATCATTAATATTAGGATATTATTGTTAGAGATATTATTGTTATTATATCATTAACATTAGGATATTATTGTTAGAGATATTATTGTTAGTATATCAGATTTGATTTAGGTATAGTTATTAGAGATTTGATTTTATCTTGGTGTATCTCATTTGATTCCCAAGAACTGTGTATATATATGAGGCATAAGCCAAAGCAATGATCATCGGACAATTCATATCCTAAAAACTCCACAATTACCCTATTAGTTGGGGTTAGTTATGTGAATCACATAGCGTTATTGTGCTCTATCAACTACTAAATCTTTTGATAAATTATTAACTAAGAGATCTCACTCAATAACTTTATTAAGTATTTTCTTCGGTCTTCCTCTAACTCTTTTATGGATTCCATACTATTTGATATACTCTTCTCAACTTCTAAACATTTTTCAATTAATTCCATGAATTTGTTTGCAGTTCTTTTTCCTCCCTCCTAAAGATTTTGTGTGGCTCCTTTTTTATGACAAAAGTTTTCTACTATTCAGATTCATTCAGCTTAGAGAGGATTATAAGAGCGCCAAACTTGCAGCCAAATTGAGTTCACTGTTGGTCTAGAAGATTCTCCAAAGCTTGGTGGAGTTTTATTACCCTCTTCAAGGTTAGGGCACTGACCCTCAAGATGAATTAAGTTAATGGTGTCAAAAAATCTGAGTTTCACAAATTGTTGGTAAAAATTGCAGCCAAAATTGTCGGAGTCTGGAGTTGCGCAATTCAACATCTGCTTCATATTTGGAGATATGACTCAAAATCTGCTAGATTTGTATTTTGGATTCATTATTCATTTCTAGCTTCTGTAGTTCATTTTCATGATATTTTGGGAGAGGAAAATTCTTAACCTTTTTGTGTGCCTTGTAAATTAAAATTTTGGGTGGATGAAATGCGTTGCCCTTGCATTTATTTTCACAAGTAGGCTGATGCCTAGCCAATGGTTTAATCATGTATAAACTAATTTTAGTGTGCCGTTAATGAAATGCCACATTTGTGTGTCTATTCTCGTGTGCCATTGTCGGCAAGTTTTTCATTTGTGCAACTCTAAAGAATTTAACCGGAAATGACGGATTAATCTTGTATGGTGATATCATTGGCTGGATTTATTTGGACTTTTGTCCGCTGATATTTTCAAAAATAATTTTGCCGTAATTTCTTGATGGGAGTTACTTTAAAGGGAAAATTGCTAAAAATTCCTTTTATAGTCTCATTGTAAAATTTATTGTCTAAAGGTGCTTAAAGATATAGGTTCTTGAACAGGTACAATTCATCTTTAACAAATGTAATTTTTATTCATTTATTTTGCACATAATTAAAAATAGGTTATACAACAGAATGAGAGTTACATCTGTTGAATATAAGTTATACTGAGGGTTTTAAATAAATTTAAAGTATTTTTGGATAATAATTTTGCAGTTATTCTTTATATATTATAAAATACTATGTGATTTGATTCTTCATTTGTTTTTTCTAAATGTTTGAAGTGTTGTTGAGAGGAAACAATATGATGCTATATTCAGTTATTATTGAAGCGAAGACTCCTTTTGGTCATGCTTTATATAACATTATTAGTCAAAAAAGGTTATTAAATTGTATTTCTTATCGCTTTTACTAGTATACTTGTCGCGTTATTAGGTAGATTATTTGTTAGTTTAATATTTTAATTAGGTTATTTGTTACTTTATTAAGTACTCCCTCTTGTCCTTACTAAAAAACACCAATTAACAAGTATTCTTGTCATTTTCATAAGGTATTTGTTTAGTTCTGAAGAGTATGAATTGCTTTTTTTTTTCTCTATTTTTTTTTCATACATGCCTATATTTAACAAAGATAGTAGAAGAGACTAGATTAATGTCAGAGTTTATTGTAGTTAATAAAGGTAATATTGAAAGTTATTTAAATTTTAGGATAATTTAATAACTTAACTGTCATTTGATACCTGATATTTGATTAAAAATGTCTTATAATAAATATTAGAATGAGTATTTGTTACACAATTTTTAGAAACAAGGAGCAACGTAATGCTCCCAACAGCCTTATGCATATATTAATATAATGACATATAAAATTGAAATTTCATGATCCTTTGTAGAAGTTTAGGGCTTGAATATTACTATGAATTTATTCATTAAGACTGCTGAATTTATAGAGTATAATTGGATAAATAATAATATCCTAAGATATCTTAATATTAATTTGAATAAATACTCATAATATCCCTCTTATTATCTCCTCATATCTCTCATATTATCTTACTTATTTACAATAATTAATTATTTCGATAATTATCATACTCTCCCTCAAGTTAGATCATAAATATTAATCATGTCCAACTTACCTACAAAGCGTTCGAACACATCTTCTAGTAGTCCTTTAGTAAGGATGTCGACCACTTGTAACTTGGTGGGAATATATGACAGGTTGATAATCCCGTCTTCCACTTTTTCTCTAATAAAATACATGTCCACCTCAACATGCTTGGTCCTACTATGTTGAACATGATTCAAGGTTATACTCAAAGCTGCTTTGTAATCTTAGTATAATTTCAGTGGAGAATTAAATTGAAAATAGACTTCTTTTGCAACTCTTTTCTATCATAGTCCTTTCATAATACCTTGAGATATGGCTCTTAATTCGGATTCTGCACTATTCTTAGTAACAACTCTCTGCTTCTGACTTTGCCAGGTCATTAGATTACCCCATTCAAAGGTGCAATAGCCAGACGTGGACCTGCTATTATCCTGATCTCCTGCCCAATCTGCATCTGTAAAGATTTCAATATCTATGATATTATTCTTTTTAAAGAATAATCCTTTGCCAGGTGTACCTTTAAGGTACCTTAGAATTTTACAAGTTGCATTTAGATGCTTCTTCTTGGGTGCATGTATGTGTTGATTAGCTATACTTACTGCAAAGGTAATATCTGTCCTGGTATGCGAAAGATATATGATCTTACCAATTAGTCGTTGATATCGGCCTTTATCTGTTGCTGTCTCATTTGCCTCTTGTTTTTTCCTTGAGATGCTTCCTTTTGTTTACAAACAGGTACTTTGTTTGGCCGGCACCTAAGCATTCCTATTTCCTTAAGGAGATCTAGTATATACTTCTTTTGAGAAACATAAATTCATTTTTGAGACCTTGCTACTTCCATACCTAGGAAATACTTCAGTTTTCCAAGGTATTTCACTTCAAACTGCTTATTGACCATTTTAACTCTCGATTTCTTTGACGTTATTTCCTGTGAGAATAATGTCATCCACATATATAATGAGGATACTTATCAAATCACCCTCTTTTAACACAAACATAGTGTGATCTGACAAGCTTTATTTGTAGCCCTAAGCTTTGAGTACTGTAGAGAATCTGTCAAACCAAGCCCGTGGTGATTGCTTTAAGCCATAAGTTGATTTTTTTAGTTTACATACCTGACCACTTTTCCCTTTATCAAATTTGGGTAAGATACTCATGTAGACCTCTTCCCTTAATTCATCATTAAGGAAAGTATTTTTGATGTCAAGTTGTTAAAGTGACCAGTCGAAGATTTACAGCAATGGAGAGTAGGACTCGAATGGTATTTAACTTAGCAACCGGGGCAAAATTTTTATTGTAGTCAATTCCATAAGTCTGGGTGAATCCCTTGGCAACTAGCCTTACCTTGTACTTATTTAGTGATCCATCAGCATTAAACTTTGGCGTAAACACCCATTTACATCCCACGAGTTTTGGTTCCTTCTGGTAGTCCAGTGAGCTCCCATGTCTCGTTCTTTTCTAGTTCTATAATTTCTTCCATTACTGCATTTTCCATTCTGGACTCTCAAGAGCTTCATATACAGTTTTAGGGACTTGAATCTGATCAAGATTAGTAACAAAGCTGTAATGCTTCTCATAGAGAGAGAGAGGAGTAAGAAACATACTTATGAATAGGATATTTGATACATGCTCGAGTTTTCTTTCTTAATGCAATAGGAAGTTCTTCCTCTCTTGTCTCTATTGTTCGAGTACCCTCATCAGTATTCACAGGACCTTCCACCGGTGATGATATTGGAACTTCTTCAGGTATGCTGGACCCAACTACCTGTTTACTTCTATGTGAATAAATATTATCAAACTTTTGAGCTTGGTCCTCTAGCCATGGCATAACATTGGATGAGTTCATAGAGAGCGGAATGGTGGTAGATGGAGGTATAGGTTCTGGAACACACTCAAGCTGAAACTCACTCTCCCCTAAGTTAAATAAGCGATAAAATAGGGTTCATTTTCTGCAAAGGTAACATCTCGACTGATGAAGAGGCATTTAGTGATAGGGTCATAGCATCGGTATCCTTTTTGGGAATTGGAATAGTCTAAGAAGACACACTTGACAAATCTAGGATCAAACTTGGATAGTGAGTGATGCTGATGAACAAAGACAGAGTAACCAAAAACTCGAAGTGGTAATGAGTATTCAAGGTGAGTGATAGTGTGAGTGTCACGAAGCTTATCTAGTGGTGCAGTGTAGAACATAACACGGCTAGGAAGATGGTTAATTATATGAGTAGCCGTGAATATGGCCTCTCCCCAGAAGAAACATAGAGTAAGATAGGTATACAAGAGTGCACGAGCAACTTCAAGAAGTTATTTATTTTTCCGTTTGGCAATACCATTTTGTTGGGGATTGTAAGGACAACTACTCTTGTGCACGCAGGTTACTTTTCCACGGGTTGGGCTATAGTTAGTGCCCTAACTTACCAAAGTAGCGGAATTAGCAGAAACAGGTGGTTTAGATACAGGCAACACTACCTCACGTCGAGATTCTTCACATAAGATCTCAGCATATACCATCCTAGGAGGTGGAAGAACCTATGTGCTTAATATTCAACCGCGAACATCATCAAATTCTGGGTTGAGGCCAGCCAGAAAAAGTAACACTCGTTCATTTTTTATGTTTTATTTGTTACGGGCAGCATCATGTGGAGAGTCCCATGTCTCCTTTGTCATTAGATCAAGTTCTTGCCATAGAGGCACAAGCTCAAGCCATAATTCGGTAACACTTTGTGCACCTTGTGTGGACTTCCCAATTCTACGCCTCACACTATATTCCCGAGAATGTTCTTTCCCATAAGAATACGAGTCACGAACAGCCTCCCAAATTGTTTTAGCAGCAGGAAGGTACATGAAACTTCTCTTAAGTTTATGAGAGATAACATTTACCAACCAAGAGCAGACTAGTAAATCATCTATTTTCCACTGGTTCATAGCTGCATGTTCAAATGGTGTTGGTGTGTCTCCAGTTAAGTGTCCTAACTTGCCGCAACCACCCATGATAAATTGAACTGCTTGTACCCAATCCCTATAGTTAGTATAGGTGAGCTTATCTGAAACAATTAAAGTGGGTGACCCATCAAAGGGGGTATAGGTGGACCCAAGGGGACCTATTTTTGAGAACTCATCAAATAAGTTGTCCATCTAAAAAATGCTCATAACTCTGGAAAGAAAGAAGGCCCACAACTAAAAAAAATAGGCCCACAAATCTAGTCAGAAAATAGGCCCACAACTCTGTTTGACAGTTTCTGGAGAGAAAAAAATGAAGGCCCATAACTTTGAAAAAAAGAGGCCCACTGTGTAAAGCTAAACAGAGAGGCAACCAAGCAACTTCTAGACTCGCTTGGGCGTTGTTAGGCGATAGATACTGAGGTCACACATAGGCACAATAACTTCCTGATGAGCTTGTTGTCAGGCTCCAAAACAGCGACGGTGACCTTTGAGACCGAAGGTTCTGGGACAGGGATGGTAGTAATGCGGTGACTATCGAGAGAACCAGTGACGATGATCTTTGAGAGAACAAAGGCTTATGGATTCGCAGGAACAAGCCAGTGATGATGGATTCTTCGTAAGAACATATACACATAGTTGACACATGCTTCTTTCTGTGGGTCGCACGTCGCAGAGATTGAGGACGACGTTGATGAATGCTTCTCTTCGTCGCTCGCTCGCTGGTTGGACTTGCATCTACACTAGAGGTTATCGACTTCCTAGAAGTAGCTCACTGAACTCGTCGTTGGCTGGCTAGGCTTATGTCATGCTCTAGTGGCAGTATTCTTCCATTGGGTTTGATACTAAGTAGAATTTTAGGGCTTGAATACTACCATAAATTTATTCATTAAGACTGCTGAATTTATATAGTACAATTGGATAAATAATAACAATAATATTCTAAGATATCTTAATCTTAATTTGAATAAATACTTCTAATATCCCTCCTATTATCTCCCCATATCTCTCATATTTTCTTACTTATTTACAATAATTAATTATTTCTGTAAGTATCGCATCCTTCTTTATCAAAAATAATTTGATGCGTAGCTCTTCAATTGTGAAACATCCTACTTTTACCACCTTAAAGTACATATTCAGAAGTGTATTTGATTAGCAGAAGTATTACATTAGCCCAAAAATTAAAATTTTAAAACTTACTTCTCGGGGTACTGTTCATTTGGTGATTTTAAGATTTACAGATCAACTTTAAAAATTCATAACTAATTGTAGTAAAATCATATGGAGGTGATCAAAATTTTTAATTTAAGCTCTTTCATAGCTCTTTAAGGAAAAAATATAAATATGGACATTTACCTTGCCAATTAATACAGTTAAATCTTTACTTTTTACTGTTATGGAATTTCCAGATTCTGTCTCTTAGTTTTGGAAATTCATTTCTCTAGATATACACATCCAAATGAGGCATATTACATATGCATTTAAAGATCTAGATGTGTAATACGTGCTTATAAAATTTTGTGGATTAATTCGTTTAGTTGCTAAGTCAAACTGAAGCCACAACAAAACTGCTTTAGAACCTACATTTTTACTATTTCAGTTCCCTTTCTTTCATTTTCAATAATTGTTCCAACATGCATAAACTATCTCTTTTGTCTTTCATGAATTCATACACATCATGGGGTTATGCCATACTTCTTTCATACATTTTCTTTACATATAATGGTATATTACACAACATTACATACAAGGCTAACATACTTGCATGCTATCACTTGTCTACTCTTCCTCTTCTATTCCTTAGCTCATGTACCAAACATGATTCTTCCATCATGAATAACCTATTATGGTTGGTTATGGGAGGGTGAGATTCTAAGGAATCACAGTAGCAAACATTACCATTTAAATATGCAAGATAGATGCTAATGTATGATATGTAATTTTATTAAACTTTCTTTAATTAGTGACATGCCATCATGCTATATACTTTTGCATAAAAGTACATGGCCATGGAAAACATGCTATTCAAAATAAATTCAATATCATTTATCATGTCACAACATCATTCAAATATCATATATATGTCAACAACACATAAGCATACCACATCAAGCATATAAAGAGGTAAGTCCACTACCTTGTACTTAAGCTTTTCTTTTGATCTTTTGCACTTGCTCCCTAGCTTTCCAACCATGAAGCCTTTCGGTCAATCACCTCCCAACATCTTCTTAGATGTTTCAAGGTCCTAAACACATTCATATTCATAACATAATTCATTAGGAACATGAACTCCAATAATGTTCAAGACTAACCTTGATAAAACTCTTTACTAACATAACTTTCTCTAGCCTTAACTAATTAACTTGACCCTTGAACCAATTGATGTCTTGACTTTACCCTACACAATTTCATCTTTTGAATCCATTTATAAGCTTAGAATCATGAAATTCTAGCTCCTATGCACTATTCTATACATAATTGTATAACACCATCTTTTCTTTCAAAAATTCTCATTTTAATTCTAATGCTTCCCATACTTGTTTCTCCACTTTATCCGACATAAATTTTCATTTTAAAACCATTGGAAGCATCAAACTCATGAAATTCTAATCACTGTTCATACAAGTGAACAGTAACAGATAAGAACTTCAAAAACTATAATTTAGAATTTCAATGCTTCTAAGGTTCAAAACCTATCCAATCCTACACAAAATCATCATATAAATTCAATAGAAGCATTAAATCATTGAAATTATATTTCCTTACATCATGAACAGTGCAAATAGAAATGGTTCAACCATGACAAAGTCAAGAATATCAACTTGATTCAACAACCAATCACTTAACTAGTTTGTTGAAGCTTCAATCATATAATTCTAACTTTAATTTCTTCTTTCCCCTTTTCATCTAAGGTTTTGGACAGCACATACACCTTAGAGAAAACTCAACTTTCCTCCATGAAAACCCTAAGTTTAAGCTCCAAAATCAAAGAAAAATAAGCTAAGATAGATTGATTACCTTTAATATCTAGGTTGCTTGAACTTTGGTACCTTGAATCTTCTTTTCCTTGGCTTGAGTTTTCATTTTGCAAGAGATTTCCCAAGGTTCTCATGCTCCACGTTTTTGAGCAGAAATGGTGGGGCATTTATAGCCAAATTCCATGGAAAATCAATGGCCAAGATTACTTTGTGCACTATTTGATCTAATGGCTCACATTTAATCTTAGATTTAATTTTTCTAAAAGGCTAATTGTCACATCATCCATGACATCACTAAGGGACAACTCATAGGGCATGTGGAACCATTCCAAGGGGAGAAGGTTCAAGAAAAATTTTATTCTAATTCGGTACTGACTCAGTCCGATTTCTCAAAAACTAGATTGTTTTATAAATCTAATTTTTCTGAGATTCCATAATATGCTTTCTAACTTTAAATCCAATATCTGGATCCTTCCTACTATTGACATTTTTGGACTGGGCCAAAACTTAATTACAGATCCCTTGGCAAATGACTGAAATACCCTTAGTTCACTATCTTGCACTATATCAACCCTGAGGGCATAATTGTCATTTTATACTTCTTTACTTCTTATTAGGGCATATACTAACACTAAATAATCACTCATGTACTTTCCTGGATGTTTTTGACCTGTCCAAATGACCAAAATACTCTTCATCTAACTATGACTCAATGCCACAACACAGTGGCATACATTTAGTGGCATTTTCGTAATTTTATATTTTCCCTGGTTTTTATTAGCCCTGATCCACATACTTATCTAAAAATATTACTAAGCCTATAAGATTCTATTTTGGGCCCTCTACATGGTCCACTGCCTTCATGGGCTCAACTCCTGAGAAATTCCCCTGAAACATATTTATTGGGTATTTTAATCTACTGTAAATTCTATAATATATTCTACAAAACTCATTTTTGATCTCTGTTAGTTTTATAAATTTTTATATTAATTATATGAATTTACTGCCAAATTTCATATGATTCTAAGGTCTAGAGGATATTGTATTAATTTCTCTTTTCTTCAGAAATTAATATAAACTTTTCAGGACCTCTCATCAGAATTCTGTATTGCGTCAAACTGATCAGAATAATTTTCTCTATTTACTAGAAAAATTTGGGACTAATCTAATTCTGGACATTTTTTGGCTTTTCTGGCTCAACTTTCAATAATTACCATTTTGCCCTAAACTTTTGAAAGTTACACTTTAGGCCCTCAACTTTTCATAATTATACTTAATGTCCCAAAGTTTATTTCTACTTTCATTTTTCACCATAGAACTTTTAAAATTTTCATTTTAATCCCTTATTTTTATACCTTTATCTAATCATTATTTTTCTTTTCTATTCATCATCACAATCCTTTTCAAACCTCTTTTAGCTATTAGTATTATATAGATAGAAAAAAAGTGGGATGTGACAGATTGTGCTTTTAGGAAAGACTCAAACATTGGTTCCTCTTTCTCAGGAGGAAGATAATCAATTGTTGAGAAGCTCTAAGAAGATATGGGAGTAAGGGTTGTGAGGAAAATATTTTGCTTAAGCATTGGCCTAAGCTTGTAGGGCAAGGCATTGGTGGAGCTACTAGTCAATCTTTTACTGAGAAACTCAAAGGAGTATCCAACAAGGGAAATCAATCTGATGATGATTCAGAAGAAGATAGCTATGCATCAGATGATACTATGTCTGAGTGCTTTGAACATGTTTCAGAGCAAGAGAAAGATGAATAATTTTTCATACCAATTGTAGATCCAACAAGGACTTTCCCAAAAATTTATGTTCTCGAGGAGATTCAGGAAATGGTTCTATAAAGTATGGCACAAGGATCTTATTGTTAAGTTACTAGACACAAGCATTGGTTATAAAGCATTGTACATGAGGCTACAGGCTTGGTGGATTAAAAGAGGTGTGATTTCTGTTATCAATGTTGGAAATAGTTTCTATGTGGTGAAACTTACAAATAGAGATTATATTAATGCACTTATAGGAGGACCTTTGATGTTATATGATCATTACCTTACTGTTCGACTTTGGGAACCTAGATTCAATCCTCAGAAGGCCACCATTGATAAAGTGGTTGTTTGGGATAAGATTGCCTAAGGTTTCATTGGAATATTATGATAATGAAGCTTTAACAATGATTGGAAATAGAATAGGTGAAATGATTAAGGTAGACATGAATACTCATGCCAGTTGAGGGGACATTATGCTTGTATATATGTGTTAATGGATTAGGGAAACACCAAATGCTAGGTTTTTCTTTAGATGGGGAGATTGCTATATGGAGTATGAAGGGTTGCATATGTGTACCCATTGTGGAATTTATGGTCATTGATGTGAAGGGTGTCTGAGGAAGAATAAAACCACAGACGTTCCAGGGGAGAATGATAATGAGCATAGAGATGAGATGGTATGTGAAGTAAATATTGATAAGTAGTCTATGAGTACAATAGGACAATGGCATGTGGTATAGAAAACTCACTGCTAGTAGAAAATCAAGGATAACACGAATGAACCACGACAACTAGAAAATTTTTTGTTAAGGTTTGGAGCTTTGGCGAAAATGGCAAACTACAGGACCGAGGAAGCAGTTGGTGACAGGAATTGATAAAGAATATAAGTGACAAGGTGCCGCAAAATTTAATGCCTAGGAATTAATAACCATTAAAAGAATTTTATAGAATTATTTCAAAAATTAGAGTAATTTAAGGATATAAGTGTAGGAAATAATAGGAAATTCTTTGGGATTTATACCAAATGAATGGTTTGGGCCTAGATAAGCCCAATATGGTGCCATGAAGCCTAATGGGCCTAGGTGTTTTGGAATCAAAATGAGAAGTTTTAGAAGAATTATATGCACTCTTTTGGTTCTGTCCAGCAAGGTATGTAGGAGTTAGAATTTTGTAATTCTAAGCTCATAAGTGGATTTAAAAAGTAAAATTATGTAGGGCAAAGTTAAGACAAGTTAGTTCAAAGGATAAGATAATTAGCCACAAATAAAGAAGTTAGGGGTTAGTTAGTGAACCAAGTTTAATGTTTTCAAATATTCATTGAAATGAGATTGTGATGCATGTATGAATATGTAATGTTTAGGATTTGATTTGTGTGTTCAAGAAGACAACCTCACATCAAGGAAAGGTGACAAGGAAGAGGATAAATGGAAAGTAAAGTATCAAAATAGTAAATTTACCTAAACTTATATGGATGATTGTGTTATGGCTTGGTTAATTGATGTTATTCATATATAATTGTTGAATCTCTATGCTATGATTACTTTGGCCAATTGTATTTTATATGTTATATGGAAGTATTCACAATACATTATGGTAACACAATCACAAGCAAGCACAAGTACCAAGTAGTAATGATATATTGTTTAGTACTGTTTACTATGAGATTTCCCCAAAAATCTCACCCCAATTTATATCTCCAATCAGCAGGAACTTCAAGCATGAGAGAAGAAGAATGAAAGATGATGATATAGTTTTTTTATATGGATATGTTATAGACAAGTTTTGGAATGTATGTATGCATAGTTAGTGTTGAAAATTCTGTACATAGTTAGTGTTGAAAATTCTGTACGTGAACAATAATCAGTTTTGAGTAGTAACATTTGGTTTGTAATAAAAAAATAGTAAATGATAAAATAAAGGTATAATATTTTACCAATCCTTAGTTAACATGTCAAGCTCTATTTTGACACCAAGAATGCCTTATTTTGATGTCTATACAAGGAGAACAAATTTTTCAAAGTTAAGGTTCATAAACTATTTTTAGGATTTTTTACCAAATAAATAGTAAATTTTGACGTCAGAAATGACAGTTGACTAGTCAATTGGTCTTAGGTATTTTCCCCCCTTAAACTTCAATATGTTAGCTTTGATTAGCTTTATGAACCACTTCATTTCAATTTTTGTAGAATAAATTATGATTTTTCAAAGTTCATCGTCAAATATGAAAATATCAAATGAACAATAATCGTAAACTTGGAAATTCCAAATTTTGAGAATGAACTTCAATGGATTTGTAAGTGGTTATAATTACTACCTAATGGGGCTCTTAAGGAGTCTGAAAGTAGGTGTTACATTTTTGGTATCAGAGTTTCTAGCATTATATATGATCATTTTCATAGGGTAATCTTAAATAGTAATATTTTGTTTAAGATAGGGTATAGTTAGAATGTTTATCATGATATGTTATATGATACTTTAAATGTATTGTATGGGATAAATAGATATATTTTGTATGTGTACATATGTTATTTGCTATATGAATATATGTGCGTTTGAGAATTGTTATGCATGTCTGTGATTGTGTTTCCAATTATTGGTAGAGTCTCGAAATGAGGGGACTATTAATCAAAGCAGTGGCTCAAGCACAAAGCAGAGGCCTTGGCATGAGTATAGAGCATAAGATTTTGGCATGGAACAAAGTGTTCTAACCTAGTGATACTCTGAATTAGTTAGAGGTTAGATTTCTTAGTAAACTAAGTAGAATGGTAAAGTCTTAATAGTCACGATGAGCTAGTACTCTAGTTACGATGAACAGAAATAGAAAGCTTGAGTCACGACAAGAACATATTTTAGTTACGATGAATAGAGATAGTAACGATGAGAATGAGAGTACCAACCTCGTTGAAGTACATCGGCTAGAGGATGGGCACGAGGTGCAAGCGAGCCAGATAGTATGACAAAGACTCGAAGAATTAGATAGAGAACCAGTAACCTAATAGACCAAGAACATATTATTCTATATGGAATGGACAATAGTATTAGATTATGAGCTAAATCAAAACAACTCAAGCTCGCCAAGAACCGGAAAGAGATGCTGCTATTGCAGTAATAATGACAGCAATAATAGTATTAACAGTACCAGTAGTTACTGAAAAGGAACTACAGTCTGGTCAAGAACATATTAGGACTGGCAGACAGATGGAGGTTGTTAAGGAAATAAAAGAGAAGTTTATGATGTCTAAAAAGAGAAAGGTAGCCACATTTAAAAGATAAAGAGACTCCCCTATTTAATAACGAGTAATGATCAAGAGCCAAATAATTAATTAAGGGTTGAGTATGTACCCTAATAAGAGGGTAATATGGCAACCTAAGTTAGATAAGTAAATACAACCTTATAAAGGCTAGAGTAGTAGTGTGAAGTTGTTATTTCATATTCCTAAATAAGTGAACAGGATCTAGAAGATAACGTGATAGAGGAAACAAAGACAAAGTAGTTAGTATTAGTTAAATCCCTTAAGCATTATAATTTACATTAGGATTATAATTAGGATAGAAGATTGTGAACGAAACTTGGAATATGATAGTAATAGGAAAGTACTTAGGATAACATATAGTCTTAGTAATTGGACAATCAGTTACCATATGATTGGGGTTACTCAGGAATTTCTACAAACTTGTAAATATAGTACTCAGGGTCATTTCTACAAACTTGTAAATATAGTACTCAGGGTCATTTCTTATGGTAGGGTTACAACAAGTACTAAGAGGGTGGAATGTTATAACTCTATCAAAAGAAATGGTATACAGTAAGAAAAACAGACAACATTAAAGAGAATAATTTCATATCACTCTTCAGATAAAAGTTGAATATGAAACAAATGACTCTTAGATAGAGCTAGATTCAGATGAGTTCATATTACTCTTCAAATAAGAGTTAGATCTGATATAGATTGCTCTCAGATAGAACATAGTTCATATACATGTTGCTCATAGATAGAGCACATATTCAAATGAGAAATTATGATACAGATCCATAGCAACAGAGGCAATTGTATATTGTAATTGCAAGTGGTTAGGCCATGATTGCACATAGTAACAACTTATGATAAGCTACAGTAAAGTAAGAAAGTGAAAATGAACTCTTGAGTAAGAGAGGGAATAAGTAAAGTAATATGGGCTACTGGATATACTTTAAAAATTTTATTAGTTGAGTTATCAACTAAAAAGGAGTGATCAACCTTTTAACTTTGTTTGATGGTAATTTTTCTAGAAAGAAATCACAGTTGATCATAGTTTGTAGAAATCATAGAAAGAGGAATAGGATAATTTGATATATTTTTGGTATGATGATTATCAAACATAAGATGTTGATTAACCCAATCAGAGGAAATATTTATAATATTTTTCCCAGGTAGCCTTAAGACTGAACTTAGTTTCTCTTAAATGAAGACGAACTTGAAGTTCAAATATGAGTACTAGCATTCAAATGTTTGTAGAAGTTGTAAGGAATTGGAAGACACGCAGCGGAAATTAATTTAAAATTTTTTTCCCATTCCTTGCCAGGATCTACCGTGTGTGTTTAAGTCAAGTGGAAAGAAGCATTACCCTTGGTGTTCCTCAACGACTTCCACAGCTTCTTTCTGCGACTAGTGATCTCTTTCCGATCGCAAGAAGATGTCCACAGCTTCTCTCCGCGGCTCGTGCTCTCTTTCTGATCCCAAGAAGTCGACACCTCAGATCAGCTTCCTCTACTAGTATCCACACAAACAGCGTTTCAACCATGAACGACGTGCTAGCGTCTCCTGTCCCTCCAAGGCTCTATCAAGAATTCGTCCTCTCCGTCTCTACTTCAACAGTTTCTTATCTGTAAACCTTTTACAGATTCCGTTAGGCTTTTTGTGTTGTGTGTTGTGTGTAAAAAATGTAGCTCCTAAAATCAGATATATAGGATGCTCTGCGTTTTCCTCAACCGAATTGGATCTTGGAATTAATCTATATTAATTTCAAAATTAATATAATATCACATATTGTATAATTTGATAAGAAACTAATTAAATAAATAATGTTTATATTAAATCTGTCCCACAGATTTAATTCACCTATTTATTTAATTTAAATAAAGATAAGATTGGACTATATTTGATTTATTCTCATACATCAAATTTGAGATATCCTATCAATTTGAATTTTAAATTCAAACGTGATAGAGATTTAATTTATCCTTATAAATTAAATCTTGTAAATATCTCTTATATGAGATATCCTATCAATTTGAATTTCAAATTCAAACGTGATAGAGATTTAATTTATCCTTATAAATTAAATCTTGCAAATATCTCTTATATGAGATATCCTATCAATTTGAATTTCAAATTCAAACGTGATAGAGATTTAATTTTATCCTTATAAATTAAATCTTGTAAATATCTCTTATATGAGATATCCTATAAATTTAAATTTTAAATTCAAACGCGATAGAGATTTAATTTATCCTTATAAATTAAATCCTATATATCCCTTATATATAATATATATATATACGAATTTATATATATACGAATATAAATATAAATAAATATATACATCAACCCTGGATTATTCATTGAATCTCGACACGTCTTAGATTCAATGAATCTGGACATCATAGCTCGTGTTGGGCTATTTTGTGTGCGACCTTGTAGGCCCAAATAAAGTTGGCAGTGGGTCATTTGCTATACTAGCCCACAAGTCGCAAGAAGTCTCTAGCAAGACATAATGACTACCCAAATCATATGAGGATCGATAAACGATATAACCTTTTATACAACCATATCATATCCCTTCTGTCACGCAATATTTTAGTCATTGATGAGGCATGGATAATGTCATCCTCCTATTCCTGACCGTTATTTTCTCGATCCCTGAGTAGTCTTACTATAGAAATGGAACTACCTTTCTATTAAAGTATGGCCATACATTTCACAGACTCACTCATCGAAGTGCCCAGTAATATCTCTCTACGAATGTGAGGGACAAATTCCATCTTGACCATTCACATTCCTCCGCATGAAAAACCACTAAGCCCGAACATAGTCTTTATGATCACTTGGTCAAAAGTGACTTTTGACTAGGTTAAAGCTGAGTGTTTGTCATGTAGGAATCCATGATGATCTCAGATCAAAGGGCATAGTGACATAGTTTGTATATGAGAGAAGCTTATGACGTAACCCATGCAGCTCTCTCATAGCGGGTCGGTCCAACACCTTGTACTCTTACATGTGCCTATGACTTTGATTTGTATCTCTATACATCTTCAAAGTCATACTGGCCTTATTTCATCTCTGCTCCCACATAGATGACCGACCAGGGATATTTAGGATAAGATCATGAATTATCCAAGGATGGTCATCACAATAAACATGCAAATAATATGATAACACAATTAATAAATTCATAAATCAATAATGTTCATAAGACAGTGATTGGCCCCTAGGGCACATTTTCCAACAGAAGTATGATTGACAAAAAGAAGAGAGAACCCTATATGCCTTAAGAACGGACAAGTATATAAGGAATTCGAAGACACGCAGTAGAACTTAACTTAAAAATTTTTCCATTCCCTGCCAGGATCTATCGTATGTGTTTAAGTCAAGTGGAAAGAAGTATTACCCTCAGTATTCATTCGCGACTTTCTCAACTTTTGATTGCGACGTCCACAGCTTCTTTCCTTGGCTCGTGATCTCTTTTCGATTGCAAGAAGTCAACGACTCAGGTCGGCTTCCTCTACTGGTATCCACACGAACAACATTCTAACCACGAACGATGTGCTAGTGTCTCCTATCCCTCCAGGGCTTACTCAAGAATTCATCCTCTCCATCTCTATTTCGGCAGTTTCTTATCTGCAAACCTTTTGCGGATTCCCATTCACACTTTTTTTGTCCCAAAAGTAGCTCCTAAATATCAGATATATAGGATGCTATGCGTGTTACCATAGACTTGGATTTTTTGAATTAATCTTATATTAATTCTAAAATTAATACAATATCATATATTGTATAATTTGATAAGAAGCTAATTAAATAAATAGCGTTTGTATTAAATCCATTCAACAGATTTAATTCACCCATTTATTTAATTTAAAATAAAGATAAGACAGAATTACATTTGATTTATTCTCATAAATCAAATTTAAGGTATCATATCAATTTGAATTTCAAATTCAAACGTGATAGAGATTTAATTTTATCCTTATAAATTAAATTTTGTAAATATCTCTTATATGAAATATCATATCAATTTGAATTTTAAATTCAAAGGTGATAGAAATTTAATTTATTCTTATAAATTAAATCTTGTAAATATCTCTTATATGTAATATATATATGCGAATTTATATATATACGAATATAAATATAAATAAATATATGCATCCACCCTGAATCATTCATTGAATCTGGACATCATAGCTCGTGTTCGGCTATTTTGTGTGCGACCCTGTAGGCCCATATGAAGTTGGCAGTGGGCTATTTACTATACTGACTCACAAGTCGCAAGCGGTCTCTAGCAAGACATCACGACTACCCAAATCATATGAGGATCGAAGAACGATGTAACCTTTTATACAACCATATCATGTCCCTTTTGTCACACGATATTTTGGTCATGGATGAGGCATAGAGAATGTCATCCTCCTATTCCTGACCGTTACTTTCTCGATCCCTGAGTAGTCTGACTATAGAAATGGAACTACTTTTCCATTACAGTATGGCCATACATTTCTCAAACTCACTCATCGAGGGGCCTAGCAATATCTCTCTACGAATGTGAGAGACAAATTCCATCTTGACCATTCACATTCCACCAAACGGAAAACCACTAAGCCCGAACATAGTCTTTATGATCACTCGATCAAAAGTGACTTTTGACTAGGTCAAAGCTAAGCGTTTGTCATGTAGGAATCCATGATGATCTCAGGTCAAAGGGCATAGTGACATGGTTTGTATATGAGAGAAACTTATGACTTAACCCATGTAGCTCTCTTATAGCAGGTCGGTCCAACACCTTGTACTCTTACATGTGCCTATAACTTTGATTTATATCTCTATACATCTTCAAAGTCATAATAGTCTTATTTCATCTCTGCTCCCGCATAGATGACCGACTAGGGATATTTAGGATAAGATCATAAGTTATCCAAGGATGATCGTTATAGTAAACATGCAAATAATATGATAACACAATTAATAAATTCATAAATTAACAATGTTCATAAGACAATGATTGGCCCCTAGGGCACAATTTCCAACAACCTCCTACTTGCACTAGGTACAATCATTAATTTGACTAATTCCCATTGACCTAACATGACGCTCATGCTTTGCCTGCACAAGCGGCTTTGTTAGAGGATCAACAACATTATCTTCTCCTGCTACTTTACATATTTTTATATTACCTCTATCGTTGATTTCTCTGATGAGATAAAATCGCCTGAGTATATGCTTGGTCCTTTGATGTGACCTAAGCTCTTTGGCCTGTGCAATGGAACCGCTATTGTCACAGAGCAAAGTTATTGGATCTGAGATGGTAGGTATCACCCCTAGTTCTGTGATGAACTTTCTGATCCAAACAGCTTCCTTAGCTGCATCAGATGCTACTATATACTCAGTTTCTGTTGCAGAATCTGCTACAATGCCCTGCTTAGAGCTCTTCCAGATTACTGCTCCATTATTGAGGAGGAATATATATCCAGACTGCGATTTTTTGTCATCCTGATCAGTTTGGAAACTCGTATCTTTGTAACCAGTTACACAGAGTTTGTCATCCAATCTACCATAGACCAAAAATAAGTCCTTAGTCATTCTTAAGTACTTAAGGATATTCTTGACAGCAGTCCAATGGCCCTCACCAGGGTCCTGTTGATATCTGCTAGTCATACTTAAGGCAAACGAGACATCTGGTCGAGTATATAACATGGCGTACATGATAGATCTTATGCCCGAGGCATATGGAACTTTACTGATGCGACCTCGCTGATCAGATGTACTAGGACATAGATCTTTGCTGAGGTGAATACCATGAGACATGGGTATGAAACCCGTATTTGATTTGTGCATACTGAACCTATACAATATTTTGTCTAAGTATGTACTCTGACTGAATCCTAGAAGTCTTTTAGATCTATCTCTATAGATCCTGATTCCTAGGATGTAGATGGCTTCACCCAAGTCTTTCATCGAGAAAGACTTTCCTAACCAAGACTTGACAATCTGCAAGGTAGGACTATCATTTCCAATAAGTAGGATGTCAACGACATAGAGTACCAAAAACACAACTGTGCTTCCACTAACCTTCTTGTACACACAAGGTTCATCAATGTTTTGAAGAAATCCAAACTCTTTGACTACTTCATCAAAACGATGATTCCAACTCCGAGAGGTTTGCTTCAGTCCATAAATGGACCTTTGAAGCTTGTACACTTTACCAGAGTCCTCAGAATACACAAACCCTTCAGGTTGTGTCATGTACACATCCTCAAGGAGCTTTCCATTAAGGAAGGTTGTCTTGACGTCCATCTGCCATATTTCATAGTCATAATATACTGCTATGGTAAAGAGGATTCTGATTGATTTAGCCATTGCAACTGGGGAAAAGGTCTCATCATAGTCTACACCATGAGTTTGAGTAAATCCTTTTGCAACCAGTCGTGCCTTGAAGACATTTACATTACCATCCATGTCAGTTTTCTCCTTAAAAGCCCACTTATACCCGACAGTTTTTACACCTTCAGGTGGGTCGACTAAGGTCCAAATCTGATTATCGTACATGGATTGCATCTCAGACTTCATGGCATTAAGCCATTTTTCAGAGTTTGGTCCCACTATAGCTTCTCGATAGGTAGTTGGCTCATTATGCTCAATGAGCAACACATCACGACTGTCAGAAATCAGAAATCCATATCTCTGAGGCTAAAGTCGTGTCCTATTAGATTTCCGTGGACCTTGCATGACTTGAGGAGTCTCAACAACTTGTTGTGAGTCTTCTTTATTTTCCATCTGCAGTTTTGTGTTGTCTTGTGGCTCTTGAACTTCTTCGAGGTGTACCTTTCTCCCACTGGTTCTTTTAGAGATAAATTCTCGTTCGAGAAAGATATAATTTCTGACAACAAACACTTTGTTATCAGCAGGGTTGTAGACATAATATCCCTTGGTTTCCTTAGGATATCCCACAAAAAGGTACTTTGAGGATTTAGGCGCTAATTTGTCTGAGGCTTGTTGCTTAACATAGACCTCGCATCCCCAAATCTTAAGGAAAGACAAACTAGGTGTCCTCCCAGTCTATATCTCATACGGAGTATTTTCAATTACCTTAGATGGAACACGATTGAGTGTGAACGCAGCTATCTTTAGGGCATGGCCCCAAAAGGAGGGTGGAAGATCTGTTTGACTCATTATAGATCGAACCATATCTAATAGTGTTCGATTCCTCCGTTCAGAACTGTCATTCCATTATGGTGTCCCTAGAGGAGTCAATTGTGAGACTATCCCACAACTCCTAAGATGATCAATAAATTGTTGGCTCAAATATTCACCACCCCGATCAGATCGAAGGGCTTTAATTGTTTTGCCAAGCTGGTTTTATACTTCATTTTGAAATATTTTAAACATTTTAAAAGATTCAGATTTATGCTTTATCAGATAGATGTACCCATATCTGCTAAAATCATCTATGAATATTATGAAGTACGAATAACCTCCTCTAGCATTTGTGTTCATCGGTCCACACACATCTGTATGTATGAGGCCCAATAAATCAGTGGCCCTCCCACTGTGCCCAGTGAAAGGTGACTTTGTCATCTTTCCTAGCAAGCAAGACTCGCAAGTGTCATATGATTCAAAATCAAATGAGTTAAGAAATCCATCTTGATGGAGTTTGGAAATGCGTTTCTCATTTATGTGGCCCAGACGATAGTGCCAGAGGTATATCGGATTTAAATCATTTGGTTTGACCCTTTTGGCGGTTATGTTATAGATATTTCCATTATTGGGTTGTTCCAAATTTAATATGTAATGATCAACATGCAAATCACCATGAGCATAGAAAACATCATTACGATAAATAGAACATTTAATATTCTCAACAATGGAAGTGAAACCTTCCTTATCCAAATAAGAAAGTGAAACTATGTTACTACTTAAAGTAGGAACATAATAACAATTGTTCAAAACTAACAAAAGCCCAGTGGACAGAACTAATTCGTAAGTTCCTACAGCTATCGCAGCAACCCTTGCTCTGTTTCCAACTCGTAGGTCAATTTCGCCCTTTTTCAGCTTCCTACTGTCCTTTAGTCCCTGCATATTTGTACAAATATGAGAACCACATGCAGTATCTAATACCCATATGGTGGAAGTAGAAAGATGAATGTCTATAACATAAATACCTGAAGTGATAGCCCCGCTATCCTTCTTGTTCTTTTTCAGATCTTCGAGGTAGAGTTTGCAATTCCTCTTCCAATGACCAGGTTCATTGCAAAAGAAGCAGACTCCTTCCTTCGAAGGCTTTGACTTCTTTGGTGCAGGCTTAGTTTCGGGCTTGCCTGACTCTTTGGTCTTACCTGATGAGCCATGACCCTTCCCCTTGCCTTTGTCTTTGTTTTTCATACCCTTTCCTTTCTGAACTATCAAAACAATATTGAGCTTCTTCTTAAGACTTGGCTCAGCAGTTTTAAGCATCCCATGCAGTTCAGAAATAAATTTCTCCATGTTGTAGTTCATGACAAACTGGTCATAACTTTTTGGGAGTGAGTTCAAGACCAAATCCGTAGCTAACTCCTGGATCATGGGAAATCCAAGCCTCTCAAGGTGATCAATGTACCCTTTTATCTTTAAGATATGAGTACTGACTAATGCACCTTCAGCCATCTTGCAGGAATATAAGGCCTTTATGGTCTCATACCTCTCTTGCCTTGCCTGTTGCTGGAACATTTCCTTGAGATGCACAATCATCTCATAAACCTCCATATGTTCTAGATCTCTTTGGAGCTCCGAAACCATGGTGGCTAGCATCAAGCATCCCACATCGACAGAGTCTTCCTTATGCTTTGTGTAAGCATCTCTCTGAGCTCTAGGAGCATTAGCTACTGGCTCCTCACGAATGGGTTGAACTAGGACATGTGCCTTTCTTTCCTACTTGAGAACAATTCTCAAGTTCCTAAACCAGTCAAGAAAGTTTATCCTATTGAGTTTGTCCTTCTCAAGGATAGATTGCAGCGATAATATAGCAATATTACTAGTCGTCATGATTCTATAATTAAAATATGCAATTGAATTAGCAATCTCCCACTAAATAAACAACCTTCAATGTAATAGTTAGTGGGCTAAGATCCATATTTGGCTCAAACTTAAATCCGCTTTGGCAGGACGCTTAAATTAAGTTATTTAGGTAGGTAACACCTTTACCAATTACATCAAATGTAACTTGTTTCTTAAATTAAGTTAGTTAGCCACGGCGATCCCGCTAACCAGTTAGCGGGCGGGATCTTGGGCAGCGGCCCGAGATTTTTTTTTGTTTCATAAATAGTCATGAATATGAATTCATTTTTCTTAGACCCCATCAATATTAATTGATCAAATCAAAACGTATGCACCACCGATTTCAATTCCCTTTCAGATTCCTTATATGTCACACATAAAACGGATTCCTTATATATCACACATAAAACGCATGTTATCATATGATCGGCTATGACTAATACATATCATATGAATCAACAATCAAGCATAACCTAAACACAAAATGGCATGGCTCTGATACCACTGTAAGGAATTGGAAGACACGCAGCAGAAATTAACTTAAAATGTTTTCTATTCCCTACCAGGATCTACCGTATGTGTTTAAGTCAAGTGGAAAGAAGTACTACCCTCAGTATTCAGTCACGACTTTCTTAGCTTCTGATTGCGACGTCCAATCCTTCTCTCTGCGGCTCGTGATCTTTTTTTGATCGCAAAAAGTTGACAACTCAGGTCGGCTTCCGCTACTGGTATCCACACGAATAGTGTTCTAACCACGAATGACGTGCTAGCGCCTCCTGTCCCTCCAGGGCTTACTCAAGAATCCATTCTCTCCGTCTCTATTTCGGCAGTTTCTTATCTGCAAACCTTTTACGGATTACCGTTCACACTTCTTTTTTCTTGTCCTAACCGTAGCTCCTAAATATCAAATATATAGGATGCTATGCGTGTTACCACAGACTTGGATTTTTGGAATTAATCTTATATTAATTCTGAAATTAATACAATATCATATATTATATAATTTGATAAGAACCTAATTAAATAAATAGCGTTTGTATTAAATCCGTTCCACAGATTTAATTCACCCATTTATTTAATTTAAAATAAAGATAAGACGGAATTACATTTGATTTATTCTCACAAATCAAATTTGAGATATCATATTAATTTGAATTTCAAATTCAAACGTGATAGAGATTTAATTTATCCTTATAAATAAAATCTTGTAAATATCTCTTATATATAATATATATATGCGAATTTATATATATACGAATATAAATATAAATAAATATATACATCCACCCTGGATCATTTATTTAATCTAGACATGTCTTAGATTCAATGAATCTGGACATCATAGCTCGTGTTGGGCTATTTTGTGTGCGACCCTATAAGCCCATATAAAGTTGGCAGTGGGCCATTTACTATACTAACTCACAAGTCGCAAGCGGTCTCTAGCAAAACATCATGACTACCCAAATCATATGAGGATCGATGAACGATGTAATCTTTTATACAACCATATCATGTCCCTTTTGTCACACGATATTTTGGTCATAGATGAGGCATGGAGAATGTCATCCTCCTATTTCTGACTGTTACTTTCTCGATCCCTGAGTAGTCTGACTATAGAAATGGAACTACCTTTCCATTACAGTATGGCCATACATTTCTCAGACTCACTCATCGAGGGGCCCAGTAATATCTCTCTACGAATGTGAGGGACAAATTCCATCTTGACCATTCATATTCCTTCGCACGAAAAACCACTAAGCCCAAACATAGTCTTTATGATCACTCGGTCAAAAGTGACTTTTGACTAGGTCAAAGCTGAGCGTTTGTCATATAGGAATCCATGATAATCTTAGGTCAAAGGGCATAGTGACATGGTTTGTATATGAGAGAAGCTTATGACTTAACCCATGCAGCTCTCTCATAGCGGTTCAGTCCAACACCTTGTACTCTTACATGTGCCTATGACTTTGATTTATATCTCTATACATCTTTAAAGTCATACTAGTCTTATTTCATCTCTGCTCCCACATAGATGACCGACCAGGGACATTTAGGATAAGATCATGAGTTATCCAAGGATGATCATCACAGTAAACATGCAAATAATATGATAACATAATTAATAAATTCATAAATCAACAATGTTCATAAGACAATGATTGGCCCCTAGGGCACAATTTCCAACAAAGTATGAGTAGATAATTCCTCCAAATAAGGATAAAGATATTAAAAGGCCAAAAAGAACTAGAGAAGACGGTCTAAGGCGGAGTAAAGTTAGAACACAATTCAATGAATAAGAATATGCTAGGGCTAAAAGTCATATGAACTGTAACCTAACCCTAACTTAGTAGCACATTCTAGTTAAGTGTGCTCAGGCTAGAGAAGTACAGAGATGGGTGACTTACTGGGAAGTACAATGTTGAGTCACAAGGTTAGAAAGGAGTTATAGTATATTGAGAAAGAATATTGCTAGCTAGCATGATTAAAGAATAGTATGACTAAAGAATATCATAAGCAAAGAAGAGCATAAGGAGAGATAGCATAAGTTCTTAATAGAGAGAAAATAAAGGACACACTAGTATCCCCTTTTATCAGTTTCAAATAGAGGAACTGTATAAGAAGAAAAAGATAGAAAGAGAAAGAAAGAAATAGATAGTTAGATGAAAAGTATTTCCTTGCATCAGTTTCAAGAAAGGGAACTATGGAAAAAAAAGAGATATATAGATAGAAAAGTATCCCAAGTAGCTAACTGAAACCCCAGAGTTTAGCAAAGTTTTAAAGAGTTTAATATGAAAGAAATGGATATTACTCACAAGTCCAGGATAATGAGTCATCCATAAATGAATAGATACAGGACAAGTAAACTAGTAACAGAAAGAAGTAGGTTTAAACTCTAATTGAGTTGATCCAGAAGAGGTGAGTGATGACGAGAAAGATATTAACTTCAGATGCTAGGATAGAAGACAAGAGATAGATACCCTTAACCTTAGTAACAAAACAAAAAAGAATATAAAAAGGAGATATATCCAAAGTGATATGACTAAGATACGAATTAAATTTTGAGCACAAAATTTATTTTAAGGAGATAGAAATATCACATCGTAATTTTTCTCTATTTGTATAAGATTGATAGAGGAAAGAGGTTTGAAAAGGATTATGACAATGACTGAAAGAAAAAAATAATGATTAGATAAGGTTTAAGTTATTAAAAGGATAGAAAATGAGAGGTTATAAAGAAAGGGACTAAATTGCAAAGGTGAAAAGTATTAAGGAAGGTAGAAAATGAAAAAGGACCTAAGTGAAAAGCTTAAAACCTTTTAGGACAAAAGTGTAATTATCAAAAGTTGAGCTAGAAAAGACCCAAAATTGCCCAAACATGTTTAGGTCCCAAATTTTACCAGTAAATAAAGGACAAAATTTGGATCAGGCATATCTCTCATAATGTTGATTTAAGGTCCCGATAAATTGATATTAATTATAAAGTATGGGAATTAGTATAATATCTTTTGGACCTTAGAATCTGATAAATTTTTTTAGAAAATTCTTATAATTAATATAATAATTTATGAATCTAATAGGACTAAAAAAGGAGTTATGTAGATTTAATTAGATAATTTAAGGTGAAATAAGACATTGATAAATGATTTAAAGAAAATATATGGAATTTTTAACGAGACTTCTGAGTCTCAGAAAATTATTAGACTTTGTAGAAAATTTATTTTATAGTATACTGAATTTCTAAAAATTTAATAACCATTAAAAGAATTTTATAGAATTTAGTTTAAAAATTTAGATAATTTAAGGATATTGGTATAGGAAATAATAGGGAATTCCTTGGGATTTATACCAAATTAATGGTTTGGGCCTATATAAGCCGAATATGGTTCCACCCCATGAAGCCCAATGATCCAAGGAAGTGTCTTGAAGCTCAAGTCAATCTTAAAGGATAAAATTAAAAAAAAAGAATTATCAAGAAGATATAAGGTGACATGAAGGTGTCCCAAGTGGACCCCACATTACATCACATTGAATGATATGCAAGGAAGAAGAGCTTTATCACATGTTGAATTATAATAAAATAATGTAAGAATTTAACTAATTATGATTAAGTCTAATTAATCCAAATAGCAACCAATCAAATTCAAAATTTAGGGATTGTGATAATTAGTTTAAGGAGGGGTAGACTAGTCCAAGGAACCTTAAAAAAAATTTATAAATACCCCACTATTCCTTCACAAAATTGTGCACAAGAGAGAGATAAGAAGAAACTCTTGTGGTTTAAAAACTTGACCAAGGCAAAGGCATTCCAAGACATTTAAATACCAAGATAGCTAAGGCATAAGGTAAACAATCTTCCCTAATTCATTGATGTGTATTTTGGAAGGTTGAAACTTAGGTTTTAGTGGTTGGAGATTGAGTTATACATTAAATATGCTTGCTGCCCAAAATGTTAACTAATAAAGGGAAGACAAAATTCAAGTTAGAATTAAGTAAAAGATACTTAGGTAAGCTAGATAGGATGATTAGTAATGGAATTATATTGAAATTCCTTACTTTGCACATTGTGGAGGTCATTTGACCAGTGTTGCTCTAGATAGGAAGAGTGTATTTTGAATTATATACTACTTCCATTGAATCCAGATGATGATTTTGTGTAGGAATTAATAAGATTAGAACTTTAGAAGCGTTAGAATTCAAAGATAAAATTTTAAAACCTTCATTATTACTATTCATATGCATGATAGGAATTTCATAATTTTTATGCTTCTAATGGTTTTAAAACAAAAAATTGAGTGGGATAAAGTAGATAAAAAAGTATTGGAAGCATTAGAATCAAAATGAGAAGTTCTGGAAGAATTAAATGCACTCTTTTATGGGTTAAAATTGTGTAGGTAAAAGTTAAGACACGAGTTAGTTCAAATGATAAGATAATTAGTCATAAATAAAGAAAGTTATGGGTTAGTTAGTGAACCAAGTTCAATGTTTTTAAATATTGATTGACATGAAATTGTGATGCATGTATAAATATGTAATGTTTAGGATTTGATTTGTGTTAAACAAGAAAACTTCACATCAAGGAAAGGTGACAAGGAAGAGGATAAAAGGAAAGTAAGGCATCAATGTAGTAAACTTACCTAAACTTGTATATATTGATTGTATGGAGGATTGTGTTATGGCTTAGTTAATTGATGTTATTCATATGTAATTGTTGAACCTCTATGCTATGATTACTTTAGTCAATTGTATTTTATATATTACATGTAACACCTTACTTTCAAACACCTTAGGAGCCATTTGGTAGCAATTAGAACCATGTATAAGTCTATTGAAGTTCAATATCAAAATCTGAAATTTCCAAATTCATAGTTACTATTCATTTAGTATTTCTAGATTTAGCGACAAAATTTAAAAAATCATAATTAATTATAGAAAAATTGAAATGAAGTGGTTCAAAAACATAATCAAAGATAACATATTTAATTTTAAGGAAAAAATATGACTCAGACCAATTAATCAATCAACTAAGTCAGTTCTGACGTCAAATGTCATTGTTCATTTGGTCAAAAATCCTAAAAACAGGTTCGGAACCTTAACTTTAAAAAAATCGTTCTCCATGTATAGACATAAAAATAAGGCGTTCTTAGTGTCAAAATGAAGCTTGGTATGTTAACTATGTATTGATGACATATCATATATTTATTCCATCATTTACTATTTTTACTTACAAACTACAAGTTACTGCTTAAAACTAGACTTTGTTCAATTACGAAGTTTTCATGAACTAACTTTACATAAATACAATCCACAACTTGTTCATAACATAACCATACAAACAAACTATATCATCATCCTCTAATATTCACCTCCCATGCTTGATAGTTCTATTGTATTGAATTATAGATTAGTGTGAGATTTTTGGAAAAATCTCAATAGTAAATGGTACTAAACAATGTATGCATTAATGCTTGGAAATTGTGCTTACTAGTGATTGTGTTAACATAATGTATTGTGCATGCTTCCATGTCATATATAAAATATAATTAGATAAAGTAATCATAGCACAGAGCTACAACTAATACATATGAACAGCATCAATCAACAAAGCCATAACACAATTATCAACACATACAAGTTTATGTAAGCTTACTACCATGATCACTGACTTTTCTTTACCCTTTTCTTTTCTCACTTATCCTTGATGTGTGGCTACCTTCTTGAGCACACAAATAAAATCCTAAATATTGAATATTCATACATTCATTACAATCCAATTCAACTAATATTTCAAGAACATTAAATTCAATTAACTACTTAACCTTTAACTTTATTTATTTGTCGTTAATTACCTTATCCTTTGAATTAATTTGTGTCTTGAATTTACCCTACATAATTTTACCTTATGAATCTATTTATGAGCTTAGAATTATAAAATTTCAGCTCTTTCATGGTCTGCTGGATAGAACCAAAAGAGTGCACAATTTTCTCAAAATTTCTATTTTGATTCTAATACTTCCAATACTTGTTTCTCTACTTAATCCCACACAATTTTTCTTTTTAAAACTATTAGAAACATCAAAATTATGAAATTCATATTATTGTTCATGCGTATGAACAGTAATAGAGAGGGTTCCATCTTTTCCCCTTTCCAATTGTAATGCTTACAAGGTTCCAATTATATCCAATCCTACGTAAAATCATCATCTAAATTCAATAGAAGTATTAGATCATTGAAATTCAACTTCCTTGGTCTTGTGCAATGGTTGGTCAAATGGCCTCTTTAATGGCAAAGTCTATAACACAATTTAATTCAATAACCAACCACCAATTCTAACTTATCTAAGTGTCATTTATATACTTCTAAATTCATTTAACTCTTCCTTCAATTTTATATTGTTTTGGGAAGCAAGCATAGTCCAAGGAAAACCTAACTTCTAACAATTAAAACCTAGGTTTCATCCTTCCAAAACACTTATAAATAAATTAGGAATGATTGCTTACCTTAGGTACTTGTTTAAGTGGCTTCTCGTTGATCTTATTTTGTGTTATCTTTTCATTTTGGCATGGCTTCCCCAAGGGTCCTCTAGGTGCAAAAAATTGTGAAGAAGGAAGGGAGTATTTATAGTGAAATTTCATGGGCTTTGGGACCACTTTACCCTTCAAGTGCCTAATTATTACAAGCCCTTAATCTTGAATTTCATTAATTGCTTTTTTGGATTAATTATTCTTAATCATCATTAACTTAATTCTTACAATATTTTAATAAAATTAAGCACATGAAAAAACTCTTCTCCCTTGCTCTTGGTGCCATGTGGAAGAGGTGTGGGTCCCACTTGAACACCTCACATGCTACCTTGTGTTACCCTTGACTTTCTTGGATTTTCTTCTTTTTAAAATTTATAAAATATCCTAAAATTTGTCTTGAGCTCTAAGACACTAACTTAGGCTTCTTGGGTCTTTATGGGAAGCCATTTGGGCCTCCTCTTGAGTCTAATTGCTAATTGGCATAAATCCCAAGCCACTTCCCTTTACCGGATACCTTAAACCATCATATTTTTTAGATTAATTCTATATACTTCTTTTAAAGGTTATAATATTTTTATAAATTTATTATAATATAAAATAAATATCTTGAAAAGTCTCATAATTTTTTGAGACCCAAGAATACTGATAAAAGTTCTATATGTTTCTTTAAATCCTTTATCGAGTATCTGATTTTACCTTAAATTTTAGAATTAAATTTACAGAACTAATTTTTAAGTTTTGTTAGTTTTATAAGTCCTTATAATAATTATATGAATTTAATATAAAATTTCATCTGATTCTAGTCCAAAAGATACTGTACTAATGTCTAGACTTCATAAATTAATATCAATTTATCGGGTCCTTAAATCATAACTCTGAGAGATATACCTGGCCCAAATTCTATCTTCTATTTATTAGTAAAATTTGGAACTGAAACATTTTTGGGCAATTTTTTGGCCTTTTCTAGCTTAACTTTACATAATTACGATTTTGCCCATAATATGGCAAAATTGTAATTTAGTCCCTGAAATTGCTAAATTTCATTTTAGTCTCTTTTTCATAAATTTGAAATTCTAATTTGGTCATTGAAATCTCAAAACTCCATTTAGGTCCTTGAACTTTCTACTATTATAGTTTAGTCCCTAGGCTTTCACTATTTATAGTTTAGTCGCTAAACTTTAATTATTTGCATTTTAGTCCCCCTGGCTTTTTAACTTTATACCTTTTCTCTTTCTTTAACTTAAACCTTATATGATCATTATCTTTATACCTTCTCTCTTTCTTTGATTTAAACCTTATCTAGTCATTATCTTTTCTTCTTATTATTATCTCAATCACTTCTTAACATCTTTCCTCTAACAGTCTTATACATATAAGAAAAATTTGGAAGTTACATTATATGAAAGCATGCATAATACATTATGCTAACACAATCTTGCAAGCACAAGTACCGAGTTTTGGAATATATGTATGCATAGTGTTGAAAATTCTGTACGTGAATAGTAATCAATTTTGAGCATTGACATTTGGTTTGTAATAAAAAATAGTAAATAATGAAATAAATTTATGATATTTTACCAATACTTAGTAAACATGTAGAGCTCTATTTTGACACCAAGAACGTCTTATTTTGATGTCTATAAATTAGAATGAATTTTTCAAATTTAAGGTTTAGAAACTATTTTTAGTATTTTTGACCAAATGAACAGTAAACTTTGACGTCATAACTAACTTAGTTGATAAGTCAATTGGTCTGAGGCATATTTTTTCCTTAAATTTCAATATGTTAGCTTCGATTAGCCTTTTGAACCACTTTATTTTGATTTTTTTAGAATTAATTATGATTTTTTAAAGTTCATCACCAAATCTGGAAATACCAAATGAACAGTAACCGTAAACTTGGAAATTCTGAATTTTGAGAATGAACTTCAATGGACTTGTAAGTACTTCTAATTGCTACCGAATGGCTCCTAAAGTATTTGAAAGTCAGGTGTTACATGTAATGAGGGACTCCTTAGAAATCTAGAAGCATTGTGCAAAGGGTGTAAGCCCATTTTAATCATATTGGCGAAGACAAGGTTTGATAGAGTAACCCATTGTCAGTCCCTCCTTACGTTGGGTTTTGACTCAGTCAAAGTTATTCCTAGTGAAGGAAGATCAGGAGATATAGTTGCAGCCTGGAATAGTAATTTTATCATGGTAAATTTGCTTGAGGAAGGTAGACAATTTTTTTCATATGGAATTCGTGTTGCCAAGAAAGCTATATTTTAAGCTCACGGCAGTCTATGCCATTCCATATTCTGATTATAGGAAGATTCGTTGGGATAAGATATTTATATTATCATCTTCTATTTCAATGCCATGGGTAGTGTTAGGGGATTTTAATGGCATCCTCTTTTTCTTTAGAAAGGAGTAGGGCTACGAGTTACAATAAAAACAGAAGTGATTGGTTCAATGCAAAAGTTGCTACTTGTGGTATGACAAATATGGGATTCAAAGGACCTAAATTCACTTAGAAAGGCCCAAAGATTGCTTGTTGTTCTCGTTTGTTTGAGAGACTGGACAGAGCTTTGGCAAATTCTCAAATGTTTTCTTAATTGCCACATTATTACCTTAAGGTACTTCCTCATACTCAGTACTCTAATCATAACCCTATTTCTCTATAACTTTATACTGACAGGGTGGGGGATAGGTAACACCTTTTTGATTTGAGGCTATGTGATTAACACACAAAACATTTAGTGATTTTCTTACAAATAAGTGGACTATAGGAGTCAATCTTAACCAAACTTTGCAATTTAATCTTCTTGTGTGGAATAGAGAAGTTTTTGGATTTGTTGAGAAAAAAGAAATTACTTATGACTAGACTAGGTAGCATCCAAAATTCCCCCGCGTATCCATAGTCATTGTTCTTGTGTAATGTAGAAAAGGAGCTGCAGGATGGATGGGAAGGAATTTTCAAAGTTGAAGAAATTAAGTGGTTTAAAAAGTTAGAACTAAATGGGTTACAAAGGGGGATAGAAATACAAAATATTACCATCTAAAGACAAAATTGAGATGAAGAAAACATAGAGTGCTAACTCTAAGAGATTATAATGGGTTGTGGATAGAGGATGAGTCAATATTAAAAAATCTGGTTGTGAATCACTTCAAAAATCTATATGAGGAGGATGCCATATCCTCTTATTCTATTAATATTGCAAGCTCATTCCCTAGGATGGAGAGTTTTATACTTTCTCATTTGCATGTTATACCCTATGTGGATGAAATTAAAAGTGCAATATTTTCTATGAGACTGTATAAGGCTCCAGGAGTTGATGGATTTTGTTGTATCTTTTAATAGTCCAACTAGAATGTGGTGGGTAGTGATATGTGTTCTTTTGTCAGGGGTGTATTTCAAAATAAAGTGACTTTAATGGAGGCCAATAGGACTCTTATCTCCTTCATCCCGAAGAAAGATTCTACTCAGTCAATTTATCACTTTGGGCCTATTTTGTTATGTACTATTCATTATAAGTTCAGAACTAAAGTAATTAATTCTAGATTGAGGGGGTTTATGGATAAAATTATCTCTCCTTTCCATATCATTTTTTGTTAAAGGCAAACATATCAAAGGCAATATCATCGTGGGTCAAGAAATAATGCATCATATGCAGAATTATAGAGGAATGAGAGGTTTAATAGCTCTAAAGATTGATTTTGAGAAAGCATATTATCAAATAAGATGGGAATTTCTTCAATAAGTCTTATTTGAGGCTAGGTTTCAAGCAAGCTTTGTTTCCTTGATAATGGCTTATGTGAATTTTGTTACTTAAAATATGTTGTGGAATGGTACAAAGACTAATTATTTTGTGCCATCGAGGGGACTAAGGCAGGGATCCAATATCACCGCTTCTATTTGTTTTGTATACAGATAAATTATCATATTTAATTAATTCTATGGTTAGTGAGGGTATATAGAAACCTATCAAGGTGACAAAAGATAGACCAAGGGTATCTTATCTTAGGTTTAATAATAAGTTGCTTCTATTTAGTAAGGCAATGAAAGAGCAAGCTGATTGCATGATAGAATGCTTGAACAAGTTTTGTATGACATCTGGAGCTAGGATTAGCAGGAGTAAGTCCTCAATTTTTTCTCTCTTCTAGGATAAAACCAGCTTCCTACAGAGAAATTAAAGTATTAATGGGATGGGGTTATCATCAGAGATAGGTGAATATTTGGGGTTCCCAATTTCTAGGAGGAGAAGACCAATATAAACTTTCTAATGCATCATTGATAAACTTAAATACAAGCTCACTTCATAGAAGGAGAATAGCTTGTCCACAACTGGTAGAATTACATTAGCTAAATCGATATTGAGTTATATTCGTTTGTACCCAATGCAAGTAGCAAAGATCCTAGAGGTTGTTTGTAAGGAAATATAATGTCTGCAAAGAAATTTTATTGGGGGAAAGAGTCAAAATGCTCATGTATTTCATCTGATTGGGTGGAATTAGGTGGCACAGTCTAAAGGGAATGAAGGACTTGGTTTTAGGCAATTGTCATCTGTAATAGAGCTTTTGGGGCAAAAATTGTAAGGAATTTAATATATGCTACTACAGGGTTATGGGCTGAAGTTTTATGGCAAAACTACATATATAGAAATGAAGAAAATTTGCTAGCATGTAGGAAAAGAGACTCAGCTTTATGGAAGTTTATATCAGAGTAGAAAGAAATCATTAACAGATGAATAAAGTAGGCGGTTAGAGGTGGAAGTATAGTGCACTTCTTTTAGGATGCATGGCTTTCTCCTGAATTGAAGGATTATAAAGGTTTGTCTTAGACCTCTAACGACTGAGGAGGAAAAAATCGCAGTTGTAGAGTGGGCTGTGAATGGTAAATGGAACTTCCAAAGATAGGCTGCCATTATCGCAAGTAATGTTTTTCATAGGCCCCTCACGATGATTCCACCCAGGCTTAGAGTTGGTCCAGATATTATGTGTAACATCCTTACTTTTATACATCTTAGGGACCATTCAGTAGCATTTAGAACCACTTACAAGATCTTGCAAGTCCATTAGCCAAATCTGGAATTTTACTCTTTGTTACTGTTCATATGGTATTCCAGATTACGCAATGAACTTCAAAAAATCATAATTAATTATACAAAAATCAAAATGAAGTGGTTGAAAAAGATACATGAAGATAACATCTTGAAATTTAAGTGGAAAATAATTTTCATACCAAATGATTAGCCAATTGATACAGTTTATTCGTTGAATTTTACTGTTAATTTAGTCAAAAACTCTGGAAATAGTTTCTGGTTCCTTATTTTGGAAATTCATTTCTCTTGATATACACATCCAAATGAAACATTCTACCTATGCACTTAAAGATCTGGATGTGTACTACATGATCATAAAATTTCTTGAAATAATTCCTTCATTTTCTAGGTCAGACTGAAGCCACAACAAAACTGCTTCAGGACCTAGCTTTTTTACCATTCCAGTTTCCTCTCTTTCACTTTCCATAATTGTTCCAGCATACATAAATCATCTCTTTTACTTTTTCTGAATTTATATACATCATGGGGTTATACAATAATTGTTTCATACAATCTCATCACATAAATAGATACTTTACATGGCCTTGACATACATGGAAAGTGCCTAGCATATGCTAACATCTTAAATACTTCACTTTTCTTCTTCCATGCTTTAACTCTTCTCCATGCATACATTATCTATCATGCTTGACCTAAATTGGTTAGTTATGGGAGAGTGAGATTCTAGGGAATCTCAGTAGCAAACGTTACCACTTAAATATGTAAGATGGATGCTAATGCATGATATGTAATTTCATTAACTTTGTTTGATTAGTGACATGCCATCATGCTATATACTTATACATAAAGTGCATGGCCATGGAAACATGTTATTCATAATACATTCAACATCATTTATCATGTCACAACATCATTCAAATAATATATACATGTCAACACATAAGCATACCACATCAAGCACATAAAGAGGTAAGTTCACTACCTTGCACTTAAGCTTTTCCCTTGACCTTTAGCCCTTGCTCCCTAGCTTTCCAACTATGAAGCCTTTATGTCCATCACTTCCCAACATCTTCTTGGATGTTTTATGGTCCTAAACACATTCATATTCATCACATAACTCATTAAGACTCATGAACTCCAACCATGTTCAAGACTAACTTTGTTACACTATTTATTGTCATAACTTTCTCTAATTTTCACTAATCCACTTGGCTCTTGAACCAATTGATGCATCGACTTTACCCTACACAATTTCATCTTTGGAATCCATTTATGAGCTTAGAATCATGAAATTCCAGCTCCTTCATGGCCTCCTGTACAGAACTGAACATAAGCATACAATTCTTTCAAAAATTCTCATTTTGATTCTAATGCTTCCCACACTTGTTTCTCCACTTTACCCCACACAAATTTTCATTTTAAAACCATTGGAACCATCAAAATCATGAAATTCCAATCACTTTTCATGTGAGTGAACAGTAACTGTAAGGAATCTCAAAGACTACAACATTGAGATTTTAATATTTCCAAGGTTCAAAACATTTCCAATCCTACACAAAATCATCATACAAACTCAATGGAAGCATTAAATCATTGAAATTCAATTTCCTTCCCTCATGAACAGTGCATACCGAACAGGGCACACCATGGCAAAGTCAAGAATATTAATTTGATTCAACAACCAACCACTTAACTAGCTTGTTTAAGCTTCAATCATATGGTTCTAACTTTAATTTCTTCTTTCCCCTTTCCTTTAAGGTCTTTGGGAAGCACCACCCCTTAGAGAAAACTCAACTTTTCTCCCATTAAAACCCTAAGTTCAAGCTCCCAAATCAAAGGAAAATAAGCTAGGAGAGATTGCTTACCTTTAATCTCTAGCTTGCTTGAACTTTGGAACCTTGAATCTTCTTTGTCTTGGCTTGATTTTTCATTTTGCAAGAGTTTCCCCAAGGGTTCTTTGCTCACGGTTTGGTTGCAGAATTGAGGGGCTATTTATAGAAAAATTCCATGGAAAATGAATGGCCAAGATCCCTTTGTACACTATTTGATCTAATGGCTCATATTTGTTCTTACATCAAGCTTCCTCTCCAAGCCAACTTGAGATAAATCCACATGACAAAAATCTTCTCCTCCCCCTTGTCTTGTACGCCAAGTGTGTGGGTGTGTGGGTCCCACCATGTACAAGCCATAATTCACACTTTATCCCTTTTTTTAAAAAAAATCATAAATTATTCATTATTGGACTTGGGCTCCAAGACAACTCTTGGGACTTAATGGGCTGCCTTAGCATGAAATTTTGGGCTGCCATAGGCCTTCCTTGGGTCCAATAGCTAATTGGCATAAATCCCAAGGTACTTTCCTTATACCGATATTCTTAAAATATCCTGATTTTGAAATAAATGCTAGACACCTCTTTTAATGGTTCTAACATTTTTAGAAATTCATTCTAATATAAAATAAATTCCCTGTAAAGTCTCATACTTTTCTGAGACCCAGAAGTCCTGATAAAAATTCCCTATATTTCCTTTAACCTTTTATCGGTGTCCAATTTTACTTTAATTTCTCAAAGGGCATTATCGTCTTTTCAAACGTCATCAGACTATTTACTGGCTCTAATTAATCATTTTTATACCATCTTACACATTTTTTTCCTATCCAGAATGACCAGAATACCCTCTATCCATCACTGGTACAATAGGGCATCCAGGGGTATTTTTATAATTTTGCACTTCTCCTAGACTACTCTAGACTCTGGCCCACATAACTGTCTCACTACTTTATTGGGCTCACTATGGCGCCATTTGGGCGTTGGTATGGGCTCCTTTGCCTCATTACCTTTATGGCACAATTCACAATAAATCTCACCCGATCCTATTTATCGGGTATTTTATTTCACCATAAAATCCCGTAAGGCTTCTACAGGATTCCTTTTTTGACTCTGTCAATTTTATAAATTCTTATATTAAATATGGGAATTTCCTATAATATCCCATCTGATTCTGATGTCTGAAGAATACTGTAATAATTCTTCTGACTTCATAAATTTATATCAATTAATCGGGACCTCAAATCAAAATTCTGTGTTGCGTTAAACTGACCGAAATAATTTTCTCTATCTACTGGTAAAATTTGAGTCTGATATGATTCTGGGCATTTTTAGCCTGTTTTGGCTCAACTTTTCCATAATTATATTTAGGTCCCTGACTTTTTACTTAATTATATTTAAGTCCCTAAACTTTTAGAAATTACCACTTTTTGCCCAACATTTATTTCTACTTTAACTTTTGGCCTTTCACCTTTTTCAATTTTTATTTAGGTCCTTCTCTTTCTTCAAGACTTATCTAACCTTTATTATTTCTTCTGATTTTCGTCATAATCCTTTCCAAACCTCTTTCCACTATCATTATTATACATATAGGGAAAAATCAGGATATGACATTATGTCCTAGAATGCAACTATAAATGGGGATTTTATATTAAGGAGTGTCTATTATCTAATTGAGGGAAACATATCTACTTCTCATAGTTCAATAGTTAAAGCTATTTGGAAATAGCAAGGCACAGAGAGCCAACTAATATTTAGAGAAGCAAATAGTCTTGTATTAGTGCTATATGTCTGGGTTATAACTTGGCAAATAAGGATACTTTACATATCCTGAGAGATTGTACTAATACGAGGCTCTTTTGGCTTAAATTGTTATCGCCATAGCACCACTCAACTTTTTCTGTTGCTTCTATTATTGATTGGTTTGCTTTAAACTTAAATAGACAACTGGGTAATAAAGGGAATAATTGGACGCTTATTAGGGGAGTAGCTATTTGGAAGCTATAGTTATAGAGGAATATGGTGGTATTTAACCCAGATGACCTGAGATCGAAGCAACTAGAGATTGTTATTTTGCAAGTGTGGAAGAAATATGTATAGGGAAATGATCACGATAATTTATAGGATTTCGCATTATAGGAGGATCTAAATTGGCAACCACCACTGTCTAGTTAGGTCAAGCTTAATATGGACGAGGCCATAACGTTGTCCAATAATAACTTTGGACGTGGTAGGGTGCTAAAAGATCATAATGGAAAGTGGATATATATGGGTTCACCTATTTCATTGGAATATGCAGTTAGGCTGATGGAGAGGAATGGGCAAGCAGTTTTTAAGGGTCTACAAAATACATTGAATAAAAGGTACAGGAAGGTCATACTTGAATAAGTGCACAATACCTCATTCGTATGTTGGGGAAAATAATGTAAAGAAAATAGGCAGTTTATTAGTTAGGCAAATTAAGGATTTCATATCCAAAATGTGGGAATTAAAACTGTAGGGTATATCAAAAGAAGCTAATTGAGTAGTTGATAAGCTTGGGAAAGAATGTCTTGCCAGATCTACTATATATAACACATGTCTTGTTAAGCTACGTGACTTAGTGGATACATATTGTTTAGGATTAAATCCCTCTCTTGTATCAAAAAAATATATAATGACATATATCACTTCACCTATTATGCAACATTAACATCATCATCTTTACCTTCAGTCTTTCACCCCATGTACTTGAATCTTAACTTCAAGAATTGCCTCCTTCTTCTAGAACCTTCCCTATACTCTTTCATCCATGCCCTCCCCTTTCAAGTTTAACGGCTCCTTCCCTCGTCACTAGTGGTAGAAATATGTCAGTTTAAGCCAAGTTTTACTTTTAACAAACTAGGTTTGTTTTATAAAACATCACCCTTTTCCTAACCTGTGATATGTAACAGGCCTCTTTCTAGCTTAAGCTTAACATGTATAACAGCTAGCTAAGCCTGAAACCCTATTAAAACATCCCTATTTCTCAAAATATTCTATGTGATTTAAAAAAATATATATAATACATTAACAGAAGGATCATATGAGGGAATAGATTCTGGCGTCCAAGGTATCAGTATGAGACTCCTGTTATTGTCTTTGGATATCGTCATTGTTTCTGATGTTTCTATCCTCTATTTAATAGAATTAGCATCATCAGTTTCTGATGTTTCCAGCAGTGCCTTAGATCCTAATGAGATAATATTTTTAGTAAGATTTGAATCAGTTGAGAGTTTTAAAGGGGAATTAGGGAACTTTTTAGTAAGTAGAGTTGTAATCAGTTGATAGCTATTAAGGTCTCTGCTTGTTTGTTGCTGTTCAAATGAAAAAAAAGAGTAATGTAGAATATGTTTTATATGTCGATGCCCCTTTTTTGCCATATCCATTTTTGTTTTAAAACAATGATCCAAGCACCTTAATAGTGTTGATTATGTTTCTTAGCTTCATGCGGAGAATCTGGACCCAATTTACAATTGGAATGCTTGCATAGGCTTTAATCGGTTATTTATCGTTGATAATTTCATTGTTGAAGCATGCTCCTTTTTAGGAAGTTTTAGTTATTTCTTTCTTATTTCAGTTGTTTCCTTCAATATTATGTTCTAGATTACTTACTTATATTATGTTCTGGATTTCTTGTTTCTTTCCGTTCCCCTTATGACACGCAAGAATTTACTTATAGATGTTATATTTGATTTAAGAATTATGTGATATTTGCTAATTATATCTGACTTTTGATAGTCTAGTATAGGCATTATTTAGAATTTACTAACCATTTGATGATTTTTTATATGCTAACATAGCATGATTTAATATTTTGTTAATCATTTGGTGACTTTTAAATTTTTTTATACACAAGAGACTTTCAATATTGTCTGGATATAAAAAAGACTTTTGGAGTTGCCTATGTAATTATGTAATGATATTTGATAATGATATATAATATTAAACACGTGCAGCGTGTTCATCGATTATTAATAAATTTATATATAATATTCCTATCATGGCATATTGAGCATGGTAAATAATTTTGTTGATCTATATATTATATCAATATATAATAATTATAAAATTAATGACAGACAATGTCAAAATTTTATCAGATTTTCTAATTTTTTTTTAATTTTATCATATATATAAATGAGGTCAAAAGTTTTTTGAGATTTATAAATTAAGAAATAATAATTCTGATATAAATATTGTAAATAAAGAGTAAAGAAATTTAAATAAAAATATAAGAGTATATTTATCAACTTTTAATTAACTATCCTCCACAACCCTTCTAATCTAAATAAAAAATAACATTTATCCTCCCCTATCCTTGCCTCCTATACGGTGTGTTTGGCTCGACAAAGGGCAGGGGGAAGGGAGAGAAAATAAATGAAGAATTTTAATTATACCTTGTTTGGAATTATGAAAGAGGAGGTGAAGTGTGGTATTTTAATGTTATCTTGTTTGGTTTAAGAGGAGTAGGGAGGAAAAATATTTTTATATAGATAATTTTATCCTTATTTCATCCATTAATAATAACCAAGAAAATAAAAAATGTCATGAAAGAACCATCCAGCAATTTATCAATAATTTCTTTTTAAAAAAATTATATCCCTAGCTACTTGAAGGAGAAACCCAATCCAAGAACAATAGCATCACTGTTGGAAGTACCCTAAGATCGTCGCCTTAAAGATGGTGGCATTGTGCTATTGAAGGATAAGTTGTCGTTTTCAAGAAGAAGATGAAGACATAGATTGGAAAATAACAGGAGACGGTGGAAATGAAAACAGTGGCAAGATAAAGGAGGCAATAGAGGTCAAAGTTAAAATCGATGGCAAGAGATGGAGAAGGAGAGCTCTCACACGTCGAAGATGAAGAAGCAACAATTGAGTAGTTGTAGAAGATGGAGGAGAGGTGAAGCTTGTGATAGCACTATGTATGATAAAAAGGGTAACTTGGGAATATTCAAAATGAATATAGACATATTAGTCCTCTCCTACAAATATTTAGAAACCAAATAAAGGGAGGGGAGCAAAATCCCTATCCTTCCTTCCCTTCCCCTCTATTTCGCTCAAATCAAACAATCTATTAAATTAACCTAATCTACTATCACTTTCTTTTAACCAAACATAGCCTTAGGTCACATTTGGTACGCAACACTGGATTTTGATAGACTGGGATTAGGATTGTGTAACATCATAATTTTTATCCTTATATTTAATTACAATTAAAAATATTATTTATTAATAACTTAAAAATATTATCTAATTAAATTATTATGGTTTAGTATTTTTATTATTTCTAATAAAATACAATATATGGATTATCGGTATCCTACCATTATCTTTACTTAGGATTTTATAATCTGATTGTTAATATTAGTTACAAAATTATTAGGATTTTTGTTTAGATTTAGCTATGGATTTAAATTTAAATTATTATTATAGCTTTATAAATAGAGTTAAAGTCCTGAATTATTCCTTAGATTTAATTATTGAGTCGACTCCTATCTTTTTAGTCCTCTCTCTCAGTCCCTTTGCTGTTCCCAAAGAATCTTACATATATTTTCCTCCCAAATACGCCCTTAGTTCAACTCATCTAAAGCTGAGATTTATCTTTCATATCTTTTGTGATAATTATTCATGTACTTAGATGAGAGGTAAACACTTTCTACTAGTTGTGTATTCTAATGTAATGTTTGTGAGCGATTTGATCTATATATATATATATATATATATGAATGTATTGATATTGATATAATTGTATTGAGAAAATTTAGTTGAACTTATAAACTTGTTATATCTTGATATTGAAATTTGAAGAAAGTTATTATCTTAAGAAAAAAAATTGTGATATTTATCAAGCTATTGAGATTTTGATTAATATGATTATTTTGATAATCATACATTGGGGATAGGTGATGATAGAGTTGTATTTCTACTACCTGTTTACCGAGAAAAAATAAACCCATGGTCTGATCATGTGCTCTGTAGATTTTGGTATATCCATACTACTTAATCAATTAGCTTTTAAGTAGTCAATTATTACTAACCCATAGATTTGGTTGGTGGGAATAAAGCAGTTCAGTTGGATTGATGAGAGTAACTTTGATAGGTTATCTATTTAATTTTCTTATGATAATATGTTATTTTATATATATATATATATATATATATATATTGTATTTTATAATGTTCCACTTAACATCTCATGAGCACATGTTAGTATACATGATGAGTAAAATTGTTAGTTACGTTTGTCTCACCCTATTAATATTAATATTTTTTAGGTGATAGTTTAATCTTAGGACCACAGGGAAAACTTTAGAGGCTTGATCAAAGTTATATTAATTGTATAGTATTTCCCTTGAAGATATGTATATAATACTTGTATATTGCCACAGTAGGTTTCATTATGCATACTCTAATATTATATTAATTATTTAAATTTTATGAAAAGTCTTTTTTATATCTATAGTAGAGTTTCTTTTAGATTTTTGTAAAACTCTTTTCTATTATGGTTATTTCTTTTAAAATAAATTAAATTCATTTATAATATTATTTTTAAATTATATTGGGTACAAAATATGTCTAAATAATTAATAATATTTATATTTTAGGAGAATTTTATAATTTAGTATCAAAACTTAAGTTCCAGATCTTCCTTTGACCGCTAATTTTTTTATGATACATTATTAATTTATTTCATTCTTCTATTAAAAAAATTTACTGTTTCGTTCACTCTGGCGTTGGGTAATGATTGTAATCTTTTTTTTTTCCTCTAAATTCTGCTTTGGGCCATGTTGTTATTGTTTTTCCAAAACTTGGTCCTCTGGTTTGTGCCATTACAATGAAAAAAAAAAAAGTTGTTTTGATCACAGTGACATTTTGGGCTCCTTTATTAGGCTATTAAATATTTTAATTCTATAAAAATAATTTTTTTGCTCTCTTTTGGACCTTTTTACATGGTTGGGCTAAACTTATTTAATTTTAAATCTTTGTGGCTTATATTAGGACAGAAAAAAAATCCTTGGGTACTATTTTATTTTGAACCATTTTTGTAGAATTTCTAAAAAGTTGATTAATAAAACATTTGATTATTTTGTTTAGTTTAATTACGTTTTATTCCATAAATAGTTTGTTAAAAATTGAATATTTTATTACCAAATTACTTTATGTACCATTTTAATCGTTTATGTATAGGACTTGACTATTTTAACCCTGTTAGAAACTTTTTAAATTTATTTTTTAATTTATTTAAATTTTCTAAATATTATAGTTTAAAGCAATCATATAAATTATTTAAATTCTCATTAAGTCGTTGTGCATAGTTTGTATTTAAATATAAGCAATTGATATTTAGGAATGGCAACATCCTCTTGTGATTGCATTGCATAGTAATGACACATAATCTTCCCTGTTAGTTTATAAATTATTTCTATTATAATATGTATTTATTATGGTGGGTTGCATCCTTTAGAGATAAGAAATTATGTAAAATTAGATAAACCATTAAAAAAATGAGATAAGGAATCTTTATAGAGTATGCTAAATTTCGGGGACATGATTTCTAAAAGGCGGAGAGAGTTGTAACATTCTAATTTTTATTCTTATATTTAAGTACAATTAAAAATATTATTTATGAATAACTTAAAAATATTATCTAATTAAATTATTATAATTTAGTATTTTTATTATTTTTAATAAAATATGATATATGGATTATCCTACCATTATCTTTACTTAGGGTTTTATGATTTGATTATTATTATTAATTAGAGAATTATTAGGATTTTTTTTAGATATAGATATGGATTTGAATTTAAAATATTATAGCTTTATAAATAAAGCTAAAGCCCTGAGTTATTTCTTATACTTGATAATTGAGTTGGCTCCTATCTTTTTAGTCCTTTCTCTAAATCCCTTTTCTGTTCCTAAAAAATCCCACATATATTTTTCTCTAAAATATGCCCTTAGTTCAACTCATTTAAAGCTGAGATTAACCTTTCATATTTTTATTTTGTGGTAATTATTCATATATTTAGGCGAGATAACCACTTTCTACTCATTGTATATGCTAATGTGATATTTGTGAGTGATTTGATATATATATTAATATTAATGTGATTGTATTAAGAAAACATGTTTGATTATTTTTATTAAAAATAGTCTTGTGGGACTTAAAGTTTAATTTAGAAAGTTTGAGTTAGAATTATAAACTTGTTATATCTTAATATTGAAATTTGAAGAAAGTTATTATCTTAAGAAGAACCCTTTTGTAATATTTATCAAGCTATTGAGATTTTGATTAATATGGTTATTTTGAGAATTATGTATTGGGATAATTGATAATAGAGTTATATTTCTACCACGTGGTATAGTCTCCATTGTAGTTCGATAGTTGGCTTTTATCCTACTAGTTTATCGATGGATGTGCTCGACCTATTTACCAAGGGGCTACGACACCCCCACCTGTTTACTGAAGGAGAATGAACCTATGGTCCAGTTAGGTGCTCTATGGATTTTGGCCTATCCATACTACTTGATCAGTTAGCTTTTGAGTGGTCAGTTATCACTAGCCCATGGGTTCTGTTGGCGGGAATAAGGTAGTTCAGTTAAATTGATAGGAGGAACTTAGGTAGGTTATCCATTTAATTTTCTTGTGATAATATGTTATTTTCTGTATATTATATTTTGTGATGTCCCACTTGACACCTCATAAGCACATGTTAGTCTGCATATGAGTAGAATTGTTGGTTACTGAGACGTTTGTCTCACCCCTATTATTATTAATATTTTTCAGGTGATAGTCTCATCTTAAGACCCTAGGGAAAATTTTATAGGTTTAATTAAAGTTATATTAATTGTATAGTATTTTTCTTTGAAGGTATGTGTAGAATATTTGTATATTACCACTATAGGGTTCATTATGCATATTCTAATATTATATTAATTATTTAAATTTTAAGAAAAGTCCTTTTTATAACCATTGTAGAGTTTCTTTTAGATTTTAGTAAAACTCTTTTTTTATCATAGTTAGCTCTTTTAAAATAAACCAAATTCATTTAGAATATTATTTTTAAATTATATTGAGTATAAAATAGGTATAAATCATTACTAATAGTTATATTTTAGGAGCATTTTAAAGATTGGGAGTGGGAATTGGCCTTTGAAATTATGTTTGGTATGAAACAATATTTGAAGGGAACGATTTCATTAATTTTATTTTATAATTAGCCATACATTATGAAAATATCATAATACTCTATGCCCTAAGCCCTAAAATTTAGCCTAGTGAAGTGACTAATGAAGCCGTCGTCAACGTGGGCGATGTCAAAGGTAGGAGGAAATCAAATTTCTTGTATGAGATCCCTAAAGGTGGTAGTTGTGATAGTGTTGCAGGTGGAACCAATAATGACATTAGTGAGTTCCTCAACAATGACAGAGTGCTCGTCGTTGTTATAGAAGTTATGTGGTGGCTAAGTAGAGATAGAGGTTATCAAAGTTCCAGTGAGCTTCGATCGCTTGGAGGAAGACATACTCCGGTGAGTCAAGTTGGTATGAGGGTCAAATTGGTAAGTTGTTCAGCTGCTAATTTGTCCAAAAAAATTTTATTTAAAGATCGAAGATGGCAATGAATGAGAAGGAAAGATAAATCTAGAGAAAGGGTAACTTTATCCAAAACTTGTATTTACAAGGATATTTTTGTCTTAACAAATTTCAATCCTAGGACTGAGATTGTAATACTAGGGGAGGTAGGATTGCCTAATCCTACCTATGTAGTATTGCCCAATCCCAAAGTTTACCCAATGTTACATACCAAACAGTTTGATTTAGCCCATTCATTATCCTTGTGTGAGTCACAAGTTCTCAATGTTGCGTACCAAACATGGCCTTAAGGAATAAGAGTTTTACGATTGGGAAGGAGGTGAACTCTAACTATTTATTTCTTCTCTTCTTCAATGGAGCTTTAAGGGGGAATGAACTAGAGGAGGGAGAGAGCAAGCTGCACATGGAGAATGTCGTCGTTGTTCCTATTTTCTTCCTTTCTACTAGGTACCAAAGGGAGCTGATAGGAATAACAAGGAAGCAACTTTAGTTTTGGATTTTCTTCTTCAAAATCAATAGACCAGAGAAGGATTATGTTGCTTATTTTGTAATTTGATTTTGTTACTTTATAGTATCTCGTTTACCCAGTTCATCATTCTCTTTCATTATGTTATTGAATTTGAATTTTGTTGTTGCTAATCTGAATTGGATTGTTTATGAAGGAATGAATATGATATGTGTAGAGCTATTGTTTATGAATTTGATGTGGTTTCAATAGTTACTAAAATAAATTTGATTGGTTAGACATATAAGCTTTACTGATGAGAATTTGATGTGGTTTCAATTGATTTCTTTTGTTTTTTTAGTTTAGTGTTTTTGCCTTAGATTGATCTAATTTTGGTTTCCATTGTTGGTGGAAGGATTATAATGAGGTGTGTATTTGGTTTGAAACAAAACTAAGGTTTTAAAAGGACTTCTAGCCCAAACCTTAATTTGGGAAAATTTTAAAACAAACAGTCATATTTGTCCAAAAGGGCTTATGGACTATAGTTTCATTTTCAAACTATAGTTTTGGATAAACTCTTGGGAATAACTTTTAGGTGGGAAAAAGAGCTTATGGGTTACCTAATTACTATTTTACCCCTAACTTTCTAGCATTATCCCTCTTCTCTCTTCTTCTCTTTTTTGTCGTCACCTAAGGAGGAAGAGGCGGTGGCATTGGTTTTATGGAGTTGTCATTAGGACGGAAGATATCTGAGGTAGAATAGAACTGAACATAAAACTAGTTTGGCTGAGTAGACGCATGTACTGAGGCAAACCATTTGTCAAACATGCGAAACTCATTCGTTAACTTAGTATAGACTTGGAAGCCTATGGTTTCAACCCGCTCAAGACAATTTTTGACATTCCCTCAACCATCTTCTCGGCTTGTTGAACGAACCCATTCATTGGATCCAGATTCGTGGAGCTATCACTTGATTCGAATATATGTTCCCTTATGGCCTAGAACGAGTGACCCAAATCAAAGGCAATGAACAAAGTGTTATTAGAGATGAAAACCTCTGGTGAGTTTGAGTCAGAGACTGAGAGTCAGTTTAACTCTTTGCCCATCAACCCGTTTGGTCGAGTCAATTTCAACCAGCCCAGAATGTGATCAAAGGATCAATTGTCCATCACTAGGACGACCACAATTTTGATGGGTTCATTGATTTTGTGTTTCTTATGCATGCCATTGAAGTCATTGGTTTGATAGGAGACTAAAAGGTAAAGGACGAAGAAAAATACGAAGGGCATTGGTAGAAGATGATGAACTTATGACGATGAGTGAACTTATTATTTTATTATTGAATTAGTATAATATATAAATCAACAAAATCATGTACCATGCTTAATATGTCATGATAGGAATATTATATGGAGAGAATCAAACTGCTTATCTAAATGTTTCATAGAATATGCTGTATCTTGTGTATTATAAATTTGTTCATAATTGAGGAACACACTACATGTGCTTAATATTATATATCATTAGCAAATATCATTACAAAATTACATCGAATATCACATGTGTATAAAAAATCAAAAGTCGCCAAATAGTTAACAAAATATTAAGGTTGTGTTTGGATTAGCTTTTGGAGAATATATTTTAGGAAGAATAGATTATGGAGAATAGATTTTGGGAAGAATAGGTTATAGAGAATAGATTTTGGGAAGAATAGATTTTGAAAATAGAGATGTTTGGATGATTAGAAGTAGAATCACTTTTTATATTGCTAAATTACCAAAAAGGGTATGATTTGATTAAAGTATGATAGATGAGAGAGGGTAGAGAATATAAATAGAAGAGAGGAGAGAAGGTAGAGAAGAAATATGAGAGATAAGAGTCTAGAGAAGAGAGAGGAAAGAGGAGATATGGTAAAGAAGAGAGAAGATAGATGAGAGATGAGAGAGAATAGAGATGAGAGAGGAGAGAGGGTATAAGAAAAAGTAAGGGTAAAATAGTAATTGGATAGTCCATAAGTTCTTTTACTATTCTAAAATCTATTTTTAGTAGCTTATTCAAAACTATGGTTTCAAACCGAGGTTTTGGCCAAAATCAATTCTTGACAAAAATGGCTGTTTGTTTCAAATTTTTTCAAACCGAGGTTTTGTCCAAAATCAATTCTAGACAAAAATTGCTGTTTATTTTAAATTTTTTCAAACCGAGATTTTGCCCAAAATTGATTATGAAAAGTTAATGCCAAACAGGCACTAAATAATGCATATGTCAGCATATCAAAAGTCACCAAATGTTTAGTAAATTCTAAATAATGCTTATGTTAGACCATCAAAAGTTGGACATAATTAGTAAATTTTACATAATTCCTAAGTCATACATAACATCCATAAATAAATTCTTGTGTGTCACAAGGGTAGAATTCAACAAATGTCCTTAGTTAGTCCATAACCCCATGAGAACTCTATAAATTTTGGTAATATGAGTTTGTGTAATGCCGCAATCTTGAATCATACTCCTTACTTCTTCACCCGAGAATTGTTGAAGGATTCTAAAACTCCCTTTAATTGCTTGATTTCCTTCTCTTATATCTTGTGCTGTTTCAAACATTACCTTTTTAAGGTAAGGCGACATTGCTTTGTTTTTACTCTTTCTGGGGCAACATTTCTCCAAACAAAACTTCCTAGTACCCACAGCTTTTTTGTGAAAATTTCCAAGGCAAAAATATCGTTTTGACCTTACCTTGAAATAATCATTCAAATACAAAAGTGAAAACAAATCTCAAAAACCACTAAAGATAAGATCTTGCTTCAGATAATAATGATTTAATAACACAAAAACAAAAAGAAACAAAAATGTAGATCCAAGATACATGTGCCAAATGTATCACCAAGAGCTCCTATGCTGAATGTATCTCCGATGTCATCAAGACTACAATTAGGTTAAGGTTCACAAGAAGTCTCTAAGGTTCCATGTGATGGGATATAGTGCAATTGGGTCTTTCAATTATAAGAGAGCCTAGGCATGTTCAGTGAAACAGGCATTTAAAAAGGCATGAGCATAATCCTATTTTTAACAGACTAGGCAAAATGCAGGCAAGGCCATATGCCTCTAATAGGTCATCTTCCCAATTTTCACCCTTACCCTCATTGTGAATGCTAGCACCATCACTAACCTTAGCCCTACTGTACCTCTTCTACTTATATCTTCATCATGGTTTCCCCAACAAGGAATTGCATTTTTCTATTCAAATTCCCTAGCTCTATAAGAATTTGGGTCACCTAATTTAGCTCCCTAATTGTTAATCATGTCAAATCTTATCGACAAGGATATGGCTAGCACTTATGGTTCTATTTTGCGTTTGTACCGATGTTGTCATACCGTGCTTGTTCTTGTTGTTAGTGTTAGTGTTGAGATAAATAAGGCCAGCTGCTGTGGAGATGACGATAGGTACAGTGATGAGTAGAGAGGTAGATAGAGTGATGTGATGGGTGCTTGAATAGAGGCCAAGAGATGGAGATGATGATGGATGGAGGCATGAGTGATATGAATAGAGTGGGAGAACAGCTTGAGAGATGAATGGAGATGATGAGATTACATGATTAGGAGATAGAAGATGTCAGCTATTGAGGGAGATGGATGGAGGATGAAGATGATGGTAGATGGAGGCCTAAATTGATTTAATTATTTGGGTTAATTACTACTCGTGTAATGGGATTGATAACTTTTGTAATGATTTTGACTACCTTCGTTAAGATATTTACTACTCTCTTTAACAATTTAGTTGTAAGTAATTACTTGGGTCAATTACTACTCTTGTAATAGGATTGACAACTTTTGTAATGACTATAACTACCTTCGTTAAGATATTTACTACTCTCTTTAACAATTTAATTGCAAGTAATTACTTGGGGTCAATTACTATTTGTGTAATGAGATTTATAACTTGTAATCATTTTGACTACCGTAGTGAAGATATTTACTACTCTCTTTAACAACTTAGTTGCAAATAATTACTTTGGTCAATTACAACTCGTATAATAGGATTGATAACTTTTGTAATGACTTTGACCACCTTCTTTGAGATATTTACTGCAACTAAATGGTTAAATATAGTAGTAAATATCTTCACTACAGTAATCAAAATTATTGCAAAAGTTATAAATCCCATACACAATGAGAGGGGCCACTTTTAGGGGAAATGTTGTCATTTCCTTAAAATTTTGAAAGGACATATTGGTACTTGTGACTAGGGTAGAAATAGGCTAGGTGACCTATCAAGGGCCTGTGGCCTATCTTGCATTTAGCCTAGCATTGCCTGTTTTAAAAAATACTCTGGCTCAAGCCTATATGAAAGCCTATTTTATTTAAAAGGCCAAGCTCAGACTCCTTAGATAGTCTGTTAAACCTATCAAGTGGCATAAACATGTTATTTAAAATAAATTTAATATGAAAGTATAATAGGTGGGTGTCGAACCCCTAACTATTGGATAGAACACAACAATCAGACCACTAAACTAAGTCATATTGTATATTTTATTATAAATTTTAATTTTATTCTCAACAATAAGATAATCAGGCCATATGTTAACCCTAAATCCCTACCCTAATCCCGCTTCTTCTGTCTCAGTTCTTACTTCTCAATTTCTATTGTAGCCCTTTCTTAGAGAATCCAGATCACGTACCTTCTCAAAATCTTTGTATAGTTTACCGTCATGCCTCTACTATTGTCGTTGTCAAGTTGCCACTCTCCAGTTCCATCATGCCTCCATTATCGCTATCTTGCTTCTCTACCTTCACCTCAGATGTGGTACGTGCTTTGAGATTAAGTGCTTTTAGGACCAAAAATAGTGCAAGCCTAGACTTTCAAAAAAAAGATAAAGAAAAAAAGAAAAAATATTTTAGAAGAGGAAATCCTTAGTGTCTTCCAACTGGGGAGATAGTTCATCTTTAGGAGATGAAGGCAGTAACCAAGAAGAGGTCGTTAATATATGTATCGTCGCCCAAGAAGAATCTGAAACTGATGAGATTTTAAATTCTGAACATACATATAATAAATTATTTTTTGCATACAATGAGCTAAGAAATAAATTGTTTAGAATTGCTAAGGAGTTGATAAACTACAAAAAGAAGGTTAATGATTTAGAAGAACTAATTGAGACCAAATCTAAAATGTTCATAACACACTAGTACAACTTGCACTAAGTGTGAAGCAGCTGAGAAAAAGAATAAAGAGTTAACTAAAACTCTTCAAATGTTCACTAAAGGAAATGGGATACTTAATATTATTTTAGGAAATTAGATATGCATCTCCTATAAATTTGGAATTGGATACGATCCAAATCTAGATAAAAGAAAAAGAAAGAAGAAAAATAGAGAAAAATTATATATGAATTATTTTAGAACTTCTATTCATACAGGACCCAAAAAGATATGGATACCTAAAGTTAGATGATTCTTTATACAGATATGTCTCAAATCATCCAAGACAACAAAGTGGTACATTGACAGTGGATGCTCAAGATACATGACTAGAGATGCTGATAATTTCTTAAAGCTCATACCTAAAAAAGGAGGAAAAGTTAGTTTTAGAGGAAACCAATCTGGATTAATTGCCGCAATTGGAGAAATTGGAAGCAAAGATGGTATAATGATTAAAGATATCTACCTCATAGATAGACTCCACCATAATTTGCTCAGTGTTAGTCAAAGTGCTGATAAGGACAACTTGGTGATCTTTGATTCTAAGGAATGCTTGATTATCAACAGAAAGGATATGACGCTAAATATAGATGAATTGAAAACAAAACTCATAGCACTAAGGGATGTTAACTATAACACCTTACTTTTATACATCTTAGAGATCATTCGATAGAATTTAGAACCACTTAAACATTTATTGAAGTTCAATTATAAAATCTAGAATTTTACTCTTCCCGTGTACTGTTCATAATGTAATTCTAGATTAGGCGATAAATTTCAAAAAATCATAATTAATTATAGAAAAATTAAAATAAAGTGGTTCAAAATACTACTCGAACATAACATATTGAAATATAAGGGAAAAATAAGTTCCTAACCAAAATGCTCATCCAATCAATACAGTTTAGTCATAAAATATTACTGTCCATTTGGTAAAAAAATTTAAAAACAAATTCTGGTCCCTAAATTTAGAAAATTTGTTCTCTTTGTATAAACATTGAAATAAGGTGTTCTTGTCATCAAAATGAAGCTTGACATGTTAACTAACTGTTTGTAAAATTTCAATATTTATTCCATCATTTACTATTTTTATAAATAGCCACAATTGTATTGCTTTTAAGCATACATTGTACATTACAATCTCAAATATGCTCATAACAAATTCATATTTCATCATAATATCCAATCCATAACTTCTCTTTATGCTTTCTCATCTTTCATCATATATGAACCTGTTGGGATTGGGATTACATGAAGGGGTGAGATTTCTGGGGAAATCTCAGTAGCAAATGGTACTAAACAATATATACGTCAATGTAAATGCTTGTGCTTGATTGTGAAAGTGTTAACATTGTGTAATGTGCATACTTCCATGTAATATATGAAATATATTTGGCCAAAGTAATCATAAAAATAGAGCTTCAATCATATACACATATGCAACACAATTCCACATGACAATAACATAATCAAGCATAACATCTAATACATACAAGTTTAGGATAGTTTACTGCCATATTGCTTTACTTTCTTTTATTCTTTTCCTTGTCTTCATTCCTTGATAAGTGACTGCCTTCTTGAGTCCACAAAACAAAGCCTAAACATCATATATTCATTAATTCATTATCATCCATTTCAATTGGCATATAAGGACACTGAATTTCAAAATATGACATCATCAAGGCCACCTAATATTCCATATGGTGAAATTCAAGGGAAGAAGCATCTACAAAAAAATTTTAGTCAATCTAGTACATGCTCAATCAAATTTTTCAAAAATCAGACTATTTTCTAAATCTAATTTTTCTGAGATTCCATAATATATTTTATGATCTTAAATCTAGTATCCAGATTCTTCCTACCATTGACATTCTTAGACTGGGTTTAAACTTAATTATTGATCCCTTGGCAAATTAACAAAATGCCATTGGTTTTTCTTTATTTACTTCAATAACTCTAGGGCATTATCCTCTTTTTCACACATCACTAGAGTATTTCCTAACCGTGGTCAACTATTCAGATAACCCTCCTCGACAGTCTAACCTTGTTCAAATGACTAAATTACCCTCCATTCATCTCTTGCTTATTGTATAGCATAGTGACATACACAATGGCATTTTCATAAATTTATATTCTTTTAGAGTCTTTATAAAAAAATGGTCCACATACCTATTTAAAAATATTATTAGACCTATGAGGCATCATTTTGAGCCTTCTATGTGGTTCCCTGCCTTTATGGGCTCTACTCCCAAGAAATTCACTGAAAAGTATTTATCGAGTGTTTTATTTTACTATAAATTCTATTATAAATTCTACATAACTCTTTTTTGAGTTATGTCAATTTTATAAATTCTTATATTAATTATAAAAATTTACTACCAAATTTCATCTAATTCTGAGATCCAGAAAATACTGTATTAATTTTCTAATATTTGAAAATTTATATTAATTTATTGGGACCTCAAATCAAATTTTCGCGTTGCATTAAACTAATTAAAATATTTATTTTTTATTTATTGGTAAAATTTTGGGCTAAACCATTTACGGGCAGTTTTAGCCTTTTCTGGCTTAACTTTCCATAATTACTATTTTGCCCTTAAACTTTTAAAAATTACACTTTAGGTCCTCAACTTTTCATAATTACACTTAATGGCCTAAAGCTTATGTCTACTTCTATTTTGCACCATGGAACTTTTAGGGTTTTTACTTTAATCCCTCTTCTTTATACCTTTATCTAATTATTATATTTTCTTCTTATTAACATCATAATCCCTTCATAAACTATTTCCTCTATCAATCTTATACAGATAGAGAAAATTTAGAATGTTAAAGTAATTGTTATATTATTTCATTTAATTCAAAACTTTCTAAAAATTATTTTGTGGGAAAAACTGATGAAAATTGGCTATGCCATAAAAGGTTCACTCATGTAAACATGAGTAAAGTTTCAAAATTATTTAGAAAAGATTTAGTAATCTATTTACCTAAAATAACTTTTAAAAATAATGTTGTTTATGATGCTACCAATGAGGAAAACAAACAAAGTCATCCTTTAAATAAAAAAGGTAGTCTCAACTAAAAGACCACTCTAAATACTTCATATGGATTTGATTGGTCTAGCAAGAGTCAAAAGTTTTAGAGGAAACTTCTCAACTCTTATGATAGTTGATGACTATTCTAAATTTATGTGGACTTTGTTTCTTTCTTCAAAAGATGAAACATTTGATGCTTTCATTGTTTTTTCCAAGAAAGTATAAAATGAAAAAGGTATCTCTATTGTGTCTATCAGAACTGATCATAAAAAAGAGTTTGAGAATCATGAATTTGTAACCTTCTATGAAGAACACACGATTGAGCATAATTTCTTAGCTCCTCGAACACCTCAATAGAATAGAGCAAGGGAATACAAAAGTAGAGTCCTCACTGATAAGGCACAAGCAATGTTGAATGAGAAGGGTGTCTCTCAAGTATTCTAGACTGAGGTTATGAGTAATGTTTACTAGATCTCAAATAGAACCTATGTCAGAAGCATACTTGATAAGACACCCTACGAGTTGTATAAAGGGAGAAAACCAACTATTGCTCGTATAAGGATATTTGGCAACAAGTGTTTCATCCACAACAACAAAGATAACGTCAATAAATCTGATCCTAAATCTGAAAAGGGTATCTAGGGTATTCTAATCATAGTAAAGCTTATAGAGTTTTTAATAAAAGAATTTTTGCAAATGAAGAATCAATTCATGTTGTTTTTATTGAAGTTGAAACATTTTTAAAACCTTCTTCCCAGGATGATACTAAGATTATTCAAAAGTTTAAAAATTTGAATCTTAACAAAAAGGCAGCATCACTTGATTCTAAAAATATTTATGTAAATATTTCCCAATATATTAATGATAAACCTGAAGTATGGCATCATATAAAGAATCATTCCTTAGACCAGGTCATTAGTGAAGTCAATGAAGGGGTTAGAACACAAAAACAAGTGTTCATGAAGTGTGTTTTGCTACATTCATTTCAAACATTGAACCAACCAATGTTCATAAGGCTCTATCAGATACCTTTTGGATAAAAACCATGCACGAAGAGCTAAACCAATTTGACATAAATCAAGCTTGGGACTTGGTACCCAAGTCTACAGATTATCCTGTTATAGGCACCACATAGGTATTTAAGAATAAGCTCGATGAATATGTAGTTATCATTAGAAATAAAATTATATTAGTTGTAAAAGGCTATAATCAATAATAAGGTATTCATTATGAGGACATGTATGCTCTAGTCACTAGATTGGAAGCTATAAGGGTCCTCTTACCTTTGCATGTATTAAAGATTTCAAGCTTTATTAAATGGATGTGAAAAGTACTTTTCTAAATGGTTTTATCATGGAAGAACTGTATGTTAAATAACCACATGGTTTTGAAAACTTAATCATTCAAATTATGTTTACAAACTAAAAATCCTCTATATGGCCTGAAACAAGCTCCAAGAGTTTGGTATAAATGTTTGAGTAATTTTTTGTTAAAAATAATTTTGAAAGAGGCAAAGTAGACACAACACCTTTTGTTAAAAGAAATAAAAATGATTTGCTATTAGTTTAGATTTATGTAGATGATATCATTTTTGGAGCTACTAATGATTATCTTTGCCAAGAGTTTGTCAAGATGATATAGGGTAAATTTGAAATGTTAATTATGGATGAACTCAACCTCTTTCTGGGGCTTTAGATTAAACAAAAGAATAATAGAATTTTCATCTCAGATAAAGTATATGAAGGAACTACTGAAAAACTTGAGATGGAAAAAGCCAAGTGTATGTCAACCCCAATGAGCTCAACCATTCAGCTAGATGTAGATAAAAGGAAGTAGATTTTGATATCAAAAAATATAGAGGGATGATTGGGTTACTCCTCTATTTGACAGCTAAGTAGATCAAACATTCAATATAATGTTGGCATGTGTGCACGGTATTAAGCTGCTCCTAAAGAATCACATGCCAAAGCTGACAAAAGGATTTTTATATGTCTCTCTAGAACCATCAACCTTAGAATATGGTTTCCAAAAGGAAGTGGAGAATTCCTAATTGCTTACTCATATTCAGATCACGTGGGATGTAAGACTGATATGAAAAACACCAGTGGACAATTCCAATTTCTTGGTGATTGTCTTGTTTCTTGGTTCAATAAGAAATAATATACAGTGACAATTTCATCTACTGAAGTTGAGTATGTAGCCGTAGTGAGTTGTTGTGTACATGTATTATGGTTAAAGCAACAGCTACAAGATATGGGAATTCATATAAAGGAGATACCAATTCTCTGTGACAACACAAGTACCATTAATCTGTCAAAGAATCTGGTACTCCATTCCCGAATAAAACACATTGACATAAGACATCACTTCCTTAGATATCATGTGTAAAAGAAGAATGTTAGTGTGGAGTTCATTCCAATATATTTGCAACTTGTTTATGTCTTCACCAAATTGTTAGCAAAAGATCAGTTCACATACATCATAAGATAATTAGAAATGATGAATCTTAATAAATTGTAAAGTTTTCTTTAATCCCAAATTCCTTTTTTTATTTCCAATTTATTAATTTTGAACTTTAACTAACTTAAGCATCAGAGTATTTAGAAATTTATTTTGCAGGAAAGTTGATATTTATTAAAAAATCTTCAATAAAAAGTCTTATCGAATAAAACTTTTATGAAAAAGGGAAATTTTGTAGAGGTAAATGGCAAAATTTATCAAATAACTTATCGATAAACATGCTTATCGATAAGGACTTCGATAAATAAGAGGTAAAATGTTATATCTGTCTCAAAAATGAGTAAATCTCATTGATAAATTACTCGATAAAGATATTTATCGATCAATTATTCGATAAGTTATTGTATAAGTTAAAACTATTTTGAGAAATTAATTGAAATATGTTTGATAAGGAAACTTATCGAAGTACTCTTTGAAAATAATGAACTGATTATTGTGACTTTCTAAGTGTTTATACTTGAAATTTATCCAACATCTTATTGATAAGGGTACTTATCGAAAAGCGATTCGATAAATTGAGTTTTTGATAAGAAAACTTTTTCCAAACATTCTCAATAAATCTTGTGTCTTAATGGATAAAGGTTGTTATTTATCGAACAACTATTCGATAAGGAGGCTTATCAAAGAGCTATTCGATAAATATCTTATTGTTGCTTGAATATTTATTAATAAATTCTTCAAATAAGGTACTTATTGAAGACCTTATTGATAAATTAGCATTTATTTGTGAAAAATATGACTATTACTATTCAATTCATCTAATATTTTCTCAAAAAATCTCTCTCTCAAAACCCAAAAGATCATAGCTACTCACATAACCTTGCATTTAAAATTAAACTATTCCTTCAACATTCATTAACCTCTCAATCTACAAAAACCACTACTTGCTTCTTCCTCTCTGCCACATTCCTCGAATATTTCCTCTGTTCTTTATAGTCATCTATGTTATCTAAGAAATGACAAGAACTAAGATTCTTGAGGTTGGTCTAAAGAAATTAAAGGGTAAATAGAAAGTGAGATCATCGAAGTCCAAATAGAAATCAAAGCCAAAGGAGATGACTCATTTTGCTACACAAAGTCCACAGAACAAGCATAGGAAAGTCCTGTCAAATAGAGTGCCAGACAAACCTCAAAGAGTAAAAGATATCAACTAGACTCTATTTCTAAAGATTTAGATAGCTAAATTTGCTAGAGTCTCATTAGGCTAGAAGGTAAAACAAATGGTAAAGAAGAAAATTGTAAGGTAAAAGAAATGGTAAAGAAGAAAATTGTGTCTCCTCAAGGTACATCAGGATCTCCTTATCTCTCTCTGAATCTTCTCCTTCTTCTAGCCCTCCTTAAACCAATCATCTCCCTTTCCAACCTACCAATTTAGCCTTGCTTCCAGGAAATATAGATTAGGGCTAGACAAGGGCAAGTTAAAAGCTGAATACGCCCATAGGGATTTTTGCCTAATAGTTGTGGTTGACTTAAATTACTTGAAATACAATTATATAACCCAGTTTGATCTATCCAACCCACTGAAACACTACTAAAATTGGCTAGGAATTGACATTCCTTATTGTCCAGAGGTTGTTAAGAGGTTTTATTGTAACATGAAGGTCTTTGATGAAGCTGAGGAGTATAGAGAATTGATCAGTAGTTATCTGACTACGAATTAAGGAGGAGACAAGTTAAGTTAGACTCTAAGATCATAAACCTTCTCTTAAACACACCAGATTTTGAGTATAAGCCTAAACCATCATGAGAGAGATCTATAAGATCTTGATATTGGAAGATAAGTTTTCCAAGGGTTTGAAGTTTGTCCTGAAGGATATGTGTGATTATCATAGGATAATTCATTATATCTATTTGGGGAGTATGGTAAATAAGTCTAGGAGCTTCACCTATATGACCCAAGAAGATTATGTGTTGCTGACAAAGATCATTAGTGGAGAAAAGATTAATATAGGAGCTCTGATCTATGGAAAAATAAGAAGCATATTCTTCTAAGTCCAGAGCCACCTCAATTCCTTATCCTCAGCTAGTATCCTTCTTTCTCCATTGTAACAACATTGATTTGTTTGGAGAAATATGAGAAAGAAGTGAAGGTTCCTAGATTTGAGGTAGAGCATATTCATAGGATGAGAATCTCTCTCCCACAGCTGCTAAAGGAAAGAAGTCTCAGAAGAAAAAAGGGAATCAACCAGTTCAAGAGGAGGCTTAATCATCTTATGTACCTTCTTTTCCTATCACTATTGTATCATCATTTTCCTAGACTACAATACACACAATAATTCAGCAGGAATTAAAGAGCTTTGAGAAAAAGATTTGGCTCCAGATTCAAGAAGCCAAAATACTGTGCATAGTATTGCACAAATGATGAATGAACTAGGAGCTAATATGGAAAACAGGTTGGTTTTGGAAAAGACTAAGGGGTATGAGACTACCACTGCAAAAATTCAAAATTTGAAAGAAACCATAAAGGCCTAGAAGAAGGCCTTAGGTGTGTTAGGAGAGCTAATTGTCGACTTAAGAAACAAGCTAATGCCTTCCAATACTGTGTTTAATATGGATGATCTTCTATTCACCCCTAGATCTCAAACTCATCCTCCTGCCACTCAGACTCATCCTTCTCATACTCCAATTTAGTTGTCTGAGTCCCTTGCCATTGTACAAACCACTCTTCCTTACTCTACTAAACCTTAAATCATGGCCATTGTTCCCCCATCTACCTCCCAATCTTTTGGCTTTACTACCATTCTTTCTACTAAAATCTCTTAGCCAACTATTCTAGTCACTGAGGAAGTTTCTCCCTCATATTCCTCTAAACAACATTCACTATCGCCACCAAAACCCGTCATTGATCCTACTGCTGAGCAACCAGCAAACACTTAATCTTCCTAAGACTCCATTTTTTATGATTAACAAAAGGGGGGAGAAATGAGATGAGATGAACTTTAACATTAGCTAGTAGTTGTGTTGTTATGTTTTATGTTCTTCATTGTTTTATTATCTACTATTTGTATTGACCTACTTAATCAATACAAATATGTTGTTTCACGTATTTCTGACTTTGATAGTTTGCTTCTGTCATTCTTTTCGATTGCATTGCCTAATCTAAATTTCTTTAATTGTTTTATTCTTTATTAGTTATCTATTAAGTTTTATCATCAACAAAAATGGGGAGAATGTTAGACTCTAATATTTTGATGATGACAATTGAGAAAATATTTTAAAAAGTATTTAAGACTGATAAAGAGTATTTATCAATAAGATTACCGATAAGGCATATATTCTATAAGCTCTTCGATAAATGAAGAAGGAATTTGTGAAAATAATTATTTTCTAGAGTACATTTATCAAAAAACTATTTGATAAACTTGCTTATCAGTAAAACCTTTGATAAATAAACTATTGAGAAACTCTAAGTCTTTGTTTTAAAACTATTTCTCTTAGAAGACTTATTCGATAAGGCTATTTATCGATAAAGCCTTCGATAAATAGCCTTATCGAATAAGTCTTATAATCCTTTGAGAAAATTACTCAATGAATTTTGTGAAAGCATTTATCCAAATATTTATCAATAAGAGTGTTGATCAGTAAAGACTTCAAACAGGAATAATTTTGTGAAAATATTCTTAAAGAGAATTTATTGATGACTTGATCGATAAATGGGTAAATCGATAAAGCCTTCGATAAATAAAGTATTTCAAATGAATTCTCTATTTGAAGAAATTATCAATTTATCGATAAGCTTTGTGATAAATATGAAGTATGTTAAGTTTTCAAAGACTTAACTTATCGAAGTACTATTAATAAGGGAATTTATCGAAGAATACTTCGATAAGCATGATAAAATTTCTCTCACATGCTTAGTGACTTCAAACATAATCTTGAGTGATTTATCGATAAGTTATTCAATAAGTATATTCTTCGTATAACACTTCGATAAATTAGATATAGAAAATTTAGATCAAGTATGATTCAGTTATGATATTTATCGATAAGCTATTCGAATAGACCATTTATCGATAAGATGAACAATTGTTCATTTAACGATTTCATTCAGATTTTATTGAAGTCCTCTTTGATAAACTATCTTATTGATGAACTCCTCAATAAATACTGATATATTTTTAAAATATTTTCAATATCAGATTTGGACATATTAGATTAATCTTAGTGTAATTATTTCTATATGTTTCTTATCATTACATATTACACTCACAACGTTTTCCTAGCTTGTTTACATTACAGAAAATTTCAAAATGGCAAAGGTGCAGCTGGAAGCTAATTGTCAGAAGATGCATTTAATGCTACTACCTATTGCCGCCAACTGCCAACAGCTTTGAATGTTGAAGTTAGGAAGTTCAACAATCTACGAAGAGCATTTATTCACATTCATTCTTATTTTATGAACGTTCATTGTTTATACTATGTTATACTCTGTTTTACTTTGCGTAAACAGAGAACATCCTGAGAGAGAGAAATTTTCTTTACTTCAGTGTTTCTAAAAAATCCTCTATCAAAGAGTGTTTAAATTTCTCATTAATTTTACTGAGTGGTTCAAGAGTGTGGGACTCTTGAATGGATTATATCCTTACATATTGCAAGGGAGGGTGAGAGGGGAGTTTCACGTTGAATGTATTAAGGCGCTAAGAGGGCGAGTAATCTTAGACAATATAGTGAAAAATCTCATAGGAAATATGAAGATTGAATGTAGACTAAGTGGTTTGGCCAAATTAGGATAAATCTCTAGTGTTAACTTGTTCCTTCTATTACTCTCGGTGACATCACTCTTAATTTATCTATTTAATTTATGAAGAGTTTAAATTTTTAAATATTACCCAATTCACCCCCTCTTAGGTGTAATTGTCGTTTTAATATAAACAACCTCACATAATTTGGGATTGTGGGGGTCAAATTGTTTAAATTTAAATAATAACATGTGATTTTGGGCTAATAAATGGGTTAAGAGGAGGAGTAGACTGCACATCGGGCCACAAGATTAGTGGAAATATGACGATTTCTTTCTCTTCAATGCACGCAAGTTTAATGTAGACTGGACACTTTTTACTAGATTTTTTTTTGTAAAAATACAAAGTAAATTTGTGTTACAAAAGTTTACCGGAAATGTGTTTTTGATGGTTTTAAAGTTGCTGAGTGTTTCAAGACGTTGAGACAATTATTTGATGAGAATTTAGATTTAATGCTTGCAACTGAAGCCATTAATCTAGTTTATTTGGAAATGAGAATTTAGACCCATTTAATGTGTTTGAATTGCTGTCCAACGTTCATGAATCTGAGGCCCATATAAGGCGAAGTTTGCAAGAGGTCAAACACCTTTGAGTTATTCTCTTGATTCTTTTGATCTTTTGTCTTACATAGATCTATTTATCTTTGTTCTGTCACTCTACTTAGTAAAAATGCTTCGTTTAACTTTTTGGACTGCCACATCTTATTTGCCAATAGATATGAAATAACTCTTAAAGACAATATTTTTAAACGCAACTCAAACTACATAATTTTGTTATTTTTGCAGGTGTTGCCAACACAATTTCTCTATCATAAGATAAATAAGTAAGGAGAGAGCAGATTTTTTTGAAGGCCACGAGAGGGAGTGAACAAGTTCGCTTTGTCTCCTTTCCATAGAATTTGCATCGAAGTGGAGGAGATGCAAGAAAAAATGACCTTTTTATCATTTCTGGCATTTTAATTTCATCAAGGCAACTCAATATAAATTACCATGGAATTCGCTTATGAGTTTTTTCCAAGTCAATATTGATAGGCATGAACCGTCTTTTACCTCCTCATAGAGTGAATAACCTCCTAGACAACGATACTGAACTCATACGGCCAGGGATAAACACATCGCACAAACAAAACCTCTAATATTAAAATGTATGTGATTTACCCCCGAAGTTCAATATATAGCTTGCTCCTAAAGGTTATATATATGATTATATGAGTTTATTCTGTTACATTCATGAAGCAAGCTTTTTGTGTTCTATTAACTTAATTTTTCTTCTTTGGCTATCAAGGGATGTCATTTTAGGTTAGACCATGTAAATAGACTACACAAGGCAATAATGCTACTGATTTTAGATTATGAGAGACGTCACACAAAAAAACCTGACCCTGAGTAGCGTAGAATAGAAGCCCCACCACGTCCGCAGTTTCCAAATCCGAACGCCTGCCCATTATGGTTCACAAAACCTACAAGTGGACCTCCTTCTCCCACACATATATATCAATTCATTTCCAATATATTTCTCTATTCATTATCCCAATCAGTCTTCCATCAACTTTGTCTTCATTACACTAATACTTTAACAAATGGTATTATTTGTATTATTTGTGGTGAATGATTCAATTTATTTGTTCAGTTTTGTGTGATACCATAGCATTCTGAAAAAGAAAGTCTCATTACAGGAGTTGATATTACACTTTTGAAAATTATAGTTCTTTTGAAAAATTAAAGATATTGCAAGTTACTGTATTAAAAATTTGGTAATAAATGTCTGAAATATTAAATTAATTTTATTTGGGGTAAATTATACAAATTCTTTTTAATAAACTTCAATCCGATTCCTTTAAACCAATTTATGTGCAAATAATCGCTTTGACTTCTAAAACTTGACAGATAACACCTCTAAAACTTCAAAGTTTATGTAGAAAACCACCATACCGTCCATAAATACAAAGATATATAAATACTCTAGATATAAGTAATGGCTTTTTTTTCTAAATACTTCAGCTTGGTAATATAATTTGTCTCAAGTTTTTTTTGCCAGCATTCGTCTCAAGTTAAAACAATGTAACTTGTCACATCATCATTTTATTTCAACTTTTATCTACAATTTTAGTGGCCAGTAATATAATTTGTCTCAATCTCCTCCTCTTGTTAAACAAATAAACAAAAACCTTTATATCAGCGTCCCTACATCAATCTGATATCCTCTGGCTAAACAAATGGAACTTGTCGCATCGGTTTGTTTCTACCGCATATTCATTTTCATCCATCATCAGCAACATCGTCTTTTGCTTCGTTTTAGTTTAGATTAAATATAATTGATAAATCAATTTAATTTAATAATAAATTTAATATATATATCCCATTTTTTATATCTATAGTGTTATTTATTATATTATAATATAACCAGTGAGTTTTATTATAAAATTTAGTGAATATATATATTGATATAATGATGTTATTGATTAAAATATTTAACCAATATATATATATATATATATAATTTATTGTATTGCACAATGAGTGAGTAATTGTATACATATTTTATAAATAATGCAGTTTTTACATTTTATAGATTTTACTATTTATATTTAGATATAGCGTTTATTTAAAAAAATCTGTATTGTGAGTTTAATCGTACACTTTAAATTTTACTCTTTTAATTTTTTCTATTTTCTATTTTATATTTTTTTATTATATTAATTAAATAATTTTTTAATTAATTTAGATTGGTATGCGAGTGGCATGAAACCGTGCGCGACACTATAAAAAAAATCGTTTTGACAGTTATGTTTATATATATTATATGTGTGTGTATATACAGCAACCGAATGTGGGCCTTCATTAAATTTATACTCCTGAAATTTTTTTTTATAAAAATATTAGTTGACTAATTTATTAATTTAAATTGATTAAAAAATATATAATATTAATTTATTTTAAGTAGTTAAATTTAGTGATAATTAATTAATTTAATTTATTTAAGAAAAATTAACCGACTCTTATATTAGACTAATAAGGTAGTACTCCTTCAAATTTTAATAAGAAAAAAAAAACTCAAGTGAATTTTAAAAAGATAATTTGGGTAGCTAAATATTTAAAAGAACATATTGAGCAGTGGGTCTAATTTATCTTTTATAAATTTAGATAAAAATACTAAATTACCCTTAGAATAAATAAAACATATCACTCAAGCATCAATATGAAGGAGAAACCATTGGCGCACATAGGAGATGAATCTTGCGAAAGACATGTTTAGCTGAGCTGAAGCTAAAAAGGAGAAAGTGTAAATAAATTTTTGACATAAATCTTCTTCTTTTACTCCTCCGATAATCACTATTGTTTTGTTCATTCTGATGATAACCTTAGAAGAAATATTATAGCTGACACTGTAGTTCCGACTAGGTGAAGAAAGCAGTAGGAGAAATCACAAATTCATTGCTTTACATCCATTGCATTTTATATCATACAATCCATTACTTTTTGCATTGGGGCATTCATTTTTAGCCATTCAGATTGAGCATGAAAGAATAATCATTTGTGGAAGAATATACCTTTGCTTTTTGTATGACAAAATTTATAAGTGAAGTTACAAATCCCTTAGGGGAAGTTATAAATCTCATTGGAGAAGTTACAAATTCTATTGACAAATTTGCAAACCCTTTAGGTAAAGTTGCAAATCCTATAAGTGAAGTTATAAATCCCATTGGAGGAGTTTTAAATCCTATTGTTGAAGTTACAAATGTCATTGTATGAGTTACAAATATTATTGCAGGAGTTACAAATGCTATTGGAAAAGTTGTAAATCTCATTAACAAAATTCAAAATCCCATAGGTGAAGTTGTAAATTCCTTAGGTGAAATTATAAATCTCATTACAGGAAATTACAAATCTTATTGGAGGAGTTGTAAATTCTATTGATAAAGTTGCATATCCTATTGTAAAAAGTTGTAAATCCTATAAGTGAAATTATAAACCCTTTGGTGAAATTGCAAATCCCATAGCCGAATTAAACACTAAAATATTGTTACAAAACTCATTCTTTAAGGGAAAAGTATGAATTGCAAATGTTATTACAAATATATGTCTAAAGAAAAATTTATACATAGCCATTACAAAATATGGTCATAATCATTACAAAGTTGAACATTACAAAAGTTGAATATTAAAAATTGATCATCTAAAAATTAAACTTTACAAAAATTGATCATTGAAAAGTGATTAACTAAGTCAGAACATCAGTCGGTCAATGATTGAAGTTATTACAAATACCATTACTTCTTCTCTGTTGTGGGAGTTATAAATACCATTACGAGAATTGCAAATACTATTGACAAAATTTTAAATCCAATTATAGAAGTGGCAAATACCAGTAGGAGTTATAAATACCATTGACAAAATTACAAATATTATTGTGGGAGTTGCAAATACCATTGGCAAAGTTGTTAATCCCATTGGCAAAATTACTTCTTCTCTATTGTGAGAGTTGCAAATACCATTATAGGAGTTGTAAATACTATTGACAAAATTACAAATTATATTGTGGGAGTTACAAATACCATTGGCAAAATTGTTAATCTCATCAGGAAAGTTGCTTCTTTTCTATTATGGGAGTTACAAATATCATTATGAGAGTTGCAAATATTATTGGTAAAGTTGCAAATACCATTATCAAAGTTATAAATAGCATTGTTAAAGTTGTAGATACCATTATCAAAATAGTAAATACCATTATGAGAGTTACAAATGCTATTGTCAAACTTGTAAATACCATTATAAGAATAACAAATACCATTATTAGAGTTATAAATACTATTGATAAAGTTATAAATCGTATTGTCAAACTTGCAAATACCATTGGCAAACTGAAGGCTAATTTGGTCTTTGCACACAAATTTATAAATGACAGATTGAGCCTCTTGTCTAATCTGTCATTTTTAATATTAAGATACCCAATTTATCTTTCTAAAATTGAAATGGGCTTTTTTTATGTGTTTTTCAATTTTAATTATAAAAATCAGTTAATTTTTTTAGATAAATTTAAGAAGGTAAATAAATTAGTTAATTATGATCAAATATAATCTTTTAAGATAAATTTATATTATATATTCTTTAAATTAGTTAATTCATTTTTTTAATAATTATAATTAATTAATTTATTTTATTTTTAAATTTATATAAAAAATTAATTAACTTTTATAATTAATAAGGTAATATTTTACATGGATTATTAGTGGACGATAGCTCATCTGCTTATGTTCAACAGTTCGAACCAGTGAGTGTGGTCTGCATTTTGCAACTAGGCGGACCGATGATACTCACTCACAATGGTAGATTATACTCCAGTTCTGTTATTTCCGGATGGAATTCACATTTATGTGGTGGGCGATTTCTCTGTACAGCTAGATTTTGGCCGTGGGTTCCACTCAATTTGGCTTCTTTTTCTTCCTCGTTTATAACAATGGCTCCTGCGTCGTGTGGATCAGGGTTCTCAAAACATTTTCCCTCCATCCATGGATAGTAATCAATCGGTTCATACTCCATGGCTTTTTCCTGGAGCTGTTGAAAATGGTGTTACCAAGAAGACCTCCATTTTTGTATAGGCTACAAAATGGTCTCTCAAGTCTTTGATTTGGGTTATTTTCATTGCATGCGTTGCTGTAATATTTCTATTTCCCGCGGAATTTTTCAATGACTTGTTCAGGAAATGGATTCATGCAAACCAAGGAACCACTTTTGGAATTACAGGTTAATTAATTTAATCTACTTTCTTTTTACCGATGTTTGCTTATGTTGCTTGAATATGAAGCACAAAAACATAATATATACATGCATGGTGCAGGAAGCATTTTTCTATTGTTAAGCGGTCCAATTCTCATTATTTCGTTCCTCGCCATTGCTCACCTAATCGTTTCTGGGGAGGAGAAGCTTCACGAGTATGTGATTTTTGGGAAGCTTTTTCTTTTTTCTTTTTTAATTTGTTCATTGGAAATAATTGTTTATTGCACCACATTTTAGTCTGCCGAAAGATGACTCCATTATCAATTAGTTTGCTTCCAATATTTTATATTATTTTCCGACTAATAATTTGACCCCACAAGTTGTGAACATCTGACTGAAGAAAATGAAATTAAGTGCGTGTTTGGATGGATTCAGCGGTGGAGAATGGATTTTAGGTAAAACTTCAGTTTAAAATTTTTTTATACAAACATCCATTTTTATCCAGAATTAATTTTAGAACAAAATCTCGGTTTGAAAAAATTTAAACCAAACAATTATTTTTGTCCAGAATTGATTTTGGGCAAACCTTCAGTTTGAAACCATGGTTTTAAATAAGCTACTGAAAATAGATTTTAGAATTGTAAAAGAGCTTATAGATTATCTAATTACTATTTTATCTTTATTTTTTTCTTATACTCTCTCTCATCTCTCTTCTCTCTCCTCTCTTATCTCTCTTCTTCACACTATCTCATCTTTTCTCTCTCTTCTCTACACTCTCTCCTCTCTCCTATTTATTCTCTACCCTCTCTCTTCTCTCATACTTTAATCAAATCATAATATTTTTAGTAATTTATTAATATAAAAAGTGATTCTACTATTAATCATCCAAATATCTCTATTTTCAAAATCTATTCTTCCCAGAATCTATTCTGCCCAGAACCTATTCTCTTTAAAATCTATTCTAAAAAAAAAAAACGTTATTTTGTTCAGTCAGGTGTACGTGGATTTCGTTCGATTAAATTCTTTGCTCAGGCGATGTAAACATTTGATGTTTTTATTTCTTGTGTGTGTATGAAATTACATGGAATTTGCCTTGCAGGAAGAAGAATTCCAAACGGCCAAGTTTTCGACTATGGACATTTCCCGTGCTAGTGGATGGACCTTTCGGGGTTGTCCTGTTTTCGGCATATGTTATATGGGCTGTTTATGCTTATACTGTGAGGGCCCTTGAATTTGTGTCTAACCACTTTTACTTTAAATCAAAGAGGTAAAATAAACTATTCAAGTACGAGTTCTTGATTTAGGTGCTTTTCCATTTCTTCTATCCGGAAATTTTTACTTTTTTTTTTATTAGTGATTGTGAATCTTACTAGTGGCTGTTCATTATAAAACTCACATCAAAACATATAGAAATATAGTCCATGATGAAATAATGATTGATGAGTAAATTACGGTATAGTTCTTGTGATTTCCTGTGCAATCAATTGCCCCCCTTTCATTTGGATGTTTCAGTCAAGTCTCATATAGTTCGTTTTGTAACCTATGGTGCATTTTGTCATAATTTTATCTAAAATAGTTATTTGAATATTAAAATTATAAATATTCAATATGTTCTCATCCAAGTTGCTTCCTCAATTTGCAGTTTTGTGTTTGAATAAGCTATATGGGGCCCAAAATACTCATCAAGTTCTTTCTAGTGCTTAGCGTGCACTCTTCAAGGGATAAAATCAATATATATGAACTACTGAAGGCTACATTGTTAGTAGAGCCTAGTTTCAGTTTAAACTTGGAGGATATGAATCTAAGAGAAGTAACTATTTAGCATCGTCTAGTACCTTTCTCAGCCAGAGATCCAGAACAAGCCCTTCGCCAACACTTATGTCAATGAATAAAGACTACAAAAATTCTAACAAACCTGTATATGTCAATGAAGACTTTATGTATTCAAGTGAGGTGGCCAACACTTACTTATTGATATCATTTCTCTATAAAATATAAGTAACAAGCAAAAGTGCTTTGTCCTGCTTCTTTGAATAGGAGTCTTGACATGGTTTCCAAGTGCTCCCTTCTCTTGCTTCTATTTGGGATATTCTATTATTGTACTGGCAAGGATTATGGTATTGATTCAATTGAGTATTGTACATGTGTTTGGCGTAGAAACTTTTAAATCCTCCCCATGTTTTAAATATTTTGCCATCATTAAGAAAATAATTATCTGACTATCCAACTTCAATTTTTCAACATACTAATGTTGGAAATTCTGGGGCTTTGCCTTGGCTCGATTTGATTATATTGCATGGCATTTTTATTTCTTCCTATTTCAAGGGGATCTGTTCTTCTCCACCTTATAGATATCCCTTTTGAACATGCTACAAGATATCATGTATGGCTGGGACACCTCACCATGGTGCTTTTTACTCTCCATGGACTCTTCTATGTCATAGCATGGGCTATAGATGGACGACTGATAGAAAGTGAGTCTTCTATATACATATCTTCGCTTGAATTCTTTTCCTCCTTTCCTTTCTTGTGTTTCATTTGTTTGTTTATGTTACAGAATGAAACTTTCATTTTTTTTCTTCATTCCTAAAGTAAACAATTCATATTATTCATTGATTAGGGCCAAAATGGAAGGTAAAATATAAATAAGCAATGACGAAACTTTAGTGACTTGTGCACATGTAAAATAATATAAGCCGTCTATGATATATGTTTACTAAATTAGCACTCTTTGCATATTCTATTGTCATCCAATTGCCTTTTTATTGATCTTGAACCATAACCTCACAACCAGAGTTGATTAGTTCTAAAGAAAATTTGAGTTAATAACTTATTATATGGAAAAATTTGTTGCTGGTGCTGTTTGCACTTAAAATAATAAGGTGTGCTTGGAAAGTCTGCTAGCATTGTTGTTGGAATGAAAACCTGGTCTTATTTTGAAGCTTTATTTGGTCACCTTTGAGTAAGATTGCTTAAATGGTGGCTTTGATTTGACATACCTGTTTCTGCTGAGTACAATTTTTTTTACCAGTAAAATCAAGGTTCTGCTCAAATATGTTGGCTTCATCAAGCAAACTATTTCCTTTCATTTACAATATTGGGCTCCCCTTTGCAGTTGATACAGTGGAAAGATATTTGAGTTGCCAATCTTCTGGGAGTTATCAGCCTTGTAGCTAGTCTGCTAATGTGGGTGACCTCTTTTTCTCCATTGAGGAAATAGAATTATGAGCTGTTCTTCTACACTCACCAATTATATGTGGTTTTTGTTGTCTTTTTGTCTTTACACGTTGGTGATTTCATTTTAACTATGGCTGCTGGGGGTATATTTCTTTTTCTGATTGATCGCTTTCTGCGATTCTGCCAATCACGAAGGACTGTCAATGTAGTCTCAGCTAAGTGCCTTCCTTGTGGAACAGTGGAATTGGCTGTGTCAAAGCCTCAAAGTAAGCATATTAATCCTTAATATTTTGTCCTCACATCTCTGTATCAATGCCATATCGATGACAAATATCTTTTTAAAATGCAGATCTGAGATACAATGCCCTGAGTTTCATCTTCATCCAAGTCCGAGAAATATCATGGCTGCAGTGGCATCCATTCAGTGTTTCTTCTAGCCCCTTGGATGGAAAGAATCATCTTGCTGTTCTCATAAAGGTTCTGGGCAAATGGACTGAAAAGCTGAGACAAAAAATAATTGAAGCTGAAGCACTAAAAGAATCATCTGTGGTAAAAGTTTCTGTTGAAGGGCCATATGGACATGAAGTACCATATCACTTGATGTATGTGCCTTTCTCTATGTATTTTCATTGTTGAGCATATGATAATTAATATTCACCTTAATTGAGTAAATTGGATACTAAACTTTGAGGCTAGTAAACTTTTATTTTATGGTTCAACTGATAAAGTGATGTGGCCATTTTGTACTCTTACGTATGAAAATCTTATATTGGTAGCTGGCGGTATTTTGCTTTCACCCTTCCTTGCAATATTGAGTGATATTCTCCATCGCATAAGGGAAGGAAAACCCTGTCTACCAAAAAGGATTTTACTTGTTTGGGCTGTAAAAAAATCCAATGGGCTTCCACTTATTTCGACCATTGACATGGAAGCAATCTGTCCATTCTTTGCTGATAAAGTTAATATCGATATCCACATTTACATCACTCAGGAATCAGAACCTCCTCTGGTGAGTCTAGCTTCCTGGTTAATCTCTGGTGCTTTATATTATTTAGAGGTTGTAATTTTTAATCATCAAGATACAAATAAGGGGTTCTATCCAGCTGAATGGATTTAATCTTTATATCTTTTGAAGACTGAGTTTAAGAATCCATTTGATGGTATTTATTGTTGTTATCTTCAGGAAGAGGGCTGCGTTTACAAACCAATGAAGTCTTCACTCTGTCCTCTGGACAGTGCCCGTGGCATGTCTGTTTTGGTTGGCACCGGAGACAACATATGGTCTGGACTATATGTTATCTCATCTACTGTGGGATTTGTTATCTCATTGGGTTTGTTGAACGTCTTCTACATAAATCCATTTGGTGTAAGGAAATGGTGGTACAAAGGGCTACTATTTGTGGCCTGCATGGTTGCAAGTGTCCTTATCTTCGGCGGTCTGGTGGTTGGTTTGTGGCATATTTGGGAAAGGCAAAGTTATGCAAAGGAAATTTCCAATCATACAAATGAAAAGGCAGAGAAAACTTGGCAAAATGGGACTGAAACTCCCATGGAACCAGATCAGGAAAATGCTGCAATTTCAACTGTCACTCGTATGGTTCGAGACCAGACTTTAAAGGTAAGTTCAATTCTTGTAAAGCATAAATGATATGTCCGTCCATGTCATTGAATCTCATGTTGCTGGTGCAGAAATATTTGGATGGTTATCGGAGAAATGGGGCCATGTTGATGTGGGAGTTATAGTGTGTGGTCCTCCAGCGCTTCAGTCTAGTGTTGCCCAAGAAATCAGGTGTCACAGCATAAGAAGACAACGCCATCATCTCATCTTCCATTTTAACAGCCATAGCTTCGATCTGTAGCTCTGGACTGGGAAAATATATAATCAAGTCACCAGTGATGATGGCCTTAGGTAGTCTGTGTAGGGTTCAATACAAGAATGTCTAGAGTTTTATATTGTAAGAAAGTATATATTGTATAGTAAGCTCCTACTGAAATCCTGTCGAGTATAATTGTGTTTGGAAACATATAAAATTTAGGTTTTAAACTTAAGTTTTAGTAAAATTTAAGTTTTGAGAAATTTTAAAATAGTCATATTTATTCTAACGGGTTTTTAGACTAAACCATGGTTTAAAACTAAAGTTTTAGATAAACTGGTTAAAGTAGTTTATAAAATAGTTTATAGAACAGTAAAAGAGTTTATGAACTAATTAATTACTATATTACCGTTACTTTTTCTTACACTATCTTTCCTTTTTTTTCTTACACTCTCTCTCCTCTTATATATTATCTTTCTTTAGTTAATACTCATCTTTTTTCATAATTTATTAATAATAAAAGTATTTCTAAAAATAAATATACAAATACTTATTTATTTAAAATTATTTTTTTTCATAAACTCTTTTTTAAAAGCTTTTTTCTATAACTTGTTTAAAAGTTCTTTTTTTTATAAGCCTATTTTAAAAATTTTATGCAAAAGAGCTTTATATTGTATATAAGTGACTAGGTTCAAATTGCAATTAATAAGAAAAGTTAATCTTGTATGCCAAAATTGGACGCACATATGCAATTGCAGCTTCTCAGTGTTATTTTATTTTCTTGAATGCACCTTGTTTATATTATATATGTAGATTGAATTGATAAAGAGCATTATGGTTTTTTTTATTGGTAGGGTTGTATGAAAATACCACTAATAAATATGAATCCAAGTAGTTATGTGATGACAAAGCTTGAAATCTTTTGATTATCTAATTGAAAAATTGATATTGATTCTAAATATAATATCTATTTTTTCTATTTATTATTTTTTTTAATTGCTTTTATTTTTTATTCTTCAACAATAATTAAGATAGACAGAAAGAGAGAGAGTAAAGGAAGATAATTAGAATATTTGAAAGGGGAAAACACATCATATTAACTAATATAATTAACTTCTATAATTTAATTAAATATATCATATATTATTTAAAATAAAATCTCTTATAGATAAATAATTAAAGATTATCTCTTGAGTTGTGTGTTTTTAATATATTAACTAAAATTAATTTAAATTTAATATTTTTTTAAAAATGTTATAACAATTATAATGTGAATATTAAATCTTCATCTCCCACTGCTACTCTATTTTATAAATTTGTAATTTATGTTCCACTCCTATTCATGAATTTTATTATCTATTATTTATCGTTTATGTAACGTTATGAATTTTAATTTCAAAGTTTAGTGAGTTTAGGTTATGATTTGTGTTGGAGAATTGAATAATTAGGTTACTATGATTTTTATAAAAGAAATCTATCTTTTCTTTTCTCCTTTACGTAACTTAATTTCACGTCGTGCAATATTTTTTGGTAAAATTCTTAAATCCCAATAAACCTATAGTTAGGAATTTAGCATTTTCTTGAAATATTGAATGGGAAAAGGACCATATAAGACATTTTGAAATTCAAAATGATAAAAATGATCTCTAAATTTCAAAAATAACATATTGAGCCTTTTACCCAATTTGTTTTTTTTTTATAAATTTATGATAAAAGACGAAATTATTTTTTGGTCATTTGCAACTCTTGCAATGTAATTTATAACAAGGGCAATAATTTTGATAACTTTTCTTAAGATATTACAACTCTCTATAATAATATACTTGTAAGTAATTACTTTCGAGTTTGTAACTCATGTAATGAGATTTATGACTTGAGAAATTATTTTAATAACTTGAACAATGATATTTACTATTTATCATCACTTCAAGCCATTATCACTCGTCTCATATTCACCTGTCTTCCACCCCTCTCTTCCCTTAACAGCGAGCATAGAAGCAACGGGAAGAAGCATCGATAGAGCAGGACAACAACGACAGCATGATAGTAAGGCACAACGATAGACAGAGACAACAACGGTGCAGAGAGACAAGACTAGCAAGAGATAGAGACAGAACGGGCATGAACAAAAGCTACAACACAGTTCAATCATGGGTGGCCGTGAAAGTGATTGTTATGCTCTTCCAATGCTTCTTCCTGCTGCTTTTGCGCTCGCCATCGACCGAAGAGAGGGGTAAAGGACAAGTGAACAGAAGATGGATGATAACGGCTTAGGGTGACGATGAGTAGTAAATCTCATTACTCAACTTGTTAAAATTATTGTTCAAGTTATAAATCTCATTTCAAGAGTTACAAACTCAAAATCAATTATTTGTAAATATATTGTTATAGAGAGTTATAAATATTTAATGGAAGTTGTCAAAACTATTGCTCATATTGTAAATACTATTGTATGAGTTATAAACCCGAAAACTATTACTTGCAAGTACGTTGTCATAGAGTTATTAATATCTTAGGAAAAATTATCAAAACTATTGCTTATATTATAAATCTCATTATAGGAGTTATAAACCCAAAAACAATTACTTACAAGTACATTATTACATAGAGTTATAAATATTTTAGGTGAAGTTATCAAAATCTTTACTCATTATAAATCCTATTACAGAAGTTGTAAATATCTAAAGGATAATTTTATCTTTTGTATTTTATATCATTTTTAAAATTTAGAGGCCTTTTTTATCTTTTTAAAGTTCAAAAGCCTTTTTATTGTACTTTTCCCTTAATTCATTGAATTAAATTGATTGAATGTTATAAAAATTAGGGAAAAAGACAATAAATAACCATATGAATTTAAAAAAGACAATATGGGCATATGAATATTTAAAATGACAGATTGGACAGATTGTAACTCCCACAATAATATTTACAATTTTGTCAATGGTATTTACAACTCCCATAATGGAGAAGAAGTAACTTTGTCAATGGGATTAACAACTTTGCCAATGTTATTTGCAACTCCCACAATAGTATTTGCAGCTTTGCCAATAGTATTTGCAAGTTTATCAATGGTATTTATAACTCCTACTAGTATTTGCTACTTCCACAATGTGATTTTTAACTTTACCAATGGTATTTGCAACTCTCACAATGATATTTACAACTCACACAACAGAGAAGAAGCAATGATATTTATAATAACTTCAACCATTGACCAAATGATATTTTGACTTAGTTAATCACTTTTCAATGTTCAATTTTTGTAAAGTTCCCTTAAAGAATGAGATTTGCAACTCTCCCAATGGGATTTGCAACTTTATCAAGAAGATTTACAAATTTTCCTATAGGATTTACAACTTCTTACAATGGGATTTACAATTTCACCTAGTCGAAGCTACAATGTCAGCTACAGTCTTTCTCCTAATTGTCAAAATTGGATTTCTAACTCTGATAATGAGATTTGTAACTGCCATAAATGGGTTTGCAACTTCCCCAATGGTATTTGCAACTCTGACAATGGTATTTGCAACTTCTATAATAGGATTTGTAACTCATTTTATGGGCCTGCAACTAATGCAGTTAGTTTGCTACTCTTCTGATGAGTTTACAACTCTTGTTATGGTATTTACAACTTATAGCTATAACATACTGTACAATTTTATTAATCACATTGACCACTTAACTTATGACACTTACAACAAATATCCTACCTATGACATCATTTATATTACATATGAACAAATGACAAGCAAACATTTACACTATACTTCATATTTCATGCACTATACATCATATTCCATGAACTTTCCAAAAATGAAACATTACAAAAGTTAACATTACAACAATTTAAATATCATCCAGATTAGGTTGTGGCATGTCTGTGGGAGGGTGTGCTAAGGATTCTTGCTCTCATTTTTCATTCTTCTCAATAAACATCATTCCTAATCCCCATGACTGGTGTATTTCAATGTGACAATGCATGTAGCAACTGCTACAATTGGATTTATCACTCTGACAATGTAATTTACAACTTCCCCAATGGTATTTAGAACTCTGACAATAAGAACTTGTAACTTCTCAAATGGTATTTACAACATCCACAATGAGATTTACAACTTTCACAATGGGATTAACAACTTCCACAATGGTATTTGTAACTAATAGCACAATGATATTTGTAAGTCTAATAGTAGGATTTGTAACTCATTTTATGAAGTCTGCAACTACTACATTTGGTATGCTACTCTGATGATGAGGTTTGTAACTCCTGCTATAATATTTATAACTTCTACAATAGGATTTACAAGTCTCACAATGGGATTTGCAACTTAAAACCATAAAGTACTGCACAATTTCACAGAAGAATTAGTTGCAAGAAGCTTTTCTTATGAACAATGTTAAAATTCTAGTAAACTGAGAGAAAAAAGGAAAAGGTATGTCCAGAGTACATATGTTAAAGCATCATAAGATGAGTTAATAGTATTAACAATGGGTTAAAAGGGATGTTCCATATATACACTCACACACTCACAACCTACCCCTATTTACAGTATTTGTCCTTTCATAAAAGATCATTTGTACACCCCAATGCCAAATTTTCCTAAGTACATGTTACATTAATCTTGCATGCCAACTCCTACCAGGAATATGAATAGGCATTTCAAAATTCAAATTATATATGTAGTAGTAGTGGCTCTGTGAAAAGCTAAATTAAAATTGCTAAAAAATGAAAGTCAAGTGCTTTGTGCAGGTGTTAGGTGGTGGATTCATAAGGCCAAAGTAGAATCAGATAATGCCTCAAACAAGAAGCTAAAACAATTCCATGACCATATAACACGTTTATAAACTAATAACCAACATGCATATAAGCCTAAAAAAACTTGCATCAATCAGTCACAGCCATAACCTAAAAGCTGAAAAGCAGATAAACAAAGCCTACCAATTATATTATTTGGAACAAACATGACAACAATTTAGACATGGCAACCTTCAAGTGACATCAACTTATCAAATACAAACAGGAAACAGGAAACAATCTTGCATCCCCATTATCTCACATCAGCACCAGCAACTACGTTACGTCCCCTCTTATCAACTGTATTGCTGGCCTTTACATCATTTGCATAGCAAAGAAAAGCATCTAGCTGCAGAAAATTTTAAGTTGTAGTGAAATTCTAGCTCTCATAGTTAAAAAAGAATCGACAAAAGTTTACCCATAAATATAAAATATAGACTATCTAAAATAGTCAAAGAAACATTATTGAAAATATAAATAGAACAACAAAAGAAAAGGTAACACATACCTGACATAAAATCTCTCCATTAAACATTGCTAAGAGAGTTGGAAATGACTAACTCTGTTCAAGGAAGCTTTGTTATGTGAAAAGAATGCAAGAAGAAACATCATTAAACAGCTTAATATAAAAATCCTTTTGCATTGTCAAAATATATTGGCCAAAAATATTGCTTTCTATGGAATACACATTGATGAAACTTTTCTGAAATATAAGGTGCCAGATGTTATCTTCCTACAAAAAGCAAAAGTGAAAATCAAGCGCACTCCATTGAGCTTTCCCGCAAGCTTTCTATAAACCACATATTGGTCACTTGGCGCAACATTTTCATTTCACAACCAACAGATTTTCACTTCTAGTCATACTCGATTTCCAATGCTCCTATCAGAGTTCGATAAAATCCTAAAGCTCCAATAAAATTGAATCAAAGAAACAGAAGATTAACTGTAGAGAAAATTTTACCAAAATGAAGAGATGCAAGATGTCGACTAGAAAGAGATTTTAAAAACTCAAAAGCACAAAGTCAGGAAGAAGTAGATCTGATGCATCAAAACAGCGATATGTTACTCTCAACTTCCAACGATCAATTTTTGAAGATGGGAAGGAAGGAATTCTGTTGGTTCAAAAACCCAAATTTTACCGAAATGAAGAGACTCAAAATGACGACTGTAGTTATATATTCATTCCCCATTGTTTTTAGTTTCATTCTCTTACTTCAAAGGTTATTTGGTATTTTTATCTAAATTTATAAAAGACAGATCAGACCTCTTGCCCAATCTATCTTTTTAAATATTCATATGTCTATATTATTTTTTTCAAATTTATATAGTTATTTATTGTCTTTCCCCCTAAAAAATTAGATAGATTTTAGCTTTCCGGTGGAGCGAGGCAGAGTTTCCCGCCGAACAGGTCTGAGCTGGCTTGGCGGGGTTGTGACACGGAAATCAATCATTCTTACATGCCAAGCACGAGACGATCAACTTCATCTTTGGCGCATTTCGTTATCCACAGAAACTCATTGCTTATGTTCGCCATTTGCTTTTTATATTGTTACAATTCAGGTAAAAACCATACATGTTGATGATGATTCGCATTTCCATTCCCAATTTCTAAATTATTCTAGCCATTATCAATTGAGATTTGAAGGAACGATTATTATTTGGTCTTTTGGGTCTTCATTTGTTATTATTTTTGTCAGCACTTCATCCGTCGTCCCTGTCTCTCCCTTTCGTGCCGTCCCGCTCTCTCTGTTCAACGATCGAATTCCATGCCAATGCCATATAATGTATCAAAATCAGATAAACGCAACTACTTAAAGCTCTATGTTCTTCGGTTTCCTCAATGTCGTTCAAGAATTTCCTTCCTCTATCTCGTCTACTGTAATTAATTCATTCGTATATCTGTATATCGGTTTTCAGGAGTTGCATTGTTCATTATGATTCCGCTCAATATCTATTGGTTCGTTTTTTAGGTTAGTGTTATCTTATATCGTATGGCATGGTTTTTTTTGTGAATCGTAAGGGTTTATGCTGGATTGCTTCTGCATGAATGGTCAAAACAGATTCAAATTACAGAATAGAATCTAAAGGGACGGAATCAGGGAAAGAAAAGATGGGATCTGCATTGGAAGTTGGAATCCGAATGAGGAATATTCTGACTTCTCTAAGCAGGGTGTGTTACAGATTTGTCTGTTGCCATCCATGTCTTGTGTGTTTTTTGGGACTCTTGATTATTCTGTGCAGACGGTTTCCTTTTGTGGCTTCCATTTTGGTATATATGTCCCCTGTTTTGGTCTGCACTGGTGTTCTCCTTGGCACCCTTCTGTTTTTCGGGCAATTCAACCCAGCCGAAGTTCAAAAAGAAAAGAAGTTTACTGGTAACATTTCATCCTTTCAAACAGGATTTTTAGAGGGTGCCACTATTTTTGCCCGGAGAAATGAATATGAAAGTATCCCAGAGGAGAGGAGCATTGAAGAAGAAAGTTTAGTGAAAGATAAAGTTAACAGGGCTGATCAAAATGATGGTTTACTTTCTTTAAATGTGCCAGTGGTTGACAAAAATTCTCTGAGTATTCAACATGAGAAACAAGTAAATGAGGAAATGGAGAGGGAAGCTCATGAGGAGAAATTGAAGGCTACAGGTTCTCCAAGAAATGCTGAAGCTATTCATGAGGATGAGGAGAAGGAGGAGTCATCGGAGCTAGTGTCTGATGATATCGAGAGCTCCTCACCAGATGCTTCCATGGTTGACATAATTCCAGTGCTTGATGAGCTCCACCCACTATTAGATATGGAAGGCCCACAAACTACTCATTTGTCGCGTGGTGGTTCTGGCATTGAATATGAGAAGTCTCCAAAAAGCGATGATGACAGTGTTGAATCAGATGAAGACACTGAAATCCCAGATTACGAGGAAGATGAAGCAGAAGAAAGTGGCATAGACGATGAGAGTAAATTTGCTATAAGATGGACAGAGGATGACCAAAAGAATCTCATGGATTTGGGTTCTTTAGAGCTAGAAAGAAACCGACGTTTGGAGAATATCATTGCAAGAAGAGCTTGGAGGCAGATGACTGAGAAGAATCTAATAGACTTGGAAAGTACTGAATTTCCCTCAAATGTTCCACCCATTGTAACAAGACGCAATCCATTTGATCTCCCTGACGATTCCTATGATGATACAGGGTTACCCCCACTTCCTGGATCAGCTCCATCTATTTTGCATCCTAGAAAGAATCCTTTTGATATTCCTTTTGATCCCAATGAAGAAAAACCTGTCCCCAAAGGAGAGAGTCCTAATAAGGAAGAGTTCCCTGTGCTTAATCAGAAAGATACATTTTTTCGCAGCCACGACAGTTTCAGTTTGGGACCATCTGTCTTAAGGATGACAAAACATGAGAGACAAGATATTTACTGGAAACCTGTCTTTGTGTTGGAGCAAATGGCTTCAGAGGGAACAAGCTATTCCACGTTCCTGGGGCAACAAAGTGAAGCAAGTGATTCAAAATTGAGTTCTGTTCCTGAAACTGAATCAGTGAGTTCAATTGATCAAGAAGAAAGGATGTCCAATGAACAAGATTTGCCTCAAGAAGCAGAATCAATATCCACCATAGATCATGGTTCTGGTCGTGTTGAATGTGGAAGCCAATCCTCCGGTGAGGTTAACTCTCCGGAGACGATACCAGCACAGGGGAGAAATGTTCACCATGAAGTTGAAATAATGTTGGGTGGGGTGGAAAATAATTCTGAGACAGAACTCTGTTCTGAAACAGGAGAAGCTGCAATCCATGAGGAATTCAATATATATGAAACACATTTGAGAAGAGAAGTAGTTGATGAGGAGAACAACAGCAAATCAAGCCGGTCTTCCCTATCAGAAGTGACTGAAAAATCAGCTAGTGAGAACCAAGAAGGAAAAAACCAACTTCAGGAATCTAGAATTATGACACCAGCGTCTGTGGAGGATTCGAATTTGCAGCTTGAAAGTAGTGAAGTGGAAGAACACCAGCACAAGGAGCCTGTTTATGACTCTAGCCCAACAGCTGCTAGAAAGCTTCAGTCGTTTTATTCTATATATTTTGATTCAGAAACAGATTTTTTAGAAAGAAATTCTCCTCCAGCTTCAGCAGAAACAGCTGCGAATGGGATTGATGAAAAATCTGAACTGCATGATCAGACAGAAAATGACAATACTTGTGATCATGGAGAAGATCGCTCAGAATCTTCCCTGCCACATATGGATCAGGTTGTTGCAGAACTTCATCAAGATTTGGATAAGAAGGCTGGTTCTATAACTTCCAATTGTCAACATGCACAATCCGAAGAAAAAACTCGGTCTGACAGCTCAAATAAATCTGTTGCTGCATCATCTATTAATAATCAAAATGATAACCAGGTAAGATAAACAAAATGTTACCACCTGGAACTTCTATTTGATTTAAATCTACTTTAGTAATTAGCAAATTGATATAATAAATTCATTGTCTGTACTTGCGTGCGCACGCTAGATGTACACAACCTTTATTTAATTATGTAATGAACATCAACAGCTCTTCTGGTAATGAATTGGTGAACTATAAGTTTTGTTACAAATCCATGACTGGGAATCTAATCATATATTCTTTTGACATTGTGCAAAATCATGTCCTCTAGGTAAAATCCAATCAGGATGTAGGCAGTTCCAACAATGGAGGTGGAGAATTTTATGATGCCATGAACAAATTTGATCGAAGCATCTCATCTTTGACAGATGATTCATCCGCAACTCCTGAATTTAAATCACCCGCTGGTGGATCACCAAAAGATGTAAAGATGGCAGAGGTTGAGCAGGGCATTCCAGTTCTTGAAGTAAGATCAGCCGAAGATATTGACTTGGCTTTTAAACAACTTCAAGAAGGAGCGAATGTTGAGGAGGTCATCCTTCCATCCGTGATTAAAGATCAGCCTGCTAGAGAAAAGTCTGAAGCTAACTCAGAAGCTAATTCAAACTTTAAAGTTATTGAAGCTAGATCATTGGATGATATTAATGTTGCTTTTGAGCTAACCTCAGAAGGTAATAAAGGGAAGCTACCAAAATCCTCGGATTTTGAAGGATGAAATAGTGAAAGGAGAAGCAAATGAAGTGGTAGAATATATTCATGCAGAATCAAGTAACCAGGAAATTAATAGGATCCCTATGGAGAAATCAGAAAATGTACATCTCCAATAACCAGGAAACAACTCAAAGTTAGCCTTAAGTTCTAGTTCCAGCTCTAGCTCAGGGTACTCTGATTGACACAAGATTCACTGTGAGAAGCATTTTTCCGCAACTAACAATTGACTATGGAGAGGTGGTCAGGTTTTTCTTTGTTTCTCATTTTGAGGGATCGTTTTCTTCAAGAAGGCGTTTTGGTTTGTTTCTTTGAAGCATGGAGTCGTCCCCCCAACCCAAAATTTTTTTTCTAGTGTGGGCGTCATCTTATTTGTTTATTCTTGCCCACAGCTGACATCAAATTTATCTCGACTACAATCCGTTGTTTACTCCAACCCGAAAAGAAATTGTAGATCATAATTTTTCTTATAGAATTAATGTCTAGATAACAAGTTTTTTTTTTTTTTGCTGTCATTTTTCTTCAAGTTAATAAGCTATTCTGGTAAGAGGTTATATGAATGCCACAGCATGATTTTCTTTTTTCTTTCATATTAATTTGTCCTATGATCTTGGTCTGCGCTTGCTTTGATATTTGTTTATTCTCTTTGTTATCATGAAACATATAACATTTTTCATCAGTTTGATTTGCTGATGAAAATGAGGTTTCACCATTCCAGAGGTAACATCTGCGATATGTTTAGTATGGGAAATTTTAATATACCGTATAGAATCAATTATCTATACATAGTTTTTAAACACATAAAAAAAGATTCAAACTATGACAAAATGATTGTGAAGTACCCGGATTATTGATTACAATGATTAGCTATTATCTCATAACTAAGAAGAAATATACAGTAAAATGTGCAGTTCGTTACATCCGTTTTGTGCTGTTTACCAATGCATTAGTGGCATTTGTACCATTTAAACACGTCATTAGTTTTTACTTATCAGAAACAGATTGTAATGTGCTGTACTATTTTATGATGACTGGTGAAATTAGTAACTGTGATTGGCAATGTTTGGATTTAGTAAATGAGCTTCTTGAGATAGGGATTCCTTGTCTAATATCTCTTTTTCTCTGGTGGATCGCAGGGGAAACAAAGCTGTAGATCATCTAGCAGCTGAGGCTTGTAAGGGTGTGTACCATGGAAATTGTTTGATGGTGCCAACACTCCCTATGTTAGCCATTTTACTGTGATTCCCAAGCTCAAAAGTTCAGTACTCACAAGAAAGAAGGCATTGGTTTCTAACACATATGGTTTTCTTTTGTTTGTATTACTGTATTGTTTGTGTATTTATGTTGGACTGTAAGTATTTTTTTTTTGTGTGAGCTGTGTGTAGAAGTAATTGTATAGGTTTGAGTGTTTTTTGGCTTGGGCTATTGGTGGTTGTAACATTTCCCATAGAAATGTTTGATAAATTGTAGTGAAGTTGAACCTTCATGTAGTAAGTATTATACGCTTACTAACTTTCACACGTTATATTTATTCCTCATTGACTCTTCTAACAAATTATATTTTATTGTAGTGAGTTTAGAAATTATTTTAGACAACAACTATGAGGGCATGCTTATTCTGCTGATATTGATAAAAGAGTCAACAAAGAATTCCTTGATTTTGTTGGAAATCGTGCCCTAGGGGCCAATCATTGTCTTATGAACATTATTGATTCATGAATTTATTAATTGAGTTATCATATTATTTGCATGTTTACTATGATGACCATCCTTGGATAATTCATGATATTATCCTAAATGTCCCTGGTCGATCATCTATGTGGGAGCACAGATGAAATAAGACCAGTATGACTTTGAAGATGTATAGAGATATAAATCAAAGTCATAAGCACATGTAAGAGTACAGGGTGTTGGACCGACCCGCTATGAGAGAACTGCATGGGTAACGTCATAAGCTTCTCTCATATACAAACCATGTCAATATGCCCTTTGACCTGAGATCATCATGGATTCCTACATGACAAAATGCTCAGCTTTGACCTAGTCAAAAGTCACTTTTGACCGAGTGATCATAAAGACTATGTTCGGGCTTAGTGGTTTTTCATGCGGAGGAATGTGAATGGTCAAGATGGAATTTGTCCCTCACATTCGTGGAGAGATATTACTGGGCCCCTCGATGAGTGAGTCTGAGAAATGTATGGCCATACTGTAATGGAAAGGTAGTTCCATTTCTATAGTCAGACTACTCAGGGATCGAGAAAGTAACGGTCAGGAATAGGAGGATGACATTATCCATGCCTCATCCATGACCAAAATATCGCGTGACAGAAAGGACATGATATGGTTGTATAAAAGGTTACATCGTTTATCGATCCTCATATGATTTGGGTAGTCGTTATGTCTTGCTAGAGACCGCTTGCGACTTGTGGGCTAGTATAGCAAATGGCCCACTGCCAATTTCATATGGGTCTACAGGGTCGCACACAAAATAGCCCAACACGAGCTATGATGTCCAGATTCATTGAATCTAAGACATGTCCAGATTCAATGAAAGATCCAGGTGAATGTATATATATTTATTTATATTTATATTCGTATATATATAAATTCGTATATATATATATATATATTATATATATGAGATATATGAGATTTAATTTATAAGGATAAATTAAATCTCTATCACGTTTGAAATTCGAAATTCAAATTGATAGGATATCTCATATAAGAGATATTTATAAGATTTAATTTATAAGGATAAATTAAATCTCTATCACGTTTGAAATTCGAAATTCAAATTGATAAGATATCTCATATAAGAGATATTTATAAGATTTAATTTATAAGGATAAATTAAATCTCTATCACGTTTGAAATTTGAAATTTAAATTGATAGGATATCTCAAATTTGATTTATGGGAATAAATCAAATATAACTCAGTCTCATCTTTATTTAAAGTTAAATAAATAGGTAATTAAATCTGTGGGACGGATTTAATATTATTTTATTTAATTAGTTTCTTATAAAATTATACAATATATGATATTGTATCATTTTGGAATTAATATAAGATTAACTCCAAAATCCAATTAGGTCAAGTGGAAAAACGCATAGCATCCTCTATATCTGATTGGAGGAGCTACGTTTGAAAATAACACAGAACACAAAAGGCCGAACGGAATCTGCAAAAGGTTTGCAGACAAGAAACTGCCGAAATAGAGACGGAGACTTGTGAAAGCCTTGGAGGGACAGGAGACGCTAGCACGTCGTTCGTGGTTGGAACGCTGTTCGTGTGGATACCAGTAGAGGAAGCCGACCTGAGGCGTCGACTTCTTGTGATCGGAAAGAGACCACCGTCCGCGGAGAGAATCTGTGAAGGTCGCTGAGGAACACTCCGTCGATTTCTTGCGATCAGAAAGAGATCACCACCCACGTAGAGAAGCTGTGAAATTCGCTGAGCAACACTAAGGGTAATGATTCTTTCCACTTGACTTAAACACATACGGCAGATCCTGGCAAGGAATGGAAAATTTTTAAAGTTTATTTCCGCTGCGTGTCTTCTAATTCCTTTCAGATTTTACATGTCAAATACATAATGATGATAGCCTATACACAAATGAACACAAAACTCTTTCCCTGAGTCTGTTAGACCATGCAAATAGGTTTACCGTGTATAATGTCAATGGGTTCAAGTTTTGTACAATTGCATGTGATTAAATATTGTTCACACAAATCTTTGTAGTTTGCGGCACATTCAAGACAAGATGTTATGCTAGTAGTAGTGATGCTGACATGCGTTTTGATCACTTATTATGGAAAAATGCTTGACATCGTTGAGTTAAGCTACTAATTTTTCACCTAACTATGTTCAAGTGCTCTTGGGCAAATACGACAATTTCACAAGGACTCACTACTGACCACATAGGTATCATCTCTATTAATTTCTCTAGACTCTTTTATATGGGAGAATCTGAAGATGATGAGTCATATATTCTTACCTCCGAAGCACACCAAGTTTACTTTGTCGAGGACGAGAAACAAAAAGATTAGAATATAGTGGTCCACTTAAGCCACGGGATCTCTATGACATGGGTGATGGTGACATTACTTATGATAGTGAGCCTTTCCAACTGACGAATTTTGAAAATTTCTTTCCTTAAGGAGATGATGATTTAGCCATTGACAGGTGTATATATTTTATTAAATTATTTAAATAATTAGCTACTAATTTTTTCCTAAATATATTTAATTATAATTCTACCAATAATATTTTCAATATCTCCTTTCAGGAAAGATGATGAAAGATGATGATCAAGAATAACAGTTTCAAGAATATCTATTGCTCATGTAATAATTTGTTTTCCATATATAAATATGTACAAATCAAAATTGGTCAATTTTTTAAAAATAAAAAATTTACAATTTGTAGCTGTTAAAAGCACCGCTAGAATTTTTTTCGGACAACAAAACTTCTATAAACTGCTAGAAACTATCATATACCTCTATAAATACCACCTCACTTCCCCCTTCATTCACTCCTTCATTTCTTTTCCTCTATCTCCTCTCCTTCTTTATAATTACATCTTTTGTTTCTTATTCTTCTTCTTTATATGGTAATATGATATTCATGTTATAAATATTAATTTGTTTTATTTATTTTTATTTATAATTTACTAACATAATTATTTTTTTTTCTTCTGTAAGATTTTCTTTCTTTATATTTGTCATGGCCTCCTTAACCAATCCAACCACTTCTTTAACTTAAGAATTGAAGTTCAACACTACAAACTATTTCATCTCCAATTTTACAATCTCCAACTCAACTACCTTATCAAATTCAATTCAACTCCTATGATACAATCATAATTTAATTACCAATTATTTATCACAAAATTTTAATATATAACATCTATTACATTACTAATTACACATACCAACATAATTATATAATATATTTTATTTAATAGTTTCTTAATTAATAATATTATATTTTTTCAGCTGGAATGCAGTTTGTAGCGGTGCTGAAACTACTAGGAAAACAAATCGGCAGGAAACTTTTTGCAAAATTCAAATTTTGTTCATAATGGCCCTAAATTTCTAGCGGTTCTTTAGATTGTATCTAGCATGATCATAGGATTTATACTAAAGTAGCAGTCATTGAAATATACCTCCATGATATTGTCAAAGTTCGTGGGGCTCATATAGCAATGAAACAAGGATCTTTCACTTGCTTCCCTTTAGTGGTTCTTCTAGCACATGTGGTATAAATCACATGCTACAGTGTTACTTTTATACTTTAAGAGTGTGCGCCATTTTGAATTTATCATTAACATTATATTGACTTAAGTCTAGACACTCTCATTATCTAGACCCAAACCCTTCAACTCTACTCATCTCATATGACACCAACGTTAAAAGATTTGTTATCTGGCTATAGGCATTATGGAAGTAGGTTTCTATAGTTTAATCCAATTTCATGTATATTGATCTCATCCCGACTTGCTACACTTTAGCCAAGCAATATATAGTTTATGTTTCTTCTATACTATATCAGTACTCTTTGTCGCTTTGCTGGTGAACACAAATGTCTCATATCTGCACACTCCACATGAGCGTCAAAGGTGGTTGATTGTGTTAGAGAGCTAACATTTATAATCTGTACGACATACTATATATTGTATACTTTATGTCAATATGCTTGGTCTTGCTATGATATTTGGGGGTCTTTGGATATAGTTGTAGTATTGTCATAGTGCACTAACATCGGATTGGCACTCTCATTTCCAAATTCAAGGTGTTCTATGAATCTTTTCAACCATAAAGCCTCTTACCCTGTTGCAGTGCATGACACAAACTCAATTTCCATAGAGTGTAAACTAATACACGTTAGCTTCTTACTAGTCCAACATATGGCACCATTGTTCAGCAATAAGGTATGACCCAAAATTGATCTACGCTCTTCCTTATCTCTGCCTATTTAGGCATCGGAGTATTGTACTAGGCGTAAATCGCTTCCTTCATAACACAGTGCATAATCAACTATGCCTTGCAAGTATCTCACTATCATTTTTATTGTCTTCCAATGTTTCTCACTGGGGATTGGACTGTAACCTTCTTACCAGCCCTACTACAAAAAGATATCTAATCTTGTACACATCATTGTATATATTAGATTGTTAATAACACTGGCATATGGAGCTCTTTCCATCTTATTCTTATATGACTCAATTTTGGGACACATATCAAGACTCAAGGCTACCCCGGTAGCCACAAGTATATCCATGAGATTGCTTGAAGTATCTTCTTGATATAACTCTCTTGTGAAAGAGAAAGTATTCTTCTTGAGTTATCTATTTGGATCTTAACTCCAAGTATGAATTCTGCTTCACCCATATCCTACATCTCAAAGTTCAATGAGAACCATTCTTTAATAGCTGCTACCGAATCTAGACTATTTTCAACCAATAGTATATCATCTACATATAAGGGTAATATAACAAAATTATTCTCAAACCTCTTAATGTAGACATAGTGAACTTCCTATATCATCTAGAAATTATATGAGGTTATCACTTTATGAAATATCAAATACTACTATCTGGATGATTGCTTGAGTCTATAAATGGACCTTTTGATTTTACAAACCTTGTTGTCCATTCCTTTCTCAATGAAATCTAATATTGTTGGATATATATTTCTTCATCCAAATTACCATTCAAAAATATGGCTTTTACATCCATATGATATAATTCCATGTGCACAACAGGTGAGAGAAGGTATCCTTATAATCTATATATCCTTTCCTGTTGTATATATCCCTTTGTTACTAATAGAGCCTTATATTTGTCAATTGATCTATCCATTTTTCTTTTAATTTTAAGAACCCACTTGTTCTCAATGGCTTTATACCCTTTTGGTATATCAACTAACTCCTAGACTTGGTTATTTTTTATTGAGTCAATTTCTTCTTCTATTGCTTTCTTACACTCCTCCTTAGCAAGATTTGACAAGATCTCTTGTACAGAACGGAGTTCATAGTCCCCTTTAGGAGTAACTAGGAGTGATTCTCCTTCTATTTAGAAGTCTCTTATGAACACTTTCCCTGTTACTCCTTTTGAGGGGAGTTGCCTACTTATCTTTCTTCTTTTGTTTCGATATTTGTGTTGACATTTCTTAGCTTCTACTCAAACTGACATGTCTAGATATTTCTGGTTTGTCAATTTGTCCTGCATAGTACGATCAACACCTCCTCTATGAGAAAATTCAGTCTCACTGTAACATCTCATGATTCCATTTTAGTCATGTTTTATCTTCATTTTCACCTATAAATATGTATCATCTTGACTGTTTAAAGTACCTTATAAATATACACTTCTTTCCTTTAGGATCCAACTTCTCATACTTATAGGAATCATCATGGATATAAGCTACTAACCCCTATGGCCTAAGGATGTTTAAATCCATCTTGCATTCTTTCCATAACTCATAGGGCATGGAAGCAACTGATTTTGAGGGCACAAATTCAAGTATGAAGGTTGCTATTAACAAAACATCACCCCAATATATAATTGGCAGGTTTGCTTGAGTCATCATAGATCTAACCATATTTATAGGAGTTATGTTTCTTCTTTCAACAACTCCATTCTGTTGTAGAGTGTCAGGGATAGTTAGTTGCCTAATTTTTCCTTTTTCTTCATATAGTTGTTTGAATTAATTAGACAAATATTCAGAACCTTGATCAGTGCATAATGTTTTAATTTTATTGTCCATTTGATTCTCTATCTCATTAATATATCATCTGAAGCACTCAAAGACTTCAGACTTATGTGAGATCAAATAGAAACGACCATCTTGTGAAAAGTCATCAATAAAGGTAAAGAAATACCAAACTCTATGCTTTTCCCTCAAATTCATTATACCACAAATATTGGAATGGATTAATTGCAATGGACTTTTAGCTTTTGTTCCCTTGCCAAAAAGCTTTCTTGTTGCCTTGCCCACTAGACATTTTTCATATAAGGATATTTTTATGCTTGCAAATAGAACCTAGAAATTCTTCTTTTACCAGTTTAATCATGATATTTTAATTAATATGTCATAATCTAGCGTGACAGGCATTTATATCAATAATATTAGAAGAAATAGCAAAGTATTCATTAACACTAAAACCACCAACAATATCAAAAACAAAAAATTCTTGAATAGGAAAGTTGAAGTACAAAAGCCAAAGTTACAAATATCTGTAACTTTATCATGAAAGTTCACTTCAAACCTAAACTCTAAAAGGCATAACACAGGGATCAAGTTCATGTATGGAGCATAAAACACATCACAGAGTATCAAGGTCTTTCTACCATGCAAAGTAAATTTTCATATGTCAATACCTCTAACATTGATTCTCATATTATTCCCTACATAAAGCCACATATTTTGATATGGCAACTTATAATACTCTATGAAGGATTCTCAATCCTTGGTATGTGTATGTGGAGCTTAAATCAATAACCTAAGAAGAAGAAATTATTTCTATTAGGAAAATAGTAGTAGAAACATATGAGGCATATGAATTCACATAATTTACTAATACCTTTTTGCTTTGAAATTGTTAGAATAGTTACATGCAAATGGTTCATCTTTGGCAAGCAAAGCACTTAAGCTTATTTAGGTCTATTTTCTATTTTTTGCCTTTATAGCCCTTCTTCTTGAATTGTTTCTTACCCTTTTAAAATTTGGGGACTTTCTTTCTTCCCTTCCTTTTAGAACTTCTTGTCCTCTTTAAAATAGGACTTTGATTGGAAAATACCAGCATCCTTAGTCAAATAGGCTATTCCAGAGATTTTGTAAGCCTCTAGATGCTCATCTTTTAACTCCAAATACCTAACTACATTGTTAAAAAGGTAACGATAATTTTATTGTGGGTTAAGTTGACTTTCATATGCCCCCAACTAGCAGGTAGTGATATGATCACAGTCTGTACTTGTTCATCAAATAAAGTATCGCTATCTTCCTTCAGTTCTCAGGTCATGTTGGCAATCTCTTTAAGATGTTGCTCTATAAGAGTATTTTTCGTAAGCTTATCGGTGTCAAACTTAATCGTTAACCTCCTAAGCGTAGTGGTGGAAACATCACCAAATTTATCTTTTAATGCAATCCATATGGTTTGAGCGGTTTTGTGTATTTCAAATTCACACATGAGGTCATCTATCATGGCACTAAGAAGTGTGATTCTAACTATGCTATTCTTCTTAGTCTCTCCTGTACCATATTCTTGTAAGGAATTGAAAGACACGCAGCGGAAATTATCTTAAAAATTTTTCATTCCTTGCCAGGACCTACCGTATGTGTTTAAGTCAAGTGGGAAGAAGCATTACCCTCAGTGTGTCTCAGCGACTTCCACAGCTTTCGGTCACGACGTTCACAGCTTCTCTCTGCGGCTCGTGCTCCCTTTCTGATCACAAGAAGTCGATGACTCAGGTCGACTTCCTCTACTGGTATCCACACGAACAGCTTTTCAACCACGAACGACGTGCTAGCGTCTCTTGTCCCTCCAGGGCTTTCTCAAGAGTTCGTCCTCTCCGTCTCTATTTCGACAGTTTCTTATCTGCAAACCTTTTGCAGAGTCCCCTTCGGCCTTTCTGTGTTCTATGTGTGTGTCTGTTCCAAAACGTAGCTCCTAATATTAGATATATATATGATGCTCTGCGTTTTCCCTAACTGAAAAGGATTTTAGGAGTTAATCTTATATTAATTCCGAAAATAATACAATATCATATATTGTATAATTTTATAAGAAACTAATTAAATAAATAATATTAAATCCGTCCCACAGATTTAATTACCTATTTATTTAACTTTAAATAAAGATGAGACTGAACTATATTTGATTTATTCTCATAAAACAAATTTGAGATATCCTATCAATTTAAATTTCAAATTCAAATATGATAGGGATTTAATTTATCCTTAAAATTAAATCTTATAAATATCTCTTATATGAGATATCCTATCAATTTGAATTTCGAATTCAAACGTGATAGAGATTTAATTTATCCTTATAAATTAAATCTTATAAATATCTCTTATATGAGATATCCTATCAATTTGAATTTCAAATTCAAACGTGATAGGGATTTAATTTATCCTTATAAATTAAATCTCATATATCTCATATATATAATATATATATACGAATTTATATATATATGAATATAAATATAAATAAATATATATACATTCACCTGGATCATTCATTGAATCTGGACATGTCTTAGATTCAATGAATCTGGACATCATAGCTCGTGTTGGGCTATTTTGTGTGTGACCCTGTAGACCCATATGAAGTTGGCAGTGGGCCATTTGCTATACTAGCCCACAAGTCGCAAGCGGTCTCTAGCAAGACATAACGACTACCCAAATCATATGAGGATCGATAAACGATGTAACCTTTTATACAACCATATCATGTCCCTTCTGTCACGCGATATTTTGGTCATGGATGAGGCATGGATGATGTCATCCTCATATTCCCGACCGTTACTTTCTCGATCCCTAAGTAGTCTGACTATAGAAATGGAACTACCTTTCCATTACAGTATGGCCATACATTTCTCAGACTCACTCATCGAGGGGCCCAGTAATATCTCTCCACGAATATGAGGGACAAATTCCATCTTGACCATTCACATTCCTCCACATGAAAAACCACTAAGCCCGAACATAGTCTTTATAATCACTCGGTCAAAAGTGACTTTTGACTAGGTCAAAGCTGAGCGTTTTGTCATGTAGGAATCCATGATGATCTCAGGTCAAAGGGCATATTGACATGGTTTGTATATGAGAGAAGCTTATGACGTTACCCATGCAGTTCTCTTATAGCGGGTCGGTCCAACACCCTGTACTCTTACATGTGCTTATGACTTTGATTTATATCTCTATACATCTTCAAAGTCATACTGGTCTTATTTCATCTGTGCTCCCACATAGATGATCGACCAGGGACATTTAGGATAATATCATGAATTATACAAGGATGGTCATCATAGTAAACATGCAAATAATATGATAACTCAATTAATAAATTCATAAATCAATAATGTTCATAAGACAATGATTGGCCCCTAGGGCACGATTTCCAATAACCTCCCACTTGCACTAGGTACAATCATTAATTTGACTAATTCCCATTGACCTAACATGACGCTCATGCTTTGCCTGCACAAGCGACTTTGTTAGAGGATCAGCAACATTATCTTCTCCTGCTACTTTACATATTTTTATATTACCTCTATCGTTGATTTCTCTGATGAGATGAAATCGCCTGAGTATATGCTTGGTCCTTTGATGTGACCTAGGCTCTTTGGCCTGTGCAATAGCACCGCTATTGTCACAGAGCAAAGTTATTGGATCTGAGATGGTAGGTATCACCCCTAGTTCTGTGATGAACTTCCTGATCCAAACGGCTTCCTTAGCTGCATCAGATGCTGCTATATACTCAGCTTCCGTTGCAGAATCTGCTACAGTGCCCTGCTTAGAGCTCTTCCAGCTTACTGCTCCATTATTGAGGAGGAATATGTATCCAGACTGCGATTTTTGGTCGTCCTGGTCAGTTTGGAAACTTGCATCTGTGTAACCAGTTACACAGAGCTCATCATCCAATCCACCATAGACCAAGAATAAGTCCTTAGTCCTTCTTAAGTACTTAAGGATATTCTTGACAGCAGTCCAATGGCCCTCACCAGGGTCCTGTTGGTATCTGCTAGTCATACTTAAGGAAAACGAGATATCCGGTCGAGTACATAACATGGCGTACATGATAGATCCTATGGCCGAGGCATATGGAACCTTACTCATGCGACCTCGCTGATCAGATGTACTAGGACACAGATCTTTGCTGAGGTGAGTACCATGAGACATAGGTATGAAACCCCTCTTTGATTCGTGCATACTGAACCTATGCAGTATTTTGTCTATGTATGTACTCTGACTGAGTCCTAGAAGTCTTTTAGATCTATCTCTATAGATCCTGATTCCTAGGATGTAGGTGGCTTCACCCAAGTCTTTCATCGAGAAAGACTTTCCTAACCAAGACTTGACAATCTGCAAGGTAGAAATGTCATTCCCAATAAGTAGGATGTCATCGACATAGAGTACCAAAAACACAACTGTGCTCCCACTAACCTTCTTGTACACACAAGGTTCATCAATGTTTTGAAGAAATCCAAACTCTTTGATTACTTCATCAAAATGATGATTCCAACTCCGAGAGGCTTGCTTTAGTCCATAAATGGACTTTTGAAGATTGCACACTTTACCAGAGTCCTCAGAACGCACAAACCCTTCAGGTTATGTCATGTACACATCCTCAAGGAGCTTTCCATTAAGGAAGGCTGTCTTGACGTCCATCTGCCATATTTCATAGTCATAATATGCTGCAATAGTAAAGAGGATTCTGATTGATTTGGCCATTGCTACTGGGGAAAAGGTCTCATCATAGTCCACACCATGAGTTTGAGTAAAACCTTTTGCAACCAGTCGTGCCTTGAAGACATTTATATTGCCATCCATGTCAGTTTTCTCTTTGAAAACCCACTTGCACCCGACGGTTTTTACACCTTCAGGCGGGTCGACTAAGGTCCAAACCTGATTATCGTACATGGATTGCATCTCAGACTTCATGGCACTAAGCCATTTTTCAGAGTTTGGTCCCACTATAGCTTCTCGATAGGTAGTCAGCTCATTATGCTCAATGAACAACACATCACGACTATCAGAAATCAGAAATCCATATCTCTGAGGCTGAAGTCGTATCCTATTAGATTTACGTGGACCTTGCTTGACTTGAGGAGTCTCAACAACTTATTGTGAGTCTTCTCTATTTTCCATCTGCAGTTCTGTGGTGTCTTGTAGCTCTCGAACTTCTTCGAGTTGTACCTTACTCCCACTGGTTCTTTTAGAGATAAATTCTCGTTCAAGAAAGATACCATTTCTAACAACAAACACTTTGTTATCAGCAGGGTTGTAGACGTAATATCCCTTGGTTTCCTTATGATATCCCACAAAAAGGCATTTTGAGGATTTGGGCGCTAATTTGTTTGAGGCTTGTTGCTTAACATAGACCTCGCATCCCCAAATCTTGAGGAAAGACAAACTAGGCGTCCTCCCAGTCCATATCTCATACGGAGTCTTTTCGATTGCCTTAGATGGAACACGATTGAGTGTGAACGCAGCTGTCTCTAGGGCATGGCCCCAAAAGGAGGGCGGAAGATCTGTTAGACTCATCATGGATCGAACCATATCTAATAGTGTTCGATTCCTCCGTTCAGAAACGCCATTCCATTGTGGTGTCCCTGGAGGAGTCAATTGTGAGAGTATCCCACAACTCCTAAGATGATTTATGAACTCTTGGCTCAAATATTCACCACCCCGATCAGATCGAAGGGCTTTAATTGTTTTGCCAAGCTGGTTTTGTACTTCATTTTGAAATATTTTGAACTTTTCAAAAGATTCAGATTTATGTTTCATCAGATAGATGTACCCATATCTGCTGAAATCATCTATAAATGTTATGAAGTACGAATAACCTCCTCTGGCATTTGTGTTCATTGGTCCACACACATCTGTATGTATGAGGCCCAATAAATCAGTGGCCCTCTCACTGTGCCCAGTGAAAGGTGACTTTGTCATCTTTCCTAACAAGCAAGACTCGCAAGTTTCATATGATTCAAAATCAAATGAGTTTAGAAATCCATCTTGATGGAGTTTGAAAATGCGTTTCTCATTTATGTGGCCCAGACGACAGTGCCAGAGGTATGTGGGATTCAAATCGTTTGGTTTGACCCTTTTGGCGATTATGTTATAGATATTTCCATGATTGGGTTGTTCCAAATTTAATATGTAATGATCAACATGCAAATCACCATGAGCATAGAAAACATCATTACGATAAATAGAACATCTACTATTCCCAGCAATGGAAGTGAAACCTTCCTTATCCAAATAAGAAAGTGAAATAATGTTACTACTTAAAGCAGGAACATAATAGCAATTGTTCAAAACTAACAAAAGCCCAGTGGGCAGAACTAATTTATAAGTGCCTACAGCTAACGCAGCAACCCTTGCTCTGTTTCCAACTCGTAGGTCAACCTCGCCCTTTTTCAGCTTCCTACTGTCCTTTAGTCCCTGCACATTTGTACAAATGTGAGAACCACATGCAGTATCTAATACCCATGAGGTGGAAGTAGAAAGATGAATGTCTATAACATAAATACCTGAAGCGATAGCCCCACTATCCTTCTTGTTCTTTTTCAGATCTTCGAGGTAGAGTTTGCAATTCCTCTTCCAATGACCCGGTTCATTGCAGAAGAAGCAGACTCCTTCCTTCGGAGGCTTTGCCTTCTTTGGTGCAGGCTTGGTTTCGGGCTTGCCTGACTCTTTGGTCTTACCTGATGAGCCATGACCCTTCCCCTTGCCTTTGCCTTTCTTTTTCGTACCCTTTCCTTTCTGAACCATCAAAACACTACTGGGTTTCTTCTTAAGACTCGGCTCAGCAGTTTTAAGCATCCCATACAGTTCAGAAATAGATTTCTCCATGTTGTCCATGTTGTAGTTCATGACAAACTGGTCATAACTTTCCGGGAGTGAGTTCAAGATCAAATCCATAGCTAACTCCTGGCTCATGGGAAATCCAAGCCTTTCAAGGTGATCAATGTACCCTTTTATCTTTAAGACATGAGTACTAACTGATGCACCTTCAGCCATCTTGCAGGAATATAAGGCCTTAGTGGTCTCATACCTCTCTTGCCTTGCTTGTTGCTGGAACATTTCCTTGAGATGCACAATCATCTCATAAGCCTCTATGTGTTCGAGATCTCTTTGGAGCTCTGGAACCATGGTGGCTACCATTAAGCATCCCACATCGACAGAGTCTTCCTTATGCTTCGTGTAAGCATCTCTCTGAGCTCTAGGAGCATTGGCGGCTGGCTCCTCAGGAATGGGTTGATCTAGGACATGCGCCTTTCTTTCCTGCTTGAGAACAATTCTCAAGTTCCTAAACCAGTCAAGAAAGTTTGTCCCATTGAGTTTGTCCTTCTCAAGGACAGATCGCAGCGATAATGTAGCAGTATTACTAGTCGTCATGATTCTACAATTAAAATATGCAATTCAATTAGCAATCTCCCACTAAATAAACAACCCTCAATGTAATAGTTAGTGGGCTAAGATCCATATTTGGCTCAAGCTTGAGTCCGCTTTGGCAGGACGCTTAAATTAAGTTATTTAGGTAGGTAACACTTTTACCAATTACATCAAATGTAACTCTTAGATATTTATGGGATTCTATCATCATATGATCTGTCATGTTTTTAATCCCATCTAATGCCTTGAGACCCAAAACCGTTTTGTTAATCTCAATTAAGTCAAACAATAATAAACATGTGAGAGTAGCACCATTACTCTTGCTTATCTCCCCAAGATAACTCAAAAGCACCTACTTTGGTGGAGTCCACAATTGAGAGATTAAGGTTTTGACAAGTGTTCATAAATTGACAGCATTATGACTTAAGATTTCTTTTAGAGGGCCTAATTTAACTATCTGGTTTATAAAACGCATGTTTCTCAGTTCGTATCTCATACAAGTAATATGCATGCGCTGATATAATCATAATATGTATAATCTAAACGTGATACAATACGGCTCACCTATCCTAAGTCCCCTCAAGCCAATGAGAGGAGCTCTCTAGTAAGAAAAGAGAAATTACATATAGAAACCTCTTTTAACATTCGAGGGGAGTGAGATGAGAGGAGAAGGTACATTGAGAGCATATAGAGAAAGGCACGACACGCAGGCCGTATTTAAAAATTACAACACTTGCAATCTAGAGCCATATTGTTCACCATACCCAAACATTCAAGAATCAATATTCAGATCTAATCGAAGGGCAATTAATGTTTCAAATCTAAAACATTCACAAAGTAACATATGTTACGGTTATGTTGCGCTACGAACAGGTAGCTACGGCGGTCTCTGGGGCAGCGCCCCGGAAGAATTTTTTTTTTGTTTTTTGTTTTATAAATAATCACGAATCTGAATTCGGTTTTCACAAATAATCACAAATTCGAATTCGGTTTTCTTAGACCCCATCTATGCGAATTGATCAAATCAAAAAGCATCACCACCGATTTCAATTTCCTTTTAGATTCCTTTTATGTCATACACAACACGGATTCCATATATGTCACACATACAACGCTTATTATATGATCGGCTACTACTAACATATATCATATAAATCAACAATCAAGCCTAACTTAAACACAAAATGGCATGGCTCTGATACCACTGTAAGGAATTGAAAGACACGCAGCGGAAATTATCTTAAAAATTTTTCATTCCTTGCCAGGATCTACCGTATGTGTTTAAGTCAAGTGGGAAGAAGCATTACCCTCAGTGTGTCTCAGCGACTTCCACAGCTTTCGATCACGACGTTCACAGCTTCTCTCTGCGGCTCGTGCTCCCTTTCTGATCACAAGAAGTCGACGACTCAGGTCGGGTTCCTCTACTGGTATCCACACGAACAGCTTTTCAATCACGAACGACGTGCTAGCGTCTCTTGTCCCTCCAGGGCTTTCTCAAGAGTTCGTCCTCTCCGTCTCTATTTCGGTAGTTTCTTATCTGCAAACCTTTTGCAGAGTCCCCTTCGGCCTTTCTGTGTTCTATGTGTGTGTCTGTTCCAAAACGTAGCTCCTAATATTAGATATATATATGATGCTCTGCGTTTTCCCTAACCGAAAAGGATTTTAGGAGTTAATCTTATATTAATTCTGAAAATAATACAATATCATATATTGTATAATTTTATAAGAAACTAATTAAATAAATAATATTAAATCCGTCTCACAGATTTAATTACCTATTTATTTAACTTTAAATAAAGATGAGACTGAACTATATTTGATTTATTCTCATAAAACAAATTTGAGATATCCTATCAATTTGAATTTCAAATTCAAACATGATAGGGATTTAATTTATCCTTAAAATTAAATCTTATAAATATCTCTTATATGAGATATCCTATCAATTTGAATTTCGAATTCAAACGTGATAGAGATTTAATTTATCCTTATAAATTAAATCTTATAAATATCTCTTATATGAGATATCCTATCAATTTGAATTTCGAATTCAAACGTGATAGGGATTTAATTTATCCTTATAAATTAAATCTCATATATCTCATATATATAATATATATATATACGAATTTATATATATACGAATATAAATATAAATAAATATATATACATTCACCTGGATCATTCATTGAATCTGAACATGTCTTAGATTCAATGAATCTGGACATCATAGCTCGTGTTGGACTATTTTGTGTGCGACCCTGTAGGCCCATATGAAGTTGGCAGTGGGCCATTTGCTATACTAGCCCACAAGTCACAAGCGGTCTCTAGCAAGACATAACGACTACCCAAATCATATGAGAATCGATAAACGATGTAACCTTTTATACAACCATATCATGTCCCTTCTGTCACGCGATATTTTGGTCATGGATGAGGCATGGATGATGTCATCTTCCTATTCCCGACCGTTACTTTCTCGATCCCTGAGTAGTCTGACTATAGAAATGGAACTACCTTTCCATTACAGTATGGCCATACATTTCTCAGACTCACTCATCGAGGGGCCCAGTAATATCTCTCCACGAATGTGAGGGACAAATTCCATCTTGACCATTCACATTTCTCCGCATGAAAAACCACTAAGCCCGAACATAGTCTTTATGATCACTCGGTCAAAAGTGACTTTTGACTAGGTCAAAGCTGAGCGTTTTGTCATGTAGGAATCCATGATGATCTCAGGTCAAAGGGCATATTGACATGGTTTGTATATGAGAGAAGCTTATGACGTTACCCATGCAGTTCTCTCATAGCGGGTCGGTCCAACACCCTGTACTCTTACATGTGCTTATGACTTTGATTTATATCTCTATACATCTTCAAAGTCATACTGGTCTTATTTCATCTGTGCTCCCACATAGATGATCGACCAGGGACATTTAGGATAATATCATGAATTATCCAAGGATGGTCATCATAATAAACATGCAAATAATATGATAACTCAATTAATAAATTCATAAATCAATAATGTTCATAAGACAATGATTGGCCCCTAGGGCACGATTTCCAACAATTCTCAGCTTCAAGTTTAACCATAACAATCATCAAAGTCTTAATAGCAACTTTTTCCTCTAAGATGTATTGGACCTTTTGGTACTAGATATCCTAGTTATCCCCATTAAGTTGTTCACCCTTATTTAGTTTAGGAATAATTTTCTTAGTTGCCATTTTTAGTTTTGAGGCAAATCTAGGTTCTCTTCTGAAGAGAATTGTGCCAAAGAACATTCCAGTCATATAGCAGTGAAGTATACAATATCGTGTACTTATATTATTCTTGATTAGAAAATAATGACACTACAAGATCCATGATCAGAAGTGTATGTTTGTAGCTCCCATCACACAAATACTAGCAAAGACCATTATGTGCTATCAAGAATTTTATACCAGTATTTTATCATTGAAATACAACTTTTAGAAGCCTCATCTTCTAAAAGCTCCCACTTATAAGAAGCATGCTTAGATTATACACGAATAATCAAATTGTATTTTAAAAGAGCTTCATTGAACAAAGTACGACATGTAGTTTATTTAAGAACAACTCTCCTTAGTTTTCTAAGCTTTGGTAACTTAAGCATAAGTTGTTTTTGAAGTTCTCTCTATAGCGTCAACCCTGAAATATTTTCTAGTTTGCCTCTGTCTCTTACTTATCTTATATATTACATCATGACTTTTATATAGAATTTTATATCTTTCTTATTCTTATTAGTCATGAACTTTGACATAATCATGGAGAACTTTATAAATGTCTTTCATGTTTGTGAATTTGGTTGCTTGATCTTTATCTATCCTCTTAGCTAAAGCTGGGGTACTAGGTTGAATTAATTCTTCTTCTTCTTAGTTCATAAGTTGTTTAGGAAGAAAATGCGCATAGTTGGATCCAGAATCTCTGAACATCAATTAAAGCTCCTCGATTAGGGGATCTTCCATTGGATCCTCATTATGCTCTTCAGGGTTCTGCTCAATATCCCCTTCTAGATCTGCATTAGGATTTTCTTTAGGGTCATCGTCAAGATCTTCTTTTGGACCATTAATCTCTACAAATTCCTCCAGATTCTCTTCTTTCAAAAAGTTCAGAATCTGAATCATCACTCTGAGGTTAATTTTTTGAAACTTTACCATTCAAATGTGAGAAGTTTAAAGAACTATATTTAGTGATTTTAATTCTACTAGAAGTTCTTTGACTCATTTTTTACATAAAAATTCAATGATATAAATTATCATAATTTTATAGAATTTTTAAATACTAGAAAATACATTGAATACTCACAAATAAATCCAAAATTGCTAAAAAAAAATAGGCAAATTATATACCAAAATGAAGATGTTAATTTTAGAAATTTTTAGGGACAATAGCATTTCAATTGGAGTTTGGATGTGTCCTCACGCTCTCCTAGAAGATTACATTTTGAAAAAAAAAAGAAATGTAGATGATGTCCACTCTTAGGGCTTGGTGTGTGTCCTACACACGCGACTGTGAAGGTAAAAATGTATAATTATTTTTTTTTATTTTTTTTATTTTAGTAGGAGTGGATTGGATTGGGCTCTGTCATCCTGACCCAGTTGTCCAACCTAGCCCAAGAAGTTTGTTTTTTAATTTTTTTTGTGTCTAGGTTGGATCATACCTTAAACATCATCCGTTTGTTTATTTTTTTCAAGGGTTTAAACGACACCGTTTTCGGTCATCTTCAACTTCCATCTGGGTCTAACCGATAGCCTGGTTCTAAACTTCTTTCCTTAGTTTCTTCGCCATCCGATATCCGCTTTTGACATTCTTGTAGTCTTTTATCATAATGTTTGTGAGCTCTACACAATAGGATTATTTTTTAAGCCTAAATGAGAGGTTTTCATATGATCCAATTTTGATCCGAAACTTCTCTCCTCCATAACTTTATTGTCATTTATCTGTTCGACTCTTTCTTGGTGTCATCGGAATTATCCCATTGAGCTCTACACATTGATGGTGTTTGGTTGCGCAAAAATTCTCACTTGCAAAGACCCAATTTTGAACTCCGTAAGAAACATGGGTCTCCGTATAAGGAGTCATGCAATTCCATTTTTCTCTCACTCAAATCTCATATCAGTATCTCATGGATATCCCATTCTAAATTTAAAATTTGAACCAAAAGAAAAATCTATATCCCATTCAAAATTTAAAATTTAAACCAAAGAAAAAATCTATTTTAGATAATAATTCAAACTTTTCGTTATTATCTCGAGTCTCACACTATATGGATTGTGGCCCAATATATTAAGGGTGAATCTGAATCCATATTCCAATAAAGAATATATTAAATATATGGTATAAAAGTTCATGACATACTTATAAAGAATAACTAGTTTTTTTAATATTGGCCTGGTAGTTAGGTGTTCTTACATTGGAGTCCAAAGCGAGTAAAATTTAAATTATAAAAAAATTGCAATTTTATTATATTTTAATTAAAATTTTATAAAATAGTTCAAATATAGCTTTCCCCCTATGCAGCCAATCATCAGTTATCACGCTAATGAGAAAGGAACCTCTGTATATTCATTCTTTGAATGGAAGTAAAAACAAAAAATTGACCTTTCACCAAAACAAATTGCGTTAATTCCGCGACTATCTTATTCAATTGTTTTCTTTTTCTTTTTCCTTTTTTAATGCAATAGTTCAGATGTCCCGAAGCATGATTCTTAGCCCTTATCAAAACAAAGAAATTATGTGTACCATGTAAAAGTGGTTGGTCAAGTACAATCAAATCGCTGCCTATATTGAGTATTGTGACTTGTGAGCCAATTAATTAGCATAATTAGGATTTTCTCGGAAAGACCACTACATAACTTTATTATGTAAATAATAATTTGTATTATATTACTGAATGGACTCAATAGCTCAATAGTCATAAGTATTTCTATAATTAAGATTTCTAAACTGATGAAGAAACACATAACTAAATAATAATTAAATAATTATACGGTCTATAAGATAGAGCAGTAGCGGAAGATTTGAACAAATACCTCTTGCCATGTTCGTTGATCTGAAGCAGAAAATTACAAAACTCCAACTTTAATATAATAAGTACAGAAATATAAAACACAATGTTAGAAGAACACAAATAATAATAATCAGGAATTTTTACTGGAAGATAGGTACAGTAATGGTCTAGGAGTAACCGTCATCAGTAAGGGAACCCTCAGGGGAGCAATGTATCTATTTTATGATTTTTATTCAATATCAGTTACTTTAACCCTAAATTAGTCTATCCTATTTATAACCTCTCATCAAAGTTAATAATAATAATAGGTAATTTGATTGAAGAATATCTTAAACCAGATTTGGTACTATTGAGTCAAGGGCCACAATCAAAATATATTTGATTTAAATTAGGAAACTATAATATCTAAAATATATTATAATTATTATAATATTCAAAATATCTAGATTTAATAAACTAACAAATCTAGAATTTTTAATTTTTAAACATATCCCAATAATAACCATGTACAATCCATCTATTTGAATTAATAAGATATGTCATAATAATAATTAATAAAATACCTAACATAAAATTGAAGTCTTATCAAAACCACTATGTGTTGTAAAATAAGAGAAGATGAAGAAGTTAAAGAGGAGAAGAAATAACAAGACAAAAGGGTGAAATGGGAGGCAATAAAGTATTCCTGATATGCTTGTATATTCATTTGTACAAATGCCTTCTACATAGCCACTATTTATAGGCCACAACCATTAAAGGCTAAACATAAGGTTACAAAAGATTAAATATGAATAAAATGTCATTAACCACAAGAAACCCCTCTCAAGTCATTTATTGAGGAAGTTATCCCTTTATGGCATAAAGGGAAGAAGGAATCCCAAGAGGTAGAAGTTATATGAATATCCATATATGCAACAATATTTATAATACTCCCCCTTGGATGTCCATGACAGATATTGTGCCTCATTAAAATCTTACTAGAAAAAATCCATCGGGGCAAAAGCCTAGTAAAGCAAAAAGAGTACACAATATTTATTTAGATTGCTTTATTAAAAACATTTTCAAGAAAACCCAATAAAAACAAAAACCCTTAAAAGGAAGAGTATATCAAGTACTTGTTTACTCCCCCTGATAACATTATCAATTTATGTCTTTGAATCTGTACATTCCAATACCATACACTAACTTCTTAAATGGCTTAGTTGGTAGTGTCTTGGTAAACAAATCTGCAAGGTTGTCACATGCTCGAATTTATTGAATATCTATATCACCATTCTTCATAAGATCATGAGTAAAATTTTTTTTGGAAAAATATGTTTTGTTCTATCTCCTTTGATATATCCTCCTTTCAATTGAGATATGCATGATGTATTATCTTCATATAATACTATTAGAATCTCTTGTTCTGGAAGTAGACCACTCATTCTTTAGATATGTTGGATTACTAATCTTAGCCAAATATATTCTCGACTTACCTCATGAACTACAATTATTTCTGCATGATTTAATGAGGTAGCTAATAAAGTTTACTTTATTGAACGCCAAGATATAGCTATACCTCCACAAGTAAATAAATATCCTGTCTAAGATCTACCTTTATGTGGATCTGATAAAAATCTTGCATCTGCATAACCAATTAATTGTGATCCGGATTCATTAGAATAAAATAATCATATATCAATTATCCCTCGAAGGTATCGAAATATATGTTTAACTCTATTCCAATGTCTTCTTGTTGGAGAAGAACTAAATCTTGCCAATAAACTCATAGCAAATGCAATATCAGGTCGTGTTGAATTAGCAAGATATATTAGTACCCCTATAGCACTAAGATATGGTACTTCTGGACCAATAAATTCTTCATTTTCCTCTTGAGGGCGAAAATGATCTTTTTCTTTAACTAGCGATCTCATAACCATTAGAGTTTTTTTTCAATATAAGCTGATTGATGAAGAAAAACTCTATTTGTTAAGTGCCCGATTTGTAAACTGAGACAAAATTTTGTTTTTCTAAGATCTGTCATTTTAAATTCTCTCTTTAAATAATCCACTATTTTTTAAGCTATTCAGGAGTTCTAATTATATTCAAATCATCCACATAGACATCAATTATAACAAATTTTGATATATTTCTTTCTATAAAAACACATTGGCTAATTGAGTCATTTTTATAGCTTGCTTTCAACAAATATTCACTTAGTCAATTTAAAGATTTTTCATGTGTTGCTTGTTCTCAAGGCAAACTAATTATAAGACCTTCATTAACAAAAGTTAGGGTAGAATCCCCTGTATTTCTAGAATATATCCAAAGGGATATATGTGGACTTATTCATCCACCATGTAGACTATTTAGATATTTTATATTTTTAATAGATGTATCTACAGGATGGTCACATGCATGTTTGTTATCTACACATAATTTAGTATTTGCTAAATTACTTGCTCAAATAACTTGATTAAGAGTACAATTTCTAGAATATGCAATTAAGACAATTCGTCTTGATAATGCAAGTGAGTTTTCATCGCAAAAGTTTAATGATTATTGCATGGCAACTGGAATAACAGTGGAGAAATCTATTGCTCATGTCCACACTCAAAATGGTTTAGCAGAATTATTAATTAAACACCTCCAATTGATTGCTAGACCAATATTTATGAGAACAAAACTTCCCATTTCATCTTGGAGACATGCAATTTTATATGCATCAACAATTATATGCATCGGGCCAACAAGTTATCATAAATTCTCTCCATTACAATTGGCTTTTGTCAGGAGCCAAATATTTCTCATCTTAGAATTTTTGGATATGCAGTATTTATCCCAATTGCTCCACCACAACGCACAAAGATAGGACGTCAGAGAAGGTTAGGAATATATGTTGGTTATGAATTTTCTTATATAATCAAGTATTTAAAACTGTTAACGGGATATTTGTTTATGGCACGTTTCGATGATTGTCATTTAGATGAGACAAATTTTTCAACATTAGGGGAAGATAATAAACAACTGGATAAAGAAATCATATGGAAAGCATTATCATTGTCTCATTTAGATCCTCGAAGACAAATATGTGAGCTTAAAGTTCAAAAAATAATTTATTTGCAAAATATTGCAAATCAACTGCCAGATGCATTTACTGAGCCCAAGAGAATTATTAAATCTCATATTCTAACTAAAAATACTCTAATTTGAATTGATGTCTTAGCAGGACAAGTAGCAAGTGCAAATGAAAGTAAACCACATTTGAAGCGTGGTAGACCAATCAGTTCCAAAGATAAAAATTCTAGAAAGAAAAGAGTAAACAATCAAGAAGATCAAATTGAGGAGGCTGATCTTATAGGAGATACCCAAGATATAACAAATCAAAAGACCCCAGAAGAGGTCCAAGTACCTGAAAATAATGAAGAGATCTCGATAAGTTACGTCACTACAGGAAAAAAGTGAAACTAAGAAAATATAGTTGTCGACGATATTTTTTCATACAATGTTGCTGTTGAAATAGCTAATCAAAGTGAGGATCTTGAACCTAGGTCAGTTGAAGAATGTAGACATAGAAATGATTGACCAAAATAGAAAGACGCAATTCAAATAGAATTGAATTCACTTTCAAAATGTGAAGTTTTTGGACCTGTAGTCCAAATACCAAAAGGTGTTGAACCAGTTGGGTATAGAGGGTTTTTGTGAAAAAATGAAATGACAAAAATGATGTTGTTAGATATAAAGAATGACTTGTAGCAAAAGGCTTTTCACAAAGACCTGGCATTGATTATGAATAAACATATTCTCCTGTGGTAGATACAATTACTTTAAGATATCTAATTAGTCTAGCAGTGCATGAAAGACTTGATATGCGTCTAATTCATGTTGTTACATCATACTTATATGGTTCTTTAGATACTGAAATTTATATGAAAATCTCTGAAGGATTTAAATTGCCTGAAGCATGTAAGAATTCTCAAGAAAATTATGCAATTCATTTGCATAAATCCTTATATAGATTAAAACAATCTAGAAGAGTGTGGTATAATCGTCTAAATGAATATTTGTTTCTCTAATCATGATTCTCAAAGAAATTAGCCACTTCTAAGTATGTCATAGATCAAAGTCATCATATAGCTCATTGGTATCATTATTCTTGTATGCAAAATTTGCCTCAATATCATCATCTTGGAAAGTCATATTTGTTTCCATGTTCTTTGAATTCTTTTTTATAGAGGTTTGATAAAGCTTTGCTAGATGCTCAGGCGTACGACAGGTATGCGACCAATACCATTCATCCCACATCTATAACATAGATTTTTTATAGTTTATGAGGGACTACCCTTATCTTTTTTCTACCCTTCATTATTTTCTTCTTTTGGTGGGTATTTGGATAATAATTACTTCCATCATCATGATGACGGTAATTGCCATGTCCCCTACCACGCCAATGACCACGACTGTGACCGTGATCATGAGCATGAAAATTAGTGCGTTCAGTCATATTCGCTTTAGGGAATGGAGCTGATCCAGTGGGACAGATCTCATGGTTTTTCATTAATAATTTATTATTTTGTTCAGCCACAAGAAGACATGAGATTAGTTCAGAATACTTTTTAAAACCTTTTTCACGGTATTGCTGCTGCAGGAGCACATTTGAAACATAAAAGGTTAAAAAAGTCTTTTCTAATAAGTCCTCATATGTTATTTTCTTACCACACAATTTTAGTTGAGAACTTATTTTAAAAACAATTGAATTATATTCAGATACATATTTAAAATCTTGTAGCCTCAAATGCAACCATTCATAATGAGCTTTGGGCAAGATTACTGTCTTTTGGTGATCATATAGTTCTTTTAAATTATTTCATAATTCTAACAGATCTTTCACCGTTAGGTATTCAGTTTTTAGCCCTTCATGTAAATGGTGACGAAGAAAAATTATGGCCTTATCCTTGTCTTGACTGCTTGCTTCATTTCTAGGTAAAATAACTTTCCCTAGACCTTTAGCATCTAAGTGGATTTCAGCCTCTAAAACCCAAGACAGATAATTTTTTCCCGAGATATCAAGAGCAGTAAACTCGAGTTTCATCAGATTAGCCATGGATCAAACTAAAATAATAATAACAATTAGAATTCTGATAAAGTTAATTCGAAAAATATGATAATAAAAATATAAATCAAATAAACAATATATATTTAACATAAATATAAATTCAATAAAAGTAACAAAATATAAATAGTATAAATAAAGAAACAAAATAAATAAATAAAATAAATAACTATAAAATATATATAGTAACACATAAGCAATTAAATAAACAAAACAAAATAATGGAAACAACATAAATAATATAGAAAAAATAATACTATAATAGAAATAACATAAATAAAATAAGTAATATAAATTAAATAACATAAAAAAATATGTATAAATATAAACAACATAAATAATATGTTACAATACATAGAATTAGAAATAATATAAATCAAATATATAAATAGTAATATAGTATAAGTATTTAGTAATATAAATAAGTGAATATTATATAACTGTAATAAATATATAATAATGCTAAGAATACAAAGAAGATAAATAAATCAATTAAAATATAAATTAATAAATATATAGGGAGGGGGAATTGGAAATGTAAACAATATATAGGGATAATATATAAATAGAAATTAGTCATAATATTGTATCAATATATCAAAAGAAGAAAAATTAGAACAACACAATATTTTACACAAGAATAAAATACAATAAAGATAACCCACACACACATATTTAACAACAAAAATTAAAATGGATAGGAAAGAATAAAATAATAAATAATGATAGAATATATAAAAATAAAATTTGCCCATAATAATTAAGTAAGATGATAATAGAAAATAAAACATATATGATAATTAGATAAAGAGAAAACTAATATCTTTTGTACATAATTGAACATAATAGTATATTAATTGATAAGGAGTTCATACTTTAAATTTTTCAGAGCAATATCATGCTGATAACGTGTTATAAAATAATAGAAGATGGAGAAGTTAAAAAGGAGAAGAAATAGCAAGATAAAAGGGTGAAATGGGAGGCAATAGAGTATTCCTTATATGCTAGTATATTCACTTGTATAAATGCTTTCTACATAGCCACTATTTATATGCCACAACTATTAAAAACTAAACATAAAGTTACAAAGGATTAAAGATTAATAAAATGTCATTAACCATAAGAAATTCCTTTTAAGTCATTCATTGAGAAAGTTATAGTTTTATGGTATAAAGGGAAGAATGAATTCTAAGAAGAATCCTAATAGGTAGAAGTTATATGAGCATCTACATATACAAAAATATTTGTAATACTATGTCAATATTTATTTTGTTGCTGTTAGTGATTTTAAATATTTGTTTTTATATTTTGAATTGTTTTATGAGACTTGAAAGTCATTTTCTCTTTAATTAACTCTTTATTAACGAGATTCAAGGCCTTGGCAAAATCATTATTATAATAATATTTTGAATGTTTTCTCCCCATCAAATTTTAATAATTCCAACTTCCCTTAAAACATGTTATAAAACTAGCCAATCAATCAATAAGATTAAGAAAAGAGAAAATATGAAGATAAGAAAATATGAAAAGTATATTGTATTTTTCTACTTACTTTACAGCACAAATATCATGCCCTATATATTTATAAGCATAATCTTATATGTAGGTTACAACTAAATTTGAATGACAAATAGTAGGCAATAAAATTCATGAATGACCTAGTGGAAGTTACAAATTTAATATAGTAGTGAAGGAGTAATAGAGCAGTAGAAGTTAAAGTTGAAGAGGAAGATGGTTAATGTAATAATAGAGGAGTAATAGAGTAATGGAAGTTGAAGAGGAAGAAGGAGATAAACATCCATATTCTAATATTTATAACACTCTTTCTTGGATGTCTATTATTTAATAATGTGCTTTATTAAAAAAACTTCAACTAGAAAAAATCATATGGGATAAAAAACTAGTGAAAGAAAAAAAGTACACAATTAATTGATACACTCACAGCGCTGCCTCATTAAAAACTTTGCTAGAAAAACCCGATGCGACAAAACCTTAATCAAGGAAAAAAGAGTACAGAGTGTATCTACTCCCCCTTTTGCAATGTCAATTGATATCTTTGAATACGAAGTCTGATATCATGTACGAGCTTCTCAAATAGTGTTGTCGGAAGTGACTTGGTGAACAAATATGCTAGATTTTCTTTGGAATGTATTTGCTGGATATTAATTTCACCATTCTTTTAAAGATCATGTGCGAAAAAGAATTTTGCAGAAATATGTTTTGTCTTATCTCCTTTAATATATCATTCTTTTAGTTGGGTAATACATGTAGTGTTATCTTCATATATTACTGTTGGAATCATTTTACTATATGATAATCCACAAGTGGTATGCATATGATGTATTAGCAATCTTAACCGTACACATTCTCAACTTGCTTCATGTATCGCTAGTATTTTTGCATGATTAGATAATGTGGCTGATATGGTTTGTTTCATTGATCGCTATGAAATAGTTGTATCATTACATGTGAACAAATAGCATGTTTGTGATATACTAACATATGGTTCATACTAAAATCCAGCATCGGCATAGTCAGTCTTTTGTTCATTTAAATAAAATAATCTCATATCCATAATACCTTTCAAGTAACAGAGAATATGATTAACCCCATTCCAATATCTTCGTGTTGGTAAAGAACTATATTTTGTTAGTAAGTTAACAACAAATGATATATCTAGTCGTGTATGAGCAAGATACATAAACGCACAAATTGCACTAAGGTATGGCACTTCTGGGCCAAGTAGTTTTTCATCACCTTCTTGAGGTCTAAATAGATCTTTATATTTATCCAGAGATCTTACAATTATCGGAGAACATAATGAATATAATTTATCCATATAGAAACATTTTAAGACTTTTCTCGTGTAAGTTTCTTGACGCAAGATCATATTTTTCATATGTTCAATTTGTAATTCAAGGCAAAATTTTGTTCTTCCTAAGTCCTTCATTTCAAACTATTTCTTTAAGCAATTTATCGCTTTGAAAATCTTTTTAAGAGTTCCAAAGATATTTATGTCATCGACATAAATAGCAATTATAGCAAATTCATTTCCAAATCTTTTTATAAAAATTTGTGGGCATATCTTATCATTCTTACATCCTTCTTTCAATATATATTCACTAAGTCGATTGTACCATATGCGTCTTGATTGCTTCAATCAATATAAAGACTTATTTAACTTAATTGGATATCATTCTCGAGAACTTGAATTGTATGTTTTCAACAACTCAAATCCATCACGAAGACTCATATAAATGTCACTATCAAATGAGCCATACAAATATACTGTAAATAGATCCATTAGACGCAAATTGAGGCCTTCATTTACTACTAGACTAATTAGATATCGAAAAGTAGTTGCATCTATCATTGGTGAGCATGTTTCTACAAAATCAATACTAGATCTCTGTGTAAATCCTTGAGCAACAAGTCATGCTTTCTATCTTACTACTTCACCATTTTCATTTTTTTCTCACAAAAACCCATTTGTATTCAACTGGTTTTATATCTTCAGCTGTAAGAACTACAAGATCAAAAGCTTTTTGCTTTTCTAATGATTTTAATTCTACTTCAATTGCACCTTTCTATTTTGGCCATTCATCTATTTGTTTGCATTCTCTAATAGACCTTGGTTCATGATCCTCATCATCATTTATTACAACAAGCGCTACATTATATGCAAAAATATCGTCAACGTTGACTTCATCTCAATCCCATCATATTCCATTGACAACATAATTTATTAAGATATCATATTTTCACATATTTCAGGTACCTGAGTTTCTCTCAGAATTGAGATATTAGTGTTATCAAGGGACTCTTATGGAGTCACTAAATTTTGTTGAATATCCTCGACTTGGCCATCTATATTTGTAGCTCCTTTTATTTTTCAAAGATTTTTGTCTTTTGAACCGATGGGTCTGCTACACTTCAAGCGTGCTTTTGATCTATTTGCATCAGTAGATTGTCCAATAGGGATATCAATTCTGGTAGGAGAATTCACAGCTGGAACATGTGACTTGGTCACTTTCTTAGAGTCAGTGAATGCCTCTGACAATTGATTGGCTAGATTTTATAAGTGAATTATCTTTTAAACTTCTGACTCACATTATTTTGTACGAGGATCAAGATGAGATAATGATAATTCATTCAAACTAACTTTATTTTCTAATTGCTTATTTTCTCCTCCTAATGTTGAAAAAGTTAATTCGTTAAAATGACAATAAGCAAATCGAGCTGTAAATAAATCTCCTGTTGTCGGCTCTAAATATTTTATTATATAAGGAGATTCATGTCCAGTATATATTCCTATCCTTGTTATAAAACTAGCCAAATAATCAACAAGATTAAGAGGAGAAAAAAAGATGAAGATAAAAAAATAAGAGAAGTATATTGTATTTTTTCACTTGCTTTACAACACAAATGACATGTCTTATTTATAGGCATAATCTTACATGTAGGTTACAACCAAACTTGAATCACAAATAGTGGGCAATAAAATTCATGAATGACCTAGTAAAAAATACAAGTTTAATGTAGTAGTGGAGGAGTGATAGAGTAGTGGAAGTTGAAGTTGAAGAGGAAGAAGAAAATGATTAATGTAGTAATAGAGGAGTAATAAAGTAGTGAAAATTAAAGTTAAAGATCATGAAGAAGATAGACATTCATATTTTAATATTCATAATAAAACTAATATTTTACTCTATTGTTGATAATCCATAAAAAAAAAAAAAAAGATTGCACTTGCCATCCACAAAATTGATATTTAATTAAGAAAACAACACTTTGATCCCATTTAAGAGGCATAATGATACCTTCATCAAAATTTCAAAATGAAAACCTTTATGTCCCAAGATTTAGAAGAATATCTTAATTCCAACAAAGAGAGAGAGAGAGAGAGAGAATGATGTTTAGGACTGTAGATGGACTGTCATTGTCTCTCAACGCACTAGTTAGTTAGCCAATCTCCTTCTACCTAGTTTCTTGAATTTTAAACGAAAACATGGATTTAATTTAATGACAAAAAACATCGAAATTTAAAAAAAAATTAAAAGCATAATTAATTTCAAAGTTTATATAGATAAGTTTTCTAATTTTAGTTTTATTTTCTTAAAATATTAATGATAAATTTGGACTGTTTAATATTATGGTTCAAAAACAGGAGATAATGGAATTATTCTGCAGTTGTAGTTCAATTATGGGAGGGAGGAAAAAGCGAAGACTCAACCACATGACGTTACAGAGGACCAAAGTATTAACAGCATACCTTGCATACCAAGCTGAACTTTTAATTAATTTAATTAAATTAAAATAATTAATTAATTTAATTTTTATTATTTTTTTATAAAATATTATAATTATTTTCTTTAATTTATTTTCTCATTTTTTTATTTAATTATTATTGATAGAGTATTAATAAAAATAATTTATAAAAAAATTGATAAATTTTAAAAGTATATTTTATATTTAAAATTAAAATTAATTTTTTATATTTAAAATGAGAAAAATATTTTTTAATTAATTCAATTAGCAAAACATTATTTACTTATTAATTTGCTCTAAACATGAAATATGACAGAGCAACAATAAATTGAAAGTTGGTGTATCCCTTACCTATTAGCTTATCAGCAGTGCACCTTGCTTCCACTCTCAACCCGCAAAGAGTCAGAGATTCAGTTTTGTTTTGCTTTCATGGGTGTGTTCTTGCACTCGCATTAGCTTCCACCATCATCCTCGTCTTCCTTCATCTTCCAAATACCTGAGCAATCAATATTAGTATGTACGGCAGGGATCCCTGGGGTGGCCCGCTCGAGATTAATGCTACGGACTCCGCCACGGAAGACGATCGGAGCCGGAATATGCAAGATATCGATAGAGCCAGTGTGTCTCGACCGTTGGATGAGACGCAGCAAAGCTGGCTTTTGGGGCCGACGGAGCAGAAGAAGAAGAAGTATGTGGATCTCGGTTGCATTATCGTTAGCCGTAAGATCTTTGTTTGGACGGTTGGCACGCTTCTGGTATCTGCCTTCTTAGCTGGCTTCATCACCCTTATCGTCAAGACCGTCCCACGCCACCATCACAAGCATGGTCCTCCTGATAACTATACTGTAGCTCTCCAGAAGGCCCTTATGTTCTTTAACGCTCAAAGATGTGAGTAAGCTCTTTCTTCCTGCATTTTTCTTCTCTTGTTTTTCCTTCAACTAAACATATAAGCATTCATACAACACCATGCACAAGATATGATTTGATCTTAATTAATCTATAGTATTCTTTTTAGCGTGGTAGTATTTCTTTGTATGATATGAATTTGTGATTTTCATGCATGAGTTCTGAGACTAAAAATTGATTCCTTCTCTCGGCTCATAGATTCTATATAATCGATAGATTTGCTATATACCCAAGAGAGCATCTTTTATTTTCCCTGGCTTTTCTGTCTGCAGCTGGAAAACTGCCCAAGCATAATAATGTATCGTGGAGAGGTAAATCATGTCTGCAAGATGGCAATTCTGATTCATCAACTATTAAAGATCTGGTGGGTGGTTATTATGATGCTGGGGATGCAATCAAGTTCAATTTTCCTGCATCTTTTGCCATGACTATGTTGAGCTGGAGTGTCATTGAATATAAAACAAAGTATGAAGCCGCTGGCGAACTCGACCACGTAAAGGAGATAATCAAATGGGGCACAGATTACTTGCTCAAAACGTTCAATAGTTCTGCCGATTCTATAACCACACTTGTGGCACAAGTAAGCAATATGCTATATCTTCTCTTGGTGGTCTCTTTATGTTGCTTTTTCTCATATGACTAAACTGAGAAATTTGACAGGTTGGGTCAGGGGATACTTCTGGAGGGAGTACAACTCCGAATGACCATTACTGCTGGATGCGGCCGGAGGACATTGATTATGATCGACCGGTAACCGAATGTCACAGCTGTTCAGATCTTGCAGCAGAAATGGCTGCTGCTTTAGCCTCTGCATCCATTGTTTTCAAAGACAAAAAGGCTTATTCCCAGAAACTTGTTCATGGTGCCACCACGCTGTTTAAGTTTGCCAGGGAACAAAGAGGGCGATACAGTGGAGGTGGTTCAGAAGCTGCGATATTCTACAATTCCTCTAGTTACTGGGATGAGTTCGTGTGGGGAGGGGCTTGGATGTATTATGCAACTGGAAACTCCTCTTATCTGAAACTTGCTACTACTCCTGGCCTGGCCAAGCATGCTGGCGCCTTCTGGGGAGGCTCAGATTATGGTGTACTGAGCTGGGATAACAAGCTTGCTGGTGCTCAGGTACTTTGATGGAGATGCAGCTTCTTTCTTAATTATACATGCTCCATCAGCTTGTTAATCTTGTTATTTTGTTATCAGGTTCTTCTAAGTCGTTTGAGGCTGTTCTTGAGCCCTGGGTATCCTTATGAGGAGATCCTAAGGACGTTTCACAACCAGACAAGCATTTTTATGTGCTCCTACCTTCCAGTTTTCACAAGCTTTAATAGAACTAAAGGTAATTAAAGATTGCTCTCCTTCAAACAAACACATTCATTCAATTTTGTTATTCTAACTTGAGTATCTGTTTTTTTGTCAGGGGGCTTGATTCAGTTGAACCATGGTAATCCGCAGCCTCTTCAATATGTTGTTAACGCAGCCTTCTTGGCTACCATTTATAGTGACTATCTTGATGCTGCTGATACTCCTGGATGGTATTGTGGACCCAATTTCTTTTCCACTGATGTTCTTCGGGACTTTGCCAAGACCCAGGTGCGTCATATATATTCTGGTGATCTGGTCCTTTAATTTGCACACCATCTTTGGAATCCAACTCTTTCAATGATTGATCCAACCTTTTTGCAGATTGACTACATCCTTGGGAAGAATCCTCGGAAAATGAGCTACATTGTGGGTTTTGGGAATCGCTATCCAAAACATGTCCACCATAGAGGTGCATCTATACCAAAGAATAAGGTTAGGTACAGTTGTACAGGAGGATGGAAATGGAGGGACACTTCAAGACCAAACCCTAATACACTTGTTGGAGCTATGGTTGCTGGCCCTGACAAGCATGATGGTTTCCATGATGCTCGTACTAACTATAACTACACAGAACCAACGCTTGCAGGAAATGCCGGCTTAGCAGCTGCTCTTGTGGCACTCTCAGGTGACAAAAGCACTGGAATAGACAAGAATACTATTTTCTCAGCTGTTCCCCCGATGTTTCCTTCGCCCCCTCCACCTCCAGCACCATGGAAACCCTGATATGTACATCCAAAACAGCTTGAATGAACTGATCATTCTTAGTTATTCATCAAATGGAATTAGGCCTGCTTTGTCTTGTTGTCAGCTCAGGATAGCACTGAAGAATCCATTAGTGTTACTTGAGAGTGTGTAAGATTTTGGTTGTGTTTGTATCAAATATTGTATTCTTTAAACACAATTGTCGAATGTTGATCCACAGTTTTGTCAAATATTTACAGTTACTCTAACCCCATCCTCATAATAAATAACTTCCCTTTCTTTTCAAGTCTGGGTGGACATAAAGTGATGCTATTTCCAGTACTCTTGGAGACACAATTATATATGATCAATTGTATGAGTGGTTTCCATGAGTTCAGTGACCTCAAAATTTCGTTATTGAATCGTTGCAGTTGCCAAAGTTGCATTACTATATATTACCTTGGGTTTTGAAGTTATACTATAAGATTTACGAGATATTTCGTACAGGATTGTCTTTCATTTGTTTTTTAGGATCTTAGATGCCATAACATGCAAGATTCTCGTTTTTGCTGCGATAATTGAAAATTATATAAAGAATGTACACTTCCCGTGATTTTGGAATATTTCATTTAATAACATGAGGCATTTTGAAAATGCCTTTAGACGTCGAGATTCAGGGAGAGAGCATGAAGAAGGATCAAATGTCTCTTCTTGCGTGTTTTCTGATGACTATAAATATTTCGTTTTGATTGTACTCGCAGTATTTTATATAGTGGGCACGCGTGTCCGTGAAACACACCATATTTTTCCAAAAGGAGTATTCTGCGCTTTACTTATGATGGACAAGGAATCTGATTCCTTTTTTCACCCAACTCCATTCTCGCTGTGCAAACCTTTTGCTTTTCGATTCTTAGCTTCTCTGTTTATGTTGGATCATGAAACTTAGCCATCACCCCAGGTCTGCGCTACACTCGTATCATTCACCGTTCAGGCCAACAATTTTAAGCCTTTGAAACAGTGACAAGAGTTGTGAGCAAGACATGGAAGAGATACCAAACGAGTCCTTGGAATATACACCAACATGGATTGTTGCTGTTATCTGCTCCATCATCGTCTTCATCTCTCTTTGTGTGGAGCGTGCCCTTCATAAGCTCGGAGTGGTACCAATCTCTTACTGCAATCCTTCTTCATTCCCACACACACACACAAACAAACGGTTGATATTTGATGGTCTGAATATAATGTAACAGTTGTTGAAGAAGAAAGATCAAGATGCGCTATATGCAGCCTTGCAAAAACTGAAAGACGGTAATTTGCTTATTATTTCTTACATGAATCTGTTATATGGTTGTTTGGACTAACCAACATGTGTTGAGCAGAGCTGATGCTTTTAGGGTTCATATCCCTTCTATTAACTGTGTTCCAAAATGTGATAAGCCACATTTGCATTTCACCACACCTTGTAAGCCACATGCTTCCATGCAAGAGGCATAGTAAGCCTAAGAAAGGCGCAGAGCACTATGACACCACTATCATCAACGCAAGACGCCTTCTTTCTGCAACGGATGGTTCAGAGAGTTGCAGAAAAGAGGTATGTATGAGAAATTACTCTGTGATGTGAAACAATAAAACATTTGATTTATAATAATAGTGTGTTTGGAAAAGCAGGGGAAAGTTCCGTTGTTGTCAATAGAATCACTACATCATCTGCACATCTTCATCTTTGTGTTGGCTGTTGTACATGCCATATTTTGCGTCACCACGCTGCTTCTTGGAGGAGCAAGGGTAATTAATTAATGCATTTCCATTGCATACTATACTTTGATACAAATCTTAGTTATGTGCTGTCAAGTAATGAAGATTACCAAATTGAGCAGATTCGTCAATGGAAGACCTGGGAGCATAATATTAAGGAAAACAAAAAGGAATTAGATATTCAAGATCTGCATCACCATGAATTCTTCAAAAAGCATGCTGATGGATTTTGGAGAAGGGCAGCTGTTATAGGTTGGCTGGTATGTTTCAGAATTCATTCAAGTGTTGTATATTACCATCTGATAAAGAAAAGCATCTCGATCGATCGATCTAATTGATAAGAGTTTTATTGTGGTTCATGTTGAGTGCAGATAGCGTTCTGCAAGCAATTTTATGGCTCTGTTACGGAATCTGACTACAACGCTATGAGGCAGGCATTTATCAAGGTTTACATCATTTAATTACCCTATTATTGACTTGTTTACTAGATTTCTTTCTTTAATTTCACGCTATTTCATTATGAATTATTCAGGAACATTGGCGAAGCAAACGAAAATTTGATTTTCACAACTACATGACGAAGACACTTGAAATTGACTTCAAAAAAGTAGTGGGCATAAGGTGACACATAATTCACATGTCTAGCTATTTAACTTGACATTAATGAATTTAAAGTTTAAGCCTTTTTGTATACTTCACAGCTGGTACCTCTGGCTCTTTGTTGTTCTCTTTCTGCTGCTCAACGTTGCAGGTAACTAACTCCTACCATATTATTATGCCATAACTTATCTTCAACCACACAGGTTCAGAGATATGCAAAGTGTTCATATTCCCTTTGAATCGTTTAGGTTTGGTTTCAATATTGGAATTATTCTTTTTAATTTATAAATTAACCACTTGTGAGCTCCTTGTGCAGGGTGGCACACTTACTTCTGGTTAGCTTTTCTACCGCTTATAGTAAGTGACTAAGATTCTTCCTATCTTCTATTCTTTTATCGGCAGAAATTATTCCTATGCCTTGAACGCAGAAAATACATTACTACCTACAGAAAGATTATTAGTAGATCTCAAAGTCTAAAAGAAATATAGGGAGTGCTTGGTTTACACCTTCAGAAGCCCAAAAGTCCTTTGGTTAAAAAACAAAACATAACAGAATGAGTTAGTTGTCAGAATTACTCATGATAACATCTTGTTTGTCAACAGCTCCTGCTACTTGTGGGGGCCAAGTTAGAGCACATAATTGCCCGTTTAGCTCAGGAGTCAGGTCAGAAGAGGGCAGAGGAACAGGAACTGGAACATCAACAACAGAAGGAGAAAGAATCAACAAAGCAAGTGAAGCCTTCTGATAAGTTCTTCTGGTTCAATAGCCCACGCCTTGTGCTCGACTTAATTCACTTCATCTTGTTCCAAAACGCTTTTGAGATTGCATTCTTCTTCTGGATTTGGGTGAGTCATCTCACCATGCCTGAATACAACACACCAAGTGTCTTTGCATTCTTCTTCTTCTCTTAACATTGATGTTCTCTCTCATTTCTTTACAGTGCATTTATGGATTTGATTCATGCATTATGGAGAAGTTAGCTTACGTCATCCCAAGACTTATAATGGGGTAATGTCTGTAATATGTACAAAGCAAAGCATATATAAGATAAGATCCTAGTGCTCTCTCTACTCACGACTTGTTGCTGCTGGCTCGCAGGGTAATTGTACAAGTGCTGTGCAGTTACAGTACCTTGCCTCTTTATGCAATAGTGACTCAGATGGGCAGCGGATTCAAGAGGGGAATGTTCAAAGAGCATTTTGAGGATGCTCTCATAGAATGGAGTCGTGAACGCAACAAAGATGGTGGAGCCGCTGCTTCTTCTGCTGCAAATAAAATGGTGAAGCAGCCATACCAAATTCCTCAAGTGTCACGAGAAGCAATCATCACCGTACAAGACATGCACTAGCATAACACTAAACAAGCTTGTAGTATAAATCATTTACTTACTTCGAAATATGGATAATAGTACTTGAGACAAATGAAAACAGTATTTACTTTTTCCCATCATCTTCATATTAGAAGTTAAATATCATCATAAATATAATATATTAATTTACCTTATCTCTTATATTTATTATTTTTTAAATTAATTTGTTTAACTTATAACTTAATATTATATAAAAATATTTTTAAAAAATTATATTATAACTTTTATAATTAATTAATTTATTTAATTTTTATATCTATCTAAATTAATCAATTAATTTTTATATTAAAAATTAAAACATAATATAAAAACAGCTATTACCTGGTGGCGCCAAGGATTATAAAATGCACATTTTTCTAAGCAAATAGTTAGTATGCAGTATTTGTGATTATTCTGGATTTATTGATTCTCTACAAATATTAAAAGATGATGGTCCTTCAATGTAATTTCCCCCCAAAAATAGTAGTCACCATTAACCTAATTTTGTAAATTTTTTTTAAGGGATTGTTGACGAATTACAATATTATTACAACTTAACTTACAATATTAATATAGTATAGCTATTTTTTCTCTACCTCACTTGGTAATTACAAGTTATCTGTCATCATTGGTCACAATATAGGCAGGCAGGGGGAAAACAAAATTAAAATAAAAATTTGACACTGCACCAAATTTTACAGACATTAATATACAGTATACAACAGCATCATGAAATATTGGGACTGTGCTGCTTAGGCCTTTCAAGGGGAAGCTTCTCCATCTCAAAACCAACATTCCCTGAAACAGAAGAAGCAACAGCTTCCTGTTCAGCAGCCTCTGCCATTTTCAGTTCATTCAAAGTCCTTTTTGCATATACAGTGAAGGCAACAATGGTAACTACTGCAATTATGAATGAAATAACGTTGTATACGATTTCTACTGTCGTCATGCGATGCTTCCCATACTGTGCATCAGCCAAGGTCCTTATTAATCGGCCGCTGCTCGAAATTTGACATTTGTGAGAAAATAGATGTCGACAAATCATATAAGAAAACAGAAGAATTAATTGGTGAGCGATTGGTATAAGGAGGAATCAGATTCTCCCTCTAATGAACAAAAATTAGCTACACAATTATATGATGTTATCATTAGTATTCTATATATGACATGGATCATTTTGCAAGTGTCCATGCTTCATAGCAAGACTTGGGTGTAATTTTTTCCCTCGTCCCTTATTTGATATATTGCGCTTTCTTTCCTTGTAAGGTTGGGTGTGTGATTAAACGAAGCACTCTCCATAATTAAAGGACAAAACTTAGGTGTAATTATCAAATGTGTGATGTCAGATGCTCCACAAGAAACATGACAAGTTGAAGCGTTTTTTATGAGGTTCTTTCAAAAAAATTCTTCAGCTGTTTTTTTCCCCTCATGGAGAAACTGATATTACCAACACATAAGGAACTTCACTGTATCATCTATTAAAATGAGGAAAGAACAAACCTGTAGATGTAGATGAAAGCTTCTGGAACCATTCCAGTTATTGATCCAAGTAAGTAAGGCCAAAACCTCATGTTTGTCACCACTACTGCATAGTTGAATATAGTATAGGGAAAAGGAGAAATCCTAAATATAGCAACCACACGAAATTGATCAAACCAGCTCCCTTCCCCAGCAAGCCTAATAAGTGCAGCATTCTGAGGCCATCTCTTTAACCATTGCTGCAGCACAACAAAGTTGATCACAAAATGCACACTCTTCTTTACATGTTTATTTCGAAACAAATAATGATGAAACTAAAACTCTGGAGATGAAGCGCCATTGGTTAAAATATCTAGACTTACATGAATGCGGTCACGGAACAATAGTCCAATTAAGTAAGGAAGCACCATCCCAACTGTTGATCCAACCATTATGATAACAAAGCCAAGGCCATAACCAAAAATCATCCCAGCCAGCCACATGGAAGGACCAGAAGGGATCAAGAACACGGGGAATAAAGCCAGAGAAGCAATGAGTACTAAGGCAAGAACTGGACGGCCAAAGGCAGCAGCTTCCCACTCCATTATTGGGTAAAGAATCTACAATGAAAAAGATGAAGCGTCAAAATATGAATAGGTCATTCAAGCATTTCCTTCATTCCAAAAGAACTAGAATCTTTTTTTTTTTTTTCATTTTCCCTCATTTTATAGCTAAATTAGGAAAAATCATTAAGTGGATGATTATCTATAGAAGATAGGTAAACCAAACAATTTTGATGAGATATTAAAGCAAGTTAGAGGTGGGCCTTAATGAAAAGTGAATCTAACATAGTTACATCTTACATTTCATTTCATGATTAGCATGATCCACAAATTCTATTTTGACTGTGCCTCCCTAAGATAAGAATTTCTCCTAAATTATTTGAAGATTGATGATTTCAAACTGATCTAATACATCTCAAAAGAGAAAAACATCAGCAAGCTTATGTATCAGATGTAAATGCATTAATTTGCACATCAGATGTAAAAGTCAATTGCTTTTGTCGAATTATTGAAACCCAGATCCTAGAGGAGATATGTCAATTAAAGCAAAATAATTGTAATGAAAAAGGAAGTACATTCTCAAAAACAAATGGAAGCCCCCATTTCACAAGAACAATAGCAAGTATAACAGTCACAAGGCACCATAAAAAGATTTTGATCCACCACAAGAAAGATTTGACTCTTGTTTCTGCTTGAGGCTGCAATGTTTCAGCTTCAATTGCCCTTGGTTCATCAGATATCACCAATCTAACATATTCACTATTCCCTCTCACATGACGCCCTGAGCTTGAGCGTTTTTCCAACTCCCCTGATGGTTCTGGTGTCATCATACGAATGACAGAAGGCTACAAAAATAGAGCCTCTGCATTAAGCATAGATTCAATGAGACAAAGTTCAAGGCATAAACCAAATATTACAGATTAAAATTATGCAAGGAGATTTAGGTTGCACAACCATATAACTTCTAGTAACTATTAAGGAAAAAAAAAAGTCAAGGACAGGATCTTTCTAGTCTTATTCCAGATAATAATCAGTAAATATTGTATATCTATACAGCATTACAGGCAGCAGCAAACAACCAAGAATAAAAACAAGACCACCAAAGAAGAAAACTATATATATTGAAGTTTCGATAGCTTTCAAAAAGTTTGAAAATTTTGATATCCAATGACTCAAGTGCAAAAGGACCAATATATTAGTGAGAAAGAAAATGGAAGGTAAAGAAAGATTTCCTCTTAATTAACCCACCAAAATCCTCCCTCCTTTATAACTGTAAGTTTCTCTAATTTAAGGGATTTTACGTGAGAAAATTTTCCCGACCATGGGGAAGAAACATTGCCATTTATTCATCACAGAAAAATTCCCTTTCCTTTCCTTCTATTTTTCTTGGCTCCCGTCTCTTTCCTTTTCCTCGTATCCCAAACATAACCTAAGCTCTTCTAGGAGTCAGTCAGTGTAAATTACCTTTATTTTATAGGTGGGATATACATGCCACAAGCATAATATAAATATGTTAACTTACATAAGAAAACAACCTATTCTAAGATGAAACTCTCGTTCATTGACACTGTAAGAAACTGTACTTCCTAAGTAACTCATTTCATGATATGCAATGCTAGCAGCCAGAGCTTAACAGAAGATAAAATCTTAATACGCCATATGATTTCCTTATTCGTGTGAAAGCAAAAATTCATAGATGCATGAAGGGCATGCATGTTGAAGCCTTTTTGCTGGAAAACTACAGAGTTTTGCACGCATCACTCCAAGAAACATTATGAGAACCAGAACTTTTGACTTTCGGATCCTGATATAAAGTTTTAATAATATAATTACCCTGGTAATACTAGTGTTACTGCTGTAATTATTGTAGTTCGTTACCACGGGTCTTTAGCCTATAAATGGTTAGTTGTAATCAATTTCAGTTGGAAAGGAATGTCAGTACAGTAACAGAAGCAGTTTTCTACCCTCCGACTAATCTCTCTCTCTTACCTCTTCCTTCAAAACTCTCTTCCCCAGCTTTCCCTTCTGTTCCTTCCCTTTTCCCTCTATCGGCTCTTAGTCTTTCATCAAGAAAACACATCAGATCCACAAAGTCAGCCTCAAAACTCTATTTCTAAAAGTGAAACCAGGAGAGAAAAAGAAAAGTAACATAGTAAAGGAGAGGAGGCGAAAGGAAGGAATCCAAAGGAAAAGGAATCATAGAGAAGAGGGTAAGAGATGGTTTAATGACAGTCTCATGTGCCCCATGTTTTAGGAAACTTTCTCCGTCTCCTATTTTTTTAGCCCACAGGAAACTTTCTCCTTCAAAATCCCCTTAATTGAGGGAAAGAGGTTTTTTGAAATTCTTTCATTATCTTTCCCACCTCGCAAATAAATACCAAATGAAAGGGCTTTGGACCTTTGGTGAAACTTGTTCCTTCCATTACTTGACCTCCATTATTTTCATCCAAACATGCCGTTAAGAAAATCACAGGCCACAAACACGTAGACAGCTTCCAGATTCTTATTCTCAAAACAACTCTCAAAGAATTAATCCACTAGCCTTCTATTCACAGGGGAAGAAAAATAGAAGACCCAGAGGAAAGTTAAACTAATCTAAATAGCCTTTTAAATCAATTTCCAGCGTCAAAATATTGCCTTTGAAAACCTGAAATCCCTAAAAATGCATCATTTATCCTCCCTTTCAGGGATAAATTGCCCTATGACACAATTATTAGAAATTATGACACAATCTTTACCTCCGACAGATATTCACAATAATTTATCCTAACTGTATTTCATTCAGACTTTCATCATCCAGCCTCCTTTTGTCTCAATCCAAAAGCCGCAAACAGAAAGGTTCCTTATGGACCGAGATAAACTAGGAATACAATCTCTGCTTTGTCAAGTAATTATTTGAAAACAAAAAAGCCCTCTCGTGAGCTATAAACTCAAGAAAATTAAAGAAATCAGTAACGAGACAGCTTAAACCACAAAAAGAAAGCAGAGTCTTGTTTGAAGCGGAGAAGAGGAGGGCGTTGAGGTAAAGTTCCGAGAAGTTTGGATACCTTGGTGTCTCGTCAGAACAAGCCGCCGCCACCGCAGGCGGCGGAGGAGCTGGAACGATGTTTTTTGTTGTTGGGTGCGATTCTGACAAAGACCGAAGCGTCCCACTCACCCGCCACTCCAATCAACAGACAACCTGCGTTCCGTGGTTTGAGTCAATTCTCCCTTCGTGATTGTGAATTTGACTGTTGAACTTTTCTTTTTTTGGGCCCAGGGCAATCACGAGTAAGAAACTTCAAACTTTAAAAGTCCAAATCAACATATTTTGTCTGGAAGCTGTGTGGCATGAGGCATTTGGAGGGCAGGAGAGCGAAGCAAAAAAATTGTATGGGTTCAATTTAAAAAAATTGAAAAAAGGGGATTATAATTTTTTTCAAAGAGGATATATAAGATTAAAAAAAATTAATTAAAAACTTTTAATTCTATTTCTTCAATTTTTTGAAACCCTACTTATAAAATCATTCCCTCTCCTCTGCTCCCATCCCCCAAACCCCTTATAACAAATAATCTCTTAATCTTGGTCTAATTAAATAAATTAATTTTAAAAAAATAATAATAAACATTATAGATAAAATGAACTTGAGTTATTATTATATTAAAAATAAGACCACCCTATGGATAAAAGATAATAGAGATAGGAGAAAAAACTATTTTACATTATTATGAGCCTATTTAGATAGATTTTTGAAAAAAGAGTTTATGAAGAAAAAAAATAGGGCTTTTGGACAGCTTTTGTATAAGCTCTTCTGGAGAAGACTTACTGAAAAAAAATTGAATAAATAAGTGTTTGGATGGTTATTACTATAAATATATTTGTTATTAGTAAATTATTAGAAAATATGAGATAAAAAAAAATTACCACTATTCATCATCTTTAGCTATCATATCTCCCTAACCTCTATGAGCTTGCCCATAATGAAGAAGAAGACTAGAGAAGACCATAGATGGAGGAAAAGAGAAGAGCTCAGACCATAACCTCCTGACCTCAGATCTATAGTAGCAAAGACCAGAGACGTCTGCTTCTTCTTTCTTCCCGTCAACAACCAGCGACATCTATTTCTTCTTCTTTCTTCTAGTCGACGACCAGCGACCTCAGAGCATCTCCCAACAATGTATGTTTTCTTCTCTAGTGACGACGACCTGCTGTCTAGCCTCCCTTCTTCTTTCTTCTAGTCAAATAGAAATAGCGGTGGAGGGGAGAAGTTGGCGTAGAGAGAGGAGAGAGTGTGTAAAAAAGTAAGGGTAAAATAGTAATTGGGTAGTCCATAAATTTTTTTACTGTTCAAGAAGTTATTCCCATTAACTTATTCAAAACTATAGTTTTAAACTATGGTTTGGTCCATAAGCCCTTTTGGACAAATATGACTATTTATTTTAAAATTTTTCTAAATTAAAATTTGAGCTATAAACTATTTTAAAATCTAGATTTAGGGTTTAGCCAAGCAGTCACCATATTAAACAGCATAAATGACATGTCTTATTTATAGATTTAGTCTTAAACATCAAATATCTCTTCTATATTTGATGACAATTAGTAGATAATAAAGCTCGAATAGAATTAAGTTACAAGAGTAATGAAAATAATAGTAAAATAGTAAAAGTTAGCCTATCCATGTTCATAACAAATACTCCTATAAGAGCATGAGAAAGAAGAATAAAGAGTAATATTCTTTTATGCTTATATTTTTGGGCCAAAGCTATTTAGAAAAATGACATTTGGGTCCCGTGAAAACACTTAAATGCCGAAAGTCCTAGAAAATGACATAATTAATTTACTCCCATGGGAGTTTAGATGAATTTTTTTCAATTGTGAAAAGACGTAATTGGCACTTCAGTTAACTTAAAACACGACTCTCTTGTATCCCACCCAAAACCATAGCCCTAGCATCTTCTCAAGATTGCTTGCATTCCACTTGGTCTATGCTCTCTGCTCCTCGTCTCTGCTTGGTATGTGTACTCTGGTACTTCGCTGCCACTCGTTCCTCCTACCGTATTTCCTCCTCCAGTCATCATCGCCTTTCCTCCTCTTGCACCCGCCCCTGTTGTCGCCACCACTTGCTGCATCGTCCAAATCATCATCTCCTCCTTGCTCTGAGTAATATATTTACATTGCTTTAAAAGTAATGAAATGTTGAATTTTTGGCTTAAGAATTTTGGCCTGTGAACTAAATGTTAGACCTAGCTTTCGATGTTGCAACTAATCGTCTAATTGTTGTCAGGTTTACCCTCATCCCCCTCTTTGATCTAGCATTTGTTAAACTTATGCCTTCATATTTTATATTTGAGTCATCTATTTTTATTACTTGCCAAGCTATATGGTGTTGATTATTTAGTACTACTAGCTTGCTATTAGTTATGCTTGATTCAGCAATTTTTGCTTTGCTATTTTTTCCATTTTGCTTTTAAAAGGGGTGATAACTAAATTTGTGTGCATGAGTTTAAATTTTGGTCCCCATTTATTCTCTCAGGTTTGAGAACTCGATCTACTTAAGATTTGTCAGACATGCAAAGGATGTTGTTAAAGGTATAAAGAAGCGAATTGGAAGTAAAAGTCAAAAGCTTAACTTCTTGCACTAATTGTAAGCACCAAAGCATTAATTTTACTTTTTTAGTTTGGATAAACCATTGATGATTTGTTTTCACAATTTGTAAAATTTTGGTGTCCACCCGAGAAATCTTCTCATATTTAACCAATATTTGTATCATTTTTTAATGCTTAAAATATTTATACATGCCTTTCTTACCTTTTTCTTTTCTTCATGCATAAAATTAGAAATTTTATAAGCTTATTAGATGGATGGAACAATACTGACAAGTAGTTTGATTAGTTTGACTCTTTTATTTATAATAACCAGTTAGAGTTATTGTGATAAATTTTCCCAGGGATGGTGAAATAGAATGTCAGATAAGTGATATTTTTTTTTATGTTTAGCTTCTATTGAGTTTTTGCGCCTATTAGTGTGCTTATTACTTCCCACCTCAATAGCAAACTTTCAAGGGAGGATTTTTCTTCTAAAAATGTAGCTTTGAGCTGTAGTACAAGCTCTATCTTGATTATAATTTACAATTGTGGGCAATGTACATAATTGCACACAATATGCTAATTCATTTGTTTTCATATGGATTTAAAGATTGAGTAATAATTCCTTTTGTTGATGAAAGTGGTTGTTATTGTAGGATAAGAAGATGTTCAACATGGAAAAGTATATGATAAGATTGATGTTTATGCTTTCAGAGTTATTTTATTAGAACCCATAATTGGCTAGAGTTGTTTTACTTGAGTGTATAAAAAAAGAATGAGTTTAGAAATGTTATTGAAAAATGTGAATGACAAAACATAGTCTGATATGGGAGGGGAACATGAGTTGTTATTATAGTATGCGATAGTTGTTAATATGAGTAGTTGAGTTGTTAATAATTTGTGTCTGATACAAGTTATCATTACTGATGATATGATCATCTAAAAAGCTTGTGATCTTGAAACCCATTTTAGTTGTTGTCACACTGGTGCTTTATGCAAAGGGAAAAGATAAAGACAAAAAATTTAGTCCAATGCAATCATACTTGTATCTCACAATCATATATACAATATCATATACCATGAAACCATACCATATGTGTATCTCACAATCATGTATACAATATCATACACAATGCAATCATACTTGTGTAAATGCATTGAGCACTCTCTTTTTTATTTTGTGAATTGTAAAGTATATATATATATGAAGTTATATTCTCATTTGAATGGTATTGATAATAAATGTGTACAAATTGTTATTTTTTCCCTTGGGAGTTGTCATTTGTTGTTAGAGTTGGAGTTGTTATTTTCCTATATAGAGTCCTATTTTTTTTGGCTCATTCCAGGGATTGGGTAGAAATGTGCCCAAATTGTTATTCCTTCACTATGAACTTGTTATTACTTAGTGGTGGAGTTGTTATTTTTTCACACAAATTCATGTTTATTTGGTTCATTCTAGGTATTGGGTGTCCAGTGCCTTTTGGGTCTCCTAAATATATAGGAATAAATATGATCAATTTGTTATTCATTTACCATAGAGTTACAACATATGATAGCATAAAAGAAGTATGACAATTACAAAAAAAATGACAGTCAGTATCACAATGGTTTAATTATAAATGACTTTAGAGAAGATACATTTGCGACTTTAATTGATTTTAAAGTCTATCCATATATAACAAAGTTATCTGTCAAATATAATAGGAATTCTAAGTAAAAAAGCTTATGCTTCAGGAATATTAGACTAACTAATGGTTAAGTATGTTATTATATAGTTAATCACTGGCTTAGCATTTAAAAATAACAACCTTATATTAAAGGAATAGTAACTTCGTAGTAAAGGAATAACTTATCCACAATAGCAAAACTAACAACTCTAGCATTTAAAAATAATAATCCTATTTTGAAGGAATAACAACCTCGTAGTTAAGGCATAACAATTTAACCAATGAAAAATAACTTACCCATGACAGCAAAAATAACACTCCAGCAGTTAAACATAACAACCCCATATTGAATGAATAACAACTTCAACAGTAGAAATAACAACCCCATTGTAAAGAAATGACAACTGAACCACTGCAAATAACAACTATCCACGACAGCAAAAATAATAACTCTAGCACTTAAAACTATCAACCCCATATTGAAGGAATAACAACTACAACAGTAGGACATAACAACTCCATAGTAAAGGCATAACAACCACTTGAAAATAACAACTACCCAATGACAACAAAAATAACAATTATATCATAAAATAAGAACTCTATAGTGAATAAATAAGAACTTGACAATTGAAAAATAACTTATCCACGACAACAAAAATAATAACTCTAGCACTTATAACTAATAACCCCTTAGTGAAGGAATACCAACTTAGCCAATGAAAATAGAACAACACCACAACTATAAAAGTAACAACACCAGAAGGAAAATAAACAATTTAACCAATGAAAATAGGACAACCCCATAACTGCAAAAGTAACAAGACCAGAAGGGAAAATAAAGAAGTAGAAAAATAACAACTCCAGAAGGATTAATAACTTCCAATAAAAATAGAACAATCCCACGACTAGAAAAGTAACAAGTCCAATAAGGGAAAACAAACAACTAGAAAATAAACAACCCTACTGCTATAAAATAACAACCCCGTAATAAATGGATAGCAACTACTTCATAATTCTTCCCAAGAATTCCACAAACAGAAAGTGCAATGGCCTCACCAGCATAACACCTAGTTGAAGCAGAAAAAATAGATCGCGGGATTAAACATAACAACACCACCAATAACAAATGACAACTTCATGTTGACAAAATAGCAACTTCAGCACATTTTTTCCCATAATCATTCTAGTTAGAATATAACTTCATATATATGAACTTTACAATTACATTAGTTCTTAGCAGCAAATGTAAAAGGAGTACATCAAATATAGTCACATTCATCAAGATCCATCCTACCTTCCATATAGATGGATATTGATTAAGGTTACAAAAAATTACTTTCATCATCGTGTACAGATATTTAAAAAGTAAAAATCAGTGTGCCACATATTTATACATGGCCTCTTTTTTCATTAAACATTATAAAATGCTCAACTCCTTCATCATTAAGCATGTCAACAAATTTGTGTTGTTCAAATCTAATAATGAATTTTTACAATTTCATCACTTCCTTTTCCAACATGTGATACTACTAATGTTTTAAACTCATCATATGTTATGTCTTCTTTTATGGATATTGTTATTACTTGACCATTAACATATGTATGATCTTCTCCATCATTTCTATATTGTCTCCAATATAAACATAATGACAACCCTAAACCCTAAACATAACAAAATAGATAATTTCCAGAGAAACTCGCCATTAGTAATGATAACCTGCACCAGATATATAATATTAATAACTTTAATACTTATATTAACAACGATCACGTACTATAATAACAACTCATATTGCATCGCATATCAAATCATGATCTGTCATTCACACTTTGAAGAAACATTTTTAATGTTTATATTTTTTTACTACACTAAAGTAAACACACCAAAAATTCCTACAAACCGAACATAACTTTTAAAGCCATAAATAAACAAAGTTAACCTACAACTCAAATGATCAAAAAGTCATACTATGAATACAATGTCCATATTTATATGGGTCACCTTTTATATATCATACTTCAGGCACACTATCGTACGTAGTAGCACGATGATGAGGTAACCACTTCACTGGGTCTGACAGCAAAGGACTTCACGTTCTCATATTATAGCCATAAAAGATGACATATACATCAAACCTTCCAGCCATGATGACGATAAACCCACTAGCGAACACACAGTGCGGGTCATCATACGATGTTTTCCTCTTCACGCTTTCTCCCCCTCTTCTTTCCACACCAAAGCGCGCAAGTCCCATTTGCTATGTATTAGTTTTTTAATCCACAGGTGACCGGAGGAAGAAAGGTGATGATGACCAGAGGAGGAAATGCGGCAGGAGGGGTAGGCGGGTGGCAGCAAAGGACCAGAGTATACAGAGCAAACAGATATAAGGAGCAAAGTACAGAGACCAAGCAGAATACAAGCAATCTTGAGAAAACGCTAGGGCTTTGGTTTTGGGTGAGGTGATAAGAGAGTCATATTTTCAGTTAACTAAAGGGGTAGTTACGTCTTTTTATAATTAAAAAAAAATAATCTAAAATTCCATAAAAATTTAAATTCACTATGTCATTTTTTAAAATTTTTTTTATATTTAATTGCTTCTACAGATGTCATTTTTTTCAAGTTCTTTTTATGGCCTGAAAGAAAAATCAAACGCTAGGGAAGAAGAATGCCACTGACACGCCAGACCCTTGACTTTGATTTGCGTGCCTTTAGACTAAAAAATAAAATAATAAAAATATTACAAATTAGTTGGAAATTATTATTAAGTTGGAAATCAAATTATGTTCAATTAAGCATTTCACATCTAAGATGGAAATTTGGAAAAGTTAAAAAATCTTAGAAGCTAAATCAAAAATCCTGAAAGCTTAGTTTGAATCTTTTTCAATTAAATATTTCTTTTTCATATTCAATCTTTAATCTCTGACTTAGCTTCCATAATTTTTAGTTTAAATTTTAAAATTTCTGACTTATTTTTCAAGATTTTTAACTTATATGTGAATATGGATTTTTCCACCCATTAGCTTTTTTCCAATGTCAATAAAAGATCCATTTTAAAAGTCTTGGTGTCCATAAGTGTGATTATTCTATTATATTTTATATGGTCCTAAAGTTAAGTTAGGCTTATTTTTTATATGCTAAAATAATTTAGATAAAGTATTAAAGTATGAAATAAACACTTATTTTTTAACCAAAAAAAAAAGAAACACTTATTCAATAAAAATAAATGTAAAAGTTTAAAGCAATGTATTATAAAGTTTTAAGGTTGAATGAGATTATTTGTATACCTCAAAATTTATGAGGTTATATGTAATTTATTCTTATTATAAAGTATGAGTTACGTCTTTACTAATTAATAATAGAAAAAAAAGATATATCGATTTTTTTTGCATATAGACTATATGTGTATAGTATATACTCCCTTCACTCTAAAATATAAGTTCTTATATCCTCTTGCCTCTTATATTAATTTTTTCTTTCCCATGGTATATCCCTATTTATTAAAAAATTTATATCTCTATGCATTAAATTTTAACCGTTAAATTGTGGGAGTATTTTTTTCTTTTTGAAAACTTTTACAAATTCTCTATATATTAATCACAAACAACCAATTTATCTATTTCTTTTGTTTTGAACTCTACAAATTAATTAAGAAAATATTATATTTAGAACGGATGCACTATATACTCTATTTGATTCTTATTATAGGACATACTACTTGTTTCATAAGTAACATACAGCATTATGCACAGTATTAATGTTTTTGACATAGTATCTCGAGCTAGTTTTAAAATTTTTTAATTAATTAACCAAACTTTTTTATTTCATGATTTTTATTGAGAATAATTTTGATATTTTACCAAAAAAACTAATTTTAACCAAGTTTTATAAATAGGTTAAAGGCATTTTGTTTTGTGGACTTTCTGGTGGAGTGTCTCATAGGGCGAGGGGCGCATAAGCATTTGGGTGGATAGTGGAGGATGGGACGCCCACGCTCCCCATAGCGTGTGTTTGACGGAATTTGGCTGGTCCCAACCCCGCCACCCAACTATAACTAACACCTACCTTTGTTAATTAGCCCAAGAAAAATATACACATTTTTTTGTAATAATATGATAAAGATAGAGCTACTTGCAATTTTTTGTTAAAGATATGATAAATGTTCTATGCCTTCTCATAAAAGAAAAAAGAAAAAAACTTACTTAAAGGGTAAGAAAATGGTTCCTAAATTACTTCACATGCACGCTTAGTCAACATCATGTTGAGTTAGCAACAAGGGCGTTGTGCTATGCCAAAGCAGTGAAGAATCTCAAGAAAAGAATGTCAATTCCTGTGTATTGTATTTGATAGAGCATTCAGCATTAGGTTAGGCCCAGCTGTCTTCTCATTTAAATCTTGCAGCATTTCATTGCGTTGCGTGCATCCAACGCCAGCATTTTGTGTTTATCACAAGGAAACCCAGATTCGGATTATCCAGTCATAAGATTATAAAATGCATTTAATCATCATAATCCAAGTCTCTTGCCAAAACATATGGGCAAAATAGCTATTCTGTATCTACTTATTCACTTTGGTAATAAACCCATCATTACATTGTCCATGTGATATAGAATCAAAACTAAAAAGGGTCATCCAAGAGTAAAGTGTTACAAGTGGCCAAATTCAATTTCTCAACAAAGACATACAATCATCAGCTTGAACGGTATATCTATCACGCTTCTCAGCTTCAGAGATGTCTTCTGTCTGAATGTTCCCAGCCTCATGGGCCATATATAATGCCTAGTTGACATACAAACTTGGGAAGCAACAAGTACACGTATCCCACCGTCCTAATTTGTCTCTCTATTCATTCCTCCAAGCTTAGCTATAACAACATTGCAGACTCCGGCTTATGTACAAAGTAGGCATCAAATAGCTTCAACAATGTCCTTTAGCGAGAATTACTATAGTAATGATCATTGCCCTGGAAGCTTCTTCTTGTTGTTAAAGGTTCTTCTGTCAAAACCAAGCACAGTAGGTTGCAGAAAATGCATATAAGAGAATGAGTATTAGAGGGGCCTCTGGATTTGGTGAACAAGTAGACAGTGCAAATCAAGTTATAGGAGAATTTGACACATTTAAATCAAATTTAATACTGCTAAACTTACCTTCATCATCTTTATCTCCATTTTGACTCGTAAAGAATGGGGTGAGGTAGTTTTTATCTAAAGCTGTAAAAGATGCAGCACTGCAAAGGAGAAGCAACCAGCAAATAAAAATGGAAAGATCTTTCAGATGAAATATATTTTACTATATTTTTAATTTCAAGATTCAGATGATACCTCCTATGAAACTCTTTCAATTTCATTTTGATTTTGTTGCTCGATGATTCTTCATCATATGAAGGAGCAATATAACCATTGTTTCCTTCAAAATTCTTTTGAAAGAAAACACAAATATTATGAGAAAAAGAGTGGGAGGAAATGTACAAATAGAATTATTAAAAGAAAATTCTATATGCATTTCAAAAGTCATTTAGTTTAATTTAGAAGTTAACAATTAAAAACAATTGTACAAGAAAGATCAAAAACTGAACATGTATTCTACTTTCTTGGAATTCAAATCATCCTAAAAGTAAACAGGTTTACAAGAGTTGTAGGACCACGTTCATCCTAGGATAAGTCAATTAATTATTCCCAGAACATGAGTTAGCATGTTTGAAAATAAAGATTGTAAGAAACAGAAGATTTGATTTTAATTGACTTGGTAGTATGTATGCCTACGCTTCCTAACCTATTTTTGAAATAGAACTGGTTGAGAGGAGATTCTCCACACAAGTAAAATCTGTATATCGTTAAATTGGTGTGAGAGCTCATCAAAATGACAGCTACAATCTTTCCTCACGCAAGATCATTTATTTAGAGCCACCAGAGTAGACATGTCCACCTAGGATGATTTAATGCCAACAAAACACCATGTCCAAGGATATTATATATATACCCAGCTTGACGAAATTGAATTGGTCAATTTATGAACATAATTAGAAGACCTATTGTATATTTGTCCTTTCAGTTTCAAATGTAGCCTACCTATGTGCATGTAAACGAATACCCCCCAAAAAAATATTCTTCTGAACAAATTAGCCCCACCCTCCCACATTTTAGTCAACTAATAGTTAGCGACATGCTACATTCAAAAAGCTCAATTTAAGAGGAAAGCATTGTCAAAAGAAAGAGAAAGAGCCTCCTCCTTCTGAATCCATTAAGAATTATCCCTAAATCAGGATGTTATGCATACGAGGACAAAAAGATACATTTGGACTAGTACGGATATGTTAGTATTTCTAAGTTATGAAAAGTTTTACATAAGTATCAATAAAATGAATAAGAGAATAAATAAAATAACCTTGTAAATGAGTAAACACTTTTCAATCACCTATAATACTTGTTAGCATAAGTAATCCACATGCTTCTTATATTTAACGACCATTAAACCATGACATGCATAATATGCAGCAATATTTCTTCAATGATAAATATATATAAAAAAAATCCATAATTTTGGAACAAAGCCATCAAAAAGAATAATTTTAGCTCACATCTCAAATGGCCATTGATCTCAAACTAACGATGGGTCTTGCATATTTCAACGTAAAATAATATACAATAAGCTTCATACAGATATTATAATAGATATAAAACGAAGTTATCTGTTGTAAAACTTACATTGATGTTGCCTACTGGACTCAAAGCATTCCCAATGTTATGGCTGTCGCCAACAACTTCAAGGGCTTCCAGCATAGTCCCCGTTGAACCACCAATCAGTAATACCTGAAACAAAGACGAATTTGAAGGTTTAGAATATTCACAAGGGGTTTCTTATGATCAAGGGTTGGGGCTTCAAAATTTTAAAAGATAAGGAAAAAAATTTGGCTGCTTGCTTATATATTATAATATTGTATAACCTCATATGAACAGGAATTGAGACAGAATTATTGTTACATTCATCATCTACTAAGGACTGACCAAAATCTAAAGCAATCTTGTAACTTTCATGCTTATGCTTATATCATGTTCCATTTTGGTCCTATATAAAGTTTCTTTTTGATCCCTTAACTACTAAGAGATGGTCAAAAGTTTTTTCTTTCTTTAACATCATTAATTACCTAATGGAAAACGCTTATGTGCAATTTTTCAAGCCATTTCAAAAAAAGAAATCCAGCTCACTGTTGTCATCATTTATTTATCAATTTTATCTTTTAAAATGTTTATTAAAAAATTAAATTTAATCAACATATAAAAAATTATATTAATTATACATAGATAACAACCTAAAAGAATTTAAATTTAGATTTTTATCTATATATAGAGAATTTACGTTTTAAGATAATGATAATTACTTTTAATATTTTTAAAAAGATTTTAGAAGTAAGATAAAATTAATTAATAAAAAAATTATAATATTAAATTGATTTTTTTTAATTGGCTTGAAAATTACACATGGCATTCTCCATTAAACTAATTAACAGTGCTAAGTAAAAGGAAATTTGTTACTACTATATTTTAAAAGTTCAAGAATAAAATAAACTTAATATACTTCAAGGACCAAAATAAAACTTGATGCAAAATTAAAAGACTAAAAGTATAATTTTGCTAATTCATACAGTTCCTATCTTTAATGAGCATGGAGTTAAAAAGCACAATACATTAGCCAAACACAACTAAGAAAACAAATAATAGCACGCAATTTAACTAAAAAAGTTTGATCATATCTTCTCCCCGTCTCAGATTTGGATTTAACATGTATGCAGTTCAATTATAATATATTCCCATTCAAGAGTAAGAACAGTTTTTATGAATTACATTATGTCTACATTAGGCAATATTTTACATCAATATTCAATTCTATAGTACTTATTTAATTATTAAATATTTAATGATTAATGATTGGTTTAACAACGGCACAACAGTGAACATGCCTACCGTTAAAACAACTATAGCTGTAGTTGCCGTGAATATGGTCTGCCCATGTCCTTCTGGAAGATCATGAAGTGATTGCAGAGCAAGGGCAAATGCCATTGCCCCTCGAAGTCCTATTTCATAGTGTCCAAATTTTGGCAAATTAGCAAAGAACGAATCAAAAGCAAAAATAATTCTCGTGTCAAGATTTCCACAGAATGGTCATTGACAACTGTGTTCCTTCCCTTACCACTGCACCAAAGTGCTTTCTGATGTTTTGGAGGTATCTTTCGATTTGCAGGTCTAACTAAATTGACCAAATAAGCACAAGAAAAGACATTTGCTGCCCTGAATTAAATGACCAAACAATTTAGGCCTTCCAAGTTCCGAGAAAAATGAGAAAGTAAAGCATAATGAAAACTAGGAAATCATTAAAGTATAAAAAACTAGCTGAAAATCATAAAATGAACATGCGTCATTGTGTTATAGAGCTTATCTTGATAGCGGTTAAAGCAATAGTACCTCGCAACCACAATAAATATCTGGAATGGTTCTAGTTAAGGAAGAAAAATAGCAGAGAGATAAAATGCTTAGCCATTATCGGTCCCTACGTTCAGGTCTATAGAGCAAAATAAAGAAGAAAGAAAGGATACAATGGAAAAGAATATAAATCCAACATGTGACCAGCTATGTTGTTCCATAGCAATATCGAACCCCATGTATATGAATCTGCAAATAAGTAAAAATTGAGTAGTTCAGCCATCATTCAGACTTTATGATTTGATTACAAGGAAGGAATTGGAGATAAAATCCTCACATAAATGTTTCAGCCAGCGATGATATTAGATGGAAAAATGCAGAAACAAATCTTTGAGAACTTTCTGACAAATTGGAATATGTGTAATGCTTCATGACCTAAAGCAGAGTACCAAAATGCTCATAAGATGTCTTTAACACGGATGAGAAATAACAAAAAAATAAAACAAAGAATGGAAACTAAATATGCACTTACTATTCCAGTAAACAGTATTGATACAATACCAGACAAGCCAAGACCTTCAGCAAGCATGTACCTAAAACATAGATGTGTAAACTGATTCATACCATGTGTGTACAAAAGAATGTAGTAAACTTCTAAGGAAATATAATGACAAAATGGTACAAGAGACTACTTACGAGAAATACGGGAAAAGAACAAAAAGACAGCTCTCCAAGTTCTGAAGACTGGATGTAACCCGAAAATTATTCTTGTCAGTATTTTTCAGTTATGATGGATATCATCAAAGGTTAAGTCAAAGAAAAATAAACACTAAGGTCTTGTTTGGTATGTAGCATTGAACTTTGAGGGATTGAGATTGGGAATAGAAATGGGATTGGGAGTGGCATTGAGGCTTTAAAATTACATTTGGTTTAACATGGGATCAGAAAATAAAAGTGAGGTCCAGATCTGACAAAAATTAGGCAAAAGACACAATTGCCCTTATCATGTTCACTCCTTGTTACTTTCATCGAACTCAAATGGAAGATGGGAAGACGTCATACCAGATTCAAACACATAAGAAATATTAAATGAAATCTAATTTTAATCTAATCTAAATAAGCATTCAAAACCAAAGAAGGAAATCTCTAGATTCAAACACAAATGAAATAAAGAAACCAAATAGAACTTGAACGAACTCAACGTCAGTGAAAAAATATCCAAACACAAATTGAATAAAACAGATTTGGTTCTCAATCATTTTGATTCAAAATATAGTACAGGTTCGAAGCAAATCTTCAAAGCTAGATTTGAAGAGATTTGCAATCATGGAGGCAGAAAGCGTTGCCGTCCAGATCTAGTTTGAAGATACCCACCTCGTCGTGACGGAGGACAGAGATGACGGAATCGCAATGGAAGATGGAAATTGCGAGGGAGGATGGAGATAATGAAATAGCAATGGAAGATAGAAATAATTGGGAAAGACATAGCCGGAGAAGAAGGCTATTGACAGAATTGCAAGAGAGGATGGAGATGACAGGAGGAGGATGTCGCTGGATGGAGATGGTCGCTGACGGAATGAAGGGCAATGAAGAAGGTAGAGGTGAAGGGTGATAAAAAGGTTAAGTGTGGCATTAAGCAAATTTTAGGAGGATATTTTGGTAAGTAAATTTTCAATCCCAAGATTAAAATCTCAATACCAAGGGGAGAGGTGGGTTTGTCTAATCCCATGTATGTGGTATTTTCCAATCCCAAGGCTTTCTCAACACCACGTACCAAACACCGTAAATTGACTTATTCCCTATACCAATCCCACACCTCCAAACCCAATGCTACGTACCAAACATAGCCTAAGTACTCACTTGTCAATATCCAATCCCGCATACTTAAAAAGGTAATAACAGTTAAGGTATTCACAATATCCTGCAAGTATCCACTGTGCTATGCTGCAAATAATTAGGAGAATAGTGGATTTAAAAAGGATATCAAAGCAGATGTAAATCCAACTCCAACACCTGCATAACCACCAAAAGCAAGCAACTTAGGAACATTGAGAATATAGCAATTTATAAACAAAACATAGAAACACCTTGTGTCATGTTATGCATTAATAGGTTGCAAGGGGCTTAGGACAAGTTGTAGCGGTTCATGACTTTAGCTATATATATAAACGGCTAGGTGAAGGGTGTTGTGTGTGTGAAGTTAGTTAATTAACCAGTTCCATAACATATTATATGGAAAAGAAAACGCACATTTCTATAGCAAGGCTTTTCATCTCTCTTTTCCATCCACACACACAAGAAAACCAAGAGGGCAGAATTCATCTCCGTCAAGGATTATATCAAGTAGGTAAAAGCAACCAAGGGCAAGATCACAAGTATAAGGCAATTAAAGGCATGTCATCTAGAAGGAACAACATGGAATGTGGCAGATAACTCGGTTCATTTAAGTCTTCTACAGAACACATAGAAGCGCCAAACAATACCATGTATCAGTATATATATGATAAAATCTATAGAAAGCCACACTACACAAAAATAACATGACTCAATCCTCAAATTCCGTGCAATTCATGGAGAAAATGTGACTAGTTTTTAACACTAGACAAAGAAAACACAAGATATTATCTTTATGACTAACCTGAAGACATCGAACCAACAAAAGTCTCCAAAAATCTCACAACCACCATGAAGAAATTTTGTCCAGAATGGTTAGTTCTGACTGATGACATTGTCCTGTATGAAGGTTTTTTAGATAGAAGTGAACCATTATTCATACTTATCTTGCTATGAATAACAATAAGACATGTAGAATGTCAAATACCTGTACAAGGAAATTGCTATCTATTCATAGCACATGAGGATGAGTAGGTAGGGGGGAAGAACAAACAAAAAGGTAAACAAATTAGTCAGTTAGCACAATCCATATCTTCACAGATAATGTGCTAAAAAGTAAGAGACAAAATAAGGACAATAATGAAAACTTACTGCATCATTCAAGACTGATTCTCCGAACACCAGGGCATACAGGTTGACATCTGTGCCAAGTTCCTGCAAATAAGGCAAACAGATGCACATATAACAAAGGGAGTCAGACACCAACATATAGTTACAGTAAGTATGTTGGATAACCCTCAAAGTACTTTGAATAGAAAAGGAAGCAGAATTCTATCCAGCTAGATGGGTAGAAAATAGGAAAAGTATGAAAACCCCTAGCTCAGAATGTTCACAAATTATCATGTCTATAATTAAGGATCGTGTGTATTGGACCTGAACAGTAAAATGGACTACCAAGTATGCCTCTCTTGCATCATTCTCTTTTTCTAATAAAATTTCATCTTCAATTAAAAGTAAAGCATCAAAATAAAAAGGATTACATAAAGTATAGTCCTAAAAAGGCAAGGTCTTTGAAGTGCGATTCACTAGACTTATTTCTAGCCCTTAGGTTTTCCTGCTCCATAGTGCCAATAAATTTATTTTATAGACAAATATCATAATCAATTACATATGTCATTAGATCAAATATCATCTAAACAAAAGTAGCTGCAACTTGAGCAACAAACATATAAGCTAGTGAAGAAGAATGCTAACGAGTCCCACCTATCAACACTCCATGGCCTTTTAACGCTTATCCATATTGGATTAAAAAACGTTATTAATAAAACATTAGAAATCAGAATATGTAACTGCAGTATTGGAGGCAATAAAAACTATACCAAAAAAATGAATAAGTAGCATCACCTGAAATATGGATAGGACGGTAACAGGATCAGTTGCTGATATCAAAGCACCAAACATTATGCATTCCACAAATGGAAGTTTATACATGAGGTAGAGTAAACCACCAAGATAACTGCAGCAGATAGGAGAAAAATGCTAGCATGGAATCAATAAATGCTAATGAACCAAGAGAGCAAAAATAGCTAAACATAAAGGAGAAACATAAATTAGGGGAAGATAACTCACACTAAAACACCCGTGACTACTGAAGCAATAAAGGTACCAAATATAGCAAATGTCACAATTGCACCAAAATTTGAGAAGAAAGGTTTCTGTTCAGACAAAAATCAAGAAATGAGTAAAGCTATCCAGAGAAAAACAAAGTGCAAGCTCAAAACAAGGTATATGGAAGCACTCACCGGTGAGAGACTGAAACCAGACTGAGTAAACTCAACAGTCAAGGAAAAAAAGCAAAATAACATACCCATATAAGTAGATAACACTAGTTATATAATAAAAAAAGGAGACCAATATAATAAACTCCAGAGGATATAATATAATGGGAGGTAACAGGAACAGGAAGAAAAATTCCTCATGAAAATTGAACCACGCCCTGTTAAAGAGAATGAAAATAAAAACCCGTAAGTCAGCTCTTGAAACAAAGAAGATCCAAACAAAAGTCTCATCCTTCAAATTATGGTAAAAGGATAGTATGACCAATGGACATTGCAATAACCTGATACTAGTTTCTGTGTCTGAAACGTTAGCAAGTCCACCAACAATTAAACCTGCAAAAGCAAGTCAATTTTACAAAAATTATGGAAAAATAACAATGACCCCTGAAAGAAAAATAAAAACAAAAATACCAATTACACGAACAGCGATCACCGTGAGAGTACCTATGAGAAGAGAAGCACTTGCTTCAGGGATAACATATATCCGCTTGCGACGAAGGACGTGGCCAAGAACGAAAGACAAAACCAACATCATGATCTGAAGAAGAATTCCCACTCCGGCAGCTTGCTGCTCCTTGCCGGGAGCCCCATGAGCATCGGCCGGAGAAATCTCATTCTCCACGCTCATTCTGGAAACTTTGCTGGAAGCAGTTGCTTCCATCAACGCCTGTATCGCGCGAATCAAATATGATGATCGTCTTCCAGACCCCACCTAACAGTTCCTCTCCCTCGCTTGGGGTATTTCTCTATTCTCTAGTCTCAGGTTTGGACTTTCTGCCTCCGGAATCACCGAAGGTAATGAAAATGATCTATACTGTATGAGATGAAATGTCAAATTGTTGGAGAATCTCACTCTAATCCACGTATGAGATTATTTTTACAAGTTGCCATCAAATTATTAAATTATTAATAAATCTAAAATTTTAAAAGAAGATAATCTAATATAAAATAGTTATCTTATCCTCATTCATTAAAAATAATAACATAACATAAATAGCAAATTATATTACAACTTAATAGGTTAAACAGCAATGAATTATAAATTTATTTTTTTAAAAATATTAGATCTAAGATTATAAGGATAGTCATTTATTATTATATAATTTATTAAATATAATACATAAAATTATTATTTATATAATTTCAATCATTAGATTTTAATAAACTGTGCAAATAATAACTTTATTTATTATAATTGATAAATTAAATAGTAGTTAATAAAAAATTATTTTTTTGAAAATATTATATATAAATTATATGAGTGGTAGTAATATTTTGTAATATTGTATATAGTTGTTAATACATTCTCCTTTTCACTTAAAAAAATAGTCAATATTAATTAACTTAAAGCTTAATATAGACCTTTTTTTTCAAGAAGTATTATAAATACCATAATCTTGCTTTAGAAAATTTGTTAGTTGACCAATTATATTGAATTTAGGGTTTAGGGTTTAAAGATAAAATATCAAAATGTTGGAGAATCTCACTCTAATCCACCTATAAGATTATTTTTATAAGTTGCCATCAAATTATTAAATTATTAACAAATCTCTAAAATTTTAAAAGAATATATTCTAATTATAAAATAATTATCTTATCCTCATTTATTAAAAATAATAAGTGAGATAACACAAATAACAAGTTATACTGTAATTTAACAGGTTTAACAACAATAAATGATAAATTTATTTCTTTTAAAATATTAGATCTAAAATCATATGAATAGTCATTTATTATTGTATAATTTATTAATTATAACACATAAAATTATTATTTATATAATTTAAGTCATTAGTTTTTAATGAATTGGGTAAATAATAATTTTGTTTATCATAATTGATAAATTAAATAGTAGTTAATAAAAATTTATTTCTTTTAAAATATTATAAAGTTGTAGTAATATTTTATAATATTGTCTATAGTTGTTAATACATTATCCTTTTCACTAAAAAAAATAGTCAACATTAATTAACTTAAAGTTTAATATAGACATTTTTACTCAATAAGTATTACAAATATTGTAATCTTGTTTTAGAAAATTTTTTATTTGACCAATTATATTGAGTTAGGCATTGTTTGGGGGAAGGTTTATGGATTGGATTAAAGGGTAAGGGAGATATAAGTATATTTAATTGAGAAAAATAGAAGTGACGGGAGGTAAATTCTTTTGTTTTGCTCACCTCCTTTCTTTTACCTCCCCTCTAAAAGTAGGGAGTTTTAAAGGGGAAATAATTTTTTATCTAATTTTAATCAAATTTTCCTTTATATATTTTTAATACTTCAATTGTACTCTCATAAATGTTAAAACTTTTTTTTTAATTATCCTCACACGTAATTTTTACTTTAATTGCTAAAACCTAATAAGTATGGTGAATGATTTATATATTATATTAAGATATATAATAAATTATAAAATTAATGAGAAATGATGTTAAAATTTTATCATATTTTTTTAATTTTATTATATATATATATGAGATAAAAAAATTTAAGATTCATAAATTAAAAAATAATAATTTTGATATAAATATTGTAAATAAAGAATAAATAAATTAAAATAAAAAGATAACTGTATATTTATTAATTTTTAATTAATACACATTCTCTTCCCTTCTGAATTAAACAAAAAATATTATCTCTCATCCCCTAACTTTATACCTATAATCTCTTATATTTTTCCCTATCTTCTTTTAAATTAACTTAACATATCATCCATTAAATTTAACCAAACAAGGTCTTACTATACCCTGTGGCACTTAATATGTCATCATCACATTATTCTACCTCTCCACCTCATCATCTTCTCCCTCCTCCAATAACCAAAATGCCACCGTCTTTATCGTCTTTCGCATAATCCGAGGATGCCCTATAGGTATGAACTCCTCCAAAATAGGTCCTCCGAGGATGCCCTTATCTTTATGGGTATGACCTCCTCCAAAACAGGTCCCCCCGATGAAGTCTATCTTGAACAATCCTATTGGGAGTTCAAATTTTGCTCCTCGAAGTCGTTCGTCCACACAGCTGGACTACAGGCTTCAATGGCTAAATACACATAGCTGCAAGATCTTGCTCAGTGTCAAGATCGAAACTTTAAAACCCATAGCTCATTGGTTTAAGGCTAAAGAACAGAGAAAAAAATAGAAAAATAAAAGATGCGAGTACAACAACAACAACAACAACAACAAGCCTTATCCCCATTAAATGGGGTCGGCTACATGGATCATACGACGTCATTGTGCTCTATCAAAAACTAAATCCTTGGATAGGTTATTAACTAAGAGATCCCGCTCAATGACCTCTTTGAGCGTTCTCTTTGGCCTTCCTCTAGTCCTTTTAACCGATGTCCATACTGTTTGATCCACCCTCTTCACTGGCGCATCCCTTGACCTTCTTTGTACGTGTCCAAAACACTTAAGACGGTTCTCTACCATTTTTTCTTCAATAGGTGCCACTCCAACTTTTTCCCGTATATGTTCATTACGAATCTTATCTTTTCTTGTATGCCCACACATCCATTTCAATATCCTCATCTCAACTACCCCAACTTTATGCTCATGCTATCCTTTTAAAGCCCAGCATTCACTTCTATAAAGCATTGCTGGTCTTATAGCAGTGTGATAAAACTTTCCTTTTACTTTATCTGGTACTTTCTGATCACATATAACCCTAGTAGCATTTCTCTATTTAAACCACTCGGCCTGAATTCTATGATGAACATCCTCCAAAATTTCACCGTCCTTCTGTATAATTAATCCCAAATATTTAAACTTATCTATTTGTGGAATAACTTGATCTCCCAATCTGACCTCCAAGTTACTTCTAACTTGCCTCTTATCAAAATTACAATGCATATATTCAGTCTTACTTCTACTCAGACGAAAGCCCTTCGACTCTAAAGTACTTCTCCACAACTCAAGTTTAAAATTAATTTCTTCTCTTGACTCAGCTAGAAGAACTATATTGTCAGCAAAAAGCATGCACTTAAGGATTTCTTCTTGAATAGGCTTAGGTAGAACATCTACTACTAGATTAAATAAATAAGGACTCAAGGATGATCCCTGATGTAGACCAATCCTTATGGGAAAATCCTTTATTTCGCCCCCAGACATTCTTACAGTAGTTGTTACCCCTCATACATATCTTTTATTGCTTTGATATATGACATGCGTACACCTTTCTTTTCTAAATCTTTCCAAACACCTCCCTTGACACTTCTAAGTCAATAAAGACCATATGCAAGTCTCTTCTTTTAGTCCGGTACCTTTCCATTAACCCTCTTAATAAATAAATCACCTCTATTGTAGACCTACTCGGCATAAAACCACATTGATTCTCAGTAATATCAGTTTTTAATCTCAATCTGTGTTCAATTACCTTTTCCCTCAACTTCATAGTGTGACTCAAAAGCTTTATCCCCCTGTAGTTTGCACAATTTTGAATATCCCCTTTACTTTTGTAAATAGGAACTAAAGTACTTTTACTCCATTCATCTGGCATTTTCTTAGAATTTAAGATCACATTAAAAAGTTTAGCAAACCACACCACCCCCACTTCACCTAAACACTTCTAAATTTTAATAGGAATACCATCAAGGCCAACAACTTTACTATTTTTCATTTTCTTAAGCGCCTCTTTAACCTCACCAACACGGATCCTACGGTAAAAAGCTAAATTTGGTTTAACTTCTCGTGTTAAATCCTCTAGCTCATAACTCGACCCTCCTCCCTCGTCATTAAACAATTTGTAAAAATAGGTCTCCCACCGTTCTTTAATATCACTATCTACAACCAAAACCTTGCCTTCTTCATCCTTAATACATCGCACTTGATCCAAATCCCTTGATTTTCTTTCCCTGTCTCTTGCAATCTTATAAATCTTTCATTCTCCCGACTTTGTCTCTAACTCCTTATAAAATTTCTCAAAAGCCTTAAAATGAGATACACTCACCGCCTTCTTAGTTTTCTTCTTAGCTAAACGATACTTTTCTCAATTTTCGGTATTATTACATAAGTGTATAGCTTTGAAATAGTCTTTCTTATACTTAACTTTCTATTGTACATCCTCGTTCCACCACCAAGTCTCCTTATCTCGTCGACCAAAACCTTTTGATTCTCCTAAAATTACTTTAGCAACCGCTCGGACCTTTTCAGCTATTTCCTTCTACATGATATTAGCATTTTCCTGCGCCTCCTAAATCCTTTCATTTAACATAATTCTTTTAAAAGTTTCCCTCTTCTCCCCTTTAGCTATCACCACTTGACTCTTGTGTTTAAAACATGTCACCGCTTTTCATTCCTACACTTAATACGCACGTCAAGGACCATTAACTTATGTTGAGTTGTCACTCCGTCCCCTGAAATCACTTTACAATTTGTACAGAGTCTTCTGTCTTGACTCCTTACAAAAAAGAAATCAATATGTGACCTGTGGACCCCACTCTTGTATGTGATCAATCTGTGAGTAAGTACAAAAAATATATCAATATTTTTACAGAGGTAAAATGCTTTTTGCAATTTTTATTTCTTTGAATACTTAAATAAAACACTTCTTAGCAGCAACAACTGACTACAAAAATTAAAGGAATATATCAATAAGAATTAATGAAATAAATCAACTAAACTTTCTTTCCATATATTTAGCACCTCACCTCCCTAATTTTTAGCTACCCATCATCCAATTTCTCGATTTTCAGTTACCCACAATCTGTAGCACATTGATATTATTCTAAAGATTTTCTGAAGCAGTTCCCAAGATTTCCTCCAACATATTTTGAATCAATTCTCCAACATAGCCTCAATCACAAGATATCACAAAACAAACAAGAAAAAAGAATTAAAAAAAGAGAACCAGAAATGCAAAGCGGAGCCACAGTTCTTGCCTCATTTATCGGTGCTCCATCACCATGTGCAGGAGACAATAAGGGGATCTAATTCATAGACCAAGAGAGGCAGCCATCATCTCATTTGAGCAACATTGTAAGGACTAGGTAGAGAGAGAGAGGGACGCTGTGAAGGAAGATTATGAACATGATGAAACTGGTTGGTGAAGACGATGAAAATAAGGTGAAGCTTGCTGTCATTGCTAGGGGAGATGAGTGGCCATCGTCGTTGGTGGAGACCAAGCCGCGTTGCAAATAGAAGGACGTTATCGTCCTCAATGGATTCGTCACCATCTTCCATCTCCATGCCAAAAGAACCACCATCCTCTGATCGAGGCTATGAGTAAGAAGAGATCGTAAAGGAGAGAGCGAGGCAATGAAGAGGGTAAGCATGATAAGTATAAAAATAGTGTAAGAGGGAGAGAAAGAAGGAATAGGACTTGAAGAAGAAGATGAGATGAGGTGGCGATGATGTGAAAAAAAATGTGAAATGTATGCTTTATGATATGCCATGATAATTGGGTCAACTAACAGTTGACTTGACTGTTTGAGCTATTAAATTTAGGACGATGTTAAAATAATATGTTTAGGTGATATTGTCCCTAAAAGTTTCTAGAATAATATTATGATTTTTGAATTTTTAGTCATTCTCTTCTTCTTACGTGCAAGAGTAATACAAGGGAGAAGAGATTTTTTTATTAGGTTGGGTGAAAATTGTTCTATTTTTAATATATTAATTACACCACTAAATATTTTAGAATACAAATGTATCTCCAATTTTATATCATGAAAATAAATACTATATTCCAAAATATAAATGCAAAGATTGCACCAATTAATTATTTTTAATCATTAAGATTTACATCAATTAAATACATTTTTTATGCAATGTATAAAGTAGAATTTCTCTTTTATAAATTATAAATATTGCATGTAGCTATTGATTCTATTTTATATTTTGGCGAATAAAAATTTAAGAAAAAATATTAAAAGGTTAAGAGAAGAATGACGACCTTAGTGAATATTTTAATTCATTTTGAGACCTAATTTTTAGGTTCAAGTTACAATTGAAATATGCATACTTAAATGGACCAACCTTGATTAATAGCCATACGTTTAGTGGGAGTAGAATTGAAATATGCATACGTTTAATAAAGTAGAAATAGAATTAGACTAAAAATTAACTTTAAAAATTTGTTTAGTAAAATAAAAATGAGTATAGAATTGATATATATTTTTTTATAATTTAGATAAAATATCTAAAATATTTTTTTATAACTTAAGAAAAGTTAAAGTTGTTTAGGAATTTTATAACTTGGAGATAAAATAGTCTAAAATATTTTACTTCTATTTCTATCATCTCGTTTTTTAATTATTTTTATGGAACTCAAATAGATTAAAATATTAAAATTAAAAGTAATTTCTATTATATTGAATAAAGGAAGTGAAAAATACGCTCCCCGTAATATTGTGTTTGGATCAATGGTTAACAAAGGGCCTCTAAGTGTTTGGATCAATGGTTAGCAAAGGGCCTCTAATTTTTAGCCAAAATAACTGAAAAGGGTGATAAAGATCAAGCTAAGACAAGATCCACAACCGTCTCAAGTGCCCCGGCTACAGGAAAGAACTCAGTAACAACTGAGAAGGACATATGTGACCTAAAGTTAAACGTCAATCATAAGAGAATGAAGAAAGAGATGTTAAATTCCCCAAAAGAGATCCCAGATCCCTTCATAACACAAGACCCCCCGCTAGTAACAAAAGAACCAATTGATTTGAATGGTCATTGGTTCGAAACTCTGGATGAGGTGGCAGACGAATCTCAAGGAGAAGATGAGACGATGGAATTGTCAGACTCCGGCCAGTAGCATGTCAGTTTTCCCAAGTTTTCTTCTTGCTACTTTAAAAAAAATAATTATGAATCTCTTTTCTTGGAATTGTAGAGGAGTTGCCTCCATTTCTTTTCTTTGTAGATTGAGAAATGCTATAAAACGGAAGAAAGCAAATATCTTGATCCTAACTGAAACTCGAGTGAGTAGAAGCAAGGTGGATCTTATTATCAGGAAGCTGGGTTTCAATAATTGGGTCTGATTGGAAGCAACTGGGTTCTCTGGGGGAATTTGGTTACTTTGGAAGGTAGATGTTATTTCTATTCAGTACGTGTCCTCGACAACTGAAATTCTTCATGTGCATATTAGAATGGCAGGTAAGTCACAATGTCACTGGCTCTCTTGTGTCTATGCGAAGCCTGGTTGTAGTTTTCGTCAAAATCTCTAGGAGGATTTGATTTAATACAGTAATGATGTTGATGGTCCTTGGATTGTGATTGGTGATTAATGATTATTTGTCTAGTGAGGACAAGCAAGGGGGATCTACCCCTAATTATAGTTCAGAGACATTTTAATAATTATATACAACAAATTGAACTCGTAGAAGTGGAATATGTGGGGGAGAATTTCACTGTGGAAAGGGACCTCTTAAAGGAAATAATTGATTGGGCTTTCACAAATAGTGAGTGGAACCGTTTGTATCCTCTTACTAAGGTGCATCATCTTAATAAATTTGGATAAGATCATAGACCCCTTCTTTTAAAGAGCTCTCCTGATAGTATGTGTAGATGCCATCCACAACATTTTCAATACCAAGCTGCCTAGTTCTTAGAGGATGGTTTTGCTGACATTGTGAGTGTTGATTCAGAGAGAAAGGATTTGTAAAATACTTGTATATTATTGATGAGCTGAATAGGTATTTATATACAATAGGTAACCTTAGTTATTAATGATATAATATCATATCATATCATCTATACTAAATATAGAATATTACGTACTAATGACAGAATATTACATATCATATAATATCGCTACAATATCTCTATATTCCTTCTCAAGTTGGAGTATAGATGTCAATCATACCCAACTTGTTGCAAAGATATTCAATCCGAGCCCCATTAAGAGCTTTGGTGAGAAGGTCGCCTAGTTGATCATTGGATCGGACATGTCTTGTAGAGATAAAATTTTTCTTGAGCTTATCTCGAATAAAATGACAGTCGATCTCAATATATTTTGTGCGTTCATGGAATACTGAATTAGAAGCTATGTGTAGCGCCACTTTATTGTCACACCACAATATTGCTGGTAATGAGGTTTTAAGGCCCACCTCCTTCATTAATTGATATATCCAGACTATCTCACATACAAATTATGCCATGGCCCTGTATTCTGTTTTTGCACTCGACCGTGTGACACTACATTTTATTTCTTGCTTCTCCAAGATACCAAATTTCCTCCGACAAAGACACAGTAGCCGGTAGTGGACCATCTTGTGGCCTTTGATCCACCATGATCAGCTTTATAAAAATACTCAATATCTATATAGCCATGGCTCTTGTACAATATCCCATGACCTGAAGATCCCTTCAAATAATGTAACACATGTTCTAAGGCTTCCCACTATCGAATAGTTAGAGAGACCATAAATTGGCTAAGAACACTCACTGGATAAGTGATATCAGGGTGGATAACCGTAAGATAATTCAATTTTCCAATTAATCTTTTGTACCTTTCTGGGTTATCGACCAGCTTGCTCTTAGCAGCTTCAATGGGATTTTCATATTGTATACTACCATCAGCATCAAGTAGCAGATTATAAACCATAGGAAAGCTAGTTGGGGAAGCTGCAAATTTACCAGTTTCTTTCAGCATATCAAGAACATATTTTCTCCGAGTCAATAAGATGCCCTTCCTGCTCCTTATAACTTCAATTCCCAAGAAGTACTTTAATGAACCTAGATTCTTCATTTGAAAATGGGAGTTAAGGAATGATTTGAGTGATGAAATCCCTAAGGTATCGCTCCCTGTAATCACAATGTCATCGACATACACAACTAGTAGAATTATGCCAGCACTTGTTCTATGATAGATACCGAATGATCACACTTACTCTGGCACAAGCCAAAGTCTTTCATGATAATACTAAATCTATCAAACCATGCTCGAGGGCTTTGCTTCAACCTGTATAAAGATCTCTTAAGATGATACACTTTACCATGCTCCCCTTGAGCAATAAACCCAGGTAGTTGCTCCATATATACTTCTTCAAGAAGATCACCATGTAATAAGGCATTTTTGATATCCAACTGAGAGAGATCCCAACCATAAGTATAAGCCAGAGGGATAAGAGACGAACAGAGGAAAGCTTGGCCACAGGAGAAAAGGTCTCAGAATAGTCAACACCATACTTCTAAGCATAACCTTTAGCAACAAGACAAGCTTTAAGACGTTCAAGAGTGCCATCAGCCTTAGTTTTAGGGGTCAACACCCATTTACACCCAATGGCTTTCTTTCCTGTCGGTAACTCAACTAAAGACCATGTACCATCACGATCAACGGCCGTTATCTCCTCTTCCATAGCAGTACACTAACCCAGGTGGGACAAGGCCTCAGAAAGGGATTGAGGGACAAAAATAGTATCTAAAGAGGTAACGAAAGCACGAGAAGCAAAGGAGAGGTGGTCATATGAAACAAATGAAGAAATAAGATAGGTACAAGTGCGTTTACCTTTGCGAAGAGCAATGGGCAGATCGAGGGAAGGATTTGGAGCTGGAGCAAGAACAAGAGGGGTCTCAGAGGTAGGGACCGAATCAGGCTTAGAATGAGGAATACTCATCGCAGGATCTGATGAGGAAGTAGACAATGGCAGGGTAGAATTTGGTGTAATAGCAGTAATGGTGTCCTTCATATGTCTGGTTAAACCCGAGACAAAGGTGGTTGACCAGGTACTAGTGCAGGAGCTGGGGCCCTCTTGAAAAGTAACATAAGCAGACTAGAGGAATGTGACCATCAAGAATAGAGGAAGGCATGCGATTAATGAGAAAGCAAGCAGTGGAGACCGCATCGGCCTAAAAAGGTTTAGGAACCTTCATTTGAAACAGAAGGGCACGGGCTACTTCTAATTGGTCACAATTTTTTCTTTCAGCAATGCCATTCTGAGCTGGTGTATCCACACAAGAGAATTGATGGATAATACCGTGTTGAAGCATAAAAGAGCAAAATGATTCAGAAAAATATTTTTTAGCATTATCACTGCGCAAAGTTTAGATAGACATATTGAATTGATTCTTAATTTCAGCAGTAAAGGCAGAAAAATGGGAGAACAACTCAGAACGATTTTTCATTAAATATAACCAAGTAGTACGGGAATAATCATCCACAAATGTAACAAAGTACTTGAAATCAACTTTGGACTCAACTGGACATAGACCCTAAACATCATAATGTACTAACTCAAAAGGAGACAAAGCTCATTTATTGACTTGAGAAACTAAAGGAAGACGGTGATGTTTTGCAAACTGACATGACTCACACTCTAAGGATGACAAATACTGAAACTGAAGATAAACCTTTTTCAAAGATGATAAAGATAAATGACCCAAATGAGAATGTACTTCAAAAGGAGTGATACCACCCGTACAAGCTACCGCACGCGACCCTTGATCATTGAGGAAGTAATGACCGCCAGATTCATAACCTCTACCAATAATCTTCTTTGTCAAAACATCCTGTATCAAGCAATGATCAAGGAAAAGTGAGACCCAACAGTTTAATTTACACATAAGTTTACTAGGAGACAAAAAGTTAAAAGCAAGGTTAGGGACATTAAGCACAAACTTTAAATGAATAGAAGAGGTAGGTTTAACTGTGCTTGAACCAAGGACACGGGATTGGGAACCTTCCGTAATGGTAATGTTAGAAGGGTTGGCATAAGAATTGTAAGTAGAGAAGATATAGCAGTTACCTGTCATGTGGTCAGTAACACCAGAGTCTATGACCCATTTGGAGGAAAAAGAGACAAGGGCAATACCCTCATTACCTATTGCAATAGCAGCACTAGCAGGAGAATTGCTAGACTTCAATTGAGCATATTCAGTAGCAGAAATGGTAACCGTGTCATTAGCAGTTGTGGCCACATGTGCAGAATTTTGTCAATTCTGTTTGTTCTGGAGTTTATGACATGTACGTTTTGTATGAACAGGTTCCTTACACTAGTAACAAATCACATCTTTTGACTCCTGATTAGAACCCCCTGGTATAGAACTATGAGGATTAGGTGGCCCACGAGTATTATTTTAACCACGACTGAGCAAGGCGCTAGTAGGCACAGTAGAAGCTGGTGAATAGATGTGTTCAGTTCTCAATACACGAGAAAAGGCTTCTTTAAGAGAAGGAAGATGAGCCCCTGATAAAATTTGAGAACGAGCAGCCGCATATCAAGACAGAAGTGCAATAAGAAAACTCATGGTAGCCATATGCTCTCGATGAGACACATTGACCTTTCTCTCATCAGAAATAGGCATGAGGGCATTGAGTTCTTCATACATGCCTTTGAAATCTATAAAGAAGGCTGTAAGAGGATGATCATCTTGCATCTCTGCAAGATGGAAAGACCTGCAAACCTCATATATTCGAGAAATATTATTCTTGCTGGAGTATAAGAATGCCAAGTAGTCCATTAGTTCCTTAACAAATTCACAGTGAGTAATAGATGGCATGATCTCACTATCAATAGAATTACAAATTTATAAGAGAAGCCATGCATCATCCCTTAACCATGACTTGTGAGAGGGATCTTTCTCTTCTACAGGGTCATTAGTCAAGTGATCTTCCTTCTCAATACTTTAAAAGTAAATACAAATAGATTTACTCCAATCTAGGTAATTTTTCCAGGTTAATTTGTATTCTGTAATCTTAGTGACTACTGAAACTATCTCAGAAAATATTGTGGACTTAGTTGCAGCCATCCAAAATAGATTAGGATTAATAAAATCAACCAAACAACGATTAGCCAAAAGAACTAGATTATTTAATTACTGTAGCTTCATTGGGAGCCCCATAAGAATAAATATTCAAACCAATGAGGAAGACCACTCCAAGGGACAAATAAAATCACCACAATGAACAAACTGATATGGAATTAGAAATAGCAAATCTGCCGCCAGAAAATACAGATTAGAGATAGAAGACCCAATATGTGACAGTCAAAACCAGGGCATAAAACTTCAGGGGTATGCTAAGGAAGATGAGTCGATCCCAAAGGAGTGAATCACAGTTGGAAAAGGTCACCGGAGATGGCCTCATGCGCCGGCGCGTGAAATTTCTGGTGAAGCTGACGGTGGCACGTGACACTCACGCGTTGCTCAGATAGCCATAAAATTTTGGGGAAACGCCGATTGCGGCAGTGCAGTGGTCCCTAGCTGGCGCGTGTCATGGCCTGTCATAAGAAAGTATGACGTAACGGTGGTGAATAGTGCTGTCAGAACAGAGATGAAAGAACAACAAAAAACTGACGCAAAAAACAGCCGAACGTGCACCCAAATTTTAAAGCTCTGATACCATGTTAATTCAGAGAGAAATGATTTGTAAAATGCTTGTATATTATTGATGAGCTGAATAGGTATTTATATATAATAGGTAACCCTAATCATTAATGATATAATATCATATTATCATATCGTATCGTCTATACTAAATACATAATATTACATACTAATGATAGAATATTACATATCCTATAATATCGCTACAATATCTCTACAGTGAGGAATTGTTGGAGTAAGGAAAACTAGAAGGATAAAGTTTATTCTTTTGCTAGAAAAGCAAGGGAGTAGAATAGAAGTAAGGTGAGAAATATCTCTACTAAGAAGAGGACTCTCCTTTGAAGGATAGAAGGTTTGGAGATAGCTAGGAGCTATAGAGACAACCAATACTTGGTGCATAAAGAAAAAGAGATCTGGAAAGAGTATAATAAAGTTCTTGCATAGGAAGAATTAAAGTGGCTCCAAAAATCTCGATGCAACTGGCTTAAATAGGGAGACAGGAACAATAAATTCTTTCATACTTCTACAATTATAAGAAGAAGAAGAAGAAATATAATTCAAGGGCTAAAAGACTTAGGGCGACTGGGTTTTTTTACTAACAGGAACTGAAGAACATGGCTTTATGTTACTACAATGATTTATTTAAAAGCAAACTTGCTTTATTCCAACATCTTACCACTACTACCCTCTTTCCTACCATGAGTGAAGAGGATATGGCTATGTTATCTGTAATGACCTTAGAAAATATATAGATAAATAATATTATTTCAATAAGTATATGTTATATTTTTCCATGAGGAAATTTGATAGTTGAGTGGTTAGAGATAGTGGAATGTAGGGGTGTTCACAATGCCTATAACCCGGTCCGCCTACCCGAGCTCGCAAAAAAAGTGCCCAGCCCAACCCTAAAAAAATTGCCCAAAATGTATTTGGGTAGGGCCTGGCCGGGCCAAATTTCGGGCAGGGTATACTGCCCTGCCCATTTGACCCAGCCCTATATATATATTTTTTATTTTTTTAAAATTCTTATTTCTTTTCTTAGCTTATTCTATTTGTAATTTTACACTTTTTACTTTAGCTAGCAACTCTCCTTGCTCATTTTTAAAATATTAAACAAAACTCTTATATTTATGTAGATACAAAGTTGCTCATCTGCTTTACTTGTTAAGTATTCGATTAATGGTATTGTAATAACGCTACAAATATCTGACCTCTACATATTTCAATATTTTTTTTATATATGCAATAGACTTTAAAATTTTAATTACTATCTTTTTGTTACTTTATTCTTAGTGAATTATAGATATTATTTAACTATTGAAGATATAAATATGATATTATTTTATAAGTTCATAATTGCAGATTTTTTTCTCACAATACGAGCAGAACATCACAATTTGAGCATGCCCAGCCCGCCCATGCCCAGTTCGCTCATGCCCAATCCGCCCATACCCAGCTTAAAATAGTTAGGGCTTTTACCGGGCAGGGCTAGGTATTGGGCTACAAAATGTAGCCCAGACCTTTTTTGGGCAGGGGCAGCCCTGCCCATCCCTGCCCATGCACACCCCTAGTGGAATGAAGGGGAGGTATTTGGTTTGAATCTTGGCTCAAGCTAAGTGGAATTTCTTTTTACTACAGATATTATGTTAAATTACAAAAATGCCACTCTGTCAATTTTAGTTTTAGCATGCTTCTCCTTTCCCATTTTCTGTCAGGGTCTAGAGAAAGAGAGAGAGAGAGAGTTGAGAAGCTTTGAGAGAACTCTCGTTGCCTTATTTCTGTTAGCTCTCGCCATCATGTTGCTGTCACTGATTATCATTCCAGTTTCTGTGGACTTCCTCATTGCTTAGAGCTCAGCTATGGCAAGCTTTTCTCCCTCATTTTTTGTTATGCAACTATATAGTCTGAGCAACTGTAGCACTTTTGCCATTTTTTTTCTTTGTTCAATGTTGGGTGGCTGTTGCTCTAGGAAAATTTGCTCTGTTTTCTTCTGTTCAGGTCAATATATCCATGTCACTGTCAGAGCTCTACTGTTGCTGTTACAGTCTCTACCTTCCTTCTTTCTTGTTGCTATAAAGTTCTGTTGTGGTGTATGGTAAACCTAGCACTTCCCTCTCTATTGATCATTCATAGCTTTGGGTTAGATGATTTAACTTTCCTTGCAACTTTGGTTGATGATGCTATGAAGAAAGGGAAATTTGAAAATTATCTTGTATTGCTAAGTTAATTAATGTAAGGGAAAGTTGAAGAGCAGAGTCAGAAAGATTAGCATGTGTATATATATTGATTGATGTTCAAAAAAAAATTGTTAGTGCATGGGGTTAAGTTGAATTGGAGAATATGAAATTTGGATAAAGATGTTGAATTTAAATATGGTTACAAAGTGTGTGGATATGTATTTAATTTCAATCATTCCCTGGTGTTGCTTATATGAATAGTGCGTGGGGTATGAGGGTATTGCAATAATGCTTGGAAAATTGTTGGAAAAAGGATTTAAAGATTAAATGATCATTTAAAAGAAAAAGGATAAAGATTTAAATGATGTTTGATGGGCTAAAATATTGAAGCTAAAATTTTAATACATTAAAGGAAATACAAATTATTTGTTCTTGTAAGTTGAAATTGGATGTTGAAGTGATATTGTTGGAATTTATAAATAGATGATCTTAAAAATATATGCTTAAAGTAGCATAGTTATATGTTTATGGAAGTAGAAGTTCTTTAATATACAATGATTTGGTTGAATTAAAATCTTTCAAGCTCTCGATAGAAATTAGAGAAAAGAATTAAAATTGTCTGTGTATATAAATATTTATTGTTACTATGGTGGCAGTTAAATTTATTGAATTTGAACTTGTCAAGGAGAAAGCGGAAAGGTGGAGGATAATTTCTAAAGTTTAAATATTTGATTTGTTAACTATGAGTGATAAGTTATGTTATCATTTAAATTATCATGATATTATTTGGAGAAAAATAGGGATTAAAGTTTGAGTTCTCCTTTTATTTTAAAGTGTTATAAATTGATCATGGGGACACAATTTTGGATTGTTAAAATTATAATTTAATTTTAATAAATTATTTTTGGTATATTAGTAAATTAAGAAGTAAAAAATAATTGGAAGTTGTTTAATTGGAAAGAGTAGAGGTTTGGGAGTGTGACAGGTGAGTGAATAACATCCCATGAGAATAATAGTTTTAATAATATCTTGCTATTTGATATAATTTATTTACAGTATCCACTCTTAAACATGATTTGCTAAACGCATATTTATTGGGATTGTCAAGTTGTTATTTGATTAATGTCATTGAATTTTTATCAAATGGCTTATAAAATCATTATGCTTACGAATGGAAGGGACAAAGAAGGTTCAAAAATATTTTTGTAAACTTTTATGTTGAGACGATTTTCATTCCAAAATATTTTTATATGAATTCCTCTTGTTTGAAAAGGGTTTTACTGCAGGTAAATTGAAAGCAATATTATGAGATTTTATTTTGGATTTCATGCTAGGGTTTTTGTTTATGGAATACTCTTCATGAGACTTCAATATTTAAGGATCTTGATCTTCATTTAATGTAAATTGACCCCATGCATGCTTAGAAATATATTTTTGAGAGGATGAATACAAAACACTGGTTATTAACAATAGTACTGTTAGTTCTTGATGCACCATGGTTAAACTCGAGTTCGATGAATATTTGTGAGCACAGTACTCATGCCAAATATTTGTTGGATTTATTCTCACGCGTGTTATTCGTGGGTCTTATACCTGTGTCTATTATTTGTGGGTTTTGTACCTGTGCATGGTTTTGTGGCTTCAAGCCACACTGGAATAGTTAATTACCCTCATGGACTGTATGTCTATGTTAGATAATTTGTTCTGTTAAAGCCCTACGAAAAGATGAGATTTAAAAATTATCGTTTAAAACTGGTTGCTTTAAACAAGTTGTTTTACTAAGGATTAGATTGATTTGATTAATGATTTTTATGAAGATTCTTTTTTGCAATATTTCTATAATGCAAAAATTGAGATTTATTATCAATCCTCATTATTCGAAGTTAAATCTATTTAAATTATTTCTTTCCATATTTTATTATTTTTTAATAGAACTTTATTCATCGGTAGATTATTTTGACTTGAGATAATGCTATTGACCTTGTTCCTCGACTGAGTAGCGGAAATCTTCTCTATTGATATGAAGTTGCTACTCCGTTTTGTGTATCTGCTATAGAATGAAAATATAACTTATACATTTATATATTATTTTTGGAAATTAGATACTCCACTTAGTCTATAGATATGATTTTGATTATCCTTGTCATTTTTATGGATTAATATACATGCTCGAGGTTATTTTTAATCATTAAATTAGTTATTCTGTGTAAATATTTGAGGCTTACGGAATACAAATTTTTCATATTGTGTGTTAGTCACCCTATGATTTTCAGGGGGTGACATTATCGGCTAGGGTAACTAACGATGAAATCAAATATGCCTCTTTTGACCTTAGGGCTTTCAAAGTGTTAGGTTCGGATGGAATTCAAGCTATTTTTAATTAGGAATACTAGAATATTGTTGGGGTGTCTATTTGTGATATGGTTAGAGGATTCTTCAATGATCCAAGAACATTCATAGAAATTAACAATAACAATATTGTTCTTATTCCTAAGATGGAAAAACTGGAGACCATTAAAGATTTCAGACCTAGTTCTCTTTTGCAATGTGAGCTATAAAATTATACTAAGATCTTTAGTAGCATACTTAAGAATATCATGAGGAAAGTAGTTGGTAATCATCAATGTAGTTTCATATCAGGAAGGCAAAGTAGTGATAATATTATTATTGCTCAGGAAGTCATTCATGCCATGGGCCTAAAAAAAGGAAGCAATGGGTGGTGGGGGGTGAAAGTTGATTTAGAGAAAGCATATGACTGTTTAGAGTGGCCCATCATCCAAGACACTTTCTGGGATATTGGTCTTAATGAAAGGATGTGTGATGATATCATGGCTTGCATTACTAACTCTTCTTTTAAGGTCCTATGGAATGGTAAAGCCTCTAATAAATTTCAACCATTTAAGAGGATATGGTAGGGTGATCCTATCTCTCCCTACATCTTTACTTTGTGTATGGAGAGGTTGAATCATATCATTAATGATGCTATTGCAAAAGGCTTGTAAAAGGCAAGAGGCCTTCCTATATCTCATATTTTCTTTGTAGATGATTTAATTCTATTTGGAGAGGCTTTTACTAACCAAGTTGATATTATGCTAGCTTGTCTAAATAAATTTTGTGATGCTTTGAGAAAGAGGATGAACAAGATGAAGACAAAAATCTATTTTTCTAAAAATTTTTACTTCTCTCGTGCTATTAATCTAAGTCAACAAATAGGTGTTGGTTTGCGAGGGATTTGGGAAAATATTTGGGAATTCCTCTCCTCCATAAGAGAGATTCTTACTTCACTTTTTACCCCATTTTGGAGAGGACACAGAAAAAGCTATTTGGATGGAAAAGCTGTCTGAGCCTTATAGGACATGCTACCCTCATTAAGGTAGTTCTATTTGCTCTTTCCTCTTATCACATGCAAACTATGATTCTTCCTAAAGGCCTTCAAAAGGACCTAGAAAAGAAGAGTAGAAGTTTTCTTTGGGGTGAATAGAATAAAGAGAGGAAATTAGATCTTCTTTCTTGGGACCAAGTCACTAGAGACAAAAAGGAAGGTGGTATGGGAATTAGGAACCTTGGCAAGCGGAATGAGCTTTTGTTATAAAACTTTGCTAGAACATCTTGGTTGACAAGGAGGCCTTATGGGTCAAAAATCTTAAAAGCCAGGTAAAATATAGGGAAACAACTATACCGGATGTTTAAAATAAGAGAAAAACCTCCTGTACTTGGAGGGGTATATGTGATGTTTGGAAAAAATTCAAAAGAGGAGTGGGAGTTAAAATCAACAATGGAGTTACTTATACTTTTTGGTTTGATAATTGGTCAGAGATTAATATCCCCTTGTTAATCTTATACCAGGTTATGGGGCTTGGGTTGATAAGAATGAAAAAGTAGCTGACTATGTCAATCCTTTGGGTAATTGGGATAGGAACAAATTATCTATCTGGCTCTATCCACATGTGATTGATCGCATTATGAGTCACATTTCCCACTGAGGAGAGAGGAGAGGATAAATTCTGCACATCATTTTCTTTTTACAGGTATTCATCAATAGGCGGATAGTATCTGGAAGCTCTTATAGGGATGGTCAGTGCTAAAGAATATCAAATCCTTTATGTGGCTTTTCTCACATGATAGGGTACATACGACACAACTCAAGGCTAGGAGAGGCATTGTAGAGTTAGCTAGTTGTCCTTTTGATTGTACTTAGGAGGAAGACCCAATGCACCTGCTTAGAGACTATTCAAATGCTAAGGAAAGGTATTGTGCACAAAAATAGTTTAACACCACAATACAAGTCCTTTACACGGATAATAGATCATAATATTTTAACCAATCACTTGATAGTTTTCTTAAAACCAATGGTATTTTGCACAAAAGCAGTTGCCCTTATAGTCCTCAATAAAATGGAATTGTCGAATAGAAAAACAAATAACTTCTTGAAGTTGTTTACGTACTCTTTTTATACTTGTCATACTCCAAAGTTTTTCTGAGGGGATGCCATACTCATTGCTACTCATTTAATTAATCGTCTCCCTAATCGTGTTATGTCCTTTGTTACCCCTTTAGAAAAACTTTATGAGACCTACACGGTCACTCACCTTGTCTACACCTTACTGCTTCACATCTTTGGTTGTTCTGTCTTTGTACATCAATATCACCCACTATCTAAATTTGATCCCATATCTATCAAGTGCATCTTCTTAGGATACTCCAATTCCTAAAAAGGTTATAGGTGTTATGATCCTATCACTAAACACCTCTTTGTCAATCGAGATGTCACTTTTGTAAAACACGAGTCCTACTTTACTCAACCTTCCACTCAGGGGAGAATTTGAGTGAGTTTCAGCTTGAGTGTCTTCTAGAACCCATACCTCCATATGTTTCTATCTAGATGCCTACAAACCCATCCAATGTTATGTCAAATGTTATGCCACTGCCACACCTAGAAGTCTAAACTTAGAAGTTTGATAATACTTAAGTAGAAACAAATAGGTAGTTGGGTCCAACATACTTGAGGATGTACCACTCCCTGAATGGGTGGAAGGTCTTGTGAGTAATGATGAGCATACTCAAGCAACAGAGACAAGTGAGGTAGAACTCCCTATTGCATTAAGGAAGAAAACTCAAGCATGCATTAAGGATCATATTAAGAAGTATATGTCTTATTCCACTCTCTCTGAGAATAATTACAGCTTTGTTACTAATCTTGATCTAATTCAAGTCCCTAAAACTTTGTATGAAGCCTTTGAGAGCCCATGATAAAAAATGTAGTAATGGAAGAAATAAAAGTGTTAGAAAAGTGTAAAGATATTATAAGATATGTAAAATCTTGTAATTAGTATATATAATAGGATATCATATTATTTATTAATTTCTAGGATTCTCTATTGTGTATATATATACCCTTTCATAATATCAATAAAGTAAAAAGTATTTTGCATCATATTTTCTCTTTGAATATGGTACCAGAGTAAGTTAAGTAAAAAGCTTAATTTCTATTTCTTCTTGGTGTCGTGTCACTCTTTCTGTCCCATCACCCTCTTACATTTAGATTTCTAGTTCTCATCCTTAGATGACAACATATATTGTCCAGGGAGGAGCGTAGGGTTCCTATCAGCCATCCCCCAGAGTCTCACCGTCAACTGAGCCATGTGTGGTGCTCACGCACCATCAGCAAATTCATTGGAACTCTATTTTTTGGCATCGACATTCTGGTTTTCCCTACGAGATCTGTTCATATGGATTTTACTTGGGTCGACTTGCCTTTTTTGACCTGTTCGTGTGGTTTTCAACGGTGTTCTATTTTGTGATTTTTGACAATGTTCTGGATGCTCTGCTTCTGTCTGACGGTGTTCTGTTCATGATGCTTTGTTTTTGTCTAATGGTGTTCTATCCGTAATGCTCTACTTATGTTTGGTAACTTATTTTCCCCTAGTGTGTCTCTTTGGTCTTCCTAGAATTTAGTTGCCTCTGTATCATTTGTTTAATTTCATTATTAACATCTTTGATAGATGTGAATAAGAATATCACAATTTTTGAGATAGTTCCAATAGTCACTAAGATTATTGAATACAAATTGACTTGGAAAAGTTATTTACCTTGGAGAAATGTATTCATATATACTTTTAAAGTATTGAGAAGGAATATCACTTGACCAATGATCCCGTGAAGAGAAAGATACCTCTTGCAAGTTATGATTAAGAGATGACGCATGACTTCTTTTACATATTCGTAACTCTATTGACAGTCAGATCATGTCTTCTATTACTCATTGTGAATTTGTTAAATAACTAATAGACTACTTGGCACTCTTATACTTAGGTAAAAACAATATCTCTTGAATATTTGTATATCTTTCCATCGGGTCGAGATGACAGATGACGGTCCCCTTACGACCTTCTTTATGGATTTTAAAGGACTGTATGAAGAGCTAAATGCTCTCATACCTATTTCTAATGCGAGGAAAATCAATATGTCTTACTGAGAGTAGATGACGACCTTTCTTACTGCACTTCCACCTCTATATACAGCTGCTCGTTCTCAAATTTTATTTGAGGTTTAGCTGCCCTATCTTGAAGAAGTATTCTCTTGGGTACTGAGAATTGAACAAACCTCTTTACCTTCCCCTCTTGCGCCTACTAGCATTTCTTAATCGAGGTTAGAATGATAATCGTGGGCCACCTCATCATCGTGGTTCTATACCAGGGGTCTTAATCATGTGTCAAAGGACGTGATTTGTTACTACTGTAAGGAATTAGGTCTACGAAGCGTATGTATCGTAAACTTCAAAATAAACAAAATAAAAAAAAATTGCATATGTGGCCACCACAACTAATGACACAGTTACTATTTTTGCTGCTGAATATGCTCAATTAAATTCTATCAATCCCCCTATGAGTGCTACTATTGCAACAGGTAATAAGGCTACTACCCTTGTCTCTTCTTCCTCCAAATGGATCGTAGGTGCTACTAACCATATGACAGGTAACCACTATCTCTTCTCTACTATAATTCTTATGCATCCCTTCTAATATCACCATTGTAGACAGTTCCTAATCCTATGTTCTTTATTTTGGCACTGTGGACTTTACCTCTTCTATTCATTTGAAATCCTTGCTCAATGTCCCTAACCTTGAATTTAACATTTTATCCCCTAGTAAACTTACGTGCTAATTAGGCCTCATTTTTTTCTAACCATTGCTTGATATAGGATATTTTGACAAAGAAGATTATTGGTAAGGTTTACGAATATGGTAGTCACTACTTCTTTGATGATTAGGGGTCTCTTGCAGTGGCTTGTATCAGTGGTGTCACTCTTTTTGAAACACATTTTCTTTTGGGTCATTTATCTTTATCGTCTTTAAAAAAGGTTTATCCTCAATTTCAACATATGTCATCATTAGATTGAGTCATGTCAATTTACTAAACACCATCGTCTTCGTTTAGTATCTTGAGTTAATAAATGGACTTCATCTTATTTTGAGTTAGTATACTTCGATGTTTGGGGTCCATGTCCAGTTGAGTCCAAAGCTGGTTTCAAGTACTTTGTTACATTTGTTGATGATTATTCCTGCACTACTTGGTGATATTTAATGAAAAATTATTCTAACTTGTTCTCTCACTTTTGTGCCTTTAAGTCGAAATTAAAACCAATTCAATACTTTTATCCATACCTTGAGCAGTGATAATGCTAAAGAATATTTTTCTGAATCATTTTGCTCTTTCATGCTTTAAAACATAATTCTCCATCAATCTTCTTGCATTCTCATTAATCGCATACCTTTCTCTATTCTTGATGGTCACATTCCTTACAACTCTTTTTTCTTCCAAATATTTGTTTCCCATTACTCCTAAGACTTTTGGTTGTGTTTTGTTTGAGATATACATCATACTATCTCTAAATTAGATCATAAGTCCCTCAAATGTGTCTTTTTTTGACTACTTTTGTGTTTAGAAAGGTTATAAGTGTTTCTTTCATACTCTTAATCGTTATCTAGTTTCTACTAATGTTACTTTCCAGGAATCTATTGCTTATTTTGCTTTTAACATATCTGATCATCCCTCTCCACTTGCTGAAGAGGATCTTCTTTTGGTATATTTTGTCATTCCCTCACCATCACTGGCAGCAGCTCCCATACTGACACCTGGTCAACCTCAAACATCTTTACTTTCGTATGTCTTAGGGACTATTCAGTAGCATTTGGAACCACTTACAAGATCTTGGAAATCCATTAGCTAAATTTAAATTTTTTACTCTTCTCAGGTTACTGTTCATATGGTATTCCATATTCGGTGATAAACTTCAGAAAATCATAATTAATTCTACAAAAATTAAAATGAAGTGGTTTAAAAAGCTACGTGAAGATAACATGTTGAAATTTAAGGAAAAATAATTTTTTGACTAAATTCTTAGTCAATTAATACAGTTTATTCGTCAAATATTACTGTTCATTTGGTCAAAAATATTGAAAACATATTCTAGTCCCTAACTTTGGAAAATTCTTTCTCTTTGTACATACATCAAAATAGATGTTCTTGGAGTCAAAACAAAGCTTGACATGTTAACTAAATATTTGCAAAATTTCATATATTTATTTCATCATTTACTATTTTTCATTACATCATGAACATCACTACTTATATTAGTTATATAGCAACATTATATCTAATAATTCTTCACATAATATTTATGCTATCCAATCCTTAGCTTTTCTTCATGCTTCATCATCATCTTTCATCATTCATAAACCTTCTAGGATTGGGATTACATGGAGGGGTGAGATTTCTGGGGAAATCTCAGTAGCAAACGGTATTAAATAATGCATGCATTAATGTAAATACTTGTGCTTGCTTGTGAAAGTGTTAAAATTGTGTAAAATGCATGCTTCCATGTAATATATGAAATACAATTGGCCAAAGTAATCATAGAAATAGAGCTTCAATGATAAACACATATGCAACACAATTCAACATAGCCATAGCAAAACTAAGCATAGCATTCAATACATACAAGTTTAGGATAAGTTTACTATCTCATATATTTGACTTTATTCTTACTTTAACTTTACTTTGCCTCTTTCTTCTTACTTCTCTTGGATGTGTGGCTTCCTTTTTAGAGCCCAAAATCAAATCCTAACATCATATAATCATCCATCTATTACAATCTAACTTTCTCTTGAACATTGAGCTCATTTAACTATATTAACTTTCCTTAATCTTAAATAATGGACTTGACCTTTGAATCAATTGATGTCTTAAGTTTACCCTATACAATTGCATCTTTTGAATCCATTTATGAGTTTAGAATCATGAAATTCTAACTCCTATGCTCTGTTTTGGACAGATTTAAAAAACATGGATAATTCTTCCAGAAATTCTCATTTTGATTCCAATGCTTCCCATACTTGTCTCTCTATATCCCACACAACTTTTTATTTTAAAACTATTAGAATCATGAAAATCATGAAATTCTAATCACTATTCATATGAGTGAACAGTAACAAAAAAGCATTCCAAGAATTACAACTTTCAATTCCAATGCTTTCAATGTTCAAAACCTATCCAATCCTACACAAAGTCATCATATAAATTGAATAAAAGCATTAAATAATTGAAATTATGTCTTCTTCTATCATGAACAGTGTAGACCGAAGCATATCTTCAATGGCCAAGTCAAGAATATCAACTTGATTCAACAACCAATCACTTAACTAACTTGTTTAAAGTTCAATCACATAACTCTAACTTTAATTTCTTCTTTCTCCTTTCATCTAAAGTTTTGGATAACACATACACCTTAGAGAAAAATTAACTTTCTTCCATAAAAACCCTAAGTTTAAGCCCCCTAAATTAGAGAAAAATAAACTAGGATAGATTCCTTACCTTTAATCTCTAACTAGCTTGAACTTTAGACATTGGTTTCTTCTTTGTCTTGGTTTGAGTTTCCATTTTGAAATAGCCTCCCCAAGGGTTCTTCCTTCACAGTTTTGAATAAAAAATATGGGGGTATTTATAGAAAATTCCGATGGAAAATGAATACCAAGATCACTTCATGCACTATTTGATCTAATGGCTCATATTTGATCTTGGATTAACTTGCCCTAGAAGGCAATGAGATGACATCATCAAAGGACACCTCATAGTCCATGTGACAAAATTACAAAGGGAGGAAGCATCTAAAATTTTTTTAGTCTAATCCAGTACCAAATAAGTCCGATTTTCTAAAAACCAGACTGTTTTCTGAATCTAATTTTTCTAAGATTCCATAATATGTTTTCTGACCTTAAATCTAGTATCCAGATTCTTCCTACCAATGTTATTCTTATACTGGGTCTAAAGTTAATTACATATCCCTTGGCAGATTACTAAAACACCCCTTAGTTCTTCTTTATTTACTTTAAAACCTTAAGGGTATTATCGTCTTTTCACATCTCATCAGAGTATTCCCTGACCTTGGTCAACTATTCTGGGAACTCTCCTTGACTGTTTAACCTTACTCAAATGACCAAAATGCTCTTCGTCTAACTTTGACTCAATGACACAACATAGTGGCATACTCAGAAGTATTTTCATACTTTTATATTTTTTTAGGTCTTTATTAGCCTTGGTCCACACACTTATCTAAAAATATTATTGGGCCTATAAGGCACTATTTTAAGCCCTCTACATGATCCACTACCTTCATGGGCTCATCTCTTGAGAAATTTTCCTGTAACATATTTATCGGGTGTTTTAATCCACTTTAAATTCCATAATAAATTATGCATAACTCTTTTTTAAGCTCTATCAGTTTCATAAATTCTTATATTAATTAAAAGAATTTTCTGCCAAATTTGATCTTATTCTAAGATCCAGAGGATACTGTATTAATTTTTCTTTATTTAGAAATTAATATAAATTTTTTGGGACCTCAAATCAAAATTCGATGTTGTGTCAAACTGATCAAAATAATTTTCTCTATTTACTAGGAAATTTTGGGACTAATATGATTTTGGATATTTTTAGGCCTTTTTCGGCTTAACTTTCAATAATTATCAATTTGTCTTTAAACTTTTAAAAATTACACTTTAGGCCCTCAAATTTTCATAATTATACTTAATGGGCTAAAGCTTTTGTCTACTTTACACTTTGCACATAGAACTTTTATACTTTTCATTTTAGTCCCTTGTCTTTATAACTTTATCTAATCATTATTTTTCCTTTCTATTCATCATAACAATCATTTCCAAACTTTTTCACTATTAGTATTATCCAGATAGGGGAAAATTAGGATGTGACACAACTACCCTTGTCTTAGGTTTATACTAGATATTTGAAGGAAACCAATACTGCCATTGCGCCAGATTCTTCTCTGCCATTATCTACTTGTCATCAAATCCTGTAAAGAGCATTACCCATCCTAAGCTTGACCTGATCTATGACTCTGAGACACCTCCTGTTCTAGATCTAGATCCCTCCCATGATTTGCCCATTTCCCTTCGTAAAGGTAAACATCCTTGTTCCTATCCTATTTCTTTTTTTGTTTCATATAACCACCTCTCATCTGCTTCTCGTGCCTTTGTTACCTATTTAGGCACTATTTCTGTGCCTCAATTACTTCCTAAGGCCCTATCCCACCCGAGTTAACGTACTGCTATAGAGGAGGAGATGGTGGCCCTTGATCGTGCGGGCACATGGACCTTAGTGGATTTATCAGTGCGAAAGAAAGCCATTGGGTGTAAATAGGTGTTGACCCCTAAAACTAAGGTTGATGACTTATTTGAACACCTTAAGGCTCACCTTGCTGCTAAAGGTTATAATCAAAAGTATGGCATTGACTACTCTGAGACTTTTTTCCTCGTGGCCAAGCTTTCCTTTGTTTGTCTCTTTATCTCTCTAATCGCTACTTATGGTTGTGATCTCTCTCAACTAGATATTAAAAATGCACTGTTAAATGGTGATCTTCTTGAAAAAGTTTACATATAGCAACCATCAGGTTTTGTTGCTCAGGAGGAACATGTGATAAACGTGCCATTCTATTTATTTATCAAAAGAAACTAAGCTAACCTATAGTAAAGTGAAGCTAACCTAGGTCGATTCATAAGGAGTCAATTGAATTCATCAAATGAATTGTAAGAGAAAATATTGATGAATTTTTAAACACTAAATACTATAATTTATGGTTTTAATATTAGTGATGATAACCTGAATTATGATTAGTGTGTCCCCTTAGAGACAGCCTTTACCTTCATTGTCCACAAAATATAAGGAGTTAATTAGTTGAATTAAAATGAATTAGCCAACAACTAGTTAGCTTAATCTCTATCAAACTACAACTCGCATATATTGAATAGAGAAAGCTGAATCATTCAACTTAAGATGAATAAGAAGATGAATCAAATAAGTATAACTATAATTTTTTATAATATCACTTTAATCAACCATAACCATGTCCAAAATAGTTCAAGGAAAAAGATCAATTAAAGCTTAATTACACACAAATAGGAAATCTAACTCAGATACTTAATCATTCATTATCTACTAATTCTAATTAAATAAATAAAACTAGTGTGAAATTAAATAATTCAATCCCTAACATGTATCTAAGTAGTACAACTCATCCAACATATACAATTAGATTTGAAATTAATAACAATTAAACTCCCTGTTTGCATATCAAGGACTCTGTTGAGCTCCATCTCCAAGAGAGCACAGTGGATCTAGGCTTGCATTGTTGTCAAGACCTCAATGGCAATAACTAAGGAAAAATAACAGAAACCATGGTGAATGAAGAAAATAGAAGGTGAAGATGGAAGAAGATGGAACCAGAAGGTTCCTCTAGTGTTCCTACCGAGAATAGAGGAAGGTGACAGATTAAATGAGAGAGAGAAAGACGAAAGTGTGGAATAGATCAATAAATCAATATGGGAGAGTATGGAATTATGGTCCCCCCAAAGTATGTGGTATAGAGAAAGATAAAGGAGTCTGTAAGATCCTGGAATCAATGAAGTGAATCCCTCTAGCACGTGCAGTTCCAACAAAAATGGAATTATGTTTCTCCCTCCAGTTGTCAGCATCTATGTCAATCTTTCTATTCTCCTTCCTCCTTCCAACTGTCAAACCAACCATTCTATTTTTAATATTAAAGCAGAGTTTTGGTGATGGTCCTTGAATGACAATATGTTTCATGGGTCCTTAGTTGTTAATTATAGAATTCTTGATTTATTTCTTCATTAAAGTCTTGCATTAATCACAAATATTATTTAATATCATATCCTTGCAAATATATAAACAATTACACTATTTCAGCCCATTAAAAACTCTACAACCCTTGTAAATTCCCATAGAAATTATAGTCAATTTCAAGATTATCAAATCCCCCCACACTAAGCTTTTGCACTCCAGGCAAAATTATGGATCAAAATTGAAATTTAAACACATATATTCTACACAATTGACATAACTAAATTAAGCATAAGCACTTGTAATAATCATTCTTTTTCCTTCAATTGGAAACAATCCATACTAATCTCATATTAATCAAAGAATCTAACTCATACAATTAAACCATAGTAAGCAATTATATTGATATTTCCTCACAAGGCATAGTGTTTCACTCATCTCTTATCAGGGTTATTTTCACTCAACCATCTAGCTTAAGTTTCCTATAGGCTTGTAATCATTCTACATCTCTACCACTTAGTGCCGCAAGGGTTGTGAATCAAAGGGTCTTTATTAGGGTTATATTGTTGAGAAAGCTGAATGATGAAATGGAATACGTGGCAATAATTAATGAAATACTGCATATGATCTTCCTTCTTCAAGCTACTTCATTTTTTAATCATAGTTCCAATTGTGTAGCTGCAAAAAATAACAAGTCAATTCTAATTCATCATCTAGCCTTCTTCATATTCAAGTTTAATAACTCATCTTTTCTTGCTTTTTTTTTCTTTTTTTTCTACTATGTTCTTCTTCTTTTTTCTTTTTCATGTTCTTTTCTTTTTCCTAACTTTTGAGCTAGATGACAATAACATTGAGGTTCAAATATTCAATAAATGGTTGCAACTTAACAATTATTTCACAACTAAGAAACTAATACAACAATAAATATCTTGTGCAATATTCATTAATCAAAGATGGAATTTTAAAAGAAAGTGAATGTCTCAAGGGTCTAAAGCAAAGGATTTGATATTTATGTGGCTAATATTTGGCCAACAAGGTTTTAAAAGAAATGCCCTTATCATATTTACAATTCCAAGAAGCTATGTGGTTTTGAATCAAGGATTGAGACAAGTTCTGCGAAGTTACCAAACCAAATGGTGTCACACAATATTAAGGAGTATATGTTGGAGGCTCAAAATTCTTTCATCTAACTTACTCACCCTAATTCACTCACAATGACTACATTTGCATGATTATTGAACTAACTACATGAGACTAATCAATCATGATGCACAATTTCCAGTAGCCAATCTATGAAACGAGCAATTCACACTAAACAAGTATTTATCAAAATTCATAGATATGTGTTCAAAGTTCAATTTGATTCCATGATAGCAGACAAATTTAGGAAAATTAGTAGAAAGAATCAAAACTTTTTTCAACAGAAAGTCATTTTAGTCGTGACTGTTATACATAGTGGAAAAACTTCAAAAACAAGGGATTTTAGTCTCGACAAAAACATAAACTGGTCACAACTTATGGTTATAGAGAGGAAATCTCAGGAGACAATGATCACGACTAATTATCACAGAGAGCAAACTTGACAAACTCATATGCATTAGTTGCAACAAGAACCATAGTAGGTCGTGTCCAAAAGACACAGAAACTCTCCTCTACACTTAACCTCTGCATTGTCCTTAATGTGCAAAACTAATGAATAATATGCAAACGTAGCAGTAATAAGAACAAAAACTGAACCAAAATTTGAGCCCATCCTATGTGAAAAGAATACCCCTACTTACTTGGTCTCTTCCCCCACACTTAATCAACACATAACAGTTCAAATAATATAAAAAATATGAGTAAAATATACTATTATAAGTGGGAAAACAAGGAAGGAGACAACCTGAATATTGGGGAGGTTAGAAGTTCTCTTTGTACAACTTGAATAAATTGCCATTGACTTGAATGTTGTACTATCTGCTTCATACAACAATTTAATAGTTCCATAATCATGGACCTTAGTCACCATATAGGGACCATCCTATCTAGTATCAAGTTTTCTAGGTTTGAAAGTATATATGGCTTTAAATTTTAAAACTCTATCACCAACCTAGAACTTCTTATGCAGAATCTGTTAATCATGAATAAGCTTGGCTTTTAACTTGTAAATTTTGGAATTCTTATAAGCATCTAGCCTTTTTTCTTCCAATTCCTAAATATGAAACATTCTTTCTTCTGCAGCAGTGTTTAATTCCATGTTGCAAGTTTTGACTGCTCAGAATGCTTTGTGCTCAACTTTTACTGACAAATGACATGATTTACCATAAATTATTCTGTATGGGAACATCTCAAGTGGGGTCTTATGATTTGTTCTGTATGCCTATAAAGCTTCATCTAATCTGACACTCTAATCTTTCCTTGAGGGTCTTACTATCCTCTATAGAATCATCTTTATAGCTTTGTTAGAATTTTTAGCTTGACCATTTGTTTAGGGGTGGTATGCTGTTGAAACCTTGTGCTTGATCCCAAACTTGGCAAATAACCCAATTAAAATCTTATTATAGAAATGAGAGCCTTGATCACTCACTATAGCTCTTGGCACACTAAATCTTGAGGAAATGCTTGACTTAAGGAATTTGGAAACTGTTACTGTATAATCTTTTCTTGTTGGTATAGCCTCTACCCAGCTTGAGAGATAGTCCATAACTAGCAGAATATATGCATAGATAAAAGATGGTAGAAATGGTCACATGAAGTCAATGCTCCATACTACAAACACCTCACAAAATAACATACGATGCTGAGGCATTTCATGCTTTTTAGCCAATCCACCAAAGCGTTGACATATATTACAAGCTTTGCAAAATTCATAGCAGTCCCTGAATAGATGTGGCCAATAAAAACCAGCTTTAAGGATCTTCCTTGAAGTCTTCTTAACACTGAAATGTCTTCCACAAACAAAAGAATGACATGCTATAAAAATGTTGTCCACTTCTTCACTTGGCACACATCTTCTTATAATTTGATCACTACATATCTTCCATAAAATGGGTATTCCCATATGTAATATCTCACCTCATGCTTGATCTTCTAACCCTGAAAATGAGATAAAGAAGGTAAAATCAAACCAGTAACAATATAGTTCACTATGTGAGAATACCAAGGTGCAATTGCAGAAATCACTGAAACAGAATAATCTTTAAATGCATCACAAATGAGGTTATAATATAATACTCCTCTTGTATTTTCAGGTAACCTACTAAGATGATCAGCTAGCATATTCTCTGCTCTAACTTTATCCCTTACATGAATTAGCAACATCTATCTCAAGAGCCGAGGCTTTAACTGGGGCTTTTTAAACAAGAACTTCACAACATGGTCAGTGTATATAATTACTTTAGAACTTAATAGATAAGTTATGAATTTATCAAGTGCAAACACAATAGTAAAGAGTTTATTTTCTGTAGTAGTGTAGTTCTTTTGAGCACAATCTAATGTCTTAGAGGCATATGAAATGAAACTTACCATATTTTTGTCCTAACATTGCACCTACAGCTTCATTTGATACATCACATAAAAGCTCAAAATCTAAATACCAATTAGGTGTAGCAAGTATAGGTGGTACGATAAGTATATCTTTAGTAGTGTCAAATACTCTCTTGCAAGTATCATCAAAACAAAACTCTACATATTTTTTCATGAGTTTATAAAGTAGAGAGGCAATCTTGCTAAAATCTTTAATGAATCTTCTATAAAATCTAGAATGTCCTAAAAATGACCTTAATTCCTTTAAAGATATGGGATAAGGAAGAGAAAAAATAACCTCAATCTTTGTTTTATCTAACTCAATCCTATTCTTAGATATTAAGTGTCCTAGAACTATATCTCTATCTACCATAAAATGAAATTTCTCAAAATTTAGTACAAATTTTTTCTCAATGTATCTTGCTAAGACTTTCTGTAAACTTTTTAAACATTCATCAAGATCCTTACCATACTGTAAAATTATCCATGAATACCTCCATGTTGCTTTCAAGAATTCATTGAATATAGACATCATAGATATTTGAAATGTTCTAGGAGCATTGCACAAGCCAAATGGCATCCTCCTATAAGGGTAGGTGTTAAATGGACATGTGAATGTGGTCTTCTCTTGGTATTCGGGTGCAATTAGAACCTGAAATATCCTTAAAATCAATATAGAAAATAGTAATTAGCTTTTCCAGCAAGTCTTTCTAACATTTGATCTATGAATGGTAAAGGAAAATGGTTCTTCCTAGTTACATCATTCAACTTCCTATAATCAATACATACTCTCCATAAGTTATACACTCTAGTAGGGATTAGTTCATTTTTCTCATTTTTTACCACAGTCATACCACTTTTCTTTGTCACTACATGAACTGAACTTACCTATTCACTGTCTAAAATTGGGTAAATAATGCCATCATTCAAAAGTTTAGTTACTTCTTTCTTGACCACATCAAATATTAAGGGATTTAGCTTTCTCTGTTACTGTTTAATAGGCTTAGCTTTATCATTTAACAACATTTTGTGTGTGCATACAGTAGCATCTATACCAGGTATATTAGCTAAAGCCCAATCTATTGCTCTCTTATATGTTTTTAAAACTGAAATTAACCTCTTTTCCTCAAAAATAGAAAGTGAATTAGCAAATATAACAGGTAATGTATCATTTTTAGCTAAAAATACCTATTTAAGGTTATTATGAAGTGGTTTGAGTTTCAACTCAGGTGGCTGAACAATTGATGGAACCAATTTTGTAGTTTCCAAATCTGTAATAGACTTTACTAATTCTGTCTAGGTTCTGTATTATCTAATTCTGTCCCTACAATAAAATTTTCAATAGCTATGTTCTTACCTGTAATTTTATCATGCTACTTCTCTCCAAAGCGATCATTTAACAAGTTAGCAACATAAAAAGAAAAAGATTATAGGGAGGAAAGTAAGCTATCAACTGAAATATAGTTAACACTTGACACATCACCATTATTATCTAAAGAAAATTCAAAAGAAGAAGAAATTTCATATTTAAGCAAATCACATTTAGCTTTATCAGAATTTTATGACAGTTCATGTTCCTCTTGAGCTTCTTCTATATATGCATTAATTGCATTTAAGCCTAATAGTGAGTAATCTTCAAATGAATGTCTCATTGCTTCATAGACATTAAAAGTAATGAGATTATCACCCACTTCCATGGTAATACTTCCATTTTTTATGCTTATGACAGTGTTAGATGTTATAAAGAATGATCTACCCAAGATAATAGGTCCCCTTTGAAGTTGACTCATATGACATATCTAAGACATAAAAATCTACAGGTATAATCAAGTCTTTAATCTTCACTAATATGTCTTCTAATAATCCTTCAGGTTTCCTAGTGGTTCAATAAGGAAGCTGAACTATCATAGAAGTTTCTTTAAGTGAGCCTATGCATATGCCTAATAATGTATAAATAGAAGTTGGCATTACATTTATGGCTGCGCCAAAATCTAACAGAGCACTAGCACACTAAAACTTACCTATGATAATTAGGACTATAAATGAACTTGGTTCATCATATTTAATAGAAAATTGTAGCTTAAGTAAAGCTGACACATTAAAGCCTACTTGAACCCTCTAATTTAGCTTGCAAATTATTTTATTAGTACAAAGTTCTTTCATGAATTTCCTATACTTAGGTATACTTCTAATCATATCTAAAAGTATCACATTAACTTCTAATTTTCCTAACAAATTCAGAATATCTTGTTCCTATTTTTCTTTTAAAACTTTCTTTGAACACATGTATGCACTAAGAAAATGTAGGTGTTTAATACTTACCTTTCTATCCTTTTGTTCTGTATTTGTACACTCAATTTGAAGCTGGTTCTTGTCTGATTTCTAACTTGCAATTCTAGAATTAGCAACTGCTTAATGCATATCAGCTGATTATGCATCATCCTTTAATCTAGCTTGCTAATTTTTTGCTGTAACGTCCTCTTCTTTTTGTTGCTTTATGATTCTGGAGTGAATAAAGGTTTATTTACAATTAAATCTTTAGTTCCAGATCTATTTTGTTGCTCAATTTCTCCATCAACCCTTTTATCAACATCAAAACTAATTTTCCCTATTGTTTTGTCACTTCTCAAGCTTATAACATTCACAGATTTGGGGTTAACACCTGTGTTTGAAGATAGATTTCCACCAATTCTTGCTTGCATATCACTCACTGAATTAGCTAAATGTGATACATAGCCATTCATGTTTGAGACTTTGGTTTCCCACTACTCTATTTTGCTCTCCAAGGTAGTAAACTTTGAATTTGTCATTACTACGTTACTCTCCATTATAGATCGCAAGTCCTTTAAATTAGAGCTGAAGTTTGTGTTTATGGAATTTATGTTAGAGTTTATCACATTAATGCTCTTAATTATCTCATATATACTATCATCCATTACAGTAGTAAGTACATCTATAACTCTAGAAGATTCAACCACTTGTTTGTTATTGTTGAATCTGTTTTGTCCAAAATTCTTATCTTTCCCTCCACCCCTCCATCTAAAATTAGGATGGTCTCTTCATCTTTTGTTATATGTGTTGGAGTATAGATTCTTTTGTAGATACTGATTTGATTTCCCTTGATAGATGCTAATACATATTCATAGTGTGTAGGACACTTATCACTGGTATGCATAGGAGAAGAACAAAGTTGACAACTAGAAGCAACTAGAGCTTGAGAGTTTGAGCTTCGAATATTTGCATTGTTCAATTGAGTAACTAATTTTTTTATCTGAGCATTCATAGTAGCCATGTAACATCCTTACTTTCGTATGTCTTAGGGACCAATTAGTAGTATTTAGAACCACTTACAAGACCTTGGAAGTCTATTAGCTAAATTTGGATTTTTTTACTCTTCTCGAGTTATTGTTCATATGGTATTCTAGATTCGACTATGAACTTCAAAAAATCATAATTAATTTTAGAAAATCAAAATGATGTGATTCAAAATGCCATGTGAATATAGCATCTTGAAATTTTAGGAAAAAATAATTTCCTGACTAAATAATTGATATAGTTTAATCATTAAAGATTACTATTCTTTTAGTTAAAAATTCTAAAAATAGATTTTGATCCTTGACTTTAGAAAATTTGTTCTCCTTGTACAGATATCAAAATAACGTGTTTTTAGTATCAAAACAAATTTTGACATGTTAACGAAATATCTATAAAATTTCATACATTTATTCTATAATTTACTATTTTTCCTTATATTATGAACATTGTTGTTCAAACTTGTTATATAACATCATTATATATAACAATTGTTCATGTAACATATATACTATCTAATCCCTAACTTCTCTTCATACTTCTTCATCTTCTTTCATCATTCTTGAACCTGTTGGGATTGGGATTACATGGAGGGGGTAAGATTTCTAGGAAAATCTCAGTAGCAAATAGTATTAAACAATGCATGCATTAATGTAAATACTTTGTGCTTGCGTGTGAAAGTGTTAACATTGTTTAATGTGCATGTTTCCATGTAACATATGAAATATAATTGGACAAAGTAATCATAAAAATAGAGCTTCAATCATAAACACATATCCAACACAATTCAACATAGCCATAGCACAACTAAGTATAGCATTCAATAAATACAAGTTTAGGATAAGTTTACCATCACACATGCTTGACATTCCTTTACTTTATCTTTGTATTTTCCTTCTTACTTCTTCATGATGTGTGGCTGCCTTTTTTGAGCACACCAATCAATTCCTAATATAATATTACCATATATTCATTACAAACTAGCTCTCTTGAACATTGAGCTTACTTAACTACATTACGTTTCTTTAATCTTTATTAATTGACTTGGCCTTTGAATCAATTAATGTCTTAAATTTATCCCACACAATTTCATCTTTTGAATCTATTTATGAGATTAGAATCATGAAATTCTAGCTCCTATGTATTGTTTTGGGTAGATTTGCATAATCACCCTTTTTTCTAAAAATTTCCATTTTGATTTCAATGCTTCTAATACTTATTTCTTTACTTTATCCCACATAACTTTTTATTTTAAAACTAGTGTGAGTATTAAAATCATGAAATTCAAATAATTGTTCATATGAGTGAACAGTAACAAAGAAGAATTATAAGAATCACAACTTTCAATTCCAATACTTCCAAGGTTCAAAACCTATCCAATCCTACACAAAATCATCATATAAATTAAATGAAAGCATTAGATCATTGAAATTCCATCTCCTTCTATCATGAACAGTGCAGACTGAAAGGTCTCCTTCTTGGCAAAGTAAACAATATTAAACTGATTCAACAACTAATCATCTAACTAGCTTGTTTAAGCATCAATCAATAACTCTAACTTTAATTTCTTCTTTCTCCTTTCATCTAGGGTTTTTGGACAGCATATACACCATAGAGAAACCTCATATTTCTTTCATAAAAATTGTAAGTTCAATCCTCCAAATCAAATGAAAATAAACTAGGATAGATTGTTTACCTTAATTCCTAACTAGCTTGAACTTTGGTCTTTGAATTCTTCTTTGTCTTGGCTTGACTCTTTATTTGAGCAGCACCTCCCCAAGGGTTCCAAGGGCCATGGTTTTGCACAGTAAAATTGGGTTATTTGTAGAAAAATTCCATGGAAAATAAATTATCAATATCACTTTATGCATTATTTGATCTCATAGCTCATATTTGATAATGGATTAGCTTGCCCTAGAAGACAATGAGATAACATCATCCATGACATCATCAAAGGATACCTCTTAGCCCATGTGATGAAATTGCAAAGTGAGGAAGCATCTGGAACAATTCTAGTCCAATCCAGTACCGGCTGTTTTCTAAATCTATTTTTTTTTAGATTTCACAATATGCTTTCTGACCTTAAATCCATTATCCATATTCTTCCTACCATTGAAATCCTTGGACTGGGCCTAAACTTAATTACAAATCTCTTGGCAAATAACTGAAATGCCATTGGTTCACTTTCTTGTACTATATTAACCCTAAGGGCATAATTATTATTTCACACCTCTTTACATCTTATCAGGGTATGTACTGACTCTGAATATTCATCCCTGTACTTCCCTTGATGTGTTTGACACTATCCAAATGACCAAAATACCCTTCTTTTATCTCTGGCTCAATAACATAACATAGTGGCACACCTAATGGAATTTTCGTAATTTTGCATTTTCTGGGTCTTTGTTAGCTCTGGCCCACATATTTATCTAAAGCTATTATTAAGCCTATAAGATTCCATTTTAGGCCTTCTACATGTCCACTACCTTTATGGGCTCAACTCCGGAGAAATTCCCCCAAAATATATTTATCAGGTATTTTTATCCACTCTAAATTCTATAATAAATTTTACAAAATTCCTTTTTAAGCTCTGTCAATTTCATAAATTCTTACATTAATAGTACCAAATTTCATCTGATTTTGAGGTCCAGAGGATACTGTATTAATTTTTATTTTTTTTTAAAAAATTATATCAATTTTTCAGGACCTCAAATTAAATTTCTATATTGCGTCAAACTGATCAGAATAATTTTCTCTATTTAGTGGAAAAATTTGAGACTGATATGATTCTGACCATTTTTGGGCCTTTTCTAGTTCCACTTTCAATAATTACTATTTTTCTCCTGAACTTTTGAAAATTACATTTTAGGCCCTCAATTTTTCATAGTTACACTTATTGGCCTAAAGTTTATGTCTACTTTCATTTTTACACCATAGAACTTTTAAACTTTTCAGTTTAGTCCATTTTTTCTTCAAAACTCATCTAAACTTTATCATTCCTTCTTATCATCGACACAATCCTTTATAACCCTCTTTCCTCTATCAGTCTTATACATATAAGAAAAATTAGGATATGATATTTCTATCCCCCTTAAAATAAATTTTGTCCTCAAAATTTATTTAGCATCTTAGTCAACTATCTTGGATAGATATCTTTTTCTACTTCATAACTAAGGATTGGGGTATCTATCTCTTATCCTCTATCTTGACATCTTAGTGGATTACTTTCCATATCTGCAAATCTTTATATCTTTGTTGCCATTACTCTTCTTTTCTGAATCAATTCAATCAGAGTTGAACTCTACTTCATTTTGTTTCTTACATACTTTCTATGCATCTATTTGCATATGGATGTCTCACTATACTGGACTTGTGAGTAGTATCCATTTTTTATATATCAAACTCTCGAATGTTATAGTATTATGGAGTTTCTGTCAACTACTCATCATACTTTTTAGTGCATATCTCTTATTACTCATATGAGTATCTAGCGAAATTCTCTGAACATCCGCAAAACTTCATCCCTCATTTTCGTATAATCATATTTCTTTTTCTTAGGAATTACATCATTCTACTAGTTGCTCATATCATTTTTAACCATTAATCCTAGTACAGAGAGAGAACTTATGCAATTATTCTTTCTTTACTTTACAGCTAAGTAGGAGCACATACTCTAACATGCATAATGTCTAACCAACATGTTGCAGGACTACATACCTTCTCATGAATGCAAAGATCTAACATCAGAGCTCAAGCATTCATTTCCTTAATATGCATAGCTCTAACACTCAGAGCTTGCACATCTCTATCACATGGAGCTTCCACTACTCTAACATTTGGAGCTTTAGCATATTTCATACATAATATAATGCCTAGCATTTCATGCAAGGAGTGAAAGCTCTTATTTGTTCTTTCATTTGTAGCATATTATGAAAACATCTTATCCCTATCAAAAGGGAGCCTCTCTATTTGTTTACAAAATTAGCTACAAAGCCACTTCGTATTATACTTCTCACCGTGTATCACATTACATGATTCTCACTGTGTATCTCATTATGTGCTTCTTATACCATATCTTGGTGTATCTTGTTGTTTCTGGCTGTATCATGACATATCTTACTTTACCATAACGTATCTCACCTTTTTATGACATATCTCGAGATACTATCAGTCTAACATTCTCTTTAATTCACAACTTTGCTGGCTTTAGAGAAAAGTTTTCTAAATCTTTCCTTTCAAATCCACTCTTTTTGGACTTTACATAAAGGTTTTGGTCACTTACTATTCATAACCCTTTCTAACTTTTTATAACTTTTTCTATCATTCTATATAACTTTATGAATCTATGCTAAACTTCTATGGTATTTACAAAATTTCTTATCACTTCCCAGGGGGTCACCCATCATTGGGCTACTCTTACCTGAGCATGTTTAACTGAAAGGTGCCGATAAAAATTTGAAGTACTGGTACTAACAGTCTCCAACCCTAGTACTTTACTATCTTAGACCCTTCTCATACTGTCTCTCTTGGGTCTATTTGTCCTTCTAATCTCTTTATCTTCATCTAGAAGATCTATTTGTCTCTCATTCTTATTCTATGTAATCTCATCTTAGGGATCTCTTTGTTCTTATTTGACCCCTTCTCATATCTCATGAGATATTCTTTTCTTCTCTTCCTTAGGCATATTATCTATAGACTCATAAATATTTGTTACTCAATACTAAAAACTTTAACTCTAATAACTTAATTACTTTTTTGTGTAAGAAGATTATGAGTTCAGTCCATGATAATAATAAGGCTATCTAAAACTAACATCATGTGTACTCTACCTGTTATGAGTTAACCAACTTGTGAGGCTTCCCCACTTTAACCTTGTCCTTGGTAATTTGTCCTTCTAAAGAAATAATGCACTCATGGCTTATTCATCTTCTTTCTTTAGGCTAGGTCTACTGCGATCAACCGTAAGCCTCTTTAGGATTTAACTGCGACCCTAGAATTCTATTCTATGTGAGCCATGTTAGGATCTAACTGTAATCCTCTAAAATTTACTGCGATTCTGTTGTATTGTATTCTCATCTCTGGAAGACCTAAACTATCAGACTAAGTTATAAGGTTAGCTATTTTCACTTAGTTGTTAACTCAACAGATAATTCCCCAAGAATGATCACATAAGCCAATATTATTTGTTAAGACTTTATTCATTTTCTCTATCACTCAGGAATTTCTCATATCATTCCCATCTTTCATAACTTTATTCTACCTAATACTACAGAGAGCCATATAGGCTCTACCATGCATATATTTTTCATAATCTATACATCTTATCTAGTTGACATGGCTCTAACATGAGCTATATTGTCTCTTCTCTTAGCTCCATTTCAAGAGCAATATGACTCTATCACAAAAGCAATTTAACTCTATTACAAGAACATTAACTTCTATTACATAGACGTTACTCTTTCTCAGAATTGTATCATCTTTCATAACTACATATCATTTCATTTCAAGTTCATGGTACTTTATTCATGTACCTTATCCCTGCTAAAGGGATATTTCTTGAGTACTGTAAATATATGTTTATAGATTTGCTACTAACATTCATCTCTAATCTCATTCTCTGCCCAATAAACTATCATTATCTGGCCATAAATTCTCATTCTATTCTTTGGGAAGTAACTGGATAGCTATCTCATTTATCACTTTTCTATTACTTTATCATTAGCAAATTAAATGGTCTAATTGCATGTCGTATTGTATGGGAGCAGCATAACTTTATCATAATATATACCTTACCTTACCTTACATGTACTTTGAAGGAGAGTATTCATTTATCATAGCATACTCTAGCATGCGTGTTATCATATGACAACTGCAAGGAGATACAACTGTTTATCATCACTTATGGTAACATAAACCATATCATCACCACATAATTTGCTCAACCATCCATCATACGCACACTGCAATTAAACAATTAACTAAGTAAACTTTAAAGTATTCTTTCCTCTATCATATTATCTGTCAGATCCTGACTATTTATTTAGGAACCTGAGATAACTACTCATTTAACTTAGGTTGCTATATTACCCTCTTACTAGGGTATAGATTCAACCATTCGTTACTTTATCTGACTCTTGCTCATTATTCTTTCTTAAATTAGGGAGTCTCTTTATCTTTGAACTTGTGGCTACCTTTCTCTCTTTATACATCATACATTTCTATTTCTAATCTTGCATACATCTACCGCTTTATTGAACTTTTACTATTACTTGAGAGACATTCTTTCTTTATAATATAGAATTCAATCTGTGAACTAACTTCTCAGTCATTCAACTCTCATTATTCATGTGGATAAACTCGGCTAATTATTCATCAAAGAGTTCCTCTTTTCTTGCTTTAACCCCTAGCCACATGCTCATCTTTATCTAATTGAGAGGAATACTTTTCGTAGAACTATTCAAGAAAACTTCTCAAGTGAGCAGATCAACCTCAATCTATATGGAGTAACTTCTGTATCTTTCTACTATCTTTTAACTTCTATCTATATATCAGTCTCAGTATATTCTTGACCAAACTATGGTTCCTATCTGGTCTTTCTCTTGATCTAGACTAACTTAAGTCACATGGATCCCAATCATCATCTAGTACTATTACCTTTGCTCCTTGGGGTGCTATACTCCAGGTCTGTTGGATTACTGTTTCTTCGTGATAGGATCCCTCTATTTTGGGAATTTAGCTCCTATCTATTAACTATCACGTCTCTAACCTTAAGCCATGTATTAGGCTCATTTCTAGGAAAATCTCATTCTAACTTCTAATTATTTTGTTTAGTAAAGACTAGCTAAACAAAGTCTTTTGTAATGTATATCGACTCCTGATAATCATACAGAGGATCTACTTCTAAACCTCTTCTTAAATTGATCTTTTGTATCCTAGCACCTTGTACTATTTGGCTTACGTGCACATTGTGCTAAACTTCTAACTGATAAACTTTAGTAAGGTCGGCATCTTCATTATCGATATGAGGTCTCTGTACATTCTTGTCATAACTTGAGTACTGGATAGTCACGACTCATATCCTTTATGAACATTAGTCACAACTATCTCAATGTACTTGTCACAACTTGACAGCTTTGTGCCCTTTAGTTGTGTCTAAAGGACTTCTCACATCTTGACCTGAATTACTCTGTGCATATTAGTCATGTCCTATGACCTAATTGTGACATGATAGTTCTGGAACTTCCCGTTACGACCAATGGTCTTTACTAGTCATGACCAAAACACATATGTAAATCTTTGTCACGACCCATGTCTTAACTCGTCACAACTTTACTTCTTTGTGACTACTAGTCATGACCAAAATATTTTCACATCATGACTTGGACATAGCTTTCTCTAAACATTCTCTTCTAATGTTCTTTGTATAGTCTCTACTCTAGCAATGGCCAATTCTTGTTCTTGACTTTGAAGAGTTTAAGTTTATTGAAACTTATCCATATCTATCTACCATAAGAAAATTAAATAGGGAACTTGTTTACATAGATGTTCAACCAACTATCATTTCATTATATCATATCAAAACTCATATTTCATGTCATCATAACATTTGTATATATATTACATATATGTCAACTACATATTCAGCGTACACCATAACTATCATACATATATGTAATTACTTTACTTTATACTATTTACATATTTACAATACCCCTCATCTCTTTTATATTCTTTTCTAGGGAATAGTGAATTGTAAATACTTTTACATACAGAAATGCTACCTCTGTATATCCGCTGACGTATCATTTGCCAAAAACTCACTTAGCTTTATGTGCCATGTAGGAGTATATGGTAATAGCTGGCTTACTACCATCTCATACTAATCTTCTTGAATGTAAACTTGATTTAGGTCAATGCCCTCTATTATACCATCTCATACCAGTCTTCTAGAATATAAACCTGATTCAGGTCAATGCCCTCTATTGTATATCTGTTTATCATCCCTGCTATGACATTAAGGAAATGCAGATAAACTGACTACTCTTGATCTCTACTTCATACATCTCTTGACCTAGACTGAGTAATTCACTCTCCACAGCTTTCTTGAGATTGATATAGTCAACATTATCTGTCTTTAATAAAGAAGGCTGGGGTTGACTAGGACCAGGAGCATCACATTAATCTTTATCTATACAGTCTTATATTCTTGGACTATGAGAATATGAAGGGACTATCATAGACTGTGATTGGATCTCTGGATTAAAGGATTGATGTATGTTATTCACATCAAATCTATCCTTAAACTCTGGCAGAAGAAGAATAATATCTGGTCTACTTATAATCTAGTACTAGTACTCAGCTTTCTCATCCGTAATTTGTTATCTCATCGAAGAAATAGGGCTTACATTAGGGTTAAAGGGTACTCCCATAAACTTATATTATATAGAGTCACTAGACTCAGCATCATCTGATACATGCACAACTTCAGACTAAATCTCTACATAACCTCTATACTGTAGATTTGAGTCTACAGAAACATTTATGGGATATTCTACTATAGATCTCCCTGATTGATCCCCTATACTATCATCTGAACTCTCTTCACTATCTTCAGGAAGATCAAAATCTGGATGTACATCATCTTTATCTAACATTACTGCTAGGGGTTTCCCTTATTAACTGATGGCTCTGACTTAACTTTATGAAATCCCATATCTACTTCTGCAGGAGTTACTTAAATAAACAATATTAACTATTCCAATAAATATTCTAACTTAACAAAGTACTTACTACTTAGATTTAGGTCTTAGGACTGTCTTATATTATGCTAGAATCTTTTACTTTGATACCAAAATATAACATCCTTCATTTCGTATGTCCTCAGGACCAATTAGTAGTATTTAGAACCACTTACAAGACTTTGGAAGTCCACTAGCTAAATCTGGATTTTTTTACTCTTCTCGAGTTATTACTGTTCATATGGTATTTCAGATACAATAATGAAATTCATAAAATCATAATTAATTCTAGAAAAATTGAAATTGTGTGGTTCAAAAAGCCATGTGAAGATAAAATCTTGAAATTTAAGGAAAAAATAATTTCCTGACCAAATAATTAGTCAATTAATACAATTTAATTGTCAAAGATTACTGTTCATGTGGTCAAAAATTCTAAAAGTAGATTCTGGTCCTTGACTTTGGAAAATTTATTCTCTTTGTTTAGACATCGAAATAAGGTGTTCTTGGTGTCAAAACGAAGCTTGACATATTAACTAAATGTCTGTAAAATTTCATACATTTATTATTTTTTCTTACATCGTGAATATTGTTGTTCAAACTTGTCATATAACATTATTACATGTAACATATATATTATCAAATTCCTAAATTCTCTTCATACTTCTTCATCCACTTTCATCATTCTTGAACCTGTTGAAATTGGGATTACATGGAGGGGTGAGATTTCTGGGAAAATCTCAGTAGCAAACGGTATTAAACAATGCATACATTAATGTAAATACTTTTTGCTTGCTTGTGAAAGTGTTAACATTGTTTAATGTACATGCTTCCATGTAACATATGAAATACAATTGGCCAAAGTAATCATAGAAATATAGCTTCAATCATAAACACATGCAACTCAATTCAACACAACCATAGCACAACTAAGCATAACATTTAATACGTACAAGTTTAGAATAACTTTACCACCTCACATGTTTGACATTCTTTTACTTTTTCTTTGCCTTTTCCTTATTACTTCTTACCATTCATTGCAAACTAGCTCTCTTGAACATTGAGCTTAGTTAATTACATTAAGTTTCCTTAATCTTTATTAATTGACTTGACATTTGAATCAATTAATGTCTTAACTTTAACCCATACAATTTCATCTTTTGAATCCATTTATGAGCTTAGAATCATGAAATTTTTGCTCCTATGTACTTTTCTAGATAGATTTACATAATCACCTTTTTCTTTCAAAAATTTCCATTTTGATTTCAATGCTTCCAATACTTGTTTCTCTACTTTATCCCACACAAATTTTCATTTTAAAACCATTGGAAGTATCAAAATCATGAAATTCAAATCACTGTTCATATGAGTGAATAGTAATAGAGAATAATTCTAAGAATTATATATTTCAATGCTTCTAAGGTTTAAAACCTATCCAATCCTATACAAAATCATCATATAAATTCAATGGAAGTATTAAATCATTGAAATTCCATCTCCTTCTACCATGAACAGTGCATACCAAAATGTCTCCTTGAAAAAGTCAAAAATATCAAATTTATTCAACAACCAATCATCTGACTAGCTTGTTTAAGCATCAATCACATAATTCTAACTTTAATTTATTCTTTCTCCTTTTATCTAGGGCTTTTAGACAGCATATACACTCTAGAGAAACCTAATATTTCTTCCACTAAGTTTAATCCTCTAAATAAAAAAAATAAGTTAGGATACATTGCTTACCTTAATTCCTAACTATCTTGAACTTTGGTCCTTGAATTCTTGTTTGTCTTGGCTTGACTCTTCATTTGAGCAACATATCCCCAAGGGTTCCAAGGACCACAATTTTGTGCAAAAAAATAGGGGTATTTATAGAAAAATTTTGATGGAAAATGAATGGTCAAGATCACTTTATACACTATTTAATCTAATGGCTCATATTTGATATTGGATTAGCTTGCCCTAGAAGCCAATGAGATGACATAATCCATGACATTATCAAAGGACACCTCATAACCCCTGTGACAAAATTGCAAAAGGAGGAAGCATCTGGAACAATTCTAGTCCAATCTGGTATGACTCAGTTTGATTTCCTAAAAAATAGACTGTTTTTTTAATCTAATTTTTCTGAGATTCCACAATATGCTTTCTGACCTTAAATCCATTATCCAGATTCTTCTACCATTGAAATTTTTATACTAGGTATAAACTTAATTATATATCTTTTGACAAATGACTGAAATGCCTTGGGTTCATTATCTTGCACTATATTAATTCTTAGGACATAATTGTTATTTCACACCTATTTACATCTTATCATGGTATGTACTGACTATGATTATTCATCCCTGTACTTCCCTTAGTGTGTTTGACCCTATCCAAATGACCATAATACCTTTCTTCTATCTCTGGCTCAATGACACAATACAGTGGCACACCTAGTGGCATTTTCATAATTTTGTATTTTTGGGTCTTTATTAGCCCTAGCCCACATACTTATCTAAAAATATTATTGGGCCTATAAGATCCATTTTGGGCCTTCTACATAGTTTACTACCTTTTTGGGCTCAACTCCCAAGAAATTCCCTCGAAATGTACTTATTCCAGGCATTTTTTGGCCTTTTCTAGGTTAACTTTCAATAATTATCATTTTACCCCTCAACTTTTCATAATTATACTTAATGCCCAAAGTTTATGTTTACTTTCATTTTTGTACTATAGAACTTTTAAACTTTTTAGTTTTGTCCCTTTATTTCTTCAAGACTAATCTAAACTTTATCATTTCTTCTGATTATCGTCACAATCCTTTATAACCCTCTTTCATCTATTAGTCTTATACAGATAAAGAAAAATTAGGATATGACAAGCCACTTGAGAAGATAAGCTATTATAATCTTGAGAAGACCTTGTAGAGACTTCATGAACTTGCCTAGCATTATAGCCCTTATACTACTGGTCATTATTTGCTATATTCTCAATTAAATTCTATGCTTCATCATGAGTTAAGTCATCAATGGAACCCCCAACAGCTGTATCCAAATTATTTCTATATAAAGTGCGTAGGCCTAAGTGAAAATACCATACCAAATGCTCACTCAGAACCTGGTGGTAAGGACATCTAGCTAGAAGCTCTTGAAACCTTCCCCCAAACTCATAAAAAGACTCTTACACAAGCTGTTTCACACCAAAAATCTCCTTTCTCAATGTAGTAGTCTTGAAAGTAGGAAAGTATCTATCTAAGAAAGCATTTCTCAATTTGTTCCAGGAGTCCAAGGCATGAGGTGTATGATGTGGCAACATATAAAACCATTCCTTTGCCTTTCCTTCATGTATAAAATGGAATACTTATCTTTGCACAGCATCCATATCAGCACCTATAGGTTTCATGGATGAGCACACCTACTGCATAGTCTTCAAGTGCTTAAAAGGATCTTCACTTGCTAATCTATAAAATTTTGGTAAGTTACTCAACAAAGGGCCCTTTAGCTCAAACTTAACATAAAAAAAAAGTACGAAATGATCAAAGTTTACATTAGAAGAAATTAGTTCTCTATTGCTCCTATGTACCCTTCTATTATTATTTATGTTGTTCTCTTAATTTTGCTCATTTTGATTATTCTGATTCTAATTATGATCTTCACCTTCGTTACTATGCTCCATGACAAAATGATTATCTAAGAAATCACCAAATGCAAATTCAGTCTCAACTGCAACATATTCACCAAAAGAACTAGGCTCGATAGTAGATGTAACACTGGTTTGACTTAAGGTTTTAGCTTTCTTAATTTGCCAAAGTGTTTTATTTATTTCTTTGTCCAAAGGAAAGAATTCAGAGCTTTTGGTCATGCAAGTCACACTCAACAATTATGCAAGATATTAAGTTCATAAAAAATACAGTAATTTCAAAAATTGAGATCAAGTAATCACAGTACAAAACACTTAGGTCGAGATAAAAACATGACTTTAGGTCGTGGTGACAAATCACAGAGAGTAGAAATCACGATAAAATGAACCTCAAGTCATGAATATTATTCACAAAGAGCAAATTTTTGAAATCAGGATTTTTAGTTGCAACTAAAAATTATAGAAAATAAATTATTGAAATTAGAAGTTTTTGATTGTGACCAAATGTCACTCAAGTTGTGACTAAAAATTACAGAGAGTAATATTCACTAAAAATTGGCTTTTGGTCATGACTGTGTCAATTTATTGCAACTAAAAATCATAGAGATTTTATCTATCAGATTTTGCAGTTGAGTCACACTAAAAAGGCAATTGGTCACAACTTAAAGAGATATAACACTAAATTTGTAGAAAAATTAAAACACCTATGTACTTTTTATGGTTTTTAGGCACAAAAGTTGTTTAAGAAACCTTAACAAGTAAGGGTCCTTGGTAACGACACTATTTTGATAAACATGTCATTCTATTTATCAAAAGAAACTAAGCTAACTTATAGTAAAGTGAAGTTAACCTAGGTCGATTCACAAGGAGCCAATTGAATTCATTTTCTAGCAATCCTTCAAGTCACAAATTATAAAATTAATGAAATGAATTGTGAGAGAAAATGTTGATGAATTTTTAAATCCTAAATGCTGTTGTTTATAGTTTTAATGTTAGTGATGATAGTCTGAATTATAATAAGTATGTTCCCTTGGAGATAGCCTTTACCTTCACTGTCCACAAAATATAAGGAGTTAATTAGTTGAATTAAAATTAATTAGCCAACAACTAGTTAGCTTAATCTCTATCAAAACTACAACTCGCAAATATTGAATAGAGAAAATTGAATCATTCAACTTAAGAGGAATAAGAAGATGAATCATTCAACTTAAGAGGAATAAGAAGATGCATCAAATAAGTATAACTATACTTTGTTATAATATCGCTTTAATTAACCACAACCATGGCCAACTAGATCAAGGAAAAAGATCAATTACACAGAAGTAGGAAATTTAACTCTTATCCCTAATCATTCATCATCTACTAATTCCAATTGAATCAATACAACTAGTGTGAAATTAAACAACTCAATCCCTAACATGTATCTAATCAGTACAATTCATCCAACATATACAATTAGATCTGGAATTAATGATACAATTAAACTCCCTATTTGCATATCAAGGACTCTAGTTCAGTTTCATCTCTAAGAGAGCATAATGGATCTAGTCTTTCATTGCTATCAAGACCTCAACAGCAACAATATGAAGAACAATAGAAACCATGGTAAGTGAAGAAAATAGAAGGTGAAGATGGAAGAAGAAGGTTCCTTTGGTTCTCCTACCCAAAATAGAGGAAGGTGACATATGAGATGTGAGAGAGAGAGAGAGGAAAGTATGGAATGAATCAATGAATCGATATGGGAGAGGTAAGCCTGGATTTGTGGTTCCCTCGAAGTCTGTGGTGCAGAGAAAGATAAAGGAGTCCCTAGGATCTTGGAATCAATGAAGTGAATCCCGTTAGCACGTGCAATTCCAACAAAAATGGAATTATGTTTCTCCCTCAAATTGTCAATATGTGCGTCAATCTGTCTTGTTCCCCTTCCTTCTACCAGCTGTCAAACCAACCATTATGTTTTTAAGCTAAACACACAGTTTTGGTGATGGTCCTTGAATGACAATATGTTTCATGGGTCCTTAGTTGTTAATTATGGAATTCTTGATTATTTCTTCGTTAAATTCTTGCATTAATCACAAATACTATGTAATATCATATCTTTGCAATATATCAACAATTACACTATTTTAGCCCATTAAAACTCTAGAACCTTTGTAAATTCTCACAAAAATTATAGTCAATTTCAAGCTTATCAGTGTGGTAAAGTGTGTAACCTTATGAGATCCCTATATGGTATAAAGCAAAGTCCTCATGCACAGTTTTGATAAATTTAGTACTGTTGTAAAGGACTTTGGCCTATGCCAGACTAAGTGTAATCATTATGTGTTCTATCAATGAATAAGTGCTGGCATAATTCTACTAGTTGTGTATGTTGATAATATTGTGATTACAGGGAGTGATGCCTTAGAGATCTTATCACTCAAGTCATTCCTTAACTCCTACTTTTAGATGAAGGATTTGGGTCCATTAAAGTACTTCATAGGGATTGAAGTCACGAGGATAAGGAAGGGTATCTTATTGACTCAGAGAAAATATGTTCTAGATCTGCTAAAAGAGGAGCTGCCCTAATTAGGTTTCCTATGGTTTATAATCCTCTACTTGATGCTAATGGTAGTGTATCATATGAAAATCCTATTAAAACTACTAAGAGCAAGCTGTTTGAGAACCTAGAGAGGTACATGAGATTGATTGGCAAATTGAATTAATTACAGTGACTAATCCTGATATCACTTATTCAGTGAGTGTCCTTGGACAATTTATGATTTTGCCAACTATCAAACAGTGGAAAACCTTAGAATATGTGTTATATTACTTGAAGGGATCTCCAGGTGTGAGATTGTACAAGAATTATTGTCATGTAGATATTGAGTGTTTTTAAGATACTGATCATGGTGGATCAGAAGCCACAAGATAGTCTACTATAAGATATTGTGTTTGTAGGTAGAAAATTTGGCATCTTAGAGAAGCAAGAAACATAATATGGTGTCACGATCAAGTACATAAGCATAATACAAAGCCATGACACAATCTGTATGCGAGATAGTCTGGAGATATCAGCTACTGGAGGAGGTTGGCCTTAAAATATTGTTACCAATGAAGCTATGGTGTGATAATAAAGTAGCCCTGCATATAGCTTCTAATAAGGTATTCTATGAACGTACAAAACACATTAAAATTGACTATTATTTATTTGAACACGGTCAAGGAAAACTTCATCTCTATAGGGCATGTCAGATCCAGTGATCAACTGGTGATCCTCTTACCAAAGCTCTTAATGTAGTTCAAGTTGAATATCTTTGTAACAAGTTAGATATTATTGACATCTACACTCCAAATTGAAAGGGAGTGTAGAGATATTATAAGAGATTATAAGATATGTAAATATCCTGTAATTAGTATATAGGATAAGATATGATATTATTTATTATATCTAGGATTCTCTATTGTGTATATATATACCCCTTCAGAATATCAATAAAGTAGAAAGTATTTCGCATCTATTCTCTCTCTAAATAAAAAGAATGGGATATGGGAGCTCACTGCATTGCTAGAGGGAACAACACTGGTGGGGTACAAATGGGTGTTTACACTAAAATTTAATGCTAATGGCTCATTAAACAAGTACAAGGCAAGGCTAGTTGCCAAGAGGTTCACTTAAACTTATGGAATTGACTACAATGATATGTCTACTATAGTTCCTAAGCTAAGTACCATCCGGGTTCTACTCTCCATTGCTGCGAATCTTGATTGGCCACTCCAATAACTTGACATAAAAAAATGTATTTTTCAATTGTGAATTAAGGAAAGAGGTCTATATGAGTCTCCCACTAGGTTTTTAAAAAGAAAAAAAAAGGGTCAGGTATATTGATGTCGCTTGTCGTTAGTGCTCAAATTAATTACTAGTTTTAACCCTATGTGTATAGGAGCTAACCCTAGGTCGATCTCAAGGCAGAGTCAATGCGTAGCTTGATTATGATTAATTAAAGTGATTAAGGAATAAATATGGGTAGAGAAGAATATTCAGTTTAATTAAGGAGATAATTGTAATAAAGTAAAAGAGTTAAATGATACGATTACTAGTAAGTCGAACGTTCCCAAGGATTGATGCGTGGCTATCATCGTTCAATAATATATTAGAGTTATAACAATTATATATACTAAGTCCCTAACATGCAAAATCACAGACAATCGTCATGGTCATAATCATAAAATCCATAATTATACCTAGATCTAGCATACAATTGTATCAAGAATGATTAATGAAGATCCACTTAGCATGTGATAAATTAAAAAATAAATGATTTGTTCCTCTAACATAGATATTTAATCAAAAATCCTATAACTAATCATGTGAATCCAGCACAAATAATTATAAGAGGAAACTAAGGATATTAAATAAAGAATATCAAATCATAAATTGAAATAATAAATTACAAGGGTTTGATCACAAAGATGTCTCAATCGAAACCCTAGGTCTAACATATACAAATCTCAAAACCTAAATCTAGGAAATCATAAATTTGTATAAAGGAAAAGATCAAAACATAAAATTGTTCAACTCCTAACCCTAAAGCACAGAAACTCAAGCCACTATATCTCTCCTCAAGAACTCTGAAGGAAAATGATAGAATTGTGGAAGAGATGAAGAAGATGATTGTGATGGTGGTGATTGGTGTGTTGAATGGAGAAGCCTTGGGGTCCTTTATATAGCCTTTGGGAGTGAATCATGTTTGATGTAGGTCTCTTCACTGATTGGCTCTTCAAAATATAATGATAATCTCTATTTATCTTCAATATCCTTTCAAGCTGTCATCTTTTCCAATATCTCCACAGATAATATTTTTAAACTCAAATATCCTATAAACAATTCAAATAAAAAGTAATAGGATAAAAGAGATAAAACAATTAATAGGAAAAGATAACATATTTATCATTATCCTTTAATTAGATTCCAATGTTTGATATTGATAAATTATCTTTGAATCAATTCAAATGATATATGATATAATATAAGGAATAAGAGATAAGATAATATTTATCCTCTTTTGTGGGCTATTAATTACTTCCTATTCTTCCTGAAATTTATAAAAGATAAAAATATCTTTGCGCATACCAGTGTGATAATAAAATTAGTAAAAATACAAGAAAATGACATTTTTAGTTATTTAATTCATATAGTCAACTAAGGCACAAAATAACCTTAATTATTATGATAATATCTATTAATCATGATAAATCCCCTGAAATAGATAGAAAATAATATGATAAAATAGGGATTCATCATATATAAAGTAAAAAAATCAATCTATAGTTTAAAGCAATCTCTACAGGCCTAATTTGATAGGTTCTCTACAGTGCTCAAGACTGAAGGCTACAAATAAAGTTTGTTAGATCACACCATATTTGTGTTAAAAAGTGGTGACTTGATAACTATCCTCATTGTATATGTGGATGGCATTATTCTCATAGGGAATAATATCAAGGAGATAGAGAGAGTTAAAATGGCACTCAATAAGCAGTTTGAAGTAAAAGACCTCGAAAAACTGAAATATTTCTTAGGAATGGAAGTAGCAAGGTCTTATAAAGGGATTTATGTCTCTCAAAGGAAGCATGTACTTCATCTCCTCAAGGAAATAAGAATGCTTGGGTGTCGGCATAGCAGAGTACATGTGTGTACTAAAAAGAATAAACTAGCAAGACAGAAAAATAAGCATCACAAAAAAAGAAACAAGAGGAAAATAGGCAGCAACATATAAGGGCCAATATTAATGGTTAGTTGGTAAGTTCATATATCTCTCACATACTAGGCCAGGTATTGCCTTTGTAGTAAGTATCGCTAGTCAACATATGCATACTCCTAAGAAGAAGTATTTGGATGCAGCCTATAAAATTCTAAGGTACCTTAAAGGTACACCTAGCAAGGGACTATTTTTTTTAAAAAAAATGTGATGTTAGGAAGGCTAAAATCTTTACAGATGCAAATTGGGCAGGAGATCAGTATGATGGTAGGTTTACATCAAGTTATTGCACCTTTGTATGGGGTAATTTGGTGACCTGGCAAAGTAAAAAATAGAGAGTTGTAGCTAAGAGTAGTGTAGAATTCGAACTAATAGCCCTAGCTCAAGACATTATGGAAGGACTATGGTTGAAAAGCATAGCACAAGAAGCATACTTTCAGTTTGATTATCCTCTAAAACTTTACTGTTATAATAGGGTAGCCTTAAATATGGCTATAAATCCTGTCCAATATACCAGGACTAAGTATGTTGAAGTGGACCGACACTTTTAGAGAAAAAGTTGAAGATGGGATCATCAGCCTGTCGTATATTTCTACCAAGTTACAGTTAACCGACGTCCTTACTAAAGGATTACCAAAAGATGTATTTGAGTGCTTTGTAGGCAATTTGGACATGATCAATATTTATGATCCAACTTGAGGGAGAGTGTGGTAATCATTTTAAATAGATAATTATTGTAAATAATTAAGATATTAAAAGGGATATGGGGAGAATATCTCATGTAAGATAGTAGAGGAGATTTTCACATATCATCATGTGATCTCCTACGCGACTATAGGAGATCACACCATGTACTCTATATAATCGGATTGCTCTCTATCAATAAGATCATTGGACTATTCAGACTCTAAAACTCCACAATAATTAAACTTCCCAAAAGAATAAACTTATCATGACCTATTATTTGATATTGGAATCAATCGATCCAGGTGATAGGAAAAGGAAATGTTTTGGTTTTATTGATTTAAGGGATAACAGATGGCCCAATATCTACCTTAGTTTGTGCATTGCAAATCATTAAACTTGAAGTAGATAGAAGAAACAGGAATTGTCACATTTTCTAAATTACTTCCTAAGACCAGGTAGGGAATGAAAATCGGATCTGTTGAGATGGTTGGAAGACAAACTAATTTGTGGGCTAGACAAAGGTTACCAATATGCAATCTCTGATTTTGAAGATCTCAGAAGTATTAAATAGTATGCAACATCATTTTCTTAATCTTCAATATGCAGTTATCTTGTGCTTGTGCTTGTTAATAGGAATTGTACCTTAAAACTAAATATATATATACACACACCTTTAATTCATTTCTCAATTAGTCAATGTGAGAATATCCAGAGCTTCTAGCTCAATTGGTACCTTATAAGCTCTTGTCATAAAAATAGGTTATGGTTCTATATCAGGTTGCCAAATAGGAGCAATTGTACACAAGTGCCTTTTCCTTTCGAAGAGGGGGCTTTAACTTGTCTGGATTAAAAAGATAGTCTTAATATATTATAATGCTCACCCATCCATTTCATGCGAGCATCATTTTGCTTCTTTTAAGATTTATAAAACAAATAGATGAGATTTTAAACAGAAGAAAACTAACATCTTTTGAATTTTATGGGACCTAACAAACATTCTATTGCCAATCATGGACTACTATGATTTTTTTATATACAAGAGAGGGGTAATGCCCAAAAGCTAAGAAATTAAACTATGATTTTTATCATATAATACCAAACCTTTCACTTGTGTGAATGTTGGAAGGACTATGGTTGAGAGAATGGCCCAAGAAGCACACTTTCAATTTGATTCTCCTCTAAAACTCTACTGTTATAACAAGGTAGATTTGCGTATGGCTCTAAATCGTGTCCAACATAACAGGACCAAATATGTTGAAGTGGATTGACACTTTATTAGAGAAAAAGTCAAAGATAAAATCATCAGCCTATCATATGTTCCTACCAAATTATAGTTGGCCGATGTCTTTACTAAAGGATTACCAGAGGATGAATTTGAGCGCTTTGTAGGCTAGTTGAACATGATCAATATTTATGATCTAACTTAAGAGAGAGTGTGGTAATTATTGTAAATAGATAATTATTGTAAATAATTAAGATATTAAAAGGGATATAGGGAGAATATCTTGGGTAGGATAGTAGAGGAGATTTTCGCATATCATCATCTAATCTCCTACGCGATTATAGGAGATCATACCGTGTACTATATATAATCAGATTGCTCTCTATCAATAAGATCATTTTACTATTCAGACTCCAAAACTCCACAATAATTAAACTTCCCAAAAGAACATACTTATCATGACCTATTATTTGATATTAGAATCAATCGATCCAGATGATTGAAAAAGGAAATATTTTGGTTTTATTGATTTAAGGAATAACAGATGTGTAAGGAATTGGAAGACACACAGCGAAAATTAATTTAAAATTTTTTTTTATTTTTTGTCAGGATCTACCGTATGTGTTTAAGTCAAGTGGGAAGAAGCATTACCTTCAGTGTTCCTCAGCGACTTCCACAGCTTCTGGTTACGACGTTCACATCTTCTCTTCGCGGCTCGTGCTCCCTTTCCGATCGTAAGAAGTCAACAACTCAGGTCGGCTTCCTCTACTGGTATCCACATGAACAGCGTTCTAACCACGAATGAGGTGCTAGCGTCTCTTGTCCCTCTAGGGCTTTCTCAAGAGTTCGTCTCCGTCTCTTATTTCGACAGTTTCTTATCTGCAAACCTTTTGCAGATTCCCCTTCGGCCTTTCTGTGTTCTATGTGTTTGTCTATTCAAAACGTAGCTCCTAATATCTGATATATAGGATGCTCTGCGTTTTCTTCTCTCTACCGAATTGGATTTTGGAGTTAATCTTATATTAATTTTGAAATTAATACAATATCATATATTGTATAATTTTATAAGAAACTAATTAAATAAATAATATTAAATAAGTCCCATAGATTTAATTACCTATTTATTTAACTTTAAATAAAGATGAGACTGAACTATATTTGATTTATTTTCATAAATCAAATTTGAGATATCATATCAATTTGAATTTCAAATTCAAACGTGATAGAGATTTAATTTATCCTTATAAATTAAATCTTATAAATATCTCTTATATGAGATATCCTATCAATTTGAATTTCAAATTCAAACGTGATAGATATTTAATTTATCCTTATAAATTAAATCTCATATATCTCTTATATATAATATATATATATACGAATATAAATATAAATAAATATATACATCCACCCTGGATCATTCATTGAATCTGGACATGTCTTAGATTCAATGAACCTGGACATCATAGCTCGTGTTGGGCTATTTTGTGTGTGACCCTGTAGGCCCATATGAAGTTGGCAGTGGGCTATTTGCCATACTGGCCCACAAGTTGCAAGCGGTCTCTAGCAAGACATAACGACTACCCAAATCATATGAGGATCGTTAAACGATGTAGCCTTTTATATAACCATATCATGTCCCTTTTATCACGCGATATTTTGGTCATGGTTGAGGCATGGATAATGTCATCCTCCTATTCCTGACCATTACTTTCTCGATCCCTGAGTAGTCTGACTGTAGAAATGGAACTACCTTTCCATTACAGTATGGCCATACATTTCTCAGACTCACTCATCGAGGGGCCCAGTAATATCTCTTTACGAATGTGAGGGACAAATTCCATCTTGACCATTCACATTCCTCCGCATGAAAAACCACTAAGCCCGAACATAGTCTTTATGATCACTCGGTCAAAAGTGACTTTTGACTAGGTCAAAGCTGAGCGTTTGTCATGTAGGAATCTATAATGATCTCAGGTCAAAGGGCATATTGACATGGTTTGTATATGAGAGAAGCTTATGACGTTACCCATGCAGTTCTCTCATAGCGGGTCGGTCCAACACCTTGTACTCTTACATGTGCCTATGACTCTGATTTATATCTCTATACATCTTCAAAGTCATATTGGTCTTATTTCATCTGTGCTCCCGCATAGATGACCAATCAGGGACATTTAGGATAAGATCATGAATTATCCAAGGATGGTCATCATAGTAAACATACAAATAACATGATAACACAATTAATAAATTTATAAATCAATAATATTCATAAGACAATGATTGGCCCCTAGGGCACGATTTCCAACAAGATGGCCCAATATCTACCTTAGTTTGTGCATTGCAAATCATTAAACTTGAAGTAGATAGAATAAAGAGGAATTGTCGCATTTTCTAAATTACTTCCCAAGACGAGGTAGCAGGGAATGAAAACTGGATCTGTTGAGATGGTTGGAAGACAAACTAATTTGTGGGTTAGACAGAGGTTACCAATCTGCAATCTATGATTTTGAAGATCTTAGAAGTGTTAAATAGTATGCAGCATCATTTTCTTAGTCTTCAATGCGCAGTTATCTTGTGCTTGTCCTTGTTAATTGTTCACTGATCGTACTAACAAACTTATGATTTTATGCAACAGACATCAGGTGCTGCTAGCTATTTGAAATTTGTAAGTCGAGAGATGAGCAAAGCAGAAGCCCTATTGAAGGTTTATTATTATTTAGCTGGAAGACTACTATTTCATATAGGTTTAGATCCTCCTCCTGATTCAAGGTTGCGTACTTCACTTTGTTTAGGTTATTCTCTCTCCTGTTGATTCTGTAGCAGATACATACCGTCCATTGCTACCTGAGGGTACACCCATGGAGTTTCAGAGAATACTGGAGCTCAAGGTTATAATTAGCTCTTCGACTAATAAATATTCTATTGCTTTATTTCTTTTGCCTGGTCTCAGATGAAAGACTGAAGAGGCTGTCATCTTTGAGTAATTCAAAGTCAAGGATATGGGATAGTGACTTCTAATTGGGTACATAAAATGCATTTTATATTGGTTATATTAAATGTAGGGTAAAATGAAATTACAGCGACTCTGCTGCTAAAATTTTTCCTTAATCCTAGTTGAACAATTGGGGATAAATGAGTTATGCTCTTCATATTCCAGCAATGTTATTGCATTGTAAACTCTAAAAGTATAACGAGATAGTCTTGAAATAACAAGTATCATAGTGCTCAGAGTCTGCGGCATTAAACATTACTATTTGGTAATTTGGTATGTATGTTAGTAGATTCAAAGGAATCTCTTGACTAAAGGCCTACAATCTTTAACAAGAACGGCATTGCTACTGGTTCAAGGTTCACTGCTTGGACTGTGAATTATTTATTTTTTAATATAGGAAGTTAATTGAAGTATTGATTTTGGCCCAAAAAACTTGAAGTATCGATTCACTGACGATGTAAATTACACTCATTAGTTTGATTCTATAAAGCATGGACCCTTTCAAAAGAACTTGAATTCTACAACAAATAAAATTTGAAGTGTCTTTGTGCAATTTCAAGGAGTCCCACGTAACAGTTAGTCCGACTGAAGATATTCAACGGTCCAATTAGTTAAATATTTATAATTGATTTGGTCTCATCTTCATGGATGATATTACGATGCAAAGCTTTTTGAGTTTTAGATGTCCAAGAATGTGTGTTCTCTAAGTTATTCATGTCCAAATAACTTTTTATATGTTTGCAGGGACTTAAAAAAGCTGATCAACAAACTATTCTTGATGACTTCAACAAACATGGGCCTGGCATAATGCAAACTCAGATTCCACCGGCAGTTTTCCAGGGTGCCCCAGTGGCCCCTGCAGTGCCTAATCCTATTTCTGTTGGACTCGTGTCTTCTAGGGAGGATGTGCTTACAAGGGCTGCTGCACTTGGACGAGGAGCTGCCACCACAGGGGTTCAAGAGATTCCTAGCTCTAACTGAAGCTGCCAAAGATCGGAAGGACGAACCTTAACGGAAATTGTTTAATCAATAGGGAAGAGGATGTGATATAAACATTTTCTTTGACAAAAAAAATGGGGTGGAAATCAAACCCCTTTTGGCAGGTCTGAAATACTTGTTGATAGGAAGAAGTACGTAGACTAAGATTTTAAGTAGAAGATTTAACGTCTTTTAAGTTGTATAGGATTCTTGTTGTAATGTTTTGAGTGGCTATAATTTTTTTTTAACATTTCTTAAAAAACATTATATTTTTTCAGACAGAATGAAATGAACTAAAAGAGGGCCGAACCCGAATTTGCAACATAACTACTGCTATGGTCACCCCTCAATAGTAGATTCACAGACTTAGAGAAATTGATTAATTGCATAAATTTTTTTTATACATTATTAAATCATATTTTACTTTAATGTCTTGAATTTAAAACGTTAATACATCCAGTAGAGTTCAAAGTGTTATTTTCATATAATTTTATGACAGACACAAAGTATCAAGACTTTCCATATGTATGAGAAAATAACATTCTCATTCTTTACCCTCTATTTGAACTAACCGCTTGATTTATAATAGGTAAGACATATCATTAAAGGATGTTTAAAGAAAATAAAGATTGAGAATCAAATGGAGGAACTAAAGATATCATCATCATCATGTTTTACTCAAGAAATGAAAAATATAAAAATAAAGAGAAGCCGATCTAATGAAGATAAAGACTTAACAAGTTTGAATACATAAAGAAAGCTTTAGACTTCATAGGTACAATGTTTTAAGCTAATATCTTTACGTTAAACTCTATGATTTTGACGTGTTATTAACTCAAGTTATTTTAAATCAAAACATGCATATTATTTTTAAGAAGAAAAGCGTAAGGACCTATATGAAAATAAAATTTATTGCTAAAATTTAGGAGTTAAGAATCATCTTTATGTAACAAAAATTAATCATTTATCAAGATAGATGTGTAACCCATTGTCTGTGGATTTAATTGACAAAAGTATGAGACATACGATAATTTAGAGTTTGTTCGATCTATAGGGAGTACTATTTTATTGTGATTCTAGTCGCAGCACTTAGAGAGGTATTCTAACTCCTATGTACCTAAGTTTACGCTTGAAGATAATAGACGACGCTTTTGTCCGATATTAATATCACATAAGAGAAATAAAGATTTTATTCTGACTTTAAATTGTAGGTGAGATTAATCTTTTTTAAAAAAAATTTATACAACAAAGAAAGACAGATATGTATTCTTTTTCTTATCTAAATGATCAATTCTGACAGTAATTTTTTCATTGAAAATATTGTGACTTCGTAATAAATTTCATCGAGAACAAAAAATTGAGGCCACCAACTAAACGAGTGATAAAATGTGAGAGAGCGTACTATGTCCCTCAGACCTCGTGATGTGGATTTGAAATTCGGACCGTTGGAACGCTACCCACGATGGCCCAACGGTTAGTTTTCCTTCCTCCACTACACGACCTTCTCTCTTCTCTCGCCTTCTCCCTTCCTCATTCCATCGTCGCACGCACCTTCTCTTCTCCGAAATAGGTTGGCTCTACCCTGAACCCAAGACTTAAACGTTCAAACCCTCCCTCCCCCACCCCCCTCCTATACTCCAAACGGGGTGAGACAGGGAATCGTCGATGCCAAAGCAATTCTCAGACCGGAAGTTTGATTTGGTAATTCTTCAGTTTTCTTGCGCGCTTTCTCTGTGAATTTCCGTCAAATTCTGGGAGGATTGAGTTATCAGAGATAAACTTACTCATCTAGGCTACTTTTCATTTTTTGTCAATAGGGAATTTGAATTGAATGTTTAGCTGTGCAAAAATTGTCCCAAGATGATGCAAGAACTTAAGCAGCTCAAAGTTATAGAGAAGTCCAATTCTACGATGGAGATGGTTACGGATGCTCCGGCTCCTCCTCCACCTCCTCTTCCCCCGCCACCGCCCTCGCCTTCTCATCAACGGCGGCCTAGGGTTAGGGAGGTGAGTTCTAGATTTATGTCCCCCGTGGTATCTTCTGTACAGAGGCGTCCAAGGCATCAGCAATCGGAAGTAGATCCCTTGAGCACCGCTGATGAGAACCGACCTGTAGAAAATTCGGAAACTCCATTCCCTTTTGGATCTCAGTGTAAATCGAATGTAGTAAATACGACTGCCACTATACAGAGAAAACAACGAGCTGTGAAACTCTTTAAGGAGAATGGTGGAGGAGGAAGAGTTGAACAACAACCTCCTCAACCTTCAAAGTCCTGTTCTGGGAGAATCGGATATGGTTTTACCTCACCCTCCTTGAGACCGGACACTCCAACAGTAACGGTATCCTCAAGATACAGACTCACTCCGCATCAGCGTTCTGCAAGTATGAATGCCACAGCTGCTGCAAAACTATTGCAAGCAAGTGGCATATCATCGGCAAGTCAATCTTCCTCTGCAAATTCATTAAAGGGCAACGTTGGTTCGCCTCAAAGAGAAACCCATTCAATGTCTGGAGATACTTATTCAGTATGCTCTGATGACGAAACTCACAGCAACTTGAAGGTCAACTGCAGCATACAGTCTCTTCCAGAACTTCGGTCGTCAGTGCTGGAGGGAGACATGTTGCCTACTGTCTCTACTAGAGCAGTGGATGAGAAAGCTGGTAATAAGGCTACTGGAAGAAGTAGTGGTGACAGTTTAAAATTCCCCACGACACCTTTCTCTCGTTCTCTTAACATGTCATTATCTGGCAGTGAGCATTTACTAAATCATTCCCTAAGGGGGAGCGAGAAGCATGTTACTTCTTTTGTCAAGCAGTATACAAATTCTCCAAAAGTTGGAGGTCTTTGTTTGCCCCCAATAGCTCCTTGTCCCAAACCTGGGACAGATACAAAGAAAGGTAAAAAAGGTTCCGGTCATCAGGAAGATGTGCATAGCCTGAAGTTGCTATATAATCGTTATCTGCAGTGGAGATATGCCAATGCAAAAGCAGAATCCTCAATGAAAGCTCAGCAAAGAGAAAGTGAGGTGTGTAGCCTATGTTTCTTTATTTTACCAAATAAAAAGTTTATAGCTTAAGGGAAAACCAATATTATTTGTGTTGGCAGTTCTAAACTTCTATTGACGTTGATTGAAGAGGAAATTAGCAGACGTTCTTTGATGATTGGCATGAATGTGGATCGCTAGTTTGTTTATGCTATTAAACCTCATAAAAGGGAAGGCTGAAAGCCTAAATGATAAATATTATATTCTAAAAGGAAATTTTGTAATTTCCAGCAATTTCATGAAAGATGTGGCACAGTCAATAATCTGGCACTGATTTTCACATCTGTGATATGCGATCGTCCTATTTTAGTTGACTGTAAAGTCTTTTACTCTATAAATTAAGTATAATTTTAGGAGCTGAGTGGGTTGCTAAAACTTCATTGGACGGGTCTTTTGATCCTGGTTGATCGTTTTTTTCCTCGTTATTTTGTTTCTTATTCTAAGTTTTTTTTTACTGCTTTGTTACAGATGCTTTTCCTTTGACTGTGGTGATGAACTGTGGTTTTTTTTATCGTGCTAATGTAATTCTGAGTTTGTTAAAAAAAACAGAGAGAAAGTAGTATTGTGATTAACCATACAGATTTCTGTTGCTTAACTATCTGATTTAGCTTACAAGTCCTTTTATCCAATCTTTGGGAGTTTGCTCACGTTTCTCTCTTGTTCCTTAACCCCTCCATCTTTCGTAATTCTTGCAGAAAGCACTTTATTCTCTAGCATTGAATATGTCAGAGTTACGTGATTCTGTGAACTTGAAACGGTTAGAATTGCAGCTTTTGCAGAGAGCAAAGACTTTGTTAACAATTCTTGATGCTCAAGTAAGGCTATCCATCCAAATGTTTTCTTTTTTGTTTTCGCATCTAATTTGTGCATAGAGCATTGCATTTCTTTTTTTGGTGCATGACAAAAATGGGGAATTACATTACTCATGCAGTATTATTGCTTAAGTAAACTTTCTTTGTGGACATAATCTAAAGCAACTAATGTTTTCTAAAGCGTATCTCTTTGAAGAGTAGGGCCAAGTTAATTCTCTAAAACATCTATTATGTCTCATTTCTTTTCCTTGATTAGAGTGTATTCTTGCTTTTAGTTTCTTTCGCTCCTCCCTTTTCCAGTGTTCTTCTTGATCAAATTTAATCTTCTGATTCTGGATTTTTTTCTTCAAGACTTTTTGTTTACATAACCATGCCTATTTCTTTCATCCTAGTATGGTTTTCCATTTCTTTGTTTAAAATAAATGATTCACTTATCATTCTTTTGGTCTTGTTAACTTTTTTCTACTAAATGTATTACAGGCTCCTTATTTGGATGAGTGGTCCACTTTAGAAGAAGAGTATTCTGTCTCCTTAACTGAAGCCACAGAGGCATTGTTGAATGCCTCAGTGCAACTTCCAGTTGGTGAGAATGTGAAGGTATGATTATCCATCCACACTTTTCGTTTTTTTGGTCTCTGTTATTAGTTTTTATACATTCAGCGTGGTGCAAGTTTCACTTACCAACAAAATGTTCATACCACAGGCTGATGCAAGGGAGGTGGGGGAGGCAATAAACTCAGCCATGAAGATGATGGAATCAATTGTTTTCCATGTCCAAAGATATATGTCAAAGGTGCGACAACTTAAAGACAGTTGCTATTAAAGTTACAAGAACATACACAATTTTCTCGAACTATTTGCTTATGTTATTTTTGTTGGTATTCATGGTACTGACATCAAAGTTAGCTGAGGTTGAAAAATATTTGATAACACTCTGGTAAACACAGTTTTGAAAAAAGAAAACAAAATACACAATTTTCTCGAACTATTTGCTTATGTTATTTTTGTTGGTATTCATGGTAAAGACATCGAAGTTAGCTGAGGTTGAAAAATATTTGATCACACTCTGATATTAGAAACACAGTTTTGAAAAAAGAAAAGAAAAGAAAACACGCACTAGATGGATGCACGCAGATGTACTTGGCATTTTTATTTGTACTTTGTTGATTATGCTTTTAGACATTGCGCTGATAAAAGCCTGGCAAACTTTGAAGAAAAATTACAGCATGAGATATTGCACTGATATAAGCATAAGATACAGGTTTTGGGAAAGAAACGATCAAATCGATCTAGCTTATGCTGAAAAAATGGCTGCAAGTAGATGTACTTTGTATTTTGATTTGTACTTTGTTGACTGTGTTTTTAGACATTTCACTGATAAAAGCCTGTCAAACTTAGGTTGAAGAAACAGATATATCTATTTCAGAATTAGCCAGGGTTGTGGGTGGAGAAAGAGCTCTTATTGGAGAATGTGGAGGTTTATTGGCAAGGGCATACAAATCACAGGTTTGTCTCACTCTGAAACCAATCATGCTGGCATAATCCTATAATAGACACATATACAGTGTATATATTTATATCATAAATATTTAGAAACTTGTCAAAGTGGAACTTTTAAAGGATTGGAAGTTTATCTAGGAGGCGATGATTATTTCATAATACGTTTTGGAATTTGTCAGTTTTACAATCATCTATTTGTAATTACTTTTTGGAATTTATTTCATATTATAAATTAGAAAAAGATACAGGCTGCCACAGTATGAATGTGCGCATATGTATCCCATTTATCAGTTTTCGTCTGAATTTACAATAAATATGATCTGCTTTTCAGGTGAAAGAGTGCAGTTTGAGGAGCCAACTTATCCAAACCCATTTAATCGTCCACAAAGCTATAACTCTAGAATTATAATAAGCATAAGATATTTTCAATATTGGTCCGTACTGTGGTTGTCCTTGCCATGCTGCTATTCTACACGTTCAATATGATCATCCAACGAGGCAAAGGAATCACGGTTGAATTGTGGTCTGTGCATATACTTGATGCTGATTTGTTCATAGTTGAAGAGATCAACAGGACAAGAAGCCCTATAGAAGTTTGGAGATGATACATTCACTCATTTGTGGATAAGTGAGATAAAGATCAAAGTTTGAACAAGTTTCAGTAAACACTGTGCTTATAGTTGTAATGGCATGTGTAGAGCTCACTCAATGGCCACCCTTTTCCTTATCTCACTTATCAGATGGCAATAAAAGTGAAATGATATGTATACAAGTTTCACGTTGTTTTCTTAAGAAAATCCTTATTATTAGCTTTTTTTATTATTAATTGTTTGAGTAAAATACCTTGATCTTAGGAAAGCTAAAATTATAAAAATCATGTTTATTTTTTTTTAAATCAACTTTATTCTAACTTCTAACATCGTTAAGAATATTATGTTAATAATTTTAAAATGCATTTTTATTAGTGAAAATTTTAAAATTAATAATCTACAGTTATAAATTTAGTGGTATACTCTCTCCCTAATCATCATTCCAAACAATTTTAAATAAGGGTAAAGGTTTATCTAATACATTAAACTAATTTTAAAATAACAATTAGTATCATAAAGTATTTTAAGGGTGTAATTAATATCCCGAACTACTTTTATTGGTACAATTAGCAATTTTAAGTATTTAAAGGTACAATTAACATTTCAAACTAATTTTAGAGGGACAATTAATAACTTAAAATATTTAAATTAATACAATTTTACCCATTCGCTAACAAAAATACTAACTTTTCATTTGATACGTGTCATATAAATTTTTTATTTTGACATATTATTATTTAAAAAGTCTCATGTATAATATTATTTCAATAAATTATACTAAATAAACCATAAAATTTTACAATCTTCACATTTGAATTATATACAATGTCAATTTTAGAGTTTATTCAGTACTCTTATTCAAATAATATGATATATGTAACTTTTTAAATAATAATATGTCAAAATAAAAAATTCATGTAGCATAGATTGAAAAGAAATTTGTGTTCCTATCAGTGAAAGTATATAATTATATCAATTTAAATATTTTAAGGTATTATTCGCATTTTTAAAATTATTAGCACCCTTAAATACTTGAGGGGGTTAATCGTAACTCTAAAATTAGTTCAGGGTGGGTGCTAATTGTACTTTTAAATATTTTAAAGTATTAATTGTTCATCCAAAATTAGTTTGGAGTGTTAGATGTAACTTTACCCTTTAAATAATTAAGTCTATTAATGTTTAAAAATTATTAAAATTTCTGATATAATAGAAAATATGAACGAATAAAAGTAAAAGTTTTGAAAAAAAAAATGTATTGAAAATACTACTAAATAACTATATACGTTGAGGAAGGATATTTTAGTGGTACAAAAGAAAAGTTACATTTGGTAATAAGTCAACTCAATGATAGATTAAGGTGTTAGAATATGAGACTAATGCATTAAATATGGTTATGAAATTGAAAAATCCATTTAATTGCTTTCAAACTATTGTAAAACGGAAGGTAGTTAACTTTCTTTTTTGGAAAATATTTTTGAATGGCCATTTTCATGCAAAACAAAAGATTTCTTTAACTCTTATACAAGATAATAAAATAAAATACTAAAAGCTCTTAAGTGTTCTCTTGTACTTCTTTTAACTTGATGTTTTGTCATTATTTGGCAATGTAGCTTTGAAAAACAACATTTCCACTAGTTTAATGTAAAAATATAGGAAAAAGGACAATAAAAGATTTTTTAAAATTAAAACTAATAAAAAGGGCTCTTAATTTTTAAAAATGATAGATTGGGCCTCTTGTCTAATTTATTCTTTTCAAATTTAAAGTAAAAGATGAAATTACCCTTTGATAATTTATAACTCCTATAATGTGATTTGTAATTTCAATAATAATTTTGATAATACTCCCTAATACATTTACAACTCTAAAATTGGAATTAATTGCTTTCTAGTTTACAACTTCACTAATAGGATTTATAATTTAAGTAATAGTTTTAATAACTCTCCTTAAGATATTTATAAATCTAAAATTGGAATTAATTGTTTTATTTTGGGTTTACAACTTCTCTAATGATATTTACAATTTCAGTAGTTTTAACAATTTTAATTAATACATTTACAACTATAAAATTCCAACTAATTGCTTTCAAGTCTGCAACTCTTGCAATGAAATTTATAACTTCAGTAATAATTTTGACAATTCTCCCTAAAATATTTACATTTCTAACAACGCATTTGCAATTTCTTTCGGCTTTGCAACTCTTACAATAAGATTTACAACTTCAATAATAGTTTTGACAATTTTCTTTAAGAGATTTATAACTCTAACAATGTACTTGCAATTACTTTTGGATTTGTAACTCTTGCAATGAGATTTATATTTTTAGTAATGATTTTCACAACTCTCTCTACAACATTTATAACTTTAGGGATAATTTGGTCTTTTTACCCAAATTTACAAATGACAGATTGAACCTCCTATCCTTTTAGATATTCGTATACCTATTTTGTCAATTTTAAATTCACATGGTCTTTTATTGTATTTTTTCCAAAAATAAAGCTTTATTTAACTAATACAAATTTATATTAAAAATGCTTTTCTTCGCGTGTACTTTGGTAGTGCAAGTGGCATGTAGGGCACCTTTTGATGACAATTATTAGAGCTCGATTCCTATATGCAAGAAATATGCTTTTCTTCATGGTACTGTGGAAGTCAATGCTTATATGGCACAAACTATCCTAATCATGCTTGAAAACTTCATTGTTCTATCTACAGCGTCAAACAAACTCATCAGACTTACTTTTCTAAGTTCAGTTCTTGCCTCGCTCAACTCGGTTAGGCCACCTTTTGGTGGCAATTACGATCCTTGTCTACAAGCAGTATGCTTGCCAATAAAAAGAAAAGATTTGGCTCCTCAGTTATTTTATTAGCATTGAAGCTCATTTTACCCATGAAGGTCTTTATCTCTCTTGACGAAAATGGGAAACCATTTGTGTAGGACTGTTGTTGGAAGCTTGCAGTACTTGTCCTTCACAAGACCAGATCTTTCTTTAGCTGTGAACATAAAGTGTGTAAATTCCTTCATAATCATCTAGATATTCATTGGATGGATGCTAAATGCATCTTGCATTATCTTAAACATACTATTGAATTTGGTTTGGTTATTAGAAAGACTTCTAACTCCTTACTCATAAGCTTTTCTGATGATCTCCCTAGTTATTCTGTGTTAATTGGGAGTGGTTGCCTTGATGACCGACGATCTACAGGAGGTCATTGTGTTTATTTTGATCATAATCTACTTTCATGGAGTTGCTAATTAGTCTTCAACAGAGGCGGAATAGAAGTCACTTGCTATTGCCGAAATCTGAAACAATATGATAGCTCTTGTGACTCTATACCTTACCAAATATAGCAACCATCAAATGTGGCGTTTCTAGAGCAATCAATTCTTAGCTTTATATTTTGTTCGAGTAGTTCTTAATTAACTTTTGCCAGATCTTTGCAGACTTCTCAAGCGCTACCAGCTAAGGAATAATTGAAGGAGTAACAGAAGCCAAAAGCTACGATGCCAACGCCAAGTCAAGTGATTCGAACTCAGGATTTGGAACAGCGTGACCAAATTCATCTTGAATCATCAGTGAAGGAGTTTCAATCGTGCCATCAAGAAATCCATGAAGTCTATATGCTGCTTGACCATCAAGAAATTGTGATCGTCAAGCCTGATAGTAATCTTTTTGTTTGAGAAGCTGCGCTGAGTTGTCGCTATGATCGGAAAGGACGGCATCGAACCAGTACCACCAACGGAGCTAGAAGTCGACATTATTTCGTAGCACGATCAATCCTCAGTCTAGGAGATCACGCTACCTGCCAATGCCTTTTGTATGTTGGCCGGCGATCGGAGTCAGAAGTCACCGTTTGGCTCTGATACCATGCCAGATAATAGGGTTTAGAGAGTAAAATGATAAGCTCCAGACTTTCTAATTAGATTCAACTGAGTCACAGTGATTACAATATAAAGCACTAGCTTAGAGACTTAGCTAACGACGACGCGTGTACAATCTGATATAACAGAACGATAACTTTGACTACAAACGTGCTAGATTATTTATCATATATCTAATAGTACAAACTGGTCCACTGTGACATAATACAGATGAATATATATATAAACACATACATATATATAACATAGTATCAATCCTTAAAATGCATGATTCTTCATCCTATTGACAATAACCGCATACTTTATCTAAATTACAGGGTTTGATTGAACCAGTGTTTGAATCAATCCTTCATCTATATATATAGTAATAGAATTAAAGATTTATTCTGTATAATGGCAAAGTAGAGTGATGAAATTTGACATACCCCAATATATTTCAGTGTTTAGGTTCACTAGGACATGAGAAGAAAACATACCCTCGGAAAAAAACTTGACATTAGTGTTTAAATTCCTATCAGGATGGATACAAACAAAACAAGAATATTAATTCATTTTGAACGACCCGTCATTTTCATTTCCAATGATTGTTGTAGGATATGTTATCTCCACCTCGGGTTACTCCAACTTCTCCTCAAACAAAAGAATATAAGGTATGGATTGAATATATATATATATAATAAAAGTATTATGTACGCCAAATACTATGTTTCAATCTTGTTTGTCATACTTAACAATATAATTAATTTGCTCTAAACTAGTTTTAATATACTATATTGTTTGTATGGACTGAATATATATTTAATTACAACATCACGCTGTGTGATCAATTTATTTTGACTAAAGATTTCTTACGTACATTGATAATATATATTCTAAATGTATTGAAATTTAATCATACAATATTCTTTCATTCTCAAAAAAAATATATAAAATTACCAGTTTTCAATAAGATAGGGACCATATTATAAAAAAATAATATAGGTAGCAGCAACATAAATTATATAAATTACTCCTACTGTGATCTTATATATATGCATGGAAGAAATAATTTTTTTATACTTTATTAAATTTATTATATTAATGTACACTTTTATTCACAATTTATTATTTTGCAAGACTATTTTTTAAAATATATATTAAATGTGTAAAGTTGAAAAGTTATTAAATCTTAAAGATAGAGTTATTGAGAAACATTATATTTATGAAATATTACCAAACAAATTCATAAGTATATACTATTAATTAGCAAGAAAAAAAAAAAGCAAAACACATATAATCTCTTATTTTGTAAGTGGTTGCAGGTTTTTAGAGGGTGCCACTACGACTGTCTTCCCTTTTCCTTCAAAAATGAGGAATTTTAACAATAATAAAACATTTAATACCAAATGTCTAATTAATTGATATATAACAAAGATAGAGGTGGAAGAAATCGACAAGAATCAATACCGAAAAATAATAAAGCGAAAATAGTGACTGGGGAAGGGAGCAAGAGTTTGAACGGCAGTAATTCCCTCTGCTGAGTCGGTTCAGCTGTCGTCGGTGCTGAAATTAGATATATAACATCAATTACAATGTCAAAAAAAGCAGATAATTAACAAATGGAAGAAAATGAGAAGAATGTATAGAGAGATTGATTGAAGCACTCACCGCTGCTGCTGCTTGACTGCTATTCCATTTGCGGAACGTGTGTTGAAAGCTTCACTTTAACTTTGCCTCCTTTGCCGTAAGCAGCTCACTTATATATCATTTCTTCATTTATTTGTAGGAATCAACCATATACTTCAATTCATTTTGTATTCTAATTATTCAATTGTATTTTTATTTGTAAGCAGGTAAAATAGCATCTAATACCATGATGTTATTTTAATTTATAATACTAACATTCAACACTCTAACTTTCTTTTATGATATAATTAAAATTCACATTTCAAAAACCATTTAAGTTGATAAAATAGATCATTTTCAATGATTATTCAATAGCCCAGAGAAACAATTCAAGCTGAGAACAATTACTACGGTTTGTTTCCTGGGATTCCATTTGGTGAAGCTGTGAAGTTGAAGATTGCTTTTGCTTCTGCCTCTGCGCGTTTCCACACATGAAACCAATTTTCACCTGGGATTATATAACAATATAATGGGATTATATCTAGCAATCTTGTTTTTATATCATCTGTATTCTTCTTTGTGCGTTGCTTTTATTATAATCCTCTCAGAACGTGTTTGCTTCTTTATTCTTCGATTATATTATTGTTTTTTGACTTTTTTTAGGTAGATGTATCCAGCAATCCTGTATATCACTTGTATTTTTCTTTGTGCATGCTTTGCTTTTATTCTAAATTCCTAATCCTCTAAGGGAGTGCTCCTTTATTATTCTTTGATTATATTATGTTTACGTCTTTTGCTAGCTTATGAATTTGTTATTCTTTTCTTGGTCCCAATAAAAAAGGTCTCTTCTTTGGCTTATATACAACAACATAATATGAACCATGGATATGTTAAAATCTCGAGACTTCTATCACCTACTTTCGTTTCGCTGTATATGTAATGAATTATGATTGACAACATAATATGAACCAAGGGTATGTTAAAATCTCGAGACTTCTATCACCTACTTTCGTTTCGCTGTATATGTAATGAATTATGATTGATTAACCTAATTAATTATAAATCACTAGTAGCTGCCATCATAAAACGTGGGAAGCCAGGAATAGGAATATGTCCAAAAGGACCATGACAACTATGTGAATCAATTTGGTAATTAATTAAGCACATTCATAATCACCACCCAACACTCCATTGGTTCAACTCACAGGGATTATATAACTTAATTAATCACAAGTCTTAAGTTGAAACTAAGTCATGAAAATGTATAAAAGTGTTGTGTTCATCTAACTCTAAAAGGTAGGATCACTACAAAAAAATTGACTACTGAAAGTTCTAAAGTCGCCGCTAAATACCTTTAGTGGCGACTAAGTGTCGCCGCCAAGTCATCACCTATAAGACTGTAGCCTATAAACATTGGTGGCGACAATTGGAAGTCGCCACTGAATGTCAACAATTTGCGGTGACATTTTGAAAGTTTAATTAGCGGCGACACAAACTGTTGCTGCCTAAAGGATAATTTGTGGTGACATTTCTGTCGCCGCTTATGTGATGGCCAGGAGTTTTATTTGGATAAATCAATGTAATTAAGGAATATATATATATATATATTATTTTCCACAAAGAATTGTCAATGTGTGTGAGGTAGCTTAGTGGTCACTGTGGATGGGAATTAACCAGCATACCCATGTTCGAATCCTGAGTATTGCTGAAGGGTTTTTTTAAGCACGTGAATTTCAGTTTTCCCCTCCTTTTTCTTTCCTTTTGGTCATCGTACTCACTCCTTGTTTCTTTTACAGACTATGCAGAGATGACAGAGGAAAGGGAGGCGGCTGGTGAGCGGTGAGGGAGGTAAGTTCATGCTATCGGTGCCGTGTGCTCAGACTCTGCTGTGCCGTTGCTATCAGAGTTGACCCATCGCCTGAGGTCTCTGCTTTTATTGCTTTTATATGCTGCAAGGAGAGGAAGCAGTGGGAAGAGAGTGAAAGTCGAGCCTTTGAGTTGTTACTGTGCGATTGAAGCCGACGCCATATGGTGGGAGTAATTTCTGTTGATTTTGGGATTGCTCTGTTTCTCTAGTGGCGCCGTGCTCCTTCTCGGTGGATGAGCGACGGCGAAGGATATTGGGGGTTGGATTGTGGCAGGTGAAATAGCTGAACGGCGGGGCGAGAGACAACATCAATGGGAGAGCAGTGTCGGCGATTTGGAATAGGAGTTGCGGTGAAGGCATATTGAATCTCTGCTGGCTTCAGGTGCCTTGTAATTCATGTCCCTCACTGTGTAAGTAATCCTGGATACTCTCCTATTTCCCTTTCTCCGTGTTGAGCCATATTGTTTGTTACCGTGGAATGCTTTGCTGTGGTGGTTGTGTTTGTGGTAAGGAACTGGGGGTTCTTTGCTCTATTTTTCTTAAAGAGGGGTGAAATTGTTGTCTCATTGAAAGGGTAGCATTGTTTTGGGGTTGTGGACATATGTATCTGTGCTTGAGTTTATGAACTTTCGGCTTTGGCTGTGGTTGTGAAAGGTTGTATATATTTACTCTGTGCTTGTGGGTGCTATAAAGTTACGCCTATATATGTGTGTGTAATTGTTGCGGGGCAGAGGAGGCCGTGGGTCAATGTAGAAAAGGAATTGTTGGGTTTGATTCTTTGGTTTGGGTAGGAAGGGAGTTGCTGTGGGAATTCTGTTGCTATTGTGAAGGTAATTGTGTATATGCTGAGGGTGTGCGCTCTAGGAAGTCTCTTTACATTTATGTGGGTAGTGATGAAACTAAAGGAAAGAGGAATCAAGCATGTGGATAAGCGAAGGTTTTTGTTGTTGCTGTATAAATAACCCCTGGACATGTTTTATGCTGTGTATATGCTGTAGATATATATATACTGCACCCAAGTGACTGTGATAGTGTAATGTGTGTGTGTGTGAGCACGCGATGGTTGGCTTAGGATGAATCCTAGTAAAGTTTGAGTTTTGGAAACTTTGATTTGGGTGAAGGTACTAGTTACATGGGTACCAGAGGTGGCTGTATGAATCTTGGAATCCTTGGGAAATGTTAATTGGATTGTTGCACAGATTGAATTCTGAGGGTTCTTTACTATGAGCTTACAAATTTTATTATTATTTTTGGAATCCAGGGGAGTTAGAGTGATTATAATCGATAGTGATTGGCGGAACAAAGTAAAGGAGTAAGAGCGTGAAAGGTGAGTGAATAACGTTCCTTAAAAATTTACATTTTCAAATGATGAATTTCAAATATGGATTTTGAAAAGCAAATTTTATGAAATGATAGTTTAAATCGTTAGAAATGATTTTCTTTCTATTGGTTTACAAAAGAATTATGATTATGTATGAAAATGGATGAATAAGCTTTTCGAAAAGAGTTTCATAAAAGTTTCATTGAACTGATGTTCTTCATGACACATATTCCTATGCGAATTTCATGTCTTCATTGTAACATGATATTTGATATTCATGCTGGGGTTTCTGAGATTTAAAGTGGTTTTACCAATAATTATGTCATTGAAACGATTGAGATCATTACATGTGAAATGAGCTCCACGCATGATGGAAACATTTTGAAAGGACAGAATACAGAACGCTGGTTGTTAACAACAGTACTGTTAGTCCTTGGTGCACCTTGGTTATCCGAGCTCGATGGATATTTCGTGGGTTTAGTACTTGCGTCTGTTATTCGTGGGTTTCGTACCAATATCTGTTATTCGTAGGTTTCATACCTACGTCTGTTTCGTGGCTTCGAGCCGCATCTGATGGTTATTTACCCTCGTGGAATGTGTGTCCACGTCTGTTTCATGGCTTCGAGTCGCGTCTGATGGTTAGTTACCCTCGTGGACTATGTGTCCACGTCTATTCTCATTCTGTTGAAGTCCTACGAAAAGATTATGGTTTTGAAAGAATTGTTTTAAACAAGTGATTCGAAATAGTTATTTCAAATTATTGTTTTCCTTGAAGTACAAATATTTACGAAAATGTTTGCATCAAACTACAAAATATTATGAGATACATTATTATTATGCATTGTTATTCCTCATCTTTTAAATCATGTTTTTCTTGGACGTTATTCACGAGTAGATTATTTGGCTTCAGATAGTGCAGGTGACCCTAATCCTCCTGCTGAGCAGTAAAGTGCCTTGCTGTCGATCTGAAGCGTTGTTTGATAAACACTACTTTTGATGTAATTACTTTTCTTAAGAACTTGTAATATTTTGAAAAAGGGTAAAACTCCACCTAGACCTTAGAAAAGATTCCATTTATTGTGAAAAACGTTTTGGAAAACTCGAATGTTTTATTTAAGGTGTTAGGTTTTTAGAATACGAAATTAGTCATATTTTGTGCCGGTCACGGTCCAAATTTTGGGACGTGACAGCCTATTAAGTAACCTGCGGCAACAATAGCCACCGCTGAAAGCTAATTGTCACGTCCCGAAATTTAGACCATAACCGGCACAAAATATGAATAACTTCACATTCCAAAAGCCTAAAACTTTAAATGAAACATTTTGAAATAAAAACCATAATAAATTGTATCTCATAAATCAACAGAATCTTTTCTAAGGACTATGTGGAGCATTTACCTTCCTTTCATAATAATACAAGCACTTTCTTAATGATAATTATATCAAAAGTAATTTTGTCAAAAAGACGCTTCGGATCGGCAACGAGGCTCTTCACTGCTCAGCGGGAAGGTTAGGGTCACCTGCACTATTTGAGGCCAAATAATCTACTCGTGAATAACGTCCCAAAAACATGATTTAAAAGAATGTGGAAATAAACAATGCATAATCATGTTAAAAATGTATTTCATAATATTTCGTAATATATGCAAACCTTTCCGTAAACATTTGTATTTCAGGGAAACAACCATCTGAAAGAACCATTTCAAATCGATCTAAAATCACAATTTCTTACCAATCATTTAAAAACAATCATTTTAAAACCATAATCTTTCTGTAGGATTTCAACAGAATAAAAACAGACATGGACACACAGTCTACGAGGATAACTAACCATTCTGGTGGCTCGGAGCCACTAACTGTCACGAGAATGAATCCTACGAAATAATTCTGGTGGCTCGAGGCCACAAACTGTCGCGAGAGTAAATCACACGAAATAATTCTGGTGGCTCAAGGCCACAAACTATCGCGAGAATAAATCCCACAAAATAATTCTGGTGGCTATGCCACAAACTATCGAGCTCGAGTACCAAGGTGCACCAAGGACTAACAGTACTATTGTTAGCAACCAGCGTTCTGTATTCCGTCCTAAAACATTTCCATCATGCGTGGGGTCCTTTTCACATATAATGATCTCAATATTTTCAAATACCATAATCATTGATAAAGCCACTTTGGATTTCAAAAACCCTAGCATGAACATTCAAAATTAAGTTACTGTAAAAACATATGCAATTCATGTAGGAATATTTCATGAATAACATTAGTTCACTGTCAAATCTTTTTCTAAAGCCTTTTTATCCATTTTCATGCATAATCGTAATCTTTTGTAAATCGATCGAAAGAAAATCATTTCTAACGATTCAAACCATACTTTCGTAAACCTTGCTTTTTTGTAATTCATATTTGAAACTCAACATTTGAAATGACAATGCATTTGAAAACGTAAATTTTAGGGAATGTTATTCACTCACCTGCCACTCTCTAAAACCTTTACCCATTTCCACCAATCACTTTCAATTATAATCACATCTCAATTCCCTGATATCCCAAGACAATATATCAACATTCTAATCAATATTACAACAGAAATAAATCATCTTTAACCTAATATTCCCTTTCATTACATGCTAATAATCTATAATATGGAATTCCATATTCTGAGGAGGCTAAAATTCCAAAGAACTCTTCCGAAAACTTAGAATCCGTATTAAACAGAACATAGTAAGGGTTTCTCAAACTATAAAACCACTGAACAAAACCACCACAGATAGACACAACTCCATTTAATCCATTATACAATCACTGCTTTACCAATCTTACACTTTCATTTGCAGAATACTGAGCTCACTACTCACTTTTAGTTTCCATTTTTAGACAATTGGCCTAAACATCTCCAACGCTTGCTTCATATTAAAATACTTTCAGTGCACCCAAAGCTTTAACTTTTCTTAATCCTTTTGCCAAAACTTAACAATGCATGCATCACACATAATCTCATGGATTTAGCGTCAAAATCATTATTCCAACATTCAAATATTAATTCATGATTAAGAACTAGATTCCCAAGTCTCTCAACACAAAACACAGCAAGCTTTATTCAAGAATTCATCATACAATGGCCCAAATATATATATGCATATATACCGACCCATATTCTTCAAAACAACATTTGCACATACATGTATACTATACTATTATAGCCACTTAGTTGCATCATATATATCTCCACAGCACACACACAAAGCATATCCAGAGATCATTCATACAGCAACAGCAGAAATCTCCACCTAACCACATGTTTCTGTTTCCTCTTTCCTTTGGGGCATTACTACACAAAGACATAGGGACTTCACAGAGCACGTATACCAGAGATATATCTTCAAGCAGTAGAATGCATAACCTCAACAGCCCATTCAATTCTAACCAAAAGCCCTAACGCCTAGCAGCAACAAATATTTACAATACTCAACATATGAATCCCAAAACAGATTAAGGACATAATGTTTAAGCTCCCCCTGCTGATTATACACCCTTCTTAGATCCTATTGCAGGCAGACACAGCAACCCCAAATATAAAACCCACCTCTCCTTAACTGTTTCTTTCTTCTTCTTGTTTTGTTTTGTTTTTATAGCGTCATCACCAGCAATTATATACCTCCACAGCTCATACATACACATCCTATATATATATACACCATTAAAACAGTAGCAACATACTTGCATACCAAGAAGAGACTTCCCTCAACCACAGCCCCAGAACTGCCAACTAACCACACAGCACACACATGTATTCATCTCGCAGACTTAACCACGCACAACCCAGCAGCAACTCATGAACTCCAATGACAACATTAGTATATATATACACATACACTCGCACCCCTGGACAACCCCCTTCCTGTGACAACAGTACCATCAATAGCATAGTGATAGCAATAAGAATATAACGACGACAAACAGATATACATATCTTTAATTCCAATGGCAATTTCACAGTCTCTACCCCACTGCATTCATCAGTCTTTCCTCCCAAAATAGAGCAATCCAACACACATTGCTCGTGCATACGCAATACACAGCAAACAGAAACTCATACCCATGTAACAACATAAACCGCAGGAAGCAGAGTAAGGGGCATCGAGGAAGCTTACCTCACTTATGGAATCTGTGACCCTCACCATGGTGACAAAGAAGAACTTCAGAGCTTTTAAAAAAAATTCCCACAGAACAGACAGAGAAACACGACGGCCACCACTTAACGCAGCCACACCTTGCTCAGCGATGGCGACAAGGATGAGATTGGGAATCTGGACTTGCTACAGTACCAGAGCTCACTTAGCAGTGACAGCACAGCACAACGGTGGCAGAAATCCATATACAAGGAGCAGTTCGACAACCCAGCGGTAACTCTAAGATGCGACCCTCACCCCACAATTCCTCTGCCTTCACTTTCTCTGCCCCCCGATCAACTGAACCCTAAACTGGAAATTAATAAAGCGTCTGAGAGGAATGACAGTTGCCAGCGACGATGGAACAACACAGCAAAGGCACAGGCAGAAGCAAAGCTTGCGTACACGGCATCGATGGCTTGGGTATTCCTACTCTGCGCTCTCCTGTCTGCGTCGTTACTGGAGAAAAATCAGAAGAATGGTTAAGGAGGTACGGTTTTTAGTAGATAAAGGGGGAGGGGTACTTTTGTAATTTCACGCGGCAGAAAAAAAATAAAACTTCCTCTTTTGCAGTCATCAGGGCTCGAACACGGAACCCCTAATTTCCACCCTCTGCCTGACCACTCTACTACCCATTACTACTTGAAATATTTTACCATGAATATATATTTATCACTTATTAACTTGATTTTAAAATCTAAAAAGAAATCCGGAGCCATAACACTAATGTTATTATTTGATTTTTTGTCAAATTTTTCGTATATTAAAACATGTAATTTAATAATAAAAATAATAAATAACTAAATAAACTAAACTCTAATAATTGATTAATAATTCAAATCATCCAATAAAATATTAAATTATTTCAATTACTTAAACATATTTAGAAAAAAAATTGTTTAGTTTATACATAAACATTATATGGAAGGACCAATACTATGAGTAGAAGAAGTAGGCGCCTGTGGTTGCCATCTCTGTATCAATACAGCGAATTGAGCTTGTATATTTTACTCCATTAATCTTTGCTCGAATTGCAAACGTTCTTCTTCCATCTTCGCACACTCTTCTTCCATCTTTACACGCTCTGCCTCAATTTTTTCTCTCTCCTCTTGAAATTTTTTATCAAACTCTTCCTGTGATTGGGCACGCACACTTTGCACAACTAAACTATCACTAGATTGAGGCCAATTTCTCTTCCTTGAAGGCTCTGCTCCATACCCTTTCCCTCTTACATACCCTGACCTCTCACCAAGAACAGTCGCTAATATTTTCTCCGACGTCATTCGAGCATCACTCTCTAAATCTTGGTCTGATTGTTGAGAAAGTTCATGCATACGACTCTAAAATAAAAACATATGAAACTATTATATTAAAAATAAAACTAAATCAAAATAAAATATAAAACTATAATGTATACATGAATCTATTCAAAGTGTGAGTTAGCCTATACTACTTGTCCATCTAATGTCTTTCTAGTATGTGTTATCTCCCACAACTGGTCAGGAGGGATTGGTTATCTAGTAGTTTGATCTCTCTACAAAAGAATAACATACAAGAAAAAAATATTTTAAAATAAAAGATTAAAAACTTAAATTATAGTGATGATAGATTGAACTTACTATAGAATAGTCCATCTCTGCAAATGATCGAGGACCACAAGTATGTTTAGTCATTAGTTTTTTTCAGTTTATCATTTTTCTTGCACTTTTGTTCTATAACAAAATTTGGGAACTAATAAGAATTTAATTATTAAAACAATAAATATAATTTAGTTAAAAGGATAATAAGGTACTTTAAACATGCACTGTTAAAATATACTAATAACTACTCCCAATTTTGAAAACTAATAGTTTGAGGAGGATCAGCCAACCTATAATCATCAGTCTCATATTTCTTATAGCGGGAGTGTAGATTGGTCTTCCAATTTCTTAATGCATTTTATAAAATAATTGATATAATTATATGAAATTTTTTTTCAGTAATTGCATCAGCATATATATCCTGAAACAAATAAATATAAACACTTTATATAATAATATAAATAAAGTAAGATAAGTATTAAAATATGACATAAATAAAACCTTTATTTTTAAAATAATATCCTGACCATATTTTTTAAAATATTCTTCCAGTTACCTCTACCATTCCTGAAAGAGATTGTGGTTCTAAGAGTTAAATCACAATAATTAGAAAAGTCTCTTGCTTCTTAACCGATTGCTCTTGACATAGAATATGAAAATTTTACTCAAATCTTTGCTCCTTGTGCAGTCCTCAAATTCACGTTAATAGACTTATAAACTCTTATACGCTTGTTGATTGCAGTAGAAGAGCCTATCATTCATGTTGAATTAGAACAATTAAATGTTACATACGATCTAAATCAATTATTATAAAAATGAAGTAAACTTACAGGCACTACTATTTTGAGTATGGGGAGTAGGGGAGAGTTGGTAGGCATTTTCTCAAGTTGTTGTTGCAATGATAGAGGTAAAATAACATGTCTTGATTGAGATGTAGAGCATATACCTTAACTATTTATGTTGCTATGAGATGTCACAGAAAGACCTTTTCCACCTCAACCTCTCTTTAATATTGACATATTCTACAAAAATATATATTTCGTGGATGAAGAATGTTGATATGGGATTGGGTTTAATCACTAGGACAAAAGTTATAACTATTAGTCAAAGTGTAACTCTATTTCCTTAATCTTTTTAGAGGGGCTGCACCAACCACCGATAAGCATGTGGGTTGGGATGTTATTATATATTATTCTATGGAATTTGAGAGAAGAACTGTATTATATATATATGAGCAAACATGTGAATCAAAAACACAAGTGTACATGTTGTCATGTCAATTTCTAAAATCTGAATAGTATAACAAAATTATCCAAGAGAAAATGATCTAAACGAGAACTTGATGAACCTACCTATTCCCCATAGTACAAGTTATGACGATGCCAAGTTTAATTTGTTTATGAATTATTATTTGCATCATGAAAACACATACATTTCTTCTACCTAATAAACCAAACTAGAGTTTAATTCAACTGGTTATCTTCTAATAAAGATTTGACTCTTCTTCTGTGTATTGCCACTTTCAAAGTGGCCCTATTCTTCATACCCTCTACACCACTACTATACACATTGTATGTTATAATCATAGTTAGTTGTCTATACATTGATACTCACACTCCATTTTCTTTAGCCATGATCTGTCTCTTCAACATTCCTAAGCCATATCCAAAAATAGGAAAAGGGTTTATCTAATATGATGTAACAAACCAAAAATCTTATCTTTAAAGTAAAGTCGATGGCTATGTTTCAGAGACTGTACTTGCCTTACTCTTCTGTACCTATCCATTTTTTCCCCATCATGCTTATATCTCGTGTGTTTTAGTTGGGTTGGGTGGGCTATACTTGTTTGGGACATCCTCTATGCATGATACGATGTGGATGCAATTCCTGGTCATGGCCTATCTCACACTCAGATAATGAATAATGGAGTCCATAATTCTTTCAAGGAGTGATATAAATTTTTAGGGAGAAAATAGTCTCAGGCATGTATTTTTATTTGTCACAGTGTGCACATGTCTATATGCCCCTTGCATATAGTCATGAGTTTGCTCATTTGGAAGTTCTCTATTCTAAGTAATATGAATGTAATGCATTCACTGAACCAATGATATGTTTGCTCATAAATACTCCACCGTGTCCTGATATATTGAAATCTATTAGTCAAGCTAGTCCCAAACAAACTGAATACAAGTTGATTCAAAATAATGAAGGGTCTATTTGTCTCCATTTTTGTTCATACTCCATTTTATTTTTTTTTTTGCTTATTTTGTCAGTTTTATTTCATTTATAGAGAGAAAAGGGAAGATATACTTTCTCTCTCCCCTTTTTATCTCTATAGATTCATACAAAGATACTCATGAATATCAACCACCAACTAAAATAAAACAAATAGATTATCACAAATATCAGCACAAATATATCAAGACACAGATCTATCAACATAAATATATCAAGAAAAAAAATATCATGTTTTCATACAAATAGATCCTGGTTTTACTCATATCAATAAACTCAAAACACAAATACATAATTCTTTGACAGAAAAAAAAAAGAACTTACAATATTGAGATATATAGAATTTGAAGTAATCACCTGGGTTGGTTGGAATGGGAGAGAGTTTCTGATCATTGTTAGGGAAGCAGATGATGGCTTGTGGTGTTTGGAAGAAAGAGCAGCAGTGGTGGGATCAAATCCTAGGACTTACTTTAATAGGTCTAATAAGTTAATAATATCAATTTTTGGGATATATTTCATATTCAATCCAAAATCCTCCCAGTTCAGTTTTATTTGATGAATTTACTAGAATTGTTTTTTTGAATATTGTAAATTTTCATCATCAAGCTCTAACTTTCCAAACTAATGATCTCATACAAAATGATTCAAATGTATAAACCAGATACCGTAATTGTTTTATTTGATGAAGTTTATCATGATGGACATCACTAATAATTGAGAAATGTATAAACCAGATACCACCCTAATTGATTAACTAGTTCCTACTTTCTACATCAATGTGCAATGCTTATGTGCCTTCTCCAATGTTTCAATCTCTGTAGGTGCCAATCCTCTTGGAAAACGACGAGTAAGAGGAGGTGGTGGCATTGCCTAAAATGATGCCAAAGGAGGAGGAAATGGTGGTGCCACTCCAAATTGCCTTACCAGGGGAAGAGGTCGTGGTGGCAGCAACATCAAAGGTGGAAAATATTGGGGATTTGGTTCAATGATTTTGGTTCAGTTTTAAGTCAGAAAACTCAAATACTTATCATTTTCACTGAATCAACCAAAAGTTACTCAAAATCTTGACTTTAATCGGTGACCCACCTCATAATCAAAAGAAAATAGAAGAGACAGATTGAAGACAGAGTTGGAGAACTCACCTCAGATGGCCGATAACATCACAAGCTCGATCTCTAACCTCCAGTCACTTATCCAATGCCACAATCCTCAGGTCCTTCCCTCGTGCTCCCCCTCTCTCTCTCGCTCTCAGTGTTTTGCCTGTTCTCTGAGGCAACAGTCGACAATGAGGAATAAAGAAGCGAAGAAGAAACCTAGTGAAATATTAAAATGTATCAGCGGTGACTTTGTTGTCGCTACAGAAACTCAGCACTTTCAGCAACGACTTTATATCGCTTCTGAAAGTCTTACTTTAACCTAATAATTTTTAGAAATAATCCTCTTAAAAGAATAATTATAGTTTTCCTCCATTCACTTCTTCAACTCATTAGGAAATTTTTATAAAATTTTCTGGGCAAATGATAACCTCTAACTATTTTTCTTGAATTTTCTACGAAAATAGGCCTTTAATTCTCTAAAAAGAGCTATTAAATCATTTGGGGCTCTTTTATGGAAAAAATTATTTCATAATTTTCTAAGACCCTAAATTACTTATTTTATAATTTTTCCTTAATTTTTCTTAAGCCAAAATATTTTTAATGATTATTCTTTCCTTTATTTTTTTTCTAACATTTCACTTTTGAGACTTTTTAATTTCAGAAAAATAATCTTAAACTCAATAATACCTTATAAATCCATTTTATAAAAGTTGGGACACAAATTTACAATATCTCTCTCATGCATATATCCCTGTGTTATCTCCTTTCACAAACATCAGTGCTCTCCGAACAATGCGGGAAGGTTTCCCATCACACGGCTCACCAACTTGATCTTCCGCGGAAACTGTATGTCCGAACAGGCCTAGAAAAATGGGTACGATCTCCCTTTCCTTTGCCACTCAAGTGTACGACATCTGTCGTGCTTGGGCCACTTCTTCCCTTCCCTATTGAAAGAGTCTACCATTATTATCTGTATAATCTTTATTTACTACAATAACATGTGAAATTCTTTTATTTATTATTTAAAAATGACATTATTCAATAATTTAATTCTATATATTATATAGTTGTTTAAAACCCCTTAAAAAAAATTGTATGAACACTTTTAGCAGTGACATTGTATGTCACTGCTAAATCATACCTTTTGCGACAACCAAAAATTGTCATCGTAGAAACTAAAGATTTTCTGCAGTGACATAGAAAGTTGCCACTGAAAATCTATTTTTAGCAGTTTGTTTGTCGCCCTTGAAAAGTTATTGCCAAAATCTATATTTTTTGGTAGTGGATATAACTCATGAAAAGTAAATGTAACATATCCTTGGTTCTGGGGAGTTTGAAAATTATAATTAAAATAAAGGGGTAAAAAGCATGTAGGAACTAAGTGGCCAAGGTTATTGCATCCAGGTTTTGACATCTTTGCCTTGTATGATCTCCAAGTTAACATAGGTGGGGGCTACTAATTTATATTAATTTGGAGAGATCAGGAAACATGAACCAGGAGACAAAACCTGATCTAAAAGTAACAAAGTTATTGTTAGAATATTTTAAAATGAATAGATGTGATTATTTTTTTAAAAAAAAGTCATGTTCTTATAAATATTAAAAAAATTATGTGAAGAGTTATTTAATTTATGTTAGTTCATGAATTTCAACATATAGTTATGATTTTCTAATAAAAAATGTATTGCTTTAAGAGGTACCACTTCAAGGCATCACTTCTATAAATACCCAACACTATTTCTCATTTGAGACATACAAGATCAAACTCATAGCATTTATCTTTGAGTGTATACAGAGACAGAATAGTCTAGTTATCACTTTGTAAAGACTATTGTTGTCTTGGTTTGAGTATTGGGACTGCAATTCATATATTCAATGGTCTTATGTCCTATAGGAAATTCGCTCGTCAACCCACTTGCAACCTATAAGATAGGAATAGCTAAATTGGACAAATTAAGTCTAAAGGAAAGTGTTGCTCCTTGAAGACGTTGTGCACATCTTTCTTATTGTACTCTGCAGATAACCAGTCCCACCAACAGTTAGTGTCATAATTTATATCTCATTTAAATGATATTAAATAATAGTAGATATAGCTCGATATCAGTGCTTCATATTCTCATATGTCTGTCATATATATTTCTGTTTTCAGGGAAATCCATATCGGTTCAAACCTTAGATTGTTTCTTTTTAAGGCGAGGATGGAATTACCTTACCAAATATAAAGGTGCTATCAAACACGGCTTTTTTAGAACAATCAATTCTTAGCTTTATATATATTCTGCAGCAAACATCTTATGTAGACCTTCCACACATGCTCTAGGAATTGCTCACTAGTCACTTTTGTTTGATAGAAACAAAATTGACAACTAGACAAAGCAACACACAACCCTTGCACATCACACACACATCACAGCCTTACCACTAATTCATGTACATAAGAGACAGACAAGATTACATACATATACTCTTGCCAACTTTCCTGTACAAACCGGTTCCACTACGACATAAGAATACAGATGAATATACTTAACAAAATATTAATAAACATCAAACAAGTAAATATATTTCATTTCATCCTATTGATAATAACCACGAACTTCATCTAGATTAAAGGGTGCTACAAGTACTAGAACCTTTGTGGTTGGCATCAATTTTCCCTTCAGCTATCTTTGCAAGGATAAGAAAGGGATAATAGGAAATATATCGAATGAATGGTGTGGTTGAAGAGGACGACAGCCAAAGGAGGGTGAACAAGAACACAACCATGAGGATCAAAATCACACCCAACACCAAAAAGGTAGTCGCCAACCAGCTGAGTTTACTCACTACAAGATAAACGCCTGTCAAAAATGCTAGAGATAGTGTCGTCAAAGAAATACCTAGAACTGGCATTGCGCATTTGACAGCAAAAAGCATTAAATCTAAATCATCCAAACGAGCCCACATGAGAATTATAGTGGTAATAATAGCCCCAAACACAGATTGTGAGGGAGAGAATGAACAAATGGAACATGACATGGTTTAGCATAATAGCTTTTCCTTGATCTACGTCACCCGGAATGGCGAACCCAGCAGCGAAGGATGCTGTTATTATAAGGGTTGAAACCAATATCAAAGTGTTAATTCTATCTTTATATTGTCCGGTGCTGCGGGATTCTTTTCCTTCCCCAACTGTTGTGTCATTTGAAAGCAACATACCAGAATTTCGAGGTGTGCCAGCAGATTGCAATGCATTCCATGTGAGTCGCTGCAAACAAACACTTTAATTTTGTTACAACAAAAAATTTACACTAGCTAAATCTTTAAAGAATCATGAACATTAACTTGCCTGTGCAAGGGATGGATTTTTATCATGCCTTAGTTCAGCAATGTCTAGTGCTGTTTGGTTCAGTCGGTTCACTAAAGCAAGATTAACTCTGTGATCCCATGTCAAGGCATGGACCATTTTGGGATGCCAGTGAAGGGTGGCCAAATGCAAAGGAGTATTCCCATTATTATCCTTATGATTTATCATAATATCAAGCTTTCTGGAGGATGTACCTAACTAGCTCATATTTCCCACTTCTAGCAGCAACATGGAGAAAAGTTTGACCAATTTTGTCAAGCGTCTCTATGGGATATGGATAGTATTTTAGTAGCTCTTCAACTACTTTGAGGTGACCTCCAATACATGCCAAATGAATAGGGAAGAAGCCGTCGTTGTCCCGTTCCATGGTGCATGAAGAACATCTTTTTACTAAGTAGGAAACACCTTCATGGTACCCCATAAACGATGCCTGATGAAGGGGAAGCCTTCCTTCTTCATTTCTCAAGTGTATCCAATTTGGTTTCTTGCTCAGAATGGTTTCCAGTATATCTGCACAAACAAACAATATATTCAGGATTCTAATATTGGCAAATGACGAAAGTTACGTTTTTGCAATATGGTGCAGAAATAATTACCCATAATTCTCTTGGTGAGTGCTGGAAGAAAGGGAGCTATTCCTTGAGGCTTGAGGTCATAATGGATGCAGATATCTAACAATTGATCGACAACTTGATTACAACCAACTTCAATGGCCATGTACAATAATGATTTCCCTTCGCTGTGGATCGCAAATATTGCTAAATTAATGGCAATTTTCTTAAAGGAAGTCTCCAACTCTGAACTATCTATCATGAAAGAATCTTGAAAAGCCTTTAAAATGTTATGCCCACTATGGGCATTGACCATAAATGCCTCATGAAAGAAAGTATTTCCTTGTTTGTTTCGCAACAAAGTCAAAGAAACTAAGAGCATCTTTTGTAAAAAAGGTTGATTTGTCTCATGTCTTACAAAACGCAACCATGTATTCAAGAGGAATCGAATGGTAGAGCCGTGGCCTGCTCTGGCAGCAGCATGCAATGCAGTATCATAGCTGCTGTTGGTTACCGTAAAAAGATGGGGAGCTTGTTGAGCCACCTTCTCTACCATTGCATTATTTCCATAGGAAGCTGCTAAGTGTAGGACAGTATTCTCTAAAGGGATGCGTTGTTTATAAATAGCAGGATCTGGTACAACGAAATCTGTGTTTGGAGTGGAAACATACGCATCTGTTAGCAAATTCAAATCAGTGTTGGGTCCATGTTCTTGCTCTGTTAACCTAGGCTTCAAACCTAATGATGGAAATTCCATTCCCCTTGATCCTGTTATCGCTCGCATTTCAGCGTCCACCGTTACCAGACCCGCCCTATATGTTTTAAAAGTAACTTCAGTATGACTGTTCCTCTTAAATACTCCCATTCCTCCTTCGATTCCACTGTCTTGCTCGAAAACAATCGTTATGTCAGACTCAGATGGTTCACTAGATGACGGGAAGACATATTTCAGGCCGGGATGAGCTCGAAAACATTATGATAACTAGGTTTGACTGAACTAGTGTTTGAAATCTCAATCATGTATATATATGTATATGTAATGGCAAAGCACAGTGATAAAATTTAACATACCGCAATATATTTCAGTGTTAGATTCATCAGGCCATGAGAAGAAAACATACCCTCGAAAAAAATCTGGCATATGTTTATTGCTTCACATTAGTGCTTAAATTCCAATCAATATTATTCATAAGTGATAATTAGTATGATTTTACTAAAATTAGTTATGGATACAAAACAAGAATATTGATTCATTTTGAATGATAGTAAAACAAATTAAAGGAAAGACATGCCTCTATTATTTTCATTCCCGCTGATTGTTGTAGAACATCTTATCTCCAACTGGCATTCCAGCCGGTCCTTTATCATATCGGGTAGATGCCAAGTTACTCCATCTTCTCTTCAAACCAAAAAGGAAATAAATAAATTATAAATTATAAATTATAAATTATAGACATGGTGGAATTTTTATGTTTAATATAATGAATGCCAAATACTTTAATTTCAATCTTATTTGTCATCCTTAGAAACAATATAAATAATTTTCTCTAAAGTCGTTTTAATATATAATAATATTTGTATTCATTGAATATATATATTTAATAAAATTCATAAAATATATATTCTAAAAGTATTAAAATTTAATAATGTAATCTTCTAAAACAAATGATCCGTTTTCAATGATATATCAAATGGACAACTTTACACACACAAACACACATATCATGATCCTACTGTTTTTTTTTTTCGTTTAAAAAAGATGTTATTTCAGAATATAAGATAAATTACTTTCTATAGTAAAAGATGCTTCATTTATAAAACATTATATTTAAGAAATATTACCAAACAAGCTCATAAGAGTAAATATATATTAAATAAACCTATTCATATCTTAATTAATTAGAAGAAAAGAATAAAAGCAAAACACACCTAAAATATGGTTTGAGGATTTTAGAAGAGAGGGCTATATATGTACCCTTTTCTCTTTTCCCTCAAAAATAAGGAATTTTAATTAAATGGGAAGTTTGCATTTTAATCATAATATAACATTTAAATTACAAATGTCTAATTATAGAAGCACATAACAAAGATAGACATGGAAGAAATTGATAAGAATAAATAGAGGGGGGGGGGGGGGGGAATAGCCAAAGCATTGATTGCGGAACGGTGACGAGGCTCTTTCGGATGTTGGTGTTGAAATTAGATAAGATGAATTAAATGTATGTTAAATTTATACTCCATTTAGTCTTAAATATATTTATAGACACTAATTAAGAGATTTACTTTTATATTAAATATGATATTGGATTCACTTTATCCCTAAATTTATAATATTTTCTCTAAATTATCCATATCAATGAAGGGAGTTTCTATTTTTATATGTAAATGAATAAAAATGATATTTTAAAAAAATTAATATATATCTTTTATAAATAATTAATTTAACCAATTTTCTTAATTTTTACAAATTAATTATTTAATTCTAATAATTAAGATGATGGATTATTTATTTTCTAAAACAATCCTATAGAAAGTATATATTAAATAGAGTTTCTATCAACAATAACATCTTCCCATGCAAATAATGATTATTAAATGATTTATTTTGGAGAAATCAATGTATATTTATTATAAATAATTAATTTAATTAATTAATTTAATTTCTAGGGAGTATAAAAGAAGCACATAAGATATTAAAGACATGGTAAGCAAATGGAAAGAATATATAGAAATAGAAAATACAAAAGCGTAAGCTGCATGGGGAAAGGAAGCTAAGAGTTTGAAGCACTGACCGCTGTCTGTCCATTGCGGTTCCATACTTTGCCTCTTCGTTTCCACACTCTTTTCAACTTTGCTAAGTTTTTGGCCTATATATATATATATATCACTTGTTATATATATATATATATTCTGCTTCTTTTTGTCCATTCTGGTACTTGTCTTAAGTGGCCATCGATCTAGCAAACATCCTATGTACGTAGACTTCCACACTTGGTCTAGAAATCGCTCACTAGTCACTATTGTTTGAGGGAGTTAGATTGAACCATAATGTACAACTAGACAAACCAATACACAACCCTTGCACATCACTCCAAGATCACAGCCTTACCACTAATCCCTGTACATAGGAGACAGTTACACGAGATTACAACCATACATATATACTTTGCCAACTATCCTGTACAAACCAGTCCACTATGACATACGAATACACATGAATATATATATATATATATCATAATATGAATACTTAACATGCAAGATTCTTCATCCTACCCATAATAACCATGTACTTGATCTAGATTACAGGGTTGGCATCAATTTTCCCTTCAGCTATCCCTACAACTAGAAGAAAGGGGTAATAGGAAATATATCGAATAATTGGTATGTATAGGGTTTCTAGCTTACCTTAGATCTTACTCTGACTCAATGAGATACCCACACGAGACTAAAGCACTTGTTGTAGGCTCACAGTCATATTATACAGCAAAGAGCACTAAAGAAGAAAGAGCAGATAATTTCAGACATAGAGGGAGAGAAGTAGAGGAGAGAATGAACTGAAAAAGCACACCCCACTTAGTATGCTTCTATTTTCATGTGTATGCCTTCTTCTATGCATGGTGGGAGGAGTGAGATTATTATATAACTTCCCACTCCCTCATTTTTCTTTTTTTCCAAAAAGAAAACTGCTCCTTCCATTTCCATCCATTATTTTCTCATATCTAGATCAAGGCCTAATCTACTATGGATGGACTAACCCAAATTCTAACATCTCCTACTCACACTTGGTAGATTAGATGTGGTGGCTCCAATCCCATTCCCTTTCTTCTTTCATACTAGCTACTTCATCATGACCACGTAGACATGATGTCTCCATTCAAGCATTTGTACTAAAAATCCGTTTTATAGAGACCAGCACAAAGTAACCTTTTAGTGTAGCTCGATCAAATATGTTATAGTGCCTTAAATGTCCTAGATTTATCCATATACACTTTCATTATGGCTAATATAATTCCTTTTAAGTCAGCATATAACTCATATAGCCTCTACTTATGCACAGTATCCACATTTATGAAATTAATAAAATAATATCATAAGGTACCATTCATAGACACCAGTATGGATGTGTAAATTTTGGTAATATTTCTTTGCCCATATATCATTTTGATATGAATCAACCGTTTTCCTAACATAATACATTTAATTCATATATAATTTGACCATAGGATATATACTAAAGTATTAGGTGCTGAAACATACCTCCATGATATTGTCAAAGTCAAATAACATTAATGAAAGGATAGTATATTTCTGGAACTCACATAACAATGAAGCAAGGATTGTTTCACTTACTTTCCATTTGCGGTTCTTTAGCACATATGGTATGAATCACATATTATGGTGTTCCTATTATTCTATAAGAGTGTAGGTCATTTAGATTCTATCAATCATACCATATAGATTTAAATCTGGACATTCATAATATCTAAACTTAAACTCTTCAATTTAATTCACATAATATGACATCAATTTTGAAGAATTTGTTATCTGGCAATAGGTTTCATGGATGTGGGTATACATAGTTCGATCCATATCCATGATCACGTATATTATCTCGACTTACTACACTTTTTAAGAAAATATGATATTTACAGTATTTCTTTTCTACCATATCAGCACTGTTGCTGCTTTACTTATGCACACATGTCTCATCTTTGAACACGTTTTTCAAGCGTCAAAGTAGTTTCTTGTGCGAGAGAGCTAACCTTTTCAACTTGTATGACATACTAGACATTGTATACTTTCACCCAATCGCATAAGTAATGATAAATGACATAATATCATTAATAAAATAAAATATTACATACGGTCTGTAATTTTACATTTTGTACATGGCAATAGCTTTTACATATTTCTCAAATATTTCTTTGCCTATTGGCTTAGTCAAGGGGTTGCTACCATACATTTGGTTGAAATATATTATACAATTACAATTTTATGTGCCAGTGTTTGGTCTTACTATGATACTTAGCAACTTTGGTGTTGGCTATGGTTGCAATATTGTCACGGTGTATCAATATCGGATTGATACTCTCTTCCTAAATTTTAGATGTTCGATAAATTTCTTCAGCCAAATAGCCTCTTACGTTATTGTAGTGCATGCCACAAACTCAATTTTCATAGAGTATAAGGCAATGATTGTATGCTTATTGCTACTCCAACATATGGATCCGTTATTAAGCAAAAAGGTGTATCTTGAAATCAATATTCGCTCTTCCTATTATCGCATACATCAGCATCAAAATATCTGACTAGGAGTAGATCACTTCTTTAATAACACAACACATTGTCAATTATGCCCTCTAACTATCTCAAGATCCTCTTTATTGCTTTCCTGTGTTTCTCACTGAGGTTAGACTAAAATATGTTAACCAATCCCACTGCATAACAAATATCTGGTCTTATATACATCATCGCATACATTAAGCTACCAAAGGCACTAACATGTAGAACTCTTTCCATTTATTTTTTTTAATTCAATTTTGGGACACATGTCAAAACTCAAGGATACTACAGTGTACACAAGGTATCCATAGGATTGTAGTCACTCATATTGAATAGCTCAAGTATCTTCTTGATATAATTCTCTTGTGAAAGAGTAAGGATTCTCTTAAAGTGATCTCTTTGGATCTTGACACCAAGTATGTATTTTACTTCACCCGTGTCTTTCTCTCAAAATTTGGCGAGAGACATTCTTTAATAGCTATCACCGAGTCAAGATTATTCCTGGCTCAAAGTATATCATCTACGTATAAAGATAATATTATAAAGTTACCCTTAAACTGTTTAACGTAAATGCAGTGATCTTCCTCTATCATCTGGAAGTCATATGAGGTTATCGCTTTGTGAAATCTCAAATACCACTATCTTTTGAGCCACTACAAAAAAACAGACTTTTGGCGACGACCTTTCAGCGGCGACACAATAAGTCGCCGCAGAAAGGCATGCTATTAGCGGCGAAAAAATAAGTCGCCGCTGAAAATCAACTTTTAGCGGCGACTTATTTTATCGCCGCTGAAAGTAAGACTTTTAGCGGCGACTTATATTGTCGCCGCTGTACGTCAATGAATATGTTACACTTTTCAGCGGCGATAAAAGCAGTCGTCGCTAAAAGTAGGACTTTTTGCGACGATATATTGTTGTCGCCGCAGAAGGTAGGGTAAAAAAAGGTTCCAGCGTTGACTTTCAGCGGCGACAAAAATTAGTTGCCGCTGAAAGTCTATTTTCAGCGGCGACACTACTTTGTCGCCGCTGAAGATTAAAGTATTTGGTACAATTAACACTTTTAGCGGCGACAAAAGAATGTCGCCGCTGAAAGTTAGTTTCGGCGGCGTCTTTTTTTGTCGCCGCGGAAAGTTACTTTCAGCGGCGACTTTTGTGTCGCCGCTGAAGGTTGTTAGTGTTATTTTCCTCCAGGCGCCCTAACATTTCATTTCGTCGGGTTCTCAGCGCGCGGGGAGCGATACAGAGCCGAGCGAGCGATACAGAGAGCGCACGATACAGAGAGTGGGAGCCACGGGGGTTTTGCTGGAGAGTAACGGAGGCTGTCGTAGGGATAGTTAGAGGTCGAAGAGTGTGGATTGAAGCTTAGAAGCGGGATTGAAGGTTAGAAGGGGGATTGAATGCGATTGTGGATTGAAGCTTTCAGCGGTAGCTACGGTTGATTTGGCCGATGGAAATTGAAGCTTAGAAGGGGGAAATCTTATTTTGGTCTTGCTCAGTGGATTCGTAAGCTGTCTGGCGTAAACCGATCACCGTGCACTGTGGATTGCTTCTTTCAGCTCTGCAACAGGAGTCACCGAAGAAGGTGAGTTCTTCCTATACGTCATCTTTGTCTTCTCTAATCTGTGATTCGGCCATTGAATGCTAGCTGTTGAACCCAATGTATGGTTAAAACCCAGCAGCTGGGGGTGTCTTGCGCTCTGTCCTGTATAAAACCCAGCAGCCGGGGGTTGTTGTACAGTGTGGTAGCAGTTCAATCGAGTGTGTGTGTTTGTGTGTGTTTCATTGTGCGTCTTTCATTGTGCGTGTTTCATTGTGTTTGTGTGTGTTTCATTGTGTGTGTTTCAATGTATGGTAAAAGTGAATGTTGAAGCCTGAAAATTGTGTTTCGATTGTTGGAGTACAGAAAAGAATAACCGAATGAAAAATGTTGAAGGCTGAAAAATGTTGGAGTACTGAAAGACATGCCCTTTACTTTCAGCCGTTCTGTCCACTTTCAGCCGGGAGTAATGAATGCTTTAGCTTATAATAGCATAAGAATTGTGAAGTATATTTGATCTATGCACAACTTCCCATGACATAATTATGATAATTACGTTAAGTATGCAACTATGTGTTATTATGTTAAGTATGCAACTATGATAATTACTTAGAGATAATTATATATAAGTGTTATTATTCATATACTGATATGTTTGTTATCATTCTGAACATCGGCTATCATGTGCTCCGAATTGAACGCAAATTTTCTTGTATAGAGTAATTGCGAATATATGAATTGGGAAGCAGGTCTTTCTTGCAGTAAGCTTTTTCTGCATTGTATGTCTTAAAATTGAATGATTTCCTGGAGGAAACTAAACTATAATTTCATATTGTTCGCCATCATCTTTTTCAGTGGTGTTTGGACCTATTGTGTGGTACTGGTGGTTTCACGGGTAATCAGCTGAATTATAGAGAAAGAAAGACATGATTGTGAAACCTGACCTACCTTTTGACAATAAGGTTTATTAAGTGTGATAGGCATGGTGGTGAGAAGAAAGCAAGCCTCCTTTTTAAGAAAGTGCGGTCGTGGAAACAATCATCATTGATGGTTGTTCCAGCTACATAAACTATAATGATTGGTCTTTATTTCCTTGGTTTGAAAGTATTACAATATACTTCTTATACGTTCTTCTTTTTCTTTTTTCTGTTTCTGTTGGGCTGGTGTGAGGGGAGAGAAAAGTACTTATTGAGAACAAAGCTTTTAAATATACTTGTATGATTGTATGACAAGTATGTATGTGTGCAGAGTAAATTATTTTAACAATATACTTCATATTCTTTGTTAATTGTCTCCTAGTCACCAAAGTAACCAAACAATCAAAGTAAATTATTCAATTAAGTATCATAATCTATTAGAAACTCATGAGAGACCATCCTATGTTTAACTGTTTAGGGAATACAAATGGATAAAAGTTGGCTACATATTAGAGACAGAGGCAACCTATCATATATCAGAGGAGTGGATGCTTTTCTAGAATGGGCATTTAGTCAACCAGGAGTGGTAAATCAAATACGTTGCCCTTGTAAAAGATGCATGAACGTTATATTTAAAGTGAGAAGAGATGTAAGGACAGATTTATTGAGCAAGGGTTTCTGGAATAGTTATACGGTGTGGGAGTTGCATGGGGAAATTAGAAGACTGCAGGAAGATTGTAGAGTTTCTAGTAATGACGTAGAAAATATTACTGATAATGAGAACTTTACAAGGATGGTATGTGATGCATATGGAGTTCCATGTATGGATTATACTAATACTAATGAATTTGAGAGTGAAGAGCCTAATGTGCAGGCTAAAAGGTTCTTTGACTTGTTAAAAGATGCTGAAACAGAACTTTATCCAGGTTGTATTAAGATGTCCAAACTTTCTTTTATTGTAAAGTTGCTTCAAGTGAAATGCCTTAACCATTGGAGTAATAAATCTATGGATGTGTTGTTGGGCTTGTTGAAAGAAGTTCTCCCAGATGGGGCTTTAGTGCCAAACTCATTCTATGAAGCTAAGAAGATAATTCGTGATTTGGGTTTAGATTACCACAAAATTGATGCTTGTGAGAATGATTGCATATTGTATTGGGGGGAGCACACAAATGCAGAATCATGTCCTAAGTGTAATATGCCTAGATGGAATTTAAACAAAAAGAAAGGGAAGAAGGTTCCGCATAAAGTCTTAAGGCATTTTCCTATAACACCAAGGCTACAAAGACTGTATATGTCAAGAGATACAGCTAAAGAAATGAGGTGGCACAAGGAGAAACACTCGAATGATGATGTTCTGAGGCATCCATCTGATTCTTTAGCTTGGAAACACTTTGACAACCAGTACCCTAACTTCTCTGCTGATCCAAGAAGTGTTCGACTGGGTTTAGCAAGTGATGGGTTTCAACCTTTCGGGAATATGAGTGTCAACCATAGTATCTGGCCTGTTGTCTTAGTGCCATATAACTTACCACCATGGCTTTGTATGAAAAGCCCGTACTTTATGATGACACTTCTTATTCCTGGTCCAAAGTGTCCAGGTGATGAAATAGATGTTTACCTCCAACCAATGATTCAGGAGTTGAACCAATTATGGGAAGTAGGGGTACAGACGTATGATGCATACTTTCAATCAAATTTTATAATGCATGCAGCAATATTGTGGACTATAAATGATTTTCCTGCATATGGAAACCTTTCAGGGTGGTCAACTAAAGGTAAACTTGCATGTCCATGTTGCCATAAAGACACGCATTGTATTTCGATAAGGAGCAAGTTGTCTTACATGGGGCATCGACGCTTTCTTCCACAAAATCACCCATGGCGTAAAAATAAGTTATCATTTGATGGTAAAGAAGAGCATATGGATCCACCAGTTGCATTGACTGGAGATGAAGTACTAAAGCAACTACAACAATTAGGTGATGTGTCATTTGGGAAGGGTACAAAACGAAAGCGTCATACACATAATAGTGCTTACAATTGGAGGAAAAGAAGTATTTTTTTCCAATTGCCTTATTGGAAAAACTTGCTAATACGGCATAATCTTGATGTGATGCATATAGAAAGAAATGTTTCTCATAACATTGTGTGCACGGTGATGGATTTGGTTGGAAAGACGAAGGATACAATTAAAAGTAGGTACGACTTAATGGACTTAGGTATTAGGAGTGATATGCACCCAATTGAAGATGGTAATAATGTTTCTATTCCTCCTGCTCCTTACACATTGTCTCTTGACAACAAACAAACCCTTCTGAAATTCTTGGCTAACTTAAGAGTGCCTGATGCTTTTTCATCTAATCTTTCAAGATGTGTCAACATTCAGGAGCGAAAATTGTTTGGTTTGAAGTGTCATGATCACCATGTGTTATTGCAAGAGATCTTTCCAATTGCAATACGTGGGTTATTACCTTCTAAGGTGTGTGAACCAATTATAGAGTTGGGAAGATTTTTCAAAAATCTTTGTTCAAAGTCTTTGTCTTGTGAAGTACTTGAAAAACTCCAAAGTCAGATAATATTGACATTATGCAAGTTGGAGACGATCTTCCCACCTGCTTTCTTTGATGTGATGGTTCACTTGCCAATACACTTGGCAGGGGAGGCAAAAGTTGCTGGACCAGTTCAATATCGTTGGATGTATCCAATAGAAAGGTAACATTCGTTAATTGCATTGTATATTTATAATTCATATTTATGGAATGTTGATTACTTTTAATGCATTAGGTATTTGCGGACACTCAAATTGTATGTTCGTAATAAAGCTCGGCCTGAAGGATCAATTGCAGAAGGATACTTGGCGGATGAAAGTCTCACATTCTGTTCAAGATATTTGAAAGATTTTCCTACAAAGTTTAATGTGCCACGTAGGAATGATGACACCAACGATGATATGAACCCTGAGTTTACAATATTTAAGAAAAATGGGCAAGCTAGGGGGCATTGTCAGTCAATTTCTCTTCCCTATGAAGTATATTGTCAAGCAAGAATGTATGTGCTACAAAATTGTGAACAAGTTTGGCCATTTATGGAGTAAGTTGCCTGACTAGCATAAAAATGTACTTGTCATATTGCATTTTTGTCTTACTGCTATCATATATTGTAGGGAATATGCAACAGAGCTTGATGCGCATGGATTAAGGAGTGAGCAAAGCCAATATGAGTTTCCTCAATGGTTTCGTTCACGAGTAAGTTATAACATTGTGAGCCTTAATATTTATAGCAATTACATTTATATGAAATATCTAACATATAACTTTTGTCCTAAAAGGTGACATCATTGTCCACACAGAGCCATGTCAGTGATGAACTCATAAGTTTATCAATTGGTCCAATGACGATGGTGAATCGCTATTCCATGTTCATAGGCAATGGATTTCGTTTTCACACGAAAGACCGTGCAACAGGAAAAAGAACCCAAAACAGTGGTATTCTAGCAAAGGGTGATGACACTAATGCTGACAAAGAATATTATGGTGTGTTAGAGCATATTTATGAGTTATCTTACATAGGCAACAGAAAAGTATATTTGTTTAAGTGCCATTGGTGGGATGTGGCTCACTATGACAAAGGATATAAGGTTGATAAGTACGGGTTCATAAGTATCAATACGCGATACTCATTACAAACAAATGAGCCATTTATTCTAGCATCTCAAGCTGAGCAAATTTTTTATGTGGATGACATTGTTGCACCCGGTTGGCTCGTTGTTGTCAAAACAACCCCACGCGACTTGTTTAATGTACCAACTAGCAATGCTATTGATGATGGTGGGGTTCATGATCCTATGGTTGACACAGAACCTTATCAGCAATTGGTGGTAGACTTAAATGTGTATCGTGCGAGTCCAACACAACTTGATGATATTATCATTGACTTATATGGAGAAGATGAACAAACGCATACCTTAGCTCAAGGAGAATCATCACAAATTCATCAACATAATGCCATAAATACTGGTTGTAGTGATGAAGAGGATTTGCTTGACGACTTTGATAGTGATACTGAAGCAGAGAGTGACACAAACATTGAAATAGAAGAAACAGATGAACCAGAAGACATCGATGAAAGTGACAGTGCGACAGAAGATTCAAATGAATGAAATTAATTGATACGGTATATTTTATCTACATTAATTATTGTTTGCTTGATTGTTTTTTTCTAAATGAAATTGTATACTTTTGTAGGATATGTCAGGATTAAAGAGAGGTCGAGGGGGGAAAAGTCTTTCTGTTAGATCTAATGACAACACAAATAGCGGAGGTACATGCTCTACACCTCAATCAAGACCTGATATTTTACCTCTACTACTGCAACAGCAATTTCAGGAAATGTCTGTCAACTCTCCTCCTACTCCCCATACTCAAAATAATAGTGCAGGTAAGTTTGTTTCAATTTTGTAATAATTGATTTACATCGCTTGTAACATTTAATTGTTCTAATTCAACTTCAATGCCAGGCTCTTCTACTGCAATGAACAAGCGCAGAGGAGTTTACAAGTCTATTAATGTGAATTTAAAGACCGCACAAGGAACGAAGATTCGAGTCAAATTTTCAGATTCAATGTCAAGAGCAATTGGTCCAGAAGCAAGAGACTTTTCTAATTATTATGGTATGACTCTTAGAACCACAATCTCGTTCAGGGATGGTGGAGGTAGCTGGAAGAATATTTTTGAAAAATATGGTCAGGATATGATTTTAAAAATAAAGGTATTTATGTCAAATTTGTATACTCATTTAAGTTTATTTTTATTATTAGACAAAGTGTTTACATTTATTTGTTACAGGATAAGTTTCAACCTGCTGATGAAATTAGTGAAGAAAAGTTTCATACAGCTATATCAATTATTTTACAAAATGCATTCAGAAATTGGAAGAACAATTTGCACTCTCACTACAAGAAATATGAGACTGATGAGGATAGGTTGGCTGATCCTCCTCAAACTATTAGTTTTGAAGATTGGGAGTGGTTATTAATATATTTTAAGTCTGACATATTTAAGGTATATCACTATCCTTCTAAACAAATTATATTTTTTCTAATTATTAAATTCTTATTAATTTCTTACTAGGTACTACATTTTGTTGTAGAATAAAAGTATAAGGAACATGACAAATCGAGAAAAACATATGACTAAACATACTTGTGGTCCTCGATCATTTGCAGAGATTGAGTATGCCAGTGTAAGTTCAATCTATCATCACTATACTTTAAATTTTCAATCATTTTTTTAAATTTAATTTTTGCATTTTCTCGTATGATATTATTTTGTAGAGAGATCCTACTACTGGACAACCTATTCCTCCTGACCAGTTGTGGGAGATAACGCATACTAGGAAGACATTAGACGGACAAGTAGTATGGGCTGATCCACACTCTGAACAGCTTTATGTACGCATTGTTATTTAATATCTTATTTTGATTGACTATTATCAATAATCTAACAGTTTTATGTTTTTATTATAGAGTCGTATGCACGAACTTTCTCAACAACAAGATCAAGATTTAGAGAGTGATGCTCGAATGACGTCAGAGGAGATATTGGCGACAGTTCTTGGTGAGAGGTCGGGGTATGTAAGAGGGAAAGGGTATGGAGCGGAACCTTCAAGGAAGAGAAATCGCCCTCAATCTACTGATAGTTCAGTTGTGGAGAGTGTGCGTGCCCAACTGCAGGAAGAGTTTGAAAAAAAATTTCAAGAGGAGAGAGAAAAATTGGAGGCTGAGCGTGCAAAGATGGAAGAAGAACGTAAAAAGATACAACAAGAACGTGTGCAGTTCGAGCAAAGACTAATGGAACAAATGGAGCAAAGAATACAAGCTCAATTTGCAGCCTTGATGCAGAAAGGACAACCACATGGGGCTACTTCTAGTCATAGTATTGAACCTTCTACACAAAATTTATGTACAAATTAAACAATTTTATTATAATTTTAAAAATTATGATAATAAAAATATTTATTAATATTAATATATTAGAATTTATTTAATTATTTATTATTATATTATATTTTTCCGTATTACATAAATTATTGGAAAAAATATAAAAAATAATTTTCATTTTTGTATCTTTAGGCGGCGACACAATATCGCCGCCGAATCATCCATAAGCGGCGACATATTTGTCGCCGCAGAATGATCTTTAGGCGGCGACATCTTTGTCGCCGCTAATTCCACAATATGCGGCGACATATTTGTCGCCGCTAATTCATCTTTAGGCGGCGACATATTTGTCGCCGCAAATATGTATAGGCGACAGTCGCATAGGCGGCGACTTAGCGGCGACAAAATGTCGCCACTATAGTTATTCAGCGGCGACTTTTAGACCTTCTGCGGCGACAAATGTCGCCGCTGAAACTCATTTTTCTTGTAGTGCGTAAAAAGATGGGGAGCTTGTTGAGCCACCTTCTCTACCATTGCATTATTTCCATAGGAAGCTGCTAAGTGTAGGACAGTATTCTCTAAAGGGATGCGTTGTTTATAAATAGCAGGATCTGGTACAACGAAATCTGTGTTTGGAGTGGAAACATACGCATCTGTTAGCAAATTCAAATCAGTGTTGGGTCCATGTTCTTGCTCTGTTAACCTAGGCTTCAAACCTAATGATGGAAATTCCATTCCCCTTGATCCTGTTATCGCTCGCATTTCAGCGTCCACCGTTACCAGACCCGCCCTATATGTTTTAAAAGTAACTTCAGTATGACTGTTCCTCTTAAATACTCCCATTCCTCCTTCGATTCCACTGTCTTGCTCGAAAACAATCGTTATGTCAGACTCAGATGGTTCACTAGATGACGGGAAGACATATTTCAGGCCGGGATGAGCTCGAAAACATTATGATAACTAGGTTTGACTGAACTAGTGTTTGAAATCTCAATCATGTATATATATGTATATGTAATGGCAAAGCACAGTGATAAAATTTAACATACCGCAATATATTTCAGTGTTAGATTCATCAGGCCATGAGAAGAAAACATACCCTCGAAAAAAATCTGGCATATGTTTATTGCTTCACATTAGTGCTTAAATTCCAATCAATATTATTCATAAGTGATAATTAGTATGATTTTACTAAAATTAGTTATGGATACAAAACAAGAATATTGATTCATTTTGAATGATAGTAAAACAAATTAAAGGAAAGACATGCCTCTATTATTTTCATTCCCGCTGATTGTTGTAGAACATCTTATCTCCAACTGGCATTCCAGCCGGTCCTTTATCATATCGGGTAGATGCCAAGTTACTCCATCTTCTCTTCAAACCAAAAAGGAAATAAATAAATTATAAATTATAAATTATAAATTATAGACATGGTGGAATTTTTATGTTTAATATAATGAATGCCAAATACTTTAATTTCAATCTTATTTGTCATCCTTAGAAACAATATAAATAATTTTCTCTAAAGTCGTTTTAATATATAATAATATTTGTATTCATTGAATATATATATTTAATAAAATTCATAAAATATATATTCTAAAAGTATTAAAATTTAATAATGTAATCTTCTAAAACAAATGATCCGTTTTCAATGATATATCAAATGGACAACTTTACACACACAAACACACATATCATGATCCTACTGTTTTTTTTTTTCGTTTAAAAAAGATGTTATTTCAGAATATAAGATAAATTACTTTCTATAGTAAAAGATGCTTCATTTATAAAACATTATATTTAAGAAATATTACCAAACAAGCTCATAAGAGTAAATATATATTAAATAAACCTATTCATATCTTAATTAATTAGAAGAAAAGAATAAAAGCAAAACACACCTAAAATATGGTTTGAGGATTTTAGAAGAGAGGGCTATATATGTACCCTTTTCTCTTTTCCCTCAAAAATAAGGAATTTTAATTAAATGGGAAGTTTGCATTTTAATCATAATATAACATTTAAATTACAAATGTCTAATTATAGAAGCACATAACAAAGATAGACATGGAAGAAATTGATAAGAATAAATAGAGGGGGGGGGGGGGGGGAATAGCCAAAGCATTGATTGCGGAACGGTGACGAGGCTCTTTCGGATGTTGGTGTTGAAATTAGATAAGATGAATTAAATGTATGTTAAATTTATACTCCATTTAGTCTTAAATATATTTATAGACACTAATTAAGAGATTTACTTTTATATTAAATATGATATTGGATTCACTTTATCCCTAAATTTATAATATTTTCTCTAAATTATCCATATCAATGAAGGGAGTTTCTATTTTTATATGTAAATGAATAAAAATGATATTTTAAAAAAAATTAATATATATCTTTTATAAATAATTAATTTAACCAATTTTCTTAATTTTTACAAATTAATTATTTAATTCTAATAATTAAGATGATGGATTATTTATTTTCTAAAACAATCCTATAGAAAGTATATATTAAATAGAGTTTCTATCAACAATAACATCTTCCCATGCAAATAATGATTATTAAATGATTTATTTTGGAGAAATCAATGTATATTTATTATAAATAATTAATTTAATTAATTAATTTAATTTCTAGGGAGTATAAAAGAAGCACATAAGATATTAAAGACATGGTAAGCAAATGGAAAGAATATATAGAAATAGAAAATACAAAAGCGTAAGCTGCATGGGGAAAGGAAGCTAAGAGTTTGAAGCACTGACCGCTGTCTGTCCATTGCGGTTCCATACTTTGCCTCTTCGTTTCCACACTCTTTTCAACTTTGCTAAGTTTTTGGCCTATATATATATATATATATCACTTGTTATATATATATATATATTCTGCTTCTTTTTGTCCATTCTGGTACTTGTCTTAAGTGGCCATCGATCTAGCAAACATCCTATGTACGTAGACTTCCACACTTGGTCTAGAAATCGCTCACTAGTCACTATTGTTTGAGGGAGTTAGATTGAACCATAATGTACAACTAGACAAACCAATACACAACCCTTGCACATCACTCCAAGATCACAGCCTTACCACTAATCCCTGTACATAGGAGACAGTTACACGAGATTACAACCATACATATATACTTTGCCAACTATCCTGTACAAACCAGTCCACTATGACATACGAATACACATGAATATATATATATATATCATAATATGAATACTTAACATGCAAGATTCTTCATCCTACCCATAATAACCATGTACTTGATCTAGATTACAGGGTTGGCATCAATTTTCCCTTCAGCTATCCCTACAACTAGAAGAAAGGGGTAATAGGAAATATATCGAATGATTGGTATGTATAGGGTTTCTAGCTTACCTTAGATCTTACTCTGACTCAATGAGATACCCACACGAGACTAAGGCACTTGTTGTAGGCTCACAGTCATATTATACAGCAAAGAGCACTAAAGAAGAAAGAGCAGATAATTTCAGACATAGAGGGAGAGAAGTAGAGGAGAGAATGAACTGAAAAAGCACACCCCACTTAGTATGCTTCTATTTTCATGTGTATGCCTTCTTCTATGCATGGTGGGAGGAGTGAGATTATTATATAACTTCCCACTCCCTCATTTTTCTTTTTTTCCAAAAAGAAAACTGCTCCTTCCATTTCCATCCATTATTTTCTCATATCTAGATCAAGGCCTAATCTACTATGGATGGACTAACCCAAATTCTAACATCTCCTACTCACACTTGGTAGATTAGATGTGGTGGCTCCAATCCCATTCCCTTTCTTCTTTCATACTAGCTACTTCATCATGACCACGTAGACATGATGTCTCCATTCAAGCATTTGTACTAAAAATCCGTTTTATAGAGACCAGCACAAAGTAACCTTTTAGTGTAGCTCGATCAAATATGTTATAGTGCCTTAAATGTCCTAGATTTATCCATATACACTTTCATTATGGCTAATATAATTCCTTTTAAGTCAGCATATAACTCATATAGCCTCTACTTATGCACAGTATCCACATTTATGAAATTAATAAAATAATATCATAAGGTACCATTCATAGACACCAGTATGGATGTGTAAATTTTGGTAATATTTCTTTGCCCATATATCATTTTGATATGAATCAACCGTTTTCCTAACATAATACATTTAATTCATATATAATTTGACCATAGGATATATACTAAAGTATTAGGTGCTGAAACATACCTCCATGATATTGTCAAAGTCAAATAACATTAATGAAAGGATAGTATATTTCTGGAACTCACATAACAATGAAGCAAGGATTGTTTCACTTACTTTCCATTTGCGGTTCTTTAGCACATATGGTATGAATCACATATTATGGTGTTCCTATTATTCTATAAGAGTGTAGGTCATTTAGATTCTATCAATCATACCATATAGATTTAAATCTGGACATTCATAATATCTAAACTTAAACTCTTCAATTTAATTCACATAATATGACATCAATTTTGAAGAATTTGTTATCTGGCAATAGGTTTCATGGATGTGGGTATACATAGTTCGATCCATATCCATGATCACGTATATTATCTCGACTTACTACACTTTTTAAGAAAATATGATATTTACAGTATTTCTTTTCTACCATATCAGCACTGTTGCTGCTTTACTTATGCACACATGTCTCATCTTTGAACACGTTTTTCAAGCGTCAAAGTAGTTTCTTGTGCGAGAGAGCTAACCTTTTCAACTTGTATGACATACTAGACATTGTATACTTTCACCCAATCGCATAAGTAATGATAAATGACATAATATCATTAATAAAATAAAATATTACATACGGTCTGTAATTTTACATTTTGTACATGGCAATAGCTTTTACATATTTCTCAAATATTTCTTTGCCTATTGGCTTAGTCAAGGGGTTGCTACCATACATTTGGTTGAAATATATTATACAATTACAATTTTATGTGCCAGTGTTTGGTCTTACTATGATACTTAGCAACTTTGGTGTTGGCTATGGTTGCAATATTGTCACGGTGTATCAATATCGGATTGATACTCTCTTCCTAAATTTTAGATGTTCGATAAATTTCTTCAGCCAAATAGCCTCTTACGTTATTGTAGTGCATGCCACAAACTCAATTTTCATAGAGTATAAGGCAATGATTGTATGCTTATTGCTACTCCAACATATGGATCCGTTATTAAGCAAAAAGGTGTATCTTGAAATCAATATTCGCTCTTCCTATTATCGCATACATCAGCATCAAAATATCTGACTAGGAGTAGATCACTTCTTTAATAACACAACACATTGTCAATTATGCCCTCTAACTATCTCAAGATCCTCTTTATTGCTTTCCTGTGTTTCTCACTGAGGTTAGACTAAAATATGTTAACCAATCCCACTGCATAACAAATATCTGGTCTTATATACATCATCGCATACATTAAGCTACCAAAGGCACTAACATGTAGAACTCTTTCCATTTATTTTTTTTAATTCAATTTTGGGACACATGTCAAAACTCAAGGATACTACAGTGTACACAAGGTATCCATAGGATTGTAGTCACTCATATTGAATAGCTCAAGTATCTTCTTGATATAATTCTCTTGTGAAAGAGTAAGGATTCTCTTAAAGTGATCTCTTTGGATCTTGACACCAAGTATGTATTTTACTTCACCCGTGTCTTTCTCTCAAAATTTGGCGAGAGACATTCTTTAATAGCTATCACCGAGTCAAGATTATTCCTGGCTCAAAGTATATCATCTACGTATAAAGATAATATTATAAAGTTACCCTTAAACTGTTTAACGTAAATGCAGTGATCTTCCTCTATCATCTGGAAGTCATATGAGGTTATCGCTTTGTGAAATCTCAAATACCACTATCTAGATGACCATTTTAGTCCATAAATGGATCTTTTGAGTTTACACTTCTTGTGCTTAAACCCTTTTTCAATAAAACATAATGGTTGTTCTATATAGTTTTTCATCCATATCACCATTCAAGAATGCGGTTTTTACATCCATCTTATGTAACTTTCTAGGTTTAAACTGTTTAGTATTTACAAAGTAAGTCTTATCGAGTTGAAGCATACAACAGGTGAAAAACTATTCTCATATTATATACCTTCCTATTGTGTATATCCCCTTTGTAACTAATCAGGTTTTATATTTATCAATTGATCCATCCACCTTTCTTTTGATTTTAAAAACTCAATTGTTTCTAATGCCACCCTTTTGGAATAGTAGATCAACCAACTCTCAAACTTAGTTTTTTATGATTGAGTTCATCTCCTCTTTTCATTACTTTCTTTTATTCCTCCTTTGTAGGACCTACGAAGGCTTTATAAATAGTGTGGGGCTTATCATCCCCTTATTGAGTAACTAAAAGTGCTTTTCCTTCTATTTGGAAGCATATATTTGGAACACTTTCCCTGTTACTCCTTCAAACTATAGCTACTTGTTTATCTTTTCTCATTTGTTTTTGGTATTTGTGTTAATCATTCTTGACTCCCACTCAAATTGACATACCTAGAAGATTCTAGTCTCTTAGTTTGTCTAGTACTATCTTGTTCCTAAGTCTCATAAAAAAATAATGTGTGGTCAACATCTTCCCTACTGGAAAATTCTTTCAATGAATACATCATCTCTTGATTATACTTTAGTCACTGTTTCATATTTAATTTCACTTATAAATACATATCTTTTTTAGGGTTCAAAGTACCTTATGAAGATATATTTCTTCCCTTTATGACCCAATTTTCTATGTCTGTGAGAATAGTCATAAGTATATGCCACCAAGCCCCCAAGGTCTAAGGATCCTTAGATCTGTCTAGTGTTTAGTCTATAACTCGTAGGGTGTAGAAGCGACTGACTTTTAGGACACTCAGTTTAGTATAAAGGTTGTTATCAATAGAGCATCACCCCAACGTGAAATTGGAAGGTTTGTTTAAGCTATAATAGACTTAACCATGTCTAGAAGAGTTTTATTTCTTCTTTTAGCAACCCCATTTTCTTAAGGGGTACCAAGGATAGTTAGTTACCTAATAATCCCTTTTTCTTCACATAGTTGTTTGAATTGATATGGAAGGTATTTGATTTTATTGTATATTTTATTCTCTACTTCATTTTATATCGTCTAAAGCACTCTAGTACCTCGGACTTATGTGAGATCAAATAGACATAACCATATCATAAAAAATCATCAATAAAGATAATAAGATGACAAGCTTTATGCCTCACCCTCATACTCATTGAACCACAAATATCGGAATGGATTAATTGCAATAGATTTTTGGCTCGTGTTCCCTTATCGAATAGCTTTCTAGTTGCCTTACTAGATAGATAGCTTTTGCATAATAACATATCCATGTTGGGGATTACCCCCAACATGCATTCTTTTTTCAATTTAATCATTCTTTTTTATTAATAAGTCCTAATCTAGCATGTTATATATTCATATCAGGATTATTTGAATCATGAGCATTAAAATCACCAGCATGATCCATCATAAAAAACTTTTAAAAATGAAAAGTTGAACTATAAAATATTAAGTTCCTTTAAATGTATGTAACTTTACTATAAAAGTTTATATTAAACACAAAGTCTAGTATGCAAATAACTAAAATTAAATTCTATTGAATGTCAGAAGCATGAAGCACATCATGTAGCATCAAGATCGTTCCACCACGCAAAATAAATTTACAGGTGTCAATGCCTCAAACCTCGATCCTTACATTATTTCCAACGTAAAGCCACTTGCTTTGATATAGCAACCAACGATATTCCATGAAAGATCCTCAATCTCGACTTACATGGTCTGTGGAGCTTTAAGTCAATAATACAAGAAGAAAAAACATGTTCTATCAAAAAATAGTACTAGAAACAAATGAGGCATGCATAGTGTATTGTTACCTTTCCTCTCTCGGCCTGTTTAGAATAGTTACATGTGAAATACCCTATTTTGTGGCGGGCAAAACATTTGACCTTCTCCAGGTCTAGCCTTTTCTTATGCCTTTCTTTCCTTTCTTCTTATATTATTATTTGCCTTTCTTGGGTGGAGGACTACCTTTCTTCCCATTCTTCTAGAATTTCTTACCCTTCTTAAATTAAGGCTTTGAATGGGAATGACTAATACCTTAAATCAAATAAGCTTATCTAGTGGCTTTGTAAGCCTTTGGATATTCGTCCTCTAGCTCCAAATGCTTAGCTATATCATTGAAATTGATGTTCATTGTGGGTCATATTAACTTTCATGTGCTCTAAATTGGCAGGGAGCGACCTAATGATAGCTTACACTTGTTAGACATCTCTCTCAAATGTTACTTAATAAGGTTATTTGGCTTTAACTTATAGGTATCAAATTTAATCATCAACCTTCTAAACTTAGTCATGGGACAACCAAACTTACCCTTCAGGACTATCCACACAGCTTATGCAGTTCTATGTGTCTCAAACTCACACTTCAAGTTGTCATCCATGGTTCTCAGCAGCATGATTCTTGCAATATTATTCTTCTTTTCTCATACAAGTATGCCTCCTAGTCTCTCCTATGTTGAATCATATTTCCAGCCTCATGTTCTACCAATGCCATTATTAATGGCTTAATTTCACCTTGTTCTTCTATGATAAATTGGACCTTTCAGTGCCAAATATCTCAATTATCCATTGTTGAGTTTTTTCCCTTATTCAATTCATCAATAATGTTATTGATTGCCATTGTTCAATTTCAGTTATATGACAAATCTATCCCATATTAATTTATTAAAATATAGAACATTCAAGTAAATTTACGTATATAGCACTTGTTACATCCTAAAAATCGAGGGGTGACCAGCATAGAATATGAGAGAACTCACATTCCATAAGCCTTTAGACATTATAATTAATAGAATAATAATCTTAGATATGTATGAACCATTTTATTATTTATCATAAATGAAAATATTTATACCTTCCAAAATGATAAATATCATACCATATACAATTGTTTATATATCTTGGAAAGACAAGAGAGGACAAGAATCCTGCCTATAAATTACGTAGAGCATCTACAGGTTTTGAACAACTATGAGAGTCTTCTCTTATTTGATAAAGGAGCAAGGTTGGTGGTATTATCTGAGGCCAAAATAATCTACTCGTGAATAACGTTCTAAAAATATAATTTAAAGTGAGGAAAGAAACAATTTTAACATGTTTGAATACAAATAATAACACTTAATAATTAAATACAATATTCTAGTAAAATATTTTTATTTCAGGAAATCCATTTAAAATAATCATTTCAAAACAATCATTTTTTCGCAGGATTTCAACAGAACAAAACTAGGTGTGGACACATAGTTTACGAGGGTAACTAACCAATATGATGCGACTGAAGCCACAAAAATAGGCGTGCACACACAGTCCATGAGGATAAATAACCAATTGTAACATGAGGATACGAAACAAGCGCAGGTACAAGATCCACAAATAATAGGGGCTGGTACAAGACCTATGAAAACATGCATAAAAATAAATCCCATGAATAACTAGCTTGAGTACGAGACTCAAGAATATCCATCGAGCTCAGGTTTAACTATGGTGTACTAAGGACTAATAATATTGCTATTAGTAACCAGCGTTCTGTATTCAGTCATTTCTAAAAGCCTTTCTAGCATGCGTGGAGTCCATTTGCCATTTCATGATCATAATACCTTCCCATGCAACAATTTTCACTAACAATACTTCATAATTAGGAAACCCCAGCATGAATATTTAAAATAAAATATGAAGAGATTTATTTAAAATGTTACTAATATATAGACCTTAAAATAGTTTTAGGAACTTATGTTCAATTCCCAAACTTTCAATATATAATGGCTTTAACACAAATAAGAGAAAAAAGGTAACATTAACTTTAGCAATTATTTAGTTACAAATCCTTTTTCAAACATTTTTACGGACACCATATAAACAAGAAGTTTTCTAAATCATTATCTAAACCACATGTATCAACAAAACGTCTCAAGATCTATTAATCCTCAGATCCATTAATCAAAGTAGAAACCTCAAATTACTGACATAGTTTCGTATAGAAAGAGAAGTAAATTAAAGTTGAAAATTAGATTATAACTTTCAAACTTCATTCATGACAACTAGAAAAAAAATGCTTTAAAAGTTACCTCTCACCATGCCTAGATATACATGCTTCATTTAAATATAATAATTTCTAGCACATAATATAATTCTAATATGAAATCTTAACTCCAATCTGAAATCATCACCCATTATACTTCCTATCCCACGTACACTCACAGAAACAACAAGAATATAATAGTTATAGCTGAACCCATATTTATGCAGCAACAATAACAAAGAGGGAGAGCATCAACAATAGCAATAAATATGGATCTTGCAGCACAATAGCAGCAAATTCTTTATTCCCAAAGCAGCAACAGACATTAATAAGAATGGAAGAGGAAAGTGAAGAATATTATAAAATTTTTGTACTCTATAGTAGTGACGATGAAAGATAATGTGTGCACGTCGACAGTGGATAAAAGAGATGCCTTTACTACCACGCTCTTCTAGATTAGAAAGAGAAGGAGAAAATCTCCTATAACAGTAGCTACAGAACAGAGAATGAAGGAGAAAAGCTTCCACCAGTAGCTGCATAGCTTTGAACAAAAAGAACGGCGACAGTTGTGCAACGGTAGAAGAACGACGACACAGTCACCACAGCTGATGACAACGGCACACAGAAACAGAAGCTGGTGGAATCTCAGTCACAGAATCGTGAACCTTCTTCTGTTTTTCTCCTCTACGCTCTCTCACACTGGCCCGACAGATAATGGTAAAGGAAGAGTAATATGATATAAAATGATATAGGGTAGCCTAGTAATTTTGCCAGAATGGGTTGGAAAAAATTCACTTTCGGTGCTAGGATTAGAGCCATGTACCTCAGGCTCCTTCCACAGCCTTTAACCACTCAATCACCAACTATTTTCGTCACAAAACCATAAATAATATATACATTATTACAGTAGTATTATATATATATATTCCCATTATAGTTTAAGGTCATTACAGCACATGTGAAATATACAATGTCATGTGAAGTATGCTTATGTCATGTGTATGATGTAAGGAAAAGAGAAGATGATATAAGCAAGATAGATGGTTAAATTTTGGCCATTGATTTGTAAGATACAATTTTAGCCATCCATTATATCATGCAATCTTGACCATTGATATAATTTGGCTATAAATACCCATTTCCCTTGTGTGCTAGGCATGTATGGGTTTCCTTGGTAAATTCTTGTAAAATGATTTCACAAGCCAAGATCAATCAATTCAATGGATATTTGAGCAAGGATTCAAGGTAAAATTTTCTCCTAAGCCCTTAATCTTGTAGTTGGGAGGATTAATTGTTAGATTAGATAGTTATAAATCATGATTATGCCCTCCCTATGCTGAAGGTGTACATGGTTGAGTAAGTAACCATTGATCGATTGGAGCAAAGGGAGAAAGGAAAAAATGATAAAGCTATAAGGTAGTAGACTTATCCCTTTATGTGATTGACGTGGTATGCTTATGTGCTGAGATGTTTGATTTGATTGAATAATGTTGTGACATGATAAATGTTATTGAAAATGTTGTTTATAACATGCTTTCCATGGTCATGCATTTTATACAAAGCATAAAGCATGATAGCATATCACTAACTAAAATAAGTTTAAGTAAAATGGCATATTATGCATTAGCATCCATCATGCATATGTAATTAGTAGCTATTGAGATTCCCCATAATCTCACTCTCTCTTAATCAACCAATATAGGTCAATCAAGATGGAAGATGTATGCATGAAGAGAAGAGCTAAATGAATAAAAGAAAAAAGTAGGCAATTCAATGTTCTAGCATGTGTGGTATGACTTTCCCATTTATGTAAATATAGTATAGTATGCCAATATATGTAATAAGAATGTATCGAATAATTATAGCATGTTTACATTATATATATATATATATATATATATATGAATGTGTGAGAAGCCAAGAGGATGGTTTATGTATACTAGAATAATTAATGAGAATTAAAGAAAGAAGTTGGAAAGGTAAAAACTAAATCCTAGAGCAGTGAATTTTTAGCTCTAATTTAATCTAGTAATTGAATGAATTTGTCCACAAAATTTAGTAAGAAAGTAGTGTTGGAAATCGTGCCCTAAGGGCCAATCATTGTCTTATGAACATTATTGATTTATGAATTTATTAATTGTGTTATCATATTATTTGCATGTTTACTGTGATGACCATCCTTGGATAATTTATGATCTTATCCTAAATGTCTCTGGTCAGTCATCTCTGTGGGAGCACAGATAAAATAAGACCAGTATGACTTTGAAGATGTATAGATGTATAAATCAAAGTCATAGGCACATGTAAGAGTACAAGGTGTTGGACTGACCCACAATGAGAGAACTGCATAGGTAATGTCATAAGCTTCTCTCACATACAAACCATGTCAATATGCCCTTTGACCTGAGATCATCATGGATTCCTACATAACAAACACTCAACTTTGACCTAGTCAAAAGTCACTTTTGACCGAGTGATCATAAAAACTATGTTCGGGCTTAGTGGTTTTTCATGCGGAGGAATGTGAATGGTCAAGATGGAATTTGTCCCTCACATTCGTAGAGAGATATTACTAGGCCCCTCGATTAGTGAGTCTGAGAAATATATGGCCATACTGTAATGGAAAGATAGTTCCATTTCTATAGTCAGACTACTTAGGGATAGAGAAAGTAACGATCAGGAATAGGAGGATGACATTATCCATGCCTCAACCATGACCAAAATATCGCGTGACAGAAGGGACATGATATGGTTGTATAAAAGGTTACATTATTTAATTATCCTCATATGATTTGGGTAGTCGTTATGTCTTGCTAGAGACCGCTTACGACTTGTGGGCCAATATAGCAAATGGCCCACTGCCAACTTCATATGGGCCTACAGGGTCGCACACAAAATAGCCCAACACGAGCTATGATGTCCAGATTCATTGAATCTAAAACATATCCAGATTCAATGAATGGTCTAGGGTGGATGTATATATTTATTTATATTTATATTCGTATATATATAAATTCGTATATATATTATATATAAGAGATATATAAGATTTAATTTATAAGGATAAGATAAATTAAATCTTTATCACATTTAAATTTGAAATTTAAATTGATAGAATGCTCATATAAGAGATATTTATAAATTTAATTTATAAGGATAAATTAAATCCCTATCACGTTTGAATTTGAAATTCAAATTGATAGGATATCTCATATAAGAGATATTTATAAGATTTAATTTATAAGGATAAATTAAATCCCTATCACGTTTAAATTTAAAATTCAAATTGATAGGATATCTCATATAAGAGATATTTATAAGATTTAATTTATAAGGATAAATTAAATCCCTATCATGTTTGAATTTGAAATTCAAATTGATATGATATCTCAAATTTGATTTATGAGAATAAATCAAATATAGTTCAGTCTCATCTTTATTTAAAATTAAATAAATAGGTAATTAAATCTGTGGGACGGATTTAATATTATTTATTTAATTAGTTTCTTATAAAATTATACAATATATGATATTGTATTAATTTTAGAATTAATATAAGATTAACTCTAAAATCCAATTCGGTAGAGAGGAAAAAACGCATAGCATCCTATATATCTGATTTTAGGAGCTGCGTTTTAAATATACACATAGAAAACAGAAAGGCCGAAGGGGAATCTGTAAAAGGTTTGCAGATAAGAAACTACCGAAATAGAGACGGAGAGGACGAATTCTTGAGAAAGCCCTGGAGGGACAAGAGACGCTAGCACGTCGTTCGTGGTTGAAACGCTATTAGTATGGATACCAGTAGAGAAAGCCAACCTGAGTCGTCAACTTCTTGCGATCGAAAAGGGAGCACGAGCCGCGGAGCGAAGCTATGAACATTGTGACCAGAAGCTGTGGAAGTAGCTGAGGAACACTGAGGGTAATGCTTCTTCCCACTTGACTTAAACACATACGGTAGATCCTGGCAAGGAATGGAAAAAATTTTAAATTAATTTCCGCTGCATGTCTTCTAATTCCTTTCAGTGGTATCAGAGCCATGCCGTTTTGTGTTTAAGTTAGGCTTGATTATTGATTCATGTGATATGTGTTAGTCGTAGCCGATCATATGATATGCGTTTTATGTGTGACATATAAGGGATCCATATTATGTATGACATAAAAGGAATCTAAAAGGGAATTGAAATCAGTGGTGATACGTTTTGATTTGATCAATTAACGTAGATGTGGTCCAAGAAAACCGAATTCAGATTCGTGATTATTTATAAAGCAAAATTTTTTTTCTCGGACCGCTGCCCCCAGACCCTACCCACTAACCAGCTAGCGGGACTGCCGTGGATACCTGTTCGTAGCGCAACATAACCGTAACATATGTTATTTTGTGAATGTTTTAGATTTGAAACATCAATTGCCCTGCAATTAAATCTGAATGTTGATTCTTGAATGCTTGGGTATGGTGAACAATATGGCTCTAGATTGCAAGTGTTGTAATTTTTAAATACGGCCTGCGTGTCGTGCCTTCCTATATATATACTCTCAATGTACCTTCTCTTCTCATCTCACTCCCCTCGAATATTAAAAGAGGTTTCTATATGTAATTTCCCTTTTCTTACTAGAGAGCTCCTCTCATTGGCTTGAGGGGACTTAGGATAGGTGAGCCATATTGTATCATGTTTAAATTATGCATCTTATAATTATATCAGCACATGCATATTACTTGTATGAGATACAAACTGAGAAACATGCATTCTTATAAACCAGACAGTTAAATTAAGCCCTCTAAATGAAATCTTAAGTCATAATGCCGTCAATTTATGAACACTTGTCAAAACCTCGATCGCTCAATTGTGGACTCCACCAAAATGGGTGCTTTTGAGTTATCTTGGGGAGATAAGCAAGATTAATGGTGCTACTCTCACATGTTTATTATTGTTTGACTTAATTGAGATTAACAAAACGGTTTTGGATCTCAAGGCATTAGATGGGATTAAAAACATGTCATATCATATGATGATAGGATCCCATGAACATCTAAGAGTTACATTTGATGTAATTGGTAAAGGTGTTACCTACCTAAATAACTTAATTTAAGCGTCCTACCAAAGCGGACTTAAGTTTGAGCCAAATATGGATCTTAGCCCACTAACTATTGTATTGAAGGTTGTTTATTTAGTGGAAGATTGCTAATTAAATTGCATATTTTAATTGTAGAATCATGACGACTAGTAATACTACTACATTATCGTTGCGATCTGTCCTTGAGAAGGACAAACTCAATGGGACAAACTTTCTTGACTAGTTTAGGAACTTGAGAATTGTTCTCAAGTAAGAAAGAAAGGCGCATGTCCTAGATCAACCCATTCCTGAGGAGCCAGCAGCCAATGCTCCTAGAGCTCAAAGAGATGCTTACATGAAGCATAAGGAAGACTCTGTCGATGTGGTATGCTTGATGCTAGCCACCATGGTTTTGGAGCTCCAAAGAGATCTGGAACACATAGTGGCTTATAAGATGATTGTGCATCTTAAGGAAATGTTCCAGCAACAGGCAAGGCAAGAGGGTATGAGACCACTAAGGCCTTATATTCCTGCAAGATGGCTGAAGGTGCATCAGTCAGTACTCATGTCTTAAAGATGAAGGGGTACATTGATCACCTTGAGAGGCTTGGATTTCCCATAAGCTAGGAGTTAGCTACGAATTTGATCTTGAACTCACTTCCAAAAAGTTATGACCAGTTTGTCATGAACTACAATATGAACAACATGGAAAAATCTATTTTTAAACTGTATAGGATGCTTAAAACTACTGAGCCCAGTCTTAAGAAAAAGCCCAATAGTATTTTGATGGTTCAGAAAGGAAAGGGTATGAAAAAGAAAGGCAAAGGCAAGGGGAAGGGTCATGGCTCATCAGGTAAGACCAAAGAGTCAGGCAAGCCCAAAACTAAGCCTGCACTAAAGAAGGCAAAGCCTCCGAAGGAAGGAGTCTGCTTCTTCTGCAATGAACCTAGTCATTGGAAGAGGAATTGCAAACTCTACCTCGAAGATCTGAAAAAGAACAAGAAGGATATCGGGGCTATCGCTTCAGGTATTTATGTTATAGACATTCATCTTTCTACTTCCACCTCATGGGTATTAGATACTGCGTGTGGTTCTCACATTTGTACAAATATGCAGGGACTAAAGGACAGTAGGAAGCTGAAAAAGGGAGAGGTTGACCTACGAGTTAGAAACAGAGCAAGGGTTGTTGCGTTAGCTGTAGGCACTTATGAATTAGTTCTGCCCACTGGGCTTTTGTTAGTTTTGAACAATTGCTATTATGTTCCTGCTTTAAGTAGTAACATTGTTTCACTTTCTTATTTGGATAAGAAAGTTTTCACTTCCATTGCTGGGAATAATAGATGTTCTATTTATCGTAATGATGTTTTCTATGCTCATGGTGATTTGCATGTTGATCATTACATATTAAATTTGGAACAACCCAATCATGGAAATATCTATAACATAACCGCCAAAAGGGTCAAACCAAACGATTTGAATCCCACATACCTCTGGCACTGTCATCTGAGCCACATAAATGAGAAACGTATTTCTAAACTCTATCAAGATGGATTTCTAAACTCATTTGATTTTGAATCATATGACACTTGCAAGTCTTGCTTGTTAGGAAAGATGACAAAGTCACCTTTCACTGGGCACAGTGAGAGGGCCACTGATTTATTGGGCCTCATACATACAGATGTGTGTGGACCGATAGACACAAATGCCAGAGGAGGTTATTCGTACTTCATAACATTCATAGATGATTTCAGCAGATATGGGTATATCTATCTGATGAAACATAAATCTGAGTCTTTTGAAAAGTTCAAAATATTTCAAAATGAAGTACAAAACCAGCTTGGCAAAATAATTAAAGCCCTTCGATATGATCGGGGTGGTGAATATTTGAGCCAAGAGTTCATAGATCATCTTAGGAGTTGTGGGATAGTCTCACAATTGACTCCTCCAGGGACACCACAATGGAATAGCGTTTCTGAACGGAGGAATCGAACACTATTAGATATGGTTCGATCCATGATGAGTCAAACAGATCTTTCGCCCTCCTTTTGGGGCTATGCCCTAGAGACAGCTGCGTTCACACTCAATCGTGTTCCATCTAAGGCAATTGAAAAGACTCCGTATGAGATATGGACTGGGAGGATGCCTAGTTTGTCTTTCCTCAAGATTTGGGGATGTGAGGTCTATGTTAAGTAACAAGCCTTAGACAAATTAGCGCTCAAATCCTCAAGGTGCCTTTTTGTGGGATATCCTAAGGAAACCAAGAGATATTACGTCTACAACCCTGCTGATAACAAAGTGTTTGTTGTCAGAAATGGTATCTTTCTCGAACGAGAATTTATCTCTAAAAGAACCAGTGGGAGTAAGGTACACCTCGAAGAAGTTCGAGAGCCACAAGACACCATAGAACTGCAGATGGAAAATAGAGAAGACTCACAACAAGTTGTTGAGACTCCTCAAGTCACGCAAGGTCCACGGAAATCTAATAGGACACGACTTCAGCCTCAGAGATATGGATTTCTAATTTCTGATAGTCATGATGTGTTGCTCATTGAGCATAATGAGCCGACTACCTATCGAGAAGCTATAGTAGGACCAAACTCTGAAAAATGGCTTAATGCTATGAAATCTAAGATGCAATCCATGTACGATAATAAGGTTTGGACCTTAGTCGACCCGCCTGAAGGTGTAAAATCTGTCGGGTGCAAGTGGGTTTTTAAGGAGAAAACTAATATGAATGGCAATGTAAATATCTTCAAGGCACGACTGGTTGCAAAAAGATTTACTCAAACTCATAGTGTGGACTATGATGAGACCTTTTCCCCAGTTGCAATGGCCAAATCAATCAGAATCCTCTTTGCCATCGCAGCATATTATGACTATGAAATATGGCAGATGGACGTCAAGACAGCCTTCCTTAATAGAAAGCTCCTTGAGGACGTGTGCATGACACAACCTGAAGGGTTTATGCGTTCTGAGGACTCTGGTAAAGTGTACAAGCTTCAAAGGTTCATTTATGAACTGAAGCAAGCCTTTCGGAGTTGGAATCATCGTTTTGATGAAGTAATCAAAGAGTTTGGATTTCTTCAAAATATTGATGAACCTTGTGTGTACAAGAAGGTTAGCGGGAGCACAGTTGTGTTTTTGGTACTCTATGTCGATGACATCCTACTTATTAGGAATGACATTCCTACCTTGCATATTGTCAAGTCTTGGTTAGGAAAGTCTTTCTCGATGAAAGACTTGGGTGAAGCCACCTACATCCTAGGAATCAAAATCTATAGAGATAGATCTAAAAGACTTCTAGGACTCAGTCAGAGTACATACATAGACAAAATATTGCATAGGTTCAGTATGCACGAATCAAAGAGGGATTTCATACCCATGTCTCATGGTATTCACCTCAACAAAGATCTGTGTCCTAATACATCTAATCAGCGAGGTTGCATGAGTAAAGTTCCATATGCCTCGGCTATAGGATCTATCATGTACGCCATGTTATGTACTTGACCGAATGTCTCGTTTGCCTTAAGTATGACTAGCAGATATCAACAGGATCTTGGTGAGGGCCATTGGACTACTGTCAAGAATATAAGTACTTAAGAAGGACTAAGGACTTATTTTTGGTCTACGGTGGATTGGATGATGAACTCTGTGTAACTGGTTACACAGATGTGAGTTTCCAAACTAACCAGGATAACCAAAATTCGTAGTCTGGATATATATTCCTCCTCAATAATGGAGCAGTAAGCTGGAAGAGCTCTAAACAGGGCACTGTAGCAGATTCTGTGACAGAAGCTGAGTATATAGCAGCATCTGATACAGCTAAGGAAGTGGTTTGGATCAGGAAGTTTATCACAGAACTAGGGGTGATACCTACCATCTCAGATCCAATAACTTTGCTTTATGACAATAGCGGTGCCATTGCACAAGCCAAAGAGCCTATGTCACATCAAAGGACCAAGCATATACTCAGGCAATTTCATCTCATCAGATAAATCAACGATAGAGGTGATATAAAAATATGTAAAGTAGCAGGAGAATATAATGTTGCTAATCCTTAACAAAGCCGCTTGTGCAGGTAAAGCATGAGCGTCATGTTAGGTCAATGGGAATTAGTCAAATTAATAATTATACCTAGTGCAAGTGGGAGGTTGTTGGAAATCGTGCCCTATGGGCCAATAATTGTCTTATGAACATTATTGATTTATGAATTTATTAATTTTGTTATCATATTATTTGCATGTTTACTGTGATGACCATCCTTGGATAATTCATGATCTTATCCTAAATGTCCCTGGTCGGTCATCTATGCAGGAGCACAGATGAAATAAGACCAGTATGACTTTGAAGATGTATAAAGATATAAATCAAAGTCATAGGCACATGTAAGAGTACAAGGTGTTGGACCGACCCGCTATAAGAGAACTGCATGGGTAACGTCATAAGCTTCTCTCATATACAAACCATGTCAATATGCCCTTTGACCTGAGATCATCATGGATTCCTACATGACAAACGCTCAGCTTTGACCTAGTCAAAAGTCACTTTTGACCGAGTGATCATAAAGATTATGTTCAGGCTTAGTGGTTTTTCATGCGGAGGAATGTGAATGGTCAAGATGGAATTTGTCCCTCACATTCGTAGAGAGATATTACTGGGCCCCTCGATGAGTGAGTCTGAGAAATGTATGGTCATACTGTAATGGAAAGGTAGTTCTATTTCTATAGTCAGACTACTTAGGGATCGAGAAAGTAACGGTCAGGAATAGGAGGATGACATTATCCATGCCTCAACCATGGCCAAAATATCGCGTGACAGAAGGGACATGATATAGTTGTATAAAAAGTTACATCGTTTAACGATCCTCATATGATTTGGGTAGTCGTTATGTCTTGCTAGAGACCACTTGTGACTTGTGGGCCAGTATAGCAAATGGCCTACTGCCAACTTCATATAGGCCTACAAAGTCGCACACAAAATAGCCCAACACGAGCTATGATGTCCAGATTCATTGAATCTAAGACATGTCCAGATTCAATGAATGGTCCAGGGTGGATGTATATATTTATTTATATTTTTATTCGTATATATATAAATTTGTGTATATATATATATATTATATATAAGAGATTTATAAGATTTAATTTATAAGGATAAATTAAATCCCTATCACATTTGAATTTGAAATTCAAATTGATAGGATATCTCATATAAGAGATATTTATAAGATTTAATTTATAAGGATAAATTAAATCCCTATCACGTTTGAATTTGAAATTCAAATTGATAGGATATCTCATATAAGAGATATTTATAAGATTTAATCTATAAGAATAAATTAAATCCCTATCATGTTTGAATTTGAAATTCAAATTGATATGATATCTCAAATTTGATTTATGAGAATAAATCAAATATAGTTTAGTCTCATCTTTATTTAAAGTTAAATAAATAGGTAATTAAATCTGTGGGACGGATTTAATATTATTTATTTAATTAGTTTCTTATAAAATTATACAATATATGATATTGTATTAATTTCGGAATTAATATAAGATTAACTTCAAAATCCAATTCGGTAGAGAGGAAAAAACGCATAGCATCCTATATATCTGATTTTAGGAGCTGCGTTTTAAATATACACATAGAACACAGAAAGGCCGAAGGGGAATCTGCAAAAGGTTTGCAGATAAGAAACTGCCGAAATAGGGACAGAGATGACGAATTCTTGAGAAAGCCCTAGAGGGACAAGAGACGCTAGCACGTCATTCATGGTTGGAATGCTGTTCGTGTGGATACCAGTAGAGGAAACCGACCTGAGTCATCGACTTCTTGTGATCGGAAAAGGAGCATGAGCCGCGGAGAGAAGCTCTGAACGTCGTGACCAGAAGCTGTGGAAGTAGCTGAGGAACACTGAGGGTAATGCTTCTTCCCACTTGACTTAAACATATACGATAGATCCTGGCAAGGAATGGAAAAAATTTTAAATTAATTTCCGCTGCGTGTCTTCCAATTCCTTTCAAGTAGTACACATCCCAATATTTAAAAGCATAAGTTTGCTTTAATTGGATGTGTGTACTAAGAGAAATAAATTTTTAAAGTTGATGGTCAAAATCTGGAAGTTCAAAATATAACCATATGGATAGTAATTTTAAACAAATTAATTGTATTGATTGGTCTATTAAAACTCCAAATTTATATTTTTTCCTTAAATGGAAAGGAAAAAGATTCAAGTAAAAATTTGGAGCATCTTCATATAATTTTTCTAGAATTATTTATAATTTTTAAAAGTTGGACTGCCAAATTTAGAAAATACATAATAAACAATACCCGATGACTAAATTGTAAATTTCTTAATTTTTGGGTTAAAATAATGCTTCCACTAATCAAATACGCTTCCGAACGCATATACTGAGAGGTAATAGTAGGATGTTTCACCAAACTACCCAGGTCAAGTAAGAGGGGTCCCTAAAGGAGTTATCTAAAAAGAGTTTTTTTAGCTAAGCATAACAAATAAGAAGTGTAGCCTCCAAAGACATGGTGTCCAGAGACGAGCTCCAAAATATTCAAAATGAACTTACTTCACAACTTACTACACATAATCAAGCAGAGCTACAAAGAATATGCGAGAATAAGGATGCCAAACTCAATGAGGCAGTGGATGTCAGACTCAACCAAGCCATAATGATGATGGGCTTCCTTACTACCATCTAATGTTCAGAGGTAAAAAATATTCACTTCAATTATTTTCAAGGAAAATTTAACATGTATTTTGTCTTGAGTAATTTCTTTTATATTTTTAGGGTTCTCTTGCGTTAGCTAGTGGTAAGGGCATAAACAATAAGAAGGAGAAGTTTGTCTCCTATCTATCTGATCCTAACGCCTAACTAGACCAAAAATAATGGGGAAGATGGAGGAAGCACTTAGTTTCACAATTCCATTAGGGATTTTGAGTACAGGGGAGCCTTATAAATTCACCATGGAAATGAATTATATAGTATAATTCCTAAATTTTCATATGTTTAATTCAGCTATCATCTAAGTAACTATATTGTAAGTTACAAATTTATTTTAATACTTTATGTTTTATCATTTGTGCACTGGCTCCTTTCTTGTTTAAACAATAGCCAGTTTTATCGCAAATGCCTGGACAATGCCAAAGAAGACATATATGACTTCATGTGTTCGTAAAAGGTTTAGGAGACAAGTAATGGTAGGAGATCGAGGATGATGTACATGGTCAATGTTAGACTCGTGTTTTGATGATGATAAATAATTTTAAAGATGGAAATTTAAACTGGTTTTAACTTGGCTTATTTTTCGATAAACTTATTAGTAAAGGTGTTTATTAATAAACCCTTCGATAAATAAAAAGAAAATTATGTTATGAAAAATATTTTACAAAAGAATTTTTTTTCAAAACTTATTCAATAAGGTTACTTATCGATAAATACTTCGATAAAAAGTATTTAAACTTAATTTATGAAATTTGTGCAAAAATATTTTTACAAAAGGATTTATTGAGGGATTGATCGATAAGAGCATTTATCAATAAAGATTTTGATAAATGCAGTCAGTTAACTTAGTTTATGAATTCATATGTGTTTTCAAAGGAATTTATTGAAACACTTATTAATAAAGTAATTTATCGATAAGCTATTTAATAAATAAGGACAAATTAACATGAAATGTATTTCAAACTTCATTTATCTAAGTATTAATCGATAAGGAAATTTATCGATAAAATTTTCAATAAATAAAAAAATTTTCAATTTGAATCAAAGTATTGAATTGATGATTTTAACATATTGAAATGATTTTCTTCTTAAATGATTTATGAAATCTTGTTTGACAAATATTAGTTATATGAGATAATATTAAATATAGAAGAAGAAAGTTTAAAAGTTTGTTCATTATTCATTAGGCATTTACGATAAACCTATTTATTGAATAACATTTCGATACCCTTGAATGTTTTAAAATAAATCTTGTATTTTCAACAAGTCTAAAAATATATGTTATAACAAGGATATTTTTTGAAAGACATTTTGATAAGACTATTTATTGAAGTACTATTTGATAAGAATTAAAACTATTTCAATGCAATATCTTTGATATTTATCGAACTCCTTTTCTATAAGGCTATTTATTAATAAATACTTCAATAAATTCAACTAATCTTCAAAAAGAACTTTAAATCAGACTTTGATGTTTCAATCTAAAACATTATAAACAAATTGATATATACTTAAACTCTTTATATATCTTTTATGAAACATATTTTCAGATCATGTTCAAGTAGAAAGAAGACCAAATAAAGAGTTTCATCAAAAAACAAAAATATGTTAAAAAGCCTTAAATGCTTCAACCGTCAATAACCAACAGCTTTATTTCTTCAATGGTAACATTCAATGAGTCTAATAGATTTTTGAAGAACTCAAGTATAAAAGAAGCCGAAGTAAATGCTAGAGTTAAGAAGTTCATCGAACACAATCAAACTGCATTTACTCGAGCATTAATTGTTGCATTAAATATCCTCTATTTTACATTTTCTAAATAGAGGAATTTTCTTTTAATAGATATACTTAGATATTAAGTTTTTCAGTGCTTATCATAATCATTCTAATTAAGAGAGAGTTATATATTTTCATTTAATATCTGAGATACTCAAGAGTGAGACTCTTGAGTAGAATTGTAACCTTAGGGAAAGTAAGGGGAGTGAGAGAGATACTCTCAATTGATATACTAAAGCACTAAAAGCCTAAAGAATTTTGGAAGATTAGTGAAATATTTAGAGATATTCTAAGGATTTGACGTAAGCTAAGTAGTTAGGCTGAAGCAGTATAAACTAACTCTATGCAAATATCTTATATCTACTTCTTTTAGTAAAATCCTTCTATACTTAATCTTTGTGATTTCATTTAAAATTTTAAACTTTTAATATCACCAAATTCACCCCCTCTTGGGTGAAGCAACCGCTCTAACATATTATGACCTGAATCAATATGACGATATATTTTGCACCTTATATTAAAGGGTAAGTATACTCTTATACTTGACACATACATATACGTATTATAATAAAATCATATATAACATTGTTGATATTTTTATAGTATGCATTGGACTCTACTTGTCTTTTCCCCTCAATACAATGTGGTTTACTAGTTCAATTGAATGTTTGGACAGCCATATCCTGAAATTGTATCCATCGTCAACATGTGAGTTTTTCTTTATAAATTTATTAAGCATAAAATTTAGGACGTTATATGATATCCTTTTTTTCAATAGGCGATAAGGCTGTACAAGGCGCCAATTTTTTCAGAGCCCATACACATGGAACTAGTCCTACATGGATTTTTCCTACAGTAAGTGTTTTCAATTAATTAAGTTTTATTTTTATAAATTTACTAGGTACAAAGTTTAATATTCCTTAATGTACTCTATATTTTTCTATTTTGTTAGTATTATTGTTAACCTGATGATGTTGAATGTGGATACTATGTGATCAGCTAAATTCATGAAATAATTGAGATAGAGCTCACGGAGAATTTACATGGAGTATGAAGAAGACACGATTAATATTTAATGATTATTCAATTTTTTCATATCTTTTATACTTACCTATTACTTCTAATTTGCAGTCATTCAATAACAACATGAGCTATAAAGATGACGTAATAGACTCAATGAGGGATGATTTGGCAAGAATAATGCTTCTACACATGCCTTAAAGATGAAGTACTTATCAAATTTTTGGTAAATATTTGATCAATAGTTTTTTAACTTGTTTAAGACTGATCATTCAACAATTCCTTTCTTGTATATATGATGTACAAATACATAATTAGTTTATTGAAAGTTTACCAATTTGAATTATTTTATTATCATTTAGATTTTCGCACAATGACTTCATACTTTGTTGCCTAGAGATTTGTTTATTTTGATTATACTAAATGCATAATGATATAAAATAAAAAAAATAATAAAAAATAAAAAAATATATATATATACTTTTCCACGGCAGTTAAATTGAGAGCCACTATGAAAAGATTAAAAAGAAAAAAACCAAATTTTTTATGGTAGTTATATGCAAAACAGTTGTAAAAAAATAATTATTAATGATATTTTTTTAACCACCATTAAATGTATCACTTCTCACAATAGTTTTAAGTTAAAAACTTCTGTCAAAAAGAAATTAGTGCTTAAATGCCGATCAATATTATTCATAAGCGAAAATTAGTATGATTTCACTTAAATTAGTTATGGATACAAAACAAGAAATATCGACCCATTTTTTTTATAAACAGAATATTGATTCATTTTGAATGATAGTAAAACAAAGGAATTGACATAACCTATCATTTTCATTTCCAGTGACTGTTCTTGAATATCGTATCTCCACCTCAGGTTCTGTTCGGTCCTCTTTCATCTCGGGTAGATGCCAAGTGACTCCATCTTCTCCTTAAACAAAAAAAATAAATAATTAAATTATAAATTATAGACTTGGTAGAATTTTTATGTTAAATATTATGCATGCCAACTACTTTATTTTCAATCTTATTTGTCATAGTTAGAAACAATAATGTAATTAAGTTGCTATAAAGCCATTTTAATATATAATATTATTTATATGGAATGAATATATATTAATAAAAATGTGACTGTATGACTAATTTATTTTGATTAAAGTATTCTTAAATTCATAATAATATATATATATATGCTAAATGTACTGAAATTTAGTCATATAGTCTTCTAAAAAATGACCCCGTTTCCAATAATATAGGGGAGCAACACTCCAAATTTTGTAGTCACAAGTGACGATTATATATATATATATATATATATATATATATATATCTTTTCATAAAGATGCATTAGTGCTGAAATTAAATAAATGATTTTTGTTCAAAATATAAGATAATTTACTTTTTTTATAATATTAACTAGATCATATTATTAGGTATCATAGTTTCACGAGATCCGTAACTACTCCTTCCAATATAAGATAAATTATTTGCTCATATAAGATGCTTTTTAAGAAATATTGCAAAAAAAAAAAAAGCATAAAAATGTGTATGTATATATATATATATTAAATAAAGCTATGCATATCTTAATTAGTGGAAAAGAAAATAGAAAAACCAGCATAAAGTATGATTTATTAAAATAGTACGAAAACGAAAAAAATTATATCAAATTCGTTATATTTATTTTGTCAAATTCTCTAATTTTGTTTTGCCATATGTTTTATACTTTTAATATCTTCATTAGATATAAAAAATTTGATGTAAGTATAGTTCTAAAAAAAATAATTAAAATTTTTTAACCTCACTTATCCAATTTTTTTAAATATAACTCACAAAAATTTCCTCTCCACTCCCCCTTCAAATCCCGTATACTAAACAGTTGAAAGCTTTTAGAGGGGAGTGGAGATTTTCCCTCCAAAATAGAGGATTCTAATAGGAATTTTACATTTTAATGATAATAAAACTAAAATTTTCTTTAACCAATGAAGGTTGTATGTAGCGAAAAAATTATTTTTTTTATGATATGATGAATTAAAATTTAAATTCTTATTAGAATATTAGTTGTACTGGATAAAAAGAAAAATCAAAATTTCTTTCCTCCACTGCACATCGGTAAAATCCCTCCTCCCTCCTATCTATTCAACTAAACCGAATTGCCCAACTGAGATGGAGATCATATCATTACCCTAAAAAAAATTCAAAATGCTAATCTCTAATTAGTTGATAGGCATGCGGAAGAAAAAATAAATTAAAGCAAAAGTATTTACTACTGATTGGCCCCAGTGATTCCATCTGCACAATGGGTGATGAACGTTTACCTCTGTCGTTGGCACTCTGTTCATTTGCTAAATATGTTACTTCTGAAATTAGATAACATAAATTACTGTGTTAATAATGAAGCAGCAAATCTCTTAGTTGATTAAAAAAGTAAAAAAAGAAAAAGCACATAACAAGAATATAGAGAAGCGTGAATTGTTGGGGAAGGAAGAAGCGAAGAGTTTGAAGCACTCACTGAGATGTTTCCACTGCCGTTCCATTTGCGGAATGAGTGATGAAGCTTCAACATAACTTTGCCTCTTCGTTTCCACATAAACTCTTCAACTTTGCTGTAAGCATGAGACCTTCACTCCATCTCTTGATCTCTTCCTTTATTTAGAGGAATCAGCCATTAACTTCTATTATTTTAATTACTCTCTCTCCCACATGGATGGCCCTGAACTTCCTTTCTTTTTAATTCCTTTAATAAAGGAAAAATTATTTGAGTATGTTATGATCACAAAATATTATAATATTCTTGCATTTTTCTAAGAACCCAAAGGAACCAATCAGAATTGAAGACCTAGTTTATTCCAAAGTTAAGGGATAAAAAGCGAGCATGTGAAGACAAAAGAGATAAAGAAAACAAATCAAAAAAGCACGTCACCCTGAAAGCTATTGTGATATTGTCCCTCCACGCTGTATGAATGTGTTTCATTTTTAGAAGATATTCGAAATGCAAGTTATTATATAGAATTTAGTATCATTGCTGCATCTCCTCATGCCACGATGAGCAAGGAATGAGTAAAAAAGAGGAAAACAAAAGAATTGAATAAATGGCTGATGAGAGGAAGATGAGATGACTAATCAGCTTTAGATATGAAAGGAAGATGCTGCGAAATTTGCTTAACTTCAGGAAACATATGTATTACGAATCCTTCTTCTGTTTGGAATCCCATAGAAACAAACTGGCTGCCTTAGCCTTTTCTTTAATAAACAAACTTTAATTGAATCATAAATCTGTTATAAATGTCAACAAATGGTCAAATTATCAAATGCATTTTATATTCTGAGTTAATGTCATATTTTTAATTACAATTTAAAGCATTACATTAATTGGTGCTCAAAGCAGGGGTTCAGGTTAAGAAATAATTAACTGGGTTTGGTTCTTCTTTTTTTTCAATAAAAACTGGAGATAAATTCATAACATGAGCTAAAAACAATATAATACGGAAAGGTTAATCTCCACCATCAAGATCCACCCCCAAGCTCAAACGGACGAGATTGATCAAGGATACAAAAATTGCTAACCATACTATGTACGTGACAAGACTGTCCACTCCTTGTGAAGGATATAGACTAGCATTGTCAACAATATCTCTCTAAAAGGGTGATCAATATCACAACCCCTGAAACATGGATTTATGGTTTCTTTGCAATCAGAATAGACGACGATATTCTTAAAACCCCTGAACTAATTATATAATTGTAAACCCTTAATGATCCCAATAAGCTCTGCAACGACTGATGGAACAGTGGTGACCTTACAATAAAATCCACAAATCCATCTTCCTTTGTCATCCTTAGTAGCCCCTCCACAGGTAATCCAGCGGTCTTTTAGGACTCAGCCATCCACCTCTAGAATAGTGTGGCTATTGAGACTGTGGCCAGCATTTTTATCAAGTTATGCTACAACACAGTAATTTTTTTTTTTATCTAATAAATCATACATCGTGGGAAGTATTTACTAAAATACTACATTAGAAATCATTCAGGGTAATAACTTTACTTTTATATAGGAATAACTCGTTTAAACTAAGAACGATTTTACTATCTTTAATCTCTATCTCTCCTATCACATCACCTTATCATTTTGACATTTATATTTTGCAAAAACGATAGTAGTAATTTAAATTTAGTGTTGAAACTTAAATATAGTAAAAGAATAATAAGATATAATTCATATTTAATACATTAAATTTGAATAGTTAGTGTGTTGCTGAGATTAAAGTTAAAGTAAAATCCTTCTTGTCTCAAACAATTTCTTTATCACAAAAGCAAAGTCGTTCACGATCTAAACGATTTCTAGTGTAGTATTGTTATAAATAATTCCCACCTATAGATTTGGGTAGATTATTTTATTGTTTATAGTATTTTTGATTAAAAAAAAATGCTGACTGCGGCCTATTTGAGTATCCTGCAGTAGTTTGTCAACATAAAACTTACAATGCTCAACTAGCTCTTTATCCGAATAAATCCTGTAAAAAGAATCCTTAGCATCTCTTGGAACGTTAGATATACAAGAGTCATATAGTTTGTTACATCATGAAACCCAAATATCCCAATAAATATAGCCAAACAAAATTGCCCAATAGATTTTTTTTGTGCTGGAGATTCCTGCTTCATGTTTCAGATTCCATCTCACTCAGGTTTTGTTCTTTCAAACTAAAGAAGAAAAAAAAGAAGAAAACCAGGTTTATGACTTTGGAATTAATCTTGACATTGATACGCGTGTGTTGCCTGAGGAAGAGCTTTTACTTTTTTAACCTATAGCACTTTGATTTGAGGCTGCTAATACTATTAGAAAAAATACTTATCATAGTGTTATCTCATAGCTGCTAAAGGAAAAAATGCCACCAAAAAATAAGGTGGTGGCATATTTGTTAATAAGTCACATTTGTAAAATTTTATAATGGCGGTTGTATATAAAACTACCATTAACTTATCATTTAACAGCGGTTTAACTAAGAATTGTTGTTTAAACTAAATATTACGACAGCTTAGCATAAAATCACTGTGTAAAATTTTGTGAATTTTCAAAATCCCTCTCTCGGAATACATTTTCAGTTTCACTTTTTCATAGCTTTGTGTGTTCTGTTGTTCTGTCGAATGATGCAAACTTGCACAAACATCTTTTTTCAGTATTTTTCTCCTATTTTTAGTGCATATGTCGGTTGATAAAGTCATTCTCCATCATCGTTCTACATTGTTAGTGCTGTAAGTCACCGTTTAACTTTATTATTTGCTCATTTTTCTTATTATTTTAGATGTTTGTAATACATTTTATGGGATATCATCCTTGTATTGAAGACATGATATTTGTAGTTTTGGTTTGTTACATTGGTTTCCATTTATTTGTTGGTGAGTGTTTCAAATTTTTTGAATCTATTTGTGTTTTTATCAATTGTTCAATTGTTTTATTTGTTTATTAACTGCATTATAAAAAATATTAGTTCATATTTGATGGATTTGGTTACCATTTGAGATTGTTTTCATTTAAGGGAATAATTGAATGAAAGCTAAGAGAACTACCAAATAATATGAAGATGGGGTATAAAGGTTTATTGAATTTGCTTAGAGCAATGCTTTAGAAAAAGGAGGGTTGTTCTTTTGTCCTTGCATCAATTATTTCAACTGTAACATATTATCTATTCCTAATATAAGAAAGCATCTTATATGTGATAGGATAAGTTTAAAATATACAAATTGGATTTAGCACAATGAGATTAGGAGGACTCTTTTGCATGAAGAAGTTGTGAATGATAACTTTGTGGATAGAATTCAAGATATTTTGTGATATTGGAGTAGAATCCTTTTCAAAGTACTCTCATATATATGAAAATTTACTAAATGATGCCGAGATGCAAGTGTACTCAAGGAGTAAAAATGAGTACACAAGGTTAAAATTTATATTGCGATTAATGAACTTGAAATCAAGAAATTGTTGGACTGATTCTAGTTTGACGAAATTACTCGAGTTGCTGAGTGATGCCCTTCTTGTAGGCAATACACTACCAATATCAATGTACGAGGCAAAGAAAGTATTATGTCTGATGGATTTGTCATATAAGAAGATACATGAGTGCCCTAATAATTGCATATTGTATAAAAATGAGTATGAAGGGCTGACTAAGTGCCCTAAGTGTGGCACTTCAAGATATAAAGTGAAGAAAGATGGTGATGATTGTGAAGAGATTACCAAAGGCTCTCCTCCGAAGGTGTTGTGGTATCTTCCAATAATAGTACGGTTTAAACATTTGTTTGCTAACACTACTAATGAAAAGAACTTGAGATGGCATTACGATGGGAAAATAAATAACAGACAACTTCATCACCCAATTGATTCTCCTTAATGGAAGACAATAGATCATAAATTTCTTAAATTTGGTTCTGAGCTCAGAAATCTTCAGTTTAGGCTATGTACGAATGTAATCAATCCGTATAGTAATCTCAATAGTACACATAATGCTTGGCCAGTTCTCCTTATAATTTACAACTTGCCTCCCTTATTGTGTATGAAACGAAAGACCTTTAAACTCCGCACCATGATCTTTACCACGATAAATGACTTCCCAGCATATGAAAATTTGTTAGGCTATAGTATTAAGAGACATAAACTATATCCCATATGTGAAGATTCTAATCACATGCAACTCAAGCATGGAAGGAAGACAATCTACATTTCCCATAGAAAGTTTCTTAACTAACACTACCCTTACCGTAAGTTGAAGAAAGCATTTAATTCACAAGAATATGAAATGGCTCATGTTCCTTTAACTGGAGAAGAAGTGTATCTCATTTTATAGGGTGTTCATGTTACCTTGGGTAAAAGTAATCAGAAGAATGCACTTGAAAGGAATATATGGAAAAATATACCAATCTTCTTTGATCTTCCATATTGGCAGAGTTTTGAAGTGAGACATAGTCTAGATGTCATGCATGTAGAGAAGAACATGCGTGAGAACCTTGTTGGCATGCTCCTGCATATCATTGTAAAGAGTAAGATATGGTCAATGCTAGACGAGACTTAACTTAAATAAGAATAAGAGAACCTTTACATCCACAACAAAGAGAGCGTAGTAAGAGAGTTTATTTGTACCAGCAGCACACACATTATCCAAATATGAAAAAATAAGCATATGTGAGTGTTTACATGGTATTAAGGTAACATAAGGGTATTCATCAAAATTTAGAAAGTTTGTATCAATACAAGATTTAAAGATAATGGACATGAAGTCTCACGATTGCCACATATTGATACAACAATTACTACCAGTAGTTATTCGAGACATTATGAAAGATGATATGAGGAGCACTATTACTAGACTTTGTATGTTCTTTAATACTATTTGCAACAAAGTGATTGATCTTACTGAGTTAGATGAATTGAAAAATGAAAAGTATGTTATCCTCTCCCAATTGAAGATACATTTCCCTCCAATAATTTTTGACATCATGGTCCATTTGATTGCTTACCTGGTACATGAGATTAGACTTTATAGCTCTATGTATTTGAGGTGGATGTACACATTTGAGAGACACATGACAATCCTAAAAAGGTATTCTACAAATCCTTATCGAACCAAGGTATCAATTGTTGAGAGGTAATAGCTGAGGAGGCAGTTGAGTTTTGTAACTCATATCTTACTAGGGTAAAGCCAGTTAGACTTCCTTAATTTCAACATGTTTAGGAGAGAAAAAAAACAAGGGAACTCATATTGCCAAAGTAAAGTGCATGTCTCGCGAATTGGTAATGCAAGCACATCTTTATATTTTGAACAATAAAGATAAAGTTCTTCCATGCTTGAATGCTTATAAGAATATACTCAGGAAAGTAAACCCAAGAAAGAGCGATATGCAACTAGCTAATGAGTACAATAGGTCTTTTACAGAATGATTCAAGCAAGAAGTATTAAAGGATAACATTCCTTTTGAGACAATACAAATGATAGCTATAGGTTCTCATTTTGAGTTTGTGTTGGAAATGATATAACATAAATAACTACTCTTTTTACATAAAAGCCCCATATGAAAAAAGTACAATGCATGATAGTGGGGTTATGGTTGTGGCCGAAGTGATGCATTTTTCTATTTCAAAAGATGAAAGTCCAACATTAGCGGCCATGCCATATTATAGAGTGATTGAAGAGATATGGAAGATTAGTTACTCTAGGTTTAAAGTATTAGTCTTTAAATATAAGTGGATCAATAGTAATGATGTCCAAGTAGATGATAAATTTAGATTTATTTCAGTCAATCTTCAGAGAGTTGGATATTTAGATTGAGCCATTCATCTTAATAAGTCAATGTAAAAGGCAAATAAAGATCTTTTTATTGCGCTCCAAGGTAAAAGGCAAGTAATTGATGATAATAGTGGCTTAGAGTTTAACCTCGACGAAACCTCATCTTTCACAACTGCTCAACCTATAAAAATAGCAGAATTTGATTTAGAAGATAATGAATATGTTGTTAGGAATAATCATTGTGAAGAAATTTCAGTGGATACAAACAAATAGGAAATTAGTTAATTCTATAATAATAAATGTCTCTTCGATTACTTAATTCATTGCATGATTAATATTTTTATTTTTACATTTATTTATTATTTTGTAAGGATGATAAGTACATTTTCAATTAATATTTTGGTGCCTAGAATTATCTTTTAACTTTTTTATGATTCATCTTCAACCATTTTCTTCTTTTAATATATGATGTACATATATATAGTATAATGACCCTAAAAAATATTTAAATATGATATTAATTTATTAAAAAATATATATATTTTCTGGCAAGAATATTACGAGAGGAATTGGATGCTGAGTAGTTAGAATTGGATGCTGAGTAGTTAGAGACAGTGCAATTTAGTTCCAGGTACGAATCCCAACACCTACAAAAGTGGGATTTTAAATTTTTTAGCCACTATATAAAATTATCAAATTGCACTCCTGTCCTTTTAATTATAGCAACCTCTTCTTTCTTCAATTTCTGTCAACCCGTGAGAGAAACAGCAGAATAGCAGAGAAACTTCACTAGTGACCGTCTGCAGCTTCATCCTTCCCCGTCGTCTGTGCTAGTGTCGCCGGTGACTGTCCCTGTCACCGTGGCTTTCCCCATTTTTCTGTTGGCAAGCGAGTGAGAGTGAGAAAGCGAAGAAATGACAGAGCAGGGAGAGCGGAGGTAGTTATCGACTGTGAAGAGGGTGATTGGAGAGTTAGATCATGCAAGGAATCAATGGGTTCAACTCCGGTAAGTACCCTCTGCCTCCTTCCGTCATTATTTGCTTTGATCTGCACATTTTAAGGTTGAAGTGTACTTTAGCGTCCTGGAAAAAAATAAAGAAAAGAGAAGGAGAAAGATGGCGTGGTCGCTGTTATTTTGATATATATATTGTGCTGCTATTTTGGGAAGTTAAAGGGCATATGTATGTGTGTGTGTGTGTATATATGTATATATACGGTGCTGCCATGACATGAGGAGAGAGAGCTGTTGTAAGAATATATATATATATATATATATATATATATATATATATAAGAATGGGCAGCATATAACCATCATATATGTGTATATATAGATAAGTATATATATGTTGATGCTGCTGAGGAGTTGGAAGGCATATGTGTTTATATGTATATATATAGCTGCTGTATGAAAGCTATTTTGACAGCATATACGTGTATATATTTATGTGTAGAGTTGCTGGCATAGTGGAGGTTTGAACTATTGTGTGCGTGAGTGTTTGGGTTGATGGAAGGAGCTGAAAAATGTGAGCCTAAATGCTCTACAAATCTGGAAATTTCAGCTTGGTTGAAGAGGATTTGAGAGGCAATTTAGATAAAGATTAAATGGACCTAAGTTATGTTAGAAATCTATGGAAATAATGAAGAGCAGTGTGGATGAGCTGCTGGTTCAAAAAAAAAAACATGCATAGAGGCGAGGAAGTGACTGCTACTGTTATGAATGATATATGTATATATATATGGCGATAATAATGTGGGAAACAATGATGAATGAGAATGTGGTTGTTATTGATATATGTATGTATATGTGTATGGATAAATTAAAGACATGAAAGTTATTCCAACAAGTTGGAATTGAAGAAAAGGTGCCAAAGAAAGAATTAAATGAAACAAACTAGCAGGAACATAGAAGCTTGATATTGTGTGGGTTAAGTTAGGAGAGATGTTGTCAAGAAATGCATATTGGTTTCCTTGAGGGATATGCTTCATGCAAACAATATGAGAACCAAATGCTCTCATGTAGATGAAGCTCAACAGCTTTTTGATGAAATGCATGACCAAAATATCATTGCATGGATAGCATATGCGTATATATAATTAAATATGGAAGTTAATTGTTGGAATTAAAGGGTATAGGGAAAGTGTTGTTACTGTAGCAAGTCAAGGGGAAATGGATATTAATGTGGTGAATTTTATACCTGATGGATTATGGATTTTGAAAAGTGAAATAAAAAGAGAAATTCTTAGAGGTTATTAATTATTAGGGCTGTGCATAAAGCCCACGGACTACTATGCCCTGCCCAGCCCGCAAGAAAAATGCCCTGCCCAGCCCAATAAATATAGGGCAGGGCTGGACATCTAGCTGCAAAATATAACCCATGCATTTTTTGGGGTGGGCATAGGGGCTGCCCTGCCCATGAGTACCCCTTCTTTTATTTTTTATTTTTTCTCTATCTTAGAAGGGAGAATATGATAGCTATTGGTGACTATAAGGTAATTTTAGAAATATAAGTAGGTAAGTTGTATCTTTTAATATTTATAACTATACTAATTTTTTCTTCTTGTTTAACTTTGTTAATTATCATATGATTACATTACAAATTATAATTATTTATTTTATTTTTTTTAGATGCTTTATATTTGTCAATATTGGGAAGATTGATACAAAGTTATAATTATAAATTACTTAGATTTCAACGCTTATTTTTTATATGCAATGGATCTCAAGATTTTAATTATTATCTTTGTTCTCTTATTCTTAGTGAATTATATATATTATTTAACTATTAAAGACATATAAATATGGTATTATTTTATAAGTTCATAATTGCAGATTTTTTTCACAACATAAGCCTGACATCACGACTTGGGCATCCCTAGCCCACCCATGCCCAGCCCGCTCATGCCCAACCCAAAATTGTTAGGGCTTTTATTGGCCAGGGCCGGGCATCGGGCTACAAAATGTAGCCCATGCATTTTTTGGGCAGGGCACCGGGCAGGGGGCTGCCCTACCCATGCACACCCCTATTAATTATGAATACATTTTTCATATTTGGTAAAAAAGAAGTTTATGTAGACAAGTATCCTATTTTTCTAAATAAAAATATTTAGGATATATAGAATTATAATAGTATATTATAATAACCATTACAATTGAAATTTGAGTTTAAGTATTAATGAGTAATTTTCAGAAAATATAGGGAAGTAAAGAGATAATATTGTTATGAAGCATAGCGCAGGAGTAAATTATTGGAGCATTGTAAGTAAGTGAATAACGTTCCCTTAAAATAGTATTTTTAATAAATTATTATTTAATGTATTTCATTTAAAATGTTAAATTTTAAATATGATTTACAAAAAGCAAGTTTTACAAATTCATGGTTTTAATTGTTAGAAATGATTTTATTTAAAATAATTTACAAAAGAATTACGATTATGTATGAAAATGGATGAAGCAGTTTTAGAAAATAATTTGGCAAAAGTCATATTGAATCAATTTAATTCACGAAATATTCTTACATGAATTTCATATATTTCTAAAGTAACTTTATATTTGATTTTAAATGTTCATGTTGGGGGTTTTGAAATTTAAAGTGATTTTAAAGATTATTGCATTTGAAATGGTTGAGATCATTACATATGAAATAAACCCCCACGTATGTTGGAAAGGTTTTAGAAATGATTGAATACAGAATGTGTTGTGGCCCTTAAAATTCCACAGATATAAAATCAACTTGATAAGACATATATATTAGTTATTGCAGCGTAATTCACAGAGAGTGGAGTAGCAGAGTGGTCAAGAGGCGTAGGCATAAGCATGAGGTCATGTGTTCGAGTCCCAGGCACCGCAGAAGTGAGGTTTCTTGTATTTTTTCCTTCATGAAATTACAACTTTACCCCTTCCCCTTTTTACCTTTCAGATGCCGTACTTCTCCATTCCTCTCTGAAATCTATCGGCGACACAGAGGGGTTAAGCAGGAGCACAGCGAGGAAATCGGCATGCCACTGATGCCGTGTACTCAAGCGTTTGCTTCTGTCATTTGCCTAGCCATTTCTTGTTTCAGTATCGTCCTCTATTATAAAGGGGAGAGGGCAGGATATAGGGGCTGAGGGACGATGAGAGAGTAAGAGAGACAGAGTGTCGTGATGGTAGGCCAGAGAGAGGGGGGACGCAATAGAATTGACAGAGGAAAGCAGAGACCGCAATCATAGGAAAGGAGGTTGGAGAGTTCATCTCGGTTACTGTAGCAAGTCTATATCTTCAATTTCTTTCTTCCTGTCACTGTTGTCGTGCAAGGCATGGCTGTGGTAAGCGGTTGCCGTCGTGTTTTCTCCATTAGTACTGTAGGAATTTTAGAGCTCCGAAGTTCTTCTTTGTTGCCATGGCTGAGAGTCGCAGATTGAATCAATGAGGTAAGCCTCCTCGATGCCCTTGCTCTGCTTCTTACAGTTTGTGTTGGTACATGGGTATGAGGGATTCCGTTTGTTGTTTGTGTGTGAATAAGCATTATGTGTGGGATTGCTCTATTTGTTGTCATTGATATTGTACAACCGAACGCTGCTATTTTTATGTATATGCATATCTATCTTTGGTTCTGGAAAAAATATATATAATAATTGTGGATATATAAATACTGTGTATGCTTGCGCTGTGAAAATATATGTGTGCTAGTACTGTAAAATTGAAAGAGGAAACAGAAGCATGTGGTTGTGCAAACATTGCTGTTGTGTGTGTTCATGGGGGGGTGCTGTTGTCTGGATATATATATATGTGTGTGTGTATGGACGCAAAGCTTGAAGAAGTTGAGAAATGATATGATATATATAATTATAGCATGTATGCATATTATGGTTTTAGTTAGCAGAAACAGGGGGAGAGGACGTTGAAGCTGCTATATTGATCACTGAATAGCATAGGATATATATTTAGATATAAGCTACTACTGCCATGAGGAATTGGTCAATAAGTATGCATACCTATCAAGTCGTCATGTCATGTGTGTATCTGTTTGGGTATATGGATGCTACTATTTTGATATAGAAAAGAAAGAAGGAAGTGGCTGACATGTATAAATGCATAAGGTTAAGCGTTTCCAGATCTTTTGAAAAAAAAATGGTCAAGAAAAACTAAAGTATATGTTGAGGAGCAAGCATTATAATTATAACCAAAGCATAGAATTATGAATGGTAATAGTTAAAGATTTGGTTGGGTAACCTATGCTTGAATAGTTAAATTGTGTTGGAAGTCGTAAATCATTAAAGTATGTTATGGGGTTCAAAGTAATGTTAAAATAGGTGTTGTTTAAGCTAAAATTTTGATCAAGGCTAATTAAATCCTTTAGGATCATGTGGAGTTTGAATGTTAAGAATTAAATTTGAAAGTAATCTAGGAAACTTATTGCCTTGAAAATGGAATCAATAATTAGAGAAATTGATTAGAATATTTGAATGTTAATATGTATATATGGTAATGGATGTGGTTATGATAAATAAATAGTACTTAGTATACATAGAATTATAACACCTATTCTAAGTGAAATTTGAATTTAAGTACTGATGTTCTATTCTCTGTAAATTTAAGGAAAAGAGCCTTAGATTTTTTATGAAATCAGAATAAAGGTGTGAAAATTGAATTTGACTCAAGGTTAGAAATTTTCAGAGTCAATGAGTGGTTATGGATTCTCTTTAAATAACTCTAAGTATTAATAAAGATAAAGCTTTCGTTAAAGTATTATGGTAGTTGCAAAGATTGAACTTTTATGAGGGTTCTCGAATGTTAGCTTACGAAATGTGTTGTTTCGGGATATCAGGGAATTGAGAAGTGAGAATAATTGAAAGATGATTGTCTGAAAGAGTAAAGGTTTAGGAACGTGGTAGGTGAGTGAATAATGTTCCCTAAAATTTACATTTTCAAATACATTGTTATTTCAAATGTTGAATTTCAAATATAAATTTCGAAAAGCAAATTTTACGAAAGTATGGTTTAGATCGTTAGAAATGATTTTCTTTCGATTGGTTTACAAAGGAATTATGATTAAGTATGAAAATGGATGAATAAGTTTTTGAAAAGAGTTTGGAAAAAGTTGCATTGAACTGATGTTATTCATGAAATATTTTCCTATGTGAATTTCATATGTTTTCACAGTAATTTAATTTCAAATGTACATGCTGAGGTTTTGAAATTCAAAGTGGTTTTTACTAATAGTTATGGCATTGAAACGGTTGAGATTATGATATGTGAAATAAACCCCATGCATGATGGAAATGTTTTAGAAAGGATGGAATACAGAACGTTGGTTGCTAACAGCAGTACTGTTAGCTCTTGGTGCACCTTGGTTACCCGAGCTTGATGGATTATGCCATGGGTTTCGTACTCGTGAAGGGTAGTGGCTAAGCTACCAGATTAGGCCGTAGGTTTCGTACTCGCGAAGGTTAGTGGCCTTGAGCCACCGACAGTTAGCAGCTTCGAGCTGCCAGATTGGTTAGTTACCCTTGTGGATTGTGTCCACGTCTGTTTTCATTCTGTTGAAGTCCTATAGAAAATATTATGATTTCAAAAGGATTTGTTTTACAATGATTGATTTGGAATTGTTATTTCAAGTTATTTCTCTGAAACAATAATGCCTACGGTAAGATTATAGTTTTGAAAGGATTGTTTTTAAATGATTAGTTTGAAATGGTTATTTCATATTGTTGTTTTTCCTGAAATACAAATGTGTTACAGAAAAGCTTGCATCAAATTATGAAATACTATGAAATATATTTTCAGCATGATTATGCATTGTTGATTTTCGCATTTTCAATCATGTTTTTGGGACGTTATTCACGAGTAGATTATTTGGCCTCAGATAGTGCAGGTGATCCTAACCTTCCCGCTGAGCAGTGAAGAGCCTCGTTGCCGATCCGAAGTGTCATTTTTGATAAAAATACTTTTCATGTATTTATAATTTAGAAAGTACTTGTATTATTTTGAAAAGAAGGTAAATGCTCCACATAGACCTTAGAAAATATTCTGTTTATTTTGAAAAATGTTATGGAAACTTTAAATATTGTATTTGAAGTTTTAGGCTTTCAGAATATGAAATTATTCATATTCCGTGCCGATCATGGTCCAAATTTCGGGATGTGACAGAATGCTAGTTGCTAGTAGTCCTTGGTGCACCTTGGTTACCTGAGTTCGATGGATATATGTGAGTTCCACACTCGCGGCAGTTATTCATGGGATTTATTCTTGCACCTATTATTCGTAGGTTTCATACCTGCACTTATTATTCATAGGTTTTATACCTGTGGCTGTATTCTTGACTTCGGGCCATGCCTGATTGGTTATTTACCTTTGTGGATTGTGTGTCCACGCCTGTTTTGTGATATCGTGATATGCATGGTTATATACCCTCGTGAACTATGTGTCTATGCCTATTTTTTTGGCTTTGAGCTGCGTCATATTGGTTAGTTACCCTCGCGGACTTTGTGTTCACGCCTGTTTATGTTATATTGAAGTCCTACAGAAAGATTATGGTTTTGAAAGGATTACTTTTAAAAGATTAATTTGAAATTGTTATTTCAAATTATTTTTTCTGAGATAAGATGTTTACAGAAATGTTTGCATCAAATTTCGTAATGTTATTAATTACATTTTAACATGTTGAGATTGCTTATCTTCCGCATTTTTAAATTATGTTTTGGGACATTATTCACAAGTAGGTTATTTTGGCTTCAGATAGTATTGTTGACCCTATTCCTTCGGCTGAGCAGTGAAGAGCCTCCTTGTCAATCTAAAGCAGTATTTTTAGCATATCTTCTTATAATGTAATTAAATATTTTTGGAACACATGTATTATTTTGCTAAAAGTTTAGATGCTCCACCTAGCCTATAGATAATATTCTGGTTATTTTGAAAAATGTTTGTATGTGATTTAAAATATTCGTAGTCTGTTGTAGGATTTTTGGAAGGTTGATTATACAAAGACAATCCTGCTAAAATTTCTACATATGACTTGCTTTTTATTTAAATGAAAAGATAAATTGTGATTATTGTTTTAAAGGTTTTATTTAAGATTTTAATCTTAAGGAATATGAATTCATTCATATTATGTGCCAATCACAACTCAAATTTCAAGACGTGACATATAGGTTCATTGAAAGTTTACCAATTTAGATGATTGTATGACCATTTAAATTTTAGAATTGCTGACTTTATACTTTGATACATAGAATTAATTGGTATAGCTTAACTATACTAAATGCAAGGTGACATAAAAAAGAAGTGATTCAAAAACAAATTTTCACAGCGATTTTAAGAAAAACAAATATTTCGTAATCGAGTTTACTGCTTTTATATTTTTACTAAAATGAAAAAAAATGGCTTTTGGGCAGCTTATAGAAAAGGGCTTTTGGATAAGAGTTTATGAAAAAAAAGTGATTTTAAATAAATGAGTGTTGGGATAGTTATTTTCAAAAGTATTTTTATTATTGGTAAATTATGAAAAATGATATGAGTATTAAATGAGGAGAGATAATGGATGAGAGGAGAGAGGGTATAAGAAAAGAGAGGAGAGATAGTGTAAGAAAAAGTATGAGTAATATAGTAATTAGTTAGTTCATAAGTTGGTTTACTGTTCCATAAGTTACTCTGACTAGTTTATCTGAAACCTTGGTTTTAAACCATAATTTAGTCTAAAAGCCCGTTTGAACAAATATGACTGTTTATTTTAAAATTTCTCTAAACCTAGATTTTGAGTCAAACCTAAGTTTTAATCTTAGGTTTAGCATTTTTCAAACAGGCACTAAGTTTTTTTTGTCTATTAGTGCAAGCTGACATCATGTGGGGTCGTCTCATAGTCATAAAAGGGAACAATGAAAGGGTTAAAGCCCATAGTATTGATATTGAACATGATGAACTTTTATTAGAATGGTGAAGTCACTTTACATAACATCATGTCTGCTTTATATAAGATGGGGAGAGGATAGTATTCTTATATCATATTTTATCATTTTTTTCTCAAAATCCAATTTACACTGTCAAATCTAAAAATTAATTATTTAAATTTAATATTTTATTTTTAGATTTAAAGGTGGAGATTGGATTCTAAAAATTAGATAGTGTGATATGTACTAAGAGAAATTCAATCCCAACCCACAACACGTTAACAATATCTTAACCATAATCAAGAATATTAACAAGAATATCAAAACCAACAACAGCCTAATCACCTCTCAAGTCGTGACTATACAAATTAAATGTTGCCAACTTGCTTAACAAACTCTCATGAGCTTCTTCTCCTGAAAATAAAATGTTGTTGTTTGAGAGATATAGTATATATAAAAACATATTTTTATTCACCATATAGTATAAACTATATAAGCTTAAGAGATTGTGTAAATAATTTAAATTTTTAAAGAATTTTTTTACAAATATTTATAAACACATTTATTCAAGTATATATTTAGTCAAAGAATTAATTAAATTTCCAATCAAATTTGTTATGCCTATGTTAATGGAATTACTTAAGCTTAGAGTAAAAACATTAAGCAAATAACTATTTGCATAAATAAGAAAGAAAAGGAAAGAAAAGGAAATATATTTTTAATATAAATTTTAAGGATTTATATTAGAATGGGTAAAATAATAAATAAAATTTATTTTAATATAAATTTTAATTAAAAATCATGTTTTTAGAATCTTTAGAGAATATTCTTAATGGTGTCTAAACTATATGTTTTTAAAATGGAGGGGAAGTTCATATAATTAAGACATAACTAAAGGATGATCAAGATATTTTACTCTATAATATAATGATGAATATCACTTCCTCTTTTCAAAATATCAATCTTTTTATGGATTTGGCAGCGAGATTTAAAAAATAAAATTAACACATTAAATATTGATTATATTTCCAAATTTACCCTTAATTTAATGCATTGAAATATTTTCTCATTACTCATATAATTAAGGGTATTGAATAAAAGATATCAATGAAAACTGCATTAAACTTGTTTAGAAAAACACGAATTTTGAAATAAAAGTAGGAGTTAAAAAAAGATGAAACATTGTGGAATGTGGTTAACAAGGGGTTGTTTGCATTTAAAGCTGAGCAAATGCAAACGTGTGAGAATGAATGAATACACAATGAGGCAATATATCATGTCATGGGTTATTAGTTATGTATTTCGTAATTTTATTGTATTGAAAGTTATGTACAGAATATTTTTTAATGGGATACAATTTTATTACTAAGTAAAACAATACGTAGAAAAATTTCAACAGCTAACATATCAGGTAAGCAACTGTGAAGCCCAAGAACAAAAACAACAAACAAATGGTAAAGAAAATAAAAAGCGCAACAAGCATAAGAACAAGCAGATTCTTTCCTTCTTATATCGTTCATGGGATATTTAAATATGCTTCATTTCACAAAGATTTAATCAAGTAACGAATCTATTGGCTAAATAAGCCTTATGGAAGTCATCATTTTTGAGAACATGTCTCCTTTAGTTAAAGGCACTAGTGGCTAGAGAGAGTATAGGAATTATTTCCCCCATAGTTTAATTACTTGGTATATCCCTCTCTTGTAACAAAAAAAAACTACAAAAAAGAAACAGAAAACCATGAAGTATAAAAGCCTAACATATAGACAAATACCAAGTAACCACTAATACTGCCCAGCTATATATATGAACACTCGCATGAATCAAGATACGAGAAGTGCAGCTCCAATCTTCAAACCATGCAACTACGGACCGGAGCTCTACGGACATTTGTATCTTTAACAATATTGAAAAAGTAATTGGGAACACCCAGAAATAGAGACAATCATAGCAACAAGCACCATGAAGTAAGAGAAAGGTGACAAACCAACCAACAACGACAAATATGTGGACCAAATCAACTTATAATTATGAACAAATTTGGTTTAAATTAGATGTGATATTTTTTTCACCTTTGATATTAATTTTAATGCTTTAGAATCAAATGTTGGATTTATTATATATATATATATATATATTATGTCAATACTTATTTTAAACAAAATATAATAAATAAAATATCTATATGTTAAATAATATAATAAATAAAATTATATATAAAATGAGAAAATATGAAGAAGTTAAAGAAGAGAAAAAATAACAAGATAATATATTGAAAGAGGAGGCAAATGAATATTCCTCATTTACCTTGTATATTCACTTATATAAATGATTTATGTATGGCCTCTATTTATAGTTCACAAGTATTGAAGACTAAAACTAAGTTACAAAGGAATAAGATAAATTTAATGACATTAATAACAATAAACTCCTCTCAAGTTATTCATTAGGAAGATTATAGATATATGACATTAAGAAAAAAATGAATTATACGAGGAATCCTAAGAAAAATCTCAAGAGTTAGGAGTTATATGGATATCCACATATACATGCAATATTTATAACACTCCCTCTTGCATGTTTATGACAAATATTGTGTCTTATTAAAAACTTACTAGAAAAAACACATTGGGATAAAAACCTAATGAAGGAAAAAGAATACACAATATATATTTTGGTTGCCTCATTAAAAATCTTTAAGGAAAACCTAGTAGGAAAAAAACTTGAAAAAGAAAAGAGTATGGCAAGTACTTGTTTACTCCACTTGATGACATCGTCAATTTATATCTTTGAATCTGCACATTCTAATACCATATACTAACTTCTCAAATGGCTTGTAGTGTCTTGATAAACAAATCGCAAGTTTGTCACATGATCGAATTTGCTGAACGTCTATATCACTATTATTCAAAAGATCATGAGTGAAAAAGAATTTTAGAGAAATATGTTTTGTTCTATCGCCTTTGGTATATCCCATTTCAATTGACCTATACATGCTATATTATCTTCATATAATACTGTTAGAATCTCTTATTCTGGGAGCAGACCACTTATTCTTTTGATATATTGGATTATTAACATTAGCTATACACATTCTTACTTGCCTCATGAACTGCAATTATTTCTACATGATTTGATAACGTTGCTGATAAAGTTTGCTTTATTGAAAGTCAAGATATAGATGTACCTCCATAAGTAAATAAATATCATATTTGATATCTACCTTTATGTGGATCTGATAAAATTTTTGCATCTGCATAACCAATCAATTATGATCCAGATTCATCATAATAAAATAATTACATATCAGTTGTGCCTCGAATGTATCAAAATATATGTTTAACTCCATTCCAATATCTTCTTATTGGGGAAGAACTAAATCTTGCCAATAAACTGATAACAAATGTAATATTAGGTCGTGTGGAATTAGCAAAATACATTAATGTGCTTATAGCATTAAGATATGGTATTTATGGACTAAAAAGTTCTTCATTTTCCTATTGAGGGCAAAAATGATCTTTTTTTTAATAAGCAATGTTACAACCAATGAAATAGTTAATGAATGTATTTTATCCATATAAAATTATTTTAATATTTTTTTAATATAAAATAATTGATGAAGAAAAACTCCATTTGTAAATTGCTCAATTTGTAAACTGAGATAAATTTTTTTCACCAAGATCTTTCATTTTAAATTATCTCTTCAACTGCTTTTTGAAGCTCTTCAGAAGTTTCAATTATATTCAAAATATCCACATAACATCAATTATGACAAATTCAAATGCATTCCTTTTTATAAAAATACATGGGATAATTTAGTCATTTTATACCCTACCTTTACCAAATATTTACTTAGACAGTTATACCACATTCTTCTAGAGTATTTTAATTCGTATAAAGATTTATGCAAATAAATTTCATAATTTTTTTGAGAATTTTTACATGTTTCTGGCAATTTAAATCATTCAGAGATCTTCATATAAATTTCTGTATCTAAAAAATTATATAAGTATATTGTAATAACATCTATTAAACGTATATCAAATCTTTCATACATTGTCAGACTAGTTAGATATCTTAAACTGATTGTATCCATCAGAGAATATGTTTCTTCATAATCAATGTCAAGTCTTTGTGAAAATCCTTATGCCACAAGTTATGCTTTATATCTAACAACCTCATTTTTCTCATTTCATTTTCGCACAAAAATCCATCTATACCCAACAAGTTTAATACTAGATGCTAATGCGTACGACAGATATGCAACTAGTGCCCCTTTATACCACACCTATAACATGGATTTTTCATAGTTTTTGAGAGACTACACTTATTTTTTTTTTTCTGCCATTCATTATGTTTTTTTCTTTTAGTGGGTATTAGGATTATAATGGTTACTTTCACTACCATGATGACGGTAATCGCCATATCCCCTACTACGGCCACAATCATGGGCATGGAAATTATTATATTAAGTCACATTCACTTCAGGGATTAGAGCTGAACTAATGGAAATGATATCATGATTTTTTTATCAATAGCTCATTATTTTGTTCAGCCTCAAGAAGACATGAGATTAGTTTAGAATACTTTTTAAAACTTTTCTCACGGTATTGTTGTTGCAGGAGCACGTTTGAAGTATGAAATATTGAAAAAGTTTTTTCTAATAAGTTTTCATCTATTATTTTCTCACTACACAATTTTAATTGAGAACTTATTTTAAAGACAACTGAATTATATTAAGATACATTTTGAAAATTTTATAGCCTCAAATGCAACCATTCATAATGAGTTTTGGGTAAGATTAACGTCTTTTAGTGATCATATCATTCTTTTAAATTATTCCATAATTTTAACTAATCTTTCACCATTAGGTATTCAGCTTTTAGCCTTTCATGTAAATGGTGGCGAAAGAAAATCATAGCCATAGCCTTGTCTTGACTACTTACTTTATTTTTTGGTAAAATAACATTTTCTAGACCTTTAATATCTGTGTATTTTAGTATCTAAACCCAAGACATATAATTTTTTCCAGAGATATCAAGAGCGGCAAACTTGAGTTTGTTAAGATTAGCTATGGATTAAACTAAAATAATAATAACAATTAGAATTATGATAAAATTAATGGGGAAAAAGAAAGTATTATGATAATATAAACATAAATCAAATAAACATTATATATTCAAAATAAAAATAAATTCAATAAAAATAACAAAATATAGGCATAAATGAAGAAACAAAAATAACTAAATGTCATATATATAGTAACACATATAAGCAATTAAATAAACAACACACAAATAATGTACAATGAAAACACACAAATAATAGAGAGAAAATAATGTTATAATAGAAATAACATAAATAAAATAAATAATATAAATTAAATAAATATAAATAAAGAAAATAAATAAACATAATAAAATAAATTAAAGAAATATGTATAAATATAAATAACATAAATAATGTGTTACAATACATAAAATTAAAAATAACATAAATATAATATATAAATAGTAACTTAGTATAAATAATTAGTAATATAAATAAATACATATTACATAACTATAATAAATATATATTAATGCTAAGAATATAAAGAAATTAAATAAATAAATTAAAATATAACTTAATAAATATATAAGGAGGAAGAATTGAAAATGTAAATAACCTACACCCATATAAATATATATAAATAAAAGACAAGTTATAATATTATATCAATATATTAAAAAAATAGAATAACATAATATTTTGCATAAAAATAAGATAGAATAAAGATAACATATATATAATATAATAATAGAAATTAAAATGGAAAGAAAAGAATAATAGAATATTTAATAAATATATAGAAAATAAAATTTATCTATAATAATTATATAAAAGGATAATCGAGATTAAATGAAAATATTATGTGCCATTAAACATATTAATTTAGCATATAACAAAGAAAAGAAAACTTATATGATAATTAAATAAAAAAAATTAAAAATATTTATATATAATTGAATGTAAAACTATATGAATTGATAAGAAGCTTATATTTTAAATTTTTTAAAGTAATATTATGCTAATAATGTGTTATAATATGAGATAATATAAAAAATTTTAAAAAAAAAATATCAAGATAAGAGATTGAAAAAAAATAAAACAATATTTCTCATTAATATAATTTATTTATAGAATATAATTATTAAAGATTAAATTTAAGGTTATAAAAGAATAAAAATAAATATAATATTATTAATAATTATTTTTTTTAAAATTATTTATTGGAAAGGTTATAAATTATAATATTAAGAGAATAAAATTTTTTAAAGAAGAATATTAAGACTGAGTTATATAACTCCACAATATTTATAGCACCTTTAATGCTGACAAAACATGACGAATTTACCCGTCTATCCTTACGAATAGCCCGGTTACTAGTTTAAATTAAAATATCTATTGAGGTGGCACTTGAATGGGAATTGTGCCAGTTATCTGCGCCATATCTCATCTGCGCTAAGGCGAAGCTCGCATTTGTGATTTCTTCTTCAACGGGGATATTCTGGTAAAGGGAGAGGAAATCAAAGATGGCGCTGAAGTTTCTGAACAAGAAGGGGTGGCATACGGGGAGTCTTAGGAACATCGAGAACGTATGGAAGGCGGAGCAAAAGCATGATGCCGAGCAAAAGAAGTTGGAGGAACTTCGTAAGCAGATTCAAGAGGAGAGAGAGCGTACGGAGTTTCGTCTTCTTCAGGAGAAGGCTGGCTTGGTCCCGTAAGTGTTCTGAATCTCATTCTATTTCTGCCGTCGTCCTTTTTCCTCATTCGATTTATCTGGTTTCGATTTTACTTTGGCCGCTAGGGTTAGTTTTTTATTAGGGCTTTAGATGGTATTATTTTTTTTTTGTTTTTGTAATTCCTTCCTTTCAATGCCGTTTTTTCTTGATTTCTTCTTATTTTTTTTTTTCTGGCGTTGCTTGGTTTTCAATTAGGGTTTTTGATGTCTGGTGCGGATTGATTTCTTATATATATATATATATATATATATATATATATAAATCTTTTATGGGCTGGGTGTTTGATCCTTTATGCATGAAGCAACTTTTTTTCTTATGAAGGAAATATTGTACTGGTTTTGATTGCAGTAAGCAGGAGAGATTGGAGTTTCTGTACGATTCTGGTTTATCCGTAGGGAGGACTGGGAATTCTGAAGGATTTAAGGCCCTCGAAGCTTTCCCAAAGCCCGATGCCAGTGATACACCTTCTTCCTCGGCTTCTGCATCTAAGGTATTTGATGTACTTGATTGAATTGAAGTCTTTCTACAGTCGATTTATTTTTTAATGTATGGTTTCTAATATTTTCGTATTTGATGGTTATGCTGCAGCAGCAAACTGCTCCTGGAGCTTTATTTGAGGACAAGCCTCACTCAGCCAATGATGCTTGGAGAAAGCTTCATTCTGATCCATTGCTCATGATTCGCCAGCGTGAGCAGGAAGCATTTGCAAGAATTAAAAACAACCCCATCAAGATGGCCATGATTAAAAAATCAGTAAGTTTTCTTTTTAGGGTGTTTTTATTTATTATTCCCCTTGATTGGGAACACTTTAACCGAATTGCTTTTTGAAAACTTAATCATCTGCCTGTTACTTTAACCGAATTGCTTTGAAAAGTTATGCTATTTATAAATTACATTTGTAATCAGTTTTACGAGATGATTAAATGGGAATCAGAAGGTACGACTGACTTGGTGTTTGATTATGATCCTGATAATGATTTGTTGATTATGATATGTTTTGATTAGAATTTGGTTCTAAATAATTAGAATTGATTGTGACTGTTTGTAAATAATTAGGAGATTATTTTTATAATTATCTGTCATTAATTTGTTTTCTTGTATCCTCACTATGAATAAGTGGCTCATGTAGACCAGTGCGCATTGACTACCTTTTCCCCATATTCTCTCCTCTCTTACTCTCTCATTCATTATACTCTTAAATACTTTTTCATTAGCTAAAACGAAAGTGGTTGAGGAAGAGAAACTTTGGTATTATAGATTTGGTTGACCATTATCTATGCCATGGCTGAACATTCATTTATTGTTTTTTGAAAAAATGTGGGTTTAAATACCAAATTTACTACGTGTATTACTACTCTCACATAGACAATATCATTCTGTTTCATTTTAGCACATTAAATAAAGTTCTTCCACAAGAACACGAGCGCACAGACTTAGGCAAAGAAAATTTAAACATGACATGCATTACACAGGTTACTGACAAATGTGGGTTGAATATGTCGAGACATATTTTCTTTGTTTGATATGGATTGAAATTTTGGTTTTGGGCTTCAAAAGGCTAGTGATGCAGCCAAGGCCTCTTAATTTTAATGTACAAAACTAAGCATCCTTAGTTTTCTTGAATCTGTTATCAGAGAAATTAAATCTTTGGGAAAGACATGTTTGTAGTAACAGAACTGAACTGAGAGGCTGCCTTGATGTAGAACCTGTAAAATAAACAATATTACAGGAAAGATATGTGGACTCCCCTGATTAGCGAGAGCTACGAACATATGGGGCTGTTAGTGGAATTGGGGTAGCAGTGCAGGGAGTCTAGGCTTTATAACTTCTTAGGGGAATATCTATGAGGGGAGAGGGACATGTGGAGGTTGTTCAGGGAAAAATTGAAAGTGTACGAAATGGCAAATTTGAGATGAGAAAGGAGAGTGGGCTAGGCAGAAAATAGGGTAACCTTGTGGCAGGTTCAAGTGCTCAAAGTTCTTCAAGTTTTGTTGCTTTCTTTTTGTTTCTCTTTACTTTATCGGTTTCCTAGTGAAAGTTCAGGTGGAAATATATGTTGTTTAATCAGTGATTTGCATGTGTAGCTTCTAAAATTTACTTTTTAGGTCATTAGGTCAACATCCTGTATTATTAAACAGTTGGTTTACTTTGTGGTTCTGCTTTTTGGCCATGCCAAGGTCCGTGTAAATGGTTGAATGTCAGCCATAAGTTAATTCTGAGAGAGGGGGTGTTTTCAGACCGTGAGCAGCTTTCTTTGGTTTATATGGTGCATGTTTAGATTGGACCTTCCCTTTGTGGCCCCGAATTGATGCTTTGTTTGACATTATCTACATAAGAACACTTCCTATTGTTCGTTGCAACTTTGCAGGTTAAAGGAACAGAACCTGAAGAGAAAAGTCGTGATAAAAAGGAACGGAAGAAGCATCATCATAGTAGTTCAAAGCATCACAAGCATTCATCATCAAGACGCCAGTCTGATTCAGAAGATGACACTTCTGAAAGGAGAAAGAGAAAGACTGGTCATGGTTATAAGCAGCATCACAAAGCCCACTCAGATTCAGAGTATGATTCTGGTGAAGAGGAGGGTAGAAGAAAGAGGAAACACATCGAAGATAGAAGATACAGACAGAAGTCACCCGGTCACAGTCCAAGGCAAAGAAGTACGAAAGACTATGATAAAAAAACTGATGACAAATATTATAGCAAGTCCAAGTTAGAAAGACATGCTTCAGATGGTCAGTCAAATGGTGAAACCTTTAAAAGAGGCAGGGATAGTGAGAGGGAAGATAGTAGCTTGATGAATTCTAGCTCTAATAGATCTTCACAGTATAAGCGAAGAAATGCAGCACCGAAACTTTCAGAAGAAGAACGAGCTGCTAAACTCAAGCAGATGCAATTGGCTGCTGAGTTGCATGAAGAGCAGAGATGGAAACGGTTGGAGAATGCGGATGAGAATGATGCAAAGGAAGTAATCGAAAACAGTACATCTGGGGGTAGGAATTTCTTGGATGCAGCACACAAGAGTGTTTATGGTGCTGCTAAAGGTGGGAGCTCATCAATAGCCGAGAGTGTACGTCGTCGAACACATTATTCTCAAGGTAGGTCTGAAGCGGGTGAAGGCAATGCATTTAGGCGCTGATGCACTTGAAGAAGCAGTTTGAATTTAAAACAATTCAACTAACTACGTCTGAATGGTTGTTATTGCCAATATAACTATCAAAGTGGTCTTTTAGGCTCCTTCATGTCATATTATCCCTGTATCAATCTGTAATGCTTTGTAATGGGATTTTATCTTGGTTCTTGAATCTTGAATATACATGCCTCAGAGGGATATAGATACATCGTTGATTAAGATTTTAAGATTTATTTATAGAAAATAATATGATTCATGTTGAAAATATTTTCAAGCAAAACTAACAATTTCGTGTAGTTTCCTTCATAGCTTCTCGACCGTGTCAAAATTGTTCATTCTTATACAATAGTACTTTGGTTTTAATTTTCCTATTTAAAAAAAGTAAAAAAAAAATTGTGGGGCATACTTTTAAGAAGCTATGATTATTAATTAAATATTTTAAAATTGATAGTATTTTCAATTCAAACAAAAAAGTATTTATTTGTTAAAAGTGTTTCAATACACAGACAAAGGAAAATCAATGTCTTAGTAATAATAGTTTGGTTTTTAAAACGAGTAGGACTACTTAAGAAACATCACCTATTACCTGTTACTATAAAAGTACTCAACAGATAATTTAAAAGTTAAAATGTGGCGAATTCCCTTTTACTTTATATTATATATAAATAATTTAATTTCATAATAAATCTGATTATCTCTATTAACGTAAGTATAACATGCTCGATGAAATGAACCCCTAACAATTTTTTATACAAATAAACTCTCTGTATTATTCTTAATTAATTATTTGATTATAGATTATAGGCAGATAACTTCTATAGCATGGCTTTGTTAATGAAATAATGAACTAATTAACAACAAAACATTGCTTGCATATATAATATCAAATTTTGAATCAGTTAATCATTTTACACAATTTTTTTATGTGGTTCTTATTAATTTAGTTGGTGGACCAAGGCATGGCTAGGGGGCCATAAATGTGAATGTCATGAAAGCTTCCACGCCTATGTATGCATGCATATACAGTTGCATGTCTTTTTCCGTCTTCTTGTTGAAATGAATTAATCAATTAATTAATATTTGAGAAGAAAAACCATTCGCCTCTATTTATCATCAACTTGAATAAATGCCATCCTGCCGACACATTCATCTCAATTCCCCCCCCCCCCCCTAATTCAAATATTTTTATTGAAATTCATATTGAGCTTTTTCCTCTGCTAATAAATCTGGACTAATTCAACAATGCAGATGGATGATAAGCTGAAATGCGTTTGAACTATTATCCTTAAGAATGTCTTTGTATTTCAAAGCAAAAAGAAAAAAATAAACTTAGTTTAATTTTCATAATAAAAGAGAGTTTTGTAATTCAAACATTTCTTGAAAAAAATGGATAATTCACCTAAAAAGGACCCTTATGTTTAACGGATAGATCCTACTTTCAACATCTGAAATCTATCCTATCAATTTTTTAAAAAAAGAACAAATAGAGATTTCACATTCAACACATCTATAAATTATTTTCATGACCAACTTGATTTTTGTATTTTCAGTGGTTGGAGAGGAACAGTAAATAACCTTTATAACAGTGACACTGAACTAACTCTGGTTTGTTGTACTGTTTTGTAGAGTTGCATAATTGGTTGGAAAAAGCGTCAAATCTTCTCAAAGGTAGATAGATAGACTGAATGTAACGTGAAGCTGAGAGGACATTAGCAACTTCCATAATAACTTCAATCTCTCAAATCGCTGAAGAACAAACAAACATGGAGTTCTTCTTCTCCTGTTTTCTGCTTTTCTCTGCGCGTCTTCTGCTAGCATCTTCCCTTGTTCCATTTCAAGGCATGTCTCTTATTTGCTGTTATATGCTTTCCTTTTTAGACACACACACACAAACACATATATGCAGGAGCAATATCTTATTTGAGTTTTTTCTGATCAACAGTCATCTTAGGAGAGCATGTTGAATTTCTGAATGTTTCTTGACACAGTGCTGACCTTTTAACTATCTGATTTGTGTTTTTATGGTGAATTAGCTAAAGCTTCCTCTTATTTATAGTTAAGGGCTGCTTTATGTCATTAACAAGAATAACATCTGCAATATCTGATTTGTTATAAAACAAAATTGTGCTTTGGCTTTTTCTGGAAAGTGAAAAAGTATAAGGCTCTATTTAGTACTTGAAAATTTGATCTTGTTCATATTTCATCCTTCTTAAGTATAAAAAAGTCATACTTGAAACAAAAACAAATTTTCCAGCAATAGCATAATATAAAAAGAGTGAATATTTGAACTTGTAAACTTTTTATTTTGTAGATAATGGCTTGACCCCAAAACAAGCTAACATTCATCTTGAATTACATCATGTTCATGCTCAACTCAACCATTCTGCAGCATCAAATTTGCCATTTTTTTCACCTGAAATCCTCGAAAAGGATGAGCAGCGAGTCGAGGCGATTCACTTAAGATTTTCCAACAAGAACACGAGCAACATGATGAATAAGCCAGAACTTGTAAGAACACCATTGAAATCAGGATTGTCAATAGGGTCAGGAAATTACTATGTGAAATTAGGAATTGGGAACCCTCCTCAGTACTCTAGCCTTATTGTGGACACAGGAAGTGCTCTCTCATGGCTTCAGTGTGAACCTTGTGAAGGTTATTGCCATTCCCAAGTTGACCCTTTATTCAACCCTTCCAAATCCAAAACCTACAAGAAATTCCCATGCTCTTCCTCTTCATGTTCCTCTCTTAAGGGCTCTACCCTAAATGATCCTGTTTGTGAGGTTGGTGCTTGTGTGTACAGGGCAGCATATGGTGATTCCTCATTCTCAATTGGTTATCTGAGCCAAGATTTGTTGACCATAACCCCATCAGACACACTGCCAGGTTTTGTGTATGGTTGTGGACGGAACAATCAAGGCTTGTTTGGGAGGAGTTCTGGTATTCTAGGGCTAGACCATGATAAGCTCTCTGCACTTGCACAATTATCCACTAAATATGGTTATGCCTTCTCATATTGCCTTCCAACTTCTTTCTCTGCCACTAAACCTCCCAAAGGAGGCTACTTGTCCATTGGATCCTCATCATTGACAAAATCACCATTCAAGTTCACTCCAATGGTCAAGAATCCGAAAGTCCCGAGCCTATACTTTGTTGACCTAACCGCTATCACGGTGGCGGGGAGGCCACTTAGCATCGCCTCCTCGAGTTACAAGGTCCCTACCATCCTAGACTCGGGCACAGTCATCACAAGGCTACCCATGTCAGTTTACACAGCTTTGAAAGAAGCTTTTGTGAAGATAATGTCCAAAAAATATAAACCTACAGAAGGAATTTCAATATTGGATACTTGCTTTGAGGGAAGTGCGAAAGAGATAGTGAATGTGGCTGAGATTGATATGATATTTGAAGGTGGGGCTGCCCTACCACTTAAGGGACACAATACCCTTATAGAGGTTGATAACAAAACTACTTGTTTGGCAATTGCAGGGACCTCTGGGAATCCTCCCATTGCCATTATTGGTAATTATCAGCAACAGACATTTGATGTTGCCTATGATATCTCCAATTCTAGGATTGGATTTTCTCCTGCTGGCTGTGAATGATAACAATGTTGCTTAGCTTGCAGCGTTTAGGTTCTCTGCAGGGTCTATATAACAGAAGATCAACGGCCATAAATTGTCCTATTCATCCAACGGTCATTCAAGTTGTTCAGTTTAAATCATGAAATCTATCTCTCAGAACAATGTTGGCTGTTAGATGGATGTTGCTGTGTAGGCTCATCAACAACTCAGCTGTGCAGTGAAACCGAACGTCATATATTGTGTCAACTCATTTGATTATGAGCCAATAAGGATTACTGAAGTTTATGTTTCATATATATATATATATTGTGATCAGATCTACAAACACATTCTCCTTAATGGGTTCCTATTTTTGTGAATTATATGAGCTTGATATATATATATGCACTTTAGTTTCACTATGAATGAACAATTAAATATTATTTAGTTTGTGAAACTGTCATTTTGGTGCAGTGATGTTTACTATATCTTAGTTTGTGGTTATAAAGAGGTAGGTCAATGTTGATATCAGATTTCATAGTCATTCTTTTGAGTACAAAATAAATTGATGAAAATAAATAATTGTTATTATCTTTTTTTTATTTAAAGAAGCATGCACTAACATATTGAAATTATAAGCGAGATCAAATCCATAATCTCCTACTTAAAAGGAGTTTCCATGTTAATAAGCTATAATGGTATAAACTTTTTATATATGATAATAAAAAAACTAAAGGTTATATATCACTTTTCTATGAATAAAAAGGCATTCTCTTTTCACAAATGCAACAACTGTTGGCTCACAGAAAATAAATAACAGGGACAATTTCTTAAAGTATCTATGTGTTCTCATGTTGCACGCATGTTTATTTTTTTAATAGAAAAAATTGGCTGACATGTGCTATATAATCAACTACCTAAGCTTAAAACTTCAAGATTTGCATGCAATAAATTAGGAGGAAAAAAAAGGAGGTTACCTTTTGTTTTTGTTATTTGAAATTGACTTTGACTATAATTTTATAAAAAACAATCTACATGTGACTTTGTATCAATCACTTATCTTAAGAAATCCAATCAACTTTATATATTATTCCCCCAATTCTAAATATAAATGTAATAGCCGATAAAGAGATTTATTTTAATTTTGTCCGTATGATTTCAATATATTTTATCTCATAAATTTATAATTTATTTAATTTGTTTATATTAATTATACATATTAAGGGAGTTTTCTATTAAGAGAGTGATTTTTAATACAAATAATTAAAAGAGGTACTTTAAAAAATTTAACACATATTTTTACTAATAACTAATTTATTTTATTAACCAATTCAAATTAATTATCTAATTCTTTTTATGATTGGAAAAGGTATTTCTTTTTAAAAACCGTAATTACATAACATCCCTAGTCGTTTGTCTGCATGAGACTAGAACTTGATTATCCTTCTAAACTTATTGCCACTATTTCTCCTGCATGTTCTAGCGACCCTGACGCTAGTGACCCTCCAGTTCATGAATTCTCAAAGACAGCTAAGCCCGTATATGTCTCTCATGTTCATGGACACTTCATCTGGATTTTGACAACTCTATGTGTGAGTTAGATTGTGAATGTCATGATCATTCCTGAATGTCATGATCATTCCTTTTGGGATTTTTCTGATGATGAAGATTTCAGAAGGGTTGTAAAGAAGGAGAAAAAGAAGAAGAAAAAGCCTGCAACACAACCTAGGTGCAAAAGGCCTAGAGATGATGATGTGAACCACCAAAATAAGATTTGGTGTAAACTGGGATATTAATGCCATACCCCAACTCAGAACTATCCCTTTATGATATTCTAAAAGAGCTAGGGCATGGTGACCTAATTGCTGACATCTTCTTTCAGCAAAGACAACCAGATCCTACTATTCTAGAACCACCTCCAGTAGTGCTAGTTATTCCACCAGTCCAACTGTTGGAAATCGTGCCCTAGGGGCCAATCATTGTCTTATGAACATTATTGATTTATGAATTTATTAATTGAGTTATCATATTATTTGCATGTTTACTATGATGACCATCCTTGAATAATTCATGATATTATCCTAAATGTCCCTGGTCGATCATCTATGTGGGAGCACAGATGAAATAAGACCAGTATGACTTTGAAGATATATAGAGATATAAATCAAAGTCATAAGCACATGTAAGAGTACAGGGTGTTGGACCGACCCGCTATGAGAGAACCGCATGGGTAACGTCATAAGCTTCTCTCATATACAAACCATGTCAATATGCCCTTTGACCTGAGATCATCATGGATTCCTACATGACAAAACGCTCAGCTTTGACCTAGTCAAAAGTCACTTTTGACCGAGTGATCATAAAGACTATGTTCGGGCTTAGTGGTTTTTCATGCGGAGGAATGTGAATGGTCAAGATGGAATTTGTCCCTCACATTCGTGGAGAGATATTACTGGGCCCCTCGATGAGTGAGTCTGAGAAATGTATGGCCATACTGTAATGGAAAGGTAGTTCCATTTCTATAGTCAGACTACTCAGGGATCGAGAAAGTAACGGACAGGAATAGGAGGATGACATTATCCATGCCTCATCCATGACCAAAATATCGCGTGACAGAAGGGACATGATATGGTTGTATAAAAGGTTACATCGTTTATCGATCCTCATATGATTTGGGTAGTTGTTATGTCTTGCTAGAGACCGCTTGCGACTTGTGGGCTAGTATAGCAAATGGCCAACTGCCAACTTCATATGGGCCTACAGGGTCGCACACAAAATAGCCCAACACGAGCTATGATGTCCAGATTCATTGAATCTAAGACATGTCCAGATTCAATGAAAGATCCAGGTGAATGTATATATATTTATTTATATTTATATTCGTATATATATAAATTCGTATATATATATATTATATATATGAGATATATGAGATTTAATTTATAAGGATAAATTAAATCCCTATCACGTTTGAATTCGAAATTCAAATTGATAGGATATCTCATATAAGAGATATTTATAAGATTTAATTTATAAGGATAAATTAAATCTCTATCACGTTTGAAATTCGAAATTCAAATTGATAGGATATCTCATATAAGAGATATTTATAAGATTTAATTTATAAGGATAAATTAAATCTCTATCACGTTTGAAATTCGAAATTCAAATTGATAGGATATCTCATATAAGAGATATTTATAAGATTTAATTTATAAGGATAAATTAAATCTCTATCACGTTTGAAATTCGAAATTTAAATTGATAGGATATCTCAAATTTGATTTATGAGAATAAATCAAAAATAGTTCAGTCTCATCTTTATTTAAAATTAAATAAATGGGTAATTAAATCTGTGGGACGGATTTGATATTATTTTATTTAATTAGTTTCTTATAAAATCATACAATATATGATATTGTATTATTTTGGAATTAATATAAGATTAACTCCAAAATCCAATTCGGTTGACAGAGAAAAACGCATAGCATCCTATATATCTGATTTTAGGAGCTGCGTTTTAAAGAGAGAAACACACATAGAACAAAAAAGGCCGAAGGGGACTCTGTAAAAGGTTTGCAGATAAGAAACTGCCGAAATAGAGACGGAGAGGACGAACTCTTGAGAAAGCCCTGGAGGGACAAGAGACGCTAGCACGTCGTTCGTGGTTGAAAAGCTGTTCATGTGGATACCAGTAGAGGAAGTCGACCTGAGTCGTCGACTTCTTGTGATCAGAAAGGGAGCACGAGCCGCAGAGCGAAGCTGTGAACGTCGTGACCGAAAGCTGTGGAAGTCGCTGAGGCACATTAAGGGTAATACTTCTTCCCACTTGACTTAAACACATACAGTAGATCCTGGCAAGGAATGGAAAAATTTTTAAATTAATTTCCGCTGCGTGTCTTCCAATTCCTTACACCAACTACACCCATGTATTGCCATGCTTAATCCGGAATCTCAACCCTATGAAGCTTAATTTCCTTCACTTGAAGAGAGATTTGACCAAGGTACTAATATGGCCAGGTGACCATATATTAACGTACCGAGGTTACACCACAGGGACCCCAACCTATTACTCCTATTGAAGCAGTACTAAATTGGCATACTGATAATGCTGTTTGCCAGAATAAGTTTTTGTCCCAGATTGACTCTAAGTTGGACCTCATCTCCTCTCATATTGAGGATTTAGCTTCATAAGTGGAATCTTTGACTAAACGGGTATAAAAGCTTCATCTGAGGCTTACCTCTCAAGCTTAATAGCTTGACACTGAACTTCGAAGATATGTTGATCAATGTTACTTTAGACCAGATTTTCAAAGAAAAGAACAAGAGCTAAAGCATATACAAGATCAAATTAGGCAGATTGAAGCTGACATGCCTAAACATGCACAGCCTCCTCCTTCATCCCCAACAGTTGATCCTTATACTTCATATGCACTTCTGTTTCCATCAACTTATCCGGTTTACTCTCCAATAACCTCACTAACACCTGCACCTACCCCTATATACTATAGCCAAATGTTTCAATCTACTTATCACTTAGCTAGACAGTTTCATCCTCCTTATCCATAGATATAATCTCTTCATCTATCCGCCGTACCCTTTCTCACAAGATAGGCAATCTTGTGAAGTTTACCCATCTTCCAGAAGAATCTCGTGTCCAAGACACTGAATTACCTCTACTCAACCCATACTCTCTTTTCCATAGATAACATTCTACTACCTTCCGTAATATCCATTATCGTATTACCAGAACTTCCCCTCCTATCAAGGACATTGTCTAAAGTTCCCGTCTTGACCAGTGTGGTATTCTATCTACTTCAAGTGAACAATATGTTACCTTGGAGTTACCTCAACCTCTCATCAACTCTTATATTGACCAAGGATATTCCCATCTCCATCTTAGAGTTGTTCGCCTTGTTCTTACCTTTCATGGCAGAAAAGGACTTCATGTCTCTGCTAAAGTTGCTTTACTTGATACTACTTATCATGAGTACCAGCATGCTTTGATATGAGCTCTGGTTACTACTCTTAGCAATGGGAGCATCGTTCTCACCATCACTCTAAACTTCAACATGAAGCTATCTGACCCAACTCTTTCAAAGAGAATTAAAGTCCAGGTACAGATTGTTGGAGCTAAGCTTGATCCCAATGCTATAGCAGCTACTTTACATCATGAGCTGATTTACATAATCCAGAACCATTCTCTGGATCTCCAGTTTCCAACAGACACACATGATGCTTTGTTTATGTTCACTGATAATGACCATGGTCCAACCATAATCAACATTCCAAGATAGATCCCCAAGGAAGAACTTGCTTAGATTATTCCCCTTGAGTGGATCACTAATTATGAATGGGAGTTTAACCCTACTTCCTCTGATGTTCATACCACTACACCTCTGTGAATGCCAGAATGTCTGATGGTACTGTCAAAACAATCTTTTAGAAGCCAGGCTCAGAAGGATCTTATCCTTCTAGACTTATTGGCACTGTTTCTCCTACATATTCTAACGACCCAGACGCTAGTGACCTTCCAGTTCATGAATTCTCAAAGACACCTGAGCCTGTATATGTCTCTAATGTTCATGAACACTTCATTTGGGATTTTGATAACTCTATGTGTGATTCAAATTGTGAATGTCATGATCCTTCCTTTTGGGATTTTTCTGATGATGAAGATTTTAGAAGGGTTGTAAAGAGGGAGAAAACGAAGAAGAAAAAGCCTGCAACACAACCTAGCGCAGAAGGACTAGAGATGATGATGATGAACCACCAAAACAAGATTTGGTGTAAACTGGGATATTAATGCCATAACCCCAACTCAGAACTATCCCTTTATGATATTCTAAAAGAGTTAGGGCATGATGACCTGATTGCTAATATCTTCTCTCAACAAAGACAACCAAATCTTGTTATTCCAGAACCACCTCTAATAGTATCAGTTATTCCACTAGTCCAACCACACCCATGTATTGTCATGCTTAATCCGGAATCTCAACCCTATGAAGCTCAATTTCCTTCACTTGAAGAGAGCTTTGACTAAGGTACTAATATAGCTAGGCGACCATATATTAAAGTACTAAGGTTACATCACAGGAACTCAAACCTATTACTCCTGTTGAAGCAGTACTTAATTGGCATACTGATAATGTTGTTTTCCAGAATAAGTTCTTATCCCAGATTGACTCTAAGTTGGATCTTATCTCCTCTCATACTGAGGATTTATCTTCACAAGTGGAATCTTTGACTGAACAGGTGCAAAAGCTTCATCTGAGGCTTACTTCTCAAGCTCAACAACTTGATACTAAACTTTGAAGATATATTGATCAACATTACTTTGGATCAGATTTTTAAAGAAAAGAACAGGAACTGAAATATATACAAGATCATATTAGGCAGATTGAAGCTGACATGCCTAAACATGCACAACCTCCTCCTTTACTCCCAACAGTTGATCCTCGTACTTCATATGCACCTCTGTTTCCATTAACTTATATGGTTTACTCTCCAATAACCTCACCAACACCTACACCTACCCTTACAAACTATAGACAAGTGTTTCAATCTACTTATCACTTAGCCAGATAGTTTCATCCTCCTAAGCCTAAAAAGTCATCCAAGAAAAAACAAGTTTCTTATTCTGGTCATTAAACCACCATACCAGAAACTCTCATAACGCTAGTTGATGTACCTCCCATATATACAGGACTTGCTTTTTCATATGTTAGACCAGCAGTAGAAGCTAGAAGACCTCCTTCTTCTAGCATACAAATCACTGAGCCTGTATCTACACCTCTTACCTCTAGAAATATTTCTACTCCTGTTGGTAGAGGAAAAAGGTCCTATGATACAACCTAGTAGTTCAACCATTGGGGCACTTGAAAGAAATAAATATTCTCTTCTTAGGAGTACTTATGTTGAAACCTCCTCCTCCTCTTTAGAAGTATATATAGAAACTGAGACTGAATCTTCTTCCATATCTGAAGAATATGAGGAATCTGTTACAACAAAAAGTTTGACAACCTTTTTCAGATTATTCTAGTGAGGAACAAAACTATGCTGACTTGTCAACCATTGCTATGGTAAATTCAAATCCTCAAACTATGCATAATCAACTAGTCATCCCATTGTTGAAGATCCTTCATCTAAATAAGAAAAAATGGGATAAAGAACAGATGAAAGAACATCCACATCTTTCAAGGCCAAGAAACATAATTTTTAGTTTACTTTTGATGATATTCCACCTTCAAGATGGCGTGATCGACTTCATATATTTGGTACATGGATTGATTCTCATATGACTAATCCAAATCTTACCTTAGAACAGATTTTCATTGAATTTGTCTCTCAAATGACTGGTAATCTACGAGAATGGTTTATTCAGCTCAGTGAATACTAGAGACTACAACTGATTATATTTGTAAGTCCAGGAGCATTCCTTGGATCACTTCATCAATAATTCCTTGGAGATTTTCATGTTATCCAGAAAAGAAATTTCCAGGAATATTTTGAAATAAAATGATGTTCATTCAACAGACATGATCTTCATAAATATTATATTAGAATGGCTGAAAAGTATTATCTTCTAGGAGCACCTCATAATCCTAATCTTAGACATGTTTTCATTGCCTCTCTTCCAGATGAATTGCAACCTGAATTACACAAGATGATTTCTTCTCTCAACAAAGAAATAACAGCTTACTTTAGGAGAAATCTATCAACTTGCATTAGCCACTCTTGATAAGATGTATGAGCAACATAAATTATTCAAATCTATGATGAAAGGGAGTTCAAAGTTTAAGCCAACATGTAGCAGATCTCATTTGAAGATTAAATGTAAGGATAAAGACAAATGTCACTACCCAACAAAGAAGAAATCTCATTTCTCTATATGAAAACCTCATAAAGGAAGAAAGAATAAATACATAAAGCCTTTCAGGTATTTCAAGAGAATATCTTCTAAATCACCTAAGGCAAATAGGTGTTTCCTTTGTGGCGATAAAGGACATTTTACAAAGTCTTGTCCAAGAAAGAATAATAAGGGAGAAATCAAGATGCTTCAGTCGTTTTAGTATGCATTACCTATTGCAGAAATTAAAGACATTGAGTCTATTTATGAAGAACTATTTGAGGAAAATAAAGAAACAGAGTATGTACTTCACATCTCTGATTCTTCTGATTCTGACTCGACTCTGAGGAAGAATATCCTCACAGACCATGTTACTAGAGTTTTAAGTCTTCTGCTTGAATGATCTGATTTACTTTGGAAGTTCATGGAACCTAGAATCTTTAAAGAAAAAAGTAAGTCCCGAGGAGAAGCAGCCGTAAGTCCTTAGATAAAGATCAGGGTTTCATGTTCATTCTGGACTAGGTCTCAGAGTTCTTGAGGAGATCCATCCCTCTTTTTGAAAAAAAATCAAAACAAAACATTTTACGCTATAATACTCATAACATAATTAGTTAGACAAATATTGTTGTTCAAGAGTTGATCTTATTATTTTCCTTTTGAGGCAAAAAATACTTTGTAGCTCGAAGCAAAGCAGCCAGGCACATGAACCTAAACCTAATCAGAAAGTTCTGTATGTTAACAAAAATGAGTTAAGTTATACGTCACAGACTCAAATATCACCCTTTCCCATTGTAATGTATTGGCGTGATGTGCTTTTCATGAGGTATAAGAGTTGGAATCAGTCTCATATTATAAACATCTTATTTAAAATATAAACATTCATTTTCTTGATCTTATAATTAAATATATACTTTTGGCCTAAAAAATCTTAAATAAAAAAAATTATACTTTTATTTGACAAGTAAACAGTGATAATTTTATTTTGGTCTTGCCAATGTGATGATTAACCTTGTATATATAGTAAATATTTACTACCAATAGCCATAGGTAGGGCTGTGCACAAAGCCCGCAGCCTGATATGCCCTGCCCAGCTCTCAATAAAAATGCCCTGCCCAGCCCGATAAATATAGGACAGGGCTAGGCATCGAGCTGCAAAATACAGCCCATACATTTTTCGGGCTGGGCACTAGGCATAGAGACTGCCCTTCCCTGCCCTGCCCATGAGCACGTCTAAGTGAAAATAGTGTTAACGTCTTAAACATAAATTTGTAAGTTAAAAAATATATGTGAATGGAAAAAATATCTCTGGAACCTTCAACGGAGCAACTTTCAAGTTTCAAGCATTTTAAAAAAATGAAGTGTTAGAGAGAGAAATGCATTGATTGGTGGTGAGATTCAATTAAGAGGGAATGAGGTAGGAAATGTTGATGATTGAAGCTTCAACGCATGCTGGGGTCATCCATGCTGGTTTAGACTAAAGACACAAAAGGGAACCAAGAAATATACGCAAAGAGGTAGGAGGAAGAATATTGCTTTATTGCTACTGAATGATTGCGGTAACTAAAATCTGATTACAACTGACTTAAATAAGAATAATGTAGCAACTAACTCCTAAAATAAAGGACTGATTTAATATAATAACAATCAGAAATAAATAACTTAATGCTACTTTTTTGCTACTCATATCCAGGTTCCTAGATTTCAGCTGCAAGAATTCTGGAGTTGAAGACTTTTCAAATGTTTGTTGAAGATTCTCCCGAAATCACCTCCAGCACGTTTTGAATCAAATCTCCAACACTGCCCCTTGATTCAAAATCACTCACTCCAAGTAAGCTTCTAAGATACACATGCCTCTGAGTTGGTAATGCTTTGGTGAAGATATCTGAAAATTGAATTTCAGTACTGCAGAACTTCATAATTAATTCTCCTTTTGCAACTAACTCACGGATATAATGAAACCTCATATCTATGTGCTTGGTTCTTCCATGAAACACTGGATTTTTTGTCATTGCAATAGTTGATTTGTTGTCACAAAACAACTCAGTTCCTCCTTCTTGCTTTTGCTACAAATCATCTAGCATTCTTCTAAGCCAAATACACTGACTTGCTGTTGTACTAGCTGAAATATACTTTGCCTCTGCTGTTGAAAGTGCTACAGTAGCTTGCTTTTTTGACATCCAAATGACTGCTCCTTAACCCAAATTAAAAATATTTCCAGATGTGCTTTTTCTGTCATCCAATGAGCTTCCCCAATCACTGTCACTAAACCCAAACAACTTAAACTGAGTCACGTGAGTGTACCAAATTCCATAGCCTACTGTTCCAGCAACATATCTCAGAATTCTTTTTGCTACACCATAATGCTCCTTAGATGGATTGCACATAAACCTTGACACAACACCTACTGAAAAGGATATATCAGGTCTGGTGTGTGTTAGGTACATTAAGCCACCAACGAGACTTCTGTACAGCTTTTGATTTACTTTTTAAGCTCCATCATCTTGCTATAATTTTAGCTTCAGATTCATTGGATTAGGCTTGATTTTGAAATTTAGCATATTGAACTTTCTCAACAGCTCCATTGCATATTTCTTTTGACAAACAAAAATTCCAGCTTTATCTTGACTTATCTCTAACCCAAAAAAATAATGTAATAAGCCTAAATTTGTCATTTCAAACTTGTTCATCATGCAGCCTTTAAATTCTTCTAACAAAGATAGATTTGAGCCCATATAGATTATATCATCTACATATAGGCAAACAATCATAAAGTAAGTACCTTGCCTTTTTTTGTAGAGAGTTGGCTCATTTTCACTTTTTGCAAATCCATTATGCTGGAAGTAAGAATCAATCTTACTATACCAAGCCCGAGGAGCTTGTTTTAGGCCATAAAGTGCCTTTTTCAGCTTGTAAACCTTCTCCTCTTTTCCTTGAACTTCAAAACCTTCAGGTTGGGCAACATACACTTCTTCCTCAAGGTCTCTATTCAAAAATGCAGATTTGACATCAAGTTGGTACACATTCCATTTATGTTGGGCTGCAAGAGCTAAGAGCAATCTCACTGTTTCAAACCTTGCCACAGGTGAAAAAGTCTCTTCGAAATCAACTCCTTATTGTTGAGAATATCCCTTTGCCGCTAGACGAGCTTTGTGCTTTTGGATGCTTCCATATGCATGAAGCTTTGTTTTAAAGACCCATTTCAGCCCAATCACATTCTTTCCTTCTGGTAAATCTGTTAGCTCCCAAGTTGAATTCTTTTCTATGGCTGCAAGCTCCTCCTTCATTGCATTCATCCAAACTTCTTCTCTTGCTGCCTCTTGATAAGCTACTGGATCATAAGCTAACATAGCATATTCATCATTTTCATATATCTCTCTTAAGGATCTAAACTTCCTTGGTGGCATCTCATCTGATGATTCGCTTCCTGAGTTTAAACTGCCTTTTGATGGTGTATTTGTTGAGCTACTGTCAGTTGAAGTCACTGGATTGACTGGATTAATTGAGGCTGAGATGTCTTCCTCAATTAAAGGTACCTATAATGAGTTTTTTTCACTATTTGCAATGTTGTCACACCAGGTCTAGCTTGCATCTTCATTAAACACTAAATTTTTACTGATAAGTATCTTTTGATCAATAGGATCATACATCTTATATGCCTTAGACTCAGAACAATAGCCAATAAAAATACATTTATGAGACTTTTCATCAAGTTTTTGGAGATTTTGTAAGTTAACTAAGACATAACAAATACACCCAAATACTCTTAGATGGCTTACAGTAGGTTTCCTCCCCTTTCATGCTTCATATGGAGTGCGATCTTGCACAGCTTTTATAGGAGAGAGATTCAGCAAGTATACAGCTGTTGCTACAGGTTCTGCCCAATAGGAATTTGGCATACCTTTCCCTTTCAGTAAACTTCTCGCCATCTCTACAACTGTTCTGTTCTTACGTTCTGCTACATCATTCTGTTCTGGAGTGTATGGTGCTATTAATTCATGCTTTATGCCATTCTCTTCACAAAAGTGGTTGAATTCATTGAGAGAAATTCACCACCTCTGTCGGTGCGTAGAACTTTAATATTTGCTCCACTTTGCTTTTCCACCATGGCTTTGAATTTCCTAAAATTCCCAAATATTTCTGATTTGGATTTTAGGAAATAAACGCAACTCATCCTACTGAAATCGTTAGTAAAAAGAAGGAAATAATAGCTTCCACCTAACGATTCAGTTTGCATAGGACCACATAGATCAGAATGAACAAGCTCAAGGCATTCATTTGCTCTCCATGCCTTTCCAGTGGGAAAAGACTTTTTAGTTTGTTTGCCATATACACATCCTTCACATATTTCAAGTTCAGTAAGTTTTGGTAAGCCAAAGACCATACCTTTTCTCTCCAGCAGTTGCAGTCCATTAATGTTTAAGTGTCCATAGCGCAAATGCCATAGCTTGGACTCATCTTTCTGACCAACCACTAAAGCATGCTCTTGCAAGGCTTTAACATCAAATGGGAACAATCTGTTATGGGCCATCGGTATCCTTGCAAATACTTGATTTGATGCCTTATGTGTGATAACACATTCTCGATTGTCAAATAAAATGGAGTATCCACTCTCCATTATCTGGCCTACGCTCAATAGGTTATGTGCCAAGTTAGTAGCAAGCTGAACATTATCTAAGCATTTAGTTTTACCTGGAGCAACATCAATTGCTACCGTTCCTCTTCCTTCAACCTTTATTACTGTATCATCTCCAAGTCTTACTGTCTTCTTTTGAGTCTCATCAAGATGAGTGAAAATGGCTCTACTGCTTGTCATATGATTCGAGCACCCGCTGTCTACAAACCAAACTTCGCCTTGTTCTACAATGGGGTCAGTATATGCCATGAATAATTTTGATTTATCATCAGTTACCTCAGCAAAACTTGTTTGTTTGTCTTTGAACCAACATTCAGCTTTCATATGCCCATATTTTTTGCAGTTGTGACACTGGATATTTCTTTTATCGTTGTTTCCAAATCTGCCACCTCCTCTATCATGTCTGCCTGAATTTCTGCCTCTACCTCCTCTGCCTCTTCCACGTCCAGCACCTCTTTCATGCTCTTTTGGACTTTCACCTTTTGCTTGGAATGCTTTTTCCTCATTCTTTGCCTCCTTTTTGTTGATTCTTGCCTCATGGGATTGTAGAGAACCCATCAACTCATCAAACGAATAAGTTGACAGATCTTTAGACTCCTCAATGGCTGAAACAACATGGTCAAACTTAGAAGGTAGAGATCTTAATACCTGAGTCACCACCATCTTTTCTGAAATCTCATCTCCAAATGATCTCATTTGATTGACTATTGCTGCCACTTTGGTCATATACTCCTGTACTGATTCTGTATTGTTCATTTGTAGAGTCTGGAATTCACGGTGAAAGGTCTACAACTTGACCCAAACCACTGTTGATGAGCCATAGAAGGATGTTCGAAGAATTGCCCAAGTCTCTTTTGCTGTTGAGGCTGCAGCAATTTTTGAAAAAAGTAAGTCATCCACTGCTTGTTGGATGAAGAACAGAGCCTTTGAATCTCTTTTCTTATTCTCCTTCAATTTGGCCTCCTCATCAGTCTCACTGTAACCATTCTTTAGCAAGTCCCATAGCTCTTGAGACTTGAAGAGAGTCTTCATTTTGATGCTCCAAAACTCATAGTTTTCTCCTTTGAAGATGGGAATGGAAGGTTGAGAAACATTCACTGAATTGTTGTTATTTGCTGCCATCTCGCCCAAGTCTGACCGGAACCTGCTCTGATACCAATTTGCTGGTTTAGACTAAAGACACAAAAGGGAACCAAGAAATATACGCAAAGAGGTAGGAGGAAGAATATTGCTTTATTGCTACTGAATGATTACGGTAACTAAAATCTGATTACAACTGACTTAAATAAGAATAATGCAGCAACTAACTCCTAAAATAAATGACTGATTTAATATAATAACAATCAGAAATAAATAACTTAATGCTACTTTTTTGCTACTCATATCCAGGTTCCTAGATTTCAGCTGCAAGAATTCTGGAGTTGAAGACTTTTCAAATGTTTGTTGAAGATTCTCCCGAAATCACGTCCAGCACGTTTTGAATCAAATCTCCAACAGCCCCCATACTTGTTATTAATACAATAATATGTCTTTATCTCGCTCCTCCAATGCTGACTCTTTCCTCTCCCCAAACTTGCATCTTCAACAAATTAAAATGAAAATAAATGGCAGATATCCGCAGCCAGATATCCCTCTAACTTTTCCCACAGGCTTCATTAACAATCTCGTACTTTCCTGAAAAACCTGCAAACATCGAGCTATGAACCCCCACCCTTTCTTATTCTTCTTCCCATAACTCGTCATAAACCTCGTCACTCTCACCTGTCAAATGATCCTCTAATTCAATACCTCCAAGGGTAAAGCTGGATTTTTGCTTTCTTGGTATGCCTCAAATGTGAACATGTTTCTTTCTTTCGTTTCACAAGCAACTCCCAGATTTCAGTTCTCTAGCTACTATCTGCAGATATAGCCTTCAGCCATTGCGCACCAAGTGTTCGTAAGAATTCCCCTCTTTAATTTCTCTCCGATTGCTTCTTTTGCCCTTCAATGCCTTTATATTTTCTTTATCTTCATACCCAAAAAGTCACTTCCACTTGTCAACCCAAACACCAATTCATATGATCCAAGAAACATAGTGCTGTTTCATTCCCAATCACCTAATCTTACTGCAACCTCTACTATTCTTGGCTGTTGAATTTGCCTAATTACTTGCATTTTTTGTCACTTGCCACAACTCTTAATGATTCACAAAAATACTGGACTATTATTTCATTCAACATGTTCTGAGTCGGTTTTTGACCCTATCTTTGATGAATTTGTTACAGTAAACCTCGTAACAATCACTATGTTATTGCTTCCTCTTGTGCCATTATGTAACAGACATGTTCCATTTTTTGAGTCTACTTCCCCATTTCAGGTGTGCCTTCATCTTCTTACCATGGGATGCATTTCTTCCGAAGTTGTAGCTCGAACATTAAGTTTACATGAAGAGAGAAACAAGGCGCCGCAGAGAATTGAATCTAATAGTGGCATATCATTGCTGGAAGATATAATCAAATCTGCTCAAAGTAGCAGCGGCCCGTACTTTTGAGCTGGTTTTGCATTCTAGGAGTTTTGGTTCAAATACTACCTCAAAACAGACTATTAATGACGAATTAAATGACAGTACTGAAACCACTGTCAGGTTGGAGGTGTCCACAAGTGTAGGAGATGAAGATAACGAAGAAGGGAACCAGAAAATTGTTACTGATGATGATGAAATCGTGAGATCTAAGAGTTGTCATCTGATTCTACAACCACAACATGTTTTGTCTTCCCTTGTTCAGGAAAATTCATCTGGGGTTGAAAACAAGTGTGAGTTAGCCAATGAGTTTTGGCTCAGCAGTGCTGGATTCATCTCTAAATCTGAAAGATCTGAGTTAGATCCAAAAATATTCAAAGAAGACAAGTATGACTTGAACTCCAAGGGCAACGTAGGAAGTAGGAGTTTTCACACAGTGGAAGAATACGATGATTTGGTCAGAAAACTAATGCTGTCCAAGTCCTTCTGGTTTACAGATAAAGATGATACTTGTTCTTCAGGAACCACCATTGATGATCATGTTGATGAGAAACATGATGTGTCCATGGAGAAGGGAAATAAGAGGAAGGCAATGGCAAAGAAGCTAGGATCACTTAGAATCCCTTCTCTGAGTAACATATATGCTCCTGGATCTTATGTCACACCAAAATTTGGGAGCTATTCTTCTTCAGTGGCTGCTGGTGGTGGTGGTGGGAAAGAATTAAGTGAATCCAGTGAGGATAATTTTTGTATATTTCCTGAGTTGGTGTTTGAAATAGAACAGAGTATGCAGAGACTTGAAGCAGAGGAAGAACACATTCTGAAACTGATGGAAAGTTTGGGAGAAAATGATGGCAAAATAATGGATCCTCAACAGAGTTGAATGAATGACTCCATATATATATATATATATATATATATATATATATATTTCTCTCTTTGTTCAACATCTACCGAGCATGGTGATCAGAAAATCTACGTTAAGTACCGTTTTGAAGCAATTATTTATCAAGCTCTCTCTAATAAAAATTTATAGGATTTAATAATTACAAACATCTAAGAAACTTTTTCTTTTTTCAATTTTGGTTTACTTTGAAGAGAGTTGCCCATATTGCAACTTCTATATATACATATTTGTCATCCTCGTGTACATCATACAATTGTTAAAAAGAGGAGGAAAATGCTGTCATTCTCTTTACATTTATTTTATCATGTTATTCAATCACATATGATCATATATACTATTTTTTTATGTGAATTTAAATTAAATAAAAATATTAAAAAAAATAGAGCATATGATAATATGAGATTGGAAAACTTGAGGAAATGGATACAATGATCTCGAACTAAATTTTCTCTTTCAATAATATTGTCATTTAAGTTGTAATTAAAGCAATTATCACTTTTAATTTAGTAATAAATCAACAACAACAACAAATCGATATTCACATGCTCCCATTACTCAGTATTAAAAGAAAACGTAATATATATAGTAAGAGATTGGCAAAAAAAAATTTTCTTGTGTCTGTCACACGATACTCATATTTAAAAAAAAACAAATTGCATTAGATACTATTTAATATAGAATTTATTTAATTTATTTAATTAAATTTAAAATAATAGTTAATATGTCATGTTTTATCTAAAATAACTTAAACATTTTCTTTAACTCTTTCGCACCATATTTTACTTAATCATTGTTGAAGGATGTATAATAACAGTAATTTAGAAAGAAATTGATAAATATAAAAAATATTTTTTATATTTAAAATTAAGATAAACTTCTCAATTAGATCATATATTAATGATTAATGGAGTATAAGATCTAGTGCTGTACATAAAGCCTGCGGCCTGATATACGCATCTGAGCCTGCAATAAAAATACCCTGCCTAACCCGATAAATATAGGGCAGAGCTGGGTATCGGGCTACAAAATATAACCCATGTATTTTTTGGTCTAGGCACCCGGCATGGGACTGCCCTGCCCTACCCTACCTATGAGCACCCCTTCTTTTATTTTATTTTTTACTGTTTTTCCCTATATGTTAGTATACTACACTTAGAAGGGAGACTAAGATAGCTACTGATGTTTAGAACGTCATTTTAAAAATATGAATAATTAAGTAGGTGAGTTGTATATTTTAATATTTATAACCATATTATTTTTTTCTTTTTTTTTTAACTTTGTTAATTATCATATGATTAAATTACAAATTATAATTGTTTATTTTTTTAGATTATTCATTTTTATCAATATTGGGGAGATTGATGGAAAGTTACAATTATAAACTACTTAGACTTCAAAGATTATTTTTTATATGTAATGAATATTAAGACTTTAATTATTATCTTTGTTGCCTTATTCTTAGTGAATTATAGATATTATTTAACTCTTGAAGACACATTAATATGATATTATTTTAAAAGTTCATAATTGCATATTTTTTTTCACAATATGAGCATGACATCACGACTTGGGCATACCTAACCCGCCTATACCTAGTCCAAAATTATTAGGGCTTTTAACGGTAGAGTCAGGCATCAAGCTACAAAATGTAGCCTATGCTATTTTTAGGCAGGGTACAAGGCATGGAGGTTGCTCTATCTAACACTACCCATGCACACTCTACTAAAATCTATAGGTAGTCAATATATAGATATATAGTTTCTACATGGATTGTATCAAAGAAGGCTTTTCCTAAAATTTGAACCAAATTTTACAGTCTTTCACGCTCAAATCATACTTAAATTGAAGCACAAACCCTTCCCTTACTTGTGGCTGATAGCTGACACTCATTTATTAGTTTATTTCAAATAATTTTATGTGGCACGAGGGTAAATATACTCCCTCTAATTAAAATTATAAGTGCCTTCTAATTAATATGCACGTACCAATAAAAACGGATAAAAATATTAAATATATATTTATTGAGGAATTTCTGTCTTGGAGTGTTATGTAAAATTTCTAGATGTGATCTTGTTTGTTTATGTTTGGTAAGAGGGATTTGGAAAGGAGGGAAAAGAAAAGGAAGGATTTTACTCTTTTGTTTTTTTTATTTGGCACCACAAAACTTTTAGGATGGAAGGAAAAAATTTTAAGATTTTCTCGCCCCTCTTCTCCTCTCCCCTCTTAACACCCTCCTAAAATTAGGGGGATTTAGGGTGAAAATTAAGTGTTTGTTTTGTTTTGACTATTATATTTATAATATTTTTTTAATATTCTTAAAATATCCCTTTCACATCTTACCATTATTTACATAAAATATTTTTATAATGGTCAATTGAGGGGAGAAGAGGGGAGGAATTTTAGTGGAGGGGAGGGGAGAGAAAAGAAATAAAGCGATTTTAATATTACTTTATTTGGATTGATGAAAGAATAAAGGAAAAGAAGAACTTTAATATTATATTATTTAATTCAAAAGGAGAGGAGATAAATATTTTTTATATAGACAACAGTAAGATACAAAAATATTTTAGATACATTAAAAAATATTATTAATATAATAGTCAAAATAAAGTAAAAAATTAATTTTTCCCCCATATCCCCATTTTAGAATTGGAAGCAAAATAATTGTGGAACAAGCAAGAATTTCTTATATTTGTTGAGAATGTTTTGGGGGGTTTTTCAGTGTAAATTGTCATACCATATAGTATGGCTATGGACATTTTGTTAGGGTGCTTGACGTCATGAAGTGGAACAATCTCATTATAGAATTGGAAACCAAAATATTTTGCTTCTAAGTAGCATAAATTGCAAGTTTCTGTTTGTCCATTTTTGAGCTTTGCCAAGCATAAAGTCTCAAACTTCAGTATGCTTGTGAATGTTCTATTTTGGGGCTTAGGTCTGACAGTCTACCCATTTCAAAATTTTATAAGTATGATGCATTGCTTCTAAATAGAAAATATACCTTTTACAGATCATGAACGGCCTCTGAGTATATCTGGGCAGGTGGATGGCTTGAAAATTTCTCAGAAGCTCCAACAATTGGGTTGGATTCCGAAACTTATCTTGTCTATGTTAGAAATTTGTGGCAGTTTTGGGATTGTAACTGAAAGTAACTGTCAAGAACTTTCTTGCCATTGCTTGTTTTGGAAGCTCTATATTAATTTCTCTAGTGCAGGGATGCAGCACGAACTAAGGAGACCCTCAAGATAATGCAAGAACAAGTGCGTGAATTGTTAGAAGCTGAAGTTCATTTTGTTTCTAGTTTTTATTCAATTGCACCCATGAATTGACAAACAGCATACACCTTCAAAAGGTTATTTGTATATATTCAAGGGATGAAATATGTCATATCCCAATTTATAAGTTTAGAAGCCCAGTTTATAGCCTAAAGAAGGTAAGCTACCGGGTCTTATTGTGCAGGAGTCCCAGAAGTATATAGATGATGTTCAGGGACTAAACTGCAAGTAAGTGAAAATTCAGGGACTAAATAGTAAATAGTAAAAGTCTCTGGGGGCATAACGGAAAAGAAAGAGGTGTTTCTTAGGAATCGGGCCACCAGAGTGGTTGGGCTTGGTTAGAAACCCAAGATGACATTTAGAAGTACAAAAACGTATGCCCAGTAGTTATGGGAGTTTGGGAGGTATTAAAATATTATTTTAGTACTTTTTCAATAAAGTAAAGTGACACGGCCAAGGATATAACTGGGGAAAGTGATCTGGAATCATGAGGTGATATAAATGGGACCCACAAGACTCCACATGACATGATTATAGGAAACGAAGAAAAGTTAAGGACACATGTCATGAGATTAGAAAAAGGGAAAAAAGTAAAAAGGACACGTGGCACAATCTCAGCCACTCATTCCAGGAAAAGGTTCTGGAATTCTCTAAAGAGGCTGAGTCAGCTGGTGAGGTGTCCCAAGGGCCCCACCATTGCGCCACATACCCCCTGAGGCGTCCCCTGAAGTGTCTTTGGATGATGTCATAATGGTGAGTCATCAAGGAGGGTGATGTCACCGTGATGATGCAGGCAAAGCTTCTTGAGGAAGCTAAGCGATTTGGGCCATTCATCGCAATTCGATCTGAGCCATCCATTCCACCTCCCTCCACCTATAAATAGACCCTTCCCCCTCCCAATTCAAGGCACACCACGGCCAAGAGCCAAAGGAAGAAGAGAAAGAAGAAACAAAGAGAGAAAGAGAAAGAAAGGAAACAAAGGAAGGAGTTATGGTGGAGCCACGAGTAGTCTAAGGAGCTGAAGGACTGGGCAGAGCTTAGGAATGAGGTAAGTAAGTTATCTAGTCTCTACACTAATAAAGTAGATGATTGCTCTTAGTGATTAGAATAGGGAAATCTCTCTATTAATAAAGGTAGTTGAAGGTAGAAAGAAAGCCAGGGGAATGTCAGATTAAGAATATTACCTCTAGTTAAGCATGAGGTAAGTAGAGTTATACTAGATAATAATAAAGATATTATTATGCTATGTATATGCTCTAACTTATGAGAAGAAGTGACCTTAGAGACAAGGTTAAGAGCTGGAAGGAAAGGCTACACGCCAAGTAGTAAACTTACCTACTTGTGTGCTTAAACTGCTTGAATGTTTTATGTGATATTTTCTTATCTTGATTATGTGAGGCATGCATGATTAAGTAATGCTCTGTTTCTTTTTATGCTATGGCCATATGTTATAATTAAGTAACATGGAAGCATGTATGTTATTATGATGCAAGCATGATCATTAAATACACACATAGTAACATCAAGCATATAGTTGCATACATTATATGGTTTCCGTTTGCTACTGAGATTTTTCCAGAAATCTCATCCCTTCCATGTAATCCCAATCCCACAGGTATGTTAGAAAAGGATTGAAGAAGCATGAAGAGAAGCTGGGGATTGGATAGGGCAAATGTTGGGATCAAAGTGCTGGAATCAGGGAAAAATACTGGATAGATAGTAAACTTCGGATGTTTGCTAATGTTGACCTGGTCAAGGCATGGTCAATGAGTTATTTTTCCCTGAAAGATAATTAAGTTAGCTTCCTGTAGCAATTTGAACCACTTCATTTCAATTTTTTTAGAATTAGTTATGATTTTTCGAAGTCAGATCACTCCATTGGAATTTACACAGTGAACAGTACTCGCTAAGAGTAAAATTTCAGATTGAGTAATTTGACTTCAATAGCCTTAAAAGTAGTTTCAAATGCTACCGTTTAGTCCCTAAGATGTATGAAAATGAGGATATTTCATTTTGGTATCAGAGTAGAGGATTCTGACTCAAAGCATAAGGTTCTAGTACATAATCAAGAGGGCTTTAGTACAGAGCAAAGGGTTCTGGCACAGAATAAAAGGTTTTAGCTTAGTGATGCTCTGGTATAGTTAGAGATTTGAACTAAGAAGTTCTCCCCCTAGTAGAAGATATGGGGATGGTGTTCACTACTTAAAGACAGTGACACCCAAATAGATAGAACAGTACCCCATACCTTACAACGGTACAGGGTAATCTTCAAGGAAGTAATTAGTCTTAGTCAGCCATTACCACCGAGGTCTCATGTTTCTTAGCACGATGTGGCTGGACTAAACAAGATAACGTTTGAGAAGCAGTTTCCTTTATGGATAGAGACAAAAGATGACCAGTCCCAGGTCAAGGGAAAATGCCAGATGTTACAGTGATAATGATAATGAAGGTACCAACCTGGTTGAAGTTAATCAACTAGAAGATTGGTACCAAGTATAATAAAGCTAGATAGTAAAAGTAAGAAGATATGAAGGATTAGTTTAAGACAAAGTTCAGAAGTAGATCCTCTATGTGAGTAGATCTACATTATGAAAGAATTTGTTCAGCTAGTGTTTTCTGAACAAAAGAATTAAAAGTTAGAATGAGGCTTGCCTAAGAATGATTCTAGCATGTAGCCAAAAGTTAGAGATGAGATGATTAATAGATAAAGAGAACTGATGTTACCAAGATAGAGAAACCACAGTCTAGTCTAGAGCAGACTAAGACTGATAAAGAGAAAGGTAGCCGCAGTTTTAAAGATAAAGAGACTTCCTAATTTAAGAAAGAGTAAGAAGGGTTGAGTCTATACACTAGTAAGAGGGTAATAGGGTAACTTAAGTTAAATGAGTAGTTATTTCAAGTTCCTAAATGAACGTTTGGGACCTGGCAGATGATGTGATAGAGGAAAGAATGTTCAATTGCAGTGTACGTATGATGGATGGTTGAGCAAATTTATGTGATGATGATATGAGTTATGAGGAATAGTTGCCTCTCCTTACAGTTGCCATATGATGACACGTGTGTTAGAATATGCTATGAATACTCCCCTCATGCTGTACATACAGGGTAGAGTTTATGATGAGAAAGTTATGTTGCTCCCATACCATATGACATGCAATAAGAATATTCCCATGATGATAGACGATCTCAATAAATGAGACAGTTGTTACAGTATGATTGGAGTTACTCAGGTATTTGTATAGACTTATAAATACAATACTTAGGGCCATTTCTTATGTTAGGGTTATAGCAAGTACCAAGAAGGTGGTAGTGTTATAACTCTATCAAAAGAAATAGTATACAGAAAGAGTAAGAGATAGCAGTAAAGAGATTGTTTTCATATCACTCTTCAAATAAGAGTTAGATATGAAACAGACGGCTCTCAGATAGAGCTAGATTCATATAAGTTTAGATCACTCTTCATATAAGAGTTAGATCTGATACATAATGCTCGCAGTTAGAGCACAGATGGAAATGAGAAGTTATGATGAGGCCATAGCAACATAATGAAATGACAGGTGGTTAGACTATAATTGGTAAGCCACAACAGAGTAAGAAAGATGAGAAGGAACTCCTAATTAAGAGAGAAAATAAGTAAAGTCTTGGTAAATAATATGGGCTACTGAATGTATTTTAAAATTTTTTATTGAGTTATCAACAAGTGGAAGCAGTTAACCTTATAACTTAGTATGTTGGATGAGATCTTTCAGAGATGATGCAGTACAACAGAATCACAGAGGATTTTGGAGGATCGCAGTTAGATCCTAGCAAGGCTCAAGGATCACAGTTAGATCCTTACAGCTTTAGAGTCACAGTTCGATTCTGAAGAGGCTTACGATTGATCGCAGTTAGATCCCGAGGTCATAGTGAGACCTAGCTTAAGGAAAGTAAGGAGCCATGGAGAAATAAGAACAGTACAGTATCTCTCTAGAAAGATTAGTACCAAAGATGAAGTTAAGGTAAGGAGCTTCACGAGTTGATTAACTCCTCTAGAAAACTTATAGCCTATATTATATACAGACTGAACTTAGTTTACCCTTATGAAGATAGAGTCTAAGTTTAAGTCTGAGTGCTTATATTCAAAAAGTTTTATAGAAGTATGCCTAAGAAAAAGAGAAGAGAACCCCATATGTTTTGAGAATAGAAAAGTATGAGTAGATAAATCCTTTAGATAAGGATCAAGAGATGAAAAGGTTAGTAAGACCCGGAGAAGAGGGTCTAAGATAGATTAAAGATAGAATGCAGTTATATGAAAAATGTGTAAATGCCACAAAAGTTTGGCATAGATACACAAAGTTATGAAAGATAGTAAGAGAGGTTGAAAAGAGCTAAGAAAGTTAAGAAAATGTTATGAAATGAAAGGAACATTCTCCTCGAAGAGACTATTCATCAAGGAATGAATAGAGGTTTAACCCTCAAAATTTGAAGACGAAATTTATTTTAAGGGGAGGAGAAATGTCATATCTCAATTTGTAGGTCTAGAAGCCCAGTTTATAGCCTAAAGAAGGTAAGCTACCCGGCCTTATTGTGCAGGAGTCCCAGAAGTATACAGATGATATTCAGGGACTAAACTGCAAGTAAGTGAAAATTCAGGGACTAAATAGTAAATAATGAAAGTCTCTGGGGGCATAATGGAAAACAAAGAGGTGTTTCTTAGGAATCGGGCCACCAGAGTGGTTGGGATTGGTTAGAAACCCAAGATGACATTTAAAAGTACAAAAACGTATGCCCAGTAATTATGGGAGTTTGGGAGGTATTAAAATATTATTTTAGTACTTTTTCAATAAAGTAAAGTGACACGGTCAAAGATATAACTGGGGAAAGTGATCTGGAATCATGAGGTGACATAAATGGGACCCACAAGGCTCCACATGACATGATTACAGGAAAAGAAGAAAAGTTAAGGACGCATGTCATGAGATTAGAAAAAGGGGAAAAAGTAAAAAGGACACGTGGCACAATCTCAGCCACTCATTCCAGGAAAAGGCTCTGGAATTCTCTAGAGAGGCTAAGTCAGCTGGTGAGGTGTCCCAAGGGCCCCACCATTGCGCCACATACCTCCTGAGGTGTCCCTTGAAGTGTCTTTGGATGATGTCATAATGGTGAGTCATCAAGGAGGGTGATGTCACCGTGATGATGCAGGCAAAGCTTCTTGAGGAAGCTAAGCGATTTGGGCCATTCATCGCAATTCGATCTGAGCCATCTATTTCACCTCCCTCCACCTATAAATAGACTCTTCCCCCTCACATTTCAAGGCACACCACGGCCAAGAGCCAAAGGAAGAAGAGAAAGAAGACACAAAGAGAGAAAGAGAAAGCAAGGAAATAAAGGAAGGAGTTCTGGTCGAGTCACGAGCAGTCTAAGGAGCTGAAAGGACTAGGCAGAGCTTAGGAATGAGGTAACTAAGGTATCTAGTCCCTTCTCTAATAAAGTAGATGATTGCTCTTAGTGATTAGAATAGAGAAATCTCTCTATTAATAAAGGTAGCTGAAGGTAGAAAGAAAGCTAGGGGAATGTCAGATTAAGAATATTACCTCTAGTTAAGCATGAGGTAAGTAGAGTTATACTGGATAATAATAAAGATATTATTATGCTATGTATAGGCTCTAACTTATGAGAAGAAGGGACCTTAGAGACAAAGTTAAGAGCTGGAAGGAAAGGCTGTACGCCAGGTAGTAAACTTACATACTTGTGTGCTTATACTGCTTGGATGTTTTATGTGATATTTTCTTATCTTGATTATGTGAGGCATGTATGATTAAGTAATGCTCTGTTTCTTTTTATGTTATGGCCATATGTTATAATTAAGTAACATGGAAGTATGTATGTTATCATGATGCAAGCATGATCATTAAGTACACACATAGTAACATCAAGCATATAGTTGCATACATTGTATGGTTTTCATTTACTATTGAGATTTTCCCAAAAATCTCATCCCTTCCATGTAATCCCAATCCCACAGGTATGTTAGAAAAGGATTGAAGAAGCATGAAGAGAAGCTGGGGATTGGATAGGGAAAATGTTGGGACCAAAGTGCTGGAATTAGAGAAAACTACTGGATAAACAGTAAACTTCGGATATTTGCTGATGTTGACCTGGTCAAGGCATGGTCAACAAGTTATTTTTTCTTGAAAGAGCATTAAGTTAGCTTCATGTAGCAATTTGAACCACTTCATTTCGATTTTTCTAAAATTAGTTATGATTTTTCGAAGTCAGGTCACTCCACTAGAATTTACACAGTGAACAGTACTCGCTAAGAGTAAAATTTCATATGGAGTAATTTGACTTCAATAACCTTAAAAGTGGTTCTAAATACTACCGTTTGGTCTCTAAGATGTATGAAAATGAGAATGTTTCAAAATACTTACTATCATGTGAGTATCTCTAACAACGTAACCTTTTCAGAGTTGACTTGAATAATTGTTTTCCATTTTCAGAAGGTGGAGATTGCCAATTAAGGCTATGCTAGAAAGAATGTCACTGTTTTTGTGTTTTTTTTTTTTTTGCAGTGCTAATATCTTTAAATTTATTCAGATAAAAAAATTGCTATGGATAGGATCATACATATTTTTTATCAACGAGTATTTGGCAGGTGTATGGGACATAACAGGGGATGGGAAGAGGCGGCCTCAATGTTCTCTGGTTCCTCTGTAGAATTGAAGACATGTAATGCTGCACTTCTTGAGGCTACTGGGAAATCTTGGGATGAGGTTGGGTTACGTTACTTACACAGCAGCATATAGTGATATGTTCGTCTGAGATTAAATCACTGTATATAATCATAATTATCTGTTATTATTGATATTTCATTACCAATATACAAAGTTTAGCTTTTAGAGAACATAATGAAAAAGGATGATCCTTGTAATTGTAAAGTTTGCCAAACCGATTATTTTGGTTCAGGTTTCAGTTTTTATCCCTTGGAACCTGAACCTAAACCAAACCAAACCAAGCTTGATTAGATTTAGTTAGCCTTCTTTAAAATTCTAAATATCATTTCAAGCCCTAATTTGAAAGCCAAATAAGCCAATGTTTTTTGCCTCTACCCCTTTAAGATCAATTAGCACACACAAAGTAACATATTAAACCAGTGAAATTAATTCATTAAATATGTGATCTTTTTGGATTAAAATTTTAATGTTATAACAAAATGATTAAAATTTTTAAAACTAATAAAAACTATAGATTATTATATAAAAAAATAACAATTGTATTACATCTTAAAGGTGTAAAAATAAAATTTGAAGAAGAAAATAAATCTTAATTAATCTAAACCAATTTGAACTATCGAACTAAATCAATTCTGATTGGTTCAATCAGTTTAATTTTTGTCTAAAATTGAATCAAACTGAACCCTTAAACAACCCTAGATCTTTGTATATAATAAGTAAATATCAAGTGATCAAGTTTAGTAACTTAGTATATACATTTAATATTTATATATTTTTTTTATTAATTAATGCTAGGTGTTTTTTAGTATGGTAGTCAGAGATCATAATGGGGCTTGTCTTATTGGGTGATGGTAAGAACTAGGTGGCAGTAGAAAGCATTTGTAAATTTCATAGTAGATGATGATATGATGCTCTTTTGGAGCTTATATTCTCCGGTTTGAACTTACGTAGCTTTAGCCTTTATGCACATTAAATATTGTCTCAATGATATCGCATTAACATCTGGTTAAGTATCTGTTTCATAAGCTGAACACTGACATATCATAAAAGAAGAGCTGTTTTGGTCTAGGATTTAGTGCGTCTTTTAGTTAATTAAAATCTGTGACTACTTTTGCATCAACAGAACATTTTTAATTTGCCTGCTACAAATATGGATTCTATGTTGTAACTGCATAGAGTTAGTTTTTAATTTTGAGTGATAGCTGGGGAGTTAGTATATGGAAGCTTTGATAGAAATTTCTATCTATAAACATGTTATAAATTTTGTTGTAAATTATTTGTCAGTTAGTTGTTACTTGTTAAGGTGTGTTTCGGGATCACCTTTGAGTCTTGGGACTAAAATTCACCTACCTACCTACCCCTGCCTGTGTGAACATTAGAACTACACTGTAGTTAAACTTTTCTATCATTTCAACCACCTAGGTTGTATCCTATGCATAACAAAGTCCATCAGTTTCACCATCGTCTTGATATTGATGCTAGATATTTGAACTTTGACACTTATGGTATGGGCTGATATCCAATTTTTACTTTCATTTCAACCATCTAGCTACTATCTGTCTTTTGTAGAAAGTTAATTTTAAAGAGACTCAAGAAATCAATATGCTTGTGTTTATCCCTGTTGGCACTCATCCAGAAAAAGATTGACCATGTTTACCTGTTAATGCTCTTACATTTTGATGTTTTAAAAAGTAAAAGATATTTAGGTCGTATGTTTTGTTATTATATACTTCTTCAGTTACACTATAAATTAGATCTTAGACAGAATATATATATATATATATATATATATATTCCAATTCGTACTGCTGCAGTACATTCTCGTTTTGATTCTTGGTCTATTATGTACTATTATCCATGGGCGAGTATTTCCATTAGTACTTGACTAGGTTATGCAACAAGATGCCTTAAAATCGTGTTTGAGTTTGGCCACAGGTTGGCCTCATCTATTGATGAAATAGTACTTCATAAGTGCTTGTGAATAAAATAATAAATGAGGTTTGAATGTGGGGTTGACCTTAGGGGTTGAGGTGAGCATGTGATGTATGGTAAGACGCAGTATATAAATCCTAGTCATTTCAATTTTATCCATTCATACATCCACCCATTCAATCGGTGTTGTAGAAGACATTGCCACGTAAAAAGAACATAGAATAATGTAGAGAATTATCAAATATGTGGCTCATTTGGACATTTATAACGGCTCACAGTAACTAATTCTATAGAGATATTAATTGCAGTTTTATCTATTTGGTGTAATTCATAGGTGGGCTTACAATGTATATAATAGTAAAATAATAAATGTTTATATGAAAGTTTATAAATTTTAATTTTAACAATTAACCATACTAAAATAATAAGTATCCAAATAAAAACTTATAAATCCTAATTTTAATAACTAATAATAGTAACATAACAAGTATCTATATGAAAATTTATAGATCATAATTTACTTTATAAAAGGTTGATATAAAATTTTACAAGTATTTATTAGATGAATTTATAAATACACATACAAATTTTAATAATTAATAATAGTAAAATAATAAATGTGATTGAAAATTTTGATATAATCAATATAAATAACTTGAGTTGAGTTTTAAAAAGAGAGATGTATCTTTAGTTTCTAAGTTGTATCAATCCATATTTTATGACATAAAAATCATTAAATGTCATGTTTGTTGTAAATTTTTTTAGCATTATCATTGAAGTAGTGAGAAAAATATTTTTTTTTATGTTCGAGTATAAATTGAATCCTAAAATATGACTTTGTATTAAAAAGTGTAAATTTATCTAGAAGAGTACAACTATAGATCATAATGCATTAGAGTGACTTTTCTTTTGTTAAGTATAAGTATTTTACTATAAGAGATAATATTATTTAAAATAATATTGACATTAAATGTGAGTATTTTTTTCGGTAGAGATTTAAATTTTGATTAATTAAATTATGAGATTAGCCCTTTATGCTAAACTCCCTATTAATTAGAGTCATTTAATGCTAGGAATATTTGCAATATTGTTAAAACAATTTTACTATTCAAAATTTTGAGTCAAAAAAGGATCCAATTGGAACATGAATTACAATAATATGAGTTTGGTAAGCATAAATATCTAAAAAGTTCACAATTTTAGTAAAATATGTCAAAATGTTTGTAGAAATTAAAAGGTTTAATTTTTATCTTTTAATCAAGAGATGGCCTCTGCAGGGAAGTTTTAATAACCCAATTAGTCACTAAATATGGCCTCCATCAAAATAAGGCATATCTAATATGGAGATGTTAACTTTTAAACAAAACAATTAATAAGAACTTTACTATCAAATTTAATCAAGAGGAATTCTTCCAATGTCCCAGCAACTACTGAGTGCACACTTTTCAGCTGATGTTAAATTTCCATAATCTTTTTAGGGAAGGCCGAAATGTATAAAACCATTCTATAGCAAGGGGGGGGGGGGGACATTAAAATCTTCTCTCCAAGTGGTTTTAGAAGAATTGCGTCCAAATTCACACAGAAAATATTATTTTCTTTGAAATGTGATGTTTGCTTTACTAAGTTGTTTAATAAGAAGTCGCATTTGAGATTCAGTTATAGTGACTCATGCACCCAATCTAGGCAACAAGGTTGGTGCCTGATATTCAAATCGTTTAGTATAAAGATAGAAGATGACATAATGTTTCTTGTTTCACATGCTACTAATTTTGTCACGGACTAAGGAAAACACATTTGAAAACATAAATTAAAGTGCATGACGTGAGAATATACCTCCGTCACTTTCGAATAATGGGGAATTCAGGTTTTATATGCCTTGATGCATAGAGGTGTAAAGGTATGAATGAAAAAGCCATGGATTTGGATTCATAATTATATATATATATTTTTAAAAAAATTATTATTATTGACGTAATATATATAATATAAGTATTCAAATGGTCAAAATGATGCCATTATGTGGACAAAGTACGATGTGAGTAATTTTAACTTTAAATTAAATGTTAATCATCATACATACTCTTTCTATCTGTCTATACTCTGCATTGAATATTTAATATTTAAAGTGATCCCTACTTTTTGCCAAAGAAAATAGATAATTCTTTATTGTTTTGATCCTAACCGTATTTATTAGCTTTACTTTTAGATATTTGTTACACGTAATTAAAGAATATTTCAAAGTATTAACTAAATTTAAGAAATATGTAAGTTAATTTAGAATCGAAGTAACACTACTGAATTACTTGATGTAGTAATGATTTACTAATAACTAGTGACTTTACTGTTTTGTTATATTGCTTGATATCCAACTTCATAATTGGCCTTTATCCCATTGCTTTTTCTCTGTTTAATTTAAACTTGTTTGTAATTAAATAACCGCATCTCATAAAAAGCATTATGATATTACCTTTTATTTCTTAATATTAAAATTAATTAATTTTTTTAAATAAATTAAAAAAATAAATAATTAATTAATTGTAATTAATATAAGAATTAATTGATTGATTTAGATAAATTAATGAATATATAATATAAATTAATTTTGATAAGTTATATTTAATTATAATTAATTTATTTAAATTTTTTAACTTATATAAAAAATTAACTAGTAAATATAGTAATTTGTAATATTGTTGATTATTAATTATCTGTGAAAATAAAAATTCATGAAATGATGTCTATAATTAATTGTGCAAGAAAATAAATATTTTAGTATTCACTAATAATTTCACTTTTCATCAATATATATCAATCCATCTAAAATATGAAAAATGTAGAGAATTGTCAGATATGTCGGTCATTTTGTACGTTTATAAGGACTCATTTTCTCTAATTATTTAGTGAAATTAATTGTATTTCTTGCATTTTTTTAACGTAAAGACAAACTTTAAAAGAATCCAAAATTGTATATATTCAGCCTTATAGGGACTTTTAAGAGAAAATTCCAGCTGGCTTCTTCAGCTCTACTCGTCTCCGTCACTCCTCTCTGACCTCGATTTCCATCCCCAACTCCGAACTCTCGTTTCCCAGTAACGGAAGAAGGAAGTAAAAAAAAAAAACAAATTTCCCACTTGTAATCTTCAGTTTTATATGCTTCTCTGCGTCCTTCTTCTTCACAAGTAGATCATTTTTTCTTTTTTCTTTTTTGCTTTTGGTATTAGCTCACTGACAACCCCTCCGCTCTTTCTGTTCCGGTAAAGTTCTCAACTTTTTTCTTCTCTTTCCCTTTTCCTGGCCATTTCTCTCTTGTAGTGCAAAACCCATAATGCAAGCTCATACATACAAATCAATGTGGGAGTTCAACTGTGGGATCTGACTAGAATTTGGTTTCTTTAGTTTGCTCAGCAATTTCGCTTTCTAAACCTTTTACCATTTTTAACTCTTATTCTTACTTGTTTGGGACCCCTTCATGGAATTGACGCGCGAGAGGGGCCCAAGTTTTAAATTATTAACCTTGAGAAAGTTGCTGCAATAATGGTCTGGGGGTTTAAATTAAGCTTCTGTTTGGGTTAAGACCTCTGCTTACAGGGTTTTCCCTAGTTTTTCAAGATGCAATGTTTTGTATGCTTTTGAGGGCATTTGGATCTGCGAATGCTTTTGCTTATTGGGATCTTCTCCTCTTTCATATGATTACTTGGGGACCAGCATCTTTGTAAACTAGAAATCTTTTTGCACTGTGGTGCCTTTTCTGCTTTTGAATGCCATATCTCCCTTTTCTTAGCCAGTTGGTATTGTTTCCTGCAGAAATTATTGATGTCCAGCATTCTAATTTTTGAATGAAAATCATTTGAGCAAACTGTTTCATACATCGGGAGGATTTGGGATTATAAGGTGCTGCTCTTAAACAAACATATATTTTTGAAGATGGTGGAGAATTGATTTTGAGGTTATCAGAGACTCCTCTCAACTTCGTAATCTCATGAGGCGGAGTTACTCTGAACTACATGTAGAAGGAAGATGATTGAGCAATTCATCAACCTTGTAATTCGTCCCCCCAGGTATTAGTTTTTGCCTTTTGGAGGTTCCCTCTTGACCTGGAACTTAGTTAATTGCGGCAAACAATGCTTGATTCGTATCATTCTTGTAAGCCTACATATTTTGCCATCGCCTATTTCTTTCCTTATATCTCTTAACTAGGAGTTAGGTATGTGAAGTTTCAACAATGTAAGTTTCTCGTTATTAGAGTTTGACTGCATTCTCGTTGTTCTGGATGGTGTTAATCAGAAATTGTCTCAAGTCTCAACCATCTTGGAAGACATTTTTTAGACATCTTACTCTCTTTTCGTCAAACAAGGAGCTAGCTGCCCTTGCGTCACTTGCTTAACCTGTGGTTATCTCTCTTAAATCTTTTTGTATCTTAATGTAATGCGTTTTGCCTATGTACTTATACAGGGCAGAATACAACCCAGATCAGTACCTATGGGAAAGAGAATTTTCTCTTGCAGGCAGAACATATCAAAGACAGGATTTGGAGGCAAGTATGGACATCATTTACCCGATGGTTTCATGCTGTGATTGTTGTCTATGAAGTTTCAGCTATTCATGATTCCAATTGTTTATTTACAGCTAGATTATCAATTTTTCTATCATGCAGCTTAAGAATTGTAGGGGACATACCTTACAATGTAGCCATTATCTCCCTTCACCTTTCCCTGAAGATTCTTCTCTTCCTTGTGTTATATACTGCCATGGGAACAGGTACATACAATTGTTACAGTCACTGCTATTGCGATCATATATGTATTGTTTAAATATTTTAATGATGGCATTACCGTTCCATTCTTGCCTTTGACGTATGTACATATGTACTCTGAAGCAGTGGATGTAGGGCAGATGCCAATGAAGCTGCTGTTATTCTTCTTCCATCAAATATTACTGTGTTTACTCTTGATTTCTCTGGTTCAGGCTTATCTGATGGAGACTATGTTAGCCTTGGTTGGCATGAAGTATGTTGCCCCTTTATGCCCCTATATATTTTTGTTATTTACTTCAACTGTTTAATCAAGCTTCTACATACTACTTCTTTCATAAATATAAATATAAGGCTTTTATTTTATCATTTCCCCACTTTGCTTTCGAGGGAGGAATTAATTGACTTACATATTTATGTGTTAATTGTTGAACTTTAGAATTCCTCAAGTAACGTTCTCTCTGGTTCTTAAAATTATATGAAGCAGGTAAAATTTTATTTCCTTGTTTCCTTTGTGTGATAGAAAGATGATCTCAAGGTAGTGGTGTCACATTTAAGAAGCAACAAACAAATATCACATATAGGTCTCTGGGGAAGATCCATGGGCGCTGTTACCAGGTATTGTATATTTGATTTAAGTTGTATGATTGTTTTGTTTATTTTTGTAAAGCTTTCTCCTATTTTGGTACTTTACACTTCGTTTTCAAGAGAAAGGAAATTCAGTGGGTTATTTCTAAAAATTCACTTCAGTTACAATCAGAATGTTGTGATCTGTGTGTGTATCTTTGTGCAGACGAAACAGTTTTGGGCACTCATTGTAAAAACTGAAAGAGGATAAGTGACTTGGCACATTCTTGCCTCAAAATGATTTTAAACTTAAAACTTTATACTGGGGATAGAAGTTTTCCTCCACTCCTCGACATATATGTATGCATTTATGAGCCTCTCATAAGTTGAAGTCATAAATAATATTTCTAATATGACTATCTATTTACTCTGGTATGATGCAGCCTTCTTTTTGGAGCCAAAGACGATTCCATATCTGGAATGGTGTTGGATAGTGCCTTTTCAAACTTATACGATCTTATGATGGAGCTTGTGGATGTCTACAAGATCCGCCTTCCAAAGTTCACTGTAATCTTCCCCTTTCCTTGAGCCCTTGTTGCTGCCTATGGCTTTAAGCAAATGCTTAAAGAGGAACTATGAATGGTTCCCTAATGTATTATTATGAACCTGAATTATATGATATCTGTAGCGGCTGGCACATCATTGATGTTGAGATGGATTTAATTATGTGTAATTCTTTCATTGATATAACTTCATCTATTATTAATTAGTTGTAAAATGTTTGCTTTCAATGCCTATGCTAGAGGTTTCTAGTTCTTTTTTGGACTGTGTTATCTTATTCTCTTTTACTGCTTAGTACCAAGCATATCTGAGTCCCAGCTTTACATTTTCTCATTTCTGGAGCTCTCACTATATCTTTTAAAATGGTCTTTAAGGTTTTTTTCTTAGTTTAGCCTCCATGTGGAAGTTAGAAGTATGCCATAAACTCTGGTGAAAATTCCATGCATATTTGCATTGAAGTTGCTATCTCCAATTGATGGATTTAGCAAGGTCCTTGTTGTTCATAGACTTATTTGATATGGCCCACCTGAGAATCATTGTCTGTTTATAGGCATCTGATTTCTTATCCTAGGATGAAAAGAGCACATCCCAGTAGAGGGAGAAAGCAATTGATGTTCGCTAGTTTTTTATTTAGCTCTTGGTTTCCTAATTTATTTCATATTCATTTTCATTTGGGGATTTTTAGTTATCAAAATTGGGGATTTTGTTTCTTCTTTGGTTGGAATCTATTACTTGGGATTGTTATGTAAGGATATAGATGTACATCTTGAAATGAATAAGTGAATTGAATAACGCTTTAGCCGCAACCAAAATGTATCTTTGTAACATAAATTGAAAGCCAAAGAAGATCTCTTGCTTTTCTCCATTTCCTTTTTAGGGTAACAAATACGTATGTTATTTGCGGGCTGATAGTTATGAGCTTTCCCTGTACATGAAATTTTTAAGGACTGTTTACACATTGCTAGCAATGATGTCTAACAATTATTTAAGGATTTTTTCTATGGACAAAGGTTTAAAATGGATTTTTTCTAATCTCTTCTCTGGCACTAATTTATGTGTATCTGTACGATTTTCTCAAGCTTTATTTGCATCTTCTCTTTAATATGACTTACCTTTAGTTTATGCCCTGTTCTGATTGAATGGACTGGGTTGGTTGCTTTATATGGTTAGCATATAAAGTCTTTCATCCTATTTCTTTACTCAGAATTTAATATTTCTTGAAGTATTGCAGTTCAAATTGTGCAAATACTGTGTTTTTTTTAGTACTCTTATTACGGTGGGCATTGTTTGTTTTGTGTGAAATTGAGTTTCATCCCTTTTATATTGGTCTTTATATTTTACTGGCTCTTGTCTATTAGGATCTAGACTTACAGCACTTAATCTTTTACTGTCTTCTGGACATTTTTTTCCTCCATGTTTTGTTTATTGAATTTTGTACTTTTCTTGATATTGCCTGGATATTAGGTTAAAATGGCTGTACAATACATGCGGCGGGTGATTGAGAAGAAGGCGAGGTTTGATATTATGGACCTCAACTGTTTGCTGGTTTGTAAATTCCATATTTTCTTTTTTCCTTTTTGCTCTTGCTGTTTAGATAGTGAAAACAAGGGTGGAAGCTTATTACTTGGCTACATTTTTGCTTAGAAATGCACGCTGAATTTTGTATGTTTTTTTGGCTGAATGAACCTTTCAATTAAGTAGAATTATGTCCTTTCTATGTATTTTTCATATCAAAGTGTTTAAAACTTGCAGGTTGCACCCAAGACGTCCATTCCTGTTTTAATTGGACATGCTAGTGATGACAAGTTCATTAAGCCCCATCACTCTGATCTTATATTCAAATCCTATGCGGTATTATTTTGTGCCTTCGAAATATCTTTAAAGAAGTTGGTGCTTTTTCCCTTTGATTCTGAAAAAATATCTAAACAAGTTTGTATTGTTAGGGGGATAAAAATGTGATTAAATTTAATGGTGATCACAACTCTTCTCGACCACAGTTCTTCTATGATTCAGTGTCCAGTTTCTTCTGCAAGGTTCTCTGCCCGCCTCAAGTTTCCAGTCTTCGGAGTGAACTGGAGAAATATTATGATCTGGGGAATTTAAACATTGGATCTGGTAGTGACAAGGTAGCTCCTTGAGTGCATCAACTTTGTTATCGATGTAGAATTCTATGTACATGTTTGGTTTCTAAAAGTAAATGTTTGCCAAAAGTAAGTCACTTTAGTAGTAAGAAACTTTTGCTCCTACAAATGTACTTTCCAAGAGTAGCAACAGGGGTTAAGTCTAACGGAAGAGATTAGTTTCTCATAACTTGATGAACCCAAAGTTTGAATCCTCGTTGGAAGTGTCCAAATTTAGTGCTCGATCGTGCCTTAAACAATATTGCATGCAATAGGTGGACACTTGTGCACAATAAAAAAAATGTACTTTCCAAAAGTACTTTGCTTGAAAAAATATGTTAACCAAACATGTCATAATGGAGGTATGACTTTTTTAAAGGACTTTTGGCATCTCAAAAGTAATAACCAAACAAGCCCCATGTTATGACCATTAGTTCATTAACTTCAACTTTCCACATATGATCAAACTTGGACCAGTCTTCAATTTTTTATTCCTTCATTTTTGGGAAGACTTATTGTCCTTGGCTTCTTTATATTGTGCTTCATTTTTTGATTACCATTCATTATTGTCTTTACCTATCAAAATCGAATGTAAATAAGCCTTGTTTTCAATGTTTCCTTGCTTGATTGCTAGAGCATACTGTATGAGATCATTTCTACCCTGCGATCTGCTGCTAGTGGCGTGGCAAGTTCGTCATCTGCTCCTCCATGCATTTCAACCATAAAATCTGTTGATGAACTTCTTTCTGAAGTTGAAACAGAGACAAATGTCGAAGTATCCTTCTTTCCTTTTCTTCATGTTATTTCCTCCATCAAGTTTCTTCTTTTAGGCTGACTTATAGTTTGTATTGCAAGGAGACTATGTATGGCAATGAAGTTGGCCAAGATGAGCCTTCACATGTACAGGTGATCCCTCAAATAAACCATCCTTGAGTCAGAAAATGTGTAGCTTCAGTTATAATAATAGTGCTGATTGCTAATTGCTTGATTGAGCATGTATCAATTCTATTGTTGCTCAAGTATCGGAACTATTTTCATACCTGATATGGACATGGGTATGGAATAAGGCAAATTTTTCCAAATATGAAGTTATGCAACAATTATATATATGGCAAAAAAAGAACCTATATATAATCAACCAAAACCATTATGTTTCTAAGGCATTCTCAAAGTTCCTCTAATATTCGTTTTTGAAAGAAAGTAAGAAATACATGATATGAAAGTTGTGCATGCAACTCCATGTAAATTAATTCTTGTGGTAAAGATTTTATATCATTGAGATTCAGAATTCAAAGCGTGTATAATAGTACCTGTATTTTAATCAAGTTATGGGCGTGAAGATATTTATGGTTCATTACACTTTTATGGGTGTTCTTTTGCTCTCAAATCTTCCATATTTGTAGTAACTTAGGTTTCTTTATGTTTCCTTGACAACGTCTTGTGAACTTGGCAACTGTTTGATGAAAGTTGATAACTGGACATTTGCTATTAATGGTTTTACAGGATAAGCTGAATGGTCCGACTGAAGAATGTTGCTCATTTACTAGCTCCAACAGAGAAAGTTGGGGCAGATGTTCATCTTTAGGGGGCAGTGATGAAGAATCTTATGCAGATTTCAGTGCTGACAATACTTGCTCTCAGGTCTCTCTCTCTATAATACTTACACAAACTTGAACTAGGATCGCTTCATGTGAGGACATCAAATAAGTCTTTTTGGAGTTGTATCTCATTATTTATTCATAGTTAAAAGCATATTAGTGCTTGAAAAGATGTTGGTATTAGACGCCATATAAAATCACCAGTGATGATCGTGAAAATACACGTATTAACTCAGTAAAATGGTGAATATTAACGATACTACGTCATATCATGGTTCATGTGGTATTATTTTATGATCCACTAGCTTTTACTTGAAAATCAGTGAAATGCTCGTGAGGATCAAAACGCCACAAATATATGAATTTGAGCTAATCTTTCGAGTCTATTTTCTAAGTACGGGAATCTAACACTTTGTATCAACTATGGTTCATGTGCTTTTTGACTGCCAGGATATCGTGGATTTGTTTGCTACGCCCTTGCGGAGCATGAAAGAGACATGTTCAGATCTTACTGAAGAAAATGGAGAGATAGAAAAGAAGGAGGAGAAAGACAAGAAGAACAAGAAGACGGAGAAGAAAAAGAAAAAGAAAGGTGAAACTACAGACCCGAAAGCACCTAGAACTGACAGATTTGACAAATTGGAAGCTCTCGGCAGGCGCATCCGGCTCTGCATTCTAAGAGGAGCAATCCATCGAAGACGAAGCTCCTCTTGAATTTAACTTGGATCACCTTTGGATTATCTCAAATTTAGGCAGAAAAATGTGGTCATTTGGAGCCAATCTTAGTGATTGAGTTGATTTGAATGGTCTGAATCTATTAAGACTGGAAAAATCGCTAAAATTTGTTCAAAACGGTTCGTTTTCCAAGTTAAAATTGAGAGAATCCATACAACTTAACTGCTGTGTTTGTAATTGCATCATATATACTTCGTTAAAGGCCATTGCTTTTAAGTATTTTAGGGCTTCTGTAATTTCTATCAAAGGGTCTGAATCAGCCTTAGGATTTAGTTATGGAAGCAAATATTCTCTCTCCCCCCCCCCCCCCTCTTTTGAGCCACAGTTGGTTAAATAATGTTACAGCTAATTCTGAAGTAGTTGTAGCATTTTTCTTCGGCTTGAATACCAAATCACTCAAAAGACAAACAAAAGAACAAAGAGCTCAATGAGTACCCTAGGAAAGTGAAACAACACCAACCTCAAGACAGAACATACACCTCATAACAATTAATGAAACCAAAAGCAGAATGCATCCAAATCCGCCAACTTGTTCAACTTGTTCGGATTGTGTAATTGGATGGAAGGAATGATTTTGTAAATGTGAAATGTCCCTTCATGAAAACAAAAGTAAGGGAAAAATATTAAAAACTTCTCATTACAAAATTTATTGATATTTATAGATTTTAATAAAATTATATTATATATTTTTTAATTTTTATACAATCAATACTTTAGGATAGTAGAATTAATTTTTATATTAATTATAAAAGAGTTTTAGGAAAAATCATTCAGTAAGGCAAAACCTTTCTGGTCAACATAAAAAATTACTCACTTGTGGAATTCTTGCGCCGAAAATCTATTCTTCACGAAGGAGAGTATGGTATGAATCATCGGATTAGGAAGCATCTTTATAGAGCCTTTACATCTCACATCCTCCTTCCCCTTAACTATCCGTGCATCTCAGAATCCCAGGTTTCTTCTCATCTTCCATTTGAATGATTCCCTCTCAATTTCATCATCTTCTCCTCTTGTCCCTACCCATGAACATGTTTCTCATCTTATACTGGAGCGAAAATCAGCCTCCCAGTCTCTGCAAACTTTCAAATGGGCTGCTACGCTCCCTCACTTCACCCACACGCAATCCACTTACCGTGCCCTTATTCATAAGCTCTGCACTTTCCGTCGTTTCGATACCGTCAAGCAGCCGCTCGATGAAATGCCTCACTCAGTTGGTTCTCCCGCTGGTGATGATATATTCATCACTATAATTCGTGGCCTCGGCCGTGCAAGGATGATTCGGCAGCTCATTCAAGTAGTTGATTTGGTTTACAGGTTCCATAGCAAACCATCTTTGAAGATTTTCAATTCAATATTGGATGTTCTCGTTAAGGAGGATATTGACATAGCTAGGGAGTTTTATCGGAAGAATATGATGGGAAATGGTATTGAAAGGGGATTGTTATACTTTCGGAATTTTAATGAAAGGACTCTGCTTCACCAATAGAATTGGTGTTTTAAGCTACTGCAGTTGATGAAGTCTCGGGGAATTATACCAAACACCGTGATTTACAACACTCTACTCTGTGCACTTTGCAGGAATGGGAAAGTTGGGAGAGCTAGAAGCTTGATGAATGAAATCGAGGAGCCCAATGATGTAACATATAACACTGATTTCTGGGTATTGTAAAGAAGGGAATCTAGTTCAAGCTCTGGTGCTACTAGAGAAGAGCTTTGGTATGGGTTTTGTGCCTGATGTTTTTACAATAACTAAGGTTGTAGAAATTCTGTGCAATGTAGGGCGTGTGATTGAGGCTGTTGAGGTTTTAGAGAGAGTTGAGAACATGGGAGGTCCGGTGGATGTAGTGGCTTAAAACACTCTAATGAAGGGCTTTTAATCCGGGAAAACCAAAGTTGGAGCTAAAAGGTACCCTTCCAAGTGTAGACACCTATAATATTCTGATATCTGGTTTTTGTGAGTCTAGGATGTTAGATATGGCTTTCAATCTTTTTAATGACATGAAAACAGATGGTTAAAATGGAACCTCGTTACTTTTGGCACAATGATTAGAGGGTTGTTTTCAGAAGGAAGATGGTATCATGATTTTGGAACTAATGGAAGACAGCAAAGAGGGCTCTAGAGGGCGTATCATTCCTTTTACAGCATAATGTATGGTCTATTTAAGCAGAATCGTTTAAATGAGGCATTTGAATTTTTAAGAATGATGGAAAAGTTGTTTCCTAGAGCTGTTGATAGAAGCTTGGAGGTTTTTAGATGCTGTAAGGAGAGGGCTATTGACGATGCAAAGAAGATCTATGATCAAATGATCAGAGAAGGTGGGATTCCAAGTATTCTCGTTTATGATTGCCTTTTTCATGGATTTTCCCAAGAAGATCGTGTACGCGAAGCGATCGAATTGATGAATGAAATGATTGCTAATAATTGCTTTCCTGTACCATCCACATTCAATTCTATCGTCACTCGGTTTTGTAGACAAGGAAAAGCTGTTAGTGCCCCGAAGTTCATGGAAGACATTGTTGCAAGAGGATTTGTGCCAGAGAAACTTGTGTTCCTCTGATTGATGTCTTCTGTAAGAAAGGGGAACTGCAGAAAGCCTTGCCGCTCCTTTCAGAAATGATAGATAAGGGCATTATTCCTGATCATTTCATTTGGAATTGTTTGCTACTTTGTATTAGTCAAGAAAAGTATTTCAAGGATAAGAATCTGTTCGATTTAGATAACTTCTACGGCAAATTTTTACTTGTACTATTGTAATAGTTGATGCAGTGTCGTTAAACTATAGATTAAACCAATTACATTCATATTTGATTGACAAAAGTCCTGGCTCTTTGCCTGGTCAAACACATGATTGTATTGTTGCCTTCCCACATCAATCCTGAACATCGCATCAGTTATAAACTTGTAGTTATTCAGTTATAATAGCTTCTCTATGAAGTTTATTTACAATTCAATTATAAAGTGAATCATCAATAGTCCTCTGTTAAAAAGTAAAAATCTTCTAAACCGTATTCTTAATCCAAATAAGGAATCTGCAACACAGAGCATTATACTTTTTTGTGCTTGACAAACTAAGAGACCAAGAATAGCCCACCAACATTCAAATGATAAAGTGATGAACAAGGGTAAGGAAAGGAATCTGCAACACAGAGCATTATACTTTTTTGTGCTTGACAAACTAAGAGACCAAGAATAGCCCACCAACATTCAAATGATAAAGTGATGAACAAGGGTAAGGAACAGCTTACAAGATAGTAGAGATCCCCCAATTTACATAATATCTCTGAATGTAATTTAAACGTGGGAATTTAGCTAACTGTTTAAACCTAATGATGTTAGGAACCTATGATGAAAAGGCTCTTTGATCTATTAAGAAGTACATTCACCCATCTAACCTTAAATAATGACATATCTATTAAGAAGTACATTCACCCATCTACTTAAATAATGACATAGCCCTAATTCACAAGCTAAATATTACACTCAATCACAGATTGCCCCCGCCAACCTTCTCCAGTTCCTCATTACTTCTAGTAGGTATTCCTAGTGAAGGATCAAACTGCTCATGGGTAGGAAACCCTCTGTTTAATGGCTGACTCGATGACATGCTCGACTCAAGTATATGATGTGGAAGCACCATTTCAGGTTTAGAATATGCTCCCTCCATGCTCACCAGTTGCTGTTTTGTTATCGTCTTCTCTCTAGGGCTGTTGGTAGGGGAACCAGCATGGCAACCAGAATCCGGGGTTAATGGTTCGTTGTGAGATGAAAAGGATTCGTCAATTGAAAGACTCTTAACCGGAGTACGTTCTTTAGCAGCCTTTTCCCGAAGGGGGCATTCAGGGGTTGACGGGTCATTCTTATTGTCTGGGTCTTGGCAGATGTCAGCGGGCACTGAGGCTGCATCACCATCCCCCGAGCTGGGTGCTTGGGAAAGAACGCCACTGAGCCGCTGTTGCTCTTCAATTATCTTCTTCAAGTATTTACCCTGGGCTTCAATCCGAAGTTGTAGCTGTCTTTGAACCTGTTTCACATAAAGAGAGGACTTTATCTCATGTTCTGATTAAATTCAATATGATTGAATTGAAAATATCATAACTCAAAATTAATTAAGAAAACATACAAATCAGCTAGTACAAGCAAAACTTGCCTCTAATTGCTCATGTAATCGCTTCTGCACCTCCATTTGCAGCTTTAGTGCTTCAGTAATTTGCATCCCTCTGGAAATAGATGGATAAGCTCAGTAGTAAGTATCTAATTTATCCCACCAGACCTCATGAAACAAGCAAAATATAAAAAACACAAATACATGCTTCCCCCTAAACTTCTGATGGCACCAAACGTGTGGAAATAGCTTTCACTTTTAATATAGCAAAACCAGGCTTAAATTTGATCCCACTATGAAAAAGCAAATCAGATGGATGATATTATGCTCAACATGTACTGATAACAAGTATTTTTTTATGGTAAAGCTTTCACATATATGTACAGGCTGGCTTCATTTTTATCCATCTACCCTTTTATGTACGAGAATAAAAAAGCACTAGAGTAGCCATACTCACGGTGAACCATCTAGATTGGAAAGCATATCCCCAGTTTCTTTCTTGTCAGCTTTTTTCCCTACCATTAACAAAATAAAAAACAAAAGGCATCACCAACATTCTACAATAATATGATCAGAAAGGTTGGAGCTTGAAAGTAATCAACCTAATGGGCTTATAACAACCCATCAAAATAGTGTAATAAAAATAACATTTGAAACCAGAACCAAGGTTGGATAGACCTACCATCAGATGACGAGTCAGGGAGGTATTTGGCAAGACGATATTTCTGGATGCATTAGACAATCCGAGTGAATAAAAATTACTGTCGCAGCATAACAATTATAGAAATCAGCCCTAAAATTCACATTACCTGCAGATGGCTTTTGACGTGATATATTGTTAAGCCTTGTACACCCATCACCCTGAGGACACCTTTAGGCGTGGCACCTGAGAAAAGGTTATTAGAAATATAGATTATATTATAAGGTAAGTAATTTCATGCAAGGATCTTCATCCAACATTTTGGAGATCCAGCCAATCGATTTGAAAGACATATTAAACACTTGCAAAGGCAGATTTGACATTATATCTTTTACTGTCTAATGCATCTTATTCATGAAAAAGTCTCATTTAAATCTTCCAAAATGTCATTGGGTAGACATGCTCGTCCAATAAATTTTTGTGAAAAGAGCTTCTTATTCACACAGGAAAATACAATATGAATAGATGCTAACAGCTACCAAATATCCAGTAAATTGATAAAAACAAGACACTTTAGTTCCAATAGGTACTAAACAAGAGCGTTGGCATTCTATTATATAAACACCTCTTATATTGGGCGGGACAACAAGAAGAATCCATTTCCACTCCCCAGGTAAATAAATATAGGTAAGGAAACTCACGATCAGGCCCACCAAGCTGTGCCACAGCATCAACAAAGCGTTCATGGAGCTCATGCGTCCAGCGTAAGCGTTGCTTTGAGCTCAGATTGGGATTGTTGGTGAGACTGTTCCCTCCATTGACTGGGTCCATTGTACTGCCACCACAATCAAATTGCTGACCATGTACCAATGAGTTGCTTCCAGGTAGACTTAAAGTAGGAACACTGTTTGGCTGATACATTTGTCATTTACCTGACAGAAATAAAATCTAAGTAAGATAAAGTATGAGAATTATTGTTAACATCTCAAACTTCACTACAAGTGGAAAAAGAGTAAGTTGATGAAATACTTGGGGTCAGAAATCCCCACAAAGTAGACTCAATCTTGAACAATTGTTCAGGCATCATTTTATATATGACTTTATTTGATTTTAAACGCAGGCCCTTTAAAATAAGGGGGAAAATAAAATCAACGCAACAAGCCTAACTGATGATCAACTCGACACCTGAACTGAGACTATACATACAATGGTGGTGACTCAAGATAAGAATAACTTCAAGAGCTACTATCTAATAAATGCATATAATCTTTTCATCTTTTCATGTCAACAAATATGTGATGAGTAGCTTTATCAGCACCCAGTTGCCAAACTGAATCATACAATTTACACGTTCAATCGGTTCATGACATTATAAGGCACTAACATATTTGCTACAACATTTAGAACCCATCAACAACCACTCAGATGACCAGAAAGCATAAAATTCTGAGTAGACTTGGGGCTCATACACTCGGATGTAGCATGAGACAATTTTCTGTGAACATGAACAACTATGAAAAAAAATTATAAAAGTACATTCTAAGAAGTAGACCCGACAAAATGTAATTCTGTCTGGTCACGCCTAATTTCCATCTACGGTAGAAGTTGCAGCAACATCATCAACCTAAATGACTAAATCAAGGAAAGTATCAAGCAAGAGACTTAGACCTAAGCAGAGAATGAGGTCCTTTCGATTCTGCTTTTTTTTTTATTAGAAAAATCATTTCAATGATCAAGATGGACTATTTTAGGTTGCTTGTTACTGTGATTCCTTGGGTGGATTCTGTCGGCTGTTATGAAATGATCATCTCATACTTCCCAGAAATGCTGACTGGATTACATTGCAATAGTAATACCAAACAATAACACCTAACCATGAAACCTAAGAAAGGTCGAATAGTATATATGTAGACATAATAAGATGAGATTATCTTGGATCGTAAGCATTAGGAGAATGACAGAGACCAAGTTCGCATTAGATGCCTAATCCCATGTTGAGTAGCATAGAAGAAATAGAAGAACCATCATTTTCACAAGCTAAGAAATTTATTGAAGAGAGCAACTGATGCATGTTGCGAATTTGGAAGGCATTAAATTTGACAAAGTTTCATCACGGAAATACCTCCGAATCAGAAAACGAACCCAAAAGTGAAGTTTCAATACCCAAACGCGAAGAATTACACAACTGCCAGCCGAAACGACAGAAACTCGCGATATCATAAAAACGAAACAATTGATTAGGGTTTTGATTAAAATGTTTAGGACACCGAGAAAGTTTGAAATTTTTCCATCGTCCAAGCGATAGACAGAAGCGCCAGATTCCATGGTACCAAGCATACAAAATTTAGAAATGAGAAACAAGAAAATGAAGGTCAAATCCAAAAAAGGAGAAAAGAACAAAATCAAAGCCAGCTTGAGGAGGTACAGGAAGAGAGAGGAACAGGGAAGACACGAATTTAAAGAAGAAACACCCAAAGGGTGAAAGAAAATGCAGAAGCGGCAGCTACAGAAAGCAGAGAAATGATTGAAAATCGAAGAAATAAGAGCAAAAAGAAAAACTCGAAAGGTTTACGTACCAGATCTAAGAAATGCAAGACATAGAAAATATTGCACACTGCCTCCTTCAAATTCGGAGGAGTGATATGCCTGAAGCTTTACTATATATTGCAGGCAGTTGCAGACGTTCGGAGGAGTAGGGACCAACAACGAGGGGAAAGAAGATAATAAGAACAAAGGGGAGACTGAAAAGTGAAGAAGCTGTTGTGTTATTTTGTGTTTGACCATTACTCTTTCACAGCACAATACCCAACCACCAACCACATTTTTAAATTTCCCACTTCAAACTCCAACTTTCCTGCATTTTTCTGGTTTTATTCCATTAAACCTTCATTTTCTATTTTTCCCTAACCAACTATAAAACTTTTAAACTAATTAAGTAATAACTTCTATAGAAAGTAGTTTTGATATTCTAAAATAAACTAATTTTATTAATGTATATAAAATTATTATTAGGTACTTATAATAAAAATTAAAGAGAATATAAGAATTAGTTTATCTATTTTAATTATATCATGTCAGTTTTGTTATATGTGAGTCAATTAACTAAGTCTTACGGATGGAGCATTACTAATTTAGTGATGCATAAAGTAAAATCAAATAAAAAAAATTGAAACCCAAGGAACAATTTTTTATGAAAAGGCCCAAGAAAAAATATTTGATCAAAGATAACAATTACAAATATAAACTACTATACTCCCACCTTCTATAATATAAGATACAATTAATTAATTTAAAAAATTATTAAAATTAAATAAATTATTTAATTATAATATATATTAATTATTATTAAATTATATATTAATTTATAAGTTAAACTAATTTTTAAAAAACTAATGAATATAAATACTTTAAAATAATATATTTATTTTTTAATATTACTAAATTAATCCATTTGATTTTATATCACGGAGGTAGTATTAAAAAAATCTATATTCAAACAATTTTTCAGATATATCAACAAAAATTAATCACCAATATAATATATAAAACTGAAATGATCTAGACATTAATTATGTTTTTAAAGAATCTCCTGAAATCGGTGGCAATCAGTTGACACTTGACAAGAATTTGAAGACTTCCATGCATTGCACGTTTGGGTGTTTAGAATAAGAGTAGTTATAACAAAATATATTGATCTTTTTAATTTTAAATATATTGATCTATTTTTTAGATAAAAAAATATTTTATATTTTTTAATTATTACTACTAAAAAAATGACTTTTAACAACTTTAAAAATAATATTTTATAACAGTTTTATGAGCAATGTGAGTTAAACTCTATTATAAGTCTAACATTTAACGACAGTTTTAAAATTGCTGTTAAATGATAAATTTATATTAGAAATTTTGATATTAATATTGTCATTATAGTATAATACATTAATAACGGTTATATTATTAATTGCCGTTAATGTATAACTTTTCCACCGCCTTTAGTATTTTTTTTTATTTATAAGCTTTCAACAACGGTTTTTTTTATTTATAAGCTTTACACTGTTTTTTTCTTAAAACCATCATAAAAAGTTTTTTTTAATTATTTATTTTATTTATCATTTTATGCCATACTGCATTTAGTATAGTCAAGATAAACTAATTAATTCTATGCATCAAAGTATGAAAGTCAATAATCTCAAAATGCAAATGGTCATACAATCATCTAAATTTGTAAACTTTGAATGAACCTATATATCTGTACATCGTATATAAAAGAAGAAAATTATTAAAGATGAATCCTAAACAAATTAAAAGACAATTTTAGGCATCAAAATAATAAACAAAAGTATATTTCATCACATTTACAAAATAATAAATAAATATAAGAACAAAAAAAATATTAATCATGCAATGAATTAAATAATTAAATGGAAATTTATTACAACAGAATAAACTAATTTTCTATTAATTTATATCTACCTAAATTTCTTTACAATGATAATCCCTAATAGCATATCCATCATCTTCCAATGTTGGCATTTTATCTTTTGAACTAACAAAATACATCGCTTCAGCCACAACTATAACCCTTCTGTTCTACATTATACTTTTGCCATCTTGGGCTTTTGTGTAAAAAAGAATAGCCATTTATGTCATATTCTTCCTAACACAACTTCAAAACGATGCCCTACAGCTAGCCTTTGTATTATTTCAGAATGATTGTTAGCCTTTAACACTTCTTGCTTGAACTATTTTGCAAAAAACCTGTTGTGTTTATTAGTTAGTTGCACATCGCTCTTTCTTGGGTTCATATTTCTGAGCATATTCTTGTGAGCATCCAAATATGGTAGAACTTCATCTTTATTGTTCAAAATATAAAGATATATTTGCATCACCAATTCGCGAGACATGCGTTTCAATTTGACACCATGAGTTCCTTACTTTTTCCCCTGGTCATGCCGAGATTGAGAAAGTCTAATTTCCTTTACCCTAACAAGATATGAGTTACAAAACTCAACTTTCTCCTCAACTATATACCACTCAACAATTGATACCTCCGGTCAATAAGGATTTTTAGAATACCCTTCAAGGATTTTTATGTATATGTCCAATGGGTACATTCACTTTAAACACATAGGGCCACAAAGTTTAATCTCACATTCCAGGTGAATAAACAAATGGACCATGATGTCAAAAAATGTTTGAGGGAAGTGTATTTCCAACTGGGAGAGGATAACATAACATTCATTCTCTAATTTATCCAACTCAATAAGATCAATCAGTTTATTACAAATAGCATTGAAGAACATACACTATAGCCTAACAAATAATATTTTTAATTTTATTTAAAAATAAGGATAAAAATTGGGATGTTACACTTAACACTATAGCCTGACAAATTTCTATATGCCAGAAAGTCATTTATCGTGGTAAAGATCATGGTGCGGAGTTTATATTTCTCTTCTTTGTATGCATAAAAAACATCAATACCGTCCTCTCACAGTTTCTTCAAATCATCAATCAAATGTGCCAAGTACATATTTATATCATTTTTTGATTGTTTTGACCAAGAGATCATCAAAGACAACATAATGTACTTTCATTTCATGTACAATGAGAGAGGCAAGTAAATCACAAGGAGAACTGGCCAAGCACTATGTGTGCTATTGAGATTACCACACGGATTGATGCCATTTGTACATAGCCCAAGCTAAAGATTTCTAGGCTCATAACCAAATTTAAGAAATTTCTGATCTATTGTCTTCCATTGAGGAGAATCAGTTGGGTGACAAAGTTGTCTATCGTTTATTTTTCTATCGAAATGCCATCTTAAGTTATATGTATATGTGGCATTAGCAAACAAACATTTAATTAAACCTTAGTATTATTCGAATATACCAAAACACCTTTGAAGGAGAGCTTTTGGTAATCTCATCACAGTCATCATCGTCTTCCTTTACTTTGTATCTTGAAGTACCACATTTAGGGCACTTATTCAGCCCTTCATACTCATTTATGTACAATATGCAGTCGTTATGATACGTATCTATCTTCTTATATGACAAACCCATCAGACATAATACTTTCTTTGCCTCACATTGATCTTAGTAGTGTATTTCCTACAGGAAGGGTATCACTCAACAACTCGAGCAATCCCGTCAAAGTAGAATCAATCCAACCATTTCTCGATTTTAAATTTATCAATTGCAATACAAATTTTAACCTTGTGTACTCATCTTTACTCCCCAAATACAATAGCATCTTAGAATCATTTAGCAAACTTTCAAGTATAGGAGAGTACTTTGAAAAGGATTCGGTTCCAATATCATGAAACATATCCAGAATTCTATCCACAAAGTTATCGTTCACAACTTCCTCAGGTAAAGGAGTTCACCTAATCTCACAGTGCCAAATCTAATTTGTATATCTTAAATTTATCCCATCACATATAAGATACTCTCTTATATCAGGAATATACAGTATGTTATAGTTGAAAGGACAAAAGAAAAACCCATCCATTTTCTTCAAAATATTCTTCTGAGCAAATTTAAGAAACCTTTTTACCCCGTCTTCATATTTCTTAGTAGTTCTCTTAGCTTTTATTCAATTATGATACATTATTCCCTTAAATAAAAATAATCTCAAATGGTAACCAAATCCATCAAATAGGAAATAAATAGGAACCAATATTTTTATAAGCCAGTTAACAAACAAATAAAACAACCAAACAATTAATAAAAATACAAACAGATTCAAAAAATTTGAAACACGTACCCATAAATAAATAGAAACCAATATAACAAATTAAAACTACAAATATCAAGTCTTCAATACAAGGATGATAACCCATAAGATGTATTAATAATGAAGTTAAACAGTGACTTATGGGACTGGCGAAGTAGAACGATGACAAAAATTATGGAGAATGAATTTATCGACGAAGATAGGCACCAAAAATAGGAAGAAAATGCTAGAAAAATACGTTTAATCAATTATGTCATTGTTTGGGAGAGCAACATAACACACAAGCTATGAAAAAGTAAAACTGATATTGTAATTTGCGTGAGGGATTTTGAAAATTTGTGAAATTTTACATAACAATTTTACACTAAATCACTGTAAAATTGAATTTTAATGGTAGTTCTTAGTTGAACTGTCGTCGCCGTTATAAAGTTTTAAAAATGCTACTTATTTATAAATATGTCAAGACGTTTCTTTACGGGATTTTTTCCTTTAACGGCCATGAGATAGCATCGTGATAAGTGTTTTTTCTAGTACTATATAAATTTATTGACCAAGATATTTTTAGTTAAATCTTTGTTGAGTCTAAAAAATAACTTTAAATTAATAAAAATAAATTGATACTAATTAGATTGAAATATGAAGTAATTATTATTTTAGAATTTACACTGCGATTTTACATTAAATCCGTAAAATTGAATTTTAACGATAGTTCTTAGTTGAACTGTCGTCGCCGTTATAAAGTTTTAAAAATGCGACTTATTTATAAATATGTCAAGACGTTTCTTTACGGGATTTTTTCCTTTAACGGCCATGAGATAGCGTCGTGATAAGTATTTTTTCTAGTAGTATATAAATTTATTGACCAAGATATTTTTAGTTAAATCTTTGTTGAGTTTAAAAAATAACTTTAAATTAATAAAAATAAATTGATACTAATTAGATTGAAATATGAAGTAATTATTATTTTAGAATTTACACTGCGATTTTACATTAAATCGCCGTAAAATTGAATTTTAACAGTAGTTCTTAGTTGAACTGTCATCGCCGTTATAAAGTTTTAAAAATGTGACTTATTTATAAACATGTCAAGACGTTTCTTTACGGGATTTTTTCCTTTAACTGCCATGAGATAGCGCAGTGATAAGTATTTTTTCTAATAGGATATAAATTTATTGACCAAGATATTTTTAGTTAAATCTTTGTTGAGTCTAAAAAATAACTTTAAATTAATAAAAATAAATTGATACTAATTAGATTGAAATATGAAGTAATTATTATTTTAGAATTTACACTGCGATTTTACACTAAATCGTCGTAAAATTGAATTTTAACGATAGTTCTTAGTTGAACTGTCGTCGCTGTTATAAAGTTTTAAAAATGTGACTTATTTATAAATATGTCATGACTTTTCTTTACGGCGTTTTTTCCTTTAATTGCCTTGAGATAGCGCCGTGATAATTATTTTTTTGGAAAAATGACATTTAAGTCCCATATAAACAACTGAATGACAAAAAAGTCTCAAGAAATGACATAATTAATGTCAAGTCCCATGGGACCTCATATGAATTTTTTCTAATTGTAAAAAGACATAAATATCCTTGAAATTTTTCCTTAAGCAAGCGTCTTCCGCGATAGTAAGATACGGATACCCGATAGTGGGGTTTACCCCTCCATCGGGGAAATAATAATCCATGTACCTGCAACTAACAACCCCAGCGCCTGAAATAATAACCCCAACACTTGCAACTAACAACCCTATCAGCTATAACTAATAACCCTATCAGCTGCACTTACAACCTCTCCACTTGAAATAACAACCACAGCACTTGCAACTAACAGCCCTAGCCCCTACAACTAACAACCCCATCAGCTGTACTAAAAACTCCAGCCCCTACACTAACAACCCCATCAGCTGTAACTTATAACATAGCACCTGCAATAACAACCCCATTGTCTAAAATAACAACCCTAGCACTTGCAACTAATAACCCCATCAGCTGTACTAATAACCCGAGCCACGATGATGAGTAAATCCACCTGCAACACAGTGTACTGTTCTCTTATTTCATAGCAAAATGTGCCAATACTGTACTGTAGCAGCTGTGTCACTATCAGATAATTTCACGTTTCTAGTTGATGGTGTTTAGTACAGCTGATGGTGTTATTAGTTGCAGGGGCTGGGGTTGTTAGTTGCAGGTGCTGTGGTTGTTATTTTAGGTGAAGAGGTTGTAAGTGCAGCTGATAGGGTTATTAGTTATAGCTAATGGGGTTGTTAGTTGCAAGTGTTGAGGTTATTATTTCAGGCGCTAGGGTTATTAGTTGCAGGTACAGGGGTTATTATTTCCCCGATGGAGGGGTAAACCCCATTATCGGGTATCCGTAGGTAAACCCCACTATCGGGTATCCGTATCTTACTATCGCGGGAGACGCTTCCTTAAGAGAAAATTTTAAGGATATTTATGTCTTTTTACAATTAGAAAAAATTCATATGAGGTCCCATGGGACTTGACATTAATTATGTCATTTCTTGGGACTTTTTTGTCATTCAATTGCTTACATGGAACCAATATATTTTTAGTTAAATCTTTGTTGAGTCTAAAAAATATCTTTAAATTAATAAAAATAAATTGATAATAATTAGATTGAAATATGAAGTAATTATTAGTTTAGAATTTTTGTGTAAGTATATCATAAATAAGATTTATATAATTTTAATAAATATTACATATAAACAACAATTTAATCCCTTCCATAATATACTATCCCAAGTATATTAAGTGTGTGTTTGGGAAGAATCCAAACCTAGGTTTTAAGCCTAGATTTGGGCAAAATTTAAATTTTGAGAAATTTTAAAATAAACAATTATATTTGTTCAAATGGGCTTTTGGACGAAACCATGGTTTAAAACTAAGGTTTCAGATAAACTGGTCAGAGTAACTCATAGAATAGTAAAATAGCTTATAAACTAACTAATTACTATATTGCCTATATTTTTTCTTACATACTCTCTCATATTTTTTTACACCTCTCTCCTACTTTTTCTTACACCTCTCTCCTACTTTTTCTTACATAATCTCTTATTTCTTTTCTTACACCCTCTCTCATCTCTCCTCTCATATATTATCTCTCATCATTTAATACTCATATCCTTTTTTCGTAATTTACCAATAATAAAAGTATTTCTGAAAATAACTATCCAAACACTCGTTTTTTCAAAACCACTTTTTTTATAAACTCTTCTCCAAAAGTCATTTTCTAAAAGCTACCCAAAAACCCTTTTTTCATAAACCGTTTTCTAAAATCTTATCCAAATGGACCATAAGTGTGTGTTTGGCACCATGGTTTGAAAAGCCCTTTTGGGTAAAACTTTGATTTTAGAAAATTTTAAACAAACAATCATATTTGTCTAGAAGTGATTTTGGGCAAAACCATGGTTTTTAATAAGTTATTGAAACTAACTTTTGGAATAATAAAAGAACTTATAGACTATCTAATTACTATCTTACCTTTATTTTTTCTTACATCCATCTCTCTTCTCTACCTTTTCTCCTCTCTTCTCTCTTCTCTCTCCTCTACCCTATCATCTCTCTCCTCTCTCTTCTCTACCATCTCCCATCTCTCCTACTTTTAATCAAATCATACATTTTTTAGTAATTTATCAATATGAAAAGTGATTTTACTATTAATCATCTAAATATCTCTATTTTCAAAATTTATTTTTTCCAAAATCTATTCTCTAAAAGTTAATCCAAACAGGCCCTAAGAGTACATAAAACTTATCTTATTTTATAATTTTTTATCAATGCATTAAATTATGAAGGATGAAGAGGATATTGAAGAGGCAAGAATGGAGGATACAATTCATTATACGTTGTGTATGTCCTAACTGTGTCTCTACAATAATATCCCTGACATTAAATGACATGTCTACATCAATTATCAATGCAGCAACTTCTGAAGCAGATGGAATGTTGTAAGTGTGTCCATCGTGTTGCCTTGTTGATCTTCAGGTCATGTGTATGGTAATGTTCCATCCTTGGCTTTAGGGAGTATCATTACAATTTTTGAAGTTTTTTTTAATTAAGCAATTCATATGTAGTATTTAACAGTTAAAATTATTGTTATCTGACATCTCCAAGACCGTTGTTTAACTTTGTTAGGGATTATCATTGTTATCTGCAACTGGAACCATATCTTAGCCACCCGCCGCCTGGTATACAAAAACCACTGACAGTAGTGAACAGAAAATTTTCACCTGTTCTGAATAAAAAAGCAGCATTGCCAAGCGGATATCAGCAAGGCAACCGTTTCAGTATGGAACAAGATATGGCATCGCTACTCTGAGTTATTGAAAGAACGATTTCTTAATATATGCTAAGAGAAAGACACATGAATTCATATATAGACAGAGGTTCGGGATATCAAAAAGCATGCAAGGATATATAGAGAATGAAATAACTTGTATCCAAGTTTTGTTGAAACCGTATGTGCTGGTTATCTCCATACATTCTAATTTAAAGCATATGTACCTCTGAATATCGTTAGTTTTTTCTTTAAATTTGATGGAAGAGAACAAGAAGCTCCGTGCCAAGTGATACCATCCCCAAACGATATTTTTCAGTACAACATTGTCTGTCAACTTCTCTTCTTTAGCATATAACTTGATTTCTTCATCTTGCCCCCCCGCCCCCTTACTTTTTGGTGATTTGGCTTTGTCAACTTCCAACATAGTAACTCTTGAATTCTGAATTATCATGGCATTGTTGAAAGATGAATTCTGATTATTGATTTTAATTGTTGCAAATATGATTATCCCAATTCTGAATCTGGTCTTTAAGTTTTAATAATTAACAAACACATTGGTATAGGAATTTTGTATGGATATATAAAAATTTTACAATTAATGTTCTAATTTATAGTACAAAAGATTAAAACAATTTGTTTAATGACTACATATAATTGTAAGTTGTAACCATACTCTGTCCCAAAAAAAAAACTTTAAACATTGTAATGATACTCATTTCTTACAATTTATTATTAATTATTCTTATTGACTATATAATAATTTATTACTGATCTATCATTTTTTTTTAAATTCTAACTATTAGGTATTTTCGCTCCTTTATTAAAACTTTGAAATGTTTTTATCTCAAATTATAATTAAATTAATATATTGGTCTTCATTTCCCCCTGATCTCTTTGAGAAAAAAAACATATTAAGATTATATGTGAGAGAAACCTAACTATTCGTTTCCTAAAATTTCTACCTAACGGCTAAACTAATCATTGTTCGTTCTTACAAGCAATGAATGGAAAACTATGACGAGTATGAGTGTGTGAAGCATAAGTTAGAAGGACCATGAAGCTAACTTTTACTAATGAGAGGCACCAGAAGCAAAGAAATTATTACATGATCTCCTCTTGCGCCTTTTTATATTATGCAGAGAAAAGAAAATTGTCAGAAAGAGAGAAAAGGAAAAGGAAAAAGGAAGAGAAAGATCAAGGATACAGCAAAGCGATGCATTTGTCAGTAGAATTGTTTTGTAACAAGCATGACCAATCCTTGACAGCATGAAAGCATGAGAGAGATCATCGCATTGAACACTATATGGCTATGCTCTAGTACTTCTTTGCCTCCCTCATGAGAACAACCAAATACTATCTGCTCCAGCCCAAACTGAAAGCCGTTTCCTTTGAAATCCCTCTCTTTTTCATTATTTCCCTAAGTTCACTCACAACATCCCATTTCCCAGCAGCTGCTAAAGTGTTTGATAGTGAAACATATGCCCCTGGTCTTCCATCAGCATTCAACTTGAAAAGCTCATCTGCTGCTACTTTTGCCATTTCTATATTACCATGGAGTCTGCATGAACTAAGTAGAGCAGCCCAAACATCAGAATTGGGTCTCTCAGGCATCCTTATCACAAAGTCCCAAGCTTGATGCAACCTTCCTGCTCGTCCTAACAGATCAACCATACAAGCATAATGTTCCATCCTCGGCTTTAGTGAGTATTCTTTCTCCATACTGTAAAAGATCTCCCAACCCTTATCTACAAGCCCAGCATGAGCACAAGCTGAGAGAACACTAAGGAATGTCACAAAATTAGGTTCAATGCAATGTTCTTTCTGCATCCTCCAAAATAGATCAAGTGCTTCGTTTGAAAAACAATTCTTCCCATATCCATCAATCATAGATGTCCATGAAAAAACATTCTTTCCGGGCATGTGGTCGAAAACTCTTCGAGCATCAGCCACTCTTCCGCATTTGGAATACATGTCTATTAAAGCACTTCCCATTTTTATGTTAAAGAAAAGCTGAGTCTTTATCAGCTGACTTTGTACTTGCTGACCAAGTTCAAGTGCTGCAAGTTTTGAACAAGCACCAATTATACTAGCAAATGTAGAAATATTTGGTCGAAAGTTCATCCTTTGCATGTCAATATAAACTTCAACAGATTTCATAGCATGTTCAGATGATTTACTATATCCTTCAATCATTGCATTGAATACTACAATATCCTTCTCTACTGTTTTGTGAAATATATATTCAGCATCTTCCACAGAGCCTTGATTCATGTAACCAGAAATGAGGGACGTTGAACATATCACATTCTTTAATAACATCATATCAAACACAATCCTTGCGTAAACAACCTTCCTATTCTTAACATAAGAGTCAACAAGAGCCGTAGAAAGAACATCATCTAGCTCCACATCAGATTTGAAGACTTGGGCATGTACCACTCTTCCAAGATCTCCGAGAGTGACATTACCAGAGGAAGAAGTTGATGCTTTTAAAATCATTGAAAAAGTATAACCATCAGGTTTTCCACCCGAGATTAACAGCCAACGCACCAAATTGATGGATTCGTCAACTTGTCCATGTTTAAGGTAGCCGCTGATCATATAATTATAAGCAGATAGAGTTTTCTCAGGCAATCCATCAAACATTTGGCGTGCAAATCTCAAAGAGTTACATTTCAAATACAATATTAAGAGTTTGATGGAAATATTCTTGTTTGGAACAAACCCAGTTTTCAGAACGTGGGAATGAATATATAGACCATCGGAAGGAGTATCTGAATTGATGTGATGCTGTAAAGTATTGGATAGCAGGATAGTGGGAGAAAAAGAGTTTTGGGCTGGCGAAGTAGTTTGTTCATTGGATGGGACGAGAGAAATATTCCTGTGGAGTGATGAGAAGACACGTGTAACTACAAACGGCCTCCCATTTTTCATGTTCCCGCCGTTGAACTGATATTGCGTCGGTGGGCAAGTTTGTCAGAGCAGAACCAATACAAGCAAACCCTTCCGGGTCGCCGACCAGACCAGAAAAGGAACTGAAGTATGCCAGCCTCAGCAAGACAGCCTGAGCCGAAAACATCTATCGAGTCCCGAGCACACCATTCTTTTCACTGTCTAATAAATGGATTGGGATCGTCGCAGCTTCTTCATAATCACCTTGCCTCCTCTTCTTTTATGTATCTGTTACCTTATTTTACGTGTGTTTGGCTCTTAAAAAAGGGAGAAGAGGAAAAATTTTAATGGAGAAAAAGAAAAAAAGAGGAAAGAGAAGGAATTTTATTAATAAAAAAAAGTGTTTAAAAAAACTGTATTTTAAAAAAATGTTTTTAAGAAATTAAAAAATACGCTCTTAAAAAAACTCAAAGACACTTTTTTAAAGTGTTTTTTTTAAAAAAAAACTATTTTTTAAAAAAACATGTTAAAATATTGTTTTTAAAAAAATTTAAAAAATACGTTTTTTAAAAAAATTGAAAACACTTTTTTAAAGTGTTTTAAAAAAATTGAAAAAACACTTTTTTAAAGTGTTTTTAAAAATTAAAAAAAATGTTTAAAAGAAAGGCTAGCGGATGCATAGATTTTTTTTTAAAGGGAAAGGATAAAAGAAGAGGAGACAAGGTGATTCTCATAAATTTTGAGACAAGCTACTTCTGAGATGATCTCGTTTCAAGTAAACAAAGATGTGATGAGTAGCTTTATCAGCACCCAGTTGCGCAACTTTTTTTTTTGTTATAAGAAATTTTTGGCAAGAGGTTGCGGTTCAACTAAAATCAAAAGTTAAAGTGAAATCTCCCTTTCTCCTAAATGATATTAATATTAGGTAAGACGAGCTATCTATTATCCTTAAGTGTAAATTTATGCATCTAAGAGTTAGGATATCTCTTCAAACACTATGTCTGGAACCACAATAAAATGATAATCCTCAAAAATCGAATATATTCTAAATAATAATATGTCTCATCCCTACTCTAATTAAATTCTATACAACATACAATTTCTTGGTATAATCATACAACATTTACACGTTAAATCAATTCGCAACATTATATGGCCCTAACATATTTGGTACAACATTTAGAACCCATCAACAACGACTCAAATGTGAAAGCATATAATCCTAAGTAGACTTGGGCTCATACACTAAGATGTAGAATGAGGCAATTTTCTGTGAACATGAACAACTATTGAAAAAAAAAGAAAAGAAAATGATATCAGGTCCCATGGAAGAAATTAAATAAGAAAAATTCCAAAAATATCTTAATTAATTTCAAGTCTCTTGGGACCTTATATGCATTTTTCATAATTATCAAAAGACATATCTGCCCTTGGGAAATAAAAACACAATAGAGAGCAAATATGAATTGACGGGCTTTGCTATGGAAATAAGAGTACAAAGTGTGACAAGGAAGATAGTATATGATGACTCGAATGGTGTGTTTGCAGCTAAATTTTGTCGTCATTGTGGCTAGACGTTGAGGAAGAATTACTGTAAATGTTGTCACTTCTAACTATGATATGAGAAAGTGAAGTCTATTGCTATTAAACTCAATAAAGTCCGTCACTACGTCATCGTCCTGGTACCTATGATAGTGTGTGGCTGAAGTGTGAGGTATAAAAGGTGACCCATATAAATATGGACATTGTGTTTGTAGCATGACTTTTTTTATCATTTGAGTTTTGGGTGAACTGTATTTATGTAGGGTTTTAAAAGTTATGTCCATTTTTCAGAAATTTATTACACCTGATAGCATATGAAATATAACACCTGCCTATTGAACATAACAACATTCTTTCCGCAACATCTTAAAAACTTACATTTCTTGAAAAATGTTCAATTACATGTATTCTTTGTAAATTTGACAGTCCAAAATACTTGGGTTAGTAACTTTTTTCTTCTAATGTATGGGCTTTTTGCCACCTGCATGGGACAAAACTTGTTCCCTTTGTGAGTTATTGGGGTGAGTAATAAGCTAAAACAAATAGTCAACCTCATTTGGTGGAGGTCTTCAACTGAGTAACTTGGTATAGTATAACATTCCTCATCTACGGTGTTATCATCCCAAGTCTTTAATCACAACAACACAATAACCCTACATGAATGCCTGCATTTAGTACATTAATAGAAGAACATGCATTGAGTCAGTTACAAGCAACAATAAAAATCAACTACTGGTGGAGGTAACATGCTCACGTGTCTATTTGGACATGTAATTCCAGCCAATTGACTTCAAATTGATCGTACTTCCCAAAACATTTTGGCTTTATTGCATGGAGTATTTTGAGGAAGCAACACTTCTGCACAGGCAGAATGCAGAGGAAAAAAATCAAATCAACTATATTGGTAACAATGACCAATAATAGCTAAGTACATAACAAACTATACATTAAGAAATACATACACAACTGTTGGCCACCCATTGCTTCTCCTTGAATATATGTTGCCTACTCGTTGTCTTCTTCTTGCGCTTACCTTTCTTGTCATCCCTACATGCTTCATTAGCTCACTGCGTTTGTAACTTCATATATATTATGGTATTAACCAACGAGTCAAGGGCGCAAAATTGCATTTTTCTTAATGTCAAAAACATAGTAGAACCAGTGGTCGTTTAAGCAAACAGGTCCAAAAATGAAATCACAATCACCAATATTGTACCCAATGTGTTCTGTCAATATTTGTGTTTCATTCCCTTCAACTGACCACAGTAGGGGATTGTCCAACATTTTTCCCATGAAATGTGCAAAAAAGATGTATCTTCTGACTGAACCAATCCATTCCTTTTCATCTTGAACCAATGTCTTGGTCACCATGATCATTACCTATAAATAGAAACAGGAAATCAGCAAACCACCAATAATGTATGCACATCAATCAAAGTTGTTAAGGAAAATTGTCTCACACTGGTGCTTATCCATACTCTACTACTGAGGCAATATAGCTCATCACGAGTTAGATGGCAACCATTCATCTCTACAAAAATTCTACATCAATTAACACTACAATCACGCACTCAGATTTGACGGAGCAAATAAGATTTATAGCAGGTAATGACAATTAAATACTTACTCTTGCTTCTCAGAACTAGCACATTGACTTGTGCACATGTGAAATATAGCTTCCTTTTCTTCTACCTTCTGTATTTTCTTGCTAACCGTCGCCTTTGTCTCTACGAAGTAGGGAGATCTAACAGCTGATTTATTTTTTCTCTTTGATCTTCTTAAAAGTGTTTTCCCTATTCATTCCCTTCCTTCTGTCCTTTGTATGTCCTTCCGCCTTCGTTACCATATTCCGTTTCACTTGTTTCCTCACCACCTTACCCATCTCCTTTCTCTCCACCTCTGTCTTCACTTTCATCACCACCTCCATTGCCCTCCCGACCTTCATCTGCACCTTCATCTTGACATTGATATGCTGCTTCATTCACCTCTCCGCCATAATTTCCACCTTCCTTTTCCCCTATAAGGCTACGATGAAGAGCCAATAGTTATTTACCTACCATGGTCATGATTTTAGTGTAACTTGCCTTTACTAACTGAAAAAGAGAAACATTTTAGCGCATTGTTAAATTGTATTAAACTGACAAATGAAAGCAATTTGTGTCATACGTACTGGGTGAATAAGGTCAATATTTGGATTAAACATTGTCCTTGCCTGCTGGTCCTCGCTAGTGTTACGATGTAGAACACCTTGGTTGCTATCCTTTTCTAACCGTGTTCTTGCCTATACCTCATCATCATTCCAATAAGTAATGGTATCCCCGACCTCATAGGCTTTTTCCCAACCCAATGGAAACATTTGGAGACAATAAATCTGCATTTCACATTATGCATAAGTTAAGAACATATTTCAACTTGCATTGCCGGTTAATTGTTGTGACACAAAATGTTAACCTAAAGACACTTACCATGAGAAAGTATAAGTAGCCTCCTATATTTTTTCTCCCACCGGCATCCCCTTTCCTCAACTCTTCGTAATAATCTTTAATAGAGTCTACCAGTTAGTTAAGAACAAAAGTACACCAATCAAACTCCATGTACACATCCTTAGTCGAGGCCATTATCTTTAACACCCTGTTGCTTACATATGTACATGAGCTAGGGCTTAATAGGATCCCTAGGTTGAACATCACAAAGAGGAACTCAAACTCAATATTTTCTTTCTCCTCAACCAACCAAGCTGCTATTATCGTGTATGGCACCTTCCCATACACCTTTAGATCCATGAACTTTTGGTTATCAGACGTCGTTGGCATTATTTTAGACCCATCAAATGGCAAGTACATAACCTTATTCTCATCTATTGCATCCATTTCATAAGTCTTCCTTCTTATTGAAATTATTTTGGTCAGCGAGTCAAAAGCACGCATAAACACCGCACATAAATCATGCTGAATATGTGGGTAGCTTACGCGTACTAATTTATCAAACCCAATCACCCTCAACCTCTCTATTCTCTTTTCCCTCCCCTTCAACACCTTGTAGATATCCATGAACTACTTTGGTGCACATCTTGTATAGAAAGGCACAACATATTTCTTCTCTTTCCTTGGACCTCTTAATTCCTTCGCCCTCCTTTTATATTCAAATCTCTCATGCTCTTCCAATTTATTCCTACCTTCCGTAAATGATCCACCAGCGTCTTCTAATGACATCTTCTTCTACGGGTTAACATTATTTTGCTCTTCAACAAAGAGTGTGTATCTAGAGAAGTTACAACTTATTGGGTTGCCTTTATATTGGCCATCTTTTTATCCTACAATAACCACTTTCATCAATAGAATGAATTATTACTCAATATTTTAATTCAAATAATCACGACACAGTGGTGCAAATGCAGAAGTATCAAAATTAAATAAGCTAATGATGATATTTTAAAAGAATTGGCAAAATAGCTCTGTGAACAGATATTTCGTTCTGAGACTGAAGCTACTTGAAGAACATTTCCCCTGACTTATTGATGTTGTAACGAGTTCTACTAAAACCAAGGTATTTTTAGCATCTTGAGCTTATATTTTACTAAAGACTGAAGTTTTGGCCACTTGCTTCATTCATCATCCAAATCATCATTGCCTGCCCTCCTCCTACTATAGCCCCTGCTCCAGGTAGTATATTTCTTCCTTTAAATACTACTACTATCTTTATTGAATGTGTGAAATATAATATACACAAGGGAGGCATTGACCTTCCAAGTAGAACAATATTTTAGTTTACTGACGAAGTTCATTGCAAGAGCGTGACACTGAACATAAGAGTCATTTTAGGCGAGGAGGAATCTATTAAAGGTACCTGCAAGTCATTGTGTTTGTAGCAACCTATGTGTTTACAAGTCGTTGGACATAGTCTATTTTCTCTTCTTTTTGAGTGTTACTGGACATAAAAGGAAATATATGAAAACTCAGTTATTGAGTCCTTATTAATTCATGATTGAATAAAACATAGAACCAGAGGGATACACACTGGATTTTTCTTAGTTGTTATATTCGCTAAATTCACTAGTATAAGGAAGGTAAGGCTAAGAAGAAACAATTAGGAAATTTTTTTTGTTATTAAATATAATGTAAGATGAACAAAAGGTCAAGAAACTAAAAGTCCCTTGTCTTTAGTAGAACTCGTTACAACATCAATAAGTCAGGTGAGGTGTTCTTCAAGTAGCTTTAGTCTCATAATGAAATATCTATTCACAGAGTTATTTTGCCAATTCTTTTAAAATATCATCATTAGTAATAAATGGTTTATTTGATTTTGATACTTTTGTATTTACACCACTGGTGTCTTGATTATTTGAATTAAAATATTGAGTAATAATTAATTCTATTGATGAAAGTGGTTGTTATTGTAGGATAAAAAGATGACCAATATTGGAAAAAGTGAAGGCGGCCCAAGAAGTTGCAACTTCTCTAGATATGTACTCTTTATTGAAGAAAATGCTAACCCACAGAAGACGTAATTAGAAGACGATGATGCATCATTTAAGGAAGGTTGGAATAAATTGGAAGAGCATGAGAGATTTGAATACAAAAGGAGGGCGGATGAATTAAGAGGTCTAGGGAAAGGGAAGAAATAAGTCATGCTTTTCTACACAAGATGTGCACCAAAGCAGTTCATAGATGTCTACAATGTGTTGAAGGGGAGGGAAAAAAGAATGGAGAGGTTGAGGGTGATTGAGTTTGATAAATTAGTGCGCATAAGCTGCCCACATATTTAGCATGATTTATGTGGGGTATTTATGCGTGCTTTTGACACGCTGACCAAAACAATTTCAATAAGAGGGAAGAATTATGAAATGGATGCAATAGATATGAATAAGGTTATGTGCTTGCCATTTGATGGGTCTAAAATAATGCTAACGGCGTTTGATAACCAAAAGTTCAAAGACCTAAAGAAGGTGTATAGGAAGATGACATACACGATAATAGCAGCCTAGTTGATTGAGGAGAAGGAAAATGCTGAGTTTGAGTTCCTCTTGTGATGTGCAACCTAGGGATCCTATTAGACCCTAGCTCATGTACATATGTAAGCGACAGGGTGTTGAAGATAATGGCCTCGACTAAGGATGCGTACATGGAGTTTGATTGGTGTACTTTTGTTCTTAACCAACTGGCAAACTCTATTAAAGATTATCACGAAGAGTTAAGGAAAAGGGATGCCGATGGGTGAAAAAATATAGGAGGCTACTTATACTTCCTCATGGTAAGTGTCTTTGGGTTAACATTTTTTGTGTGTCACAACAATTAACCGGCAGTGCAAGTTGAAATATGTTATTAACTTATGCATCATGTGAAATACAAACTTATTGTCTCCAAATATTTCCATTAGGTCGAAAAAAAGCCTCTGAGGTTAGGGATGCCATTACTTATTGGAATGATGATGAGGTGTAGGCAAGAACACGGTTGGAGAAGGATAGCAACCAAGGTGTTCTACATCGTAACACTAGCGATGACCGGCTAACAATGACAATGTTTAATCCAGATATTGACCTTACTCACCCAATACGTATGACATAAATTGCTTTCATTTCTCAATTTAGTACAATTTAACTAATGCGCTAAAATGTTTCTCTTTTTCAGCTAGTAAAGGCAACTTACACTAGAATCATGACCATGGTAGGGAAAGAACTATTGGCTCTTTAGCGTAGCCTCCTAGGGGAAGAGAAAGGTGAAAATGATGGCGGAGAGGTGAATGAAGCAGCAGATCAATGTCAAGATGAAGATGCAAATAAAGGTCGGGAGGGCAATGGAGGTGGTAATGAAGGTGAAGATAGAGGCGGAGAGAAAGGAGATGAGAAAGGTGGTGAAGAAACAAGTGAAGCGGAAGGTGGTGATGAAGGCAGAAGGACATACAAAGGATAGAAGGAAGGGAATGAACAGGGGAAACACTTTTCAGAAGATCAAAGAGGGAAAAGAAACTAACTATTAGATCTCCCTACTTCGAGGAGACAAAGGCAAGGGTTTGCAAGAAAAGATAGAAGGTGGAAGACAAGGAAGCTATATTTCACATGTGTACAAGTCAGTGTGCTAGTTATGAGGAGCAAGAGTAAGTATTTAATTGTCATTACCTGCTACAAATCGTATTTGCTCTATCAAAACTGAGTGCCTGATTGCAATGTTAATTGATGTAGGGTTTTTATAGAGATGAATGGTTACCACCTAACTCGTGGTAAGCTATGTTACCTCAGTAGTAGAGTATGGATAAGCACTAATATGAGACAATTGTCCTTAACAACTTTAATCGATGTGCATACAATACTAGTGGTTTGCTGATTTCCTGTTTCTATTCACAGTTCTTGGTAGCAAATGTAAAAGGAGTATAGCAAACTTATTCACCTTCATCAAACTCCACCCTACCTTCCAAAAGATAGAGATACATGAAGGATACAAAAAATTACTTTGGTCACTATCTATATATACATACAAAGCAAAAATCAGTGTGCTATGTATTTGCATAGAAAAATACAGCAAGCTAGCACAATTCATTATCTCGGGTTTGGATTCTTGCATGTCTTCACTGTGTGTCCAGTCTCATGGCATCTTTCATAATGATAAGTCTTTTTGTGTTGAAATTGAGACTCAATCTTTTTAATCTTTAGCCTTCCCAGCGGCTTCCTAATAACTGGGGGTCAAGGAACCTTTCTTTCTGTAGTTCAGACACTATTGGATCATTAGGACATAGACAATCGTGTGTAGCAATAGTCCTTATGGTACTAGCATATATTTTCTCTTGGGCAGATAACATGTAGCAATCATCCATAAATGAGTACATACTGCCATGCATTAGCTTTATTACAGCACATGCATGGACACAAGGTAGTCCACTCATCTGCCAAGCTAAACATATGCATTTACGTGCTTGCAGATCAAGAGTAATTTTAATCACTCCATGATGGCCCCTAGTGTCAACCTAGATTGCGTCACTTCCCTAATATTGGGAATACATACTTGTGGTAACCACAACTTGATGCATCAATTTTGCCTCAATATTTAGGCCAACACCATTTTTCCAATTGATCATTGACATTTTGCTTCTAAGCAACTTCTGAGCCAACTTCTCTTGATGTCAAATATTAGAACAAACATATTGTGCCTCCACTCTTGCAAAATCCATACATTAAATGACTTCGTGAGATAATTAGTAATATTGTCCCATCGTTTGAATGGGAAGTTGATCATAGCCCAACATTGCACATCCCCTTAGGTCTCAACCTATTGTGCTAGCTGTGGACAAAAGGATTGTAGCTTCCCAATTGCGACATTAAAATCTCCCTCAAACCTTGCATATGCAATTCCATCAAGCAAGTTAAGCGCATCCTCCTTTCAGACCCCTGATGCTCGTCCCCTACCTCATATGATTTTGAGAAAAGTGGCATTATAGTTTTCTTTTACATGCCGGTAGTAATAAGCATGTGTAGAACGGGAAAAAAAATAGTCTGAACAACAGTTATGATTGCATTGTTCTGGTCTGACATAATTGTAATCTCTAACGATCATATGATCTCTTTAATATTTTGGAGAAATTAAGTCCACTCATCATTCGTCTCGCCACTACAATAGCATATGCTAAGGGAAATAATTCATTATCTGAGTCATATGGATTTATTGTGAGCATTGTTCCCTGGTATGGACCACTAAGATGATATCCATCTATATACAGTATGGCTCTGTACCCTTACAAAAAAACCTTCAATTGAGCATCCATATGCAATGAATACCCTCTCAAATCTTTTGGACTATGAGTCTTCCCATATAGTAATAGTTCTTGGATCAGTTTCTATAAGCCTCTCACATATCTAAAGAATAATCTTATAAGAATCCTCTGCAACACCATGTATTTCCCTTAGGGCTTGTTCTCAACCTCTGTACGCTTGCCTATAGTACAATCGCACACCATAATTTCTGTACAAGTCCTTGCTTATTTTTTGCATATTCTTATTAATATTACTCATCAAAGCATTAGTCATGAGAGACAATATTAAACTTGACTTTCCATGGTGAGACACAAGTAGGTTTTCTTATGCATTATGCATATGGTGACTTGTGAATCTTTTTATGCTTAAGAATTCTAAATGTTAATGTTCACCCATACAATATGCACCATGTACCACAGGCAGCCATCAACCTTGCACTTCACAATGATCTTTTGTTTATTGTTCTTGATAAATTTGTAAGACAATTTGTGTGCAATGCTGTATTTGTATAGTTTTCTCGAAGTACCCCCGCATTTGGAAATGTTTGACCTTCTCTAACAATCAAGTCCTTCCACTTTGTAGAATTCATTTCACGTGTCGTTGTTAGAATATTTCGTCACCACAAGACACTATTAGCAATACTTCCTTCTCATTTCCCAAAGCAAGTAGAGACATGGAGCATACATTCTCACTTTCAAATAGTTCATCAAACTTGCAGTAAATAATAACTTACTATGTAAATAATGACATCTGCTTACAACTGATATGACAACTTATATTGCAAATTATACAAGATAACATTTTGAAATCAACACAACATATTACTTATACATCTTGATCCTCTATTAGATCATTCATACCAAGTTGTGCACACTTGTTATTTGCTTTCTCTCCTAAGTACACATTGCCACTTTCTCCATTGAACATTATTAAATGCTCAATTCCTTTATCATTAAACATATCAACAAATGTATGTCGATCAAACCTAATAGTAAATTTTATCACAATTTCATCACTTCCTTTCCCAACAAGTGATACTAATAATATTTTGAACTCATCATATGTTATGATTTCCTTTATGGATATTGTTCTTACTTGATCCCAACATATGTATGACCTTCTACATCATTTTCAAACTGTCCCCCCATGTGAATATAACAGAATAAGTTCTTTACAGATAAACTTACAATCAATACTGACAACCTGCACCAAATATATAATATTAACAACTCAAGCACTTACATTAATAACTATATCATACTATAATAATAACTCTTCTTATCCTCGCATATCAAATCATGATCTATCATTCTCACTTCACATGAATCTTTCTAATTTTCATATTTTTTTTACTACATTCAAGTAAACACACCACAACTTAAATATAGTTATTTAAGTTAACCCTTAATAAATATAATTAACCCACAACTTAAATGATGAAAAGATCATGCTACAAACACAATGTCTATATTTACGTGAGTCACCTTTTATAACTCACACTTTAGTAATGACACCTGCACCAAACATATAATATTAACAACTCGAGCACCTACATTAACAACTATCACATACTATAATAACAACTCATGTTGCCCTCGCATATCAGATCATGATCTGTCATTCTTATTTTATAGGAGTCTTTCTAATGTTCATATTTTCTTACTACATTCAACTAAACACACCACAAATTTCTGCAAAATGGACATAACTTTTAAAACCCTACATAAATACAGTTCACCCAAAACTCAAATGATCAAAAAAGTCATGCTACGAACGCAATGTCCATATTTATATGGGTCACCTTTTATACCTTACACTTCAGCCACACACTATCATAGGTACCAGGATGATGATGCAATAACGGACTTCATTAGATTTGATAGCAATGGACTTCACTCATATTATAGTCAGAAGCGACGACATTTAAAGCAATTCTTCTTCAACGTCCAACCACAATGACGGCAAAACCTAGTTGCAAACACACCATGCGGGTCATCATTTGCTGTCTTCATCGTCACGCTTTATACTCTTATTTCCACAGCAGAGTGCGCCAATTCATATTTATTCTCTACTACATTTTTATTTCCTAAGGATAAATACGTCTTTTGACAATTACAAAAAAATTATATAAGGTCCCATGGGGTGTAAAATTAATTAAGGTGTTTTTTAGAAAAAATCATTCCAATGATCAAGATGGACTATTTTAGGTTGCTTGTTACTGTGATTCCTTGGTTGGATTCTGTCGGCTGTTATGAAATGATCATCTCATACTTCCCAGAAATGCTGACTGGATTACATTGCAATAGTAATACCAAATAATAACACCTAACGATGAAATCTAAGAAAGGTCGAATAGTATATATGTAGGAATAATAAGATGAGATTATCTTGGATCGTAAGCATTAGGAGAATGACAGAGACCAAGTTCGCATTAGATGCCTAATCACATGTTAAGTAGCATGGAAGAAATAGAAGAACCATCATTTTCACAAGCTAAGAGAATTTATTGAAGAGAGCAACTGATGCATGTTGCGAATTTGGAATGCATTAATTTGACAAAGTTTCATCCGAATCAGAAAACGAACAAAAAAGTGAAGTTTCAATACCCAAACGTGAAGACACAACTGCCAGCCGAAACTACAGAAACTCACGATATCATAAAAACGAAACAATGGATTAGGGTTTACCGAGAAAGTTTGAAATTTTTCCATCGCCCAAGCGATGAGACAGAAGCGCCAGATTCCATGACAAAATTTAGAAATGAGAAACGAGAAAAATGAAGGTCAAATCTAAAAAAGAAAAAAAGAACATCAAAATCAAAACCAGCTTAGGAGGTAAAGAAATAGAGAGGAACAGAGAAGATACGAGTTAAAGAAGAAACACCCAAAGGGTGAAAGAAAATGCAGAAGCGGCAGCTACAGAAAGAAGCAGAGAAATGATTGAAAAACGAAGAACTAAGAACAAAAATTAGGAAGGTGTACGTACCAGATCTAAGAAATCCAAGACACAGAAAATTATCGCACACTCGCTCCTTCAAATTCGGAGAAGTGTTGGGAAAGCTTTACTATATATTGCAGAGTTAAATATATTTGTTGAGATATTATATTAATAATTTAAATATTATTTATAATTAGATTTAAATATGATATGATTATACTTTACAAAAAAATAAATCTAAAATATTAAAATTATAATATAATTTTAGATTTATTTTATATTTTTATTAATATAAAAATTTATTTATATTTTCAATCATTCAATAATTAACAACAATTTAATACTTTTATTTTGCCATTAATTTTAATCTATCAATTTTGATATGGTATTATAACATATCGTTATGATAAGCAATTGGAATGGAGACAAATTTGCTCATGTTAGATAATCTTTTATATCCTTAATCACCTTGCGGATGTTGAGGAAGGAAGCTACCCCTCATTGATTTTTTTTGTTTACATACTCTGAAGAATTAATATATTTCATTTATTATTAAAAAATAGATAAAGGAATTATTTCTTATAAATGGGAACAAAACTACACTCCCAAAATTGTTTTGTAAGTAGCAACAGAGGGAGCATTAATTGAAGCGATACAGTTGTGGAATGCACAAGACTAAGGTCTTAAATCTTAATCTTGTTTTTGCCCCTTAACTTCAGTCATGCAAGTTAGTTAAACGATACGAGATTAGTAAATTGGAATAAACCTTTTTTAATGTTCGATTATTTGATGTTGCTGTTATCACCTATTTAAATTTAAGTATTATGACTAAAATGATGAGTAATCCATTTACCAAGAAGATAGATGACGTTACTATTTTGAGTGATTAACACGGTAGTTCAATTTAATTTGTTTAATATCTTCATTACAAATTACACAAATAGTTCTCTTATCTTTAAAACATCTAATTTCCGTTGTTCTTAAAGACACATGCCACAGTAATAGTTTATTGATAATTGATCATCAGTTTAAAACTTTGAAAACAGTTATTCATTGTAATTACTATTTTGCAGATTCCCAAACAACATTTCTTACATTAAAGAGGAAAAAACAAGAAAGAGAAGAAAGAAGATAGATGGTTCTCGGTCCTAGATAAAGCAGGGTCACCATCGAAAATCAAATCCATGAAGATTTTTGGGCTAGAATAAGTTCCCCTTTTCCATCCAAATCAAGCATTGACGACAACCATATTTGAATTTATTCATGGAACGATTTGAAGAGGGCACATTCTTGTTAACCCCTTACTAGCCCCCCTTTAAACAGTAAGAAAGAGATTCAGAAATTCTTCAAATAAGAACACCCTTGCAGAACCCAAAATAGACTTAAAATATGCAGAATCACCCAAAGTAAATCATCAACACCTTTTTCATGCCTGGAAAAAAAAACTCATCCAGAAAATCACTTTCCTGAACCAATTAGCCCACCATGTTCCCTTGTCGTATAAAGCACCAGAAAAGCAAAGCCAGCTTACGTTTAAATTCAATGAAAACGATTGTCCTACTCTTCACCATTCACATGATCCTATCCGATCCCGACAGTGAACATTGTCACAGTGATGAGCAAACCCAGGCAACAATAGAAGAAAAAGTAGTTAGTACAGCCCATTTAGGTGATGAGGCCATGAACAAACCTCTTTCCGCGAGTTTCAATCGAATCATTGCACCACCTGGCTGTACACATGTATATGCAGTTAATGTAATGGTACAATAGTTGAGAGCTTGAGTTTGAGTTTTAACTGCAAGCACATGAATGCAATGTAGCTTTTGGTTCCCATCAGACTAATGCCGTTTGTCTGAGATAAGATAAAGAACTGAAAGGTTAAAAACTAACAAGCCCAATTTTCTCTAACAGTAAGAAAATGCCCCAAATCTGAAATTTCCACAAGACAAAACCAGAAACTAGTCTTCTTCACTAGAAGCTTTTGGTTTCTCCACAATACCATCCAAACAAGACAAGTACGAATCCAGTATTCTTTACACAACCGACACAAAATTAATGGCAGAGCTCCCTCCTGTAGATGCATGCACCAGAGGAACAATCGGGTCCTCAGTCATGAAAGAAATCAAGACTTTACGCATCTCAAATCAAAGAAGTCCCAGATCAACAATGAGATTTCCTTAGTTAGGGCGAGTCACTAATGTTTACAATGTAGATGCATGTAGCAAGTAAGGAGAAAACAGGAGCAAGTAGCAGGAAGCTCCTACCAGGAATATTATCTATGGTGGATGTATCATCTTCAGGCAAGGGTAGGCCCAAATGGGAGCTCTAGTTTCAGTTACAAGAACCTCAAGTCTGATATGAATTTGCAGGCTTAGTTAATGGTCTCAGAAAGCTTTGAGAAACCCAGCTTCTTGAGGCGATTTGTTAGAGGGGCAGCCCAGGCTTTATCTGAGTTCCCACATTTAATGTTCACAACTTCAACGATGTTAGATATCTTCTTATCATTTTTCTCTCTCATTGGACTTCTGTCCACCACAAAGCTATCAAAACCAAGCATGGGTACTCGATGGCTATGTCTGCCATTAGATTTCGTTTTCTGGGGAATTTTGGGGCTTCTGTGGATTGCACTGCTGCTACTACCTTCATCAAATGATTTTCTTGAATGTAGGTTTTTGGATGTAGTATTACTATAACTCGAAAGTGTTCGAGGTTTAGTTCTTGAAGTTACTGGCTTGTGTGGTGTAGAAGAGATCTGCTGCTCCAATTCCCTTGTCATTAAGGAACTGATTGTTCCAATGGTCCCTACCTTAATGGATCCTCCACCTCCCTTGATACCTTCCAGAGTATGAGCCTGAGCCATGCTTATGTTTGGTCACCTAATTGTTTGTAAACTGTAAGATGTAAATGGTGTAAAAAGAGTCATAATTTAATCAAAATTCTTACAAATTAAGTCAGAAAATACACATTGCTCAGAAAAAGATAAAAGATGATCATTATATCAGGCAAGATGAAATAAGCAAGAGATGTTGGGAAGCAATTAGATTTAAGCACCAGATAACATAATTCTAGCCCTGTAGCGAAAAAAGCAGAAAAGAAAATATGAAATCAATTAATTAGAAAGCAGTACACTTAGTTACTACGCATTTTTATGTGGCACAAGGAAGCCAATTTTCCACTAATGCCAAAAATCGGAGCAAAAGGCTTAGGATGGGTTTAATGTACAAAATCTATGAACAATCTAAGCTTTTACAATCCTACATGTACACCAAAAATAGTACTCATCATACTCAGGTGACCATGATCTCAACAAAACAAGAGGAACAAATTTAAAGATCAAGAAATTTTATTTGCTAAGGGACAAGAATTGTATACCACATGCTCAGGTAGGGAATTCGAGCTGCTATCACTTCCTATGCAACTTAGTAAACATAAAAGAAGGAATTTATTAGTCTACCCAAAAAACTAAATAAAAGGAACAAAAAGCGACTATTACTACCAAGCCAAAAACATATGCTCAAATAAACCGATAAGGAATAATGAAGAGAGGGCGAAGGGAATAGAAAATTTGCTTAAATCTTGTTCCCGGGAGTTATCAACAATCAAGGGTGTATGCAAAAGGTTTTCACACAACTCAAAATATTTTAAAGTCCTCTCTTCATTACATTTCTATGCTCAGAGCTCCAAAGAAGGTAAGGTTACAAGAATCCCAGAAAAGAGGTTCAAATCCCGCATTCAGAAACTTGACAAAACAACCAAATCAAACCCAAGATATTGAAGTGAGTTATGTAATTCATCTAAAATTTCCCGCGATTCATGTAAAATCCGCGGGGAAACCTAGTATTTGGCAGTTTGAAATGGACTTGGTCCATTAATTAATCTATGCATACGCCATTATGAAACTCTCAGCCGCATTGATTGATTCTAATGCCAGCGGGTTCGAATACAACATTTGAAGACAACGATTGAGATTATAACAGTAAGCAAAGGTCGACAATTTAAGAAAATATCCAAAACAGAAAACGATTGAGATCAATTTAGAACAGTAACCACAACTCAAAATAGAAAAGATCAATTTAGAATAATCCAAAAATTTATACTCAAATATCCATAGTCGAACATGAATATTGGGATCCTCATGGAAGCATGCAAAAATAAAAAAAAATAAAAAATAAATAAAAAGCCAGCCAAGTAAGCCATTGAAAAAACAAAGTAGAAGAAGGAGCTCACCCAAGAAAGGAAGCAGCAAAGGATGAACAGGCTCAGTGTTTGCTTCTACGGAAGCTACTCAAGCAAATCTAAATCTAGCGGAACCAAGTAATCCAGAAGCGAAATCGAGCAAAAATGAAGAACAGAGGCGCAGATCTAGGCGAAGCACAGTGCCTCCGGGTTTCACGGGTTAGTGCTGCAACAAAAGGCTCCTTTCGTGGCTTCGCGGTGTGATCGGTTATGCATGAGTTTGATGAGAAAAAGTTATCATTTTCCTTTTCTTGTGTCTTTTTCTTGTGGCCTCAAAAATGGCACTCTAGAGTCTAATCAGTCTATGGTGTCTTTGACAAGCTATTAAATTTAGATTTAATTTAAAATTTAAATTTAAAAAAAAAATAAACAATTATATTTATTTAAACAAATTTTTAAATTAAATTATAATTTAAAATTAAAATTTTATATAAGTTAGTTAAAATATTTTATAGAATAGTAAAAAAATTTATGAACTAACTAATTACTATATTACCCCTATTTTTTTATACTCTCTCTCCTACTTTTTTTTACACCCTCACTCATCTTTCCTATTTTTTCTTACACTATCTCTCCTCTCATCTTTTATCTCTCCTCATTTAATAATCATAACATTTTTCATAATTTATCAATAATAAAAATATTTCTAAAAATAATTATCTAAATATTCATTTATTTAAAATTATTTTTTTTCATAAATTTTTATCTAAAAATTTTTTTCTATAAACTATCTAAAAATTTATTTTTTTTATAAATTTATTTCTAAAATCTTATATAAATAGACATTATAACAGTAGAACGTAAGAAAACGAGCTATGGAACTCAATGCCCTTGAATTCCAAAATTGACCCGAAGGAATTAGGTTATCGGCTGATTTTAAAAATTGCCAGCCAAAATGTTCGAACATAGTCAAAAACATAACTTTAAAGTTGTATTATTTATAAATTATAAATAATACTCTTCAATTTTATATGGATATAAATAATTTATATGAATTAAATAAATTAATAAAGTTAATTATTTATAAAAGATATAAATTGATTTCTTTTAAATGTTCATTTTAATTATTTATATTAAAACTATTTTTTATGAAATCTATTTAATATATCCAATTAATAGAAATAATTTAAAAATATATATAAATTTAAAATTAAATATCTTATATTTAGTACAAAAATGAGTATAATTTATTTTTTAAATTTTATACCATCTATGAAATATAAGTTGCAAATCTAGTTTTAAAATTTTTCATTAATCATGTAAGAGACACATGGCAGATATATTGTTTAGTTTTGGCTTGGGTAACTTCGGGAAAAATAAGAAAGAAGGTTAAAATTGGCGTGTTATGTTGGTTTTTACTTAAGAGGGCAGATGTTCCTACTTAACCTGGTACGCGTTGAGCAGTAAATGCAGCAAATACCCCATTTGGTATCTTGGAAGCATTCCATTCTTGAAGGAATTGAAATCCAAATCTGAATAGAAATTGGAATAGAGTCAGAGTTTAAAAGTATATCTGACATGAGAATGGAATTATGTATATTTTTTATTTGGCATGTGTATTTAAAGAGAATAGGAATAAGCTTTCAAAATACAGTAACACTCTGGAGCTTAATTGTGCAGTAGAAGAATTTTTTTGTCCTAAATAGAATTCCATCTAAAGAGTTATTAATAATTATTGTTCAATTTTAGTTTTATTTAGTTATTGTTAAAAAGAGAGAGAGGGGTGAAAATGATTTGTAAATGTAAAATATTTAAAAAAAATTAGCAATTTAAAAACTTAATCATCAATTCTTACTATATGAAAATAGTTAGACTGAACTTGTAATAATGAACTGAGGGATATACTATTATTTCTTTTGGAAGGAATAATGATTGTCACAAATCAGTGTGCTTTCTTTCAAGGTTGCATTAAATTTTGTTTGACTAAATCGTGATAAAGATTCGGCCTTAAAATGATAATCCAAGACTATAGAGAAGGCTCACCATCACCATACGACATAACGCTAAATGCAATAAGGAATCCATTAAAATGACCTAGCAACACACACAACACAATGCCACTCTTTTTTATGTTCAACCAGCCAGAGAGAGTTACCTATTTACAGAATGAGACAAATTAGACTTCACCGTTCCCACCAATAACTTACAGCTCAGAACCCTCTAAAAAGAAAATGAAGCCAAGAGGTGTCTCTACGGATCTTCCACAGCTACAGGCCATACCTAGTTATTCCATGCAGGTTACCTTGGGCCACGTTAATGCCTTGACTTCTCGTGGTGGCTTCACTCCACATCAAAGGGGCTGCCGCCATGGATTCCAAGCTCAGCATCCTCTTGTTTGGCACACTAATGGGAGATCCTTCCAATGTCAAACCTCCGGGGCTTTCATGCTGCGATGTCAGGCAACTTTCGGTCGAACAGTCAGCCCTTTGGGAATGGAGATTAGATAATTCTTCTCCGAGAGCTCCGGTCGTACTGGTAGATGGTAAGGAGTAAAAGCCACGATGGTCAACAAAAGGACCTCTTGGTGCTTCACTTCCATGCCCTTGAAAATTTCGGTTGTCTGTGTCTATGACTGCAGCACCAATAAACTGATCAGCCAGCATCTTGCAAGCTCTTTCAAGCATGGCCATATATCTTCGCTCCGCATCCTGGCGAATCTGCAATTGCTTCTCTGCCTGCAGAGGAATAGATAATTCTAGAAATTAGTACTCCCTCCAGTCTTTAATGGAAGAGCGACTTAACTAATTTGGATAAATGAAATAAATAAAATAAATTAGTTAATTATAACAAATGTGACATAATTTCTCTAAAGTACCCATGTTCAACCTAGGATTATATATCAGTTTATAAGTTAGATAAATAAGTTAGGGTAAATATAGGAGACAAAATAGATTAAAGTCTTATATAAGGAATCAAATCCAACCTCATAATTAGTTCCTATATGAAGGACCAGAGGAAGTAACAAGTAGGGTACATATACAAATTTCAATAAGAGATTCTTGACCTACAGAACTAACAAAAGCACAAACAGCTATATATGAAGCAAAGATCTTGGGTCCCATGTGTTATACATAGCCTAAGTTAGGAGCCACACTCTGTTCATGACTTATAGCTTCCAGTAGGTTAGATAAATATATCAATGTGGTCCAACATTCATTAAGCCAAACCAGAAACAAATCTTTCAGTACAAAAAGGAAACTTATTACCTCCACTTGCATATGCAGTTCACTTTGTACTTCCATCTGTACTCTTAAAGCCTCCTTGATTTCATGACCCCTACAAACAACATAGCATTGCTCACAATCAACTCTATACTTTTGAAATGAATCACAATCCAGTCTAGTACACAAAAAATGGAAAAGAACGGAAGGAATTCTATCTTACTCATTCGTATCAGAGGCCAGCAGCTTTGGGGAAGAGTTATCAGTACCAGGGCTTTCTAAAAGATATGAACCTGATATTCCTTCCACAAATTTTCAATGAGAAGTCGATTGAAGTTAATACTAACCTAAAAAGTTTAGCTTAGAGGCAGTTCCTCATCAATGTCTATCAGTTTAAACTTAGTTGTAATGTATGATAATGGCAGAATCATAAAGGCGATGTTCCAGATCAAACTTTTCTCTAAGAGAAGACAAAAGAGAGGAACAACCACTATTTATGTTGGAAAAGACAGATAGAACCATAATTGGAAAGAAAGGGGCATGAGAACTATACCATCTTTGCATCCCTCAACCATATCTTTGCCTGATTGCTTGCCAAGTCTGTATTTCTGCAATGCAGCAAGGAACAGTTATAATATAATATGAAAGTGTCACTTCCACTAGAAAGCCTAATTTGAGAATAGCACGTGACAATAATTCAAGAAGAAACCTGAAGATGACTCTTCAAATGAAATAAAGTCAAACCCTTTACATTCATGGTCCGCATGATTGCTTTCGGTGTAGCTTCTGCAGACAAAATATCAGGCCCCTAGTCAGAAAATGGCAATGTTGATACTCTACACATGAAAATTCAACTGGAACTAGCCACAAGATGGGGGGAAAAGGGTTATGTTAGCCATCTAGCAAGCAATCAAAGCTTAGATCATTTATAAGATTCGACAGGGGAAAAAAAGTACAGCCAAGCCTACTATTCAATTTTGACAGCTTGATGGATTTGCACAATATTTTTTTTTACTTAAAAATTGAATAATACTACATGCCATATGGTTTGAACTGATGATGCAGTGACTAAGAACATAATTTCATGCTATCCATGTCTTCCCATTCCCCCTAACCAAACAAAAAGAGTGTGATAGCGCCCATTAACTATACCTGACCAGGAGAGGCTATGTTCTTGTTACCAATCTCAGAAGAAAACACAGACATCATGTGTGGAAGGACGGGATGTCCACTGTTATCAGTAAGGAGGTTAATTTAAAATTGAACTCGATTACTATGCTCTGAACGAGAAAACATGCCAATTATCATAATATTTCTGAAGGCATTTGATCTCCCACATTTCATTTGATTGAGCTATTTAGAGTTATATTTTGGCCATTCTCGTCAATAATATCCATAACAAAATGCCAACATAAACAGGAAAAGTATTAAAATCTCTTTTGAGTATTCAGCTTTCCAAACCGGTTCATCTCCATTGCCCTCTTGAACTCTTACAATTCAGGATTTCTTTTGGTGCATACAATTCAGCATATTGCTAATGCCATAGTAAGATCCAACAATTCAATGACCACTTTCCACAGTGAGGGAGAATATGAGAAAAGAAACTGAGCTATGGTAGGAAACCAAAATGTTTTCTCTTTTACTTATTATGGATTATGCACATGATTAGCTAACTTCTATCCAACCTTTTTCTAAGAAGTTCAATTTACAAATAAAAAATGGATATTACAAAAAGGTTACACCATCTAAGTTCGCCAATGTACACAAAAAATAACCCTCAAAACCAAGGGGCAATATATCCTACAAAGCTTTCTATCGTTCAAAATTCCACAAAGCCAGAAGGTGACAAACTAGCAGGATGATCAAATTAAGGTAGTAAACATTGAAATTAAGATCTAAAAGGCATAACTTCATTTCTGAGTTGAATGCACCATGGCACACCAGTTCTGGTTAGTTATAACTTGTCCTCTTCCCTTGTGAATAACTTTTAGTCAAACAAGTCTTCACATGTTTTAACTTTTTGGGTTGCCCGGAGAATAGATGCCCCAGTCAAGACGCCTGCGCATTTAGGCAATATGATATCTAGGTATCTTGTATCTCTGAATTAGATGCCACCGTTTGGTAAGTATTCCAGATTCAATAAAGAATAAGATTCTTCCGTTTCTTCAAGCATCTCAAATCCTTAAATCTTCAGTTATGCCAACTTAAAGAATATCAGTTGGATCCATTATGTACTGACTCCAATTCTCATACTAAACATGAAAATTTTATACCCCATCAATTTCCTCAACGATATTAAGATTTTAAATTATGTAACCGATTACAGAATTCACTGATTTATGGGGTTACTTAAACAAGACATGTTTCTATATAAATGTTGTCATCCAAAAGTTAAATACAAAAGTTGCCAATCATTGTAAAGGGAGGGTTATTCCTTAAAACTAAATAAACTTTCTAATTCACTAGATTAATATAAGGGTTATATAGTACCGAATATCCTGAAGCTTATTAGAATTAATTATTCCCAATGTAATTTCTAAGAAAAACGCCAACACATGGACCAAAAGAAGAAAAATTCTCTCTTTTCTTTGCTCTCCAAATATTTTCATCTATCAAATGGGTGCAGCACAGTCTGCTCATTTGGGTCCAAGAAAAAGCAATTGGGTATATGATACAATAAAAGTTTAATTATGAGGACAAGTTAAAAAGACACCAAAGAAAGAGTCAAGACTAGGAGTTAAAGAAAGAAATACTTACTGCTAGCACCCCCAAGCTGAATAACAGCATCGACGAATCGTTCATGGAGGTCCTGGGTCCAACGAAGACGAGGTTTGGGATCGGCCGTCAACACCAGACATGGATCTCCGTTGTTGTTGTGACTGTGATTGGACCCACCCAGCATGTCTTCCTGAGCAACCATCCCTTCATGCGAGTGTATGAGTATGGGATACATCTTTCTTATTCAATGGTGAAATACGAAGACCACACCACTGAAGATGGTGCGGGAACAAGAGTTGAAGCAGAGAGAACAGATCCAAGTTACCCATCAGCCATTTTTCCTAAAAGAGAAAGAAAACAAGTTAAAAAACCAAAGCGAGAAGGGTAAATTAGCCAACGGGTCAGTGGGTGGGACAGTGAAAAGCTCTGCCTCTCCCTTTCTGAGGCAAAAATGTGAAGGAAAAAGAAGATCGATCACCGTACCACACTGGGACTGGAGCTGGCAAGCTTTTGTGAGATATTGGGCGCTCAACCTAAATTTTAAAAATATTTTTAATCTAAATTTTAATTTAATCAAATTTTAAAATAAATAATTATATTTATCTAAAAAAATTAATCAAACTATTATTTAAAAATAAAATTTTAAATAAATTATTAAAATTAATTTTTAAAATAACAAAAAATATATAGACTAATTAATTATTATTTTATTTTTATTTTTTATTATACATTCTCTTATTTCTATTCTCTCTTTTCCATCATCTCTTTTCTCTCATATTTTTTCTCTTTACTATTTTCTACCCTCTCTAGTTTCTCTCATCTCCTCCCTCTCTGATCTCTTCTATTTTTAATAAAATCATATTCTTTATAATAATCTTTTAATTATAAAAATTATTTTAATAATAACTATCTAAATACTTATTTATTTAAAACAATTTCTTTTTATAAATTATTCTTTAAAAACCCTTTTCTAAAATTATTCAAAAACTCTTTTTTTATAAATTTTTTTCCACACATAGTCATTATGAGTTTTTAAGATGTTTTTTTTTTTACTTTTATGAATTAAAAGGGTATTAATAATTAGCAATTTAGGTGTATAATAAGAGTGTTTCTCTTCCTAATTTATTTTAAAATATAAATTGAGTTTAATTTTGTTTTTCTATTAAAATTTTATTTTATAAGCGATTAATTAATTTTGATTAATGTAGTATCAACTTTTACCAAAGGCATATGTGAAACGATCGCACATTTTTTAGATATTAAATGTTATAACTAATTTTTAACTATTTTTATAATACAGTTAAGGTGGTTGAATCATATTTATATAAGAGGTCAAAGGAGTCATCTATGTTGGGACAACTAACACCTCTTTAATTTAAAGTTGCGTGTTCGACTTTCTATAGATGTAATAGGCATACGAGTTTCTTCCAGGATACCAAAAAAGAAATAAAAGTCCTCTCTATTTTTTTTATAAAGAAAGTTGAAATTTCTAACCACTTAAGTTGTCATGACTCACCAAAATTTTCAAAGAAACTAGACTCTATATATTATATTCATGTAAATTTTAAAAAATGTCTCATTTTTTATGTACACATTTATATTCTCTCTGACCACCTTATTTCGGTATATGAAGTATACAAAATGTCAGTTTGAAAAAGTATACCTTTTTTCCTAATATTTTAAATATAGCCTCTTTGACCTTTGTTCACCTAATCATGTTTTTCCTTGGCCTTAATTAGTAACTGATGGGTTTGATCCAGCTCAATCAACTTGTTCTTTAAATTAAAAGTCCATAAATTAAATTGGATACGGACAAGATAAACTACTATTTAAAATATGTTTAATTTTTAGAGAATATTATTTTATTATAATTTTAGTCAATATATTTAGAAAGATATTCTAATTTTTAGATACCTAGATTTACGTTTAATGATAATATATAGTTTATCCTATCTAAATGTTCGTTCACCAAATGTCTTGTTGATTAAAAGAGAGAAACAATTTCACCTAAGAAAGAAAATACAAATTCAAACCCTAAAATCACAATTGCTGGATAAGATAAAAAAATTTATACTCTAAATCTCAAAAAAAATTAATCTTAAACCCAAAATGATCTTGAAATACATTGGATTAAAAAAATAAAAAATGAAGGCGTATACATTTTTTTATTATAAAAAATTTAAGAGATCTCTTACATAAAAATTTTATTAAAAAAACTCTCATAATGACAATAAGAATCAAACTCACATCTTTATAAAATATAAATATATTTCTTTGTTTATTTTTGGTTATCCACCCAATTCACCAGAACTTTACCCCAACTATATCCAGATCCAACCCACGTCGCGCACTTAACTATAGTAGGTAAGTCTCTTAACAAAAATTTTTTGTATACACCAAGACTCATTCAAGATTTCGTTTAAACAATACTGAATTATTTACTATTCGAATCAACTTTGTTGGTATGAATAAATTTCTTACCATGTATGGTAACTACTAACTGAAACAATATACATGAATATAGATGTGGGGCTATACATCATGCCCGTCTGTCTCTGTCATTTTGGGCCATGCCCAAAATCCAGCCTAGCATGTAAACACTAAATATTAATAATAAAAAATATTAGTTAAAGACCAAGATGCAAACACTCTCTTTTTTCAGAAAAAGTGAGTTTCTTGCAAAGTGTTTTCTCTTTTTTAGGCCTATTAATGTATGAATATAATCCAACAACATAATGCACCTTCTACGCGGTATAATCTATCGGATGAATTAGCTGATTGAAGTAGAGTTATCAACAAATCAACGTCACTCTTGAGTATATCAACGTTGCTCTTTTGTAAACTGTATCTAACATCTAATGAAACTAGGAAACCGCAACAAACGTGTACTAATTTGCGAGGCCTGTACAAAAACCTGGAAAATTTTCTTGTGAACCCACTCATATGTCCCATCTCTTTTTCACCCGAAACATTAAAGCTGAAGATTTTATGTCATCTTGAGGCACTTGAAGCATGAACTGAACTTTCATTTTCATAGGAGCTGTTTTAGCCTTGCCACTTTCATCCCCTACCTGAATCAGAGTTAAAAAGTCCATTTAGATACTAAGTTGAAAGCTCACATTTTTTGTGCCACTCAACTATACAGATAAGTTTTTCATATCTTTCTACTTAATTTGGCCACAACTGGATCCAAACATGGATCCTGAAGCTCTTTAAGTTCTGGAGATGACTCCAGTACCATTGAGCCAAAGTTAATTGTAAGTTACCATATTTTTATCAAACAGTTAGAGCCAAAGGGGGGGGGGGGAAGAAGGAGCACACACCCAAAGAGAAGCCCAGCCAAGGCGAACCTCTGAATCATAACCAGCCTTAAATTTGAAGTCTTTGCCATAAGTGCGCTTGTAGACCGCACTCCAATAGTTGGAATCAAAATTGTACCAGTAACTATCCAGAAGATATGTTAACAAGTTAACGAGGAACAAACTTCACATAATGATAAAATAAAAATATGGTAGTCAAATGTCAAACAACCAAAAGTTCATATCACACAATCGCCTTTTAAATTTCAGCACTTAGTATGACAAAAATTACTCTAGTTTCCTTTGTTCTAATCTTGGTACTGGTTGAGTTTTAAATATGACTTCTTGTTTCTTTTTGTATCATCAGAGTTTTAAAGATGACTCATGACTTGTTTTAGACTGTCAAAAATTACCCCAATGTAAATGCTGCCCCTTGTCAGCTGAACACCCTAGAATAATTCATTTTCATACCTCTTCGCCGACAAATATTTTTTACACCACTTGGTTGAAACAATTCTAACATGTTTTGAATCACTCATAGATGTGAACCGATAATGGGATTGAAAGACACAAACACAAATGGTGGAAATTGAAATAGAGTATAGGGGGTCCATTTGAAGGTAAAACTTCTGTTTTTTTCATGCCCACAGTGCACACACAAGTATTTTTTGCAGAGATACGACTTTAAAGGAGGTCAACTTTGTTTCAGGCCATAGCATAGAAGGAGCTATGCCTATAGCTGATCGACCACCGGTTGATTTAACCTTAAAGACTATCTTGAGCGCTAACCAATAGCATAAATCATCAGATACTCAAAAGTATTAAGTAATCTCAACATACAGATTCCTAAATCCACAATCATTTCTAGAAAGCACTTTCACATGAAAACCAATGTCAAATTGGATTATGGGAATATAATTCTCAGAAAGCAACAAAATATGAAAAGCACTTTTGTGTTTTAAATCGTCTCTCTTTCCATTCATACTGGTCAAGCTCACAATTACACTGAACATGGCGAAAGCAAGGTATCCTCTAGGACATCGCCATTGAAGTTGTCCAACATGCGAATGTGCTATGTGCGATGTAAGCATACCCAATAACAAAAATTATAATAATGTACCGGACTTTTCAATATCTAAACATTTTACTTAATGCCTTAAAGGATAGATTTGAGTCGACATGATCCATAAAAGCTATTGTTAGACCAGGTTAGAGGAATTTGTATAGCATAAAACAACATTCTGACCAGTATATGGTAAAAATATTTGACTCCAAAATACTTTATTATATATTTAGGTTCTCATATACTTTATTATATGTTAGACCAGGTTAGAGGAACTTGTACAGCATAAAACCTATTGTTAGACCAGGTTAGAGGAACTTGTATAGCATAAAACAACATTCTGACCAGTATATGGTAAAAATATTTGACTCCAAAATACTTCATTATATATTTAGGTTCTCACCTCCAGACAAGGGGCAACTTCTGGCTTGGACTTATACATTTCATCAAAATAGATAAGCTACTTATTTATGGATACCACAAGACTTCTTAATGTGACTTCTTTTTAAGGTTTATCCATTTCTTCTTAGTGCCACAAGACTTATCCATTTCTTCTTAATCACTTTAAGATATGTGACTTCTTTTTAAGGTTTATCACAATTCACCAATGAGAACCAATAAGAATGATGGATTGCAAAGAGGGTGTTCTAACCTTAACTTGTTTGAAGGACCAAACCGTCGCTTAAATGCACATGACAGAACATTTGAAGGCAGAGACACGCTGGGAATAAATGACATCTGTTCATCCTGCATTTATTTGAATATTTTGACATCAGCTCAATGGAATATCAAATAAACAGGTTCACCTCTACAAATAATGGACCAAGAAGCGAACATCTAAGACAATAAAATAGGAAATAAAATAAATAGAAGGTTAAAAGGAGAAATTGGAATGATAGGGAAAAGAGTAATGCATATCTACAGAAAAAGCACCTTGTAGGAGTATCTTAAGTTCATCTCTTCATCCTTGTATTGGGCAGTGAAGATTCCATTCAAAGTTTGTGCTTTAACAATTCCGCTCACAGACAGCAATCTCTTGGATTCCTCCTCTTCTTCCTCCTGAAGTGAAATTTCACCAACAGGACATCGAAAGGTTGCTTTTGGCTGCAGAATGAGAAAATAGGATGAAGATTATCTTGAAATTGTCAAATTATATATTATAGCAAGATAGATCAGTATTGTCTTCTATCAATGTTCAAAAATATGAACGTATTTATTAAGTTTTACGGCAAATAGCATGTGAAAGCACATAAAGGCTGAATCAGACAAGTGCATCACTGCTGCTGCTACCACTAAAAACTTTTTAACGAGAAGAACTGAAAAAAGAATAAATGAAAATGAAATACTTGATGGCTTGAACTTTTAGGATGAAGTGGTCCTTGACATGGTATGAAGGCCACAAGACTATGTGCTCAAAAGTCCAATCCTTGCAACCTAGTTAAGTCTCAGCACAGGTGTGGTGGGCATGTATTTTGTAGTTTGTAAAGACTCCACACGTCAAGCCCAAGGGGCCTTAATGTGATGGTGCAGATTATAGATATCAGCAAAACAGAAAGTAATGGCTCTTCACTTAATAGTGAAGCTTCTAAAGAAGTGGTTCTTGGCAAGATCAAAACACGGAATAACATCAGAAATAAAGCTGAACCAGCAAAATAAGTTTCTTAGTTTATTGCTTCATTGCTCATAATAATAGAAATACTAAGGCCCAAAACTGACAGTTCTAGCTTTATAGAGAGATATCAACATGATTATACACACCATCCCAACAGTCGGAACTGCAGTTGACAATTCGAATGCATAGCCGGGATCAGCCAAATCTGCAACCATTGAAACTTCTCCTTGTTGAGCCTTAAAAAGGACAAAAAATTGATTAAAAAAAGAGAGAGCACATACGGTTAAAACATGTCATTGAAATTTCTTAATACACGAGTAAAAAGATAGGTTTTTCAGTCTTCAACCATAAAGAATGTGGTATAAGGGCTACCTGAATACCTTCAAAATAGACGATGCACTCTTCAAATTAATATAGTGACGCACACACGAAGATCACAATGAATTTACGGAGTTAAGAACGGATAATCAAACCCCCACCCCCCACCCCACCACCACAAGAAAAAGGCAGGTAATAGATATGCTCATACACAAAAAATCTGGAGGTATTCAATGTCTTCAATTCGTTAGCCCTTAAAGCAACGTGGCTAAATTCACAAGAAGAAAAGAAAGTACTAATAGCCACAGCAAGTAATTTTCTTAAAAAATGCTAGGATACAATATTTCATAGTATCGAAAGAAAATCTGTCAAATCCGAAATAACCAAAATGAAAAGAACTAAAATTTTCAGATATCACAATGCTGGTTACCTTGACATCGTGAGCAGCTTTGAGGTGCAATTTGGGACCAATGTCAAGGGAACTCTTGATGAGAGCATTCTGGTCTTCAAGGTCATAGTGGATACTTAAGTGCTTAGAAACGAAACTGAGCTGGGGTTCGGAGACATCACCTTTGCTGCTGTTGTTAAAGCAAAACTTCAACTTGGCAAGGCTATCGAAGAACTTGCAAGAGATCTTGTGGAAGAAGACAGTGCTTTCACTGTCGAACTCAGTGGTCACTCTAAGGGTCGGTCTTTTAGGGAATGGGGAGATGAATCCATTATTGGATGGCGCAGGTGGCGGAGGAGGAGGATCTGCTGCTGGTGGGGGAGCTGGGACCATGTGATTAGGGTTTCGAAGAGCTAACTCCATATCCATCGTGCAAATGTTATCTGAGAATGTGGTAGCTGTGGTGGAGAAGGTGGTTGAAAGCGTCAATGTTTGGCAAGTTTTGGGACACTTTTTGCATTCCACACAACTTCGATCTCGATATCTTTGAACTGTAGATGCCTGCCCCGGTTTTGAATTTGAAATAGCGTGTGTTTTGATAGAATTTTAAAAAATAATTTATAAAAAATAATTATATAAAAATTTATAAAAAAAACGTAATTTTAGATAAATAAATATTTAGATGATAAAAAAATTATTATCTCTCTCATTTTCTCTCTCATCCCTCTATCTCTCATTGGAAGTATGGGAGGAAGAAGTCAGAGGAGTTACAACAGTTTCAACGAAGACAGGTGATGACAATGAAGAAGGGAGATATGGCGAAGAAAGAGGAGGACACGGTAAAGGAAGAGAGAGAAGCGGGGAAAGGGAGAAGACAAAAGAAAATATAAAAAAATAAAAGAAAAATAATAAATAGATAATTCATAAATTTTTTTACTATTTTATAAGTTAGTATAGTTTAATCTATAAACTCTTTTAGATAAACATAAATATTTATTTTAAAATTTTCTTAAATTAAAATTTAAACTATAAGTAATTTTAAAATTTTGATTTTAAATTTTCCAAACAAGCCCATAGATGCATAACCATTCGATATTTTTAACATTTTTATAGGTAAGAAAACGGCAAATTGCAAGTTTAACTTTTAAATTTGGAAAAAAAATTATTTTAGTTCGTTAGTTTTACAAATTACCTCTTTAGTCTTTTAAAGTTTAATCCTAACATGTTAACAAATAAATACTGATATTAAAACTTTAAATATTTTCAAATATTAACTGTTAAGTTTTTTTAAATAGTAATTTATATAAAAAATATTCTCTCAAATTAATAATATTAGAGTTAAAAAGATAGGAAAAATACTTTATAAAATTAAATTATTAAATATACAATTGTACGGATAAAATGTGTCCACAGCTCTCAAAATAAAAGGAAACACGCTTTTCAAGAAACACTTGATATTAAATACGTTTGTTTATAATTAGGTAATTCGTTAGGATATACTTAATGAGGGAGAAATTTTAATAGAAAAAAAATAAAAAAATAAAAAAAATAATATTATTTTATTTAGATTAATAGAAGAGATATGAGGCATTTTAATCTTTATTTTGAAAGAAGGAAAAATATTTTGATGTGGATAATTTTAATCTTATTTTTTTCCTAAACTTTACACAATGTTTAATAAAATATATTATAAATGATATTCTTTTTTAAATTATAAATGATATTCAATGTATAAAAATATAATTTTATAATTATAATTATATTTAATTTGTAAAAATATCAATATTTGTGAGTCTGGAAAACAAAAGCTGAGAATAAGAAGCAAATGAGCTGTGTGTGATTTATAGAGGAGAATTTAGAAAAGAGCAAGCAATAGTTATATTATGAGCTGAGAGTGATCAATTTAGAACAAAAAGCAACCACAACAATGATGAGTTGTGGGTGATCAATTGAGTAGAATTATAAAAGGACAAGCAACATTGATGCTACGAGCTCATAGCGATCGATAGAGAACAACAAGAAACCACTGCGATGACGAGCTGTTGGTGGTAAATATGATGATGATGGCAAACTTGATGTGGAGAGTACGGGTGGAATGGGGAAGAAGAGAGAAAAAAAAAAGAGAAAATAAGATTATAATTGTTAAAATATAGTAAAATATTACTCCTCCTAGTCAAATATTACTCCTCCCCTTTAAATTTTTCTAATTTTAAAGGGAAGAGGTAGGAAGGGATAGGAGGGAGAAGTTTAAAAAAAATTCTCTTTCCCTACTAAATTTTTATATTGCCAAATGAGGAAAAAAGGGACAAAATCTCCTATTCCCTTCACTCAAATAGACTATTATAGAAACCATTTTATAAAGGGCCTCAAAGCACGAAAAAGTGGCATATTGATGAAAGAGGAGGATATTGGGGCATTAAAGTAAGAAATGAAGTTGTGCCTTTTAGACCTTAATTTTAATGTTTAATATATTGATTTGATCATCTTGCTAGTTGGCCTTCTTATGACTTTGTAGAATTTTGAACGTTAAATTAAGAATTTCAAAACAAGAGAGCATAGCATGGTTGTAGCACAACTTTCACAAATATATAAACACTTGTCTTTCATGAAATATGTTAACTCTAGGAATCATCTCCATTCGTACCCATCATTCCAAATTAGTTCTCAAATTTATCAAACCATGGCCCCCACACATAGTATATATCAATCCTGATTTCCAATGTCACACAATATTCCAAATAATAATTAAAAAAAAAAGAACCAATCAAGTTCAAAACCATATAATAGCTTGTCACAACATAGTAAATTATAATTTACGGGTTCAATAGGGGTTTCAAATCATCATTAGAAACCAGCACATTGGGAACTTATTCTGACAGTTTCAAATCAACAAAATAATCATCTGGTCTTTAATCTTAATATAAAATTTAATTATAAAATAAATTTTAATTTTAAATATATTTTTTTATATTTATTAATTTTTTTACATATTACTTTTATTATATTTTGTTAAATAATAATTAAGTAAAAGAGAGTTAAAGAAGATGATTATAATATTTTAGAAAAATTAAATTATATTAACTAATTTAATTAACTTTTTTAATATAATAAAATTAGTTAATAAATTTTATATTAAAATATGAGAAAATATATGATTTACAAGTATATGAAAGAATAGACCAAGGTTACCTCCTTAGCTTAAATTAGCAAGTCTTGAGAACTCTCAAGGGCCAACGACATGTTCCTTTCAATTTGAGGCGTGAGATAGTCATGCTTGGCCTCTGTTATTTAGTAGTGCTTGCTACATTCTTTGGAATTGGGTGGGTATTATCCATTCCTTCAATCTACCCATTCTTATGCTTTACGTGTTTCAGATTTGCTCACAAAATCTGGACTCAATCACCATTAGGTGTAATTGCAGGTAAACCTACTTTTTGTTTCTTGCAGTAAAAGAAATAAAGAGACAAAGAATTCAACTACATTAAGGGATACTTTGTTACTAAAATGCCCCAGAGTATTTTATATTTCCCCATGTAAATAGTAGTCATGGGAGCCTATAACTCAACTGTTTCGCCTTTTAATGATGGAAAAAATAGAGAAGCAAATATATTTTCAAACACCCAATTACTTTTTTTTACATATTATATCTACTAGATCATATTACTAAATATTCAATTTTATAATTTATAGTTGATTCTCCTATTATAGATATTTAATTATATTTATTGATATGTGTATATCAACTTACTTGATAAGGGAGGGACTAATGAACTGGTCCGACATAAGTACAATCACAAAATACATATTAATTATTCAAGGGTGTACAAGATTTAGTCCACCTAGCCCCATGCTCAACTTAGTCCAACCCATTGCTCAAATAGTCAAGCTATACTTATTTCGGCCTAATGTGATAAATATAATTAACGTTATTTAAAATGCATCCCTTTCAAAAAATCATGCTAAAATCAAAAGAAATATTTTTAAAATTATATACATGTGATATTTATCTATTATTTTTGCATAGTATTTAGTTAAAGAAGCATAATGTGGTTTATAATTACTAGGAGATGTGCTAGGGTTCTCTCTCTATATAAATAGATAGATGGAAACACATGGAGAATAATTCTATCATGTACAATATTATTTCACTTGCCCTTAATATATGTCATAGTTTGTCATTATAAATTATATTTTATATTAAGAAGCAGACATGTATTTTATTATAGGTTGACCTAATTTGTTCTTGGCTTTGTATTTTTTTCAAGTGGCTTAGCTCAGCCAAAATTGACTGCGCCATACAAGGTTTATCATGCTTACGTGGCAAATAAACACCCTAAGAGCCAAGTGACTTGCATGGTTAATTGGACCCTCCAAATAATGGCCCTTGCCAGATAACCCAGCCGTGCAAAGATAACACAGCCTTTACCTTCACTTCTGAACAACCTTAACAAATGTTGAGCTCGAGCAAGAGATATATTGTTGATGCTGTCTTCTTTGGTGACTTAAGAAGGATTAACAATAAGAGGTTCATGAAAGAAACGGGAAAATTATAGGCTGGAAGCAGGGTCATCAAACCAAATATATACCCTGCCCTGTGATTTAACGTTGTATTTAAAAGTGATACATGCATCGTATAATATATATCATAGTCACTCTACATAGTTAGTCTTAACATTTGTTTGTCATTTTCTACGGCCATTATAACCACAACAATGCTGGCTAAGCATTATTAGACAGGCGTTACAACTTACATTACATTAGGTTACATTCCAATGTTTCAGATATAGCAAGGGAATTGAATCCAAATCCAATGAACTTTATTGGAAATCGAAATATGTCTGAGTTGTGAGTTACCCATGTGAAGAAACATTCAGAAGATATCCAAATCCATTGAGCGAACAAGCACTCCATCATCTTCCCATTTCACTTCCTTTTGTATTGGGTCTTTCCCTATCAATTTAAGAGGAGCTTCTAGAGGGGGTGGATTCTGCATACAAATACGCAAGTCAGACCTGTAACTGCAAAAATATCAACCCGCCAACTCCAAAGAGAAATTAGTAAAAGTTGAATAGAATACTACCATGCAACGGATTAAAGGCCAAGTGATTCCACGGAAAAACGGATGTTGTTTGATTTCATTAGCTCCAGTACTTGAACCTAAACGGCCGGCTGGGTCTCTTTGCAATAGTGCATTAATCAACTGCCTGCCTGCAAGACTTACCTGAACATTCAAGAAGCTCAATTAGCTGATTTCTTGATATAATTCTCCATCAATTCAAAATATCTTTTTCTGCCCTTCTAGTTTTCCCAACAGATTTTTTTCAAAGGAAATGCTTATATGAGAATGCGTCACAACTTTCATTTACCGGGATACTGCTTGGAAAGGTTAGATCTTTGTGCAAGATGTTGGCAAATGTCTTCTGCCTGTTCTTTCCTCTGAATGGTGTACGACCATACAGCATTTCATACAACAATATACCTAAATTTAAAAACATGAAAGACTAAAGTTATGGATATGCCTTTTCTCGGATAGAAGAAGATTTTGTACTAGAAAAAAGAGATGAAAGGACAAAACTTTTTGTACTAGAAAGATTTTGTGCAGGCTATTACACACACAAGGAATGGAGAGCATACCAAGAGCCCACCAATCTATAGCACTGCTATGCCCAGCTCCAGTTATAATTTCCTGAAACCAAGAACTTTCATGAAGCTTGAATGATAACGAGTATAAGAATAATAGACAAAAAAATACTATAATTTAGTTGTGGTCATTGTTTTGAGTAAGTAACGTCAAATTCTCTCAGGTCCGGCAAAATTAAGAAAACCAATGCTTCCAAAACTACTATCATATTTTTAATCACATAATAATCCCTTTCTCTTTTCTAAGTACACATGCCTTTCTATTCGAATTTTTATAGAACATAAAAATTTATATATAATATTAAGGGAGGTTAATGTGACTTTAGAATCAAAGAGGGGAATAAATTTAATTTGGTCAAACTTTAAGGAAGATCTATGTAGTTAAATCGAACAACTACTATGAAGGAGTCGAAATGTGCCATACAGGAGCTATGTATTCTTCTGTTCCAACAAAGGAGTTTGATTGTGCATCAGGCTCCGCAACAAATGTTGGTGGTGGTTGACTTCGCGATCTTCTCCTTGGTGGAGGATGCTTCACAATCTGCATGATGAATTTCTAATTAAAGAATCCAACAATTATAAAGCAAAAAGATAATCCAGAGAATATCAGTTTATTTTCCTACTATGAATATGCAGCCAGAGTAAGCTCGGCAAAGTCAATACAAGAGTTATCTCATGCTAGGTGGATGCTACTAAGAAGCAAAGATAAAAAAGGTAAATTAGATGGAGAAAGTTCTAGAGTTGAGATGACAAAACACTACCGAGTGACCCATGAGGCATGTAAATGGAAATCAATTTTCTTATCGAGGTAAACAATGTGCATGGGCAATTACTTCTATTGATTTACCAAGGATGAAGAAAAATCAGTGAAGAAGACAACGTGGGAAAACTTCAAGAACTGAGATGATCATAGACGCTTTTTAATACATTAAAAGGGGAAAAGGAAATGCAATAAATTTTCTCATGCTAGGTGGATGGTGCAAAAGAACAATAAATATATCAAGTTTGTCGTGGTTAAGAAAAGAGGAGTTGGATAAAAACAAACTTTCAGAACTGAAATGTAAAAACACTTATGAAATTTCACAGTAAGTGAGATTAAAATCTTGGGGGTATGAGGCTTAATAAAATCAGATGCTTAGTAACAAGGCCAACATACCATGAGTAAGAGTTCTAGAAATTAAGATGAGAGAATATTGAAAATAAACAAATTAGCCATTTCCTCCTCGTTCCTTTCAGAAGAGAATGCTAAAAATATGGGCATCGCCAGGGATAACATTGAATTTTATAAGGGACAAGACTTTCCAATAGCTTCAATGAGAAGTAAAACTTGCTCAAATAGGAAGAAGGACACGTACCTGGGGTTTACAAGCAGTCATGAATGATAAATCAAAATCAGTTAATACAATGTGACCATCCTTCTGAAGTAAAATATTTTCAGGCTTTAGGTCTCGATAAATTATACCTACATAAAGCCAGTGAAAGAATAACAATATGTTAGATCAATTAAGAACCATGATAATCACGATCTTTTTCTAGTGCAGAATATACTCAACCAGGCTACCTTACGGCCTAAACCTTCTTTTGTGTAACAACAAATATATTAAGAAGATAATGAAGTTTTGTGAGATGAACTGGAAGACCTACACATCTTTAGTTGCCATCACATTCGTCTTGAACGTTTATCGTCGTCAATTGAATCCTAATGTTTTAAAATGTAAATTTTTAGTCCGGACTTAGGCTAAATCAATATTATGGGGATATTTTAGTGACTAAATTAATGATAACAAACTTCTTGGTCGGACAAAATTAATATCGCTGAAAACTTTAGAGACTAAAATTATAGATAAACTTGATAAATCTGATTTTAAAGTATAATCCTCGATAAAACAACAACTCCTAAGCATAGTGATAAAATCCATACTTACAATATTTCCATATAATAATAAAATTCTTGATCCTTTACTAATCCCATTAGGAGGACTAAACTATTTAAATACCTTATGGAACATCTCATACTATTCCCTCCATGTGAAATTTTGGCATCTTATACTGCCTTAATCTCCATCAATTGGCCCTCTTAGAGAGGGGACCTCTTGGTGGCTACATGCTGCAACACTTCCCTCAACTTTCTCATACATTAGACCGTAATGCCATTTAGAACCATTTGCTGGTATATTTCCATTAGTTTTGATATCAATTGATGGAAACCCTAAGCTAGTTATTGAGGCAAGAGAACCAATCCTATTAAACAACAAATAGAGTATTCTATACTACTCTATATGGTACTTAGGCATCATATACTACGTTAATCTTGAATAGTGTTGGAATCTTATGACTGTAGACTCACTATAAGCTCATTCAGTTCTAACCGTCCTCTGTTTAGATAGGATTTTAACATCATGGTCAACTTATTCCTTTCCTTTTGTTTTCCAATTATGATGTATCTTACTATTTTTGTTATAATTTATTTCCTTTTTTTCTTTGATATATAAAATTGATTTATTCTTTTCTAGAGTTAACTATCTTCATACAAATAAATACCAGCAACTTTGATAAAGGTAGCAAAAAGGAGGCTATGATGGCCTTATCTTAAATTTAGTAAATCATAAGCCTATCTACAAAAGTAAAATAGATGGTTGGTAGAGCCGATGGCTGATGACAAACACCAAACACAGCTCTTTACAGTTCCCATTATATCATTAATCTAAAAATAGAGTTTAACTTTATCAAAGATAAAAGAATCAGATGAATGAGAATAGGCAAGATAATTCTAATTCATGCTTGATAGCACACAGGGTATTTGCAGGGTCCTATAACACTCTAACTAATCTTAATACAGGTACAACAGACTTAACTATCAAACTGACTCTGACAAGCTACAAGATGAACTCTTTAAAGATAAAGGTGAATAGCAAAGCAGTATGAAGATAACTAATTTTTATTATTTTTATCATAAATTTAAACAAGAATTTAAGGGATAACTACAAGACTCTATGGAATGATAGAGAATGGTAAACTGAAAGACTTCAGATATTATTAGACTCCCAATAAACTAGACTTTCGTATAATCAGTATCCCAACAATATCAGAGTGCAGGGAGAGAGAAAATTAGGTTTCTGCTGCAGATATATTGGAGAAAATTGTCATGATATAATCTACATAAAGGACCAATTAAGAGTTATTGAAAATATTATATACCTACTTGCACCAAATAAGCACAATCACCAACTATAATACAACCTTTAAATTCCTTTCCTCATTCTCATTGTGAATATGAAGATTGTACTACCTTCCGGTATGTTCTTTCCTTATACTTACTAGAATGAATTCCATATATGAGGCATTATTTATTTACATCTTGCCTCATAAGAAAATCCTTCAGGAATCTGCGTTAGATCTGAAGTTCATTAACCACTACAAAAATTATTGAAGATTCCTATGTCCCACTTTATAATTTACTAATTCTCTGTAACAAAATAAGCCGCAACAGTGTCAAGTGAAAGAAAATAAAGACATGTTCTAATAATCACTGTCCTCCAAGCAGAAAATGCTCGAGGGACACATAAAATTTCAAGATCACGTCCACATACAATGCACCACATGTATTGTAAATGTTAAACCCATGAGCTTAATACAGAGTGAGGATATATTAAAAAGTATACCTAAGCAGTGGAGGTATTCCAAACCTATAACAACCTCCGCAGCATAGAATCTGAAAAATATATAAAAGTCAACATCAAAATATCATATTGTAAAACATGTCGAGCCATCTATTCCTATAGCAGTTATGACCATTAAAGTTCAACGATAACTTCTGAATTCAAACATGTGAGACCTATGGGATTGTCAACGATTTTTTAGCATATGAGAAGACAAGTTTGTAATAGCAACAAGGTAAAATGACATTTATGAACCCTCGCAGAACTTTAACAAAAAGCAAGGATCTTGAAATTTTGAAAGTTCAAAAAAGGACCATGGTCCTTGGGTGAAATTAAAATTTTTTCTGAGTTAATTTCTCAGCATTGATCATTTCATCTTCCATATTTTCAGTACTTATCTTCAACATTTTAAAGAATTATTTTTTTCAATATTTTCAGTAGTTATCTTAGATATTTTCAATACTTCCATGTTTTCAACCCTTATTTTTAATTATTTTCAGTACTAAAAAATGGAAGATGAGTATTGAAAATATTTAAGAGGACTACTGAAAAAAATTGAAAAATTGAGTATTGAAAATGAGGAAAATGAATATTGAAAATACGGTAGATGCTGAAAATAATTAACTCAGAAAAATTTCAATTCTAGCCAAAGACCATGATCTTTTCTTTCTGTTTTTTTTTTTTTTGCAATTTCAAAAATTCAAGTTTCTTAATTGTTATTAATATCCTTATAGGGTCCTTAAATGTCATTTTCCCTAGCATCTAAATGATAGAATTTATCCATATCTATCTAACCTTAGCGAGGCTAAAATCAGCAGTCTTTTTTCTTTTTTGATTGAACAATACTTTTATTGGACAAAGGAAAATTACAAAATAAAATAAGATTAAGACAGCCTACTAAAGAGAAGAAAACAGAGAAAGAGAAGGGAAAAAAATAAAGAGGAGATAAAAATTCAGAAAACAATAGTACAATACCACAGCTAGAGTCAATTAATATTAGGGAAAGATACTAACAGTTTCAAGTAATTGTAAAGCATGAGTTACGAGAAAACTTGTAACCACAAATACCTTGCTGATTCCTCCTTGAAAATCTTCATGGGTTGCTTATCCAACAATGCAAACAATTCGCCTCCAGGGAAGAAGTCTGTTATCAAACATACATGTGTAGGAGTCTGTGAAGATAAAGAAAACATTAGTACATGGATAACGCACCTGAAGTTGACGAGATTAAAAAGCATTTGGACTAAATTGATGACAATGCTCATGACATGAATATATAAAATGGAGCAGAAGATTTTTTACAAGCATAATGCAATATTGTTGTAAAATGTTCTGGCATAATCATCCCTAGTTTGTATTACTTTTATTTTTTTAATAAAAAAATATCTTATTAAGAGAGAAGAAGAACCTGAAGAGGAGGATCAGACATTTTCTTAACAGCAAAGGTGAAAGGAAAACAACCCATCAGCTCAAAAGATCTCTTCAAATTCGTTTTATATTTACAAAAAGAAATCGCCTTACAAGACCTAGAGAACGAATCCATATTGAAAAAATCACAATTATAAAAAATGTGCTTTCCCAAAGAATATTTCTCTACTTCATTCTGTAAAATTTGAGAGGACAGATAGAAAAACAAATAGCATGTATACTTAATTCATGTAGGTGAATATATATACAGAAGCGATGGCAGCTTCTTAAATTTAAATTAGGAAGCAATAAGATATTTATATTTAAATATATATTATATGCACATATCCTGTTCTTATTAAATAACTTAAGATAATAACTAGTTTAAATTAATGTCGTGTAAAATAGGATGTGCTATCCTACAGCTCCTTTGTATTTCTTCCAGCCCTTTAATGGTACTGTACTAAAAATATAAAACATAAGCAAAGGCAGCTACGCATGAAGGATACCTGAACACATGGCATCTAGACATATCTAAGAGTTGAAATGGTAATATGAGATATAGACAATTAACATACCTGAAAAGAAGTGTATAGAGTGGGAAGAAAAGGATGATCAAGCAATGATATAATTTCTCTCTCAATGCATGCTCGATGAACCTGAAATAGCAATTATTTCATTTTATCTAAGTATAATCAATGAGATAAATTTACCACTCCTCCCAGGCACAAGCTAAAATGTGTGCTAAGAAAGTGAGAAAGCTCAAGTGCATGTGTGGAAAGGCATATATCATTCATATTGTTTAATCGCAATACGCTTATCTTCACTACTTACGGTGATGCATGCCAGAACCCTTCAAAGAACAAAACTAGTGGTTTTCTTACCTTATTACGATTTAGCAAGACTGATTTTTCCATTGCCTTCATTGCATATAGTTCACCTGCACCTTGAAGCTCCACAAGGTGAACACTGTAACAGGAAAACAAAACAACAATTTGATAAGAAAGCGAAGCATCTCCTTTACCAGGAAACTGATAACATATATTAAAGCACCATAACCTTGAACTGAAACTCATCAATTGTATTGAAGTAAGAAGAATGGCTAGGTTAAAACAAGGAACCAGTAGGTTGGGTGAATATTAGTTTGCAGCTCATGTACTCGACCTAAGTTTCACTATAAATATACACATACATGGGAACTGATAGACAATGTCAATGGTCCATTCAAATTTATTCTCTCTCCTCTTTCATTGCCTATACAGTCACTCTTGTAAGCAAATTGATGCAAAACCCTAAAAATATTTGGGTTAAATAGCATCCAACACCCTAAAGTATTTTTCTAGTAGTATCAAGTATCCGAAAGTAACTTTTTGTATATCCAACACCATTAAGTATTTTTGTAGTAGCATTTAGTATCTTAAGTTTAAGGTACTCATTACTACTGATAAAAATACTTTAAGAGTAAAATTGTAACAAAAAATTACTTTAGAATATTAGGTCATACTAGAAAAATATTTTAGGATGCTGAATGTATTAAAAATTAGTTTAAGATACCGAATACTAGTAGAACAATACTTTAAGGGGTTAAATGCAACTTAACCCAAAATATTGATGTCATTGTTGTGAAGAAAATACATTATGGCCTTGTTCGGTACAAAAGAATTTCTACTCTGGAATGGTAAAGAAAAGGGAACACAACAGCACTATATCAAAGGTATGTATATTTTAATAAAATGTAGTCAACACAAAGTAAAATCAAAATGTAACCAACAGCAATGTGCAAAAGGCATAAAGGATTTACACAAAAGTTTAAGTTAATATAAAGTCCAGCACATGCCATGAATTTTAAGTGTACCTATAACGAAGGGTGAGTAAACTTCTTTACGAAAAGAAAAGGAAAAAAAGTACCTGCCAGTATCTCCACAACCCAATGGCCTTATTGGCTTAAAATGATGAAGTCCAATTTTTTCACCACTTGCAGTTAACTATAAATTCAAATAATAGGATAAACAAAATGTTATTAAAGATATGAAACAAACCTGCTTAGATTATTTATAAAAGACTCGTACGTATTCATATGTAAACATACTAAATTACAAAGTGACTTTCATGTTAGGCATGCACAATTGAAACCATAACCATTGAAACAACACTGATCAACTCAATCTCAAAAATATTACAAATGAACACAAATAATCTCCACCAAGCTCCCAAGGAGAGCATTCTGTACTCTCTATTTTTCTCCCCTTTTGCTTTCATATAGCTATTACAAAAAACCATCTATGAGCCCTATGGAGCCATTCTCTTCTGCAACATCTAGCTATCTCATGGGAATACAAAAAAGAAGGGAAATAATGCGAGTATGTGATACTGCAGGAAGAAGTTCATAAACTGTCAAATTAATACCTTCTGTATTGCTAACCAAGAAGAACTTTCCTTTTTATGAGGTCTTGGGAAGACAGGCTGAGAATGAATTGCCCACAAATCTTCGGGTCTCTACAGGATAAGAGATACATTTGCTATCATTCAACAAAGAAGATCACCATACCAGATTTCTTCTTCAAATGAAACAATTATAACAAACGCAAGCTAATAGAGCATGTGAGTACTCATTAATGCACGACGAAAGCATGAGAAAACCAAATAGCCTAAATACTAGATCAACCATTCTGTGTAAGAGCTTCAAATAGCCTAAATACTAGATCAACCATCCTGTCTAAGAGCTTGCTTGGCCTAGCTTTTGAGGCAAGAGAATTGCTTTTTTTTTTTTAAAAAAAAAAGTTCTTATTTTAAAAAAATGTGTTTGGCAAATCTTATATAAAAAATAAAATTAAGAAAAAGGCTGCTCTTGAGAAAAAGTAACAGTAGTTTTTCTATTGAGGAAACAATACAGAAACTCAAGCTTCTTCTCCGAAGTAGAAGCTGATAATTTTTTATTGCAGATAGAAATATCCTCACAGAAAATCATTAATTACCACCAATATTTTCACCCGACATTTTTTATTACAGACAGAAATATCCTCACAGAAAATCATTAATTACCACCAATATTTTCACCTGACATCTACCCTCTTTTTTTATCTAACATCTACTCTCAGTCTAAAGCATACGGCACAGTTTAGTAATTTGACACAACACAGAATCATTATGGCAATACAAAAGTGGTGTATGTGGAGGTTTGTACAATCTCTCAGGTTAATGGAAGGCTTCATTATGCTGAATATGCCCTTGATATTTAAAACAGCATCATTTGTATACTGATTGATATCTTTTGAGAGCAGAAAGTTAAATGAAACATCAGTTTGTTTGACAAAAATTCAAAAATAAGTTATAAATCTAAAAATAATCAAATACGGATACCTTACCAAGTTGGCATCAGGAAGCTCTCGTACAGCCTCATCAACATTTTCTGCAGTTGTTTTGACCTGATAACAGACAGATGTAGAGGAAGATTACTAAAAATATAGGACAATGCTAGTTGAGTTTTTTTCTTATAAGTAGATCACAAAAATAAGGGTTTAAAAATTAAAATTTCAATATAGCACACATATGACGAAATTATGTGTAAGCAATGCCACATCACTTTTTCTTCTTTCCAAGGCATGTCTTGTGTCTGTCCTTCATAATTAATTTTCTGTCCGAACTAATGATAATTGTAGCTAAATTTCTGTTTTACAGCATTTTTTTGGAAAGTGTCATGGAATTCCCATTATATTGCAAATAGAACTGGAAAATAACTGGCATCCACTCGAAAGTTTTATCTGCAAGGAATGTGTTCCTGGACAGCAAGCTATTAGAAAGTTCAATAACAAAAACAAGGTATCACATTATCTCAGATCAGTTCATGAACACTGGATCTACAAGAACATAAAATATCAAAGATGATTAGATGAAAAAATTTAACAAATAATGATGATGATAAAGAGAACAAGAAAATGACAGAGTTCTCTAAGAAAATATTAATAAAACGAGAAAGAAAAAATTACTCACCAACTTTGCACTTTGTTGCTCTGTTCTCTCAGATAGGCGGTTTCTTAAAGGTTCTACATGATCACTTCCATCTAATTGGACGCCTATAAAGTATTGAAGCTCACCCTAAGAAAAGAAAAAACGGAAGATGAAATAAAAGATTGAATTTTTCATGTGCAACTCTATTGTTCCCTTGAAGAATATTGTAGCTACCTTATGATCACGCATAGGCTGCAAGTGGAACAAATTCCAGAACTTCTTTCCTACAAATTATTAAAAAAAAAAAAAAAATCTCTTAGGCTCACTATTTTTTGTTTCACTATGTAGACAGATATATTATTCTACTCCTTCGTTAGTTCATTGTCTCTCCAATAAATTTGAAAATTTGGAACAATATGTATACCACTCTTGGTATAGTTGATCAGCTGAACTGTGATTTCCCTCTGCTCTCTTATTGCATCTCTAATCTTTTGGACAGTTGCTTGATCTGTTTCTGGTCCTTGAAGAAACCTGCATAATGAATGGAGTGCTTATAATGTCAGTGGTCTGATAGAAAAAAGCTTGTGCATACCAGAAATGTACCTAGCAAGACCAAAGGAGACATTTACCTGGTCCAACAGAATATAATATGCTATTTTTCACTATTAACCACTCATGTAGCTTGCTATCAGGGGTAAAGATTGATTACCATAAAATGTTGTGCTAATATTATACGATTAGTCTTCACTTGTTTAAATAAATGTTGAGTATCACAAAAATTGTATGTTCGTAATTTTGAAGGATATTGGATGATGGAATACTACTAGTAAGAGAAATACCAAACACCTTAAAGATGATTGCCAAAATTTTAACATTTCAAAGAATTTCTTTCTTATATTCTTCTCCACTTCAAAAAATTCAATATTAGAATACACTACCTACAAGATATAAGAGACTACACAAAACATTATGAGGTTGCATGGTTCCTGCAACTCAATGTAATAAACAAGACAACAAGAAAAGCATTAAATCTGGCCAGCAGAGTGACATAAATAAAGGAGTAAAAGGGAGAAAATAACTTGAAACTTAATATGCATGAAGAAGCGAGTAAAACTGAATATCACTACAAGACATGAATGCAAAGAGAAAGTATAAACAAACTATTGTACGAATCATACCGACAGTTTCTTCCCAAAATTTCTTCACGCGTATATTCTGTAAGTTCAAGAAAGCTATCAGATGCAAATATCTGCACAAGGGCACCAACTATAGTCACTTAAAAGGTAAAATTGCCCTACAGAAATTTCCTTACACACAAGATAGATGGCTGTTTGTTATGCATAACACAAGTATGTGCATATATAATGTCAATCTTTATAGTTTACATGGTTACTATCAATTACTGGAGCAAAATTAATTGTGCTGCTATATAATCTCACAACTACGAAAAACGTTTAAAGAAGCTGCTATGACAGATATTTTACAATGTGGTTGATGGCTTTATAAGGCAAGAAACCAACACAGAATCAGAGTTTTAATAGCCCAGACAATTGCTTGAAAAACATTTAAACGTAAACTTTTAACGAGTAAAATGCGGTCACATCCTTAAAACTGCACCTTCTTTAATATAACTTCTAATTCTAATTTATTAAGTAAACAGTAATAAAAAGAAAAGAATACATAAAATCTTCATAACCATCTATTTTTGTATGATATTATTGTTCTACAAAATATTATAAACGGCATCATCAACTTTGATTATGATTCAGACATTAACATAAAATGCTAAAGATAAGTAAATTTCATCACAAAAAATTCAGTAATCAACTCAAGTCATCCTCTATTAATTGAATTTTATTGTCAAAAGTGTCTAATTTCCAGCTATGATAATTTTCTGAGCAGATTTCAACAGAGGAGACAAAATATCCGTCATCAGGCACTGTATGAGGAATTAAAATAAGTTTTACAATGTTGTTTAAACAGGTGTTTGAGCTAATATGAGGTTTAAGACTTCAATAACAGTTTCTTTTGCATTTTATACTTTTATGAAAGATGATTCTAAAAGAAGAGAAATACAGAAGCAGGGGATAAAATGTTGCTTTCCATTTTCAGTGTGGCCTTTCGGCAACTCCCAGAATGCGATTCATTTACAAATAGAAAACAAAGAGATGAACAAAAGGATTCCCAGACCCACATATTATTCTGCCAACTGCTTTTATAGATAGAGTTAGAGATTAGATAATTCAGCCATAATAATAATAATAATAATAATAATAGCACCTAATGCTTCAAAACAAACAGGAATTAAAATTGATCATACAATTGGGTTGTCTGGAAGTCTAGGATCAGAAATCACAAAATTCTTTTCAATGCGCTCCAATGTGGTTGCTAGATCAATTCCCTGTCGTATATCCCTCTCTCTTTGAGAACGCTCCCAAGTTTCAGAACGTTCCATGTCCTTAGTCATCAAAACCTCTGGCTCAACAACGGGATTTTCATCATGCTTTTCCATAGAGCTTAGAGATCTCCCTTTAAAACTGCAGTAAAATGTCAAACATAGCAATAACTTATTCTAATCCATATCTTCCAAGTAAACATTTACTCTATAAGAAAAGCAAACATTCTTGAAGTCTTCAACAACTCCAAAATAAGTACAGTTGATGAGTCAAAAGCATAATTTAATCTAACCAAAATGAAATATGTACCTTATGAAAGAAATGCGCCCTGACTTCCTTTTGCCTTTATCACCTTGGAAGTCTAGTGAAGCAGTTTGCCTCTTTGTTGAACTAGTACTCTCAATTTCAACAGACTTTGGCAAAACAAAATCAGAATTGATTTTTTCTTGCTCTTCAAGCTTACTGGAATTGTCATGGCTTACAGGCCGAATGATGGATTTTGGGTCCCTGACAGTTTGGACAACCTCTGTGATGGAACCCAAAGCTTTCTCCTTTTGACGGGCTGAAATAAAATTAGATTATTATAGTAAACTCATAACCAGCAATGGCACAAGAATTGCTAAAGATGATTACCATCATAACGAATTAATGATTTGGACAATCCATTTGGCCGTAATGCCTTTTCATTCACACCTTCAGTGAATTTACTCACCTCAACCTGCATTCTGCAGTAATAGCTGTATGAAACATATTTCTAGATATGTTTAAATACATTACCACTGAAATACGATAATGTGTACCGGTATAAAATTCTTTGAGCTATATTAAACACATTTAATCTATTTCATCATCTTTTACTCAAAATTATCATATAGACGTGTTAAGTACATTACTAGTGTAATAAACAAATGTCCGCCAGTATTTAGTAATCACAATTATCAGATAGATGTGTTAAGTGAAAATTGGATACGAGAAATGAAGGACGAGATCAAAGTATTTGTGGGGAAAAAATTTGAGACTTGATGAAGCTACCGATAGGGAAGAAACCAGTTGGTCATACATGGGTATACTTTATATGACCACTTGGCATGTCAATAAAAGGTATACTCAGACTTATTGCATAGACTCTGAGGAAACTTTTGTTCCAGCTGCAATATGAATATCATGAGACTTAAGTCTTTTTGTTTGTCATATATCAACTGATAAAGGGTCGTATCTGAGACTTGTGGGGAAAATGATTTATTTGTCCCATAGAAGACCTAATATAGCTTCTGTAGTGAGTTTTGTTAAGTCAGTTTAAGCAATCCTAAGGTTGTTTACACATTACAGAATCTTACAATTCTAATTTTGTCACGTAGAGTATCTGCCCTTGAATCTATAAATACCAATACATACAGCCTCATTCAACGCAATAAAAAAATAGAATTAGACATTCTCCTAATATGCAAGCATACTCCATGTCATGCCATAGATTTCAAATCATTTGAACCACCATTATATAATCCATCCTTAGTTCATTAGTATAGGCTAAGCACACTAGCAGTTGGACACTTGGATTGTATGTACTTTTATGTACAAGAAAAACGAGCAATCAAGCAGATAAATTTATTAAAAAATCAACAAATTAGCATACACAATGGAAGAAAAACATCAATATGTAAGGTAAGAAGAACTAAATATGAAAGGGTAAACTGACCCAATGAATTTGATGACATTGCCCTGGCTATCTCTTATAGGAGTGACAGTGAGAAGATTCCAGAACGGGGTTCCATCTTTCTTGTAGTTTAAAAGCCTGCCACAATAGCTTCTCCCATTTTTAACTGCATCTCGAATTTTGGCCACTTCTTTCTGGTCTGTTTCAGGGCCCTGAAGAAACCGGCTGCAACATGAAATCAACTGCTTTTATTCAAAACAACCAAATGTTTTAGCTCTACACACATGTTATGATGATAAGAGTCTTCCTCCCAAGCAAAATCTCCGCAGCTCAACTTAATGTGAGAAGAATAAATCACCAGACAGATTAATATTACATTAGTTTAGTTTACACTTAACAGCTTATGGAAATAATGGCTATCAAGGATCTAGGCGACATTGTGATCTTTCCGTCTTATATAAGCAGTAAAGTGCTCACCAATTCCTCCCAATGACCTCCTTTGAAAAATAACCTGTCATACTGAAAAATCCACTGCTGGCATACATTATTGGGATGTCTGGTTTAGTTGCATCTGAGACAACAAACGTCTGTTGTAGTGTTGCCAAGGCTTCCTTCAACTCCTGTGATACCCTTGGGAATGCCCCTGCTGATGACTCTGACCCATAATTTGATTCCTCAGATGTCCTTGTTGATACTGCTGCAGTAAATCTATCTGACAAATTTTTGCTTCTTTCACCATCGAAGGAGGAACTGGTTGCCACTCCTCCTATTGCTTTAAAACTACCTGAGTTCATCACAAGGCCCCATTCAGCAGTTCTCTCAGCTATGCTTGCTTCAGTTAAAATTTGTTTATCAAAAGGCGTCTGCTCATTCAGACGCCCCTTTGCATCATTATCTTTCTTTCCATTGTTGGCCCCAAAATCATCCATATTTGCTGAGCTACCAGAATTGGCAAAATTTGATTCGCTAGGAAATGCCATCCACTTGTCCACAGATTCCCTGCTGTCTTCTGAATAAGAGGAAATGAATGCCAATTCACCAGCACTATGATCATCATTAGCAGATGACCTCTGCTTCTTCATTTATAATACTCCTCCAACAATACGTACAGACTTGAGAGTTCAACCTACCAAATTAAAAAATGAACATGATCACCCTCTAAATCTGAAAAACTGGCCTCTGGGAGGCTAACGAGATTTTCCACCATTATAGATACACCCATCATGGAATGTTCCAAGGAGACTTCTATGTATGAACAAAAACTATCAGAGGAAATAAATCTATATCAGCAGAAAAGTGCTAATTAAGAAACAGTATAAAATAACAATCAAATTCCTAAAAAGTAGAAAAATCCTGCTGAAAGCGTTACAAAATTTACATAAATAATTGAAACAGTAAATTACATAATTGAGAATCAGCAGCAAGTAAATAACGCTTATGTTTGTATTCAGTAATTTCTGGAAAGGGAATAATCAAACTACCCAAAATCTTTGTGAGAAAGGTACCGCTCTATGTACACTATGTACAAAATTTTTAAAATCTTGTACATAGAGCGGTACCTTTTTCACAAAGTGAAGTTGACTAGTTGAAGGGGTCTGGATAGAGAATGTATAACTAACTGCAAAGTTAAAATTAGAAGCTCAGGGGAGAAGATAAAGAGAGATACTTCAACAGTTCTCGAATGGGTTAATAAAATTCAGTCCTTTGGTGAGATGCATTCCTACTTCTAGTTTTGGGCAAAAGAAGAAAATGGCAGAGCCCGAAAGAAGATTCTATTGACTTCAGCTGTGTACCTAATCTTGACAGTTTTGGTATGCTTTAACTTCACATCTCACTCTCAGAAGAAAAATGATGAACACCTGAAGATCGCATTTGTCAATGTCTCGAACCGCAACGTGCCTGTATATATAAACATATATCTGCTACTTCGAGCTTCTTCGAGTGCTTGAGCGTTAATGCCCTCTTAAAATAGAGAATCAATGAAGAGACGTTTCATTTGAAAGGCCAGAAAAGTGATAAAATAGATATTTGTTTGTACGGACGAATTAAGCGGTTGATTTCCCCGTTTATCCAACAAAATGCTTTGTGTAGTTGTGGGGGAAAATATAAAACAAAAACAACAACGGCAACGGCAACAACATAGAAAAAGAATATATATGTGCAGACATGAATATATATGAGGCCAGAAAGTATTTGGCGTGGCATTGGTTAAAGATAAATTTCACTATCACAATTAATTCATTTGGTCTCCTTTGAAAAATGACAAGAAGGAAATGTTATCACCATAAGAAAAATAATACATACACGGTGTGGTTGTACGAGCTTCCACGTCTTACAGAGACATGAGGGGGAAAATCGACATTGCAGGTATCCTCCAACAAGGCACGCGTTATAACAAGTCATCCCAATATAATTGAGACAGTCGAGTAGTAGGATGAAAATGCTGGGCGATAGAGACGGTCCAATAATCGTCATCACGAGTTCAATGGTGAGATGAAGTCAAGTTGAAACCACCGGCCAGCGGTGTCGCCGTGGACAACGGTGAAGAAACCAGAATTCAAAAGCGAGCTCATCTGAACTTTCATGGATATATATAGATAGAGATTCTGAGGACGGAAATCTAGAGCGGGGAGGTATTCGGATTCTGGAAGACGAGGCGGGAATGTTAACGCCCCAAGTCCAACTGCCGATTTCATGGTGATGGTGGCATCAGTGACTTCCTATTTCCAAGCTTCTTTTTCACTCGGGATAAAATCATTATAACTGGATAAAAACGTATATAAGGGAAAAAAATTTTACTTGGTAGTTGGCAGTTGGTACCGTTGGGAAGTAAATTTGGTTTGAAATCGTCCTGCTGGTATTTAATTTAACTAATTTATATTCTATATCCATGTCATTTATTCAGTTTTACCCTTATCGAATGTCTGCTTCATGTGTAATATTTATAGTAAGTCATCTCATACATTGAAAAAGGAGGATATTTCCTCAAACTTTTTTAATTTATCTTATAAATAAAAATAAATCCCTCATCAAAATTTTCCCTTATAAAATATAAAAAAAAATAGAGGCAGTATATTGTATATATTAAATTTCTAATAATATTTATATACCAAACGATAAATGAAAATAACATAAATCTCCGGCGTCTTGAGCGGGGCCTGCGGGGTTAGATATAAGTAAAAGAGAAGTGATATTATTACTTTACTTAAAGATACAATCAACATTTTCCTCCCATGAAACTTTAACATTCCATTAGATTTTGCCTACCAAAGACAATATAGTTTAAGTAAAATTAATACATAATACCATTTCATAATCATAGCCTTACCGCCAAATATCGTTGACATATATATATATATATACACACACACATCATATAAGTTCATTTTCTACCAAGCAAATAATTTGTCTCATATCTTTTAATACAAAGATGTACAGCTGCAAGATGTCTTGTCTGAGTTGTTGAGTTAGGGAAAATAGGGGTATGTATGTGAAGGATAGGTAGCTGTGGAACAAGTCCGTTCATTTAATTAAAGTTATTTGAAAAGAGATTAAATTAGATTATGCTACATGGGAAACACAGGAGTTAATGCAAAAGGATTACCTGTAAGGTTGAATTTTGGGGAAAATTCATTACAAGGTGGAGAGGATGTAGCTATCCTTAATGCATAGTTTTACACTTATCCGTGAGATATTTTATTTATTCCTATCTCTAAAATATTTAATATAAAAATTATATAATTAATTTAAATTAATTATATAAGTTAGTTATTTATAATAAATATAATTTATTTTTTTAAATTGTCATAGACCATCATTGAATAAAAATCTTTTCATATACATAATCAATAGGGATATTTTAAAAAAAAATTATTAATTTAGAAGATAAATTATATTAAGATATTATATTTATGGTAAAATCTAACTCTCAAATTAACACTTATATTAAAGATAGGAGAGGAGAGAGTATTATTTTGTATGATAATCAATTTGTCTAAATGATTGTATTCCGTCTTACTTAGTTATACATTGATTGAAAGCTATTAAAATAATACTACCTCTTATACTAATTATAATTAGAACCAATTAACTAATATAAGGATTAATTATCTGATTTGGGTAGATTAAATAGTATATAATATGAATTTATTTTTATGGGTTATCTTTTATTATAATTAAATAATTTATTTAATTTTTAAATTTATTTTAAAAAAATTAATTCACCCCTATAATTAAGACAATAAAATATGACGGAGAGAAACATAATTCTAAAAATCAAATAAGGAGAATATATATAATTCTTTCTCTAAAGTTTTAGGGATTCAATCAGTCAGTCAGCTATGATTCATTTTTGGATTTCTCCACTAGATCGCATATATTATACTAAAGTACGTGATTTGCTTCCCAAAATTTTGAAACCAGTGTGCTTTTCCTACGATGCAAGTATATATAAAGGACCAATATGCATTTTCTCATTAAAAAAGAAAAGAAAAGAAGCACAACGTGTCTTCCACAATCTCCATAAAGTTCTAGCAATTTGGTGGCTTTTTGCCAATCGTTTAAATTCATTTCAAGAAAATAGTCTTGCAGCCACTCGTTAATTGAGGAAACAAAATTGTTTTCATTTAATATGCAGTGACAATTCGGTTCCAGACCATTCCGCTTTAGCCTATCCACATAAAAGGAGCATATATATGTGTTTAGGGGGTATTTATAATACTCATAGCCCGATCTACCCGCTCAAGTTAACAAAAAAATCGCTCAACCCAACCTTAAAAAAATTATCTAAAATATATTTGGGTAGGGTCAAGTCAGACACTGGGCAGAGTATGCTGCCCTGCCCATTTAGCCCGGCCCCATATATATATATTTATTATTTTTTTTAATTTTTTTAATTTATTTTATTTATAATTTTACACTTTCGACTTTAACTGACAACTCTCTTTATTCATTTTTAAAATATTAAACATAGCTTTTATATTTATATAGATACCAAAATTGCTCCTCTGCTTTACTTGTCAAGTATTCGATTTTTGGTATTACAATAATGTTATAAATATCTGATCTCTATATATTTCAATATTTTTTTTTTATATATGCAATAGACTTTGAGACTTTAATTACTATCTTTTTGTTACCTTATTCTTAGTAAAATATATATATTATTTAACTCTTGAAAATATAAATATGATATTATTTTATAAGTTTATAATTGTAGATTTTTTTTTTATATTATGAGTAAAATATCATAATTTGGGTATACTTAATCCATCTATATCTAATTTAAAATAGTTAAAATTTTTATCGGGTATGTGTTTAAGCGTTTCAGAATCATTCCCACAAATAGCACAACAATCCCCTACCTCACAACCTCTCTTTCCTCAATTTTCAAACCACGTTCCACAAGAAAAAAAATGATTTTATTAGGTATTTTTATTTTCTAAATTGTTTTCTGTTTATTAGCTAATTGGTGTATAAAAACTCTTTAATTTATAGTTTGTATATATTTTAATTCATCCTTTGCATTATTATGTTAATGGCGTAACATTTATTAATTTTATGATAAGATATAAAAATTATTAATAATCAAATCTTCCCCTTTCCTCTTGCATAATCTACCTAAATAACCCAAAAAAAGTTTCAAATTAAAATTGTGAAAAGGCTAATTTTAGACTATGATATATTATTTTCATATTAATATTTACTAAGTGTAACATTTATTTATTTTTTTAGCCACATATTATAATAAGATATAAACGTTATTTCTAATAACATTTTCCCCTTTTCTCTTGCATAATCCACCAAAATAACTCCAAAAAAAATGGAATTCATTATTTTTTTTATAACACGGTTTAAATTAAATATTGTAAGAAAAGGCTAATAGGTTGGCCCATTTTAAATGGAATGGTTTGGGCTAAATTGGACCATTTTGTCATTGAAGACGTTATTATTTTAATTGAAGTCTGCCCAATTGGCGCCACTAGCCCGTATGCTAAACTTTAGCCAGCTTCCTTCTGACGCGAGTCAGCCGGGGCTTCTTAAACTAGCCCGCCAGAAAAGAGAAAAAAAAAACAATAAATAGATAGGTCCTTCTTCTGGCTTCTGGGCGAAGGCAAACTCAAATTATCGGGGTTTTTACAGAGAATTTGAAGTGCATTCTCTTTGTAGTACAGTGCGCAAGGAGCTATGCATAACAAGAAAGAACTTTGTAGAAATTTTCAGCGAGGCAGGTGATTCTTTTTCATATGCTACGTGGTTTCGTTTCTATCTCTTTCAACATTTCAATTGCGAAGCTTTGGTTGGCATCTTGTGAATAATGCAGTTCGGTTTCTTGACTTCATTTTCATTTATCTTCTAATCTGTATTACTCTTTCCTTTGTTCGCCTTGGCCAACCTTTGTAAAGCCAATCACTTTAGCATCTCCTCGAATTTTGATATTGCGAATCATTAATTAGCAGTAATTTGGTTGATTGCAAGTCTGTTTATGACTATGTACAGCTAATCGGGCCTAATTTTTTTTTTTTGGGTCTGAGCAATGCTAAGAGAGCACAATGTCTTTTACTTTTTTCGTACTATCTTTCTCCTATAGACTGTGAATTTCCTTAATGGTGGGTGATGACCCTAGGTATCACCCAACTACTGTGAAGCACACGAACAGCAAAAATTGGGTCCAACCCGGCGACCGTGGTGCGTGTATGTCTGAATCTGCCGAAACACTTGGCCCATACGTATTTTTTAAAAGAAAATTGTGTTGAAGCCAGACTCCAAACGTAACGGTTATTCTGAAAAAGATATGAAAAAATCACCTTCAAGGTCATTTGGTGATCTTCACGAAGCTTTCATTTTTCCGCTAATTTTAATGATAGACTTGTTGATAATTTTGCTTTGTTGCAGGAAATGCTTGTCTTGTTAAGCTTTTCTTCTTTGGTCTGTAGAAAGATTTGGAATTTCGATTCTTGGGGTTCTTATAGATGTTCCTCTTTCTTAAATTATTTGATTTGTAGTCCAAATAAATGTTAGCTTCATTTTCCTGAGGCGAAGGCTTTTGCTTAGACAGTGATGCTTAGTAGAATTATTACGATCAAGCTGCCTCAGACTTGATGGCTTGATTAGGCTTTACAACTTGACCTTTGTGTGATGTGTTTTGGGAGTTCAGAGATGAAAACCATATATGTTTTTAATTGGGAACTGCCTTGCCATGGCTGATTTGAAATGTCCTGTTTGAATTCTTTGATATGAGAGCTAGGTTCGTCCAGCTAATCTTTGGGCTTTTCTAGGTATAAACTTTATGAGGTTTGGGAGGTAAAAGGCATTAAAGTTCTTTGGCAAGTGCTGTATTTGCTGATTTGTGGTGTCTTTGGTGGAAAAGAATGCTAGAGTTTTTCATTGGAGGGGGATAGGGGGCTTCGTTATGAATCTTCAAAGGGATTGGAAGTCCCTTTTGATATAAAAAAGATTGTTGCTTTGTTATTGTTTTACATTTGTCTAGGTAGGTTCTGTTGTTCACTATTTTGGTACCTTTTGGTATTATTCTCTCTTTTGGTCAGTAAATTATTTTTTAAAAAAAGAAAAAGAAGAAAAATTTGTCATAGAGATGGTGATGGTTACTACTGAGTCCATAGGTTTCTTTGGCACAACGCTCAGCTGAAAAGACATGTCATTTTTTTTATGACGTTGTTGAGGCTAAGTTCAGCTGCGGTGATTATGATGTTTGGTTTATTGCCAAGCTATGGTACAAGCTTGGAAGTTGTGTAGATTCAGATAGTTTCATATTGAAGATTTAAGCACTAAATTTTTTATTTTGTGGGCAGTCCATGTTATGAAAACCAACTACTATACATGGGAAGTAGGTCAAAAACTCCTGAGTTGTGTCACTTTATTGGTGATGTGGATCAAAGAAAATGACTGGGAAAAGTTGAGGGGGCGACTAATGGGAAAAGGTCAAAGCTTTCCTGGAGCTATTTGTCAACTGAGGACTATTGGTTTCTTTTCTATCTGCTTTGATTTTTCTGAATTTTTCAGAAATTTGTTCATTTGTTTACTGAACAGATTCATTTCCATATTTTGTGCATTCATATAGACTCTTGCTTTGTGTGGTTTGCAGATCTTGCTGTCATTTATTCAGTCAAGATGCTATTGACTGATGATTTTAGAAGTATTTTATATCTTTCACAGGATATTGGTATTTTTAATAATTTTTTTGGTTCATGTGATTCATCTTTCAGCTGCCAATATGGAGAAAGGTGTAAATTTCTTCACATGCTGCCACAGCAGCAAAAGCAAACTACCAATCCTTTTGGATTTGGTTCCCACTCCAGTTCGCACCAAAAACAAACTACCAATCCTTTTGGATTTGGGTCTCAGTCCAGTTCACAGCAACAGCATAAGACCAATCCTTTTGGATTTGGTGTGCAGAACAGTTCCCAGTCAACGGGGGGCACTAATTCAGAGTTCAAACAACAGTTCAAGGTTCTTCCTCTTCCTATGTATGTAGTTAGTGTTGAAAGATCTTTTTTAAAAAAAAATCCTGAATGTTGAATGCAAATTTTCATTCTAGGTTAATTTTCCCCCCTAGATCTTCAGTATGCTATGAATTCCTTGACTTAAGAATATGGAGAAGATAGGACACTATCTTTCATTAACAGAAACAGATTCTTATCAGTTTTTTTAGTATTGATGATGGTTTACTTGTTGATCAGCCTTTTGAAAACAAATGGACTCGACCTTCTTCCTCACCCCAGAATAATGCTCCACGTAAAACTGATGCCAATTCTCAACCAGGGAATCATAAGTAAGTATTGATCAATCCGAACTATATTTTAAATGCAGCTAACTCATAATAGTGTGTCAACAAGTCAGCATAGGGAGCAAGAGTATTCGTGTCACCTGTTGGGTATTTTCCCTTGTATTGGAATGAAAGCATAGTTTGGGCGTAAAAGTTTACAATGTAGCATATTGTCTGAGAATAGCTTGGCCAAACACCTGGTTGTCGCAAATTTAGTACTTTTTTGAAAACTAAGCAGCTTCTCTCCTAGGAGTCAAGGTCACTATTGTCTAGAATGTATATTGGAAATAGTGGTTTCTTTTTTCTTTTTGGTAAATAATAGTGGTTTCTTTAAGAAACTCATTATAGAGTGCCAAAGATAAGCCATATACACAATTTTATCACACAACAGCAAAACACTTTTTATATGCTTTGCATTAGGTTTTCTTATATCTTTTACACTGTATACACTAAATATTACATGATGTCATTGAAGGTGCACAGATCCTGAAACTTGCAAACGTCAGATTGTAGAAGATTTTGAGCAAGAGAAACCCCTTTGGAAGCTTACATGCTATGGTCATAATAAAGGGTAATACTTATTTTTATACATTATGATATGAAAAGCTTTGGCGTTAGCCGTTACTCTAAACGTATTAGGCTAGAAGCTTTAATAAACTTTCACCTTGAGTGCGTGACAAGCGTCATTATTTTTCAGTCCCAGAGCAAATAGAGGTCTACCATGTTTTGCATGCATTTTGATTATGAGTGTTTGTTAAGTTGATGCACCTGGCTTCACCATCACCATGTTTTTCTCTCTGCCCTTCTCCATGCCATTTTCTCAGTAAGAAACCATATTTGCTCATAATAACCTGCTGTTGCAACAGAAAAGAGTGAAATAACATATTGGATTGCTATACACGTACTCTTATTAAACTAAAACCCCTCTAGACACAGGAGATTTTGTTGCAAAGTATCAGGACATTGCCATAGTTGTAGCAAAGCATTATTATCATATCCATTTTATGTAGTTTAGTATAAAAATTAGTATGAAATGCCTCCTCTTCCACAAAATAAGGAATTTAGAAGGGAGGGACCATCTAATTCACTACTCTAGTAGAAAATGTTTAGCTGCATAAAACATAGAAGTTAAAATAATCGAGGGTTATGGATGAACAAGCTAATCCTTAAGGAATTAGGAATTGATGAAATGTTTTTTTTTTGGTTCTTGTTCTGCTAAAATGAAAGGTGCGCCTTGTAGGTAGAACAGAACCTTTTCCTAGCAAAGTTTGACATGTGATGATAAATTACGTTTTTTAGCGTATACTTGAGGAAACAATACTCTGATTCACTTTTGAGTATACTTCAGGAAACAACAATTCTCTTTCGCTTGAATGAGATAAAAAGCTTAGTAAAATAAAATTTGACTTGTTTTTTTTTTGATGCAGTGGTCCTTGTGACGTTGTTGGGGATATTAGCTATGAAGAATTGCGGGCAGCTGCATATGAGGATGCTTGTCGTGGGATGGCCTTTCCGTCAATTGTAAGTTGACATTCAAGTATATGAAGTTTATAAAAGACTATAAATCGGACATCCTAAATTAATTCACTCTTGCCGAAGGAGCCATATCTTTCTATTAACCTGCAGTTGATTATTTTCAGCAGTTGGAGTGCTTCCCCTAGATGCTCCAAGTGAGAGAAGTCTTTGCTGTAATTAAATCTCATAAAGTACCATTATAAAACTTGTAAATGCGTCCAAAATACGTCGTACATAAGGACCTGAAATCTTGGTGGAGCATAAAATAGGCAAAAAGGGACTATCAGGAACTCCAAACCTTGTGAATCTAAAAAGCAGTTTTTCTAGTATCTTCACATCTAACCCATGTTGATATCTAAATTTTAAATCCATTTTTTCAATTTTCAGCTTGGTTTGAGATCACATTTATTAATTGTTTTGCAAATTTATTCAAATTTGTAATTCAAAATCTCACCTAAGCATGCGCCTTAAATTTTGTATTTCATAACACAATAAGTTTTTTTTCCTGCTCTTTTCATTTTGGAAGAATTTCAGAAAAGTGACTCCTTTTAAGAATATTTACCATGAAGGAGACACTCAAGAGTTGAAGTTCTGAAATTCTGCCTCCTTTTTTTCTCTGGAACTCCTTGATTTAAATTTCTAATGAATCCATTGTGCCTTTGATTTTCTTATGAGTACTGATTCTTTCCAATTAAATGCCATTTATTCTGTCCAAATATTGAAAGATAATGTTGTTACAGGTTGAGAGAGAGAGAAATCTACTAAGTTCCAAGTTAGCGGAGTTTCAGAACCTTCTTCATGAACCTTACAAAATACCGCAGAGTTCTTCTCTTACAAGTGATAAGAATCAATCTCTTGGAATTGATGCAAACCCATTTTCAAGGACTTCACAAAATAATAATCCTTTGTCTGTCTCTAGTTTTAGTCAACTGGGGACTTCAATGAACATGGGTATTGAAAGGTAAGTGATGCTTATTAATTTATCGAAAATCTTTAGTATCTCATTTAGCTTATAGATTGCAACTATGGATTTCCATTACTATATAGATGATAGGGTAAATGGGTATTGCAAGGTAAGTGATATAATCTCTCAACCTTAGGAGATTCCATCAATTTTAGCCAAGTTTCAAAGGAAAACAGTAAAATAGCCAAGGAAAGATGATGAAATCTCCTATCTGTTTGCTTTTTAACGCTAATTTTCTTCAAAGGTATGTGTTTTTCACACTTAATGACTTTGTTTTTCTGTCTGCTTCTGCATATGGTAACTCTTTGGAACATTTTTCTTAGGCCTTCTGCATCCCCAGTAGATCCTCAGGCTCAACCTAGCTTCTTTGGAACTAGAGGTATAAGTTTGGTTTAGTTTAGAACCACTGTGGCTTCATTTGTCTACTGTTGTTCCCATATGTATCCTTGATCACTAATGTTCAAAGCAACATTCAGGAAATCCGTTGGCAGCCAATGTGACAAATCAAACTGGTGGAGCCATTGCAGGTGGCCAAATTAACCACTTTCCGACATCACCAGAAGTTGCAAAGTTCCCCAGCGTGACTACACAGCAATCGTTTGTTGCGAACAATGGCTCTAGTTCTGCTATGATGTTTTCAGCAAGCACAGGTGTTCAGTTGTCGTAAGTCCTTGACCATACCACCTTTTGAAGTTTATGTTTCAGAAAAAGTAATTACAGTTCAATTAATTCCCTATTATTCCATTCAAAAATAGCTCAATCAAGGGCAAATAGTGATTCAACACTATAGAATTTCTAACCCTCCAGCCACCTCATCAGCAGATAACCCAGCTTTGGACGCCTTTCTCTACCTTCTCCCCTTTGGTCTTTAACACGTTAGACCTGTGGCAGCTTTGGGCCATCACATGCCCAATTTAGTTATGCATTTAAATTTTCGGCAACTTTCAAAAGATGCCTTACTTAATGTTCACTGTCCAAGGAGAATTCTGTGGATATTCTTATAGGGAAAAGCATTAGCTAGCCCTTTGCGTCCTGTGAATGAATTCACTTGACTTCTTTTTTCTTAACCAAATGCATTGTTATAATTCTAATTATTTACCATAAAGTAAAGGCCTTGCAGGAAAAACCACGTACCAAGAGTACCTGAGCCGAGAGAAAAAGTTTAGCCAGGAATACTTTTCATATCAGAGAACATCCTCCTTAATTATTTTGACAAAAGTCAATCAACTTCGCTTCTAACCCCTTCTCAAACATGATTATGAAGTATATCATGCCTTGAATTCATCTCATCTCCCCATCTACTGCGCCTAGAAGAAAATCTGGGAGAGTGAATAAACCTTGAGAAAACACAAGGAATTACATTCTGAACTTTTGTATAACTGTAACTCCCAAACTTTTCTTTTATATATTTGAATTTGTTTGGAACCTTAACCTTGATATTAAAGCAACCTTCTATGTTGATCTTTGTTGAGTTTGACATTTTTTTAGCTTTATATGCAAGTCATAAATATCTTGCTTCTATTAAATAGCTGTTCTGTTCCTGCAGAAGCAAGTCCAAAGATGAGAATTTCTCTGGAGATACCAGTATTTGGTTAAAAGAGAAATGGATTCCTGGAGAGGTAATTTTCTATGGCGTGGTTTTCTTTTCTGCTGTTCTTATTCCCTTTTTGTGATACAAAAAAGACACAAGGCCTACAAGTAATGGGATTCAGTCTGATATATTCCGCCATATTTTTCTTGTTAAAATGTTGTTTGTTTCTTATTACAGATTCCAGAAGAAGCTCCTCCTGATGCATTTGTTAGGTAATGTTTTTTAATATCCCAAAAGTAGTTAATGGATCTTTACCAAAAACAAAGGAACAAAAGAAAAGAATCGGAGGGAGTAGCTGATCAGGGCAAAGTTTTCTATTCATGAAATTGAAGGGCAAGTGAAGGCTTGTTTGAACATCGTGATATTTATAATTATAATGTTGAAGATATATACTAAAAATATAGAAGACGAGTGCGGAAGAAAATTAATTCAGGAAAATTGTGACTCGAGCCAAAGACCATGATTTTTGTTTTTGGTATTTGCGTATTTCAAAATTTCAAGATCCTTAATTGTTATTACTTAGTAATGTTTTTGGGATATATTAGATTGAGTAGATTTTGTAGTGAAATTATTATTAATCTAACAATTAAATATAGGGAAAATGCATTTAAATATTACAAAATTATCACCTTAAATATTATTTTCCCCCCTTTTAATTAGTTTAGGGCTAGGGATTTACTTTCTTGTAAATCAAATCCGGCAATGCAATTAGTCACCGTTCAAAAGTTAGTCCCCAAAGTTGAAGCTATTTACAAAGTTAATGCATATGGATGCAGGAGGGGCGCTGGCAACTCGGTGACCATACCGCTTCGATAATTTGTCGGATCCTACCGACTCTCTTAGCGTTGCTTGCTTTTTTTTTTTTTTAGCTTTTTTTTTGTTTGCCAAGTATAGATCCTAGTGGGGCAATTATGTTCGATATACTGTTGCTCACTAAAGGAGAACATTTTCCCCTTCCCCTACAGAAATTTAAATATTGAATCAATAAAATTTTGGTAAATATTTTAACTAATTATAAAATTTTATAATCAATTAACCAACTTCATCTAAGTGAGTAATTTTAATATTTTATAAGAAGTAATTAATTTAAGTAACCTTTTCAACTTACATAAAGTAATTAATTAGAGGTTTTAAAAATGACATGAGAAAGGGAAGCTCTCTCTTACCATCTTTTACTCAATAGAATACAAGGAACTAACTATCCTTCGCATCTATATAGGGCTAAATGTGTCCTAACGCTCTTTTAAAAAATTAATATACTGAAACAGATATGCTTTTTAATTACCATGATAATAATTATAATAATTATTATTATATTCCACCTTTTATTTCATCGTCTATCTATAAGGATAGGAATAATACTGGCTCTCCTTTAATAGTACCTAGACAAATGTAACAGATTTAATAAATAAAAAAATATAATATATAGATAAAAATTAGGCTAAAATATATCGAACATATTAAACTTTAAGTCAATTGCCACATCCCTCCTAAAGATTTAAACGTTTGAATTAAAGATCTTAATATTTCATGTTTTGATTATTAATCCTTGTCATTAAAATTATCGTTAAGTTAACGATTTTGTTATGTCATAATTTTTATGTTTTTTAATTATATACCACATTATTTAAAAAAAACACTAAGTACCAAATATATAATTTTCAATTTTTAAATATTTATAATAAAATAAATATATAAATACTTAAATAATATCTGGCACACACGTGATTTTAAGTATTTTTAAATTCTTAAAAATAAAATACTTAAAAAAGAATTTAAAATATTTATTAGACAATATATTTTTAAATAGAAAACATAAATTATTTAAAATCACATGTAAATTGCGAAGTGTAATTTTTAAGAGAAATCTTATATATTGTAAGAGTGTCACGTCATCTGAACTCAACCTAATTAAAATATAACTACTGATGACCTTAAAAAAGTTCATACTTTATTTTATTTTGAATAAAAATAAATATTTTGATTTAAAAAATTGTCTAAATCAAATTAAGAGGTTTATTTTTATTAAAAATAAAATAAAATGTGAACTATTTCATATAGTTTATTGGTCAATTAAGATTAAAATGTATTGAGTTATTCTATTTTGATTGAATATAGTTTAAAAGATGTAGTATTTTTGGAGTATATAAATATTTCTTATTTTTTAAATGACATGGTATATTATGAAGAATATGAAAATTATGACCTGATAAAAACTGTTAACTTTAATAATAATTTTAATCGTAGGGTTTTAATAATTAAAATAAGAAATATTCAAGTCTTTAATTTAAACTTTTGAAAGTTATAAAGATTATGTTTAACTGATCTAAAATTTGAGGGAAATTTATGTATTAAATTATTTTTCTTAAATAGAAGAAAACAAAATAATAAAGATGGGTTGCATAGGATTGAAAAAATTACACCCGCTAAACATAAATTGTAATTGGATACTTAAACAAATTTTGGATACCTTTTAAGCAATAAATTTTATAAATGAAGGAATGTTTTAGCAATTTCTTCAATATTTTATGATATATAAGTGGTTTCATAAGATTTTTTGTGGATAAATATATTTTAGAGGGCTAACATGATGAGGCGGTGAGAATTATGAGGAGGGATGAATTGGCGTGGGGCAACCTTATTGGTCTTATTATTATCCAATGTTAATTAAACATCTCGCCGTCACCGAATATCTAGTTGGCGACTCTGTTCTTATTGGGAATTTCCATGATTTGCCTCAATATCTTGTCTTCGATTTTTTCCTGGCACTAAATTTAATTGGCCATCATATTAGCGAATTGGTGATTGATTCAGAGCTTTGGACGAGCCGGCCAAATTAAATTTTATATCTTTTGTTCTCCCTTTACTAAAAACACACGGGAAAAAAAATAGTCTCTTTGATGCAATAATATTTAGTTAATATTTTAATAATTTTCATTTTTAAGATTATTTCTGAATTATTATTTAGTTACACCTTTTTTATTTGTTATTTTTAGAATATTACTTAATATTATTACTATTAGTTCTTAGGATTTACATTTACTCGTACTTGGATTATAGGACTACAAACTAGATTCCGGCCACCAGAAGTCTACACACACGGCTTTCTCCTCTGGCGCCTAGATCTAACCCCATTATCGCGATCGTCCTCCGTTCACGGCCTTCTCGATGTCAGATCGTGAAGCAACCACCACCATTGGAACCGCCTCGAGGAAAGCTGTCACGTGCCGGTGTAACCTGTTGCATGTGAAACCCATGCGCCCACGTACTCCCTCTTGTCCATATCGCATTTTCCCGTGTTTTAGACCTCGTTTCACATCATTTTTTCCATCATAGGCTGCTTCGAAGCAGAGAGCAGTTACGTACCTAGGACCACTTGGGATAATTTTTCTCATCTTACAGCTTCCTTAAGTCACTGCCTACGTTACAATACCAATTTTGGGGAACTCTTACATCTCTAATATTACATATTTATTTCGTTTCTTAGCCCACCACTATGATGAGATGCATTTATCTGAATGATATACACTTGCATTTGCTTTTAAACAGGTGCGACATTCATCTAAATAATTTAGACATTTAAGCTCTAACTCTGTACCGCTTGTTGGATTCTTTTATTTCTTTAGTAACTGTAAAAGCTTCGGAATTGCCGTTCGTACAACTTCTCAGTATAAGATTGTCACACAGAGAAGAAGAAGCATGGTATAACGTTGGAGCACCAGATAATACTTCATCTGATTCTGGACAAACCATGAGACGATATGCTGCCAATTGCAGGAGCAAAGTCAATGGCTTTTGTAGTTTGACATTGATCTAAACGAGTCCAATCCTTCCTTGACAAGTTTGACATTGGAGCTTCCTTCTCTCTACCATTTGAAGCTAGTGAAGAAACCATTGCATTCCAAGTGCAAACCTCTTTTGAATCCATACTGTTAAAGACATTTAATTGAGGCAACCCATCTTCCCATGAACATCTACTAGTGAAGTTCCCACAAAAACTCCCAAGTTGATCTCATTCATTACAATGTACCCATGTACCTGCCTTGCACTATCGAGTGCTGCTTTGCAGTCGAGATTGGCACAGATCCAGATTATCTCACACCTGTTCAATAAAAAAGTTGTATGAATTTCCTCTAACTGATTATATTAAGAAGGTTATTTAATATGTGATGTTTTTTTCCTTAAAATGCCCTAATTACCTTCCTTAATTCTCTCCCTCCCTCTTTTACTTAATTATTGTTGAGAGAGTATCAACAGACGTAATTTAGAAAAAAAAATTGATAAATATAGCAAAAATATCTTATATTTAGGACTAAAATTAACTTTTCAATTAGACCCTATATTAAGAACCGGATGCATTATGTTCCTCTAGAGTCAGTCAAGTTCATTTGATATAAGAAGTAGAAATTAAACTAAAGACATGTATAAAAGAATAAAATAATTAATAATTAATATATCAGTTATAATTTTTTTGCCAGAAAAATATGGGTCGTAATTTTTAAATTTTAATTATATTATAAATATGAGTACTAAATCTTAAACCAGCTAGCCCTGCACACCAATATTTATGGGATGCGGTAATTTTTGTTGGTGACAACACGCATCTTGCATCCCCGTTCAATTGGGCGGTTTGATCATCAAGCATGAGAATCATGTCTTGCATGAAGATTGTTTTATAGTATAGTGCCTCCCAGTGAATAATTTACATACGGCTCAAAGGTTTATAAAAGGAGGGAATAACATCGTGGCAATCAATGCATGGTTTTTGCTGTGATATGGAACTTTTGTTTGGAATGAAATCCTGGTATCTTTTTGGGTGTTTGTTTGTCTATAGATCCCATGTGAGATTGAAATCTTTTGCTTTCTCTCTTGGTGTGGGTTTTTGAAGAGACTCACTTTATCAGATAGATAAAGGACTAAATTGTATGGGATTGACTTAGACTTGAGACATGACTTAGACCTGGGCACTGCTTGATTTTGAAGTAACAATGCCTCATATGAAGAGGGAAGCTTTGTGGCATTTTGTCCTGATTAATTAAGAGTGTTAGAGGATATTTTGTCCTGCTGGTGCTTTATATTTTTTCCTTGATATAATTCATTCTCTTATGAAAACGATGAACTAAATCAAGAAGTTTGCATGGAGCTCGCTTTGCGTACAGCCTTACTCTAATTCGGTCGAACTTAGTGGGAAAGCTATCCTGTTAACATGCACATTTGTCAGCTATGGGGGTAAACAGTCAAGTTGGATTTCAGATCATAATGCTACTGTGAGTGTTGATGTATATTTCTATTATATGACGATAGAAAAATCCTTGTTCCAGTTGTTTCTTACCCATCTCTCACTAAGAAAATTATCGTGATTTTAATGATCAGTCACCCAATAACGCTAATGTCTATCTCATTGATACTACAGTGTTGAAAAAGGTGTTGAATTGGACTACCGCTGGTTTGAGTTTGATGATGTTAGATCGATATCACATTCAGGTAACTAATGATATGTCTTTGGGGTAATAATAATTAGGAAGATCTGAATGGGATCCTTCATTTCTTTATAACTTGTGCCTAAATTTGCTGCTTTCACCACAATATTTGTGTTCAACTCTGCATGCAGTTATCCTCCAGCGTCATGTGGAAGGCCAGAAATTGGATGGCACTGCCTGGAATTTATCAACTTTTCATGCATACGTTAGCTATCACGTTAATTCACCAAATTAGTTTAAATGGCTTACTTATATCTTGTTTCGATTTTTTCATTTTTTTTTCTTTGGTGAAAAACAGGGCAGAGCCCAGATACTTGACTCACAAGAACTTAAACGGGGACAACCAGGGAATGAGCTCACAAGGAGACGCATCTCAAAATGAGAAAGCAGTGTTATGCTTCTTTTAGATGAAAAGATGAGCATCTAAGGAATTGCGTGGATATTTTTGTGGAATGTTCCAGATGCTTATCCCAGAAATTGCTGGTTTCTCTATCCTTCTTTAATTATCTGATACCAGATATGGTATTAGAGCATTTTCGATTCTAGAATAGCAAATAGCATGACACCACAAGCTTAGTTGAGGGACTTGGAGGATCGCTCAGTTGATAGAAATATTTGAATTAGATTTTTGGGTATTTCTTGTTCATACTCTTCCATTAAGAAATAAATAAAAGGATCTTGACAATTGTATCGCAAGTCATATCACAGAAGATAAGTAACACACTAATGATGAGTTCTCCACGGCTTACTATAGCATGACATAGAGATGTCTAGTTTGTTCCCACCGTGATATTCGTCCGAGGATAGAGACTACAGTGGCCCCTCGATATCTTCATCATAACCATTCAGTAACTGATCTTCTTAGGGAAAATTACCCATAGATGCTAGATAAGAAAATTAAATCTAAATAAGTCATCCAAATTTTATTTAATACTAATAACTCCCAAGCAATTTAATATTTACAATATCGAATTATATCATCTATAAGTCAAATTTACAATTAATACTTACATATCAAACGGGTACATATTATATTCCTTTAAATGTGTTAATTTTAAATAAAATTCAGTGCATAAAACCTACGGGTAATTCCCCCTCCTCTAATCAATACAATGTAAATTTACATATAATATTAAATATATAGCAAATCAAGTTTATATAAGAATATAAATATAATTAAACATCTACAAGGTCTTGGCAGGCAGAACAAGCTTCAGACTTTTTCCCCCCACTTTTAAAATGGAGAACTGTCAAATTTCATTTTGCTATAGCGCTTCAATACTCTATCCACAACCACAAGAAACATCTGTCCATACCAGATTTCAGCTGAAAATAAACCTCAACGTAATCACGCAACTATAATCAATACTATCTATCTACAGAAGGTGCCACAAAGACAAAACCTCGACTCTTTCGATCATCAATAATCCTTGCTGCTACCTTCTGCACCAGCACCATGGTGTGGCCGTATATTTCTTTCACAAAAATAGTGTCTTGTCCTCCTGTCCAGCGTGCATTAGCCATTAAATAAACTCTACCAATTACCTCCAAGCTTGCATGCATTCATTCATTCATTTGATTATTAACTGGATTTACAGGATGCGGAAATGTGAAAGTGCAGAGACTTTATCTACCTGTTCAGCTTTGCTTTCAATCACATTACATCCACAATCTGGTCCATCTATCGGAAGAGCCTAGATGCTGGTCTCTTGAAGACTTTTCCTTCAAGCTTTAGTCGTCTATATGCTTCTCTGAGATGGCAAGGCCGGATTGGCCCAGATTCTTTCCTCTCTTTCATAACTGTTCTAGCTACACAAATAAATTGTTTATCAATGGAGATAGTTGAAATCAGCATATTAACAGACTAGTAAAACCAGTGAAATGCACCATTTATCCCTGAGAATCTTGAGAATGTCATTGGGAATAAATCGAATGTTCAGTTCCTCTTTGCATAATTTATTTTGTTACAAAGGAAGCATCCTGTTATTATGAAGGAAAACTATCATTACCTGTTTCAACAACATCACCGACAAACATCTTTGCTATCCCTGACACTACAATTGTCATTGGCACAGAAATTTTCTGGGTTCCGGTAATGCTTGCTAACAGCTGCTTCAATGCAATCAAGGAGACCATAAAGGAAAAACTTGTAAGCAATCTCAGTACAAGACAAATTACTAGTAAAATTAGAAAGCAAAAATGTAAGTATTCACCAGGGCACGGGGAAAAATCCAAAGCAAGTCAAAAGTAGCAATTGATGACAAACCAAGGTGACAGAAACTAGACTTAATAACGAGAAGAAATAATGGAAACAAGGAGCTCAAGCAGCCATGAATTAAAAAAAAAACAGAAGTAAATTGTTTCAAATCACTCAGATTAATTTCAAATTTTCAGGTTGTTACAGTAATATAACTTAGTCATTTGAACATATATAAATATTTGGTAGTTGTTTAATCAAAGAAAATAATTATTAGTAGTGCACATAAAGTAAAGGTCACAAGTATCTTTCTGTAGTCATGATATTGGAATAAAAGGAGGCGACCCAATGATATCTTTTAATCCCTCTAAGAGATTATGGTAAACAATTCATGCACAGTCACTTAATAGTGCTTTTGACATAGTAACAACCTCTAAGCAAGAGATCATGAGCTCAATTCTTTGGCCCTCCTATTTCTGAATTAAAATTAAGTTTGGCACAAGGTACATTGGGTTTGAACTTGAAGCCCAAAGACTTCTTGTAGAAATGTGTTAGTTTTTTAAAAAAAAATTAAGTACTTATAATTAAACTTGTGCTACATCTCAATTGAAACCCACTGACCTAGACATATAATTGCCATGTCAACACTGAATCAGCACAGCATGTGACTCACTTTCTCAGTTTCCCTCCTTAACTAACCACTCTTCATGTGGATATGGAATTAGCACACTGTTGGGCATCAAGCAGCTTGTTGCATTTCTATGGTTCTGGGCATGCCCTCCTCCCCCATCCCCACCCTTCTAAAAAAGGAAATCCATTTTTATTACTTTTCATGTATGAGCACAAAGGTCATTTCCACTCCCATTACCTCTCATTTTCCCTTGCCATCATCTCAAACATACACTTTCAAATGACATGATGAAAGAGGGTTGGGTGAAAGAGGTAAAGATAGCCATATTTGGCACTTTGGGTATCCAACCAACATAGCAATTATAAGTTATATGTCCAAGTCACTCATTTTTAAGATGTAACAGAAATTTGATAACAGGGATCTAACTAAATCTTCTGAACTATAAGGACTTCATACAAATTTCACTGCCATATGGACTAAATTAAAAATTGAAAGTATAAGTTAATAAAAGAATACTTTAACCTCTCTTTGTAGAAATATTGGAGCCTGAATGAGCTATCTTATTCATTAGGGTAAAGCTGAATATATAAATTATAAATAGAGTAACTGACTGTGATATGCCCGAGATTTCCTCTAACAACTGAACTGAATAAATATTCTAATATCCCCCATACTATCTCCTAATATCCCTCATAATAATTCTAATTTCAAATATATATCATATTTACATAATTCCCACACTCCCCCTCAAGTTGGATCATAGATATTGATCATGTCCAACTTGCCTACAAAACGTTCAAACACATCTTCTGGTAGACCTTTAGTAAGGATATCGGCCACTTGTAACTTGGAGGGAACATATGACAGGCTGACAATCCCATCTTCAACTTTTTCTCTAATAAAATGTCTGTCCACATCAACATGCTTGGTCCTGTTATGTTGAACTGGATTCAATGCCATATTTAAAGCTGCTTTGTTATCACAATAAAATTTTAGAGGAGAATCAAACTGAAAATGAGCTTCTTCTGCTACTCTTTTCAACCATAATCCTTCCATAATACCTTGAGATAAGGCTCTTAATTCGGATTCTGCACTGCTCTTGGCAACAACTCTCTGCTTCTGACTTTGCCAGGTCACTAGATTACCCCATACAAAGGTGCAATAGCCAGACATAGACCTGTTGTTATCCTGATCTCCTGCCCAATCTGCATCTGTAAAGATTTCAACGTCTCTGATATTCTTTTTAAAAAACAATCCCTTGCCAGGTGTACATTTAAGATACCTTAAGATTTTATAAGCTGCATCTAGATGCTTCTTCTTGGGAGCATGCATGTGTTGACTGGCTACACTTACTGCAAAGGCAATATCTGATCTAATATGCGAAAGATATATGAGTTTACCAACTAGTCGTTGATATTGACCTTTATCTGTTGCTGCCTCATTTGCCTCTTGCTTCTTTTCTCGAGCCTCCTCCCTTTTTTTCTTTACTGGTTTCTTTTTAGTACAAACGGGTACTTTGCTTGGCCGACACCCAAGCATTCATGTTTCTTTGAGAAGATCCAGTATATACTTCCTTTGAGAAACATAGATCCCTTTGTGAGACCTTGCTATTTCCATACCTAGAAAATATTTCAATTTTCCAAGATCTTTTACTTCAAACTGCTTATTGAGTGCCATTTTAACTCTCTCCATCTCCTTGATGTTATTTCTTGTGAGAATAATGTCATCCACATATACAATGAGGATAGTTATCAAGTTACCACTTTTTAACACAAACATGGTGTGATCTGACAGGCTTTGTTTGTAGCCTTCAGTTTTAAGCACTGTAGAGAACCTGTCAAACAGGCCCGTGGAGATTGCTTTAGACCATAGATTGATTTTTTCAGTTTACATACCTGACCACTTTTACCTTTATCAAAACCTGGTGGGAGACGCATATAAAGCTCTTTCCTTAATTCCTCATTCAGAAATGCATTTTTGATGTCAAGTTGTTGGAGTGGCCAATCAAGATTTGCAGCAATGGAGAGCAGAACCCGGATGGTATTTAGTTTAGCAACTGGGACAAACGTTTCGTTGTAGTCAATTCCATAGGTTTGGGTGAACCCCTTAGCAACTAGCCTTGCCTTGTACTTGTTTAATGAACCATCAGCATTAAATTTTGGTGTAAACACCCATTTGCACCCCACAGGTGCTTTTCCTTATGGCAATGTAGTAAGCTCCCATGTCTCATTCTTTTCTAATGCTTTAATTTCTTCCATTACTGCATTTTTCCATTCTGGGCTCTCAAGGGCTTCATATACAGTTTTAGGGACTTGAATTTGATCAAGGTTAGTAACAAAACTGTAATGATTTTTAGAAAGAGTTGAATAAGACACATAATTTTGAATAGGATGTTTAGTGCACGTCCGAGGTTTCTTCCTTAATGCAATAGGGAGTTCTGCCTCACTTGTCTCCGCTGTCCGAGTATACCTATCATTATTCACAGGACCTTCCACCAGTTCAGGGAGTGGTACATCCTCGGGTATGCTAGACCCAACTACCTGTTTATTCCTACGTGAGTAAATATTATCAAACTTCTGGGCCTGGACTTCCAGGCGTGGCAGTGGCATAGCATTGGATGGGTTTGGAGGGAGCTGAATAGAAACGGAAGGAGGTATGGGTTCTGGAAGACAATCAAACTGAAACTCGCTCCATTTCTCCCCCTGAGTAGAAGGTTGAGGAAAGTATGACTCGTGTTCTGCAAAGGTGACATCTCGGCTAACAAAGAGGTGTTTAGTGATAGGATCATAGCATTTGTAACCCTTTTGGGAATTGGAGTATCCTAAGAATATACACTTGATAGATCGGGGATCGAATTTAGACAGTGGGTGATGTTGATGGATAAAGACAGAACAACCAAAGACGCGAAGCGGTAAGGTATAGTCAAGGTGAGTGATTGTGTGGGTTTCACGGAGTTTATCTAAAGGGCTAACAAATGACAGAACACGATTAGGGAGACAGTTAATTAAATGAGTAGCAGTGAGTATGGCATCCCCCCAAAAAAACTTTGGAGTATGGCAGGTATACAAGAGTGCACGGGCAACTTCAAGGAGATGTTTGTTTTTCCGTTCGGCAATTCCATTTTGTTGAGGACTATAAGGACAGCTACTTTTGTGCACAATACCATTGGTTTTAAGAAAACTGCCAAGTGATTGGTTAAAGTATTCTGACCCATTATCTGTGTAAAGGACTTGTATGGTGGTGTTAAACTGATTTTTGACATAATGAAATAACTCAATAAACACGGAAGAAACGGCGGATTTGTCTTTTAAGAGGTAGACCCAACACATGCGTGTGTGATCATCAATAAAAGTAACAAAGTACTTGGAATGAGTATGACTTGGAATACGAGAGGGACCCCATACATCACTGTGAATAATGGAAAACGGGCGAGTGGACTTATAGGTAAACGGTGAAAAGGTAGGACGATGGTCTTTGGCTAACTCGCACACATCACAAGGAGAAATAGTACTTTTATTGAAAGGTAAATGTGGCAATAATCTTTGTAAATAGGAAAAATTAGGATGACCCATCCTTTTATGCCACAATACGATATCATTGTTATCGAAAGTCGAGACTAAGCCACTTGTGCTGTAATATAAAGTACTCACTGTAGAAACATCTAGATAGTAAAGCCCCTCATATTCTTTAGCTGTACCAATCGTCATCCCTGATGAGAGATCCTGAAAGATACAATGAGATGGAAAGAAATGAGCAGAACAATTGGCTTGTTTAGTCAACTTACTAATAGATAGCAGATTACAAGCTAAGTGTGGGACATGTAAAACAGAGTCAAGGTGTAATCTGTCTGACAAATGAACTGTCCCTGTTCCTGCTATAGAAGAAGAAGATCCTGTAGCTGTCTTAATTGACTGACTTCTAGTAAGAGGAAGATATGAATCAAACATTTTGATTTCTGAAGTCATATGATCAGAAGCCCCTGTATCAACAATCCATTTTGTAGAGACAAAAGTATGTAAGGCAGTAGCATGATTACTGGCAAGAGATACGTTTTCCATCACAAAAAAAAAAGGAATGTTGACGCTGGTCTTGGGCTTGCTGCTGTCACAAGGCAATTTGGGCTTATGGGCTTGTCACTTATGCACACACTGACCCGTCACTGGCTTGCACGTTGGACTTGCTGTTGTCACAAGGCAATTTGGGCTTGTGGGCTTGTCACTTATGCGGTTTTATGGGAACAAAGTCGCTGGCACAGAGTTCATCTTAGCGGTTTTATGGGACCACAGTGGCCGCCGCCGCAGGAACAGAGGTCGTCGACGATGTGCGGCTTTGCGAGAGAGGATGTTCTGGGCTACTGTCAGACTTCGCCGAGCGACGATGATCAGCGAGGGGACGTCGCTTCTGGGCTACTGTCAAACTTCGCCGAGCGACGATGATCAGCGAGGGGACGTCGCTCACTGGGCCAACTTTCAGTTTTGACTGTTGGGAACTTCCTTGAGGAACGCCCTCGCTGGACACGCCAGCTATGTCAACACCATCGCTGGGACTGGGGTGGAAGTGCTTCACCGGACTCGAAGCCTCACGCCGCACGTTGCTGGTGCTGGACTCTATCAGACTGTTGGTGGAAGTGCTTCACCGGACTCGAGGCTTCATTGGACCCTCGGTGGCTCTGATACCATATAGAAATATTGGAGCCTGAATGAGCTATCTTATTCATTAGGGTAAAGCTGAATATATAGATTACAAATAGAATAATTGACTGTGATATGCCCGAGATTTCCTCTAACAACTGAACTGAATAAATATTCTAATATCCCCCATACTATCTCCTAATATCCCTCATAATAATTCTAATTTCAAATATATATCATATTTACATAATTCCCACACTCTTCATTAAAGTTAAGCTTTTGTAGAATATCGAATCTCAGTATTTTGTGGGTAAAAGAAAAAGATAGAAAACATACCCTTTTCATGTTAGCTTTCTGAAATCCAGCCCTTCGAAAGGACTCATATCTGCTCATTTGTTCTTCAGTGAACTGTGATAATATTGCCCTGAAGCAGCAGGAAAATGCAACATTTTCAAGGGGAATATAACATAATTACAAATACAAAATTATAACAAAAAAACAAAAACAAATAAATTATGGTCAAGAAAAGAAACTAGACTACCAAAAGGAGAACACAGAACATCAGTTGAAACACATAAAAAGATACTTGGAAAACCAAGTGACTATGCTACCTTCGGAAAGTTCTTTCTATTGTTTCCCTTCTATGGCTTTTATTCAGGACATACACTCACAAGCATTTTCATGTATTTTTACAGTGCAAACTTTAGGTTTGGAGTCATATTTTTTATTCCACAGCCAAGCCAAGCAAGTAAACATCAATTAGTACAATGATCCAATCAGACTTCACCAAAGCGCCCCCCCCCCAGGGGAAAAAAAACAAAGGATGCCTCTACTTACTGCATCTTTGCCATTTTATCAGGGTCACCGCTTGATGGGAACTTGCCAAGTTCTACATCCATGTTCTCTTCCTCCTCCTCCTCATCATCATCTTTATTCTTAGTGGCATTCGTCGTGGGCCCTCTGCTAGTCCCAGCTGAGAGAAACTTAGTAGCTGGAGTGAACTGGGCTGCCGTTTTAGTACCGGTACTATTCGAGATGCCATTTTCTTGGCCAACAAAGGTACCCTCCGCACCAAAAGCACTAGGGTTTTGTGTTTCAAATGCCTCAACTGGAGATTCTGGTGGTGAATCCTCTTGCTCCTCAAATGCTGCTTCAAATGGATCCTTTGATTGCTTCATTCTGCTTCAGAGTGTTCTAAACCAATGTCCCTGAAGATGAAATTATTCGATTGAATTTAAATAAAATCATTTGGCAGTTAGTAAGTCATGAAATTAAAAACACACAAACCACCAAGTTCTCTTTTCAAGTCACTTGCACAATGGTGTACGAAAAACCAGAAACTTCTGTTAATAAGAGATCCTATAAAATTCTCCGCAGTAACACATTTTCCCAACGATACGTTACCAATCATAATAGAAAAAACCCTAACATGCTGCCAACATAAAAAGAAGAAGCAAATAGTAATTTAAAGAATATTTCCATCATATTTTGGGATTCACCGGAAGATGGAACAAAACGAAGCAACTTTCCGATCCAATAAAATCACCAAAAAAGTCAGACACAAAGAGAGCACAAAATAGAGGCAATAGGTATAGAAACAAAAATCATCCAATAAGCCACATCTAATAAAAATACTCTTTTCAGCTGCCGCAAATTTCCAATTGATCAAAACACACCTGAAAATTGCAACAACTCAGCAGACGACGATTATGACCTTACGAGAGAAGCAGTGCGCAGGGGTAGAGGGGGAGAGAGAGAGAGAGGCGCCAGCCCCAGAAGGAACCAGAGGGAACTATCGTACTACGGCTTAACGATTGTGTTCGGGTCTGTCTGCCGAGAACGGAAAACTTAACCCCAAGGCCAAAAGAGAAAAACTTAATGCATTTTTAATTGTTTCTAAATTAAATTACTGTATAAAAAAATTGAAGATTTACTCATAACATAAGATAATTTTAAATATGTTATGATTTTTCAAAATTAATATATCAAATGTGTGTATATAATATATTAATACTAATCTATCTCAGTATTCAATATAAAGATCACACGGATTATGCAAAATCTGTAGTTAGTCATATTGTACTCCTCTAATTTTAAAATGATCTTACAGGATACATACCAACGAAAACAATTTTCACCAATCTATGTTTTAATTTTATTTTCATTTCTATTCTCAATTAATACTCATCAACTTTTTAATTTTATTACTGATTTCTAAAAAAAAATTGTAGATTTTGTTATATATGAAAACATTACAATTTTTAAAATTTTGTCAACAGCTAAAAAATGGAGGAAGTAAGTTGAATTTTAAAAAATTATTTTTTGGTCTAAAAAATCTAAAAAATCATGTCAAATTGACAAAAAAAATGTAAGAAAAAAGAAATCATTATTGGTTGTGTTGGGAGGCCAAAGATGAGGTGGGCACGAAGGATTGTGAAGTCAAGTGATACATATTTTGTAGCTGAAGATATGTAGATGGTAATGGCTGATTATTAGATTATCGAATCTTCTTTGAGGACTTGGTGATGGAAGAAGCTGAAACCAACCGAAGATGATAGAAGGGAAGCATTCTTAGCCATGGCATTCCAATTGTTGCCGCTTTCACTTTCTTTCTCTTCTTCGTCTTCTACTCTTCCCGCGTTCCTCCACCGTACTCCGCTTCGCAATGGACCATTCTCAAGGCCAGCCTTGCCTTCCGCCATTGCCACCGCTCATCTACGCTTGTTGTTCCATTTGTCGGCAAGGAAGACACTGAACTGCGCGTCTCGTCTGAGCAGGTTGAGGATGCCGACCCAACCCCTGATGACCTTGAATACATCGGCCAAATCAAAACAGTATGTATATCTTATCGTCCTGTGAATGTGAATTGTGAAATTTTGTTCTACCTTTTCTGTTAATCCTTCTCTGATCGAGCTTCCAATCATTTCCCGCTTCTTAATTGCATTTGCGTTCTCCTTTGTAGGTGCTGGAGCTTCTGAGGAAAAACAGGGACATGCTCTTCGGTGAGGTACTTTCACTTGTTTTGTTGTTTTAACTTCATGCTGTAACTGTCTTCAAGACTTGGGAGTAGTGAGTGGGAAAAGGAGCAAGGCTATGGATAATAGAAGTTGTTGTCATGTGAGCTGCCGTTTGATTGGCTTAGATTTTCATTACTTTATATCTTAATTACTTATTGTTTGCACGTGTGTTGGGTAAAGACGAGATGAACTGTGAGAAGAGAGAATTTAATTTTAAACTATAAAAGATATAGTCTAAGAAGCTTTTTATCTCCATCATGCTCCTTCAGATTAAAAGGAGGGCTTCAGTTTCCCCCCTTTCTGGTTGATTATGCTTCAGTTCTTTGTTTTTTTTTAACTTCATTCTTGCATACTACGCCATTGCACCTCCAGATTATATAGTCATTATTATGACCTTGTCGATAATGATACGGTGATTCTTTCTTTTTGCTATATATAGGTTAAATTAACAGTATTGATTGAGGACCCTAGAGAAGTTGAGAGAAGAAGATTGCTTGGCATTGAAGATCCTGATGCCCCAACAAGGGATGATCTAGTTACTGTTTTGGAAGAAGTAAGTTTGGCCTTCTATGACTGTGCTATATGCAACTAAGAAACCAGACTCGTAGATCTTCTTTCTACTTGAAGTAATTGTGTTAAGCCACCTTGGCACCATGAATTAATGCATTGTTACTAGTATGATCATGATTTCATTTACTTGACATCTCCGTAAGGTTAATAATGTGACCCTTTATTTGGGAGTTGAACGAAGGGAAAATGCCAAAGGATAAAGCTGCTCTCAAGATGCTAGCTGAGGAATTAAATTCATGGCCTAATTTAGAGGTATGCTGACACTTCCTTTTCTTGTACACGAAGCATGCATAAACTGAAGCATGTGATAATAGCCGCTGTCCTGTAAAATGGATATGGTTAATATTTCCAATGTCATGTAATGATGGAAATTGAGCTCCTACCACTTGAAGGCTTTTCAGGATACCAACTCCTTTGTATCTTAATATGGCCTCTGTTACTGACTTGCTACCTTCCCTTGATAGCATATGTATTTAACATGAGTTATTTTGACATGAGTTATCCCTGAAGTCTTGAGAGCCAGGTTTCCTTGGTCGGTCTTATTTTTCATTCTTCTTTCTATGTGCCAAAGCCTTTGAACATTTTCTATTCTACAATTATAACAACCTCCTATACAAACCTTAGCCCAGCATGGCCATATAAATTTTTTTAGTTTTCTCCTGCTAAGGCATTCTAGTAAATGAACTGAGAATAAATCATCTTTTCACCTGCTTAACTGTAGTATCCTCTCCTTTGAATGAAGCTCTCAATGTCAATTTACATTGGTTCAAGATTAAACATTCAAGTCTTCAACTTTGAATCTAAAATTCTTGATATATAATAGCCATATTGAGAATTCTAGTAATAGTGTAAAACGTATACAGTTCACAAGGGAGATGTAAAGAAATTGCATCGCGGTGCTTAGTCTTATGTAATTATGCAGCAAGTTCTAAACTTATACCACTTTCTGGTAACCTAATTCTGTGGTCTCGCATAAACATCAAGCAAGTTAAGAAAATCAGAAGAAAAATAATTTGAATGAATCATGCTGTCTTATTGTTTATACGTAAAACTCTTAAGTGAATTGGAGACACTACTTTTCCAAATCAAGCTTAAAGGATCTGGAAGCTAGCTAAACGGGAGATGAGGATGGCAAGATGTCCCCAAGTTTCTATGGGTTTACTCTCTCAGCCAATTTCAGTTTTTCATGGTTAGTGAAGTTTCAGCCACTTTACTGATCAGCCGCATCATTCTCTTGTTATTCATTAGGTTAAGTAGAAAAATACCTCGGCAACAGGCCTGCCCAGCGTAGCCAAGGATCTAGGAGAGTCTAATTGGAATCATAACAGAAAGCAGAGACTAAGTCCTAGGCTGAATAAAATAACGAAAAGAATGAAAAATAAGATAAGTAAATGACATGAAGGCCCCTGTTATGTTTGGCGACTTTCAACAGTTAGACCACCCGTGCAAGAGCCAAACTTGGGAGATGATGGTGGCAAGCTTCCCTAAATAAAGTCCTTATAGCATTTAGTTCACCCATTTGCACCTTTCCAAGTATATTTCTGTAGCATGGTCATGGCCTGTTTGTCGGGTTACTTGCAAAGCCAATTTCCCTTTTATTGTGTTTCCAGCCTAGTCAGAATTGGTCAACACAGTAAGCAGAAATTAAGTTGTGAATGTGGCGTGTTTAGTTTGCACTTTGCCGTAAAGACAAGTAGGTTTGCCGTGACCAATTACAATACTTTTTTTAAATTTTGGGGTTACATTACCGAACTAATTTAGACATAGAAAACACATGCTTGCTGGGTATCTTGCTTGTACTTTTAGACATATCAGTATGTTGAATCAGATTCCTCTCAAACGATGTAGCTACGTGTGAAAATACATGTTTGCGTCTATTATATATAGGTGACTGACTTGGGAATCATAAAGATAATTCTTCCTCAAGTTTCTAATTCAATTGACGTTAATTAGTAATTAGTATATTTTCTCCTCTGGAAAAAAAATGTCTAGGTTGAAGCACCGAAGACAAAGCCCGGCAAATCCCTCTATGCAAGGGCCAGACTGAATATTGATTGGGATTCAGCCGCTGAAATTGAAGATACTACTAGCAGTGATGACACAGAAGTGCCCCCAGCTGTGGTCAGTTCGTAGCCTTCCTCCCATATATATTTTGCTCTACATTGTTTGCCTGGCCTCGGTGATAAACGATAATTGATTCCAGGTCTTAGATACAATGCCGTGTTTATAGATTCATATACTCGTCCGGTTATATTTATAAGGTAAAAAAAGGATTAATTTTTTTGCCCTAATTATAAGACATGTCATTGACTCTTTCTTATAAATTTTCCCATACCTTATTAAATGTTGGTTTATGTTATTAAAATAGGGGCAAAATATATATATTTAATAGGGATAAAGTTAAAAATTTGTTAAATTTTTAGATAGTGTATGATTTTTGAAGTTTTCTTTAATTCAAATTAAATATGTTAGAAGTGACTCGAAAATATAATACAAGGAATATCGTTTAGTGCAACTATAGATTTATTTAAAATCTGCAGATAGTTTTACACTCCCTCCATTATTGTTCCTTCACAATATATCGTTTGACTCATGAACATGCAGTAATTAATGGGTGGACACAAAAGACCTTGTGGGCTATGAACAGTCCAAATTTGTTGGGGCACCCTAAGGAGTTGCTAGATGTCGTTGTTAATTGTAGAATCATTTTCTTTTTTTCAACAAATTTGAGCATTTCTACTGAGGAGGGTTCTTTATCCTGCAGGGTTATGGAGCTCTATATTTGGTGTCAGCTTTCCCCATAATTATAGGAATATCTGTAGTTTTTTTTTTTCACAACTCTCTCCAGTAGGAATTGTTAATTCAATGTACCAACACCAATTATATCAATTGAAAATCATCAGCATATCTTATATCCACGTTTGGGTATTATTTCTATTTGATGCCGGCCACTTAATATTTTATCTTTTCTATGGACATCTTTAGCATTATTTTATCAAGTGAAAATGAGGTTTTAAAATTATATTTGATATGAGGTAATATCTAAAAGCAATGGATACATTAATTTTATTTTATAATCATATATATATTATTTCAAAAGATTATAATACCCTTGATTATAACTAAGTTGATTTGTTTAAAAAAACTATTTAAATTAGTTAAAAATAATAAATATGTAGAAAATATATTTTGTTGGTAAACATGTCTTTGCTTATATGTGGGTAGGTAAAATTAAAAGAGAGAGAAAATATATAAGAAAAAGATGAAGAAATAGAGTATATTAATTCAAGGTGCAATGAGTGAAAATATATTTAATATTTACATAAAAATATAAAAAAATTAAATTTTATTACAAGGAAGGGAGTAAAAAACAAGCTATAGTGATATTCACCCTTTGGACTTCTTGCTTAGTGTTAATAAGTGCCATGGAATTATATTGTATAGCAAGTGTCAAATATGTCTCTGTGTGTGTGTTAACCAAAGAGCTTTTCAGCTCAAACAAGGAGAAAAATTTCTGCGCCACATTCTTTAGGAAGAGATGCAAAGAACTAATAATAATACTCAAAATGAATAATTCAATCGAATGCTGCCACTTGCAACATTTATTTTTTTTCTTTTTCAGGAACAAAGTCAACGTATCCTTAATTAGGACAAAGTCCATATATGATTAAACAAATACTCGTATTAGAGACAGAATATGGTCACCACGATTAATCGATAACGTGCGTGCGTGCATTGCACCCTCTTCACTTTCTTTTCTCTATAAATAGTGTTACAGCCGTCTTTCTTCTCCCAAACTTCATTCTCATGGTGCTTCAGATTTCTCATACAGCTGGGGATCATCATCATCGTCATCAACATTCTTTTGTGACGATGATCAAAGAAAGCCTGCAAAAACAAGAGAAGCAGATTGCAGTGGATCCTTTGTCCATGAAACAGCAAGAAGCAGTACCTACTTTTCCGCCACCATTACAGCCTCCAAAGTCCAAGTTCTTGAGCATCAGCCAACCGACTTCCGCCGCCTCCTCGCCGCGCTTCTCCTCCATTCTGTCCAAGAAGAAATCCAAAGTTGATAGCCATGAATCCCCACCACCACGCCCTGCAGAATCTTACTTACAGAAGAGCAAGTCGTGTGGTGAAGGAAGAACATGCCCACCCTCAGATGAGTTTGACCTTTGGTCTGTAATTAAACATGAAACCACCAAGACGAAACCTGAAGCCATGAAAGAACACAGTCCTAGGAATATTACTCGCAAGAACATTGATCCTTCTCTTGCAGAGAAAGGATCCAAATGCAGTTGTCTTTACATTCCAGGATTTGGGAAGGCCAAGCCAGTGAAACCCAAAAGGGAAGAATCACATTCTTTGAGTATAGATGGAGGAATATCAAGAACAGTTTCTTTGGAGAAATTTGAGTGTGGCTCGTGGGCTCCATCACCCAGGGCCATAAAACCAGTAATGGATCAGGTGGAAGGAAACGACTCTATAAGCTCCTATTTCGATCTGCCGTCGGAGTTGATGAGATACGGTGGCAGCGGCGAGGATGCGCATTCGCCGGTGGCGGCGGCTTTCGTGTTCGATCATAAGGACATAAAAGGAGTGCTGAAGAATGGTTCCGCCGCGAGAGGAAATGGGAAGTCATCAGATGCATCGCCTCGCCATGTTCGTTTTTCGACTTCGTCTTCTCCGGCATCTCCTGCATCGGCGTGCATCACTCCTCGGTTGCGAAAGGCAAGAGAAGAATTTAACGCCTTTTTGGAAGCTCAAAGTACTACACGATGAGAAGAATAATTATGAACACCACTTTTGTTTAAGGAATGTCAAACAAAGTCAGAGATCTTTTTCGTTAGAGATTTTAAGTTTTTTTTTTAAAAATTAGTAAGATTAATACTTCACAGTAGCTTCTTCGCTGGCCAATGCCATTGAGGGAATGATAGCGCTACAATGTAACGCCTTGTTTTTGTCCGCTGCCCCATTTGAGGAGTGCTTTATGCAATTTAACTTGTAAGCTGTTTTATTTTCTCTCTATCTAGTTTATTATGGTACTTGGTTGCTCTAGATTATAAACATTATTCTCCTTTCCGACTTCAGCCTTCTGGCCGTTGTTTTGTTCCTTGAGTGACGCATAATGACTACTTTGATTTATGCTCTAAATTCTAAACGTTGTTTTGTTTTCATTTACATTCAAAGAAACCTGATTCAATAATACTTAATCTCTCTCTCTCTCTATATATATATATATATCAATACTTTTTTTAAAGTAAATCATCAGAAGTTGAAAACTGGTTTCTATCGACAATCTTTTTCCCCCCATTTCTTTTGTGCTGTATGACAAACAAATTCTAAAGTTGTTCAGCGGATCCAATGAAGTACAGCAACACTCCTGAAGGTTATGACTGGTTTACACAACAAACAAACAGAGAAAGTAAACGGAATTGTTGGCATTTGGCAACTCTAAATACTAAAATAGTGAATCATGTCAACAAACCCTTGTAGGCAACCATGTACACAAAAACAAAACTGGTATATATCACAAAAATCAGAAGCCAGATGAATCAACTAAGGAAGAATACGAAGCATTTTCATCCACATCTGCATGCTTCTTGTTGCTGCGTTTACTCGATGCTCCATCCCTGTTCTTGATTCTTACTGGCCCCACATCCAAACCTAAGAAGTCACACAAGCCTATTCTTTTATGCTTTGCAGTATCCATGTCACCGTCCCAGCAAGTCTCAGAAACAACTTCAAGTGCTTTCTCCATCTTGTCTTCCCCGACAAGACTCTCATTTTGCAGCGGGACAAGGTAAACTTGTGCTGCTGAAACTTTTCGAATCTGCCTCGACCTAAAAAAGAAAAAAAAATTAGAGAGCAAGAATGTATCCACTATCTATCTACTCTAGCTTTCTAAACAAATCTGCCACCAAATTTTCATTTTGTTTACTTTTTTGTTGTTAGAAAAGATAGTAATATAGCAAAGCACAATACAACAGTAGTCATACAGGAGTAAAAATTCATATACAAATTTTGTTATTCAACCTTATAATTTAAAAGTAAAATGTCATTTTTCCTAATTCTATGGGTAGAATATTGGCTTGCTAAGATTCCAAGCATATCATAATTCTTAGGTGAATTAAATTATAGCTCTAGAGATGACTTATCCTTTCACTCGTAGTTTATCCCTCTTCTCTTTCTTCATCTGTCTCCCCCTCTATTCCCCCCACTTTCTCCTTCCACTCCCCACTTTTTACTCCACAGTTCTATATAAGGCTGTTTCACTTTCATCTCTATTTTGTTTAAATAAAAGAAATATGATTTGCATCTATTAAGAATAGTTTGATCATAAGTTAAAGAAGAATGTATGACCTGAGGAAAGAGCGTAATTGCATTTATGAAGAGCTAAAACTAGTTCACCAGTTGCTAATGTTGCCCCATGGCGCATGCACAGATCAGATGAAAGAGTGCAAGTAATTAACTTTTCCATGACCACGCTTGCAAAATACTCAGGATCTTATTTTACAAGAGATGAAAGGGCCTCTGCAGCAAGTTCTCGCAATCCTTTATCCTGAATATATAATTTCCAGAAGTATTATTAAAAACTACCATACAAGAAAACTGAGCAATAAGATACACCACTAACAACAAAGTTCCTGGTGCGCGGGAACAGTAAAGAATGACAACTTTGCAACCTTACTCTGGTCCATAGGATATATTGTTACAACTTTCAATTCAAACTGGCAAAAAAAGCAATAAACCAGTAAAATTGCACCTCAAGATATAATTCATTTTTGGTTACTAAAAGTAAGAGAAACCACTTTAGAGGGGGGGAAATATCGGTAGGAGGAAGAAATAATTCCAGTCACATGACTCCAGCCCTAAATATAATCATATTAGCAACAAAGCAATATCTTTATTAGCAAACATGCGACTAATTCCTTTCCACTACAAAGTGCAGCTCAGCAAAAGGATCAGGCTAGATTGATTTATAGCTTTTCTTAGCAAGCAAACAATAATACAGAAGCTATGTTCAAAAAACGAGCACAATGTTTGGGCAGATAAAGTTTCATTTCATAGAAAGTGAAATCAAATACACCACCAGCACTTAATAAAGATATAGCTAAGGAAAAAATAGAGAGAGAGGGAGAGATAAAATTTGAGCATACCCAGTGACAGACTTTTCTATCAAGTAGGTCATCCACAAATGGGAAAAGATATCCTTCATACTTAGCAATGAAGACAGCAACATCAAGATAGGAGTTTACTCGAGAGGCAAGTGAAAAATAATCTGCAGTATTAACTATGTCAATGCCATGTGGATAATTCCCCTGTCTTCCAACATTCTCCTGAAAAGCAGCAGCTGCCGCTCTTCTGCAGTTAACCTAAGCATCATTAGCAAATCTATTTAGATGACAATTCATGCATGTAGCATTTAAAAATAACTCGTTTGATGGAAGGGGCACTTCACGGTCATAGCATGCCACTGTTAGGAGGTGGGGGGCAAGCTGTTCTAAAATGTTATTCATTTCCTCATGACAATATGCACGTCCAAATGCCCAACACACATATGCAGCAGCATCACGGACATGAGATCCAACACTATGTGGACCTCTACGAACACCATAATGTAGGGCCTGTACAGTAATTTTGTGCATTATTTCCACCATTCCATAGCAGGTATATCTGAACCGAGAGCTCACCTTCAGTTTGCATTAGCAATGTTGATAATAATAATAATAAAAACCAATGTCCTATCTCAACAATGAGGTATTAGAGTTTCTTGTTAGTTAACGATTCAACACAAACAACAAGAAATCTTATCCCACTAATCACATGCTATTGATCTTTATCAACAACCAACTCATTAGCTAACTTTTTTACTAAAAGATCCTAATTCAATTACATCCTTTTTAGTTAATAATAAAAATAGAAATTTTATAGAGAGAATGAAGGACACCAAATTGGAGGATAGTAAATCCTCAAACCTGACTCAACTTAACATCATAAGAAAAGTCCTAAAAAGGATTAGAGCTCCTATCCTAAGACAAATGTTATTAAAGCACATGTATCACCCACCTTGAATCCTAACCCCCGTTTCCCCTTAAAAAATAAATGTAGAATTTCAGATAGTTAGGCTCTAAATACTTCTTATCCCATTGAAGAAAAAAAGAACATGTATGCACGAATCATACCTAAAAACCAACCACCAGATCCTGTGAAAACAGCAGCAGGATAAAGAGAAATAAAAGCAGAATAAAATAAAGAAAGATCAAGAGAAGAAAACAGGATATAAAATTAAAAAAAAAAAAAGATAACACAACTAAAGGTTAATAAAAAATTATAAGCAGCTAGTGCAATTTAAAATAACAAATCAAAATATCTCTGCACTTAAGGATATACTTTTCTCAAATTTGAATATCACCTTCACAATGAAAGGAACAACTTTGTAAAGACAAGCAGGCAAGAGCAGGCCTCTACGAGCAAGTTCAGCCAAAGCTAGACAACCTCCATGCCAAGAACCATCACCCTGGAAAAAAAATTATGTGAGCAGCAACAGCAGCACCATATATATAGAGTACATGCACACAGAGGTAAATGTAAATGGGAACTATTTAGCTACCACAACTAGCATGGGAACAGTATACAAAGGACAGTTAACTGTCAATGCATACCTCACCAGGTAAAAAAAGCTCAGAAACAGATGATAAAACCTCCTCAGAAAGGGAAGATGTCAATCGTGAAGTTATGCGGCCTATACCTTTTGCTGCAGACCAACGGACACCGGTATCCTGAAATCCAACAGTAACAAGTGATAAAGAAAAAAAAAAATCAGAGACTAAAACACAATGAAAACTTAAAACGCTTAAGTTGCTATCAGATTCAAATCCATGAATCCATGTGAAGCTTATGGTTGTCTTTTGAAAGTCATCAGTAAGATATCAAATAAAGAGAAGTTACTTCTAAATAGCAGTATACCACCAGTAATGTTTTGTGTTCAGAGCAGCACACACCTCATATTAACCAGCTTCGCGTAAACCAGCAACAAGGGAGGAAAAGAATTTGATAATAGATACAATTAAGTAAATACCAGTTACGACATTAAGTTCATCATCCAGGGTTTTCTTGTTGGAAAACATGCCCTAGGGGCCAATCATTGTCTTATGAACATTATTGATTTATGAATTTATTAATTGTGTTATCATATTATTTGCATGTTTACTGTGATGACTATCCTTGGATAATTCATGATCTTATCCTAAATGTCCCTGGTCGGTTATCTGTGCGGGAGCAGAGATGAAATAAGACCAGTATGACTTTGAAGATGTATAGAGATATAAATCAAAGTCATATGCACATGTAAGAGTACAAGGTGTTGGACCGACCCGCTATGAGAGAGTTGCATGGGTTACGTCATAATCTTCTCTCATATACAAACCATGTCACTATGCCCTTTGACCTGAGATCATCATGGATTCCTACATGATAAACGCTCAGCTTTGGCCTAGTCAAAAGTCACTTTTGACCGAGTGATCATAAAGACTATGTTCGGGCTTAGTGGTTTTTCATGCGGAGGAATGTGAATGGTCAAGATGGAATTTGTCCCTCACATTCGTAAAGAGATATTACTGGGCCCCTCGATGAGTGAGTCTGAGAAATGTATGGCCATACTGTAATGGAAAGGTAGTTCCATTTCTATAGTCAGATTACTCAGGGATCGAGAAAGTAACGGTCAGGAATAGGAGGATGACATTATCCATGCCTCATCCATGACCAAAATATCGCGTGACAGAGGGGACATGATATGGTTGTATAAAAAGTTACATCGTTTATCGATTCTCATATGATTTGGGTAGTCGTTATGTCTTGCTAGAGACCGCTTGCGACTTGTGGGCCAGTATAGCAAATGGCCCACTGCCAACTTTATATGGGCCTACAGGGTCGCACACAAAATAGCCCAACACGAGCTATGATGTCCAGATTTATTGAATCTAAGACGTGTCTAGATTCAATGAATGATCCAGGGTTGATGTATATATTTATTTATATTTATATTCATATATATATATATATATATATATATATTCGTATATATATATTATATATAAGGGATATATAGGATTTAATTTATAAGGATAAATTAAATCTCTATCACGTTTGAATTTGAAATTCAAATTGATAGGATATCTCATATAAGAGATATTTACAAGATTTAATTTATAAGGATAAATTAAATCTCTATCACGTTTGAATTTGAAATTCAAATTGATAGGATATCTTATATAAGAGATATTTACAAGATTTAATTTATAAGGATAAATTAAATCTCTATCACGTTTGAATTTGAAATTCAAATTGATAGGATATCTCAAATTTGATTTATGAGAATAAATCAAATACAGTCCAATCTTATCTTTATTTAAATTAAATAAATAGGTGTATTAAATCTATGGGACGGATTTAATATAAACATTATTTATTTAATTAGTTTCTTATCAAAATATACAATATGTGATATTGTATTCGAAATTAATATAGATTAATTCCAAAATCCAATTCGGTTGAGAGAAAAAAAAACGCAGAGCATCCTATATATCCGATTTTAGGAGCTACGTTTTGAACACAACACAACACATAACACAAAAGGGGCTGAACGGAATCTGCAAAAGGTTTGCAATAAGAAACTGCTGAAGTAGAGACGGAGAGGACGAACTCTTGAGAAAGCATTGGAGGGACAGGAGACGCTAGCACGTCGTTCGTAGTTAGAACGATGTTCGTGTGGATACCAGTAGAGGAAGACGACCTGAGGAGTCAACTTCTTGCGATCAAAAAGAGAGCACGAGCCGCGGAGAAAAGCTGTGGAAGTCGCTGAGAAACACTGAGGGTAATGCTTCTTCCCACTTGACTTAAACACATACGGTAGATCCTGGTAAGGAATGGAAAAATTTTTTAAATTAATTTCCGCTGCGTGTCTTCCAATTCCTTATATTTCTCTTATCTTGTCCAATTAAATCCATTGACCTAAACGCATAAGCTGTCAAGCAAGAGATCACTCATTATTGATTGAACTCTAGAGCACTATAATGGAGACTAAGATTACTATAGGATGTCTAAGTTTCACATAGTGTAGTACAAAATACTCTATCAGATACTTAAGTAGGGCAGTCAATAGCTAGCTTTTGAAAGAGAATTCCCCACCTCACTTGGATGCCCATTCGCTGTAATCAAAGCTAGTAGTCAACAACTCCAGAAGGGGCCACCTATGGAAGGTTCTAACTGGTGATAAAGGTTGAGGAAGTGTAACAGAGCATAGCCATTGGGATCTTGTCTCTCTCAAGATGGGCCAATTGATGAAGATCTAAGATGCCTAAGTCCTATATTGACTATTGAGTAGTATGGAATACTAAATGGGTTGCTTAAATGAATTAGTGCTCTCATCTCAATATCTAACTTATGGGAAAAGGTTCCCTACCTCACTTTGGTGCTCATGACACAGCATTTTATGAGAAGTACATTATATACATTATCTTCAACTAAGAACAAAAAACTTCTTTGAACTAAAACATAACAATTATAAGACAAGAAATAAGGATCAAACTATAACATCATGTCAATTGAACTCTAGTATGATTCATGGTGCTAACCCTTAAGAGATGAGGTTACTAAACAAGGGGCCAAGAATTCTTTTTGATAACTCGAGCACAAGCTTCAATAAGCAAATCACTGTAGATAGCAACTAAAAAGCACTTCCCATTATTCCTCTAACATCTAATCCTTTCAAGATTATTGATTTATTGACATTATATCAGAAGCAGTTAAAACTTGTAGCCCTCACTCTCCTTAATAGATGAAATTTTAGCAACAGCTATGATGGGCTTGTGCTTTATCCACGTCAAGATCAAAGCACCATACTGTTTGCAGATCAATGGCACATAATTTGGAAAGATGCATGTGTTTTCAGTTTTTTCATACGTCAACCATGTTCATGGATGGCACCAGTTCATATATTGATATTGATATATGCAATTCAAAAATTTTACATCCATGATGTGTTAAAAAAATAATATTAATATAGTTAATCCAACTTCAAATGACTTGCAGGGTTTATACAAACTATTTTCCGAAGTCTTACTTTCACACAAATCACCAATAACTCACTTCTAGACATCACCAGACTTTTCCCGTCTTAGTAATTTTTAGTATGAAATAGGAAAACAAAATTCTTGATAAGAATCTCACCCTTTGGACATACCATATCCCTCAAACCAGATAGCAACATCTCAATGATCTCCTCAACAATTTCTGGAACATCCATATCTTCTTCATCTTGTGCCACATCTATAACTTGGGTCAAGTTAGAGGAGTCATCATTCACAACATAATTGCACAGATCAATTTGACCGGTCTCATTCAAAGCAACGTTAAGAGAGGTGCTTCTTCCCTGCATGATAGGATACAGTCAAGACTAGAAAATGGTGCCAGTCAGGTAGCTTCTAGCAAAGTTGCCAGTAAAAGTATGAAATGGACCAGAGTTAATTTAAAAAAAAAAAAGACATAATAAATAATATTAAAATACATAAAATTATATTTGGAAGAGAGAAAAAAGAAATCACCAGAGGAGTTGAAACCATCGAAACAGGTATAATAAGAGTAAACGCTGGACTACATATTAATGAGACCATTGCCTTTTGTTGGAGGGTCATACAACTTCATCCTAATAATTTAAATATTTCGATATTAAAAAACAGTTAATTGGGTGTGTTTGTGTATTTTACTATATTTAATTGATTTAAAATAAATATATTAAAACAAATATAATTATTTAAATTTGAAAAAACAAGATATATTTATGGGTAAACTAGTATCTTAATATTATTTCATAGAAATATCTACTACTTTAATTTATGGTGTATTCATGATATTATTTTATATATATATATATATATATATATATTAGTTACATTTAATATTCTAAGAGCTTGTTTGGATAAGAGTTTACAAAATGACTTATAAAAAAAAGGGATTTTAGGTAATTTTTAGAAAATTGCTTCTAGAAAAGAGCTTATGAAAAAAAAATTTTGAATAAATGAGTATTTGGATAATTATTTTTAGAAGTACTTTTATTATTGATAAATTACGAAAAATGATATGATTATTAAATATAGAAGAGATAAGAGTTAAAAAATGAGAGAGGAGAGAGAATATAAAAGAGAGATGAGAGATATTATAGAAAAGAAATTAGAGAGGAGAGAGAGTATAAAAAAAGGAGAGATGAGAGAGGGTATAGAAAAGAAAGGAGAGAGAAAAGAGTGTATAGAAGAAAGAGGAGATGGGATGTAAGAAAATATAGGAATAATATAATAATTGGTTAATCCATAAGCTCTTTTACTATTATATAATCTACTTTAACCAGTTTATATAAAACCTTAATTTTAAATCATAATTTGATCCAAAAGCCCTTTTAAACAAATATAACTATTTATTTTAAAATTTCTCTAACTTTAGATTTGATCAAAAACTAGATTTAAAGTTAAGTTTTGGTTAAAACTAAACACACACTAAGCAAGACTAGGGATCTAAGGTGTTAGAATTTAGAAGCATCCGAAAATACAACACCAATAAAATTGGAATGATCAATATTAGTGGGAAATAACATCCCGCTACCTTAACCTATATCTTCTCCGAAAATAAAAATTAAGTATTTAAACTTTTCTTTTACCCAAATACTTATATTTTTTAATTAACTACATTTTATATCGCACCAAGAGAGAGTACTCTTTGCTTTAAAAAAAAATAAAATTTAAAATTATGTTTTACCTCAATTTCATTGTATTTTATATTCATCCCCTTCGCGGTCTTTGTTCGTACGAAAAAAACAAAAAGCAGCACTTTTTACAAATAATTTATTTCCCTACTTTTCTTAAGGGTAAAGTAACATCTAATAACCCAACACCCTAAATAAGATTAACATCATGAGTGCTGTATGCTACAAGAAAATAATATCAAGGTGTTAAATGTACCATAAAAAATATTAGAGTACTAGATGCTGTTGAAAATTAATATCACGCTATTATTGGATATTATTTTGCCATTTTCTTAATTTAATTAGTTCATATATATATTTAGAATGCAGCACCAAATGTACAGCTGTTCAAATGTCATGGATAATGCGTCTAACTCTTTTGGAATTGTACAGCTCAAAGCCTAAGATCTGGTTATATTAATTCCTGAAAGAACTACAACTTTTTAGATTATTTTGTCTTCTAATTACCTCTAAGATTTTAAGTTTTTTTCGATAATAGATTTATATTTAAATATTTATAATTTTTTAGGCCAAAGGGAAATTTGGTTGGAAGAACATTTGGAATTTTCATTAAAGTTTAAAAGCAATACAAGAACCACTCACCACTAATTGAACTCCAACAACCGTTATCTCTTCACTTCATTATTTAGTTGTTCCTACAAATATCAGTATTTACCATCAATTGCAACGGGCCAAGCAAATTATTTTGTACACTCCATGTGATTTAAATACCAAATTGATTACCAAATAGGGTTAATTTAAGTGGTAAGCGGTTAAGTATCGCTTAAGCGAGATCTCGAGTTTGAGCATTAGCATATGTAGAAAATCCTCGTTAAGAGACTCACCCACCATAGCCAGGTGCACGACGCGAGTCGAATCTAAATATAGTTGGGTAAAATTTCAGTGAATTGAGTGAGTAACCACAAAAAAAAAATACCAAATTGGTTGGTTAGTAGAAGTGAAGTCAAATATTTTTTTTGTTTCATATGATGGAAGTCACTTTTATTTTTACTTCCACTTCTATTCTTAATATTTTCGGTTATTTTAGTTCTATTAAAAAAGCTGATAAATGAGACAGTAAAAGTGAAATATTTTGAATTATTTTACTAAATAAATTTTTAAAATTAATTTTTAGCCTAATTCTATTTTCACATTCATTTTTATTAAAAACTCCTCTATTCTACCAAATATACCATAAGTTTATTAATTAGTTAATCATACTTACAAACCAAAGGAAAGAATTTTTTACTTATAAGTCTAACATTCAAAATTACTTAACATATGTTTAGTCTAATATTTTTTTTGCCAACAAAAAACATATCATAACTAATTCATATTCTTTGATTGTTGAATTTAAATAAGATATTATCATATATTAGTCTAATTGCTAAAAGGTTACTTCATAATCTATAAATTCGTGAGTTCAAATCTAATCTAACTATTGACATAAAAATCTTGTTAATTAATGATAAATAAATATTTTTTATATTTAGAATTAGACATTGGCTCTAATAAGCCACAATGACTCAATTCACTTAAAGTTTTTCCCATAAAAAAAACAGAGATATGTTACCACAGTAATTTTTACTTATATGATTTAAATCATTGACTTTGTTTATTAAATATTGAGTTTCTTTCATTTGATTCAACTATTAACTATTATCCGTAAAAAAACTGAAAATTTAACAATTAACAAAGTTTTACTTTTAATTCTTTGAATGATCACCAAATCCAGATTCAACAATTATTCTCCATTATATTTTCATCCATCTTGTCCATTAATGAACATGCAAATTAATTAACTCCTTCATATTACTTTCTCAATAATCCCTCACGTTGCAGTGTGCCTACCATTTTTTAAAAAAAAATAAAAAAACTCCATCAACGTATTAAAAATATAAATATGATTTTTTTTCCATAGCCATCATTGATTATGCCGCACTTTGCATGACCCAAAAGTTTGTCTATATTTTTAAAAGATAATAATTATTTTAAATTAATTTCTTAAAAAAGATGTTGACCCATATGTTGCTAACAACACGACACAATAAATTAAATAATATCGTTCTTCTAATTATAAAATATAATTGTTAGCAAAATAAATTGTAATAATATAATTGTGGAATAGAAACAAGTTGATGTTCATGTGCTGATTCCTGCATGGATTAGGTGCATTATCGAAACTTTTTTTTTTACAAAAAGAAAATTTAGGTAGATTTGTCACCGACTCTTACTAAGACTAAAGTATAGCGCTAACCTGTAGGATTCAGAAAATACTTATAGAGAACTTATAATATTATCTATTAAATGAATCCTCACAATGACAATGAGAATCGAATTCATATTCTTATGAAATACAAATATAATTTTTACTATATATACTAACTCTTATTGACTGTATTATTGAAACTTTGAAAGCTATCAAATTCCTCGCTTTGAAAATAAGAATAGTAATAGGCCTTAATTTTTAATTAAATTGTTAGATTCTAATTTTGGTATTTTATATAGCTGTTTCTTTTTTTATATGAGGTTGCAAGAGTTCTATCTGTATTAATTCTGTCTGCCTGATTATGTTTTATTAATATGTCTTCTTCTTATTTTTTTTGTAATATAAAACTAAAACCATCATGTTCATTTATAATGAATCACTCCATCTATTAAAACTCAGCCTGACTCACCTAGTTAGACTAATAAAACAGGAATCAATGTCTTAATCAATTAAGTCAAGAGTTTTGGATAAATCATTGTATTTTTTTTTTCTTTGTCTTTGTTGAGGATAAAATAACAACATAGTTTTAAGTAAAAAAAAATAACAGTCTATCTTATCTGTATTTTAATAACTTTATTTTGTTAGAGTATGTGTGATTTAATAATTTTTTTATTTAAATATTATTCTTTTAAAGGTTATATATAAATATTTCTGTATATTTTAATTAAATTAGATTATTTTAATCCTCATCAGGTCGACTTAATTCAATCACCGTTGAACTAAATTGACCTTGATGAATTACTATATCAATTAATTTAATGATCGGTCTAATTTTTAGTATTTTAAAATTATACGATTCAAAAAAATATTTAAAGTATGATTTGTTTTTTAAAATTTGATATAATATACGAGAATTGTTCATATACAATTATCTTATATACTATAGTACTACTATTAGATTATATTAAACACTGTTGGGCTCAATAAAAACTTTATGTGTAAATAAAATTTACTTTAAAATATTCATTCTATAATATCAATAAAGAGCTTCTTTATTGTTTTGGTACTTTTTTTTTATGAACAACAGGACAAGGTACTCTTTTTATTATTGTAAGTGATACTATGAATCCTATACTTGGTGGTGGTGTTTGTAATTTACAAAGAATATCATCTATATAAATATTAAATTACCCAAGATAAATTAATATTTAATATTAAATATGTCTGTAATAAAATTTAGAATATGGATACATAATATTAAATTTGTAACAAAATTATAACTTTAATTTATCTTTGGAAATTTGGCATCAACTATATATGAAGTATTCTGGGAAAGAACTTTGTATGAAAATGAAGGATATATGTACAAATTAAAACTCATGGTGATCTAGTTATGAAAACAAAAAAATAATAAGAAAATGATTAATGGGCAAAACTGATTGGAGCCAGTTGATTAAAAGAAGAAAAGAACAAACTGGAGATCTATGGCAGGAAAGTACGCAGTTGTAAACAGATTAATTCGCAGCAATTGATCGAAAAGTAACAAATATGTTAAAATCACAAAAGATGACATAATTCCTCTGAAATTTGAAGAGGGGATAAGGTTGTCACTAGCAATTAGATTGTCACCTTGCTAGAACCAGTGATTTGGGATTCAAAATGAGAAGATTGAGTTGTGTCTACAGGGCTAGAGAGAGTCTCCATCGATCACCTTAGGGATTCTTGTTCGGTAGGGAAGCATTCAACTTCTGGGACGCTTGCCTTACAAACGCTGACCTCCACATCCTCGAACTTGGTCTGAAATGCAAGTATCTGGATTGAATGTAGAAGCTAACCCATGTAGCATCCTTCACAACTAGATTTTTACTATCAAATAGCCCGTTTAGATTATTTTTTTTAGATAAAAGTATATAGAAAAAGAATAATTTTAAATAAATTAGTATTTAAATAATTATTATTAAAATAATTTTTGTGATTAATAGATTATCAAAAATAATATAAGATAAAGAAAAAATATTATTACTTAATTTTCATTATCTTCATCCTGACGTTGACTGCCTGTGTTGCTTCCACAACTAATTTGAACAAAGAAGAAGTAACATTGACGGCTACTTCGTCCTCTTTATGACCTACTACTACATATCTAATGGGAGGAGAGAGAAGCTTTCTATCCTCTTTAGGACATTCTCCTCTTCATGACATATGGTGATTTTCTCTTCTCTGACAATGACATACAAAAAGGAGGAGAGAGAGGATAGTGAGAGAATTGATAACAATATAGAAGAGAGGATAGCCGGCAAAAGAATAACAATAAGAAAGCAACGGAAGTCACAATAGAATTTTGTGAAGAATAAATGACAGTGAAAGAAGAGGGATGTCAATATAGAGAGAAAAGAAAATATAAAAAATATTAAAATAAAATAATAATTATATATTATATTTTTTTATTTAAAATTATTTTTATTAATTTATTTAAAATTTATATTTAAAATTGTTAATGAAAAAAAATACTTATATAGAGTTTTCAATGAGTATTTAGTTAGATTTGTTGGTATAATTCCACACCTTTCTTTTGATTTGACGGCGACGGTCTACTGCTGATGAATAGGGGATAAGCGACCATTTCTTTATTTGTCTTCATGTCCTTTGTCTTTGTCTTTTTTTATTTCTTTTCCTTTCTCCCTTTATTTTTTGCTTTTTTCCCCCCTGTCGTATTAATTTTTTTGACTTTATTTGGTTTGTACAGCTTGCAAAGTGCCGGAGTTATTGATAAATAGTCTTTTAAACATTTTTAGAATATTTTTTATATATAACCATGTACGGGTGCATACATTACATTGCATTTAATAAGTTAAATACGAGTACCATTTGCATTATTAGTAAATCATAGAAATTATGTTGATTAATAAGTTTATTTTAATTACTTTAATATACTCATTTCTCTTAGTTATTACTTTTCTCTCAAGCTACCCATATTATTTTATTTTAAAAAAGTAAAATTTATGTGTTGCTGACAAAGGATGATAACTTAAAGAAATTAATATATATTTTTATATAAATAATTAATTTTTTAATTTATATTAATTAATTATTATTATTATTATTATTATATTTAGGGTATGAGAATATTGATATTTCTAAAATAAACTTCATATATCCCAATTCCCAATCAATATAAAAGTATAAAGTTGATGCATACCTTAGTAAAAAAGTTATTTGTATATTTTTGTATTGCTTTATTAGTTCTCTATAACATTTTTTAGTTTTTACAGCTGGTGGACATGCACTGTTATTAATTGTGATTTCACTTTATAAATATTATTCCTTAAAGAAATCTGCATACAATTTTCTTTTAGAATATTTTAAAACTTTAAATAAGATTGTAACTTCATGGTCATTATACAAATAAGAAGAAATTGATGCACTTTGTGTTATTATCACATCAAATGCATAATATTTTCTGTATAATAAATCATTGACAAAACAATACTTAAAATATCCAAAACCTATAAAATTACTAATTGAAAAATTTTAGAACCAATATTTTTTTTGTGAAATTCAGGTAATATCTTCTCATTTATAATTAGAGCTAATTATCCCAAAACGTAAAATTTATTGAAATAAATTTTTTTTTCTTAATAAAATTTTTTCTTTTCATATAACATAATTTGAAACTATGATATTATGCTTAGGGGAATATTACAAGAATAAATTTCTATTAAGATATTTTAAAATCATAACTCATACTTTTCATAATTACATAGTTGAGTCTTGTACTTTTTATAAGGAAAAATGATTGGTATTGCTGTTAACATAAATATTTAGAAAAATTAATTTTTTTAGTCTCTAATTTTAATTAGATTTTTATAATTTTTTATTGAGTTTTTACTGTAGTTTTGGTAAGATGAAATATTTTTTTATAGAATAAAAGTATAATTAAGTTATAGATAAATTTTAAAAATTTATTTGATAAAATAGAAATGTGTATAAAATTGATATATATTTTTTATAATTTCAGGATAAAATAATCTAAAATATTTTTTTATAATTTAAAAAAGGTTAAAATTGTCTATAAATTTTATAATTAGAGTAAAATAGTTTAAAAAATTTTACTTCTATTTTTATTATTTTAATTTATAGTTTTTTTATAAAATTAAAATGATCTAAAATATTAAAAGTAGAAATAAAAATTAGAGAAGTGAGATATTTTATTTTTATTATATAAATTAGAGAAGTGAGATATTTTATTTTTATTTTTATTTCCTTCCTCCTATTTTCCTCTAACCGTTATTGTTTTTGTTATTCATTTTTGTAGAGGTGAATAAATGAATGGTAAAAGAAGGAATATGGAAATTCTTGTTTGTGTTTTGAGGTAAGGGAATGAAAAGACAGAATCACAGAGGACAGTTATTATTGGAGTGTCGGCTGGTTGCCATATTGGAAGGTGACTAGCCCTACCCCTTTCAAATAAAGCATGCAATCAAAAATAGATTTAGTTATTTTTTTTAATAAAAATAAAATGTGTACTCTGTATATCTCGACAAACTATAAATAAATAATATTTTAAAGTTAAAAAGTCTGTTTGTGAATTTTCTAAATTGTCAATTAAGTCCGGACATATGAATAAAAGTAATATTTTTTTTTATAAATGATATTTTAAAAAAAATATGTAAATTATATTATACGCAAAAGATGTGAGTGAGTGTTAATAAATAGCACATGCATTAAAAATGACTATTTGATAATATGATAATGCTTGTCTTAGAACACACGCTTCCCTCATATGCGGAACGCCCGGGATTCGCTGCCAAGGAATCTCCCATACATACTAAAATTACCTTTTTCAAATTAGATTTATTTTTATTAATTTTGTAGTCCCCAGTGATTTAACCAATGAAGGGCATTAATCTTCAACTTGACCACATACATTCATATCTTATATATCATTTCAAGACATGGAAGCTTGTGCCATCTAGATTTGTCCCCTTAATTTCCAGAGCAACTTGCTGTATTGCTAACAGGAAATAGGAGATGAGTAAAATAACGACTTAGACACTTGAGGCCACTCTTCTTATTCTCTGAAAGAGAGTAGGTATTAATAATTTGATATTATAAATATAATTAAATTTGTGAGCTCGTTTTTAAGATAAACTATAATGTTATTAGCCATATGAGGCCACTCTAAGAGGATCCATCTCAAAACTCATGAAACAAAAATCTAAATACTTGGTACAGTGATACTAATTTCTAATAATGTACAATGAAGAGATGCATTTTGTATAAAGAAGGGGGAAGATAAGACGGAATCATGCAAGGGAGCATCATGTGGCGTATATATTTAATTAAATAATAATGGGAATAATATAATAAGAGAAAGAAAGAACAGAAGCATGATGAACTGGAAACAGTGCACAACTAGGTAGCCTATTGCAGCCAGCCATGTGGGGGCTAGAATCCTATTGCAGCCAGCCATGTGGGGCATTCGGTACTTGCTATTCTCTTTCTGACCTCTCCTCTAAAAGTTCTCCCATTTCCATCGCTTCTTTCCTTCTTCCTCACCCCTCTCTCCACTTTCCTTCCCATATATTACTCTACTAGGTAGCCCCAACTAGAGTATGCTTTCACCAATTCTATTTTATTTTATACTCTTCAACAAGAATCCTAAGACTATATATGCATTTATGTATTAGTTTTGTTTTCTACACGCCTTTCACTTTCATTCTATTTAAACATGTCTGTCTAGCTACCTAGTTAACAACTAAAAAATTAGGAGACTTGCTTTAACAAATTGATTGCTTTAACATTGTACTTGAATATGAATATCTCACATGTGTTTAGAGAAGGATTTGGAACTACCTTCAATTCAATAGAATCATCCAGCTGGTTCAAGACGCCTCTCGGTTATTTAGTTAATTTTATTTGAACTGAGCTTCTGTTTATAAAAGAGAAGTTTCATATTCATATTAATTTTTATTATGGACACAAACAAATTTGTCAGAGAAACTTGTAAAATATAGCAATACATTAAAATGGATGCACACAGGCAAAGCCACAAGATCTCTCTGGCCACCATCTAGCACGGTGGCAGAAGAGAAATGGATTGCCTGGTCCCCACACACACGCAGCACCCACAGCATTATTAAACCATTCATCTTTATTTATAATTATAATTCTTGTTTACAGTCCATAAATAAAAATAAGAGAAACCAAAAGAATAATTATTAAAAATAAAACAATAACATATACCCATCTGAATCTATACGAAAGGAGCATCAGCAAAGGAGGGCAAAAAAAAAAAAACGAGTTCGGAATGAATTTCTAAAGAGAAGAGATGAAGAAGAAGGAGATGCTGAAGAGTGTCATTGGAGAAGCTTCTGTACCCTAGAACCAATCATCTTGGTGTCAAATTTCCTGATGGAAACAGCAATATTTCTCATGGTGGCGTCCATCACATAAGGGGTTTTCTCAAACGTGACTTGTGTTGAATTCAGAAGCACTCTGCAAGATTCTCTCTTCTCTGCGATGGATCCATGATAATGGTAATACATGATCTTCCCTTCTGTATTGTGAGTCGTCTTCCCTTGCACATTCTCAGACATGTGAATTCCTGTAGCAAACAGCCTCCGAGGTTGCACTGCGTATTTCCTGTCCCTCCTAATTCCTTTCCTCGCATCTCTGTACACAAATTTCTCAATGCCCCATCTCCTGCATTACCATTCCAAGTTCAAACACCAAATCATTCAGGCTCTTCTGCTACGTTTATTTTTTTAATCAAAGCATCAAGCAGTTGCTTGTGTGTGATTCTGACAGTAATGTGTTCACTAAGAAAGCAAGAAAAAAGACAGCTCAGAGTGGTCTCATACAAAATTTTACAACTAAAATAACAGCACTATCTCATTTCTTGACCAAAAAGTCAACTTGAATCATGCGTGGTAATTATATAACGATGTGATTGGAGGGAGAAAGAGAAAGAAAGTGTGGCTCCCATGATAGGTGGGTGGTCCACTCCCAGTTCCTTTGTCTCTCTCACGATACCTTGAGACTGAAAAAGCACCCAAAGGGAAAAAAATGATAGGAACAGTGATTTTGCATCATGGGAAACTTACTTCCGACCCAAATTATAAAAATTTTAAAAACCATAAATCTTTTTTACAATCACAGTTACTATTAAATTTGAAGATTTTACCAAACTTTTTTTAGAAAATATTAACAATATTAGTGATTATGGTTAGACGTTACCATAAGCATAAACGTGGAAAAATTACCATATATATCGAATAGTGAATGAGACGAGGCCCTACTCGGAAATAAGAAGCCAATAAAGATAGAACGCCGTTCAAGGCACGTCCAGTCGGCCATCTCTCATGGTACGGTGGGAGTGAAACAGAATGTGAATGGGCTAATAAATCCAAACAATACCCACCAAATAATCAAAATCGCTTTCAACCACTCATAACAACACAAAACAACCCAAGAGCATTGCAATTGATTTCCAGTGCCCCGGACGAACGGCCGGAATGAATGCTCATTAATTCAATGACTTACCACTCTTCAATGTTTGATCAATGGAGGAATTTAATAAATTATAATTCCAAATTGATAGAGACTTATTATAATTGTTTGATTAATTTACTGCTTTAGCTCTTTCAGTTATGAACAGCTCTAAAGGAAAAGGCTTCAACAAACAGGAATTACCACCAGCTAAGATCTCAATTTTTGGTTAATCTATTGAAGGATCTCTGGAAGCGAAGTTTAACTAAATTAAAAAGGAAGAGTATTGGCGGTACCTGTACATTCTGCTGGCATCAGCAGAGAGGCAGAGCTTGGCATTCATGGCCATTTGTTCAATGGTGAATTGTGAGTATTCAGATAGTGAATCGAGGACACTTTTAATAGTACTCTTAGGCGGTACATAAATGTACTCATCAATGTCAAAGAAGAACATCCACTTAGCCATAAACTTGTATCTGAACAAGCAATCATTCACCACCATGAATTGGTTGTGATAATACCCATTGAATCTCTCTTGGTCTCTTATATCCTGCAACGTCAAGTAACCCAGTTCAATCCACGGCTTCAATACCTCCAACACTTGCTCGTGAATCCCACCGGCATCGTGAATAACGAAATGCGATCTCGGTCCGAAGAACTTGACATGGTAAGCGATCCATTCTCTCACCCTACGCGGGTTCAATCCTCCGTACAGCGATGACCCACAATAGAAATAGTCGTACTTAGGCTCCGATGTGAAAATCGAAGCGTCCATGCTTCCAGGAGCCTCCGTCAGAACCTCCATTTTGTCGGTAATATTGAAATTCGTGTCGCCTCCGCCGGATGTGGAAGCGTAGAGGATCAACTTCCCGCCGGAGTTGTCGACATTGACGGGCCGCAAGAAGGTACAGTTCACAATCACGACGGTGTACACACGACCATAGCCCCAATCTGGGAGAATCTTGTAACCGACAGTGGTTATGGGTTTAGCAGAGTCGTTGCGTACTTGAGGAAGCCACTCGCACTCGTAAGTGGGCTTGCCATAGACGTGGAGAGGCTTGGAAGATAAACCAACAATGGCGAAATTGTTGAGACCTCCTCTGTAAGCACTCATGGTGACGAAATTGTAGGCTGCGGAGCCGTAGGGCTTGAAAACCCTCTTGATGATTCCATTCTCGAGAACACGTTCCTTCTCTTCGGAAGGAGGAGGAGGAAGGGGAAGAGATGGCGGTGAAGATAGCCTAATAGATTTCTGAGAGACAGAGGATGAATTAGAAGAAGAAGAAGAATCAGGAACTTGGGAGACGCGTGAGATGCAAAGACGGAGATCTGAAGCAGAGATGGTGAAACGAGAAGGGATGAACTGAAGCAGAGTAGCCACCGAACAGAGGAGGAGAAGAGTGGTGAGGAGAAGCTTGAGCTCTGCTGCATAGTTAACCAATACGCCAGGGAGCAGCTTCTTCTCTCTCTCTTTCGCCATTGCTGGTGAAGTGCTGAGTAGAGAGAGGAAGAAGAAAAAGAGGGAGAAGACGAGGGAAAGCACCGGGGAGGCAGGAGCTAATCAGGAAAACAGAGACAATATATATTGATGATATTTCGCTTTTGCCTTGGGTCTTATGGCGTGCTTAGTTAGAGTGTTTATTGGTAATATCTTGTTTTTAAAATTAAAAAAGAAAGAAAGTAGAAGACTACTATGATGATCATGGTTAATGATTGAGGGTTTAATGGGAAAATCATAATTAATGGCCTAAAGTGTATGCTATTAATTATTAAAGGCTAGGGATCTTAGGTATATCGATCGATAACGGTTAAATTGACCAAAAATAACTCAATATTTGTTAAACAAAATCAAGCTTCTTACTCCTTTTTATCACTCCCTCAACTCCATTTTATAAACAACAATTATCTAAATTATAATAATTAGAGTGATAATTAAAAATAATTAATATATCAAGAATATAATTTTTTTAACTATAATCTTATTTATGAAGATGATGGGTGTGAAAGAAAAATGGTAAAAAAAATAGGAAAGAATGAATAGAAAAATATATGAAAGAAATACATAATTAATAGAGATAAATTTTTAAATATTAATTTATTATATTATAAGATTTTTTTATTAAATTTAATTTATCATATTGCTGAGACTTTTTTTATTAAATTTAATCTCTATATTTAAGATAAATTGTATTAAGAGAAAGAAGAGTGAGAAATATGCAAAAAGAAAAATAAGAAGACTAAAGTTTGGACTTGGGCTGTGTTTGATGAAAGAATAAAAGGTTAAAAAATATAATGAAAAACACGTAAATTAGATAAATTTTTAAAAGAATGCTTTTTTGAAGGGATTGGAATTTCGGAATTAAAATAGGAATTGGGAATTGAATAGAATTAAGTTATAATAATATGTTTGGCATGTAAATACCCCATTTGAAAGTAAAAAAAAAAATAATAATAACGAAACAAGCCCCGTCGACAACGCACCGCCGCGACCACAGCAAAATGTCTGAAGAGATTATTTTCTGGGAAATTAGCCGATTCCACGGTGCTTGGTAGGAGCGGATTTCTTGAGAATCCAGATGCTATATGGTACCAAACACATTTAAACTTGGATCTGGTTTCCAATTTCATGTTTGTATCTAGAGTCCTTACATACCAAACGGGACCCAAAAAAGTACAGACAAGATAATTGAGTGTGAACAGTTACTGAGCAAAGAGGGCAATGGCGTTGAAAGCGGAGATAAAATGGGAGGGAACATTAGGACCTGGTGATTGGGATTTGAGGGGAGAGACTGATTTGGAAGGAGATCAAAAGTCATAGTAATTAGAGCCATAGCTTGAAAGAGAAACATGGAGCTGTGTGGGTCCCATACTTTTTGGCCTTAATCATCCATCCACAAAACAATCACCAATAATTAGTAATTTCTATTAAAAGACATCTATAATCTTGAATTAAAGAAAGATGATTAAGTGATTAATTTTATTAAAAAATGAATTCAATTTTTTATTGTACTCATATTTAAATAAAAGTATTAATTAGCGAATATTTCTTTGAATATTTTGATTATGGGCTTATGATACTATAATGTCACTTTAAATATAAAAATACATATAAAAAATTTTAAAATAGTGTAAAAATATTTGGACGGTGTCAATATGACTTAACGTCCGTTAATTTTTATACCTAAACAATAATATGTAAGGAATTGGAAGACACGCAGCGGAAATCAATTTAAAAAATTTTTTCCATTCCTTGCCAGGATCTACCGTATGTGTTTAAGTCAAGTGGGAAGAAGCATTATCCTCAATATTTCTCAGCGACTTCCACAGCTTCTCTCCGCGGCTCGTGCTCTCTTTTTGATCACAAGAAGTCGACTCCTCAGATCGTCTTCCTCTACTGGTATCCACACGAACAGCGTTCCAACCACGAACGACGTGCTAGCGTCTCCTGTCCCTCCAAGGCTTTCTCAAGAGTTCGTCCTCTCCGTCTCTACTTCACCAGTTTCTTATCTGCAAACCTTTTGCAGATTCCGTTCGGCCCCTTTTTTGTTATGTGTTGTGTTCAAAACGTAGCTCCTAAAATCGGATATATAGGATACTCTGCGTTTTTCTCAACCGAATTGGATTTTGGAATTAATCTATATTAATTCCGAATACAATATCACATATTGTATAATTTCATAAGAAACTAATTAAATAAATAATGTTTATATTAAATCCGTCCCACATATTTAATTTACCTATTTATTTAATTTAAATAAAGATAAGATTGGACTGTATTTGATTTATTCTCATAAATCAAATTTGAGATATTCTATCAATTTGAATTTCAAATTCAAACGTGATAGAGATTTAATTTATCCTTATAAATTAAATCTTGTAAATATCTCTTATATAAGATATCCTATCAATTTGAATTTCAAATTCAAGCGTGATAGAGATTTAATTTATCCTTATAAATTAAATCCTATATATCCCTTATATATAATATATATACGAATTTATATATATACGAATATAAATATAAATAAATATATACATCAACCCTGGATCATTTATTGAATCTAGACACATCTTAGATTCAATGAATCTGGACATCATAGCTCGTGTTGAGCTATTTTGTGTGCGACCCTGTAGGCCCATATGAAGTTGGCAGTGGGCCATTTGCTATACTGGCCCACAAGTCGCAAGCGGTCTTTAGCAAGACATAACGACTACCCAAATCATATGAGAATCGATAAACGATGTAACCTTTTATACAACCATATCATGTCCCTTCTGTCACGCGATATTTTGGTCATGGACGAGGCATGAATAATGTCATCCTCCTATTCCTGACCGTTACTTTCTCGATCCCTGAGTAGTCTGACTATAGAAATGGAACTACCTTTCCATTATAGTATGGCCATACATTTCTCAGACTCACTCATCGAGAGGCCCAGTAATATCTCTCTACGAATGTGAGGGACAAATTCCATCTTGACCATTCACATTCCTCCGCATGAAAAACCACTAAACCCGAACATAGTCTTTATGATCACTCGGTCAAAAGTGACTTTTGACTAGGCAAAAGCTGAGCGTTTGTCATGTAGGAATCCATGATGATCTCAGGTCAAAGGGCATAGTGACATGGTTTGTATATGAGAGAAGATTATGACGTAACCCATGCAACTCTCTCATAGTGGGTCGGTTCAACACCTTGTACTCTTACATGTGCATATGACTTTAATTTATATCTCTATACATCTTCAAAGTCATACTGGTCTTATTTCATCTCTGCTCCCGCACAGATGACCGACCAGGGACATTTAGGATAAGATCATGAATTATCCAAGGATGGTCATCACAGTAAACATGCAAATAATATGATAACACAATTAATAAATTTATAAATTAATAATGTTCATAAGACAATGATTGACCCCTAGAGCACATTTTTCAACATAATGTAGGATAGGCTTCACATAAAAATTAATTGACGTTAATAATTATAACTTTTTATATTATTTTAGAATTTCAGGTATATTTTTATATTTTTAGGTAACGGTATGGTGCTATAGGCACATTCACAGAAAAAGGGGTCTCACAGTAAAAATAAGAGTAATTATATTTACGGGGGCAAAAGAATGAAGGAAGGGAGGGAGGGAGGGAGGGAGAGAGAGAGAGAGAGAGGAGAATGAGTCGGTGGTTGCAGCTGAGCTTGTTACCGTTGGCAGGGATATTGATGCCAATTTTGGCTTTCGCTTCCTCTTCCTCTCGCTATCATCTCCTTATCATTCCTCTTTCTTTCCGCGTCACCCCCCATTCCCTAGACTCACCTCAGCGCTTTTCTTTTCTTTTTCTTTTTCCTAATTTTGTATTATATATATTGATATATTAATGCTCATTAATAATATTTATTCCCATGCTTCTCTCAACTCTAGAATCGAACCCCCGATTTTCCATTTAATGGAATATTTTCTCCTTTTGTATATAAAAATATTTAAGTGATTTTAATATAGAATTGATAGAACTAAAACTACTTATAAATTTAAATAATATTTATAAATTATCTATTAATAAAATTTTTATATTAATAATAAGATAGTAAAGTTTTATTTTAGCCACTATTTAAATAAGTGTTCATCCTAGACTATTGGTACACCTCTTTTATAATTTCACCTTTTTTTTACGTAATTTAACATGGTTTAATAATTAGAAAAAATACTTACAGTAGTTAAAATAATTAAATGAATTCCCTTAAATATTGTTTATTTTCTTAAAATTGAAACTTGAAATGTCAATTTTCCCAATTTTAAGAAGGTAGGGCCGTGTGGAGGCGGTTAAGGGGTGTTCCCAGTTCGCACAACAGAGGGGACTGGAGTCTTGTCCCGTCAAAGGCCGGGCAGAATATGCTGCGGGCGGGACCACGAAACCCAATCACACATACCCCGCTCTTCTCACTGTGCCACGTGCCCCACTACTCACATGTTTTCTTGACGAAATTAATTTTAATTTAAATTTTTTTAAAATAAATAATTATATTTATTTAAATTTTTTTAAATAAAATTTAATTTAAAATTAAAATTTTAAATAAATCATTACAATTAATTTCTATAATAATAAAATAATTTATATATTACTTAATTATTATTTTATTTTTATTTTTTATTCTCTCCTCTTTTTTTTTATACACTATTTTTTTCTCTCTCTCTTCTATATCTCATTTCTTTTCTCTTTTCTAACCTATAATAATAATTATTTAAATATTTATTTATTTAAAATTATTTTTTTCTTATAAATTTTTCTTCTAAAAAAAATTTAAATTTTTTTTCTAAATTTTTATCTAATTATTATTCTCCCTTTGAATTTATTTGAGACTCATAAAACAGAAAAACTCAAAAAATATACAGATATGGAAGGACCTATCTTATCATTTTGAAATCCTAGGTAAAAAGATCAAGGTGCCCCTCTGGTTTCTAGATCGTAAGGTGGTTATTTTTTATGATGAATGCCACCCTGTTGCGTGCTCGAACTTGTTTGGGAAGTTTTCGATCATTGCTCCTAAAAGAGGGAGTGGGTAAGCTTTATCAAGAGCCAGAACCTGGGCGATTGCGTGCGTGCTTAACATCCTCGTCGGGTGAGTTTTCCAATCGCGAGCTTAGTCTCGATCTCGTTCTGAAGCTGTCGGAAGAGCCAGGTCGCGTTGAGTTGCTCATCCACGATGGCTGAATCTTGTTCATTATGACGAGTATCAGTCTCGCCGATGTTGTGATGCATCTCTAGTCGATCGGCTACTGCTTCGAGGATGACGTACAGTTCGGATCTGATGAGATCATCGTGAGATTGTGAGATGGCGGTGAGGTTGGAGTTCCTGAGAGGCATTCCTTCCTTCCTTTCTGTTTCTTTCCCAAACCATTTTTCCTTCTCTTTAAAACCTCTCACTATCCCTATCTCTTTCATTTATATATTTACATCTCTTTAAACAATATTAGAATAGACCCTCACATCTCTCTGTCATTTGCAAAGGTTAAAGTCCTAACTTAAGTTTTTTAATTTTTCAAAGTTTTGGGTCATTTTCCCTTCTTACTTTTGTCTTGTCTGTTTTTTTAGTAGATAAAAGTCCGTCATGCAATTAGTTACCAATTAATTAATTTTATTCACCCACTGGCCACGTCATTATTCATGAATTTTCCTGAGCTCTGCACAAGATCTGCCTTTCAATCCTCTCGTTAAACAGGAAAGTTTCATACTTAGGGAGAGACCTGACAGGAGGAGAGAAATACGAAGAGACAATTCAGGAGAGAAATACGAAGGAGGAGGGAGAGTATTGTATTTTTTTTATTTAATCAGAAATATTACTAAACCACCTTAGGATAGAGTAATCCATTTCTAAATTTATAGTGTTAATAATTTTTTATTTCTTTTAATAAGTATATTTTTTAATATTCTAATTTGTATTATCTTCCTTATAAAAATAAGACTACTTAATTACTATTTTAATTAACAATTTATTAGTAGAATATATTTATATTTATTTACTATTTCCTTATATCTTTAATATAAATCTAATTGAATAATTTAATTTTTATTTTAAATATTAGATTTTAATATCTTTTGTCTCCCTCATTTAATTTTCAATATCTATCATTAATTTCACACTTTTTCTCATTTCCTACCCTTAATACTCTTATTTAAAAAGGAATATTTTATATAAATGGACATTTATAACAATCTTTCTCTATATTTGACAACCTACTAACAGATTTATGGGAGAGAGTTAAAGGACTAAATAAGAAGGGAAAAAAGTTTAAGGCTCTAATTGAAAATTGATAAAAATTAGAAGTACCTTAAGTTAATATGCATCTAGTACTTTGAGATATTTTTTCATATACATTCAATACCTTAAAGTATTTTGTGATATATTTAGTATTTTGAAATATTTTTTCAAGTATATCTAACATCTAAAAGATTTTTTTTATGCATATATCATTTTGAAGTATTTTTTAACGAGTATCTAATATCCTAAAATATTTTTTGATATCCAACACTAAGGCATAAAAAATATTTTAGAATGTTGTTTGCATCTAAATAATAATTTTAAGTGTTGAATGAACCTTAATGCTAAGGTACTTTATATTGATTTTCCCTTTTAATAAAATCAACTGTTTTATATGTCCTAACAAAAAAAAAAAAAACTGTTTGCTATGAATATACTTTGTTGAAATCTGCCAACCCACCATATCAAATCCTTGATATTAGACTGTGGCCCGATATTTGATACTGGATTTGGATTTTACACCTAGAATTAAAACTAGAGGATTATAATGGCAAAAACAATTGTTTAATATGATCCAAAGTCTAAAAACCAAATAAAATTTGAAATCTGGATCAAGGCCCTAAATTGAAAAAATCTGGTTTTTTTGCGGTGCAATTCTTTGGTTTTTTTTCTACAAACGGGGGTTCCACAAAAAACATAGGAAATTATATTAAGAGGAAATAATTCCCAAATTTTCGCTAGTATCTAATGCCTCCAAATAAAACGGATAATTTTCCAAAATAGATGAAGTGGATAGGTTTTTTTTAGCCAACACACCACCAATACGGTTATAGTCCCTTAAAATATAGGCTACTTGAACATCAGATGCTGGTTATAACGATTTATAGATCTATACCATTAAAATGCTGCAAACTTGATTCCTATCCATTTGTCTTATAGAGATAACAACCTTTTAGCATCCAACTCTAGTATAACTTGTCTATATCCCATGCTAATCCTTCAGTTTTCATTCTCGCAGGGTCAAGGCCCTGAATTAACATGTTACTATGCACATCATAGAGAAAAGAAGGATGGCATATGATTTTTTTTTCGTAATGGGCTGCTTAGTCGTATGTGTGTGTGTATATATATATATTGATAAAATATGTTGAATGACATTTTATTAAATGTTTGTTAATTTTTCGTGGAAAATTACAGAATAACCCCTAAGGAAGTTTTCTTTTTCATTGTAACCCTTACTTTAAAGAGGGGTAAAGCCATATATTCCCATTGGGGAAAGATAATAAACTAGATATATAGTAGCTAGAATGACTTAAATCTAATAGTGAAACTGGTTTGGGTACCCATATGTAGATAACACATAAAACTCATCCTATCTGAACTGTTCAAATCAGATCTAATAATATTGGGCTAACTAAAGCATAAAGAGAAAGTAGTAGTAGCACGAAATTGAAAATTATAGAGAGAAGAGATCAAAGAAAAAAATTAAAGTTACATGGAAAAAAAGGCTAACGATGCCATAAGATTGTTGAATATGCACTTCTCCTGATAAATGCATAGTCAAGAAGGTATAAAAAAAAGTATATGCGGGCATGAATGAATATTAAGAATAATCTTGGCATGCATCGACATAAACTCCGACAACATCTGCAATGGAAGCTAAACAAATGAGACACTTGCCACTTTTCCATTGCAACTCATTCACTGCCTTCGATGTATCTATAGCTCCATGATGACATGTTCGAAGAAGACGAAGTAAGAATCTGTGTTGATGATGACGATGATTGGTTACCATTATCACTGGTTTCAGTATAACCACTAGTACTCAAGCTCTCCTCCTCCTCCTCTTCTTCTTCTTCAAGGTTACGACCATGAAGCTGTACATGTTGCTGCAAAAATAACTTTAGTTGCCCCATTCTCCCTTCATTGTCTTCATCATCTTCTTGGCTACTGATAAATTGTGTCTGTGTTCCTATGTGATATTCCATCAACTTGCGCATTCTTTCTCTGACGTCACTTGAAAGGAAAGTTGAAACTGTTCTTCTGATCACACAAAATCAACACTCAGATATTTTCTTCAACAAAGGCTAAGTGCCAAATTTACAAAAGTAATTGGACTCATATCTCCTAGTACAAAATTTACTCCAAAAACCCTAAACCCTAAAGATACCTTGTACAATTCTTCTTTAGCTATACCACGTAATATATCTTTAGTTTTGTGCAAAGTTTTTTCATTTTATATATAGTTAAAGATATGTTACATACAACGGAAGATAATTTACATTTAGATTCTTAAACAAATTTTGCAATGAGGGGTTTTTAAGTAATTTTCCAAATTATCTTCATATCAAATAATTCATCCTCTTGTATTATAAATGACTTGGAAATGAATAGGAAAGTTTGATATATATAACGTTGAAGAAGTTGACGTATCTCTAGTTTATTATCAGAAGAAGCAGTGTCAAGCATCTCCTTGTACCAGGCTTGTCTACGATCTTCCCAATAGTTTCTAGGGCGAGCAATAGCTAATTTTGTTCATCATAGTCATTGCCTTCTTCACTTGCAAATTCCCTATGATCTTCTTGTTCAATAATGTTCATTGCTTCTTCCAAATAATTGATTTCAGTTTCAGCACTATCATCATCATCATCAACATCCTGCTTTACCTCTCCCACGTCTGCTGATCTTCATCTTCTTTTGTCTCATGATTTTCATCTGATGAATCAGCCATATTGCTACTACTTCTCTCCTCAACTTCTTGTGATGATGATGCAATGTTCTGACCCTCTAAGCTTACTCTTGCTGATGAACTTGCATGAGCTTCTTCTTCTTCTTCTTGACCTTTTTCATTATTTGTTTCAGACAACTCCGGTTGTTGACCACATGCGACTGAGTGATCATTATTAGAATTTAGGTGGCCTTTTGTCATATTGACCACCCTGTCCGACCCAACCGGATTCGAACCATGCTCACCCTTATTAGGGTTAGTAGGGGGGAGAGGGTTTTCGGGTGGAACAAGGTGTGTATTGCTTGAACTAGTTATTTCTGGCTAAGTTGTATTCGTTTCGATTCTATAATTAATTCAATATATTAAATTTTAAGTTACGGATATATCGGACTAAAAAATAAGTTATACCATTCACAAGTTATGAATAATAAAATTCATGATCCCGTATCTATATATTTACCTGCATACGAACTCGACCTCTTTTTGAGAAGTTGGAGACAGGTGCAAGCTGAGCCAAATTATTGAGCTCGCTATTTTTGTCATGTTCCATCTACATAAGTAAATTTGTAAGTACTCTTCGGGGCCTCGAAGGCGAGGCAAACTCGCAACACGATGAAACACCAGGCTTGTGCGTTGTCCTTGTTCTCTACTTGACAAACATGTCCGCGATCCCAACATCATTGTCATCATATTATTATTATTATTTGAATGATTTGAATTATTACTTTGTTGATCTTGCCCATAATTATTCTCCTTCAATCTCTTTATAATATCTGCCACCTCTGGGGTCGAACATGTTGTAGCTTCATTATTTGTATCACTTGTTACCCAATCTGAGTACGATGAACATGATGATTCATCTGTGAATATTTCTCCAACATCTGACTATTGCACTTGAGTGATTGCACGTTCTGGTTATAATTCAACCTCTTTTCCCATATTTGAACCAGAGATGAAGCTCCACGATTATTCAATGTTTCTGATGATGACGATGATTATGAAGTAGTAGAAGAACCCATATTCTCCAAGAGTTCAGCTTCTGTCTCGATTGTTGACACCATTTCTTTTGCTTTTCTTGCAGCCCATCGATCCAGAATCTGTGATTGCCTAGGGTTAACGTTGTTGTTCGACGAGGATAATTACAATTCATCCTCTTTCTGCTTCTTCATAGCATCGTTCATGATGTGGTTGTTATTGTTCTTAACAACGACATCAAGCTGTGGTGCTACATTATTATTATTATTGCTGTAAGGAAACGGGCGATCCACCCATGGTGGATTAGACCCGACCGATAGAAAACAGAGAGCAGTTTACATGCGAATCGAGGGAATATTTGAATTTGAAATGAGGGAGTTAGATACGGTTATCTAACTCCCCTCCCACAGGCTATATATATGTACATACACGGACAAAAATGAAGTGTGTGGCATAACATATACTTCTCTGTTTCTGATGCTCTGTTTCTGCATTTTCTTCCGGTGCATTTGTTGTGAAAACAAACCAGAGTCCATACAGGGTGCTCCGGTTACGTGTGGGTATCTAGTGTGTCAAGCAAACGATTCCAAGTACGCCTGAGAACCTTCAGTGGCATCAGAGCATGGTTATTCGCTTCCACATGCTTCTCTGTATTTTCATTTTTTCTGGTTATGCACTGTTCTGTTGCATATATATGTCTTAAAGTGTTTGTTTAGTGATAATATGAATAGAACATGCATTTAAACGACAAAGAGAAGCATTTTCAACGTAAACCTAATTGAAAATTTTTGTTTTTTGAAATTGGGTCATTAGAAAACAGTGTTTTTAGGCCTTTAAAATGATCCCATTGCGTAGAGCACAAAAAAATGAATAAAATAACACCAAGAACGTTAAAATCGGACGTCGGACGGAGAAGTTACGAGTGAAAAATGAGTCGGGTCGTCGGGTCTGTGCAGACCCGGCTGGAGGTAGGGGATGACACTGTTCATCCCCCAAAACGATGCCATTTTGCCTCTTTCACAAAAAAACATTATTATGGGCACTGTTCACGGCAGACTGGGCTGCATCCAGCCCAGTTACAAAAAAATAAAAAAAAGAAGTTTGGGTTGCAAGAGGCCTAGAAGAATTTTTTTTTTTAATTAAATAAAAAAAATCATTTTTTATTTTAAAAAAAAATATTTAGGGAAATTCTGGTGGCGACACGTGGCAGCACCAAACTGGCGCGTGCAGTACACGCGTGATGGAGCGTGAGACCTCCGATTGAGGTGCGGTTTGTTCCTAAAAATCCCTAAAATCAAGATCTTTATTTTGACATATAATTTGCCTAATTTGGGAGGCAATTCTGGATCTATTTATTAATATTCAGTGTATTTTCTGGTATTTTTTAGTATTTAAAAAATTTCAGAAAATTATGATAATTAATATGTGTTATTATTTAGGTGAAAATGAGTTCATCTAACACTGAATCTCTGGGATATATTATAAATGATGACATCTCATTTTTAGATGAGGTCAATAACCTAGAGGAAAACCTTCAAGAGGATCCCGAGGTGGAACCTGAAGAGGATCCAGAGCAAGATCTTGATAATCTTTCTGAAGAAGACCCAGAGGAGTTGATAGAGGAAGTTCCACAAGAGGAACCAGAAGAAAGAGATGATTCCAGACCGTGCTCAGAAATATTATTCCCCATCGAACCACTTCCTCTACAGCCTTTAATGATGTCTTCAGATTTAAACTCCAAGAGGGTGCCTACTCTTAACGGTGAACCTCAAGTTGAGGATGGAGAAGAAGTGAATCAATCTCTTACCCCTATTTTGGCCATGAACATAGCTGAAAGAGATGCAGCTATGTTAACAAACATGAAAGGCATTAATGGCTTCATTGGTAAATACATTGAAGGCATGACAGATAAGAAGCATACTGAATTCTACTTGAAAGTCATAATGGAATTTATAAGAGCTACAAGAGTTAGAGAAAAGCCCAATCAAGGACGCATCAGAAAGAAAAATTAGCTTACAAGAATAGAATTTGTATCTAACCTTAAAAAGCCACCTCGTGAGCTTAAGAAGCTAAGAAAAGCAATGTTAGAATATTGTAAAACTTATATAGAATGATGTATGTTTTTACTTTGATTTCCATTGCTTTACTTTGTTAAAGACATACTTTTATTCTCTTTCTTTGTAAAGACTTATTATTACTACATGCCTTGTATGTAAGAGAAACATGTTTCATTTTAATTCTTTATATGTTAGATTCATGTATATTTTTTATAAGTGGGAGGTTTTTTAGATGATGAGTATTCTGAAAAGCAATATTTCATAAGAAAAGTACTTATATTAATTTTGATAGAGAATGATGGCGTTGCTAATGCTTGTGTGATAGGAGGTACAAATGTATTCTCCTGGTCATGGATCTAGTGATATTATTATTTTCTTATCAAAAATTAATAAAAGTACATGACATTGTATACTTTATATGTGCTATATATATATATGTAAATTCACTTAAATGTTCTATGGTTCAATAAATTAATGTGGGAAAGGTTTGTCACCGAAAGGTCCAATATATTCTAGAAGAATAGGATGCTATTGAGCCATTAACAATGGCCATGGTAGAACCTAAGGCTGGCAATACGGCCAGCACAGGAGAGACCAGGAAGCTTACTAATCCTGGAAAAAGAAGAATAGCATTGCAAGAATCACTCTATTGAGTGCAATGGCTGATGACTTAATGTGTGAGTTTGAGACACACAGAATGGCACAGGCAATGTGGATTGCCTTAAAGGATAAGTTTGGAGGAGTGTTCACGACTAAACTTAGAAGGTTGACGATTAAATTCGATACCTATAAGCTAAAACCAAATAATCCTATGAGGCAACATCTAAGAGAGATGTCAACAATGATCCGTGAACTGAAGGAAGCTGGACATAATCTATCTGACGAACAGCAAGTGCAGGCTGTCATCAGATCGCTTCCTGCCAGTTGGGAGCACATGAAAGTTAATTTGACCCATAATGAAAATATCATTACTTTCAGTGATGTAGCTAAGTATTTGGAGCTAGAGGATGAATGTCTGGAGGCTTATAAATTCACTAGACAAGCCTATTTGACCAAAGATGTTGGTCCTTCCCAATTAAAGCCTGAATCCAAAAAGGGCAAGAAATCTCATAAAAATGGGAAGAGAGGCGGTCCTCCACCCAAGAAGGGCAAACAACAGTTCAAGAAGAAGGGAAAGAAAGGAGGCAAGAAAAAGCTAGACCTAAAGAAGGTCAAATGCTTTGCCTGCCAGAAAATGGGACATTTCGCACGTGACTATTCTAAACAGGCTGAGAGCGAAAAGGTAACAGTGAATTATGTGAATTCACATGTCTCATTTATTTCTAGCATTGCTTTTCTGACAGAACCTATTTCTTTTTCTTGGATTATTGACTCAGGCTCTACAGACCACGTAAGTCGAGATCGAGGATCTTTCGTGGAATACCGTCGGTTGCCATATCAAAGCAAGTGGCTTTTCGTTGGCAATAATGCAAGGATTGAGGTTCGAGGCATTGGCACTTGCAAACTTGTTTTGCGTAGTGGAAAGACCTTGATATTGCATGATGTGCTTTATGTTCCTGATATCCGACGGAATTTAATTTCTGTAATTTGCTTACTAGACTTTGGGTTTAATGTAAACTTTCATGGTAAAGTTGCAGACATTTGTAGCAACTCAATATTTTATGGTTCAGCTTTTCATTTTCAAAGCTTCTTTATTTTGGATCTTGCTAATGATTTTAATGTTCATGATTGCTTTGCTATTACTTCAAATAATCCTGATATGAATATTTCGCATGCTAGACTAGGACATATTAATCAAAATAGAATGATTAAACTGGCTAAAGAAGGCATGTTGGGGGTGATCCCAAACATGGATATGTCATTATGCGAAAGCTGTCTAGCTGGTAAGGCTACCAGGAAACCATTCGGTAAGGGAATACGAGCTGAAAACCCATTGCAATTAATCCATTCTGACATTTATGGTCCAATGAGTGTGAGGGCAAGACACGGAGCTTAGTATTTTATTACCTTTATTAATGATTTTTCATGATATGGTCATGTCTATTTGATTTCACATAAGTCCGAGGCACTAGAGTGCTTTAGACGATACATGAATGAAGTAGAGAATCAAATGGACAAAAGAATCAAGGCGTTACGTACTGATCGAGGTCGTGAATACCTTTCAGATCAATTTAAACAGCTCTGTGAAGAAAAATGGATTATTAGGCAACTAACTATCCCTGGTACACCTCAACAGAATGGGGTTGCTGAAAGAAAAAATAGAACTATTCTAGACATGGTTAGGTCTATGATGGCTCAGGCAAACCTTCCAATTTCACATTGGGGTGATGCTTTATTAACAGCAACCTTCATACTTAACCGCGTGCCCTCAAAATCAGTCACTTCCACACCCTACGAGTTATGGACCAAACGTCAGCTAGATCTAAGTATACTTAGACCTTGGGATTCGGCGGCATACATCCATGACAATTCTCATAGACATGGGAAACTGGGTCCTAGAGGGAAGAAATGTATTTTTATAAGGTACTCTGAACCCTCAAAAGGATATGTATTCATAAGTGAAATTGAAGATAGAACAGTGACTGAAACAGGATCAAGAGATGCTGTATTTATTGAGACAGAGTTTCCCAGTAGGGGAGATGTTGACCACACTGTATCTCTTTATGAGACTCAGGAACAAGACAATGCCGAACAAATTGACAGACCAAAATCGTCTAGGCATATCAATCTGAGTGGGAGCCAAGAACGGTTAACACAAAGACTGAAACAAATGAGAAAAGATAAGCAAATTGCTCCTACCAGAAAGAGTAACAGGGAAAGTGTTCCAAAGAGACGCTTCCAAATAGAAGGAGAAGCACTCTTAGTTACTCTAGAAGGGGATGATGAACCCCGCACTGTTCATGAGTCCTTAGCAAGTCCTGCAAAGGAGGAATGGAAGAAAGCAATGAAAGAGAAAATGGACTCGATGATGAAAAATCAAGTTTGGGAATTGGTTGATCCGCCAAAAGGGCGTAAAGCCATTGGGAACAAGTGGATTCTCAAAATCAAAAGAAAGGTAGACGGATCAATTGATAAATTTAAAGCTCGATTGGTTGCAAAGGGATATACACAACAGAAAGGTATAGATTATGAGGATACTTTTTCACCTGTTGTGCGCTTCAATTCAATAAGACTTATTCTGGCAATAGTAAACAGTTTAAACTTATAGTTACATCAGATGGATGTAAAAACCGCATTCCTGAATAGTGATCTGGATGAAGAAATCTATATGGAACAACCAATAGGTTTCATTGAAAAAGGGTTTGAACACAAGAAGTGTAAACTCAAAAGATCTATTTATGGATTAAAACAGTCATCCAGACAGTGGTACTTGAGGTTTCATAAGGTGATTACCTCATATAACTTCCAGATGATAGAGGAAGACCACTGTGTCTACGTTAAGTGGTTTAAGGGTAACTTTGTGATATTATCCTTATACGTAGACGATATACTATTAGCTGGAAATAGTCTTGACTCTGTGATAGCTATTAAAGAATGGCTTTCATCAAATTTCGAGATGAAAGACATGGGTGAAACAGAATACATACTTGGAGTCAAGATTCGAAGGAATCGTTCCAAGAGAATCCTCACTCTTTCACAAGAGAATTATATCAATAAGATACTTGAGCGATTCCATATGAGTGAATGCAAACCCATGGATATCCCTGTGGCTACTGGAATGGCCTTGAGTTCTGACATGTGTCCCAAAACTGAATCAGAGAAAAGGCAAATGGAAAGACCATATGCCAGTACCGTTGGTAGCTTGATGTATGCAATGATGTGTACAAGACCAAATATTTATTATGCCGTGGGGCTGGTTAGCAGAGACCAGTCCAACCCTGGTGAGAAACACTGGAAAGCAGTGAAAAGGATCTTGAGATACTTAAAGGGCACAGCTGACTATGTATTGTGTTATCAAGGAAGCGATCTACGCCTAATCGGATATTCCGATGCTGATATAGGCAGTGATGAAGAAGAACGAAGATCGACTTCAGGATACACCTTCTTACTTAACAACGGCGCCATATGTTGGAGTAGAAAGAAGCAAACGTGTATTGCTTTACACTCTATGGAAGCTGAGTTTGTGGCATGCACTGCAGCAGCGCAAGAGGCTGTTTGGCTGAAGAGATTTATCGAGCACCTAGAATTTGGGAACGAGAGTACCAATCTGGTGTTGATACACTGTGACAATACTCCAGCTATAGCCTACACAAAAGACCCTAAGTATCACAGCAAGACCAAACACATTGATATAAAGTATAACTTTATGAGGGATTATATAGCACAGAAAATTATAATTGTACAATACATTTCAACAAAATGTATGGTTGCATATCCCCTAACCAAGCCAATAGGCAAAGAAACATTCGAGAAACATGTAAAAGCCAGTGGCATGTTAAAAATGTAAAATTACAGACTGTATGTAATACTTTTGTTTTTATTAATGATATCATGTCATTTATTATTACTTATATGTTTGGGTAAAAGTATACAATGTCTAGTACGTCATACAAGTTGAAAGAGGTAGCTCTCTCACACGAGCAACCGCCTTTGATGCTATAGAAGCGTTCAAAGATGAGACATGTGTTCACTAGTAAAACAGCAAGATTGCTGATATGGTAGAGAAGAAACACAATAAGTGTCGCCTTAGCTTAAAAGTGCAGTGAGTCAAGATGAGATCCATGAGTAAGGGTATGGATCGAACAATGGATTCTCACATCCATAAAACCTGTTGCCAGATGACAAATTCTTCAAAAAATTGACGTTATATTATGTGAATATAATTGAAGAGTTTGGGTTTAGATACTATGAGTATCTAGACTTAAATCTGTACGGTGTGATTGATAGAATCAAAACGACGTACACTCTTTAAGGATAAGAGGAACACTGTAACATGTGATTCATACCACATGTGCTAAAGAACCGCAAATGGAAAGCAAGAGAATCAATCCCTACTTCATTGTTGTGTGAGTTCCAGAAAGGTATAATCCTTTCATAAATGTCCTTTGACTTTGACAATATTATGGAGGTATTTTTCAGCGATTGCTACTTTGGTATATGTCCTATGGTCAAATTATATATGAACCGAAGGTATTATGCTAGGAAAGCAGCTGATTCATATCAAAATAATATATGGGCGAAAGAAAAATTGCCAGAATATACATATCCATGCTAGTGTCTGTGACTGGTCCCTTATGATATTATTTTATTAATTTTATAAGTGTGGATACTATGCATAAGTGGAGGCTATCTGAGTTATATACTGACTTAAGAGGGATTAGATTAGCCATGAGAAAAGTGTATATGGGCAAATCTAGGACATTCAAGGCACTATAATTTATTTGATCGAGCTGCACTAAAGGGTTGCTTTGTGCTGGTCTCTATAAAGGGGATTTCTAGTACAAACACCTGAAAGGAGACGTCATGCCTACGCGGTTATGGCAAAGCACCTAGTATGAAAGAAGGAAGAAAATGAGATTTAAGCCATAATATCTAATCCACCATGTGTGAGTGGGAGATATAAGGAAACGGGCGATCCACCCATGGTAGATCAGACCCGACCGATGAGAAACAGAGAGCCATTTACATGCGAACTGAGGGAATATTTGAATTTGAAATGAGGGAGTTAGATACGGTTATCTAACTCCCCTCCCACAGGCTATATATATGTACATACACGGACAGAAATGAAGTGTGTGGTAGAACATATACTTCTCTGTTTCTGACGCTCTGTTTCTGCATTTTCTTCCGGTGCATTTGTTGTAAAAATGAACCAGAGTCCATATAGGGTACTCCAGTTACGTGTGGGTATCTAGTGTGTCAAGCAAACAATTCCAGGTATGCCCGAGAACCTTCAGTTGCAGATGTTGTCGACATGATGATCTCCGACAACGACGAAGCTTCTTCTGTCATTATTTTTCTGGAAAGTTGCTTGTGAAGAAACTCGAGAAGTAGTACTTTCCGTGAATCTCTCACGATGATTATATTTTCTCAGAACACAACCAAATGGCGATGTTAGGGCAATTTCAACCTGGGACGATGCCATTGATCGATGAACAGATATGATAAATGTCTTGTTGCGTTATTGGAAACCAGAATGGCAGAGGAAGAAAACCAAAATCATTGTTAGATTGAAAACACGCGACGACGATGCCAACCTCACAAAAGGCAAAGACGAATGTGTCTTAAATTTCTGAAACTAGAGGATCGGAGGAGGTGGAGAATAGAGATGGTCGATCGTTGAACAAAAATAAATGGCAACACACATATTATTAAGGATGTCGTCTCAATCGTCCTGCTATTTCATTACCTCATTTTTGGTTTCTCCAGTTGCCTATATTAGAGCTTTAATTTTTTCCTTCAGGATATATATATATATATATATATATATATATATAAAAATATAAATAAACAAATAAAAAAAGGTTATTTTATGTCGCTATAATTAGAAGGGTTCGTTTGTTATGTTTATTTGAGTGGCATGCACGAAGAAGCAAAGAGGGAAGCGAGGTTTTTAGTTAACTACAAAATCTCAATCAGCCCACCTCCCAACAATATTGAGACAAAGATTATATCTTCCTTAACATTTAAAACTTAATAATAAACTGCGATAAACATTTAAATTTGTACAAATAACCCTAGATCAAATTATATACCTTTCAAATTTCATTTTTGTATATATGTCAATTGTTGGTTTTAGGCGCACACTTAGAAATAATATTTAAAATTTCTGTTAAAACACCCATAGAATCTATTGGCATTTCTTAAATCGAATTAAAGAAAAGAAATCTTCCCAATTTGAGCTTAAGACATCATATTTTAGAATAAATTTTATAAATATTTTAAATCCTAAATTAAACATAATCTTGTATTCTAAATTAGAAGATTTTCTAGAATTTTTCTTATTTTAAAAATAAGAAACTTTCTAAATTAAATGCTGACATAATCTGAATAATTTCTAAATTTAATGAAGTTGGACATTTTAGTTCATGTTTGACCTAGTATTATGTGTGATTTTGTAAACTCATGAAATGTTGTTGGCAATGGCTTATAAACTACTAAGAATCGTTTTAAGAAATAGTAAAATAATAGGGTTATTTATGAGAAAATGACAAAAAAACTCTAAAAAATAATAAATTCTAAATCATGGCTATTAACAATAATAGATATGATACTAACAACATAAAGTCATGTTTTGACATTTACTATTTTTCAGAATCTTTTTCTTCTATTTTCTTTTATTTATCCCACTTATAATATATATATATATATAGTTATTATGATATATAGTGTTTCCCCAGTCCAAAAAAAAAATTGATATGCAGTGTTTCCTAACATAAAAAGAATTCATGTCTATGGAAGGTATAGATAGTAATAAGGTTAAATTGAAGGTTTATAACGATAAAATGAAAAATGGAATTATGTATGCTAGAATAAGAGAAAAAATTGGGAAGAAACTAAAAAAGGAGAGAGTTTCTAATCGATATATTAATGGTTGAAAATTAATTTTATATTATACAATATAAATTTATGAAAGAGTTTTGTTTCGTAAAATGTAAAAATGATTAAAAAATATTTGATTATAACTAATTTCAGAACATGTACAATAGCCATAAGAAAGTTTTCTGAAAATGAACTTTCCTTTCTTTTAGAGTCATAGTAAAAATAAATTAAAAAGTAATTGATGTAAGGGTATAATGAATGTGTAGGTTATGCCAAAAAAAATGTAATTTTTTTGCCTACGACAAAAATAAATCACAGTGTACTACTTTACTAAATTTATTTAGATAATTAAATATAATAAATAATAAATTTCACTTTATGGAGTTTTTTTTTGGCCAAAACTTTTATGGAGCTAAGGTGAAAATTTCAAGAATAAAAGGAAAATGAAAACATTTGGTAATGGTGAGACCCGAAAGTCCAAAGCTCACAAATTAAATTAGGAATTGGAATAGTCGAAGGAGCGACTGCAAGTGGCACTGGGAGAGAGAGAGGGACAATGGCATTGGGTGCGACGGCGATCGGAGCGTTGCTGGGTTTGGGTACTCAGATGTACTCCAACGCCCTCCGTAAGCTCCCTTACATGCGACGTAAGTCTCCAGTTTCTACTCTGATTTCCGTTTGATTCTCGCGAATATTCTTTCTTTCTCTCATTCTCTCTTCCTTGTTATAGATCCGTGGGAGCATGTCTTGGGAATGGGTTTGGGTGCTGTTTTTGTTAATCAGCTTGTGAAATGGGATGCTCAACTCCAACAAGACCTCGACAAGATGCTCGAAAAGGCCAAGGCCGCCAACGAGCGCCGTTATATTGGTTAGCCTCCTTCTATTGTTCCCCTTTTGCCCTATCCCTCTGCATTTGATCTTATCATTCAAGTGTGGTTCCCTTTTGATTGAATTCGCTTCCTTTCTGGTTTTCCCCTCTATTGCTTTCTGTCTCTGATACATTGCTTTCTGATTACTGCATCTATTTTGTGCATTTAATTTCTGGGGATGATACTTGTTATCATACAAATATTATATAGTATGTGGATTGTCGAACGGTGGTGCACGATTATTTTCTTTATGTTATTGGGTTCTCTCAACGTTCTTAATCTTAGATAGTAGTGTTATCCGTCTTTACATCAGCGGAGAGGGTAAAGTTATATTTGCAATGACCATGAGACGTGTGCGTTTTCTGTTTCGGTTGCTCCTAAATTACTTCTTTGATTGAAAATATTGGATGAGAAGAAGAGGGTGATATAATGAAAAATAATAGAGGCTAAATTATTCCATCATTTATGCAGTTCTAATCCACTTGTATATCATCCCAGGAAGATGCTATTTTACTTTAATTGCTCCTTAATATAGGGAAAAGTCGAGGAATTTGATTCTTCTTAGTGAAACAGTGGATTGGAGGTTGAGATGTTAAGATGTACTTTCACATATATGATAGATTGCCTCAGTAAAATCAAGATAGTGATTTAAATGCAGTGATGCTTCTGCAAAATTTCTGCTTGAGTTGTCAATTATTATTTGTCAGGCCCAGTAAATCTTTAGACTAGTGCTTCTACAAGGGATTCATTTTAGGAGAAATTTGATTGTTTTGACACTTTTCTAGCTGTATCTGAATATTTTTTCCCATGATTAGAGGCATTCTCTGGCTGCTATTGTTTATCAGTGATACCGGGGGTTTGTGGTAATATTGTTTAGTCAAGTTCCATTAGATCATATATATACCCTTAAACTTGTCAATTGAAAGCGTTTAATCCTGTGGAAAAAATGGGAAAGTAAGTTTGAAGTTTCTCTTCCTCCTCATAACATATATTAATTATTAAAATTTTTGAAACCATTAATGTTATGACTGTTTTTAATGCTTTTTGTTGAATTTTGATGCTTGTCAAACATATTCCTTAATATTTTGTTCTGTCTATATCATGTTATAGATGTTTTAAACTTTTTTGTGGAGCCTGACTGCCATTTTCTAGCCCTTTTTGGCATTGCATTAAGCATTTCTTGTAGAAAGAATTAAAAACAAGTGGTATGGGAGCAGGCAGGCCAGTTTGGGGGTCTCTGATTTTCGTAATTTCTTTAGTACTCATACTTTGAATTGCTGGATGACCAATCCTTGCAATTTCTTAACTTGGAATCTGGTGATTTCTCATTCTTCTACAAGCGAACAATTTGTTCTTGACAAGACAATTGGGAATTCTAGAACTCCCTCAAAGGTGAAATCTTTTGTTTGGACAACAATAACAAAAGATTAAACCATTGACATGTTGCAAGTTTGATTACTCCATCGAGTTGTTTCAGCTGACACATGTAGGTGCTGATTTAGCTAGAAAACTTTGCTCCATTTATTCCTCCATTGTCTAGCAATTAGTTACGTGTGGAATAAAGTTTGGTATTTTTTTAGTGAGGATGGGATACGTCCTAGTAATTGGATCTGTTATTTGATTTATATGGTTCGGAACATGAAGCAAACCTAGACTTTGTGGCAATTTGTGGTTATTGGGTTTCTTCAAGATCATATATTCTCCTGCTATTGTGTTGAGATATGATTGTGTATACAGCTTCTCTTTTTGGTGCACGTGCTCTTTTTTAAGGGCACCACTTTATCTTAATGCACGTAGATTGCACACAACCTAATAGGCCTTAGAAGGCTTCAAATACTGTGTTCTGTTTTGAGCCTTTCTCTTGTAATTTCTTATTGTAATATCTCATCTTCCAGCTAGATGTAAAATTTTCTAGTGCTTTTGAAATGTTTCTCCTTGTTTGAATTTTGATGTGAATGTACCCTATGGAACCCCTTACTATGCTTCCAAGCTTCTGCAAATGATTTATGACAAAAACAAATGCTAAATCTTGGCCTAATAAGGAGAGCATATTATAGTATTTATTTTTTGAAAAAAATAATATACGTCGGTGATCTAGTATGTATATTTCTGTCAACCGGTTAATATGCCCCCTGCTTTCTTCAATTGTGTAGCATTGCAAGATATGAATAGTCCGTCCGAGTTGTGTATATTATTTTCTTGATACAGTTTATGATTAAAGAAACAGATACGTGGATTACTACTCTTCATGTTTTCTGGTTACGTATTATTGATGTGGGTATGCTACATTGCAGATGAAGATGATGATTAAGAGTATCTCTTCAAAGGTGTCATGAGAATCTTGTGGTAAATTGTGGTTATAGTCAAATCCTTGTGTTTTTAATGTGGTTGTACCGTACTTGTGAGGCTGTTATAACTTTGCTGATGAACCAATTTTGACCGGAAAGATCAGCAACTCATAATGTTCAATGGCTATGATTGTAGCTTCATTAATAATTTAGAGATTCTTCAGTCCAGTTACTTTCTAATCGCACAAGGCCACCACATCTGACTCATCTGTTGCATGGAACTTGAAACGAGCCATGCTGTTCATGACTTTTAAATAATGCAGTTTTGTTATAAATTTTATAATTTATATTGATATTAACTTACGTTATTGATATTAACTATAAAATTATATAGGAAGCCACACTTATCACATACTATTAACAGTGCAACTCATTGGAGTTGTGTTTTGACTTGCCCTGCTGCTCTTTGGTGGTTTTGGTTTAGGTCGACCATAACCAATACCATTTCCAACAGTATTAGTTCCTTTTGAGGTTGAAGTGTTTGAAGAACCCTGGCCTGAATCCATTATCCTTCTAAAACCACCAAGTACCCACCAACAACACAACATTAGGCTGTCTCCTGTAATGAAAAGTTCACTAAGATTTCATAGAAAGAGCACATGAAAATTTCCTCAAAATGTATCCCTTTTTCATTCAAATTCTATTCAAGTTTTCTAAAATTTTCATCAGTAACTCAGGTTGCTTCTCGCATTTGTTTTCCTCGGCTGGCTTGTGTGTTCTACTATTCATATTTTTTTAAAAAAAAATGGAAAGGCAAGTTAAACTTGTAAGTTAACAGTCAGAAATATAAAATACTACTACTTTTACAACATTCAATGAAATATTTATAACAAATCATCAAAACCGACATTGCGTCTTTATAATGGATTTTCCGTCGTTCAAAGAGTAATATTGAAAAGTTTTTTAATAACTGTAGCTAATTTTCTTGATTTTAAGAAAATAGTTCTTAGGATCTTATGAGAAAGATGGAAAAGAGTATTATATTTACCACCCATGTCCTATAATTCATTTGAATGAGAAAACCTATTAATCAAATGTTGTAAAATACGATCGACCTTCATCTAAAAGGAGAGGAAACACGACCTGTTGAATGTTGAGGCAAGTTTGAAATTTTCAGGTCAAAATTTTGGCTCAGTAATGTACGATTTCTTCCGAAAATTCACGAAATTTGATATGGATGTGGCAGTAATTAAGGCTGAAGCTGCTGTGGGCAAATTTAAGAAATTTAAATTTTAATATTGAATCTTTTGTTTTTTAAAAATTAATTTTTTTTCTAAGCACATATATTTTTCTAATAAAAATAGTCTTGTTCATAACACTAAATGTGGATATGTCTTATAATAGGAATTTGAATATTAGTTTATTATGTTATAATATATTAGCCTCTTCTTTTATATTCAATCCCACAAGGACCTATCTTATAAATATGTGAGTTTGATTCCCACTGTTATTGTGAGGACTCCTTTAGTAAGCGATTTCATAACTTTCTTATAAATGCTCTCTATCTCTAGGATTGTGCCCTAACTTTAGTAGGAGAACGATACTGAATTTAAATTTTTTGTACCATAAAAAATATTCAATCCCTTAAAGATGTACTGGCCTTATGATATACTATTAGTTTATTACGTTATGTACCACCTAAACAATCTTATTTATAGCACTAAATGTGAGTATTTCTTATAATAGAAATTTGAATATCAGTTTATTATGTTATAATATATTAGCCTCTTCTTTCATATTCAATTCTATAAGGATGTATCTCATAGGAACGACAGTTCGAATTTCACTGCTATTGTGAAGCCTTTTTTAGTATATAATCTCATAAATCTCTTATAATTACTCTCTAATCCCTAAGACTATACCCTAACCTGAATAGAAAACTAGTATCAAACTTACCAAAATTTTTTGTACAAAAAAAAATTTCAATCCTTATTAATAAGCATGTTTTTACCCCTATGTTGAGATGTGTGTTTTTCCCTACGTTGAGATGTTTTTTTGGTTGACGTTGGGCTTCTTGGTGATTCATTTGTATTATCTACATTAATAAGGCATTAAGTTGTGCATCATTTTACTTGTGCTTTAATAAATTTGTCTTCTGAAAAAATAAGTTTTTTTTTTCGAAAAAAAACTATTGTAGCATTTATCTTGATGGGAAAACCATCTCAATTTTCAATTTGGTATGCATGTTATTTCCATCTTATTATTAAATTTGTAATATTATTCTGTCAATATAATTAATTTCTATACAAAGCCTAACAGAATAAAGTCATATATATTATCCGTATTAACAAAGTAAAATTAAGGGAAAAACAATATGGGCACACAATGAAATAATTCAATGGTTGAAACTACTCAAATCTTGGAAGGCTCTCGATTCAAAAGCACAAGCAAGTAAGTATACCTTTTGGCTTGAAGTTAGACTAAGAACTACTACTTCAAGTTGATCTTGTCAAAGTCAAGCACCCTGTTGCTGAGGACATGAAGGAGAAGATCACAGACTTGGCGCGAAGACGGTCTCTGATTCGGCGTCGTTTTGGTGCAGCGCAAGGCAACCTCAAGCACTTGGAATGCTGCAAACTCCTGCGCCGGCAACAGAGGCTTGAGCTGAGGATCAATGAGTTCCTGAGAACGCATCTGAATGTTGATGTCAACCCATCTGACCAAATCCAAGTCGGCCCCAAATGATTCGTCTGTTGGCATCTTCCCACTCACCAGCTCCATCAACACTATCCCCATGCTGTACACATCACTCTTCTCTGTTGCCTTCAGGGAGTATGCACACTCTGAAACCACAACAAAACTCATCATCACCTTCAGACAAGTCTCTGTTTTATTTTTAGGATCAGAAAAGAAAATCTAATGGGATGTTTGATTTAATGTCTTCATAAACAGAAAATATTTGTTTGAAAATATGTTTTTGTGCTAATGGCTTGTAGTCTAGCGAAATAAAAATTATCCTATAAGTAGGATAGCAAGTTGTTCCATATCATTTGCAATCTCATGCTGTTAGTATCTCAACCTCTAATTAAAAAAACAAAACAGCTTTTTGTTTGGTTACGTGTTCTGAAAAAAAAAACACAGAACATCTTTTTGACATTTTGTTACCTTTTGTATACAAAATTATAAAAAAATAGGGGAGAAACATAATGTTTTATTGAGGACAATTATGTAAATATATAAAACTATTCTTTCACCCTCCATTTTACTACTTTATACTATCTTAGTCCTTAACATAGAAATTAGTTAAAATGTTAGATTTAATTTTAAATATCAGATCTTAATCCACTTCATATATAATATTTATTATTTTTTCTCAAATTAATTTAACTAACAAACTGATATACAATATAATATTATACATGATTATTTTAGAGAGATCATATTATATTAATTATAATTATTTTATTTAATTTTTTAATCTATTTAAATTAATCAATTATATTATATATTTATGAATGGAGGGAATGTATGTTTTTTTTTTCAAAATAATGATTCAAACAGATTTTTTGTTTTCAAGACTTGTTCTAAAAAATTACTCCACAGAATTGTTCCAAGAACATAAAAATAGGGAACAGAATCAAACAAATCCTAAAAGTTTATTAAGTAAGCACCTGGAGCCATGTAGCCATAGGAGCCAGCAAACCCAGAATTAGAATCAGTATTGGAGTTGTCAAAGTTGAGTTCTTTTGCCAATCCAAAGTCTCCCAAGTGAGCCTCCATTTTAGAATCTAACAAAACATTGCTTGATTTGATATCTCTGTGGATAATCTTTGGCACACAATCATGATGCAGATACTCCACTCCTCTTGCTAATCCCACTGCAATTTTAAACCTTGCTTCCCAATCAAGCCTTCTTCTGGTTTTTTCTCGTTTCCCATGTAACCAATCCCAAACACTCCCATTCTCCATCATCTCATATATCAGCAGATTCCATCCTTCTCCTTTCTTCTTGTTGCTGCAATAACCCATCAGCTTCACCAAATGTCTATGCCTTATCCTCCCCAGTGTCTTCACCTCTCTCACAAAGCTCTTGTTCTGCATGAAGGCATCTTTCCCTGAGATCTTCTTCACCGCCACCGTATCTCCCGATGGCAATTCCGCTCTATAGATCGTCCCGGACCCTCCCGAACCAATTATGAACTCGTCGCTTAGATTCTCAGTTGCCTCCATGATGTCCTCCCACCTTATGTCTCGCTTCGCTGCTGTGTTATACCGGAAGAGTGGTCTTCGTTGCGCTCGTGATGATGAAGAGGACGAGGAGGATGAGAAAACATAGTTCACTTGGCTTCCTTTTCTGAGAAATTCTTGCTTGTTCTTCATGAACATTCTTACTGCAAGTATTGCTAGTGCCACTGCTGCTAATGTTGAAAGAGCTGAGATTATCACTACTGATGTTCTACTCAGGGCTAACAGGCGATTGCTCGAACGGGCATCATCGGTATCACAGTGTTTAAGAGGGCTTCCACAAAGATTTGAATTGCCTTCAAAAGCGTTAGGTGGCCAGTGTGAAAATTTCTCATTTAGCTCACCTTCGAGGTTATTGTAAGAAAGATCAAGCTTTTCCAAGCTGCTCATTTCACCTACTTGAAGAGGGACTTGTCCTGTGACTTGATTGTGAGAAAGATCAAGTTCTTCCAACTTCTCCAGCGTCCCGAGCGAAGGCGGGATTTTGCCGGAGAGATTGTTGTAACTGAGGTCTAACATGCTTTGCAGATTCTTCAGCCTTCCAAGCTCACTTGGAATCTCACCGTTAAAGTTGTTCCTGGACATTCTCAGCTCATAAAGCTTGCTCAACTTACCTATCGCCGGAGGGACCGGTCCGGAGAAGTTGTTCTGCTCAAAATTGAGGATATTAAGGGATGTGAGATTCCCTATATCATCAGGAATAGTTCCATTAAGAGAGTTGTTGTTTAGAGAAAGAATTAGCAATTTAGAACATGTGAATAGCTCTGATGGAAGATTCCCAGAAAACTGATTCAAAGATAGCTTAAGCTCTCCCAACTGAGGCAAGCTTCCAAGCCAGGATGGAATTGGCCCAGAAAGCATATTATTGTTCAAATCTACATGAGCTAGCTTCTTGCACAAGGAAATCTCTGCCGGTATCGGTCCGGTGAGAGAATTTTCAGACAGGTCTAACAATGAAAGTTCTTCAATTTTCCCGAATGTCCTTGGGATTTCCCCAGAAAGCTTGTTCTTTCCTAATCTTAGCCTCTCAAGAGAAAGTGAATTTCCCAGCTGGGGTGGAATCTCACCATCAAATTCATTGTTAGTGACATCAAAAGACAGAAAATTCCAAGAGCTACATAAAGAAGATAAACTACCATGCAATCTGTTTTTTGAAAGATTCACCCTTGTCAGATTCTTCAGATTTATCAGTTGGTGAGGGAGATTCCCTTCAAGTGAATTGTTGTAAAGCATGAATTGCTCCAAATCTTTCAGTAATGTAAACGTTGAAGGAACCCCACCTGAGAGATAATTGTCTGCTAAATCAATAATAGTTAGTTTATGACAGTTACCCAAAGTAGCTGGAATCTTTCCCACAAGCTCGTTCTGTCTGAGATGAAGGAAATTCAAATGTTTAAGCCTTCCCATATTGATGGGAATTTCCCCAGAAAACTTGTTCCCGAAGAAATCAATCATCTGCAAGCTTGAACAATTACCAATCTCCATAGGAATCTCACCAGATAACTGATTATCATATAGAAATAGAATCTCCAAATTCCCAAGCTTCCCAATCTCTCTTGGGAGAGAACCTTGTAAATTGTTGTGGAACAACGCAAATGTGTTCAAGTCACTGAGATTTCCTATGGAAGGAGAGATTGAACCAACCAAGCTGTTGTTATTGAGTAACAAATCAGTTAACTCAATCATTTCATAAAGTTCAATGGGTATAGATCCATTTAAGGAATTGTTTGACAGATCAAGTTGTTTCATGGATTGACACTGGCTTAACTCACTTGGAATCTCACCAGACAGTGCAGTATCCGACAACATCAAATGCTCCAAACTCGTCATGTTGGAACATATGCCTCTTGGGATGATCCCTGAGAGATGATTCCCAGACAGAACCATGTATTCTAGCTCACCCATGTTTCCAAGTTCTTCGGGAATCCCACCAACAAGCTTGTTGAACGACAAGTCCAGATTTTGAAGATTACCCAGTTGAGCTAAAGACAATGGAATACGACCCTCGAGTCGGTTGCCCATGAGATTCAAATAAGCGAGTTGACTCAAATTCCCAAGTTGACTCGGAATCTCCCCTGTTATACTGTTATTCGCGAGGTTGAGAAGGTGAAGATTCTGGACACCACCAAGTTCACTCGGAAGAGTCCCATTGAGTCCGTTGTTTGCAGCAGTGAAAACGGTAAGGTTCGAGCAGTTTCCCAACTCGGGAGGAATCGGACCCGTGAGTTCATTCTCTTGCAGAACAAGATTCTCAAGCTGATTGAGTCGTCCGAGTTGGGATGGAATAGACCCAGTGAGACTACTAGAAGCCACACCAAGAGTCACTAGACTAACTAAATTCCCAAAAGACGAAGGAATGGGACCCGTCAACGGGTTGTCGCCGATTCGAATGACTCGGAGACTCGCCAGTGAGCCGAGCTCCGGGGGGATATGACCAGTGAGTTGGTTAGAGAAGAGAAGCAGATACTCCAAATAAGAGAGATTCGAGAGAGCCAGTGGAATGGGACCAGTAAGTTGGTTAGAAGAAAGATCAAGTTGGAGCAGGTTCTCTAAGAGCCCGAGTGAGGGAGGGATTGACCCAGTGAGTGACGAGTCAGAAAGGTTAAGTCCCACTACTAACATGGAGTTCAATCCACAAGTAATACCCCTCCAACTACAGTAATTCGTGTTGGTCTCAGACCAATCAGCCAAAACATTTTGTGGGTCCACCATGAACGACTTCACCTCCAAAAGCAACCTCAATGTGGAAGACGAATAACCACGATCTGAATCTGAGTTCGCGTGACAGAATAGTAGTAAAACAGAGGAGAAGCAGAGGAGTAACAGAAGCGATGGAAAAATCCTCATCACTGTTATAGCCATTTGAGTGATGAAGTGGTGAAGCAAGAACAGTCACAGAAACTTGACAAAGAGACGTGAAAATGAAATGCTAGTAACAAAGACGAGTGTTTGAATGTGACGGAGAGAGTTAAAGAGTGCATGGCTGTGTGTGAGTGTGAAGGGGTGCATGGCGTGCGTTGCGGATGACGAAGGGGTTGGGATTTGGGCCGTGGGGTGGGGTGGGAGAAATTAATGAGGTTGAAGATGAGTGGGAGAAGAGAGGGGTGTGTCAGAGAAGAGAAACGCAGGGCATTAATGAGATATGCAGAGATAGAAAAGAGAGAAACTTGGGAGAGTGTCAAAATGGGGAAAGGACGATTAAAGAGCATGGGGAATATCAGAAGAAGTCAAAGCAAGTAAATGTTTGAGAGGGAAAAAACAGTGTGAAGATGAAGATGAAGATGAAGATGATGACGTGGGGATTGGATTAGAAGAGAGAAGGTACACAGTGGTTGGGCGACTAAGCGATGAATAGTTGTTGGTTTGGGTGTATGGAACTTCATTGAATCATTCTAGTGTCGTAGTTCAACACGAATGTGCCCGTAATAAAAAAAAAGTGAGCAGTTCGGTTTCCCTTTTTGTTTCTTCTTCAATTTCCTGTTCTAAACTCTAAAGTCTTATACTCGTATAAAATATTTACAAGTTTAATATTATATAAACTAAATAAATTAGTTATTTGATTAATTTAAAATTAAAAAATATATAATATAAAATTTATTTTAAAATATTAAATTTATTCAAAAAAATTAATTGTATTTAATTTTTTTTAAAATAATTAAATTTTATAGTAAGAGATAATAAATAAATTAGAATTGATTAAAATATATAATAAATACGTAAAACCATATTTATTTATGGAGAGTCAGATAGATAGGGATAATGAATAAGATAATCAATACAGTGATGTCATGTCACATATCATAACAAGAAAAAAAGGGAAAAAGTTGATTAAAATTTTAGGCATATGTGTATTTTATAATAGAATTATGACATCCCAAAAGTTATATCTTATACATAAAACTAGAGGGTTTAAATATTAAAGAAATTGATCCCTCTGAGTAATTTATAATAGAATTATATCGAACATCGGTTTGTGAAAGTTAAGCCATCAACTCTTTAAATATTAAAGTGAGATGACCATATAGTTCATTAAACCAATGTTTGGTGTTGTTCTTAGCTATATGGTATTTTGTTAATATATCATGTGGAACATTTGCAAATGTTTCATGTTGATTCAATTATGTGATAGCAAACTTGAGATGGAGGCAGTATTTTTGGTAAAATTCTGGACTTTTCTGACTTCATAATTTTAGTCTAGCTAGTTGTACTTGCAGTTTGCTAGCCTTTCAAAGTCAATAGGGACCTCACAAGGCATATTCCCTTGCTTAAGGCAACTTAAAATAATATCGGATTAAATTAAATAAAAAAATGTGCAAACATTAGTAGTTGAAGGAAAAAATATAAAAAATAAGAATAAGTATGATATTTTTCCTTATATATTAATTTCTCTGGGATTAAATCTTACGTTATTTTAAAATTAGATTTTTATCTTGAAAAGGTTTCGAATTCACATAATTATCAAGAAAGAATCATATAAAATAGTATATTATATTTGATTTGGTGTGAATGAATGTTTATGGGTTTGAGCCACCAAAACACAATGTCGTTTTGCAGCGTTTCGTCTTTATGATTGGATTGGTTGTGTGTGTGTGTGTATAACCCTTTTGCCTACTCCAAAAGCTTTGCTTTTATTTTCTCATAAGGTTCGTCCCTGTTGTGTTGTCCTAATCAATAATTAAAACACTTCACTAATCTTTCTTAACGCATCTGTTTTGCTCATCCTCATTCAAATCCAAAGCTACTCAACAATCTTTCTTATTTATCCATACTTTCTGCCATAAATAACTCAAATTATTTGCTTTTTAACAACTTTTTATACAAATATGAATTCATTAAAATCGTATATTAATATAATTTAATAAAATGCTAACAAAAGCTTAACAACAAGAATTGATTAAATTAAATTATTTCAAAACCATTCCATAATGTTATAGTTATTGGAATATTTTAGTAAATGTGGTGTGGGAGACGTTCACCCATGACAGATCACAATAATAGTCTCTTGGTATTTAGTGACAATATCTGTTCCATTATTTTTTGTTTTTTTTAATAATTAATGTAATAATCAGTCTTGACTTATCCTTTTTACAGGGTTGATTAATTAAGCTAATAGCAATTGTTTAAGGAACAGAAGATTCCACAAATTGTGCAAAATATATTTGATGATTCATGCATTGCATTTATGGATCTATACGGCCAAATAGGACGGACGATGCATGATTTCCCCTTCACGTATGCGTCTTTGACTTCTCATTATTAGTCACATCATTAAACAACAATTGTATTCTGGATGCTCTTTCCAACCGAATATGACAAATATTTATTCTTAATATATATATATATATATATATATATATATATGCACTAAAAAATACTTTGACGGTTTTACCCTTGGGATGTTTATATTGTCATATTTTTGGCACAAAGTGGATAAGAAGGTATCGTTGTTATCAAATATTGGAAGAGATATAATCTTGAGGATCAAATTATGTCATTTTTATCTGCTCTTATGCTTATCATGTTATATGTAATTGATGGTTTTCGTTTTTATTTTTCCACAAAAAAAAACTTTTTGTATTGTATTGGAAATATTTATTTTATTTTATTCTTCATAAAAATTCCCAATACCATTTTACATAAAAATTAATAAATTATGTAAACTAAATACCCTTTTAACTAAGATCCTTATCAGTTTTCAATATAGGGAAGAGTAAATTTATTTGATAATAGAGAATGAAGGATAAAATAAAGAAAATTTCCATTGAATAGAATATCATAAAGGGATATTCCTCTAAAAATGATTATGAACACAATTTTTTTAAAAAAACAAAAAGATCATCTAACACTTGAAATATTTTGCAGGTATTTAGAAAAGTACTTTAAGATGTTAGATGATTGATAAATAATAAAATATTTTAAAGTGCTAGATATATTTAAAAAATATTTTAATGTGTTGAATAAATTATAAAATATTTTACAATACTATATATATATAAAAAAAATACTTAGATTACTAAATTAACTTTAATCCAAGAATAAAAGGTAATAGGCCTTTTCATATAGCATGAATGAAGTATAGCTTGGGCCTTATATTATGTGGGTTTGAGCCTATATTGTATTGGGCCGATTGTAATTAGGAAAAGTCAATGTACAAGGTCAAGTGGTCAAAGAGAAGGCCCAACTTCAATTCAAGGCCAAGGACATCAATCTCTTAACATGAGAACTCGTGGGTTTAGGTGGTGAATATGTGAAATATATGATTATTGAGAGCGTGTTTGATTCCTGAAAAGTGTCACTTTGTTATGGTTATAGTCGTGGTATTTAGAGAGGCATTCTAACTCCTAGATACTTAGGTTTACACTGGAGGGTAATAGACGACTTGCCTTACTCGAAATTAGTATCGCCTGCGAGAAAATAGGACTTCGCCCTGCCCTTGAATCATGAATGAGCCCAACCCCTTTCAAAAAAAAATTTGTACAAAAAAAAGGGCAATATTGTATAAAAAAACAAAGAAAGAAAAGAAATATAAGGCAATAATAAAAAAGCTATAAGGCAATATTGTATCAAAAAATAAAAAAAGAACTATAAGGAAATAGTGATAACTGATAAGTACACTCTGAAGTTTTTTACAATTCCTTTAAAAGATCCACTTGCATTTAATGAGTATTATTAATAATTGGAAAAGTTAATCCACAAGTCCTTATAATTTATCTTAATTTTAAATTAGGACCTTGTAGGTTATTTTGTTTGAATTGGGTACTTATTATTTGAGCCAATGATTTTAAGTTATAGCCTTTATGAAATTTTATTTATAGAAATGCATGGGTGTTAAAACATTATTATTTTTTTATAGAAAAAAATTTAAATAGGTTCAACACCGGTTCTTTACCAAGGCCAAACACCACCCCAAGGCTCAGAGAGCGCTTATAGGAGACTTACAAGATTTCTTACTAAATGAGCCCTCATGACGGCACCAGAAATTGAACTCACGTCTTTGCGGGATACGATATCATTCCTTAACTTTCATTGGCAAAATATGATTAAATGAAGTGAAGGAAATTGCATAATAAATTCTATAAGTTAAATTTAACAGTTTTGAAATTCTATATAATGGACCAAACTATAAGGGGGTAAATTCAAACAAAATAAAGTACAGTGACTTAATTTAAAATTGAAGTAAATTATAAAGACTTGTAGATTAATTTTTTCTTAATAATTTTATGAAGCACCAATAGTACCTTATTCATATGGTTTTCCAGGAGAAATTAATTTTCAAAGTTCTAGTTATCATTAATATAAGCAATATGTGATATACCCATAATTAGTTAGTGATTATTTTTTCAAAACAAAGAAAGAAAAAATCAAAATAAAAAATTGAGAATTAATTAATTTCCAGCTGTAGAATCATGAGAAAACTATGGAAATTGGTGAAGAAGGGTTTCAGAAACAACCATTAAGATCTTCTTTGAAAAAAGGGGACAGTCCTTGAAGATGAAGCTGCTTAGCTGCAGGACCAGTTTCTGAAGCAAAATGTCAAGTCGCCATTATATAAGAATACAAAACCAAATAATGAACATTTATTTACATTATTGTGTTTTTAACTTATTCTCAGTGAGTAATGTGCATTTAACACAATTCACTCATAATATTGTACCAACCGTCTGTGAAAAGAGATTATATTTGAAGAGAAGCTTGCCCATGTGTGCTGCATGGTGCACTCAAGGAACAAACTTCATAAAAAGAAAACTTCAATTCGATGGTCACCCAAAAAGGAGATATTTATTTTATATTTTGAAAAGAGATATTTTACAGTTTCAAAACTCAATTAATATATATATATATATTTCGAAAATAAATGAGATCAAGAAAATTTGGAGAAGCTGGCCGTACATATTTAATTTTACTCCATTATAAATCACACACATGTAGTAAAATTGTAAAACACTCACTTGAAAACACATTTTTTTTAATCAAAATATCAATATTGTAAAATAAAATTTCATTTTTACTATTTATTCACTATTAGTCTATATATACAGATATTATTCTCAAACTGGTTGACATTTGATTTCATTTAAGATGAGTTCTTCTTTCAAAGATGGTGTTTAGAAAGACTTTTGGAATAGAATTTATGGAAAAAATAGCTTTTTGATAGCTTTAAAAAAACAGTTTTTTGATAAGAGTTTATTGAAAAAAAATGATTCTGAATAAATAAGTGTTTAGATAGTTATTTTCAGAATAACTTTTTGTATTGGTAAATTACTAGAACTAGTATGGATAAAAAAATAAATTATATTTATTTAGGACTACTGTTCACTTATTCCCCTACCTAGCAACGATAGCGACGAAGCGACCCAGTGACAACGCTACCGATGGATGGAGGGTGATGACAAATGAAGGTGGTTGACAGAGGTGAGGACAGAGAGACGCTACCCACGGTTTGTGGTGACCCACGAGCTGTGACAATGACACAGAGGGGAGCAACACAGTGACGCCAACGCAAAGGAGAAGAAGATAGAGAGGAGAAAGTAGGGGGAAATGAGAAAAAATAGTAAATAGGTAGTCCATAAATTTTTTTACTATTCCAAAAGCTAGTCCTACTAGCTTATTTGAAATTATGATTTTACTTAAAAGCCCTTGTAGACAAATATAAATGTTTGTTTTAAAATTTTTTCACATTAAGATTTTGCCTAAATGGGTTTCTAAAACCATAATTTACATGGTTTCCAAACAGGCACATAAAAATTACACAACCAGTTCATAAAAAAAAATAGTTATTTATAAAAGATTGTGCTATTTGTGTTTTTAAAGATTCTTAATTTTAATAATTAATTTACATTGAAAATTAGATCAATTTATTGCACATTAATATAACGTATGTAATTAAGGAAAATAGTTTGAGAAAAAAATACTGATAAATGTGAGAGACAAAGAGATAAGATCTTGGCTTGCATTTAAAATACCAAGGTTTTCTTCTTCCACCTCCATTATCTGCAACAAATAATAAGCCAAAATTACTGTCACAGCATAATTATTATGTATTCATATTATATAAAGTAGAATAACTGATATTATATAAAGTAGTGAAAATGTTTTGATTGATTCATATTGGAACTTTAATTTATATATATATGCCCAGCTTTCATGCAGGTGGCAGAGATATCACCACCTTAAAAGGAAGAAATGACCACTCCATGAATGGCCTTTTTGGCTGTCTCTCAGTTAAAAAAACTAAGAATTGGTAAAAACTAAGGAAACCAAATAAAGCAAGAAGCAGTCAAATTTGAGTGAAGCAAATACTAAAGCTGTGAAACCAGGTCACCACTTTGATTTACTTTTCTCAAAGCATGTACACCAGCAGGCGGCAGGGCTCTTGTTTTCTTATCTTTTTGTTTGACAATCTATATATATATATATATATGCCCTCAAAAAGCCATGCTCTATCTTTTGTGTTGAGTGTATTAGCTAGCTGAATTACTTTGTTAGAGAAGTGAATTAAGAAGAGCAGGTTTGTTGTAAAGTGGTGGTGAGTGACAAGACATTGTAGCCTCCTTCTGCTTATAACAACTAAAAGTGAAGCCTACATCATGTCTCCTTGCCGAAAGGGAGCCCCCTAGCTATTTATCACTTCCACCTTAATGGTCTTTTTTGTTATTTAATTTAAATATTAGATTTAAGTTAATAATAATTAGTATTTTTCCTAAAATACCTAAGAATCTGCCCTGATGAAATATAGGGAGAGTTAGGGTTTCTTTTGGCAGGTGTCCAACAAAATCACCAATAGAGAGAGAAGAGTTAAGAGAAATGGATATAGGGTATGTTTTATTGGAGTTATATACACAAAGAACTAATACTTCTGGTTCGGGAAAAATATTAGCACGTCGTTCATGTTTGTGATCCCATTCACTTCAAGGAGCAATATATTGAGTCGTGAAGCATGTACGTCAAATTGCGTTTAGAACTTGAATGAAGCTAGCTAATTAATCGCTACCCTTCAACAATTCGTTAAGTTTTGGAAGAAGTTAGGTAGGTACATACGTACGTACGAGAAATCAAATCAAAGAGCATACAAACATATTGAATTTTTTGGTTGGTACGTAAGTAGTTTCACATGAAGACATTTCATTCCGGATTCCCAAAATCATGAAACCATATATATAAAGCTGCCACTATCACTAACTATCAATCAAAGCACGAGATCGATCCAAGATATTATTCAGTAATCACTGTATATATATATCGACGACCTAGCTAGCTGTAATGATTTGTACGTCTTGTTGTTATTTAGGGCAAACAAGTTTAAATTAGCCACGTACGTACACTTAACTCCATCTTATTCATATGTGATTACTCTCTCTCTCCCCCCTCTCTCTGAGACATACGTACAGAAGGAAGGAAGCAAAGAGACAAGGAAGAAGAGACCCAAGCAACAACAAAAGGTCAGAGCAAAATGTCGATGGAGGCTATTTTGGGAAATTGGATCTCCACGCACTTCAAACTCTGCTTTTGATGCCACCCTTCGTTTTCCCTTTTTCACGCAAAGCAAAGCCAATAATATCACTTACCTCCTCGCCTTTCACAGTTCCAATATTTATTCATGCCAATACTCTTTAATATTCAAATACCTTTCTCCATCATTTATTTCGGTGAAATAATCATATTCAATTCTCCTCTGATCTATATTTAAATTCTTTTAGTTTTGAAGCACAAACAAATTAAAATACTTCTCTTGAACTATAACATAAAGTACACTAAGAACTCAACATTATTAAAATCAATATGATTAATTTGGATAAATTAAAGAAAATAGATAAATAAATTAATTATAATTAATATAAGAGTTAGTTGATTAATTTGAGTATATTAAAAAAAATTAAATAAATCGATTAATTATAACTAATATAAGAGTTAATTGACTAATTTAGATATATTAAAGAAACTAGATAAATCGATTAACTATAACTAATATAAGAGATAGTTGACTAATTTAAGTAGATTAAGGAATATATAATATGAATTCGTCTTGTGAATTTAAATTTGATAATAATTAATTAATTAATTAATTTAGCTTATTTATTCTACTCAAATTAATTAATTAGTTCTTATATTAATAATGATAGTAATAATAAATTTATTTTTTTAATTAAAAGTATAAGTATGAAATAGAAGGTAAAATGTGTAATTTTGGTTTGAAGGGGTAGGAGTCCAGAAATTAACAGGGTTTGAAGCCCTGGTCATGAACAAATAAAAGTCGCAGTGTCCTACAGCACATTACGAGAGTTTGAATCATTATGTCCCTAAACCTTTCCTTTTTATCTGCTATAAACTATAGTCACTCAGCTGACCACCCTTTTCCAGTCAAAATCACACCATTGTCCTTCCTTCCTTCCTTTCTTTTTATACTTCCTTAATAATTTTGTGAACTTTGGATTTAAGTAAACAAGTGTACCCAACACGACTCGGACAGTCTCACATTTCTAGCTTCAACAGTATATATTTCAAGTTTTGATTTCGATGTGCTACACTTCCATCAACAATGACCGTCCATTAGATTAGAAAGTTCTGTGATATCTAATTATCTAGCTCTAAACCGTATTAATTTAATCTAGCTCTAGTAATGAAGTTGATGTTTTCTAATTCAGACATCAACATCCAAACATTTCGGAAACTGAAATGAACGTACTGCTGTGTATAGGACAAAGCTGTTGTAGTTAATTTCTCTCTCTCTAATTTTACCCTTCCTTAGTTGCATCGAGTAAAGCTTTTTAATTTCTAGACAAAACTATATTGTGATAATTAATTTCAATGAAGGGTGAAATTGAAAGGTCACACAATTTTCTATTAATTACTTCAAATTTCTTTAAGAACAATCAAATTTGTTAATTTTAACCCGTAGTTAATAAGTACCACCGAATGGAATAATATTATTTTTCATTGAAGCCATCTGCGCATGGTTTGATGAAAGGATTTTTCTCCCCCACATGGAGGTGGAAAAAAGTAGATAGAATTTCAACTTTCTAAGTTAAGTTTTAATAAGACACATGACCAAAAAAAAAATTGTAATCACACCTTCATGTTATCTCTTTTAATTGCTCATTAATATTAATTCCTAATCTTTCATCAAAAAAAGAAAAAAAAAATCAATTCCTCGTCAGAGATGTAGTTTCAGAAAACAGCTTAATTAACCCAAAAAATAAGAGAAAAGTAATATAATTATAAAAAATTTTCATAAATTTATTAAACGACTATTAAATCTCATAGGATCTGTAATTAATTTTTTAAAATTATAAAATGATATATCTACCCTTAGAAAGAAACAACTTAAATAATATGAATAATAATTCTATAAACAAAAATAACAATTTAAATAAAAAAATAACACGTCAAATAATATGAATAATAATTTTTAGAAGAATGAATAATAATTGGACAGTAAAAAAATAATAATTGAGATATTTTTTTAAATAATTTATTTATTTTATAATTAAAAAAATTAATCACCGTAAAATTTTTCCGTCATAATTTTTCGGAAGCCCTCAACAATTAGATTTAGATTTCTTGTGTATGCAATTTTTTTTTTCAAAAAATAAAGGCAACAAGGACAATCTGGAAGGACATCAACGAGGGAAATAATAATAAAAAAAGGACATATAGTAAATTGAATTAAAATGAATCTTATTAAACTAATCCTTAATAATAATAATAATAATAATAATAATCAGTGTTAAATTGGTTTTGTTGCTTTTTCCACGGTCCTTTCATGTCATTCAACTTCATCGGAATGCTCATATAATCAATTAGCCCAAATATCAGTGCAAAAAGAAACGGCAAGCCAATATAATTGAGATAAAAGTTAAAAAAAAAAGATGTAACAAAAAAAAAAGTTAACAAATAAAAATAAAAATAATGATGACCATATCTGAAAAGAAGTAAGCTTAAGAAAATGATCAACATGATCATAGAATGTCATATAACACACATGTCCCTCATCTTCAAATGATTGGAAATTGTTTCTTCACAACAATAATTATATAATTAAATAAACTGTACTCATTATCATATATATCCGTCTCTCTAGATCTTTTAAAGCCTCCAACACCCCCCAATATGGCACAACAAAGAATAAATTGGAAAAAAAAAAGAGAAAATAAGAAAACCAGAGAAACGAGATAGTAATTAAAGGGAAAAAACCAAAACCCTAGCTAGAAATTACAAACCGATCGAACTGTAAAAAGAATACATACATATATATGGTTTTTCTTTTGTTTTGAATTTGTGGGATTCTGAAGGGCCGTCTTCTGATCTGCACAAAAGTCCAAAAGTAGTCACCTGTTTGAAATAGGGTTTGGACCACTAGGAACTTCATGTTCACTGTCATTGTAGCTTGAACGGCGAGACTGAACCGGAGAGCGACGTCGTTTTTGATGTTGACGATGAGCTGGAGCATGAATGGTGTTGCAGCTGGGATTAATGGGTGGAGAGGAAAGAGGAACCATGTTGTTAATGGCGTCGCGGTGTTCATCAGTGGAAGAGAAAGAAGAAGAGAGAGAGTGAAGATGAAGAGAGCGAGAAGAAGTAGAGTGAGAAAGGAAGAGGAAGAAGAAAGAGAAGAAGAGGAGGGTGATGCAGTGACAGTGAAGAGAAGAAGAAGAAGAAGAAGAAGCCATGCATGAAATAAAAAGAATATAAGGAAGAAGAATCATGCGGAGAGAGATAGAGGCAGTAGGTTAAGAGAGAGATTGTTTAATGGCTATGAAAGCTAAGTGGGGAAGAAGATACCTTGCAGGGTTTGTTATAAGGAAAAAGAAAGTTCAAATGAGCTCTTTTAGAGAGAGAGATGGAAAAGAGGAAAGCAGAGAATGGTGGACTCTTTCTTTAGCGATGTTTGGGGCAAGATGCATAACTTTATCAACATATGTTCTGGCGTCACGCCGGTGAAATTATATACCATAAAATATCGTGTTCCTTCTCACATTTATAGAATATCTTTATTAAAAAAAATCAATTATTATATTTTTTTTTCTATTTGCAAAACTTATTTTTATAGATAAAGAATAAATTACACACTTATTATAAATTTTGTTAAATTATGAACAAGTCAAAAAATATTTTATTTGTAACAATACCATTACATAATAAAATAGGTTAAAATATATATTAAGTCCTTTATATTACATTAAGTCATATTTTAATTTTTTAAATTTAAAAAATCTATTTTTAATCATTTAAATTTAATATAAAATACTGATTCATCAAATTTAAATGATTACTATATAATTAAATATAATAAAATACTTTATATTTTAATTTTTTAAAATTATATTATATTTTATATTAAATAATTAAATTTAGACATTAATTGCTGAGTGATCATTCAAAATTTAAGAAACTCTTGATCATTTATCATCCTATAAAATTATAGATCAGACTAATGGCACTAACTCAAAGTGTCTTTTTTAGTCTTTTTCTGCATGGTCAAAGATTTAAGTCTTTAATCATTTCTTTTGCTTTCTTTGAATATCCATACTTGTCCACATCAATCATAATCACTAAAGTTGGCAAGACAAAAATAAAAAAAAAATAATTACATGTTAAACTCTTTACTTTGTTTCTTTGACGTAATTAATGAATTACTCATCATGTTTACACATTATTATATAACCTAATTGAACTTTAAAAAATGGATTCAGTCTAACTAAATTTCGATCTATAAAACGTCATTAACATTTTTTAGTCCAGAACACATTTCAGGATTAGTCAGAAAAATGATATATTGACTAGCTTATACAATCACCAGTGCTCATATGGCACTCAATACAATTGACTTCCTCTTGCATTTAACGTATGGATAAAAGGGTAGGAAATTATACATTTTGAATTTTTTATCAATAAAATGCAAAGTCACCGCCTTTATATTATATGAGAAATCAAAGGTTGGGGGGAATAAAATTTAATAAGAGCTCATTATAATTTAAAATAAAGAAAAATGATTATGTTTTGTGGTAAATGGGATGAATAAGCAAATCAAGCCTTGCTAATGAACTCCACATCAAATAATAGCACCGAATCAGGAGGGATGATGCATGAACCTGCAACACACAAAGTACTTTTCATACATTAATTATTTCCAACTAATTCAAATCTCAAAAAAATTATAACGTGTTAGTTAGTGATTCAAGGGGGTGTTTGGATTAACTTTTAAAAAATAGATTTTAAAAAGAATAGATTCTGGAGAATAGATTTTGGAAAGAATAGATTATGGGAAAAAAGTGATTTTAAAAATTGGAGATGTTTGGATGATTACTAGTAGAATCACTTTTCTATAGACAATTTACTAAAAAAGACATAAACTAATATGATAATTACGTAAAGAATAAATTTAATTTTAAATTTTTTTATTTAAGTGATTACAAAATAATACACATGTATATGTATTTGAGTAAGGTAAAAATTTACACTATTCACCTTAATTTTATTTTTTTTATACTGAAAATTTTATTAGGGTTAACTAATCTATATAACCGTAAAAAATATGGAAGATGATAATTTTTATTGACAAATTTATCTTTTCTCTAAAATTTTAAAATTTTAAATTTTAAAAAAATAATATTTATTTTTTTAAATAAAATTTAAATTATTAATTATAGATTTTAAATTTTTGATTTTAAATAGTATTTATTTTTGTTTTTTAAATAAAAATTAAATTATTATTTAAAATTAAAATAAAAAAAATAAACTCAAAAATCGAAAAGCTGGGAAGGAATAAATTTTTTTAAAACCATAGTTTGAAGACTCAAACTATGGTTTTAATCTTAAAATTAATTTTAAAAAAAAATTAATATTTAGTTTATATGTGCTCAAACTATAGTTTTGTTAGAAAATCTATTTCTAAAATTTATTCCCAAACACACAATAAGAAACCCTTGAACTTATAAGGTCTTGGGAGTTATAACATATATATATATATATATATATATATATATAGTGAAGAAGGGAAGGGAGTGGACTTGCCTCCTCTACAACCAGCTCCTCTTGAGCCATATGCAAGTTCTGGAGGAATTTTCAATGTTCGTTTGCCTCCTTTATATTTGTTTATATAGTATTACACACAGATCACAAAATGGGTAATTGAGAATCTTAGAAAATGAACAAAACCAGTGAATTGAGAGGTTGAAACAGTACCTGCAAGCATGGGTGGTATTCCTTCTCCTCCTAATATGCCTTCATCCCATCCTTTGATCACCTGTTCGTTCACATCCATTCATCAGTCTCATCATCATTCAATTCAAGCTTTGTTCAATCACCATTTCTCATTAATTTCTCCGATGGATAAGGTTCTGCAATCATAATCTTAGAATGTAGAACATGAAGATCCCTCGCTGGGTCGGAACCTGTTGTTGTATCCTCTTTACATCCATCATTTCAAACTTGATTCCTCACAATTTAACAATTACAAGCTCCACCAACAAGCTCATATATACATACATATATTAAATACCAGAGAGAGGGAGTATATTCCTTATTTCTTTCTATATACTGTTCATGCAAGAACTATATCAGAAACGGAGTGTTTAATAGATGAACTTTAGATAACCCAATTAAGGTATGAGAGCAAAATATATGATGACTCGATTATTATCATCAATGACAACTGAGAAGCACAAAAGATTAGAATTCCTACCTCCCCAACGCCAACACGAAATGTCAGAGGCTTGCCACGATTATAGCTGCTGTCGAAAATTTTCCCATTCTCCAATTTCCCAACATAATGTGCCTACCCAAACACGAACATTTCGATTTTGCTATAATCCATTTTAAACCAAAAGGAACAATGTGATTATAGTTGATAGTTACCTTAATGAGCTGTCCCTTTTCAGCTCGCGGACCCTTTCCCATAACTTTATCACAGAAGGCGATACCTGAAGAGGCCACTGTTAGTTCGCATGGAGCTGCTCCTGATTCGGCTGCTGACGCGGCTTTTGGCAGTGAATGAAGCATAATATCGCAAAGGCCGAATCCAAAGGTAAGCCCTATTGCCTCTCTTCGCTTCAAAAAGTTGTTGTTGTTGTTGTTGTCGTCTGGGGTTTGCTTGGTTAGGAATGGGATAAAATTGGATGGTTTTGTTGGAGAATCATTGCTTTGAATTCGAGAGAGGAAGCGATTAGTGCTGAATTTGGTGTGTAAGAAGCAAGTAGAGAAAGGAGATGAAGAATATGGCAACGTAATCATTTCAAGACAAAACAAAACAAAACAGAGTAAGGCTCTCTGCTTCTGAAGAGCAGGGGATTGTTAGTTTAGGACCCTGGACTTCTGTGGTGGAAATTGCTTCTTCTTCAGGTAAGATATCATAAAGCTCTTTGGGTTGGGCTACGCTAAATTAGACCCATAGCATTCAGGCCACATTTCATGCCCAGAATGAAATGGAGCTAAAAGGGGATAAAAAATAAACGATAAATATTACTAACAAATTATTAATTAAAGTATTAAGTGATTTTATCCCATAAAAAAAAGATAATATAAATTTTAAGTGTTAAGAAATATATTTATTATAGTTCCACTTTATTTTTAGTCAGATCTTTGTAAATTACATAGACTTAATTAAAAACTACGTAAAACTATAGAACCTTGTGGATATAATTTATAATTAAAAAGTGGAGAAATTCCTTGGTGATATGCTCAGACAGACATAAAAACTGTTAAAATCATGTGTAACAACGGCCTACATATTTTTCATCTTCTCCCTCTCACATGAAATCTAAACTTGATGATCAGCATTCAGCAACATGGCCGGATAATATAGCATGGGAGCAATACATTCATCGTTGCAAACAAAATATTTTATAACGAATCATCTATCATTCATGTTTTACCATTTTTTAAGTCTTGATGTTTTGATTGTAGCAACTTTGATATAGAAGAATGAATATTTATGCTAATAATACTTATTAGATTTCCTAATTAAAACATGCCAAAAATGTAACTTTTATACTAACAACAGTATGTGATTCTTACAACTCAGAATCGCATAACAAGAGTGTTATTAGAGCTACGTACTTAACATCATTGAGTCCCTTGGTATGTACGTACACATGCAATGGATGATGATACGAAAGTTTCAGGAGGACTTTCGTTCGGAAGGAAGATTCGCTGCATGCATTTGCCTGCGCAGAGGAAGATGGCTTTGAAAGCCAAGTGGTTGGTATACAGAAACTTCGTATGAGCCCCCCTACATGGTTGCATATTAGGCGAACCTTCTGCCTCTCTCTCTCTCATCCATCTATCTCAATACTATCTTCATATGCCTCTCGCATTTCAAATCTTTCAATCCTACTTCCTGAACACAGTCATAACCATCAACCAAAATGTGTTCTTAAAGAAAACTTAACATTCATATACAAAAAGTGATTATTTAAGGACATTAAGGGTGTATTTGGATTAGTTTTTATAAAATAGATTGTGAGAAGAATAGATTCTGAATAATAGATTTTGGGAATAATAGATTTTAGAAAAAAATAATAATTTTAAAAATTGAAGATGTTTGAATGATTAGTATCATGATTAATTTTCTATAGATAATTTATTAAAAAGGACGTATAAACTAATATTATAATTATAAAAAAAATAAATTTAATTTTAAATTTTTTCATTTAAAATACATATACACTGGAAAGAAAGAGAAGCGCAGGAGAGAAAAGTGGACACAAGGAGAGAAGCAAAATGTGTGTTACTGTTGATGATAAAAAGTAAAGGCAATAATAAATGCCTTACGGACGATGGAAAAATCTGTGCCATGTAGATTATACTCAAACAATAGTTTTATTCTCAAAACCATAGTTTGACATACAAGAATCGATTTTTTACATTTGAGAATTGTTTGGGAAGAAAATAGAAAAATCATAATTAGGCTATAAAATTAATTTTTTAACCTACATGCCAAACACACACTAAAATCTTATTTCATTGGAAATATTGGTGAAAGTTTCTATTTAAAAAATTTATTAGTCAAAAGGACTTGATATGTTTTCATATGTAGAAAATACTGGTATTCTAAAGAATTTATATACAGATAATATCAGTACTCAAACTCAAATTCTTCTTGCCAATAAAATTTTTAAAAAGAAACTTTTACGGATATTCCTTTCTTTCTTTTACTTTTGATACTGTTTTTTTAATATTTTTCTATGAGGAGGATGCCCATTCCTCATCAATTTCTATTTTTCTTCTCTCTTAATAAAGTTCTTTTGTCATCGCTCATTGGTATACATTTTGTAATTGACATAAGCACAAAATGAAAATGACTAGAAATTCATTTCGTTCCTTCACTTTCATTCATCTTATCCTAGGCTGAAAAATTCTTCCATAGGCATAATCACTTCCTAAGATAACAAAAAGTCCATTGCAAATGCAACGCTTATAGAAATGGGAACAATTTACCGAACCAAAATTAGGGTATCCTTCACCAATCAAGCAACAGTTGATAATGAATAGCTAACCTTGACATATATAGTTCTATCGACCGTGATGTTTTCAGGGAAAAAAATCCACACCCTCTAAGTTCCTACAGTCAATTTCCCTCCATGATCTCGTGTGTAATGAATAGCTTTCTACTCGTCTGATTAGGGTAGAACGTAATCCTTTACAATTCAAAGGTGCCCAAGTCCAAAACACGAACTGTTCACAAAATCATCCATGGCAACCTACCTCACCTCTTGAATAGTTGGAATCCACAATAAAATAGAGGGCGGGCATACATCATGCCTAGGGACGATAATAAGGCAGAGCAAGCCATTGCATGAACAAAATAGGGAAACAATGCAGGAGGAATGATCAATTAAAGGAGGGTTCTCAATTACATGGACTTACCGCATATCACAGTCAAGGAAATGTAACTTTGACGGGCCTATTCCGCTACAGGCACAGAAAATAAGGGAAGAGTCATGAAGAGCTAATGAGTGATCGTCATGTTCAGATGCGGCCTCGATAACATGTTTCCAATTCTTGCAAACAAGTTTATACTGGATTACAAATTTTACAGGGAGTCGCATAAGACTCTCTGAGATGATATCTTGGTTAAGAAATGGTATGTGATCGCCATGCATTATTGTCCTCTACGAGGAAGAACGATCTTTCAGGCCTCTCCCTTTGTTTCTTGAAATCTTGAGATGGATTGGTTGAGGCGGTCATACCTAAGAATTCTTTAACATGCGTATGGGATCCTAGACACAGCCGATGTGCAGTAAGTTGTGATGGGCATGAAAAAGAAGATGAAATACTTATATATATATATATATATAAGAAATACTTACATATTAATATGCAACGGTTATATGAAAAATACTTGCATAGTTATAAAGGTACTAACTTATCCATACTCTATCTAATAAGAATGTTCCAATAGATGTTATCTTAATTCACGTGCTAACCTACTAATTTTCACCAAGTTTTTGTTTTAAAGAATAAAAATTATTTGAATATTTTTCTAAATCAAAATATATTTTGAATAAGCATTTTTCCTGCAACGTGCCGTACTTCTGATTTCGATTTAAAGAAAGAAAATTCACCCTCCTATTTAAAAAATAAAAATAAAAATAAAAATAAAATTATTAAAAGAATCAATTGTGAGAAGGGGGCGTAAACAATGAGAAACGACTAGGGTGTCCATGCGACGGAGCTAACTTGAGAATTAGAGGCAGAATTCAAGCAGCCGCAGCTTGGGCCTCTGGTTATTGAGTTCATCAGCAACACAGAAATCGAAGTGGAAATTGAGCCAATTAGCAAGAACAATTTCTTGTTCTTCTCTTGCTCTTTTGGTACCTTTCAGACTAGAAATTGCAACTAACTTGAGTTGTCATTCAGTTTTCCCACAAACTCATAACTACTTATAGCTAGCTTCCTTGTACAGACTTACAATGGCGTCCAAGGATCCTCCACCATCTTTGGAGATACTAGGTATTGCTATCAACTTGCTGCCCTCTGATTTCATACCTCATATTGTTATTTTCCTTTCTCTTATCTTTTGATTCTTTCTCAGTTCGGACACCCGATAACTTCTCAATCTGGGGTGGACCTCCCTTCCCCAATGCTCAACCTGGTGTCAAGCTCGACAAAGTCTCTTGTTTGAATTCAAATTTCTGCGTTGATGGGTCCAGACTCTTGGTCATGAAATCTAACTCTGTTATTACGGTATATGATTGCGCAAACTTTCAAGAGATTAGATCCTTTGAGATACCTAATGTTGCTGCTGCCATCTTGTCCCCTTGTGGTACTTATTTGCTAACCTTTCAAAAACCCTCGGCTCCCCAAGACAAGAATGTGACTTTATGGAACACCAAGACTGGGAATTCTGTTTTTCAACACTCCCAAAAGAACATGACAAAAACCACATGGTATGTAATCATGAATTGTTGAAACAAAGATATACTTGCTTCGTACCTATACTTGCTTTGTACCAAGTCTGTCCTTTCATCCTATGCTCAAGTTATCTATTTTCGGATATTTTTCCTTTCTGTAAGACAGAGTGATTTGAGAACTTGTCATGACATTGCTTTTTATACATATGCTTTCCTGACGCATGGATAACACTCTCACAAGGGCTTATGCTGTAATTATAACCTTGGCTGTCCTGCAGGCCCTCGATTCAATTTAGCTCTGATGAAGCTGTTGCATGCCGGATGGCAACTAACGAGGTTCAATTTTTTGACACGGGGGATTTCTCTAAAGGAATTATCTATCGGTTGAAAGTTCCAGGAGTTGCTGCAATTGAGCTTTCTAAGACCCCTGGATCTCATGTAGCTGTATTAGTTCCAGAGTCCAAGGTTTGCATCCTGCGATTCTATCCTAATAGGGGAAGTTTACTTCACATTTTATTTTATTGCAATGAGTGAGAATTCTTATGTTGACAAATTTCCATGCTATCTATTAGGCTTCTACTTTCTTTCTTACATATGGTGTTCTATGAATTGTTCATGCACAAAAATTGAGAATTTAACCAACTTTGAAATTCATTTTGTATTCTTGGGTGAATATATGAATAAATTGGATTGGGAAACTATGTATTATTAATAATTCTTTCATTCAATCATTGTAAGGTTTCAGATATTAACTGATTTAGCTTATGCTTTGTGCCTATCTCATCCATAATTGAACCAACTAGAACTAGTTGGACATGCTCAAATCATTTATTAACCAGTGAATCAAAATTTAAGAAATGATGTTATGTTAAACGTAGAAAACAATTTTACCAGTCAAGTTATTTTATAAATGGAGTTGTCTGGGTCCATTAAACTTAATCGGTAGCCTCTCTATAGCTGACGGCTTAATTATGTGAAATAAGGTTCTTTAAACACACTTTACATTATGGTAAATTTTATATGAAGGTTTGCAGTCTTCTGGGGTTGGAAAGTCCAATTGGCCTCCCCGATGAGTCAAGGTTAGGGATGAGATTTTAAACTTCAGCCTGGATGTTGACTGGCAAGCAACTAGAATAAAAGTTATTAAAGATTTCACTGTCCAAGTTTTTACTTGTAAAAATAACACATATAATGTGAAGTTTTCTATTGTGTAGGGGGTTCCTGCTAGTGTACAGATATTTTCTTGTGATAAAGATTCCAAGTTTTTATTTGTAATACATATAATGTGAAGTTTTCTATTGTGTAGGGGGTTCCTGCTAGTGTACAGATATTTGCTTGTGATAAAGATTCTCAAAGTCAACCTATTGCCCGGAGAAATTTTTTCCGATGCTCAACTGTCCAGTTTAATTGGAATCATGGATCTTCTGGACTTCTAGTGGTGGTGCAGTCAGATGTTGATAAAACCAATCAGAGTTACTATGGAGAATCAAAGTTAATCTACCTGACAACAGATGGGACTCAAGAAACAGTTGTGGCTCTTCGTATGTTCTTAGTCTTGGTGGAAGAAGAACTTGGTTATTTGGTTATATAATCAATAACTAAATGATATTTTATATAAATTGGCAGGTAAAGAGGGACCTGTTCATGATGCCCAGTGGTCATGTTCTGGCTTGGAATTTTGTGTTTTATATGGTTGTATCCTTTTCTCTGTGGTAATACAGTATGAAGACGCATAATATGTGCTGTGGTAAGATCCCATGACTTCAAATTCTAGGGTAGGATTGACTTACTTTGAATAAGTACTTATGTTAAAGTCATGGACAGATTTTGGTCAAACTGGTCCCAATTGATGCTTTTGGAGTCATGTAAGAAAATGCTGTGAAAAGACACTAAAACGAATGAACTAAGCATTCTATATGACCTTCCATACTAGCCATGGTTGAGCAGACATTTCCTACATGATTTTGGATGCATATTGAAGTGTGCATTTTTATGGGAATTCTCTTCTCTTTCAGAGATGTATTTTGATCTATATCATGTTTTGAATTATTTTTTACACATCCCGTGAATTTCTTTCTTTTCCTTGACCTATTTTAGTTATGCCTGCTTCTGCAACTATATTTAACAAGAAGGGCAGACCCATACTTGAGCTTGGCAGTGGTCCTTTCAATACAATTCGATGGAACCCTAAAGGAAAGTGTATCCTTGGTTGATGAAGTGCCCTTTTTTTATGTTTATTATTTTTTTTAAAAAATAAATATCCACATTTGGGTAAAAGTAAACTATTCTGTAACTTTGTGGCCTTGACATCTGGTTTTTCAGTCCTAGTTTTGGCTGGTTTTGGTAACCTACCCGGTGATATGGTACGTTGTTGTCATGCACATTATGCTTTATTTTGATTTTTTCCTGTGATAAAAGAGATTTGATGCCTTATGGTGGCTAGTGACGTTGCTTGCTCAATGATTAAATGAAGATCTACATGTTTTGGTCTTTTGTCTGAATGATGTCATTATAAATGACATAACTCACGAATGCAGTTTATAATGCTAAACTAGTTGAACTATTCCATGTTTTAACCAAGTGAACTGAATCTGATACATCTATTTTTGGCTTTCTATTGTCTTTACATGCTAATTTTTCTTATATTTCCCCTATGATCTCCCCCCAAATAGAAATGAGCATATTCTTTGTAAGATTTTTACTTTGGAGCGCCTCTCCCTTTTGAGGATAATAAAGAACATACCTTCCTATTTTAATATTAAAGATGTTAATTTTTGTTGTAAATGCATTATTCTTTGGTCCTAGGCTGTGTGGCCTTAGCTGCCTTTTGGTTCTTGTATTGACTATTGACTGGATATCTCTTTCTAACACATTTTTGTTTAAGCGAAACAAGTATGGTTTTTATTTCAACAAATTTTTACAAGTTTGGAAGTCAATACAAATTCTGAAGTTTGGAAACATGTTTCTAAAGTTGCTAGGTGGGTCCAGTGGTGAGAGTAGTTGTAGGTTATCTTATATAGAAGCCTCTATGTTGCCATGTCTTGATAAAGACTTGTGTTTCTAGAACTATCTGCTCTACTTTCGTAAGACATAGAAAAAGACGCTCAAGCTTGCAAATAGATATTTATTTTAGAAGTTAATATTTGTTTCGTGTTTGCCTTCTAGGAATTCTGGGATTACCTAGAGTCAAAAAAGATTCGAAAAACAAAGGCTGAATGGTCTGTGACTAGCGAATGGTCTCCTGATGGATGCTACTTCATGACGGCCACAACGGCTCCAAGGCTTCAAGTTGATAATGGGTATGTTATATTTGGCCATTAGTGGAATCTTGTTCTATCTCTTTGCTAGAAGATAAGCAATTGTCTACACATAGTGACTCAATTATTTTGTTGGTTTAAGACAATTGAGACAGGCCACCTCTATATTGTAATTTTGATGTAATCACAATTAGTGTTTTAACTCGAGCAACATTTATGCCGTAACTGATCAACATTTGATGTTTTGGGGAATATTTTGGCTGATTTGATATCCTTGTTTCCAGTTTGTTGGTGGTCATGACTTGATTGACTAGATCTCATTCACTGAGCAAGCGTTCTATTTTTTTCCCATTCTAATTTGATCCATTTCCCCCTCCTATTATAGGATCAAGGTTTTCAACTATGATGGGTCATTGTACTTTGAGAAGAAGTTTGACAAGTTGTTTCAGGTCAGTGACACCTCGATCCTTCCGAGTTATCACGCATCTTGAAATAATATCATTGAATTGTATGCAAATTCTGTGCAGGCTGACTGGAAACCAGTGTCACCAAATAAGTTTGATGACATTACCAAATTAATCAAATCTCTGAGCACAGTAAAAATTGAAGATAGCAAACGACCAGGTTTACAATGTGTTTATTGTAATATTTTGTTCTGTTTCGGGTTATATTTCTTTTTTCCCCTTGATAGAGAGTATGGACTAATTTCAGCTCAAGGGCTAACACCAACAGCAACCAAAGCTGCATACTGCCCTCCACATGCTAAGAAGGCAGCCGCGATTCAAGCCGAGGTACATAAATTTTATGCTTCTGCATGGTAGAAAGTTAAGTTTAGTTATGATGATGTGTTTCAAGATGATCTACTTAATGTATCTCATGGTTTCAAAATGATTTGTATTTGCAGTTGTTAGGAATGGACCCCACGGAGTAAGCAAAATTTCCCTTTCTAATAATTGCATTGTCTTTTGTTCTTATGATTTGTTTAGTGTTGTTAAATGTTAATCGTTGATTAATGCAGATCGAGCAACATGAGCAAGAATGCGTTACGAAACAAGAAAAAGAGGGAGCGACAAAAAGAGAAAAAGGCCACCGAAGCTGCTGGTTCTTCGTGATCGAATCATTCTGAACGCTTCTATTGTGCGCAAATGCCTAAAAACTGCTTCAAGCTGTGGTGTTAGCTCTCTTTCAGACAGTTTTCCCCCATGCCTTGTTTAAATTTTCGGTTTCTGTTTGTAACAAAAAAAAAATTCGGTTTCTGTTAGCATTTTTGCTCGTTTCTTTCCGTCGGAAAATAGAATAATGAGAATAGAAGATAAATGCTGTTTTATTTACGTTGTTTAGGGGGACGCCATTGCTAAGATTCATTTATAATTAATCTAAAATATAAAAGGTACAAGGAATCGTACTCTTTGCAGCAAAGAGTTTGGCTTATTTCACATTTTGCAGAGCCTGTATTTATTTATGGAAAATTATATATAAGTTTCATATAAAGCATTAAATGCAAAAAAAGTTATAAGAAATAGTATAATTAATGTTAAATCCTATAGGATTTTAGATAAATTTTTTTTAATTGTAAAAAAAAAATGTAACTATCTTTATGAATTAAAAAAGATAGAAAATAGGATAAGAGACTTGGTGTTCTATTGTGAAAAGAAGAGGAGAAAGTGTAAAATTGAAGGTACAGCTTTTTTTTAAGATTGCAGTCTGCTCTTTCGTCGTCATTTGCACTCTGCTCTTTCATCGCAGTTTGGTCACCTTTCTTCCTCCAATCATACTCATTGTCACTCAACCCTCCAGTTGCCGCCACTTGCTTTGTGGCATTTGATCGTCGATGTCATCTCTCTAGTATTATCGTTTGTTCTCGTCGCTCTAAGTTCGTTCTCTCTAGGTGAATCTATCTTTGTAGCTATTGTCTTTGTTAAATATTACTTCCCTATTCTAAGGGATATCATATCTGAGAAATATAATTTCTTCTTTAGAAGGGAAAATTGTAAGAGCAGAGTTGTATAAGAAGGTAAGATTGCTAGTCATTATGTACTATAATTGAATGCTTTTAAATTTCATATTTCCTGCCGATCCTTTTGTTTAATAATTAGGAAGTAATTGAATGTCATATAAAAGAAAAGGAAGCCATAGTTGTAGTTTAAAAGGTGCAAGATTCCCTTTTAACTGACCTTGAGAAAGTTTAGCAAGAGAAATTAGTTATTGAGAGGAAGGTACTACAAAATCATAAATAATTATCTATACAAGAAATATTTACCTGTTGAATATTAGATGTTATATTCATTGCATATCTAAAAAATATTCCTTCCTTGGTATATTCTACACCAGATTCTATCATAATCATGTTACAGCTATATTGCTTCTTTACTTTTTTGTCTTTTGAAATTGCTGAGTTTTGCAGGCAAATTCAAACGAGGAGTTAGTCTTAGTGGCTTAGACTATCGTCATTCATTTAGATTTTTGGCTTTTAATGCGTTTGGTGGTCTCTTCATTTCCATGGAAATGATTTCCACAAATGAAGAAAACTTTTTATATTTAAATTTGCATACTCTAGGTATTATATCATAATGTGAAGTCATATTTCTTTGGATTCTGCTCTAACATCTCTTTCATTGGAAAAACTTATCCCTTTAAAAGTTATGTTCAATTTGCAAGAATTTGTGGTGTGTTTATTTCATTGTAACAATAAAAATATGAACATTAGAAATGTTCTTTCAAAATATGAGTGATAGATCATGATCTGATATGCGAAGCAATGTGAGTTGTTATTATTATAGTAAAAGATAGTTATTAATATAAGTGTTAGAGTTGTTAATATTATATGTCTAGTGTAAGTTGTCATTATTGATGGCGAGTTTGTCTGGAAAGCATCTATTCTGTTATGTTCATATAGGGACAATTTGGAAATGATAGAGAAGGTATACATATATTGGTGGTCAAGTAACAATAATATCCATAAAGTAATGCATAGCATATGATGGGTTAAAAATATTAGTAGCATCACTTATTGGGAAAGCAAATGATAAAATTGTAATAAAATTCACTGTTAGATTTGATCGACACACATTTGTTGACATATTTAATGATTAAGGAGTTGAGCATTTTATAATATTCAATAAAGGAAGTGGCCATGTGTAAATACATAGAATACCAATTTTTGCTTTGTAAATATCTTTACATAATGATGAAAGTAATTTTTTATAACCTTAATCAATATCCATATGTCTGGAAGGTAAGGTATAATGAAAGTGATTATTTTTTATATATTCCTTTTACATTTGTTGCCAAAAACTGATATAATTATAAATTGTATATATATGAAGTTATATTCTGACTATAACAATTATAGGAAGAAACGTACTAAAGATGTTATTTTGTCAACATGAAGTTGTCATTTGTTATTTGTGGTGTTGTTATATTCAATCTAGCAATATGTGTTTTATTCTTCAATCAAGGTGTTATGCTGGTGAGGTCACTGCACTTTTTGTCTGTGGAATTTCTGGGAAGAATTATGACATAGTTGTTATTTCTTTACTATAGGGTTGTTATTTTATAGTGATGAGGTTATTATTTATCTAATTGTTTGTTTTCCCATTTGGACTTGTTACTTTTCTAGTTGTGGGGTTATTCTATTTTTATTAAAAGTTGTTCATCCTTTTGGACTTGTTATTTTTTCAATTCTTTATTTTCCCTTCTAATCTTATTACTTTTAAAATGATGGGGTTATTCTGCTTTCATTAGTTAAATTGTTTATTTTCCTTTCTGGTATTGTTACTTTTGCAATTGTGGGATTACTATGTTTTCATTGGTTAAGTTATTATTTTTTTTACTACAGGGTTGTTATTTATAAGTGCTATATTTATTATTTTTGCTGTCATATATAAGTTATTTTTCAGTTGTCAAATTCTTTTTTCTTCACTATGTGGTTCTTATTTACTATGGATAAAATTGTTATTTTTGCTATTTCAGGTAGTTGTTATTTACAAGTGGTTGTTATGCCTTCACTATGGGTTTGTTATTTCCTACTGTTGGAGTTGTGATTCCTTCAATATGGGGTTGTTATTTTTAAATGCTGGAGTTGTTATTTTTGTTATCGTGTGTAAGTTATATTTTAGTGGTTAAACTATTTTTGCTGTCATGATAAAATTCTTTCATTAAAAATATAACAAGTTGACATATCTTAAACATGTTTTATTACGCGTATTATTTAATTAATAACATAATTGTTAGCCACTCAGAATTACATTTAAATAGTCACTTAGAATTTCAAAATGATGTAAAAGCCTTCTATGATAATCCATTTATTGGGAAGGTGGCTCTTATTTTCGAAGCAGCTTGTGCCCTATACTCAAATATAAAGAAAAAAATTACTTATTAAAAGTTTTTTAAGTTAGTACTATCAATCAAATTCTCAAATAAAAATATCATATGTAGTTGTTTTGGTTGTAAAAGAAAATATGTCATGATTTTATTAGAGTACTTGATAGTAAACATTTGAAACTCTACTCAAGTCTTGTCCCTGTACAAAATATATGACTAAGGTATGAGAGTAACTTCTTTGGCTCTGCATATTTGTGGAACTGGTTTGATCTTGGGGACCGAGTTCGCCAAAAACAAATCTCCTAATGACAACCTGAAAGCATAAGCATGAGTCTTATCAGATACTTTCTAGATGATCATACCATCAGTAATGACAACTTGCATAAGACACAAATGATCAACAACTCAATCACTCATATTAACAACTATCGCGTAACATAATGACAACTCAACCACTTATATTAACAGTGAATTTTATTACAATTTTATCACTTCCTTTCCCAATAAGTGATATTACTAATATTTTGAACCCATCATGTACTATGCATTCCTTTATGGATATTGTTGTTACTTGACTACTGATAAATGTATGACCTTCTCCATCATTTCTAAATTGTCCTCCATATAAACATAAACATAATATATGCTTTTCAGATAAACTCGCCATCATTAATGACAACCTACACCAGACATATAATATTAACAACTCTAGCACTTATATTAACAACTATCGGTATTATAATAACAACTCACTTTGCCTCACATATTAGATCATGATCTATCATTCACACTTTGAAGGAACATTTCTAATGTTCATATTTTTTTACTATGCTGAAGTAAATACACCACAAATTCTTTCAAATTGAACATAACTTTTAAAGGGATAAGTTTTTCCAATGAAAGGGATGTTAGAGCAAAATCCAAAGAAATATAATTGCACATTATGATATAACACGTAGAGTATACAAATTTAAACATAACAAATTTTCTTCATTTATTGAAATCATTTACATGGAAAGGAAGATGCCACCAAACACATTGAAAGTCAGAAATATAAATGAATGACGACAATTGAAACCACTAATACTAACTCCTCATTTGAATTTGCCTGCAAAACTCAGCAATTTCAAAAAAGAAAAGCAAGGAAGCAATATAGTTATAACATGATCATGCTAGAATTTGGTGTATAATATACTAGGGCATGAATATTTTTTGGATATGCAATGAATATAACATCTAATATTCAACATTTAAACGTTTCTTTTCTACATAATTATTTATGATTTTGTAGTACCTTCCTCTCAAAAACTAATTTCTCTTGCTAAACTTTCTCAAAGCCAGTTAAAAGGGAATCTTACACCTTTTCAGCTACAATTCTGATTTCGTTTTCTTTTCTATGACATTCCATTGCTTCCTGGTTATAAAACAAAGGGATCATCAGGAAAAGCATTCAGTCATAGTGCACGATGGCTAGCAATCTTACCTTCTTACACAACTCTTCTCTTGCAATTTGCTCTTCTAAAGAAAAAATTGTCTTTCTCAAATCTGATCTCCCATAGAACAGAGAAGTCATATTTAGCAAAGGTAATAGCTACAAAGGCATATTCACCTAGAGAGAATGAACTCAGAGAGACGAGAACAAATGACAGTACTAGAGATATGATAGCAACGATCGAAAACGACAAAGCAAGTGGCGGTAGCTATCGGGTTGGGTGGCAGCGATGATGACTGGAGGAGGAAAGGTGACCAAGCAGAGATGAAGAAGCACAGTGCAAGTGACAACAACGAAGCAGACTACGATTTTGAAAGGGAGCTACGCCTTCAATTTTATACTTTCTTCTCTTCTTTCCATAGCAGAGTGCCAAGTCCTTTATGCTATTTTCTGTCTTTTTTTAATTTATAAGGGCAGTTATATCTTTTCACAATTAAAAAAATTCATCTGAGGTCCCATAAGACTTGATATTAATAATGTCATTTCTTGGGAGTTTTTTAGTATTTGATGCCTTCTATGGGACCTAGATATTATTTTCCCATTTATGAGATTTATTATTTGTTTTGAATGGAAATAGAAACTATCATTAATCAGAAAAGCATTATGTACAAGACAAAAACAGGAACTCTCATCATTGCACACCTTAGAAGAGTTTATCCAAGGTGAAGAGTAATTAAGGATGGTAAAAAAATGGAATTACTATTGTGTGCTGATCTAGCAACTATCTTATGGGCATGTTTGAAAGCATGGAAATAGAGAAAGGGAAGTCAAAGTAGAATCAAGTATATCCTTTATTTGGTATAATAAAAGTCACTTTTATTTTTAATATTTTGAGATATTTCAGTTCTATAAAAAAAAATTGAGAAATGAGATGTGAGAAGTGAAAGTAAAATATTTTAGATTATTTTACTTCAAGTTATAAAATTTCTGGACAATTTTAACCTTGTCTAAGTTATAAAAAAATATTTTAAACTATTTTATCCCAAATTATAAAAAATATACACGTAAATTTACTATTTATTTCTAATATACTAAACAAATTTTTAAAATATATTTTTAGCCTGTATTTATTTTCACTTTCATTTCTACTTTTACTTTTATAAAAAAATCTTTTATTCTATCAAATGTACCATATAAATACAAAGAACAGAAACATAACACTTTTTAGTACAACATAATTCTCTAGTTTCTTCTATTAGCTCTGCATTTGTCCCTAAACATCAATTATCGGTGGACTTGTTTCAAGTCAATGACTCATGGATATTTGATAATATAAGATACTAAATCTCATATTAAATATTATTTCTATCTTTAATATAAGAGTTAATTAACTAATTTGACTTGATTAAGAAAGTTAAATATGACATAATCTAAATTCTCAAGACAAATTTATATTATATACTCTTTAATTTATCTAAATTAATTAAATATCTCTTATATTAATTATAATTAACTAATTTATTTAACTTATTTAATATATATAAATTAGTTAACTATATCTTATAATAAGGACAAAAAGAAGTAGTATGAGATATTCAATAGACTTAATAGGGTATCAAGTCTCATTTTATATTATTTAGTATGAGATGCTCAAAGAGTGCCTTTGGTAGTCCAACACAATTCCATTCCCTTGTTGATTACCTTAATTACATCAACTATTGGTGGAATTTTCTGAAATTGTTGACTATAGATATTTGATAATATGGAATATTAAGTTTTATTTTGAATAATATAGGATATTTAATAAAATATTTAATTATATCGGCAAGTTACATGTGCCTATGGTTTGGCACAATTCCATTCCCTTATTCAATAGGTTGCCTATGGTGCACAATTCTAGTCCCTCTTGGATCATCTTAATTACATCAATTATTAGTGGAATTCTTGCAAATTATTATTTGATGGAGACTTACTAATATAAGATACTAAGTTCAATATTAAATATTTAGATATGCTTAATTCTAGTCCCTTGTTGATTACCTTAATTACATCAAGTATTTGTGAGATTTATTCAAATTGCTGAGTGATGGAAATTTGATAGTATATGAATTTAATAATATATAAAAGTTATAATGTGAGAGGGAGAGATGGAGATATGAGGTGGTTAATGAAATATGAGCCATATAAAATGTCATGAATGGTTGATAGTGAAAATGAGATGGAGAATCAAAGTGAGGATTGGTGAATATATGTATATTAATATCAAGTGGGCGTTCCTTGAAGTTGAAGGAGTCAAGTCAAGCGTATGTTGCAAGGTTCTAGTTTTTCCAATATTGACTCACTTCCATCAAACAAACATCAGTAACATCAACACTTGGAATTCAAGCATGTTTTTAGGTCAATTTGCAAATCCAAGAAAAATAATTTCTTAATTATTAAATATAGAAAAATTAATATTTATTTATAACGTATAAAAACTTTAGGAAATTTATTGATGAAAGGTATATAAAATTTGTTTAATGATATAGGAGTAAACTATCTTCATTATATACAACTTTTTTAAAGTTATATGCAATCTATCTTTTAATTATGTATAAATAGAGGATATTTGCATATAATTCAAGCTCCTAGTATTTCCAATAAAAATAAATCCTTAATTATTAAATATTTTTTTAAAAAATAATATTTAATAATAAATTATAAAATTTATAAAAAATAAAAAAATGGTTGAAAAATCCCCAATTGAAAATTTATTGATTAAAGAAGTAGCTAAAATTTATTTAAAGACATAACTACAATCTAATTTTTGCAGCTACAACTTTTGTTGAGTCGGGTAAAATACATCTTTAACTATGTATAAAATAAAGTATGTTTACACGTATAATTAAAACTTACCTATTGTGATTAGATTCAATTGGCGAAAGGGTAAGACATGCGACCATTTGGAGTGTATTCGATCATTGGGGAGTACTATTTTATTGTGGTTCCAGTCGTAGTGTTTATGAAGATATCTTAGGTGCCTAGGCTTACGCCTGAGGATAATAAACAGCTCGCACTACTCGATATTAGTATTGTCTAGGAGGAAATGAGACTTCACTTTGTCCTTAGATTATGGGTCACCTAACCCCTTTCCAAAAAAAATTATACAAAAAAAATGTTGCAAAAGAAGGGTTGTACTTTTTTTTTATATATAATATTAATATGATTTATGGCTGCCCGTTACACCTATAGTGTTTTTAAGTATAAAACTTTGTAATAGGATATTTTTGGGCAATTTTTTAAAAGAAAATTATGTAGTGAGAGGGAAACCACCTTCAGCTTGCCTTGCCTTACCATGTCGTTAACCCTCCCTTTACGTCACAGGCTTGATAAAGAAACTCAACCCTCCTCATCTTCTACATTCCACCAAACTCTCTCTCTCTCTACATCTCTTATGTCTTAACTTTCCATTCCTCCTTAGTTTCTTTCTCTCACACCATTCATATTCACTTAGTCTGATCTGCTTGTGCAAATCAAACATGAATATGAATATCGTGTGTGTGTTGTTATTTGGGTTATGGGCTTGTGTAGCCGTTGATGCTAGCTTTGTGGTGGAGAAGAACAGTATCAGTGTTCTGTCTCCTCATAAGCTGAGGTCGAAGCATGATGGAGCCATCGGCAACTTCGGAGTTCCTGACTATGGAGGTTTCATCATTGGCTCTGTTATGTCCCCAGATCAACAACACTCTTCTGGATGCAACCCCTTCCCTGGTCACAAGCCCTTCAAGTCTCAGTCCTTTCGCCCCACTATTCTCCTCCTCAATCGTGGAGGTACTTATTCAAATTCCACTAATCTTGGACTCCTCTGTTTCTTCCTCTTTCTGCTCTGGTTTTAGTGAATAAATCATTCTCTCGGGTACTCTGATTGTAAATGAAACCTCTTTTCCACGCGAATACACAAAAACCCGAATCTTTCTCTCGGGTACTCTGATTGTATATGAAACCTATTTTCCATGCGAATACACAAAAATCGGAATCGTGATGGGCCTTTCTCATCGTATTTGTTTATCATCTGATTCCCAAGCTCTGTTTTTAATCGAGAAAACAGAGCATGTCATAATATGGTGGTTTATCCGGCTCTCTCTGACTCTGGCTGCTTTTAGGAGCTTCGTTTAGGTCGTTGCTGGAAGCTAACAGTCAAAACTTGAATTTCAACTGAAGATGTTTTTGTTTAGTTTATTTTATTCTGTTGTCGACTGACGACAGCTAAACCAATTTTTTAAATCTGCTTGATTTGTTGACTGAAACGGGAAATAGGTTGCTCTGTAATTCTCTGTTTTGATTTATTTTGTTATTTTGCGGTCGTTTTTTCCCCTATCACCATGCAATGCTACTACCCTTCATAGTATTTTTACATTTTTAAAATGCCAATAAATAATAAACTGCAAGTCATTGAATAAAGGTCTTCAAATAGCAAATAAATAACTAATAATATAAATTTTTTGACATTTTCATTTCAATTAAAACCATTTTATTTACGGAATGATTTTAAATCTATAATTCCATTAAGGATGATAATTATTTTTTGGAGTACTCAAAATCTCCATTAGTTTTACATAAGTATTTTTCTAAACTTTTATACATTGATGTTTTTTTTTTTGAGTTTATGTTTATGGTTATTTCTTTATTCTTTATTTTTTATTAAAAAAATATTTATTTATAAATTTTATTGAATAGAAGGAGATGATAAAATATATTCTATTTCAGGTTTTTTTTACTAATAAAAATTAAAAATAAAGAAATTTTACCATTTAAAAATGATGAACAACATGCATTTCATGCAGACATGTATTGCACAAAAGAATGGTGCAGGAAATGATCCAAATTGATACAAATTTCCAAATTAAAGCTTGGTGATCTCGATGCAACGAACCACCTGATTAAAATCTAACACCGTCATTTGTACTTGTAGAGTGTTACTTTGCATTGAAGGTATGGCACGCTCAACTCGCCGGAGCCGCCGCAGTTCTCGTCGCAGACAGCATCGACGAGCCTTTGATCACCATGGATTCCCCCGATGAGAGCTCCGATGCCGACGGCTACATAGAGAAAATCAGCATTCCCTCCGCTCTTATCGACAAATCCTTCGGCGATTCCTTGAAGGAGGCCCTAAAAAATAATGATGACGTTCTTGTAAGATTAGATTGGAGAGAATCAGTGCCTCACCCAGATAACAGAGTGGAGTACGAATTCTGGACTAACAGCAACGACGAGTGTGGGGCCCGTTGCGATGAACAGATGAATTACGTCAAGAATTTCAAGGGTCATGCTCAGATTCTTGAGAGGGGAGGCTACACATTGTTCACTCCTCACTATATAACTTGGTATTGCCCATCGGGTTTTGTTCAGAGTAGTCAGTGCAAGTCGCAGTGCATAAACCATGGGAGGTATTGTGCCCCAGATCCAGAAAAGGATTTTGGAGAGGGTTATCAAGGGAAAGACGTGGTTTATGAGAATTTGAGGCAACTCTGTGTTCACAGGGTTGCCAATGAGAGCAATAGGTCCTGGGTGTGGTGGGATTTTGTCACAGATTTTCATATCAGATGTTCTATGAAGGAGAATAGATATAGCAAACAGTGTGCTGAGGACGTCATGAACTCTTTAGGTAAGTGCTATTCGGTACTCGTTATTAAATGCTATCATGTTCCCTTGAAATATTTTGTTCTTCTATCCTTACTACTTTTAGATTTTGTTGTTTATGATCAAATTTCTTTAGGTCCAGAATCCCATTGTAGATATTTTCCCTGCCTTAACACTTTGTTGTGCTGTCATGATCAATATTCTTCTGTTTTCTATTTTACTAAGTTGTAATGCTATTATTACCACAGATCTACCAATCGAGAAAATTCAGAAATGCATGGGTGATCCTGAAGCTGATGTGGATAATGAAGTGCTAAAGATTGAGCAACAACTCCAGGTCACATTTGCATACTCACTTCTATATCAGTTTGAATTCATGTATTTATGAACTGCCAACTAAAGAGTAAAAGAATTCTGTATCTTTTGGCTTTATTGTGATATTCAGATTGGGAGAGGATCTCGTGGTGATGTCACCATCTTGCCAACATTGGTTATAAACAATGTCCAATATCGAGGTTTGTTGCTTAAACCCTAATCAATTAACATTAAGCTAAAGTGCTTGGATGTGTTCTCTTTGAACTTACTACGCTTCAACTTTGCTATTTTCCCAGCTCCATATAGAATATTAGTGAATTTTTTTATCAATAAAAATTGGTAGGTCAAAATATTGAGTTCATCATCCACAATCTACATTCCTCTCATGCTTTCTTGTGTTTCACTACCAAAGCAGTGGAAATGACACACTCTTCCTTTTTACATTGTGCTGCTTTTGTCTCAACCTGGAACACATTCTGGTGACATGCATAAAAAGGTTCCTTCTTATATGTGATTCATGAACGTGCTTACAGGCTGAATGAAGTTTACACACTTGCGCGCATATATTTAAGCCACTGATTAGTAGTCAAAATGTAGTTTGCCCAAATTTGAATGCTCCATTTGTAAAACCATCTTCCTTTTCTTTGTCTCATTTGGTTGTTTTTTACTTTCGCCCCTTTTGTTTCATGAGGTTGAATTTTTATCTATAACATTTTCTGATGTAGTGATTATTTCCTTTACTTCTTCAAACTGTCCTTTTCAGAACAATTTTACATGGATCAGATTACTTATGTTTTCAGCTTGTTTTGTTTAAAGGAAAATTGGAGAGAGTAGCAGTCCTGAAGGCTATATGTGCAGGATTTAAAGAGACCACTGAGCCTGCAGTCTGTTTAACTGGAGGTTCGTATGCTTACTAGTATATTTTCTAAGCAGTAAAGATTCAGGGTCCTGCCAATCTGAACATCTATTGTCACATGCTGGATTTTGAACTCTCTACAGAGGGAAGTTTACACCATAAATTTTGGAGATAAACACTTGATTTTGAACCCACATTAAAGATGGATCCACTGATTAAGTGATGGGTTCTGCATATTGAATGCATTTTTCTGTTGAAAATTTATCATGCAAACATATCTAAAACTTAAGAGGACCCAATCTGATATCCGGATAGTATTGGTTTTCTCATATTGCCTTGGTATTTATCAGATCTCGAGACTAATGAATGTCTTGAAAGGAATGGAGGATGTTGGGAGGACAAAAATGCAAATGTCACTGCTTGCAAGGTATGGATAAATGTTATCAAGCACGCATTTCCCTTTCTTAATTAGGATCTATATCATTTAAGCATGATTTTCTACATACATCATGATAATTAGATGTCTGCTTATAATTGGCTGCAAACTAATAGTGAAACCTGAATTTTTTCAGGATACCTTCAGGGGAAGAGTTTGTGAGTGCCCCCTTGTAAGAGGTGTTCATTTTAAGGGTGATGGCTATACATCTTGTGAAGGTATGCCTTCTATCATATAAGGAGTGTGATTTTCCAACTGATGTAATTTTATTACCTAATAGTGATTTACTATGCTCAAATATAAGGTAAATAAAGGTACCATATACCTTGAATTATCTAAGCACTTGTCTAATTAACTGTTCCTAAGTTCGAAAATATTTTCTTTGACATGCTTCCTCTATGTCATGTGGATGTTTTAAAAAATTTAGTTCATGTTATACTGTAAATTCATTTACAAATACTTGTTTACGAAAAAATTGGATTTCAATGTGAATCAACGGCAATATGGCGCCCCTTCTTGTCATTTAAGTCATTCTTAAATGACAAATTGAATTAGATTTTTCAGAAAACTTAAGAATATGAATTCCCTTGTGCCTGCCAACTTTTTGTGTATGATAAAGACCGTATGCAAATGTGTCTTCACATATTCCATAATGGGATGAAGTGAAACATTTATTTACTTAATAGTTCATGTGTTATTCTGTTTTCATGATGTCGCTGAAATGGTTAAGTTTTGCCTTCATTGACAGCTTATGGTCCTTTAAGGTGTTCAATAAATAATGGAGGCTGTTGGTCAGAGACCAGAAATGGAATAACTCACTCAGCTTGCTCAGTTCAGTAATGCTTATTTTAGTCTTTAGTTTTTGTTTTTTCTTGAGAAATTCTTAGGCGTGTATATATATCTATAGAACATTATATTTCAGATTGTGGGTTTATTGGCACATTAATTTTTGGTAAATTTCTATTTACCATCTAAGAGTGGAAGGGAGTATAACCAGGAATTTCTCATTTTTCCAATTCCTTGAAATGGCTCAGGGCTTACTGAATTTCCTTTCTATATGCAGGAATACAGAATAGACGGTTGTCAGTGCCCGATGGGCTTTCATGGTGATGGTAAAAAATGTGAAGGTAAATATTGAATTCCATTGTAGCAAATCAAGATAGTTTCATGTCTTTCTTTTACGTTACATAGTTGACTGTAAGCATTCTGAAATTTTTGGTGTAGATATTGATGAATGCAAAGAACGAAGTGCATGCCAATGTGATGGCTGCAGCTGCAAAAACACATGGGGTGGTTATGATTGCAAGTGCAAGGGAAATCTTGTGTATATAAAAGAACGAGATGTTTGTATTGGTAAAATACTGAAGTCGAACATTAAATTCTGGTTTGAGATATTAGCTGAATGGCATACCATTATATGACAAAATAATCTATAGTCAACTCAATTTCAACCCAGAACTTTGGAATCTCTTGATGCTCCAATTATATAGGTTTTTCTTCTGGAAGAATATATTATACCATCTGGTTTAATTATAACTCTAGCATGTTAGTTTTAAAAAACGTTAAAACAATAAACACCCCAATATTCTTTGAAAGAACATGTAACACCCTTATAGGTTAGTTTGTGCCCCCCTGCAGGAAAAAAGGTGAAAAAAATCAAAAGCAAAGTGCTTTAGTACAATTTCCTTTGATGTCTTAAAATTATAACTAGGTGCTACTTTGAGGGGATTAAATGTACTTTCTGCTTTTTGTTCACACCATTTTTCTGCATATTTCATGAGTAAGTGTTTGTTGATAATGAATTATATGATTATTACACAAATATCTGTTTTTAATTGGATAATCTGTTATATGGCCGTATGTGGTCAGTTATATAAATCCACAAACAAAAAATTGAATAATTACTCTTCAGAAAAAGCCATTGTAGCAGAGACTTTAATTGCTACTTCTTGTATGGATGCATAAAAGATTAGGGGATGCCGTAGATCACTTTTTTTTTCTATAAACTTGTTACATTTATGTTTAGTTTGTTCATCAGAGCAAAATAGTCTCTCTAGCTTTGGTCTGATCAGCATTGTATCACTGGCTTGATTGCAATTTTGTTGCTATAGTTTGGCAAAGTCGTCCCTCTATTTATTAGATTAGAACAGTGGAAATATTTATTAAAGAGATAATTGGCAATTCTTAAATAAGAATAGTTTTTTTGACATATATTTCACTGTTGTATTCTGAAGTAGAAGGAAAAGATTGTTGAGTACTAAATTCCGATTAAACTTTGTATTTATTGTCATTTTCTTTTCCCACATATGCTAAAATCGATTTGCATCTACTTTAAACGTACCATATTTATTTATGGAGAGTAAACTTTATAAGTCAGATCAAGAAACATGACTAGTAATTTGCTTGCTTTCATGCAGAAAGAAGTGGATCCCGATTTGGACGGTTAATTGCCTTCTTGCTACTGGCAGTTGTTTTAGGTGCTGGCATAGCTGGTTATATATTCTACAAATATAGACTTAGGGTAAGCTAACTGAACTTGCTGCCCATTTACATATCCTCTTATGTGTTTTTTTAGCTGATATTTATTAACTTATTTATTTGTAGTCTTACATGGACTCGGAGATCATGGCAATTATGTCACAGTACATGCCACTAGACCAACAGAGTAATGAAGTTCAAAATGAAGCTCAACCTCTGCGACAATCCTCAATATAAGGTTAATATTCATCTACTCTGCCTAGCTTCATGAAAAACAATCGTACTTGTGGAGCCACCAATCCTGCAGATAAAACAGCCACACGAATCAATTTCCACACGTGAAAGGTGAATTGTAAGGAGCATTATATTCATATAGCTAGAAACATTTAGAACTATTGAGGAAAAGAGCGCTTTCCTTACAAAATATTGGTTTAGGATTAATCACTGGAACTATTGAATACAGGTATTTTTTCCTTCATAGGATCCTTATTATAGTTGTAAATAGAACTGCTGAGATGTAAATGTAAGTCTGAGTTATAGTATGCACTACTACAACTAAAAATTATATATATATATATATATATATATATATATATGTTTACAAACATCATGAGCACCAGCTATAATAATATTTCCTTGCATACTTTGCCTCTTTTGGTATTCTTATGAGAGAATGTTCTTTTTAAAAATCTATTATATCTTCAAAATTTTCTATTATATCATTGTCAATTGTTTTTTTCCTGCCGGCGTAGTACAACTAAAAGCATTATGTCTCTTGGGAAAAAAAAGGGAAAATCCTACCAAAAAAAATCCTACTTGAATTTCAAAATCCCAAATAAATAATTATTATAAAAATATGTTATTATTTGTTTGTTAAGTGTAGTGTAGTCAATAACTATTTAGAGTGTATAAAATAGAATTAATTCCAAATTTTAAAATTTAAGTGGGATTTTTTCAAAAAAAGTACTAATTTGGGTGAAATGAAACTAGCATATAGAATAAGATTTCATATGACTGAGGCATAGACATTTCAAAAACCAAACAAACAAAATAATCTTCCAATGCCTACTTCTGGATGATTTCCAAATTTTATATGGTCAATCTTAAAAGACTTCTTTACATTGTTAGTTTTTCTGTTTAGTTAATGAATAGAGTTGGGGCAATCATAAGCATACTATGCATGGGAGCTCAATTAATATGGTTAAATTTTTAATTGATGGCAGGGCGATCTTGATATCGTGTATAAAAAAATAGATTTTATTCTATCTTTAAATTGGAATGAGCCTAATTTTTTTAAAAAAATATTTATGTCAATTTTGTTTTTTTTTTTGAATTGAGGGATTGATTATTGGTAGGTGTCATTTTCTTTTTTCCTTTGTCAGTGTGACTAGCGGTAAAGAAAAACTTCCCTGTTTTTATAAAATGAGCCAGCACACATGATTCTGGGCATGTGATTCGAAATGAGTTTGCTCCGGCGGCTTCATTCCCGTGTTCTGTCGACAGCCATCCCAATTTTCGGTTCTCTCTTCCATAAATTTCTATCATCAATACCCTCCTATTCTTCTCCTTAAGAACCGCCTCTTCAATCCGATTCTACAAAGCCCATTCTCACCGATGAAGAACTCACAAAGATCAACCGCCTCATTCCTCGACTCTGCGACTCAAACCAACTCGCCACAGCTGTTAACCTCACCACCACCGCCCTCCTTGCAAACCCACCTCTCAAATCCCTTTCTATCTCCGTCTTCATTGATTCTCTTGCGTCCCAACCTGACATGACCCACGCCATGTCCCTTCTCAAGCGCCTCAAGTTCACCCCAACTAAATACCCATATCTTAGACCCATCATCATTATGCGCGTCACATCGTATTTTAACAAGTCTAAGTACAAAGAAGCCCTCAAAGTGTTCAATTGGATGCAGATGCCTGACTCCCCGTGCTCGCTAGATGAGAAAATTTACGGCATTTTCATTCATGGATTTTAGAAAAAGGCTTTGTTCTTGAGGTTTTGAAGGTCTTTAGGACTATGGTGGATGTTAACATGGTGCCTACTTGCGATTTGAAGGAGTGCGTATATCGCGGATTGCTGAGGCAGGCTCGGATAAAGAAAACAAAGGAACTAAATGATGCTTTTGTTTGTATAGATGTTGACGGTCTGAAGAGAATTTCGATTCTGTTGGAACACATGGTTGCTAAATGGAAAGACTAGAACAAGTAAGCTTTATATCTCAACTCTGTTCGCAATTTGTTGCTAATTGGTCAAGTAAGTTTTTCATTTCGCATGAGGAAATGAGTGAGTTCATTGAAGGAAAGAGACTTAACTCCTTTATTTTGACTGATCTAGAGCTTCTAAGCCAAATACAAAACAACAAGCCTTAAGCCTTATCCCACTATATGGTGATAACTATAGAAATTCACGTCATTTCAGCTTATTTTTCAAGTCTTTTGCTTACTTTTTGGGTTGAAATGTACAACTTTGGAGATATATATGTGTGTGTGTGTGTGTGTGTGTATAAAAGAAAATGTGCATGTTGTTACTAAAGCTCAAATTTTATGATTTATTGGCTTAAGTGTGGATATCTTGGCTTATTTTGAGTAATTGAGGATTTTACAAATTTTTCCATTGTGTGCAAGAAGGTTTAAGCTTTGATTTTGGAATCACCCAAGATCATCAAAAGCATCCTTGTTGCCCCCTTCGCCTCGTTGAACATGTCCAAAATGAAACTCAGTGTTTTGACGTCCAGACCTGAGTTTAGGGCTTTTTACTTAATGTTGCTCGTTCCAAGCTGTCATCCTTCGAATTCTAAGCATTTTTGGAGCAAAGTTCTGATAGGTTTTGTGTTTTTTGAAGGTCTTGGAGCCAAGGATTGAAGTTTTGAAGAGGTTTGAAACTACTACATTTTGTTTTTCTGATTCTTCTTCCCATTGTTATTATGTACCAAAATGTTACCATATCTAAATTTAGTTACTGAAACAAAAAAGGTTTTTATAATGACGTTCCTAAGGATAAAACCCTCGTGCTCTACCTTTTTATGACAAAGCAACTAGTCAACCTCCAACATATCATGTTTGATGCCTAGTCGAATTCTCATGACACATACATGACAAGGTTGATCTTCCCCCACCTTATTTCCCATCTTTTCACCGAGGGAATTGCAGAAAGGAACAATTACAAAACCTTCTCCCCAGTAGCTAAATTCAGATATAGTGGCATTTTGTTGCGTAAGGATATGTGAGAAAGTGATGAGGGGGACCACGAGGAAGAGAATAATGTGGAAGTTGAAGAAGAGGAGGAGGATGAGCAAGAAGGCACCAGCTGCCTGCACCTTGGAGGATTTATCTGAGATTGAATCAGTCACATGGTAGAATGTTCTGAGTGGAACGCGAACAAAACTGAATGGAAGACCTCTTATTATGAATGGTTGGAAAGTGGGAAATTGAGGTCCTTTCAATGGAACAGGAAGAAGACAATACGGACGTTGGCGACAATGAGGATTAGCTGCTGGCTCTGATTAGAGCACTTTTTAAGACAATTTTCTTTATTTTGAGACCATTTTCTATCACGGTTAAGGTTCTTCAAAGGTAAAGTTTGTTTATTTCAACCATGGTAGTGATGAATGGTTTTGTAACTGTCTAGGTGTTCAATATTTTCTACTAATTTTTTTCTTTTAACCATGATAAAGTTTTGCTAAATGTTAAGCTTGTGTCTTTTTTACCATGGTTAAGGTTTTTGAGGTGAAGTTTATTTCTTTTAACCATGGTAATATTTTTAATAAATGGTTAAACCATTTTCTATTATGGTAGATTTTCTAAATGATTTAAAAGTCTTGGTGGTTGCGCTTGCTTGTTTGCACACGATATTAATCAGAATGCACTACAAAAAAAAAAAAACTGAGCTATCACTACAAATGTTTAACTTTGTAGCCGATTAACTCTAAATCTCTATAATTTTGTAACTCTTTTAAGTGTGAGAAGTGTCATTGATGATATTTATAGATGTTATATATCATCTTATTTATAATTTTTTTAATTTGATACATAATTTATTTATCAAGTATTAAGAATTATACTAAATTAAAAATATTATGAGTAAAATTGTATCAAATTAAAAGATACTGAATAAAATTGTATTATAATTAATATTAGAATACTGGATCTACAGGAGAAATAAAACTAAGTTGGAAGTTATGTAATAAACCTAACTTCAAAAGATTACAGAATAAACAATTCAATCATGATGTACCAAATAAACAAACGTGTCTCATTGAAGAAAGAAACACATAAATAGATAAAAAACGAATGAATGATAAATTGTTAATAAATAAATAATAAATAATAGTGCATAGTCTAACAAAATAAATAAATTAATATAATTTAAAAAGAAAAATATAAATAATAAAATAAGTGGACTTGACCTCCTACCTTATCATACCCATAACCTACTCCAAAAGGAGCTCTAATGTTATTATGCTACAAAGGTTAAGAAAAATGGATGAGAGAGCTTAAGAAAAATGGATGAGAGAGATTGGACCCGATGAACATAGCACATATCTGGACGCAACCAGCACAGATCTGGATGTGAAAAGCACAGATATAAAAGAAATGAGCATGGAGAAGAAGTATGATTTTTATACTATGGGAATTGGCACGAAAATATACAATCGTATGGTGAAGATTTATTTCAATAATTGAAAAAAAAAATGCACGTACCAAGGGTTGCAATAGAAAATTGTGTATTTCTCTCCCGCCTGCATAACGGACATAGATCAGAGTCCTCAATGCCACAATACTTGCGTTGAGCATTAGTCAGTAATCTCCCCCTAATCACCACAAAAAAGCCCTTCAATGTTGAGGAGCCCTTAACTTCCACATCTGTCGCCGTAGACCAGAAAACCTGCTATTCTCATGTGAAATAACGCTTTCATATGCTGATTTCAGGGTAAACCGCCATGGCTAGACCAACTCCAGAAAGGATAATCAGGGATAGTACTTAACAGAGAGGAAATAAGTGATGCAAATTCCTTGTCCTAAAAATTGTTCTCTCCTACTATAGGTGTCTACTCTGTGAATAAAACTTGAGTCGTAGAGGAATCTGGCGAGGTGTTATTTATGACATAATAAAAGTGGCCAAAATACCTTTTAACCATTTTGACTACTATTTAAATGGTTTAATTTTTTAAAAAATATTAGTAAAATATTAAATTATAAAATTCATATAACTATAATTTGATCTTAATATATAGTTTAAAATTGCACTAAAGACAGAATAATAAAAGTATTTTATAAAAAACATTAAACATGAACAATTGTACATTTCACATGTTGATTCAATGGTGAGAAAAGAGGGAGGATTAAGAGAGAGGATAGGAAGGCAAGAGGAGAGAATCCCTCACTCATTTGGCACATAAAATAGCAAGCGCATTCGGAGCTCATCACAATTTGAACCGTCCAGATTAATTTTGGACCTTCTAGATTTAATATAATTTAATATTTTTATTTTAATAAATACAAAATTTAAAATAAAAATAATTTTATAAATGTCACTTTACTCAAAAGTAAATTTATCATTGAAAAATTATAGAGTAAAAATTTTAAATTCAGACCACCCATATTTGATTTAAATGCCCCATATCTCAGTAATGCGTACTTGATATTCATCAATGATAACCTGCTATCATGTCCTAAAATTTAGACCATGACCGACACTGAATATAAATAATTTTACATTCTGAAAGCTTAAAATCTTAAATAAAACATTTGAAATAAGAACCATAATAAATTGCAATTCGCTAATCAAAAACAAGTTCTCTGTAGGAATTTTGGCATAATTGTCATTATATAACTAACCCCCAATAATCCTATAGCAGACTACAAATGTTTGAAATTTTCATAACCTTTTCCAAAATAAAATCTTTTCTAAGAACTATGTAGATCAATTATCTTGTTACCAAAATAATTTAAGTACTTTTATAAATAGTAATTACATCAAAAGTAATTTTGTCCAAATCGACGCTTCAGATTGGTAGCAAGGCTTTTTATTACTCAGCGGGAGAATTAAAGTCACCTGCACTATCTAAAGCCAAATAATCTACTTGTGAATAACGTCCCAAAAACATGATTAAAAATACGGAAGTAAACAATACATAAACATGTTTCAAATAACATCTCATATTTCGATGCAAACTTTTCTGTAAACGTTTTCTATCAGGGAAAACAACTTTCAATAACCACTTCAAAACAATTGTTTAAAAATAATCATTTCAAAACCATAATCTTACTGTAGGACTTCAACAAAATGTAAACAGATGTGGACACACAATCCACGAGGGTAAATAACCATGTGTAGCACAAAGCCACGAAACAGACGCAAGTACAAAACCTACAAATAACAAACGCATGTACAAAACCTACGAATAACAGACGCGAGATTAATTCTCATGAATAACTGTCGCGAGTACGAAACTCATCTCTATCTAGCTCGGGTAACCAAGGTACACTAAGGACTAACAGTACTACTGTTAGCAACCAGCATTCTGTATTCCGTCATTTCTAAAACGTTTCCAACATGCGTGGGGTTCATTTCATATGTCATGATGTCAATTGTTCCAATGCCATAATCATTGGTAAAACCACTTTGTATTTCAAAAACCTTAGCATGAACATTTAAAATCAAATATCAAGTTGTTGTAAAAACACATGAAATTCACAGGAATACTTCATGAATAACATCAGTTCAATGTCAAATTCTTTTTCTAAAACTTCTTTATCCATTTTCATGCATACTCGTAATCTTTTATAAACCGTTTGAAAATGAATCATTTCTAACCATCTTTCGCATGTATTCGTAAAACGACTTTTCGTAAGTTATAATTTGAAATTCAATATATTCAATGAAATAGCAATGTATTTAAAAATATTGATTTTAAGGAACATTATTCATTCACCTGCCACACTCCAAAACCTTTACCTGTTTCAGCCAATCTCTTTCTATTAAAATCACTTCTTAATTACTTGGTATCCTGAAATAACAGTTATTAACATTCAATTCAAAGTCTTCCCAACGTAATCATTCTTAATCTACAACCAATCATGAAGGGTCAATTCATCTCTGGGCATACATACACATATATAGGTATATTCAACACCCCTTTATTGGATGTAATAACCTATATTCACACATGCACCCCTACCAGCGATTAGAAATCTCAAAGACTAAATTTTTATCTTTTCTTTATTCTAATGAAATCACCATTTCCTATCTTCACCTTTACCATACAACTTTCATCAGTTTCACCCTTCATTTGCCTACACACATGCATACACAACACTGACACACACCTCAGATTACTAAAATGTTCACATCATTTCCCCAAAATAAATTCCTTCAGCAAGTATATGTTTATATATATGCCATGAAATTTCCCCAACAACACATCAAAGAAAGCATACTTCAAGACAGTAGCAAAATTCTTTGAATACCAAATCATGCCATCATATATATATATACATAGCAAGCTATATATATATATATATATATATATATATTTCATTCAATCCAACACAACCCCCCACGGCATGCCTCTGCTTCCTTCTTCTTCCCTGCATTTTCACACACATACACAAAGTGCGTAATCACAGCATATATCCATAGCAATCACAACTGTAGCAGTTTCATAAGTTCAAACATATATCCTTAACCCAACTACAATGCTTCCCATTCAACGAGACAATCAGTCTCACTTCCCTCGGCCAAAACAGAGAAGAGAACAACAATTACATTTGCCACACAACAGCAACTACAGACAGAGCATCCCAGAGCAACCAGTACAGACCAAGACAGAAAATGGAGAAGAATAGCTAGAAATCTCTATACCTGCACAGTGACAGACAAAAGCCACAGGGTACGCGTTGCTAGAAGGGATTCACGTTGCGCTTACTGTTGCTCTGTCTGTTCCCAATTCACCGCCTGGTCCCTGTCTTCCGTCCTTTACTGCCACACTAACACACTTGCAATGCCTCACGCGTCTGCCATGCCTATTCGTTCCAGACCAATAGAAATGAGGAAGATTAGGGATTTTGGGAATTGCTACAGTGCTACAAACACAGGGCAGCGACGACAGAGTATCAGATGATGGCGGAAATAACCCAGATAACAGGGGAGGGCGACAACTGGCTATGCACGCACGGCGACAGCAGCCAGAAAATGGGATGATGAGACTGGGATGGATTCCACATCACCTCTCTTCTTCTCTCGCTATCGACACCACATACCAAATATAGCCCAACAGAGGAGGGTGAAGGCCGACGATAGGACAAGGCAGAAGGAATACTGACAGAAGCAATCGCCTGAGCACACGACACCAGTGGCGTGAAGCGTCCTTCGCCGCTTCCTTCCTGCCTACGCCGCTAAAGAGTTTTAGTGCGTGTCTGGATTTGAGAATCAATTTTAGGTAAAATTTTAGGAAGATTTGAAACAAACAACAATTTTTATCTAGAATTAATTTTGGCTAAATTTTAGTTTGAAAAAATTTAAAATAAACAATTATTTTTATCCAGAATTAATTTTGGCAAAACATCAATTTGAAATCATGATTTTGAATAAGCTATTGAAAATATATTTTAAAACAGTAAAAGAGCTTATAGACTATCTAATTACTATTTTACTCTTTTTTTTTTCTATTTTCTCTCATCTCTCATCTCTCATTTCTCTCCTCTCTCATCTCTTTTCTTCACACTATCTCCTCTTTTCTCTCTCTTCTCTATACTCTCTCCTCTCTCCTATTTCTTCTCTCTCCTCTCTCTTATTTATTCTCTACCCTCTCTCCTTTCTCATACTTTAATCAAATTATACCATTTTTAGTAATTTATTAATATAAAAAGTGATTCTACTACTAATCATTTAAACATCTCTATTTTTAAAATCTATTCTTCTTAAAATCTATTCTCCAGAAGCTAATCCAAACACACCCTTAGAGAAGAAAATGACGAGGAGTACAGCATCTGTATAGTTAAAAGAGGGAGGGATATTTTGGTAATTTATCTGATAAAAAAAAGAAAATAAAACCTTTTTTTTTACATTGGCCAAGACTCGAACAAAGGTATACTGATTTAAACTCCCATCACATGACCACTTAGCAAACCCGTTCAATTTGAAATTTTTTGCATCAAATATACATATCTCTTGGTTAATATAATTTTAAAATATAAAAATTCTTGGGCCATATAACACCTACAAAATCTAATTGAATTTGAATTGAAAGGTGAGGAATGAACTATAATTCGTAGGCAAAGGAAACGGAGATAAATTAATGGATTTAAAAAAATATTAAAATTTATAAAGACATGAAATACCAAAAATATCCACACTCAAAACTCAAAATTACATTCTCATACCCACATCCATCCTTAGAAAACATAGATTGATTCAAATTAAAACTATCTCTTTAGCATGAGATTTTGAGTCTCACATGCCTACTATTTTTTTAGTAAAGGGGTAATTTTATTTTTAAAAAAAAGCTGTATAAATACAAGACTCACTATAAAAGAGAATTTACAAGATCAATCTAAAAATAAATGCAGAAATTCTCTCTTCATATCTTCTCTTACTCGTCAACATCAAATTTAAACTTATCAACAATCAAATCATGCTGCACATTGCAACATGTAGAATCATGCTTGAAAAAGATAGAAAAAGCTGAGGTGGCAGTAATGGTGGGAAAAGAAGAGATGATGGTAGTGGCAACAATGGGGACAGCTACGGTGGCAAAAGTAGAGGTAGTGGATATGAGGACCGAGGCAACAATGGCCCCATAATGGTATGATTCTGCACATACAATTCTAAAGACAACAGGGATTAACATCCCGTACAGCAACATCAGCCTCAACTACAAATGTATCATTTACAAGATAACCTCTACCAGGATCAAAATCAGCAAGAGGCATAAAATTAGTAAAACCCCAGTGACTCTCACGTGCAATGAACTGGTGGTGTGTTTCTGCAATAAAAAAGAGCGGGCATGAGAATGTTAAATCACAATTAAGACGATAAAAAGGAAGCCACAAGAGGCCTTATTTTGGTGATGACTGAATCAACAAAACTAATGGGCCAACTAGACAATCTCAAGAAATTTTCCCATCTCTTCATTCCACATCTCAAGAAAAATAATTGCAAAGGAATCAACAAGATGCTGTAAATGCTTGAGGTATATGAGATGCACTAGTGTGGGGCACTTGAGTGTATTGGACACAATCAAGTTAATAAAGACCAAATTAACATAATTACAGTACAAAAAGCCTAAAATAAGATAGATAAATATGTGAAAATAATTGGAAATATCAAATCCCCACACTTGAACTTTTACACTCCTGGGCAAAATTAATCTTGAAAATAAGCTTGAACTATGAAAAACAAAGGGGGAAAGAGGTTGGAAGAAAGACAAATTGAATTGACTCCAAACCTGCAAAACCCAAATAAATGCAACCAAGGAACTAAGTATACAATCTAAGTCATCAATCACAAATAAAAAAATTCATATTTAGATACAAAGCTTAGCAAGATTGAATCACTAGAATAAGGGTTGAACTACTATAACCCAGGATATAAAATGTTTTACTCAACTCACTAGAATAAGGGTTCTTTTTGCTAAGTTCATTTGCTCAATCACCTTACCATAGACTTGTAGTATTTCTAATTCTCTACCACCAATTACATGTGCATTCAAAAATCAAAAGGTCTTTTTGGCTTGTAATGTAAAGGTGTCGCCTGAAGCACTCAAGAATTCATTGACTGGGAAGGATTAACGCAGGGTAACCTGGAGCTCAAGAGTGTGTTTGAGTGTTTAATGATGATCAAACTTATAATCAACCAAATAGGATGCAAGGGCTTATTTATTTATGTTTTCTTTCTTTTTTTTCCTCTTTTTTTTTCCTTCCAACTTTCTAGGGATGTTATGTATATGCTCTTTTGATATAGACATTCATATCAGTGATACAAAAGCCCAATTATTGAAGCATTGATAACTCGACAGATCAAGATGCTACTAGTAGGCTCATAAATCTTTTAGATTGTTTGACATGAAGATCGATATTTGTGATGAAGACCCTCCAGTAACTAAACCATCTTAAACCAGTAGAGTGGAATTTTTTTCTTATTTTCTTTTTCTTTTTCATTTTTTCCTTTCCTTTCCTGTTTTTTTTTTTTTTTTTGCTTTTACCTCCTTGCACCCTAACTACCAACCTGTACAGATGTCAATCCATGTTAAAATCATAAATCATGCTCCAAGTAGGATATGTTGAAATAATTTATACATTCTTGTATGAAAAGGGGTATGCAATAAATATGGAATGAAAAGGCTAGTAGGCTTAAAGGGGTAGCAAAAGATATATTCATTGAAGGGGAGGCTATTTGGTCTAATTGGCTAGGAAAAATGAACGCCTTTATTTGTTCAGGCTCAAAATTCCTTCTAACAAGGCTAAACTATCTCACAATTCAATCAAGCTAAGCAATGCATCATCATATAAATCTTGATGCCTGCAATCAACTTCCCTTCATGCAACCAACTTCTAAGCTACACTTATACAAATCTCACAATCTCAAAACTAAGACAAAATGCCTCTATTCCTTCCAAAACATTTTTTTTTTCAAAAAGATGGGAAAACAAAATTTTGACAAGGCACAAATTTTCTAAATCAACCCAACACACACTTGACCCTTGAGTTGTTCTCAATGCAATACAAACTAATGATCCAAGCAATGAATTCAAAAATAAATCCAGGGAGAGTATGGTGAGAGGAAAACAACTATCTAGCTAAAGAAAGGAAACTAAAAATGACAAAAAAGGAAGACTATTAACTTCTAATAATCCCCCTCCCCCACACTTGGTCTTTTTCATAAAAAAGAAAAATGAATCTCACGTTTAATGCAAGAAAGAAAAGATCAAGGAAAGAGACAACCTAGTATGTGTATGCTACTTGAGAGTCTTGAAATTAAAATTCTTACCCTTGATGAGAAACATGCAACTACTCAAGTAGCTCTTTTCTTGAAATCTCTCTCTAGCATCTCGGAGTGGTGGCTCTAGAGGTCAATTTGTGGAGGTGCAACCATGTACCACGTTAGACACCTAATTGAAAGCCCTACAAGAAATTTGAAAACCAAAACCAACATCACTTCCAACACTAAGTTTGCTTACACTTGTGATAAACAATTATGCTATCACAATAAGGAAAAAATAATATTTATATTTGTGGGGGGACTACTTTTTGCTTACTACAAGTAAAGAAGAAATTCTTAGGATCATTCAGGATCCACATTAATGTGTGACACAATTCACTTTAGAAATGGAATCAGTATCATTTGAATCTTATCCAGATAGAATATAATAAAAAAGTTAAAAAAAAAGAAAATTAAAATGCATACTTTGTCAGAAAATTAAAAAGTTGACACGACCACCTAAATCTCCCATTAGTGTTAGTTTCGCCATAGTTTTACTGCCATTATTTTATCGTAACAGCCACCAAGAACATAATAGTAAATAATTATTCTAAATCCTTGCATTTTAATTAGTAAATTAACCATCAAAACATAATTGCACAAAGGATTTTTCTGATATGAGAAATCTGATGTCATTCTTTGTTCTGCCTGACTAGGCAACTCACAACATCAGGAAACATTACTAACCTTGCTATTCTGGACTTTTCCTCCAGTACCATTTTGTCTATTGTTAATTCCATTGTAGGGTGCTGTGGCAACTGGAGGAATAATATATGTATAGGGAACCCCTTGATAACCAGAGAAAACAACACCTGAAATTCAAGTTAAGAAAAATATATTAAGCAACAAATGTACGATAATAATTCCTCACAAAACATATCAAGTAAACACAATTAAGAAATGCTAATTGAATGTTGATTCCATAATTTCATTATCATATATGAACGTTATCTTTTTAAAAGTCTTACTTTTCATCATTAATCAGCAATGAATGGGAAAACTATGAAGGACTTGTCAAAAGTTGAGGAGTACGAACACCACAATTTAAGGCCTGGCTCAAATTAAACAGCCACCTGAAATGCATAAATAACAGCCCAGATAACTTCAAAATTATGTGATTGCCTGCACAAACTGGAAGACCGTCAAAAACAATTACCAAAACACCACCCTAGACCCAAATACAGTATCTAATCGCCCCATACAGAGATATAACAATAACAGTCAAGATTTTTTCCGAAGCAAATTAGAATGATTTATGAATCTTAAAACTTATTACTTATGGATATTACTGCAAACATGATGTTCAATTTCCCCACTGACTTTTGGTTTAAGTGTTAAATATGTTTTAACCTTCATTTGTCTTAGAGCAAAAGTGCATGAAATCAAATCAGCTTATAAAAGCCAAAAAATGGTGAATGAATCAGGCTTTGTATTTATAACCTACAGGCCAACTTGTGTTTCCTTATTTTTGATGTTACAAGGGATGCCCCTTGTGGCAGTAATCACGTATCAGTATCTGCTCTTCATTGCAATTTAATGGCAACCAGAACCAACTGTCAGGACCTACATAATTTAGCACTTATACACACTAGTAGCCATATTAACAATTAATAAACATTAGCACATAGCAATTCACCAAAAAAATGGAAGACATTAATTCAACCAAAAACAATATTGGCAAAAAAACATGGTACCACTTGTAACTACCGATCAGAGTAGAGTTTTCTTGTAAGCCTAGAAAAATTGTACATGGTCCAAGTGAATCTCCATAATGGTGAGTTGCCTACTGCACTACTGTTTTACACTAGGACAACTATAAGGCAAAACATAAAGATGTGAAACCATTAAAAGTAAGTCACCCAACCAGTAATACACAACGTTATGCCATTTATAAAACAAAATAAGTTTAATATCTTTCATAATTTTAAATAGACAGAACAAACAAGACCAGACCCCAAGAATGTCCACACATAATAACATCCACATTCTAATCCAAATAACAGCCTTGGCACTCCTGGAACACATGCAAGATAACAGGTCGACAGAAAACAACAAAAAGAACATCTCTAACTACTTCATGTTAATTAGACAAAGAGCTCAATTGACATTAACCATAGTTGACCTAACGCTAAACCGACTGCCCTAAACAATACGTATCATCTGATAACCCTAAAGGAGATCACTTTCGCGCAAATTATTATCATCATACACATTCGGGGTCTAAACTTCCAAATAGCAACTTCTAAGTGACATGCAGAGCATTTACCTTCTATTGGTCGAGGACCCTCTGAAAAGTCAAATTGTATGTTACAAATTATAATAGATAAATGTTGAAGATTACAAATTATAAGAAGAACAATATGGTGGTGCAGAACAGGTAATATTCTTAAGCAGTGATTTAGCCCCTTCCATTTATATTGGAAGTTTTTCTTCTATTCTGTAAGCAGAGGTGTTAATTCTAAGTTATATTTTTTGTTTATTTTTGTTGGACTATACACTATTATTTATTGTTTTATTAATAATTTATGTATCTCTACTTTTGTGGATTCATTTGGATATCAAGTTCGAATGTGCAACATGATTTGATCGTTCATAGGTTTAAATTTGATGAGGAAAAATTGACGAAAGAAGATATGAAGAGAGCTTTAAAAGAAAAACACGGTGGTGAAGAAGAGGTAATATTCTGTAAGTAGTGATTTAGCCTCTTACATATACATTGGATGATATATTTGTCTTCATGAAGTTTATCTTCTATTATCAAGTTTATCTTCTATTATTCATTGGCGGAAATGTTTGTTTTAAATTTACTACCTGTTTAGTTATTTAATTATTTATGACCTTATTTCTAGCAGGAGATCATGGTTTTAATTCCACTTGTTTCATTATATATTTTTAAAAAGTTGGTTATATATATATTTAATTATTCAATCAGACAATTATTAATGGATTCAATTTGTTAATACTAAGTTATATATTTTTTGTTTATTTTGTTGGACTATACAATATGATTTATTAATAATTTATCATTTATTTGTTTATGTGTATTTATTAAATATATTTATTTTTTTCTCAGACACATTATTTATTTTGTAAATCAAGAGTGATTTGTGTAGTTGTCTTAAATTTACTGTTTAATTTTTTAGCTATTTATTCAATTTAACATATATTAGTTAATGGCCTTGTTTTGCATGAGAACTCTCCAATAGTAGACGGTTGTGTGTTTTGCTTATTTCATTATTTATATTTTTCTTTCTAAGTTATCTTTGTTTATTTATTTTGTTTATCATTCATTCTTCACTGACCTGGTAAGGATTGTACTTCCTTGATCAATTGGTTTGGGTTCTGTTTCCTAGCTCATATGCTGTAAATGCAGCGAGGTTTGGTTTATATTTACCATTTGAGAGGTGGAAAATTATTAATTGCTGCGTGTGTCCAAGCCTTTCAGGTTTACTCGGTTGAAGCTCTATTTTGGTGTTGTTTTTTTAGGATCACATAAATAGTTTATTATTATAATACTACCATATTCTAATTTTGTTGATTAGCAGAATATCTTGCAATGCGAGGTAAGTAAGATGGATATTTTAAAACTTAATTATTTGATAATTTATTTTGTCGTTTAATATGACTTGTGTTTTGGTTGAAATTACTCACATCTGGTCACATTTGGTAGAAAGAGCTAAAGGGGGGGGGGGTATTACATAATGTTTATAATTTCACATTGTCCAAATTAATTTGAGTATTTTTTGAAATGAGTGTTTAAAAATCCTATATATGTTTATCTTGCCGGGCTTTATCGAGCCTATGTTTAAAGCTGCATGTTCATTTTTAAGAAAGATATTTTTGTTTTGTGTCTTGTCAAATTTGTTAATATCAAATCTACTGATATCTAGTTTGTAAAGTTTACTCTTTTTTTCTGTTCGGACCACTTTTGGCAATTTAGGAAAATACATAAAAAGGGAAAGGCACCTTTTGTTGGTCAGACCTTTGACAAACCATTTTGGAGAAAGTAATAGAAAAGTAGGGTTGCTATAGGTCAGTCTATGGGAGGGTTAAGTTGTGAATCACTTTTTGGGGTCTATAAATATTCTCTTTGGTTCAGCAGGAAGGGTAGAGAAGAATTTGGAATTGGCTTGGGCCTTTGGGGAGTGGAGACGGCCAACCCTCTCGAATGATTGGCAAACCTGTTGTGTTCTTGTCTAGTGTTTCTGTGAGGTGTTGATCGTAGTTAATTGTGTGTGAGTTGTATGAAGCTGTAATCGTTACCTCCCCTTTCATTTTGTGTCTGTGTATATACCAGATTAGTGTTTAATATATAAATGTAATGTGTTTTTCCTTGTAACAGTGTTTCCACTCTCAAGTTATTATCTCTCTCTTGGTGCTTATTTCTGTCTTTAGTCTTGTTATTTTCTCGTTAGAAGAGGGTCAAAGGGCGGTGATTCTAATTTTTCACAACTTCGAGCAAAAATTGCATATGCCAATCTTCCATGAACTCTTCAAATTGGATGTTTTCAAGCTGTTGCTTATACATATGCCAATATCCTTCTCGTAATAGTAGATTATAAAATGTTAATTGGAAATATTTGCCTTTATACTGATGAAGCTAAGGGGCCATATATCCTTGAAGATGCCTACTATTTTTTTAAAGAAAAAGGAGTCAATTTTATTATAATCAAATTCGCGTACCTAATACTATTTAACCACTAAGGTTTGTAAGCCTTCCATCAAAATTTGACCTCAGGCCACCCATGTCTACCCCTCTAATTCTTTTTTTTTTATAAAAAATTATAATTTAAATTACGAAATTTACAACTCGACTAATGTTCCTCTAATATAAAGAACGTTTGTTTTCTCAAAAAGAAACTCCAAGTCATTAATAAGACGCAATCTTTGTTTGAAACATGAATGTAGAGGATTAACTATACGCAAATAATCTGTATGAGATCATTTAATTTATTTATTGTTAGTCTGAATTTATCATACAGCTCCGACTTCCAAATGCAAAACAAGTAGAAACGAACTGATGAACTAGATATTCATTACCGGCATTTATCTACCGGTTGCCACGAAGCTCTCTTCTCCCATTTGGCTTCATCCCAACTGTGATAAATCCCATATTCTCTCGCCGACCAGAAAACTTCCTTGTGCCCTAAATCCGTATTGGGATCAAACACCACAAGATTTGCACATAACTGATCCCATATCAAGAACCCTGTCTCCTTGTTACCTCCGGCGACGAAGTTGTATGATGTTCCTGGATCAATCCGAGCCTCCGAAGATTGGAATGTACCCACCACGTACAATCTCGGCGCGGTTGGCGGAAGATCGTTGCGAATATCAACAAATGATAAGTTTATGTTTGGTTGTTCTTTATCTTGCTTGTTGCCGTCGGCAGTCGTTGAGGTTGTCGCTGTAAGAACAAGCAGGAAAAGAAGAAGAAGGGTTGACGAGTGCAGGGAAGTAATTGTGCGCATGGTGCTTTGATTTTCGGAGAGATCTTCTCTTCAATTTTCATTTATGGCTCTTCTTTGTTGGTTCGTTGTATATATAAGCAGATGACGGTGTTGACTTTGTTATGTAACTACCATATTGGATTGGATGTATGCATTTAATTAGCATTCATGCACGCATTTAATGGTTCAGAATTCAAATCATAATGGAAATTAATGAATTTATATATACCACTCCATTTCTAAGTCACTTGTAGAAGAAAAATTTCTTCATAAATATAAGTCACTTAGATGATAATTAATGAAGTTTTTTCTAATTTTACCCCTATTGAATATAAGAAACTTACAAGGTAATTAATTATCCTTTATTTCAATACAATGTTTTAATAGGGACAAATGTGAAAAATTTTATTAATTTAATGCATTTGTTAATATGCGAGAATGGGGTATAAGTGACTTGTATATGAGTATCCTCCTATTAGAGGTAATCTTACTTGAGACATTGTTCGGTACTAAATGTGAGTACTTCTTCTAGCAGGGATTTAAAATTTGGTTCACCTACTTGTGAGGCACTAGTTCCTTCTGCTAGACCCAACCCTATTGATTTTTATTGTGCTTTTATTTATGCAGAAATTATGTTTCATTAAAGTAATTAATGTACTTCCTTCACTCCATTTTATAAGGAACTTTTAACTAATTCATACTCATGTGGTTTTATTTATAGGGCAAAGACATAGAGTTTATTTTGATCCTATGTATAGGATGATATAAATTTTTTATTTGAATATACTCCTTCCATCCAAAAATATAAGATCCCTTTAACTAAATTGTGTTTTTTGAGAAAATAATTAAAATTAGTTAAAATTAATAAATGTATAGGAAATATATATTTTCTTAAAATATGCCCTCATTTATATTGGTTGAATGAGAGAGAGTAATAATAAGTAAAATGATGGAAGAGAATATGTATGTAGAAAAGATGAGTTGAGAGAATAAATGTAAGGAAAGAGAACATTTAATGCAATATATTAAATTAAATAAGGGTAAAATGGGTGGGTAAAAAATATTTATTATTGAGACAAACTCAAATGGGATCTTATATATAAATATTAAAATGGGACAAACCATTCAAAGAAAGGTTTCTTATATTTTGGGATGGAGGGAGTACCATTTTACGCTCTATTTATTATTATGTTGATTTTATTTCTATGGGATATATTGTATATTAAATAAGGGTAAAGTTAAAAATTGTTAAAAATTATTTATAAATACAAGATCCCATTTGTAAATTTGTAAAGTTGTAAATTTTTCATATGAATATACTCCTTCCATCCCAAAATATAAGATCCCTTTAAATGAATTGTTTGTTTAAGAAAATAATTAAAATTAATAAATGTAGGGGAAATATATATACATATTGTTTTAAATATGCCATCATTTATCGTGGTTGAATGAGAGAGAGTAATAATAAGTAAAATGATAGAAGAGAATATGCATGTAGAAAAGTTGAGTTGAGAGAATAAATGTAAGGAAAGAGAACATTTAATGCAATATATTCAATTAAGTAAGGGTAAAATGGGTAAAAATATTTATAATTTAGACAAACTCAAATGGGATCTTATATATATAAATTAAAATAAGACAACCATACAAAGAAAGGTTTCTTATATTTTGGGATGGAGTGAGTACCATTTTACCCTCTATTTATTATTATGTTAATTTAATTTCATGGAATATATTGTATATTGAATAGAGGTAAAGTTGTAAATATGTTAAAAATGATTTATAAATATAAGTTCCCATTTGTAAATTTGTAAAATTTTCATATGAATATACTCCTTCCATACAAAAATATGAGATCCCTTTAAATGAATTGTGTTTTTTTAACAAAATAATTAAAATTAATAAATGTATAAGAAATATATTTTAAAAAAATATGTTCTCATTTAAAGTGGAGAGATTAAAGAGAGCAATAATAAGTAAATTGATGGAAGATAATATGTAAGTAGAAAAGATGAGTTGAGGGAATAAATGTCTGGAAAGATAACATTTAATGGAATATATTAAATTAAATCAGGGTAAAATGGGGGGAAATATTTATTATTGAGAAAAACTCAAATGGGATCTTATATATTAAAATTAAAATGGGACAACCATTCAAAGAAGTGTTTCTTGTATTTTTTGATGAGGGGAGTACCATTTTACCCCTATTTATTATTATGTTGATTTTATTACTATGGAATATAATATATATTAAATAGGAATAAAGTTATAAAATTATTAAAAATGATTTATTAATACAAGATATCATTTGTAAATTTGTAAAGTTGTAAATTTCTCATATTAATATATTCATTCCAGCCCAATATATAAGATCCTTTTAAATGAATTGTATTGTTTAAGAAAATAATTAAAATTAATTAATATATAGGAAATATATATATATATATATATATATTTTAAATATGACCTCATTTATAGTGGTTGAATGAGAGAAAGTAAGAATAAGTAAAATGATGGAAGAGAATATGTATGAAGAAAAGATGAGTTGAGAGAATAAATGTAAGGAAAGAGAACATATAATGCAATATATTAAATTAACTGTAAAATGAATAAAAAATATTTATTATTGAGACAATTTCAAATGAGATCTTATATATAAAAATTAAAATGGGACAACCATTAACAAAAATTCTTATATTTTGGGATGGAGTGAGTACTATTTTACCTTTCATTTATTATTATGTTAATTTAATTTCATGGGATATAATGTATATTATATACATGTAAAGTTGTAAATATGTTAAAAATAATTTATAAATATAAGATCCCATTTGTAAATATGTAAAGTTGTAAATTTTTTATATGAATATACTCCTGCCTCCCCAAAATATAAAATCCCTTTAACCAAATTGTGTTTTTTTAAGAAAATAATTTAAATTAATAAATGTATAAGAAATATATTTTTTTAAAAATATGTCCTCATTCAAAGTGGTTAAATGAGAGAGAGTAATAATAATTAAAATGATGGAAGAGACTATGTATGTAGAAAATATGAGTTCAGGGAATAAATGTCAAAAAAGAGAGTATTTAATGCAATATATTAAATTAAATAAGGGTAAAATACATAAAAAATATTTATTATTGAGACAAATTCAAATGGGATCTTATATATAAAAATTGAAATGGGACAAACCATTCAAAGAAAGGTTTCTTATATTTTGGGATGGAGTGAGTACCATTTTATCCTCTATTTATTATTATGTTAATTTTATTTTTATAGGATATAATGTATATTAAATAAAGGTAAATTTATAAAACAATTGACAATGATTTATAAATATAATATCCCATTTGTAAATTTGTAAAGTTGTAAATTTTTCATATGAATATACTCCTGCCGCCCCAAAATATAAAATCCCTTTAACCAAATTGTGATTTTTTAAGAAAATAATTAAAATTAATAAATGTGTAAGAAATATATTTTTTTTTTAAAATATGTCCTCATTCAAAGTGGTTAAATGAGAGAGAGTAATAATAATTAAAATGACGGAAGAGACTATGTATGTAGAAAATATGAGTTCAGGGAATAAATGTCAGGAAAGAGAATATTTAATGTAATATATTAAATTAAATAAGGGTAAAATACATAAAAAAAATATTTATTATTGAGACAAATTCAAATGGGATCTTATATATAAAAATTAAAATGGGACAAACCATTCAAAGAAAGGTTTCTTATATTTTGGGATGGAGTGAGTACCATTTTATCCTCTATTTATTATTATGTTAATTTTATTTTTATAGGATATAATGTATATTAAATAAAGGTAAATTTATAAAACAATTGAAAATGATTTATAAATATAATATCCCATTTGTAAATTTGTAAAGTTGTAAATTTTTCATATGAATATACTCCTTCCAATTCAAAAGATAAGACCCCTTGAACCAAATTTTGTTTGTTAAGAAAATAATTAAAATTAATATATGTATAGGGAATATATACTTTTTAAAAATATGCTCTCATTTATAGTGGTTAAATTAGATAGAGTAATAATAAGTAAAATGATGGAAGAGAATATGTACGTAGAAAAAATAAGTTGAGAGAATAAATGTCAGGAAAGAGAACATTTAATGAAATATAATAAATTAAATAAGGATAAAATGGGTAAAAATAATTTACCCTCCATTGATGATTTTGTTTATTTTATTTCTTAGGGATATACTGTCTATTAAATATAGTTAAAGTTATAAAATTGTTAAAAATAATTTATAAATATAGGAGCAAAGAAGTAAATACCAATAAAAAGAATTCAAAATATTAAATTTGTCATAAAATTTATATTTAATTTTGAATATTATCATTATTAATCACATTAAACTCTAACATTATATTAGTTTTTACCCTCTTATTATCTTTATTAAATATAATCTAATATGTGAAAAAAATATTTAATACTCATTGAAACTATCAAAATCACACTTTAATTTTAGTTGGCAAGGTGGGAAAATGAAGGATTCAAACTTTCCTAATATGTAGGGACTGCATACTTGGTCGTAATATATGAGTTATATTCTCTCTTTTCTTATTATAGAGCATGTCTAATTACTTCTCACATATCAAAAATGAAAGTAGAGTCATTAAATTTGTTTTAAATTGATAATTTTTTTTTAATTTTATCCTTCTTCAAAAAACAGAGTTCAATAAGCATCATTCATCTATGTAAAAAATACTGAAAATAATTTATAAATAAGGTAAAAAAGAAATATATTTATAAACGTGTACGTATGTTCACTTTTAAGAGAACGAATAATATTATAATGTAAACCGTTCAAGTTGATCTCATGATAAAACTGATCAAGCTCTTCTGTTTTGATGGAACCGATTGGTTTGGTTCGGTTCGGTTCGGTTTTTGCCCAAAAACAAAACAAAACGAAGTCTATAATTAAACACCCTTATAATAACTTGAAAGTGTAATTATATGACACCAAGTAGAAGGTGTTTTTTGTTCTTATAAGATACCAATAATTTTATTAATTAATTTTTTTCCTATTTTAGCCTTGTCATAAAACATTCTATGCTTTGGAATACTGTAATTGGACTTTTAGTCAAAACCAATCTTTTAATCAAAACAATATGAGAATCAAAATCACGTTTTAACCAAAACCAAAGCATTTCCAAAAGCACTGAATTAGAATGCAGTACATGGTTCATGCATGCATTCCTCCAAAAACCATAAGATTCAAGAAAACACAAAATTGATTATTGTTCCCCGTCTAACTCATTTTGTTCTCAGAAAACCAAACCTGAAACGAAACACAAAACAAGTCTGCATGGGATACCAATCCATGCAAATTACGACGGTATGTAATTAAATCAAAACACAAACTGATAACGATTCTTTAATTATTTCGGCACAATTCATTCATGAACATCAAGATCGAAAGCGCTAATTATTCATGAGAGCAAACTTGATCTTGCTGAGGGTACTGTTGACGAGGTTCTTCACTGTAGTCACGTTCTCCATGTTAACGTTCGTCATGTCCACACTGCTATTCACCATAATTTGTAAAGTCATTGTGAGTATCGACCCACCGCTGCCGCCTTCGGATCTTCCCATGTTGTCCCTCACGACCACAAGGCCGGACGGCAGAATCGACATGGTGGTCGAGTCCTCTCCTCTCATGACCGCATTCATCGTCCTGTTGTCCACCGGAGCGTACACCAGCACACATCCCATCGGCTCTACACAAGCTTCTTGAAGAATGGCAAGGCTGTCATTCTCACTATTGTTTGTCTGCCATACGCGCCAAGAAATATCATTAATAAACCCCCTTAAATTATATTTTTGTTTGTATATAAACCCTTTAAACATTTATGTCTCTGCATATAAGTAATAAACAATAAAACTAATACTAAAAGAATTATCTGTGTGAATGTAAGAGTTTAGGGGATCCATGGTAAAATTTAAAAGTTTCAGGAAATTATCTATATATAACAGGAAGTTCAGGGAATTATGTGTAATTTCGCCTAAATTATACATCATGTCTTAATGATCTATAGAATATAGAGAAATAGATGTGTCAAATATATATATATATATATATATATATATATGAATATACACACACACACATACCTGAATAACGGATAAGTAGTTTCCAGGATGAGTTCCAGTTGAGATGCGTACAACTTCACTCTCCGAATTTTCATGGCAAAGAATATCCCACTGCAAAGAATATCCTCCGACATAATTCAAACCACATTTTCTAGATTTATTTTTACAGTTTTTTGTTAATAAAATTAACTGTGTTGGGATTAGAGGATTAAAGATATATGTATACCTGGAATCGTCGAGTGACGTCACGGAGGAAGTGAAAGACACGATGGGGAGAAATAGAGAGCCAGAGAGGGGCGGCGGCTGTTAGAGTCATACCTTGAGGCTGACCTGTTTCGAGGTTGTTGCGAACGAAAGTTCTGACACCAAACTCATTGTCCTCGCTGATTTGTGCAACTTCTTGCTCCCTTCCAGTCTTGTTCATGCTTATCACTGTACAGAAGCTCTTTAACATTCGATGCCCTAGCTTCATCAGGCTTCTTCTTCCATCCGGTATGCTCATCACTGAAGCTGTAGCTTCATCAATAGGAATCTGACGGCTTATGGTGTAACCAATTCTCTCACACATTCTCTCAAGTGCCACAGCCCATCGTTGAGCTCCATAAGCAACACCACTAAACATAAGATTCCTGAATAGCATGTGCACTATTAGGGCTTGGTGCTCCACTTCCACATGTTGCACCCAAGTAACCTAATACATTAATTACACAACAAGCTCAATTAATTATACAATGAGTTACATCCAGGAGGGGAAATTTATCTTTTAATTCGGATTTAATTCAGTCCAATAGCCCAACTCGATATAATTTAATCCCTGAATTTTTAACTCATTGTCACTTAATTATTATAATTTTGACTATTATAGACTAAAACTTTAGTCCTTAAATCTCATAAAATATATAATTTTATTTTTTAAAATATATAAACTATTTTAAATAGTTAAATTAGAGTGATTAAATTATATCAAGTTAAAATTTATAATATATTACAACTGAATTAAAATTATACGAGGAAGATAGAAATATTAATGTTCTATATATATATATATATATATATGGAGAAATAGGGTTATTTTGTAGGTAGGTAGTAACCTTGGAGAAGCCATTGGAGAGTTCTTGAATCATGCAACCAGAAGGAAGCTTCCAGGAAGAGGCATTATAAGAAAAATCGATGTCGTCGGGGGAATCATACGACACATCAGCTATCACCCATGTTGTCTTGTCCGTTTGGTAACAGTATCGAAGGAACACAAATTCACGAGGTGGCACCAAAGGCGTAAGCATGTGAAGTTCTTCATACATCTGCATCACATATATACACACACACATACATCAACATCACCAAATTATATCCAAAATGCTTTAAACTTAAACACACACACATACCAGTTGCAAGGCTCCATTCCTACTCCCAGGCACACCAGCTTCAAGCACTTTTAATGTGCTTGCTTTTCCAACAATTGTTGGTAACAGATTAGCCCATTTGTCCTAGAAAAATCATTAACAAAATCGAATAAGCATGCATGCATGCATACATACATACATACATACATACATACATACATACATACATACATACATACATACATACATACATACATACATACATACATACATACATACATACATACATACATACATACATACATACATACATACATACATACATACATACATACATACATACATACATACATTAAACCATACTACAGTGTTATTCAAGTTCTAGAACATTCTCAGACAGATATTCGATGTGCTTACAGAGTCTAGAAACATGGGAACCAATTTGAAGGGAGTCAAGTTGACGACACAAGAAGCTTTAGAACATTCGACACGAGCATTGGTGAGCTTCTTGCCGAGGTGATGAGCCCTAGGGAATATCTTTTCATAGATTTCACGATTTGGGAGGAAGAAGAAAGCTCCGTCGGCCTCGCAGGCTGCTTCGGATCGGACCCACAGTGGCTCCTCCACACGGACGAGCCTCGTTAGTTCTTCCATAGCGTTAACGGCTGTCTCCCACATCACTCCCTGCTTGTTTTTGTTTGCCGGTGGCAACATGTTAGTGTTGTCATCAGACATGGGCATGGACATGGACAGGGACAAGCCATGTTCTGATGATAATGATGATGATGATGGAGTTCCTATGCTTAGGAAATTCTTCTGTAACAACAGATCAGGTTTCCCAGCAAACTCCGCTAAGAGCCTTGTCGCCTTTTCATACTGAAATTCAAAACAATTGTTAATTGAACAGAAATAATCAATAAACAAGCATCCAGTCAACTACCTAGTGAATCATATATATATATATATATATATATATATATATATATAATACTATATGTATATACTCCGTTATTTCTTAATATAAGAATTATTTAACTAATTTAATTAGATTAAAGAAGTTAATTAAATTAATTAATACTACTTTCGATCTTTAATATAAGACCCTATTAATTTTTTTTAAGAGAATAAAGAAACTACTTAATTATAACACATACTACGTAATTTTTTTAAACGAATAGTTTATAAATCAAATAAATTAGTTTAATTGAAAAAGATAAATATAGATATTTTAAAATGATTCATTTAGTTTCTTTAATATTTCTAAAAAAATTAATATTGTCTTATATTAAGGCCATGAGGGAGTATGATTTATTTTTTAAAATGTTCTTATTATCTTCCTTAACCCCTTCTTTTTTATTATTATTGATAGAATATTAATATAGATAATTTAAAAAAAATCAATAAATATAAAAAATATGTTTTAATCTTTACTAGGATCAGAGGAGTATTATATCTCTACAAGCCGACATCAAATAGGGTTCAGGCATATTATTAAACTATGTTTAAAACAATATATATATATGTATAATGTACTAATTAATGTAATATTTACCATTCAAAAGATTGTCTTTAATTTCTTCTTGTTTCAACGTTCTAGAGATAGTAAATGATTTTCAAAGAACAAACATTTTTGTAAGAAAAACTATGTAATCATAAATGGAATATATTCTTCCACACACACACACACTATCAAAGAAGTAAACCAGTAATTAATTAATTGATTGAGTAATTAACCTCTTGTTTGAGATAAGCATTTTCTTGAACCAGCTTTTGCAAAGTATGCCTTTGTTGTTGGTCTCCATAGGTGGGACCACCACAAGCAGGGCATGTTACACTCATGAGAACCTCTTTGATTGCTGTGTTCTCAGACTGAATTCTTTCGTTCTCAGCACGAAGAACATTGTTATCAAACCGTTCGTTCAGTGTCTGAAATTTACATACATACAAATTAAACAATTCATAATAATTAATCAACCCTATAAATTCATAAATTAATTACTTGAGACCAAAGTATGACGTCGTATTACACACACACACACACACACACACCTTGGTTTGAGTTCTCTTGTTCTGAAACCAGAACTTTATTTGTTTGGGCTCAAGCCCTAGCTCCCTGCCTAAATCCCTGCGTTGTTCATCATCAGGATGTGGACAGTTCTTGAAAAACCTTCATTTCATAAAACAATCCAACAAAGTAAATGATTAAATTAATTAATTAAATCCCATTATATTTTTTTTTAATTAAGATGGAGTGAGAAGAAAATTATACACAACACAAACAAAACGAGAATTAGAGGCTTTAGATGTATCAAGTTAATTTCACTGTAAGGTGGAAAGATATTCACTTGTATATTCACAAAAAAAGAAAAGAAAATTGAAGATCGGTAAACATTAAACAAATGAGCAATAAATAAATCAATATTACTTGTCGTGTGAGAAATCAGTAAGGTAATGAAGAAATTAAAGAAATGCCTAGATTTGATTTGAACGATCTAAGAGTTAGATTGATACTATAAATTAGACTTGATCAAAATAAATTCATGTCATCAATACTTAGGATTTTTTGTTGTTGCAATAACACAGTAATGATGTTGTAGAAATAGGCTTTGGACTGCCCAAATTATTCTACAATAGACATTTCGTCTTTTATTTGTTACTTTTTAATTTTAATATCTACAATCATTTTTCTAAAATTTATATGTTGAAAAAAATTTCTTCTATTCTTTTAAGGTAAAAGTATTAAAATCATTTGTAATATATATATATATATATATATATATATATATAATTTGGACTATCTAGATCAAATATAAAATGATGGATCTAGATCTATTGATCACTAGTAGCCATTATAAACATTATGAGAGTTCGACATAATATGATAGCGTCATAACAAACATTATGACTCAAACATAAATATGACTTAATATTTAGTTATCCATTTTGGACCATTTAGATCAAATTTGAAATGATCTGTCCAGATCTATTGATCACTGGTAGTCGTAACAAACACTTTTACTCTAACATAAATATGACTTAATAGTTAATTACAGTCAACCTCTTTTAAACCATCTAAATCAAATATGAAATGATCAATCTAGATCTATCGATTACTGATATATAGGCATAATAAGCATTATGACTTCGACATAGATATGACTTAATATTTAGTGTCGATCTCTTTTAGACCATCTAAATCAATTCTGAAATGATCAGTCTAGATCTAGATTGATCATTTCATATTTGATTTAGATGGTTTAAAAGAGGTTGACTGTAATTAACTATTAAGTCATATTTATGTTAGAGTAAAAGTGTTTAGACATAAATATGACTTAATATTTACTATTGATATCTTAAGATTATTAATTGTTAGTATTAGATCTAGATCATTTCAGACACAGATTTTCCAGTGATCCCATCTTTGTTCTCCTCACAAGAGCAGCCACCAACCAAATCTCATGAGGAAATCGAAACCTGAAACTGCCAATCTCTGAGCTCTTGTCTAGGTTCGATTGAAACAAAGAAACAGCTTTTAGACCAAGCAATTAGTCAAGGAAATCGAAGAAATAATCAACGAATTAACCAATCGACAAAACAAAAATTGTTTTGAGAAGAAATAAATTAAATAAAGAGTGATCTGATCTTACTCTTCGAGTCGCGTGATCTGCATAGGAGTGTGACGATGAGCATGCTTCTTTGTTCCCACTGTCTGATGAGAGCTTGCAGTGTTTTGCTCATCCCCAGATCCATGGCTACCACTCCCAACACTCAAAGAAAGATCCATTCTCTCTAAACTCTCACTGAAATACTTGGTCTGCTTCTGGGTTTTCTGAATTAGGGCACGCAATTTTAGAGCATAAACTGTGTCTATATAAAGAGTCCTCACTCTCACTGGGATTCAGATGACAAATATACCTTGGCTGGATTAATGCATTTATGGAAACACTAAAAGGGGGGATTAATTTCTGATTTTAGGGTTCATAATTTGGGTCTGAATTATTATTAGGGTTTGAAGGGTAATTCAAAGTGTTTAATGATTCTTTTCCGTATTCATTGTATTTCATCATTCCCAAGTCCCCCCAGCCTGGTAAGATACATTTGACTAATTAACTGAGAATATGAACGTTAGCTAAAGCATGGAAAATGTGAACTGTTTAGAAAAGTAATATTATATTTCAGACTATTATTTCTTTCCAAATTAAAATTAAAATATATATAACTGTGGGGTTGTTTTAGAAAAGTTAAAATTAATTTAATACATGAAAGTTTGACCTTTCAGTAGCAGTTATACCCTTGGTGACTGTTGTGGGACGCATCTTCTGGGGGAGGTTTATTGCATATAGAACTCTAATAACTTGAGAATATCCATTTCTTATGTTTTACAAAAATTTTACTATGAAAATTTATGATTTGAAAATCTTATCCGCTCCCTAGTCAACTTATGTGGACTCGACTTATCAATTTGTGTACATACAGAAAAAATAGGGTTAAATTATAATCTTTGGTGGCTAATGCAAAGTAAGAAAAAGATTTGAGGCTATATTTGGTATACCAAAATTGATTTGAAAAAGTGAATCCTCATATTTAGATTTTGCTATACTCGAGTTGTTCTCCTAAAATACTCCTAATCCAGTACTTTTGAAGAAATCCAATCCAATTAAATAAAGCCCACACAATATTAAATGATACCACCATGGAAATGATTATCTTTCCTCCCTATAGAAATAGGCTTTGATAACTTTCAAGACAAAACTACTCTGGTATTACTTAAATTAGAATGTGATTTTGATCTGGACCGATAGATTTTTTAATATTCATAACCTCGATCCGAGTCCGTTCCTCCCCACGCACCTTTTGTCAGTGTTTCAACCTACGACAACGACGATAACCCTGCTTATTGCCAATAATGATCTCCCCATATTCCCTCATGGTGGGTATGGTTTAAAGAGAATGGGTAAAGAGGAGAGAAAATTTTTAGGTCTTATTTGTTTCTATCCTCCATTTTTACGTTCTTCTTCAAACAATTCCATAGAATATTTTCTTAGAACAAGTTTTGGAAACAAAAAGTTTAAGAAAAAAATCCGTTTGAGTCATTGTCAGGCCTCAAAATTTGAGTCATGATCGGCATAAAATATGAATAAATTCATATTCCTTAAACCCTATATCACATCCTGAAATTTGAGCTGTGACCGACACAAAATATGAATAAATTCATACTCATTAAGCTTAAAACTTTAAATAAAATATTTAAAGTAGTGATCATAATATATATTACATTTGAATCAAAAGGCAAGTCATCTGTAGGAATTTTGGTATGATCATCTTTGTATAACTAACCTTCCGATAATCCTACAATAGACTGCGAATGTTTCAAATCACTTGCGAATATTTTTAAAATAACCAAAATATAATCTATAAACTAGGTGGAGCATCTAATCTTTAAACAAAATAATACAAGTCTTTCATGAATTTATAATTACATTATAACTAGATATGCCAAAAATAATGCTTCGGATATGAAACGAGGCTCTTCACTACTCAACTAGAGGAATATGATCAACTGCACTATCTGAAGCCCAAATAATCTACTCATGAATAACGTCCTAAAAATATAATTTAAAATACAGAAGTAAACAATTTCAATATATTTAAATGTAAATCATGACATTTTGTAATTAAATACAAATATTTTGGTAAATATTTTATTTTAGGAAAACCATTTGAAATAATCATTTCAAATTAATTCTTTTTTTGTAGGACTTCACAGAACGAAAATAGGTTGGGCACACAGTCTATGAGGGTAACTAACCAATTTGGCGTAGCTTGAGGCCACAAAAACAAGCATTGACACATAGTCTATGAGGGTAAATAACCAAATGTAGCACAAGGCCACGAAACAAGTGCAGGTACAAGACCCATGAATAACAGGTACAGGTACAAGACTTACGAGAACAGGCACGAGAATAAATCCCATAAATAACTGACACGAGTATGAGACTCACAAATATCCATCAAACTCGAGTTTAACCATGGTGTACTAAGGACTAATAGTATTGCTATTAGTAACCAGCGTTCTATATTCAATCCTTTCTGAAAATCTTTCTATCATGCGTGGTGTTTATTTAGCATTTAGCGATCACAATATTTTCCAATGTAACAATTTTCAGTAAAAATACTTCATAATTATGAAGCCCTAGCATAAAATTTAAAATAAAATATCAAGAGATTTATTTAAAGCATATGGAACAATTATTCAAATTATAAAATTCACATAAGAATATCTCATTGAGGAAATCAATTTAATATAACATTTATAACAATCTTTTTCAAAACTTTTCTTTATTTGTTTTCATACATAAGCATAATCATATAATGAACCAAGTGAAAAGAAACCAATAATATAATTCAAAACTATCAAATCATATAACCATGTCTTTATAAAATCATACTTAAAATTTAACACTTTAAATAGAATATTTCAAATAACAATTCATTAGTAAAAATATTATTTTTAGGGGACGTTATTCACTCATATGCAATAATCCGATATAACTTACTCTTGCTATATTTTTTAAAATGATATTCTCTCCTTATTTTCCTAAATTTTCTGAAAATAAAACATTCCATACAAAATTACTATTAATATGTTTTATACCAAACATGAAACATGCAATCATAACTAATAACCTCCCAAAAATTTCACTTTTTATTTCACCTTTCTTCTCCATAACCCATAAGGGATAAAATTTACATTTATGTCCATTTCCCTTAACTTGTTACATACACACCAATTTCCCTATACCATTTAATTCCAACAATCCACTTTCATATATATATATATATATATATATATATACCGACCCATATTTAATTGAAACAGGACTTATCCAAATTTCATATTCTTCTATATAACTCTACACCCATAAGTAGAAGAACTCCTCAAATATCCTTCCTTTTACAACATACATTAAAACCCAAATAAGAGTATCTTAGGTCCATTTTACCTTATTACAACAGCCCAAACATTTGCTTAAAATCACTATAAAAAAATTGACTTTCAGCGGCGACAAAAGTCACCACTAAAAGAACACAAGTCGCCACTAAAAACCTTTAGCGACGACTTTTTGTTGCCGCTAAAAACCTTTAGCGGCAAATTTTTATCGCCGCCAAGTCGTCGCCTATAAGACTGTCGCATATAAGCATCAGCGGCGACAATTGAAAGTCACCGCTAAATGTCAAGTGTCGCCGCTGAAAGTTTAACAAAAAACCCAAACTCGCCACCAAAGGTAAAGTATAGGCGGCGACAAATGTCGCCGCCTAATGTGGAATCAACGGTCAATAATTACTTTTAAATTCTTTTTCCTATTTTTTTTAAATAAAAACTTGTAATGGGCTTATAAATATATAAATAAAATAATAAATAATTAAATAAACTAAAATCTAATAACATTAATGAATAATTCACATCATTCTTTCAAATATCATAGTACATCAATTAATAAGACATATTTAAAAATAAAATAAAAATATTGATCATAATCTTTTAATAATTGAACTCCAATTATTTGAAGGGTTTTTAGCTTCAACTTGATTGTCCTTTACTCTGACTACATCTTAGTTGTCTGCTGGTTCTCCTTCTTCAAATTGTTCTGCTTCCTCCTCCTCCTCCTCATCAGCTTTATCTTCTTCAACTTCTTTTGCGGCATCTTCTACAACTTCAACATCATTCAAAATTTCAGGAGGCTCAGCAAGGAAAAGAAGACCAGACATATCTTACAATTACACAACTAAATAAGTAAGTACTCACTGTAAAAAAAGAACCAAATTGAACAACCCCATGAGGAAGCACATGAATAACCACTTATGGAACAGTATGGTGAAATTTATTTGTAGCAAAATTTGGAGAATAAAGATAACCGCAAACCTGCATTCTAGCCAAAAATTGATGGTGCACTTCATTTTATACCTAAGAAAAAGGCACGAATAAAAGAAACGAAAATAAAATTCGCAAGTACATATGCTCCAAGTCTATCCCTTCCAGGGAAAAGGAAAAGATACTATTTACTACTTCAGCACAAAGGGGCTAAGCTCATATGATTTCCATTATAAGTTGACAAGTTCATCATCATCTAAATTACCAAGAATTTGCCTACAAAAGCAAGGAAATGCCACAGAATATTTTTATTCCTCACAAGGAAGTTACACACATACATGTACTCTAGCTAAAGTGATGCCAACCTTTGCGTGAGAAAGATAGATTACCATATTAACATATCCCCATAGGAAGGAAAAAATGGTTTTTTTCTTATAGTACAAGAAAATAAGATCGAATAATGATGGATCAATCAGCTCCCTGATTCTGTTCTTCTTCAACAATGGTTTTGCCTGCAAAATTCATTACCCACAAACTAAGAGAACTTCCCAAATAAGCTTATGTAAGGGCTCTCTTTTTTCACAGGGATACATACCCATAAAATAAGGCTTTGCTTTGAATAAATTTCAGAAACATTTCAATCTAATCCTTTTACTGTATTGAACTATTGCAAGCAGAGAAGCCAATGCTATACCTAATACACCATGGAGGTTTTCCTTGGAACCTAGTAATGCAGGAGAACGAGAGAATTAATTAAAGTTTTTATCAAAACTAAACAGTAATTTAATCATTTGTGGGAGGAAATAATTGTTAAGCATATATATATATATATATATATATATATATATACCGTGAAGTATTGAAGCTAAGCTTCCTTTTTCAGAGAATTGAAGAACAATGTGCATGCCTCCTTCAACGCCATAGCCTACTAGTTTTGCAGTATTGGGATGATTAACGTGTGCTATTATGCCAAGTTCTGATTAACACCCTTTGTAAACTTCAGCATACCCACATTTCCCAATGAGGTTTTCTGCAACCAAAACAGAGGTGAGTTTTTTCACACAAGAAAAAAAATCAAATTTTTTAAGAGTGCATTATTATTAATACGTGCCTTGACTAAAGGAACTGGTTGCAAGTAGAATTTCCCTGTAAGTGAAGATCTGCCATGGTGAATTGTAGAGAGAGGAATCTGCACCCACGCGAGAACTTGGAAATATTGTCTCTCTCATGCTTCTGCGCATTCTCTTAGACAGCTTGAAGACACTGAGAGGAGGAGGATTCATGGTGGCGGGTACGGGTATGGGTACGAGTTCATTCTGCTCATTCTCCTATGAATCTTCTTAGGATTACGACAGCCGATCTTGCAGAACACAGCATAATACCATTGATTCTGGCTGCACAGAGTCTTCAAGGCTTCTTTCAATAACACGCACAGCAATGTCACAAACAAAGAAAAAGAGAAACCCCACGCTTTAGTCTAGATCTGTGTTTAAGTGCTTCAATATTTACTTATCTTAGCTAAATTGACCATAAACCACTCAAAATCTCAAGTTAAATCAGTGACCCAGTCCAAAATCAAAAGAGCAAAGGAGACGGAGCTAAAGACGGAGTCAAAGAGTTCACCTCAGGAGGTCGACGGTGCTACGAGTTTTATCCCCGGTATCACAAGCTCGTCCCTCCTCTGACCACTCTTCTGACGCTCCCATTCTGGTTCTAGAATGTTCGAAGATGATGATGAATGAATGAGAAGAAAGTGAAAGAATTGAGGTGATTAAAGGGGAAGAGAAGTCACGGGGCAAAATAAATTGACCTTCAGCGACGACAAGAAAAAGTCACCGCTGGAAGTCTTACTTTTATCAAATAATTTTTAAAAATAATCCACTTAATAAAATAATGAAATTTCCCCCCAATAACTTCTTCAACTTATTAGAGAATTTTTATAAAAGTTTTTGGGTAAATAATAACTTCTAACTATTTTTCTTAAATTTTCTAAGAAAATAGGCTTTTAATTCCTAAAAAATAGCTATTAAATCATTTGGATCTCTTTTGAGAAAATAAACTCTTTCATAATTTTCTAAGCCCTAAGATACACATTTTATGAATTTTTTGTTCAACAGAGGATATATACAACAGTAATTAAGAATATATGTATGTATTTTACGTCCATTCTTTCTATCACACACACATTAAGAATATATGATCTCTTTCACACACACATCTCCCTCTTTCTATCTCCTCCTCACATTGTCTCTAACACATAGATACTAACTCTCACACTCATTGACACACATTTATAATATATCTATCATGCACATAACCCTGCTTCATCTTCTTATTTTATAGACATTATATTATTATCAGTATAATCTCTCCTTATTATAATAACAAGTGAAATTTTTTCATTTAGTATTTAAAAATAATATTATTCAATAATTTAATTCTATAGTTGCTTAAAACCCCTTCAAGAAGGAAAAAATTTGTATGAACACTTTTAACGGCGACAGTCGCCGCTAAATCACACCTTCTGCGACAACAATTTTTGTCTCCGCAGAAAGGTGTAGACAGTTTTTTTTTTTATTTTTGAGTTTCTGCGGCGACAAGATAAAGTCGTCGCTGAAAGTAAAGTAAGACTTTTAGCAACGACTTTATCTTGTCGCCGCAAAAAGGTGTAGACAATTTTTTTTTTTATTTTTGAGCTTTTGCGGCGACATAAAAAGTCGCCGCTGAAGATCTATTTTCAGCGGCAACTTTTTATGTCGCCACTGAAGAGCTATTTTTAGCAACGACTTTTTATGTCACCGCTGAAAAGTTGTTGCCAAATCAATGACTTTTTGTAGTGAATGTTCCATCCCTTTCATCTACTTTAATTTCAGTTTATCCAACTCCTCTCTTACTTCTATCTCCACACATAACACATATTTAAACAGAATAGAGCAACAATAATACACAATTTCATTTTCACAACGGAGGCTCCATAGAATAATAATCACACACACACTGCTTCAGGTATAACAACGGTTCCACAGTCCTAAAATTTTCCATTCTTCCATCTTCATTTCCTCACAGACTCTCGGCATCCAGTGCACAAAAATGGAGATCAAATTTCCAACTAGCAACATACTCTCACAGCTTCGGTATAGAGGAAAAGAAGAAATTAAATCACCCAACTAAGATATGAATGTTCAATGGAAAGGAAGTGGTTTATGCATACCACACAGCCCCACACGGCAGCATTCTGAAACAACAACAGAGAAGAACGTTGGAGATCTGAGATTGCTACAGTAATAATGGTGGAGCTCCCCCGACAGCGCGTGTCAGTAGCACAGCGTGCAAGTCGACGGCGTCGTGAATGACAGAGGACAATGGCGACGTGATTCTACAGTCACCGATGGACACTCTATCCTCAACTCCAACGATCCATCACTCCTCCTCCTCACCCCCTCTCGCTTTGTTTCTCAGATGAAGACAGCAACTGTAGAAGAGGCGACGGCACCGGTGAGCAGCAACATAGACAGAGGAGGCTGACAGAGGCAAGGAGACGGGATTTCACAGCAACCGTAAGCTCGGTGTCGTGAAGCTTTTCCTCTAGTTTCCCTTTCTCTTGTTGTCGACAGAATGAGAAAAAAGAAGAGGGGTGCAGCAGCTGAAATGATCATAGGGGCATTTTGGTAAATTCACATGGTCTCTTGAAAAATAAAATGTCACTCTAGCTGGAGCTAGGATTCAAACCTTAGACTTATTACTCATAATATAGTCTTTAACTACTCAACTAGCACCTATTACTCATAATATAGCCTTTAACTACTCAACTAGCAACTTCACTTAGAGATAGCATTGCAAGAAAAATATATATATCCTTTAATAACTTAATGTCACGACTGATTATTTCTAAGGTCATTATACCCTAAAATTTAAATAAAATATTTAAAACAATAACCATAATATATATTCTATTTTAATCAAAAGGCAAGTCATATGTAAAAATTTTAGTAGAATTGTCTTCATATAATAGACCTTTCAAAAATTCTACACTATACTACAAATATTTCAAATCACATACCGATATTTTTAAAATAATCAGAACTTTATCTACTGACTAGGTGGAGCATCTAAACTTTAAACAAAATAATATAAGTATTTCATAAATTTATAATTACATTACAAGTAGATATGCCCAAAAATAAATACTTCAGATCGGACGGGAGACTCTTTACTACTCAGCTAGAGAAATAGGGTCAATAGCACTATTTGAAACCAAATAATCTACCGGTGAATAACATCCCAAAAATATAATTTAAAATGCGAGAAGAAACAATTTCACATATTTAAATATAAATAATAACACTTTGTAATTAAATACAATTTTCTAGTAAAACCTTTTATTTAAGAAAATCCATTTAAAACAATAATTTTAAAGCATACTTTTTTAGTAAGACTTCAACAGAATGAAAATAAGTGTGAACATACACTCCATTAGAGTAACTGATCAATCCGACGTGGCTCGAAGTCACAAAGCAGGCGTAGATATGAAACCTATGAATAACAGGTATAGGTACAAGACCTATGTATAATAGATGTAAGAATAAATCTCACAAATATCCTATGAGTATTAGATCCACGAATATCTATCGAGTTCGGGTTTAACTATAGTATACCAAAGACTAACAATACTGCTATTAGTAACCAGTGTTCTATATTTAGTCCTCTTTGAAAATATTTCCAAGCATGCGTGGGTCAATTTAGCATTAAATATCACAACACTTCCCAATGCAAGAATTTCACCAATAATATTTCATAATAATGAAACTCCAGCATAAACATCTAAATAAAATCTTAAAGATTTCCTCAATTCATATAAAATAATTATTTAAATAATAAAATTCACATAAGAATATTTCATAGAGAAAATTAACTCAATATACCATTTACAACAATATTTTTTTTTTTACAAAACTTCATTTATTCATTTTCATACATAAACATGTTCATATAATAAACCAATTGAAAGGAGAACCCAATAATATTAATCAAAGCCATTCATTCATATAACCATGCCTTGAGTAAATCGTACTTAAAATGGACATTTTAAATAAAATATTTTAAATAACAAATTATTATTAAAAATATCATTTTAAATGGGACATTATTTACTCACATGTGATATTCTGATATAATTTACTCCTGCTCTATACTTCGAAATAGTATTCTCTTCTTAATTTCTTAAATTTTCTAAAAGTAAAACATTTCGTCAGTCAATATCATTCATCTTTTTTGTATCAAATACCATTTTCTTTATAACACTTGAAATATGAAACCCAATCTTTAACTCTGGAAGTTGTTAAACTATGCAACCATATTTGATTTAAACAATCTTTATCCAATTTCATTTTCTTACCTATAGCTCAACACCCATAAGTAGAATGACTCCTCAAACATTATTCTTTTTCCAACATATATTTAAACCCAAAGAAGCATAGCCTATGCCCCTTTTTACCTTATTACTACCAAAACATTTAATTAAAATGTTCCATCCCTTTCACATACTTTAATTTATGTTTATCCAAGTCTCCTCTTACTTCTACCTCCACACATAGCATATACTTTGGATGAACAGAGCAACAATAATACGCATAGTTTCACATTCACACCGGAGGCTCCACCCCAGTCTTAATATCAATTATTCATCCACTTCTCACACTTTAAAAATCATTTTTTTATCCAACACCATCATCCTGGCCTCCACACATCACGCCCAGCTCAACAGAAAATAGAAATCACTCACGCAGCTCCAGGTGAACACAGTTTCCACAGACTACACAACTTAAAGCTAGGAACAAACCATGGAAAGAGAGGGATCCATAACTTACCATTCACACACAGCGAACTGTACAGAGAATGGAGTCAGAGATCGAGGGCTGCTACAGTAACGAAAGAGAACAGCGACGAAAGTAGCAACAACGCACGTTGAGGGCGCCCTGGACGAAAGATGACCAACGGCGACGTGCTCCTACAGCAACCACCGATGACCCTCCTTCTCTTCCAATGATGCTCTTTTCCCACTCTCACTCTATTTCTTGGATAAGAACAACAACAGCAGGCTAGTCGACAGAACTAAGCAGAAGAAAAATAGAGTCAAGCTTCCCTGAGCCAAAGCCACCAACAAAGAAGAACAATGGTGGATGAGCTATGGCACGGTGACATGATACAGAACAAAGGAGGAAGAAAATCTTCAAAACTGTTGGATCTGAGCAGTAAGGAAGACCACAACTACTGTGACGATATGGCACCTACAACAGCAGCTCAAACAACGGAGAACAACGATCACAACGGCAACAGGTCTCACGGTCACAAAGCTTCTTCTCTAAACTCTCTTACTGTTGACCAAAATAAGAAAAGGGGGAGGATTGTCTAAAATAGAAATGGACAAAAGGGTATTTTCATAATTTTATGCAATGGCTGGAAAAATAGAATTATACTTTGGCTTGAACTGGGATTCGAACAGAGACCTCCCCTTCATTCCACTATCTCTAATTACTCAACTATCAACTTCACTTGTGACAATACTATAGGAAATAATATATATACCTTATTAACATTGTATATTTATCTATGTATTTTTTAGGGTTATTACAGTCATTATTTTGGAAAATATATCTAAATGGTGAAGTAAAGGGTGAAAGAATGGTCCGATTTATACTACGCAGTCTCTTCTTTAACTTTATAAAATAGAAAGTAACAAAACATAAAAAAGATGTTCGGAAGCTTATTAATTGCCGATGAGAGATCATTCATCGTTTAGCAAAGCTGAGAATGACAATGGGGCCACCAAATGCTCACTAACTACACGAGGTTATATGAAGTATTTTTTTTTAGATGCCTTCAACGTTTTAAAGTATTTTGTTATGCATCCAATACCCTAAAATATTTTTTCTATATACGTTAAGCATCCTATAATATTTTTTTATATATATCCAGCATTTTAAAGTAATTACTAAAAAATATTTTTACATGCTATATATACCTTTATTTAAATGACTTTTTGAGAGTTGACATCAAGATTAAAATTTCTTCTAAAACACAAGAAGTTCATAGTGTCTTGTCATGATTAGCTTATCTAGTCTCGATTGCAATCGGGACAAACACAATTAGGATATGACAAAATGGAGTTTGAAACAGGATAGGACATAGAGCCCAGGTGTCCCAGTTCTACCCCACCCCAAATATATTTATATTTTTTTAAAACAAATTGTTTATTTTAATAATATTGTATAATATTAATATTAATATAGATTTATTTTTTTTGTGAAAATATATTTTAATTAAATTTTTTAAAAATTTATTTATATTAATCTTTTTAAAATTATGGTTGAGACTTCTATTTTGACATTTTTAGTGCGCGACATGACACTTTACAAAAATCCCGTCTTATCATGTTCATTGACATCAGGAAGGGACAAGGATGAGGTCGTCCCGTTAACATTTAATGGCAAAGTTTCTCCTAAAAAATAACATTTTAAGAGTAAAATTGCATGACAAAATAATTTAGTATGTTGGATACATATAAAATAATATTGATGAGTAGCAATTTCATAGTGCTGGATGAGTAGCAAAAAAATTTAGGATACTGAATGTAGCTAAAAAATACTTCATGGTACTATACATATCTTAACCCTTTTCTTAATAATGAAGCATGAATAACAAATAGTCTAAAAAGATCAGAATTTACTTTCTCTGCGCTTTATTCTATTATTCTTTAAATTATATATATATCTATAAAAAATTCCTAAATTATTAATAAAAATAAAAAATTCTGATTAAATCCAAATGAAATAATCAAAACTAAAATCAGGCTTATATTTATCTTCAAATTTTCTTTTTTACCACATAGATATTATAGCATTTTAACAACATTCAGAAATCCTTAATAGATTTCTTGACATGATTAAAAATTTGTTAGAAGTGTAACCTTAATTTAATATTTCAGCTGTATTTAATTAATTAGGATTTTCCTAGAAAACAATTCAAATAGTTCACTCATAATTACTATTATTAATAAAGAGAAAAAGTGTAAAAATATGAGTGGTAATTATTTTTATAAAAATAACAAATTAAAATTTTCTTATTCATTGCATGAGTCTATGTTATTGTTCTAGAGATGTTACAAAGAGGAATCTGCCATTACCCATATGACATATATTTACATATATATATATATATATATATATATATATATATTCAGATGGTATGATGGTCATATAACTAGTCTGTCTCCATTATGGTCTAAGAGCACAAGGATAAAAGGTAATACGAAACCTTGATCCCTACATCCTTATATTGTAAGTTTGTTTATCAGCATAATTAGTTGTTTTTGGAATTGTTTATTTCATTCACCTACAATTATTGGTATTTGAAATATATTAAAATATATTTATAGGATAGAAAATAATAGGCTACCAGTAAGCTCATATATACTTGGAAATGAAGAAGAAGAAACATGTATGTTTTTTCCCTTTTATAGACATAAATATTAATATTGAAGATTTGCTAAAAGTTTATACTTCGGAAGATATAATAGATAAGTTACCAGAAGATGCAAAGCAAATAATTAGTAAAGAATAACCCAATAATATATTAGAGAGGTTAATGGAGTTAGCCAAACCATTAGAACAAAAAATATATGATATAAAAACTGAAATAAGAAATCTTACAAACGAAGTAATATATGTAAAAGAAAATATTGAATAATTATGAAAACTTTAGGAATAGAATCAAGAATAGAGTTAATAGAAGGATATCCACAAATTAATATGTTAAAAATTGCAAACCAATAAAGTGAAAATGAATTACTAAAGAAAAAGTAAAATCTCAAACATTGGATGAAAATATGAAATAAATTAGAATTATAATTGAGCAAATAAAAAAGGGACAAGAAGTTACGAATAAAAATTTGTGAACTATATTTGAAGAACTGCAAAAAAAAAAATAGACTTAAAAAGGCAACAAGAAAAATTAGGAAATCAACAAATAATAGTAAAAGAAAAAGAAAAAATAAAGGAAGTAGATAGCTGGTCAAATAGGATCTGAGACAGTGATTTATTTAGAATATTGAAACCACTAGCAGAAAAAGAAAGAAAGCAAAATAATTATTCTATAAATATGATGAATGTAGTAGACACTACAGAAAACGGGTTTTTGGCAACGTCCTTTTAGCAACAACAAAAAGAGTCGCTGCTAAAAATAACTTTTAGAGGCGACATTTGAAAGTGAGACATTCAGCAGAGACATACTTTTATCGCCGCGACTTTTGTTGTCTCCGCAGAAGGTCAGAAAAATGAAAAAATTTTACTCCACTTTTCTGCGGCGACACTAAATATCACTGCAAAAGGTAATAGTATCTGCAGCTATACTTTTTGCAGTGACAATTTTTTGTCACTGCAGAAGGTGTGATTCAATAGTAACTTTTGTATCCTTCAGCGGCGACATAAGTTTGCATACATTCTTCCCACATCTCAAAGGACCATGAAGCAACTATCTAATATATAAAAAATTATTATGATGTCTACGAAAGAAGGAGATGAAGCAAGGATATATGTATGAGAGAGATATTATAAATGTATGTCAATGAGCGTGAGAGTTAGTATATGTGTATTAGAGACAATGTGAGAGAGGAGATCGAGAGAGGGAAATATGTGCGTGTGAGATCGGGAGAAAGAATAGACGTAATATATATACGTTCTTAATTACTATTGCATTTGGCCTTTATTGTTGTATTTCATATAACATCCTAACTTTTATAAGAAGGATTTATAAGGTATTTTTGAGTTCAAGAATATTTTTCTGAAATTTAAAAAATGAAATTTTAGAGAAATAATAAAGGAAAGAATAATTATTAAAAATATTTTGAAGTTAAGAAAAATGTAGGAAAAAATCATAAAATGAGTATTTTAGGGCTTAAAAATTATGAAACAATTTATTTCCCCAAAAGTCACCCAATTGATTGAATAGTTATTTTTCGGGAATTAAATGCCTATTTTCTTAGAAATTTTAAGAAAAATAGTTAGAAATTATCATTTGCACAAGACCTTTTATACAAATTGTCTAATAAGTTGAAGAATCTATTGGGGAAAAAATTTCATTATTTTATTAAGTGGATTATTTTTTAAAAAATATTTGGTAAAAGGAATCCTTTCAACGGCAACAAAATGGTCGCCGCTGAAAGTCTTTTCAGCAAATGTCGCTGCTAAAGACCAATTTATTTACCTAGTTGAGATTCACTTCACTTTACTCTGCTCCTCTTTTCTATTTTTTGCTTCTATGCCCTAGCAGAGTGTCGGTGTCCCTCATCACGAGCTCACGGCTACCCTTATGGTGGTGCGCTGTATCACAGCCTCACAGTCAGCTCTCGCTTGTTGCTGCTGCATCTTCCAGTAGTATGGTGCTCTGATTGTTGGCTTCTCACCCTACACCAAAGCCCAATTACATCGGCTTCATCTCCATATCGTGGAAGTTACCATGCACCATCGCCTTGTCTGTTGAAATCGACGCTGTGAAGGGTTGATTTCAAAAAACACCTGGTTTCTTCTGCTCTGTAATGGACGCCGCGAAGGTTTGAACCACTGTCACAGGTGTCTCTATTATCGCCACCAATGATATCATTAACGAAGAGATGAAGCTTTTATTAGGTATTATATTTGTTTCTCACACTTCATCTGAGTTGATTCTAAAATTTTCTCCTCTTCTTTCCTTGTCAAGTTTACTAGTTGAACAGTTGGCTTTTGTCTTCACCTAATGGTAATTTATTTTCGTTTTGCCCTGCCCTTAGTGGCTCTCATCTGTTACCATTAGCATCTCCAAATTTTCTCTGGGGTGCCTTTTGTCAAATCGGTATGAACTTAGTTGTTGACACAGCATTTTGGATTGTAGTTATAAGTTAGGAATGGTTAAGGTGAAGTAGATATCTCTAGTGTGGTATCATCTGATTGTTAATATTTTGAAAAGTATATTTTTCCAAACGCCCAAATTGATTCTGTTTGAATATCTCTAATATTTCTGTTTGAATGCTAAATGCTAATTGGAAACAAATTATCATGCTTCTCGCTGCTGGAAAATATCTCGCTGCTCTCTAATCTTTTGGGTTGTTGTTCATAATAGATGTTTTTTAGCTGTAAATTTGCCAATGTGAGAACTTGCTTGTGGATCTTAAAATATGTTGTTTTATGCCTCCCACAAGTTTTCATTTTATAATGGAAATTTATTAATCAAAAGAATCTAAGTCTAAATATTAGTATAAAATTTCTGTTTAAAAATTTTTGTATCATCTTTGCAAGGAAATTTCATTGCTAAATAATGTGACATTCCATATTAGAATGGATAACAATTGTGGAGAATATATGATTAATGGAACCTGAGTCAATCCAAAAAATGCATTTATCAACAATATTCGCATTCTTCTAATATGGAATGACTTACATTATCATTCTTCAAAGAATGATTAACCGTTTCTAATTCATTATTAAGAATCATGAAAGACATGCATTATATTTCGATAAGGAGCAAGTTGTCTTACATGGGGCATCGACACTTTCTTCCACAAAATACCCGTGGCATAAAAATAATGTATTATTTGGTGGTAAAGAAGAGCATATGGATCCACCAGTTCTATTGACTAGAGATGAAGTGCTTAAGCAACTTCAACACTTAGGTAATGTGTCATTTGGCAAGAGTACAAAATGAAAGTGTTATGACCTAGGAATTTTAATTAATTAACGGATATAGGTATATTCATTTCAGAATATCTCGCAGTAGAATGCGTTAGCTGGATGGTTCAAAAGGCGGAGAGAAAAACACTTTGCCCGTGTTCGAGTCCTGGCCAATGCAAAGGGAAGTGTTTTATTTTCTTTTTCTCACTCACAAAATTACCAAAATGCCCCTCCCCTCCCTCTTTTAACTCTGCAGTCGCCGTACCCCTTCACCATTTCTCTTCTGAATGCTCGCGGCGTTGCAGACGAAAATCAGCAGGAGCAGGAAGGAAACTTCACGCTATCGATGCCGTGTAGTAATCCGCTCCAATGTTCTGTCAGTTTCCCCGGTTAGTCGTCGCCGTTGAGTCATCACATCAGTTAGAAGCCGCGGTCCTTATGATAAATGGAGCCTGTGAGGGAAGTCTGGGGGGTCGTAGTCAGTGGAAAAAGGGAGAGGAGGGTCAAAGCTGTTGTGAGCCACCGTCGAGGTCAGTCATTGTCGCCGTTGTGCTGTTAATAGGAACTGCCATCGTGGTGTTAGATTAGAGCATTGTGGCTTCCTGGGTATTCAGTCCCTTCTCGACAACAGTGAAATAATGTGATTGAGGGAAGGAAATAGAAAGAACATAATTGGGAGCGACGGTGGACAGGGATGAAGTTTGTTAGCGGCGCCGGAGATAGAGCTGCAGAGTTGTTGGCGATGGAAGGTAAGTACCCGACTCTGTCTCTGTTTATTATCACTGGGATTGGAAATTGTGATTAAAAGAGGAAACAAGGGATTGTTGATATGCAACCATTTCTGTTTAGTATGTGTGATGTCGTGGGATAAGGGGACTTGGACATTGTAAGCCGTGTGTATGTAAATATGTTTATAGGCTTAAATGCCAAATGTTATTCCTGTTGTGCGTGTGTCTAAGCAGGGTGTTGGATTGCTGTGTCCTGTTTAAGTATGTGTGTGGGTGAACCTTGAGGAAAGAGGAACAGAAGTCTGTTGCTGTGTGGGTATTGTGGCAGTTTGGCTTGGTCCTTTGGATTGAGAAAGAATGGTGGATGCTTGAGTTGAGGAAATCTCCATGGATTTGAGACCGTGCGTGGTAAGTTTTTGGAGCTTTCTTCCTCAATTGTTGTGTGAATGTTGCTGCTGTAGATAAGTATATGTAGGCTGCTGTTTGGATATGTGTGTGTGAGACACTGGCGCTGCTGTGAATTTAAACAGTATATGCCTATATATATGATGATAGATAACAGAACAAAATTAGTAAATGTTGAAGCTGCTGTTTGACCACCGAATTGTATAGAATATATATATGCATGGGCTGCTGCTGCCATGAGGAGTTAGACAATAAATTATACTTGGTGCTGTTGTTGGTGTACATGTATGTGCGTAACTTGTGATCTTGGTTGATATTTATATATATAAAGTTGAGGTTTAAATGATAAGTAAAAGTGGTAATGAAATTAGCAATTGAGATGAGATGTCATGGTATTATGGATGAATTTTGTGAAAGAAGAAATTGGAGAATAGTTTGGTCTTAAGTGGAATCTGAATTAAGGGTGTAATGTAAATTAGGCTTGTGGACAGATTTATGAATGTATAATGGATTTGAGAAATTGACAGCAGTGAATTAATGGAATTAGTGAATGAAGAAGAAATTTAGAGCAATAGTTGGTATTCTTGGGAATTTAATTCATATGTGTAGCATATATTAGTTGAAGGAAAGAAAGGGGTTCTATTACTATGCATGTGCGTATGTGCTATTATTTTGGCTTAATGTATAGTTATATATATTGCTGTTGTGTGCAAACTGAATTTGGATTTAAGTTTTGGAAAGGAAGAAATATTGGGAAAAAAAACAACAACTATGTTTTGGCATTAAGTGAAATGTGCTTAAATTGAGATTGTTGCTGAGTTGTGAATTGTGGTTCAACTGGTTTGACATTTAGGCAATTGTTGAGTTATGAGTGTTAAGTTGAATGGAAGAATATGATATTGGTCGAAACTTTTAAAATTAACCATGGTTATAAAGTTTGGATTTTTTTTCATATTTAAAGGCAAGGGTTATGTTCAAGGATTAGGATTGAATAAGTGTTTGCCTTCATGATTGGTTGTGGTTTAAGAATGATGAATTTTTGTTGCAATGTTGATTAGAATGTTAATATATGGTTTCGGGATATCAGGGAATTGAGAACTGAGAATAATCAAAAGTGATCGACTGAAAAGAGTAACTGTTTAGGAGCGTGACAGGTGAGTGAATAACGTTCCCTAAATATTTACGTTTTCAAATGTATTGTCATTTCAAATGTTGAATTTCAAATATGAATTACGAAAAGCAAGGTTTACGAAAGTATGGTTTGAATCGTTAGAAATGATTTTCTTTCAATCGATTTACAAAAGATTACGATTATGCATGAAAATGGATAAAGAGGCTTTAGAAAAAGATTTGACAGTGAACTGATGTTATTCATGAAATATTCTTACGTGAATTGCATATGTTTTTACAGTAACTTGATTTTGAATGTTCATGCTGGGGGTTTTGAAATCCAAAGTGGCTTTATCAATGATTATGGTATTTGAAACGATTGAGATCATTACATGTGAAAAGGACCCCACGCATGATGGAAATATTTTAGGACAGAATACAGAACGCTGGTTGTTAACAGCAGTACTGTTAGTCCTTGGTGCACCTTGGTTACCCGAGCTCGATAGATTTCACCGTGGGTTTTATACTCGCGAAGGATAGTGGATGAGCTACCAGATTTTACCGTGGGTTTTGTACGCGCGAAGGGTAGTGGATGAGCTACCAGATTTCACCGTGGGTTTCATACTCGCAAAGGGTACTGGATGAGCTACCAGATTACACCGTGGGTTTTGTACTCGCGAAGGTTAGTGGCCTTGAGCCACCGACAGTTAGTGGCTTCAAGCCACGAGAATAGTTAGTTACCCTCGTGGACTGTGTGTCCACGTCTGTTTTCGTTCTGTTGAAGTCCTACGGAAAGATTATGGTTTTGAAAGGATTGTTTCTAAACGATTGATTTGAATGATTATTGCAGATTGATTCGGAAAGGTTATTTCTGATTTATTTGAAATGAAAATTTCAAATTGTTATTTTCTTTGAGAAACAAAGGTTTACAGAAAGGTTTGCATCAAATTACGAAATATTATGAAATACATTTCAGCATGATTATGCATTGTTGACTTCCGCATTCTTTTAATCATGTTTTTGGGACGTTATTCATGAGTAGATTATTTGGCCTCAGATAGTGCAGGTGACCCTAGGCCTCCCGCTGAGCAGTGAAGAGCCTTGTCGCAGATCCGAAGTGTTATTTTTGGAACAAGATTGATTTTAATCTTTATTAAGTACTTGTGTTATTTTGGTAAGAAGGTAAATGCTCCACATAGACCTTAGAAATGATTATGTTATTTTAAAAAAAAACGTTATGGAAACTTTAAACGTTGTATTTGAGGTTTGAGGCTTTCGAAATATGAAACTATTCATATTCCGTGCCGGTCACAGTCCAAATTTTAGGACGTGACAGAAAGCGTCATACACATAATAATGCTTAGAATTGGAGGAAAAGAAGTATTTTTTTACAATTGCCTTACTGGAAAAACTTGCTAATACGGCATAATCTTGATGTGATGCATATAGAAAGAAATATTTCTTATAACATTGTGTGCACGGTGATGGATTTGGGTTGAAAGATGAAGTACACAATTAAAAGTATGTACAACTTGATGGACTTAGGTATTAGGAGTGATATGCACCCAGTTGAAGATGGTAATAATGTTTCTATTCCTCTTGCCCCTTACACATTGTCTCCTAAGAACAAACAATCCCTTTTAAAATTCTTGGCTAACTTAAGAGTGCCTGATACTTTTTCATCTAATATTTCAAGATGTGTCAACATTCAGGAGCAAAAATTGTTTGGTTTGAAGTGTCATGATCACCATGTGTTATGCAAGATATCTTTCCAATTGCAATACATGAGTTATTACCTTTTAAGATGTGTGAATCAATTATAGAGTTGGAAAGATTTTTCAAAAATCTGTGTTCAAAGTCTTTGTCTTGTGAAGTACTTGACAAACTCTAAAGTCAAATAATATTGACATTATGCAAGTTGGAGATGATCTTCCCACCTGCTTTCTTTGATGTGATGGTTCACTTGCCAATACACTTGGCATGGGAGGCAAAAATTGCTAGAGCAGTTCAATATCGTTGGATGTATCCAATAGAAAGGTAACATTCGTCAATTGCATTGTATATTTATAATTCATAATTATAGAATGTTAATTACTTTTAATGCATTAAGTATTTGCGGACACTCAAATTATATGTTCGTAATAAAGCTCAACCTGAAGGATCAATTGCAGAAGGATACTTGGCAGATGAAAGTCTCACGTTCTGTTCAAGATATTTGAAAGATTTTCTTACAAAATTTAATGTGCCACGTAAGAATGATGACACCAATGATGATATCGACCCTGAGTTTACAATATTTAAGAAAAATGGTCAAGCTAGGGGCATTGTGAGTCAATTTCTCCTCCCTATGAAGAATATTGTCAAGCAAGAATGTATGTGCTACAAAATTGTGAACAAGTTTGGCCATTTATGGAGTAAGTTGCCTGACTCAAGAGCAAAAATGTACTTGTCATATTGCATTTTTATCTTATTGCTATGAAAATTTGTAGGGAATATACAACAGAGCTTGAAGCCCATAGATCAAGGAGTGAGCAAAGCCAATATGAGTTTCCTCAATAGTTTTGTTACAAGTAAGTTATAACATTTTAAGCCTTAGTATTTCTAGCAATTATATTTATATAAAATATCTAACACATGACTTTTGTCCTAAAAGGTGACATCATTGTCTACACAGAGCCATGTCAGTGATGAACTCATAAGTTTATCAATTGGTCCATTGATGATAGTGAATCGCTATTCGATGTTCATAGGCAATGGATTTCATTTTCACACAAAAGACCGTGCAATAGGAAAAAAAACCCTAAAACAGTGGTATCCTAGCTAAGGGTGATGACACTAATGCTGACAAAAAATATTATGGTGTGTTATAGAATATTTATGAGTTGTCTTACATAGGCAATAAAAAAGTATACTTGTTTAAGTATCATTGGTGGCATGTGGCTCATTATGACAAAGGATATAAGGTTGATAAGTACGGGTTCATAAGTATTAACACACGATATTCATTACAAACGAATGAACCATTATTCTATCATCTCAAGCTGAGCAAGTTTTCTATGTGGATGACATTGTTGCACCCGGTTGGCTCATTGTTATCAAAACAAACCCACGTGACTCATTTAAAGTACCAACTGACAATGATATTGATGATAGTGAGGTCAACAATTCTATGGTTGATAAAGAACCTTATCAACAGTTAGTGGTAGACTTAAATATTTACCATGCGAGTCCTACACAAGTTGATAATATTATCATGAACTTATATACAGAAGCTGGACAAACATAAACCTTAGCTCAAGGAGAACCATCACAAATACATAAAAATAATGCCATTAATACTAGATTTAGTGATGAAGGGGATTTTCTTGACGATTTTTATAGTGATATTGAAGAAGAAAGTGACATAGAAACTGAAATAGAAGAAACAGATGAATCAGAAGACATTGATGGAAGTGATAGTGCGACGGAAGATTCAATTGAATGAAATTAATTGATATGGTAGATTTTATTAAATGAAATGCATATTTTTGTAGAATATGTCAGTATTAAAGAGAGGTCGAGATGGAAAAAAATCTTTCTGCTACATCTAATGACAACACAAATAGCCGAGGTACATGCTCTACACCTCAATCAAGACATGTTATTTCACCTCTATTACTACAACAGCAACTTTAGGAAATTCCTGTCAACTCTCCTCCTACTTCCCATACTCAAAATAGTAGTGCAGGTAAGTTTGCTTTAATTTTATAATAATTGATTTACATCGCATGTAACAGTTAATTGTTCTAATTAAATTTTAATGATAGGCTCTTCTACTGCAATCAATAAGTGCATAGGAGTTTATAAGTCTATTAACGTGAATTTGAGGACTGCACAATGAGCAAAAATTCGAGTCAAATTTTTAGATTCCATGTCAAGAGCAATCGGTCCAGAAGCAAGATATTTTTCTAATTATTGTGGTTTAACTCTTAGAACCACAGTCTCTTTTAGGGATGGTGAAGGTAGCTGGAAGAATATTTTTAATAAATATAGTCATAATATAATTTTAAAAATAAAGGTATTATTTATGTCAATTTTTTATACTTATTTTAGTTTATTTATATTATTATATAAAGTTTTTATATTTATTTATTTTAGGATAAATTTGAACATGCTGATGTAATTACTGAAGAAAAGTTTCATATAGATATATCAAGTATTTTACAAAATACATTCAGAAATTAGAAGAACAATCTATACTCTCACTACAAGAAATATGAGACTGATGAGGATAGGTTGGCTGATTCTCCTCAAACTATTAGTTTTTAAAATTTGGAGTGGTTATTAATATATTTTAAGTCTGACATATTTAAGGTATCTCACTATCCTTCTAAATAAATTATATTTTTTCAATTGTTAAATTCTTATTAGTTACTATATTTTGTTGTAGAACAAAAGTGTAAGGAACACGATAAATCGAGAAAAACAAATGACTAAACATACTTGTGGTCCACGATCATTTGCAGAGATTGAATATCCTACAGTAAGTTCAAGCTATCGCCACTATTATTTAAATTGTCGATCTTTTTTTTAAATCTAATCTTTGTATTTTTTTGTATGTTATTATTTTGTATAGAGATCCTACTACTGGACGACATATTCCTCCTAACCAGCTGTGGGAGATAACGTATACTAGGAAGATATTAGATGGACAAGTAGTATGGGCTGACCCACACTTTGAACAGCTTCATGTACGTATTGTTATTTAATATCTTATTTTGATTAAGTTTTATTTTTAATCTAATAGTTTTATGTTTTTATTATAGAGTCATATGTACAAACTTTCTCAACAACAAGACCAAGATTTAGAGAGTGATGCTCGAATGACGTCCGAGGAAATATTGGCGATAGTTCTTGGTTAGAGGTCAGGATATGTAAGAGAGAAAGGGTTAAAGCGAAACCTTCAAGGAAGAGAAATCGCCCTCAATCTACTGATAGTTCAGTTGTGGAGAGTGTGCGTACCCAATTGCAGGAGGAGTTTGATATAAGAGGAGAGAGAACAAATAGAGGTTGAGCGTGCAGTAGAGCGTGCAAAGATGGAAGAATAGTGTGAAAAGATGCAACAAGAGCGTGTGCAATTTGAGTAAAGACTAATGGAACAAATGAAGCAAAAGATACAAGCTCAATTCGCTGCCTTAATGCAAAAGGAGTAACCACATGCGACTATTTCTAGTCATAGTATTAGACCTTCTACATAAAATTTATGTATAAACTAAACAATTTTATTTTAATTTTAAATATGTTTAAATAATTGAACTAATTTGATATTTCAAAATATTTATTAATATTATTATATTATGATTTATTTAGTTATTTATCATTTATTATTTGTTATTAAATTATATTTTTTTCATATCACATAAATTATATACAAAAATTTAAAAAATAATATTAAGTTTAGGCGGCGACAAATATGTTGCCGCAGAATCCGCTTTAGGCGGCAACTTTCAATTGTTGCCGCTAATATGTATAGGCGGTGACAAAATGTCGCCACTATAAGGATTCAGCGGTAACTTTTAAACTTCGCCGCTGAAAATAATTTTTTTTGTGGTGAGAAGACTTACATATATAGAAGAAATAGAGGAAATAAGGGGAAGAGAAGAAAAAGAAAATATGGAAGAATTATAAAAAGAATTTAGTTATATTACAAATATAGGATATCCATGAGCACAAATAAATATGCCACATGCGATAAGTAGTCAACAACAATTTAATCCCCCAAATATAAATAGCTAAGACTATCAAATAAATGCTACTGCATCAAGCACAATAACTAATAGAGAAGTTAATAGAGAAGAGGAGGTTAAAAATTATTATTTATATCATTAAGAACTACTGAAATCATCAGAAGATATAACATTACTATATTTAAAAGCTCAACTAATTTACAATTCACACCAACACCACTAGAACAATATGAAACTAGACAAATACGAACTCAAGAATAAGGTTAGACTTAAATTGTAACTTAGATAATAAAAAAAGACTAGAAGAATAGACGAAATTAATAACACTAATAAGAATAAATATTGATAACTAAATAACTAGTATGCTAGTAGAGGCTAGTTTTGTAGAAAATTTATAAAATTGGTGGAAAAGTAGTAAGCCACATGAATTTAGAGAACAAACAAGAACTATTGCAAGGCCATATACAAATAGAAAGGAATTTTATGCATTGTTAATAAGACAATATGAACAGATATTAAGAAATAAGTTTATATAAAGGAGTGAAGGAGCAAATGAAACAACAAATTAAAATAGAAAAAACTAAGTCAAAAATGAACCAAATAAATATATGTTCATTAATTAGACCCCAAATATTTAAATCAATATATCTATGAATATAAAAATATATTATTATGAGGCAAGGTTATCAACTTATGAACAACAAAAGTTTTAAATGGAATTATTATATAGAAAATTGCCAAGACTAATCTCAGAAACCATAATAGAAGAATATAATAAAGTTATTCGTGAAAGAGGTGATTTAATAACATTCATAGATGCTATCACATAAATGTTAACAAGTTTAGAGAAATATGAAATATTATAAAAGCTAATGAAATGATATTAAAATGTGAAGAATTAGAAACACCTCATAGGAGATGTAAACCAGAAAAAAATAAGAGAAAAAGGAAAGGAAAACAAAAATATAGATTCAAGAAGTATCCAGTTATATAAAAAGTATAAGCCTATAAAGTATTTCAAAAAAGGAAGAAAGAAAACAAATTATAATAAAAAATCAATAAATATAAATGTTACAATTGTAAAGCAATAGGACATATATACACTAAATTCCCAAAACCAAAAAATAAAAGAGTAATGGATATACTAAAACAAGCTTATGAATATGACCTGGAACCTCTATAATATAATGAAAGTAAAGACAGTAAAATAGATGAATTAGACATTGAAATATATAAATTAAAGATAATAACTGATACTTAGGAGGAAGATTCTAAAATTTCATTTATTGAAGAAGAATACCAAATCAATATGATGAATGCGATAAATAATGAAGAAGTTGATAATCAGAATATGAAGAATATAGAGATACATATGAAAGAATAAAAATAGAAAAAAGAATAATCTTCAACCAAAAACAATATAATAAAATAAAAAGTGCAAAATTAGAATTAAGATAAGAAGAGATAAAAAAAATGAAAATTTTATGCGAAAAATAAACAAGATATTGAAAACAAAGAAGAATGAGAAAACTACTTGTGTTGGATTAGAAAATAAACACCCTATAGAATCAATATTAACAAAAAGAATATTAAGAATACTTCTAATAAATAACACATTGATAGAATCTAAAATAGCCAAGCTAACATTTAAGGATGTAGTAACAGAAATCTATATTATAGAAGTCCAATTATTAGTAAAGGCTTATTTTCAAGAAGGAATAAATTCCCTGATAGAATTATTAGTAAGAAATGGGAGAATAATAAGTAGTGTCTAAGATAGTATACTAAGAATATTAATAGAAAATTTAATATATCAAAAACTAAAATTTACTTTAAATGCAAACTTTGCAATATCTAGAGCTGATGAACACATGGATAAGTCGATAATAATATACCACAAGTTATGAGGAGTAAGGTTATATTACCAGGAGCAAGAACAATAAATATAACAGTTATGATAGGCTTATTTTTTTTACTAATGAACATAAAATATATAAGAAATTTCAAGAAAAAATAACTATAAATAAATATTTTATGCCAGTGTTATAAGAAATTCTATCAGGTCTTATAAATATAACAATTCCACAACAATTATAAATAGAATTAGATAATACAAGACAATATTATGAGCATACACCTAGGAGAATAGTGGCAAATAATATTATAGGACAAAGATTTTTAAGAATGAATACACAATCCACTTCAACATCAATTCCATAAAGACGTAGTTTAGATTATTCTAGAACCATTTTAAGACAAGGATTATCCAAGAATTCAAGTTTAAGAAGAAAATTATCAAAAACCTTATTAGCAGAAATTTTAATAAATTCAAATTTAACATAAATCAGGCCAAAAACATCTCAAATTGATTTAACTACTCCAAAGAATGATTATAAACTATTGGAAATTAAGAAAGAGACAATATGGATAGAAATAATAGCGTTAGTAAACCAAAACAAAGAAAAAAGTATTATTCAATTAGATTATACAGAAAATAACTTGGAGATTATAGAAGAAGTAACCAAAACAAACTTAGTATTAAAATTTAATAAGAGAGACGTAGTTAATATAAAAATATGAGTACAAGATGAAAATAACAACAAATATAAAATAATTTTAGGAAAAGATTTTTTACAAGTAAAGCCTTATAAAATACAAGAAAATAGAATAATGTTTAATATCAATAGCCAAACAATAGTAATACCAAAAATAAGAATCGATTAAATAATGAGGATGTTACATTACATATTGATAAAATTTAATTATAAAAAATATAGATCTAAAAAATATCATGTCCAAATAGATATTGGGGCAAATCTAACAGTAGTCAAATATAATGTTCTACCACTAGAATTATGGAAAAAGAAAAATAGAATAATGAAAGGAGAAAGTGTAGGAAAATGAATAAATATGATAGAATTAGAAGCAAAAAATGTACATGTTAATATAGGAGAATATGAATTACAAATACCAGAATTAAATTAGTATAATGAGTCATGTGATGTAATATTAGGATTATATTTTTTATAACAATATTACCCAATGCATATAACAAAAAAAAAAAGTTTAGTATTAACTACATTTAACTACATCTTGTAAATATAAAATTTGGGGAATAAGAATAACTTAACAATATAGGAGAAAAGATAAAAATTTTCCAAAGAAGACAAACGAAAACAAAATTCAATTCTTACCAAATCAAAAACCAGCAGAAATAAAACAGTTTATAGCTATTTTAGCAATAATAGAAGGAAAAGAGTACAAAACAATAGAACAAAGGCTTTTCACAATTATAATGACAATCCATTGGGAAAAGTCAAAAATAGCAAAAATAGAATTAAAAAATTATAGTAAAGAAATAAATTATAAATTTTATATATAGACTGAGTAAGATAGACTATAACTTATTATGCATATTAACAAAATAAAACAAGATAAGTTAATAAAAGAAAGTAAATTATAATATTCTTCACTAGAAATGATAGTAATAAAACATAATAAAGAGGAGAAGAAAATCTAGAATAGTCATTAGTTATAAGAAACTAAATAATTTAGCTATAAGAAATAAATATCATATTCTAAAAATAGACCTTTTATTTAATCTAATAAGAAGAAAAATTATATTTAGTAAGTGTGATTATAAATCAGTATTTTTTTTCATATAAAACTAGAAGAAGATAGTAAAATATATATATATATATATTAGTACTTTTCAAGGATTATATGTATGGAATATATTATATATGAGATTTCATAATAACCCAAATATATTTCAAGAATATGTATCAAAATTATTATTACTAATAAGAGAATTTATAGTAATATATATTGATGACATACTAATATTTTCTGACAATATAGAAGAGCATAAAGAGGTACTTAGACCAATTTATAACTTTAATAGCACAAAAACGGTTAAATATATCTCCAAAGAAAAGTAGAATTGAGAAAAATAAGAATACCTAGGGACAATATATATCTCTAAATGGAATAAAATTGTAAGAATATATTAGTAAAACAAAGTCCTAGAATTCCCTCAAATAAAGAGTAACAAAGACTTACAATCCTTTATAGGTTTAGTCAATCAAGCTAGGAATTATATTCCAAATTTATCTAAACTCACTGGAAGGATATCTAAATTAGCCGAAGAAAAAAGTATGTGGATATCGGATAATGAGATCCAAAAATTAGTAAATCAAATCAAACAATTATGCTAAGAATTAACTGACTCACTATTTCAACAATAATAATGTAAAATGGATTATTTATACTAATGCCTCAGAAAATTATTAGGGAGAAGCCTTGTATTATGAAGATATAAAAGACAAGAAGTAATAACTAGATATACAAGTGAAAAATTAAATGATAGTCAAACTATATATCATTCCAATTAGAAGGAATTTCTGATAATAATAAAAGCAGTAAATAAATTTGAATTATTTATATTTAACATAAAATTTATAATAAGAACTGATAATAATAAAGTAAAACATTAGTTAGACAAAAAAATAAAACAAATAAGTTAAATAACAAGATGTTAATTAAATGGTAAAGTAATTTATCATATTATAATTATGAATAAAACATATTAAAGGAAAGAACAAATTGATTGTTGATTCTTTAAGCAAATGGAGCCAAGTAAAGGAATGGCCACTAATAATATTTTTTCTATGACGACTATGGAACAAGTAATCATGAAGATTAATATTATTGAGATGAATATTAGTCTATTACATAGTCAACTAAACACCACTATCCAAAATTTATCAAGTTCTGTTGCCAACATTTTTTCTCAAGTTGAAGAATTAACAAGGAAGATGGGGGAAAGGAGGAACAATCCAAAGATGCAAAGGAGCAAGTATCTACAACCCATTCTTCAGTTCAAGTGCAGGAGAGCCAATTATCAAAATATCAACAAAAAATTGTCCTTCACAGAAATATTAAGAACCCAGCGAAGGGCCCAAAAGAAATTAGTCAATGAAGAATTTTTAAAAATAGTCCCTCCAACTTCAAAAAAATCCCCTATAAATAAGCCATCCTTCCAAACAGTTGACCAATGTAAATTCTTTAGGCTCTTTATTCATAAGTTGAACCATATGGCATTACCTTAAAAAATGTCAAGTATGTCTCCCATTATGTCTTCAACAAAGCAATAATTTACCCAAGAATATCACCTGAACTGGTAAGAACTTTATATAGTTATGGTCTTATCCAAACTATATATCCATCAAGTAATATGGATGAAATAACCTTATTGCCAAAATCGTTTCAAGTCTCAGCTAAACACTATCACTATTTAAAAAAAGTCTTATAATAGTAGTTAAAAGTGATATTTTACGACAATTTTTTGACCGACATGAATTATACTACCATTATAAATCTAATTTTTAACATAGGTTAAAAAACTACTATTAAATGTAATACCTTAACGGCAATTTTATAAAAGCTGTCATTATATATTTAGAATTTTACGTGATTTCTAGTAAAATCGTAGTTACAATTTAATCATATAAAGGCGATTTTTATGTTAATCGTCGTTACAGTCTATACTTATAATGGTAATTTTAAGAAAAGCCATCGTTAAATGCTTAATTTTTTTAAAAACTTTCCTTTACTTTTTCCATTTATACTACCATGTATTTACCATAATGAAGACAGACTATAGGCAGGAAAATAAGTAAGCAATAGAAAAATATAATAATATATAGTAATAAATTAATTCAAATTTTTATTAATGCATACAATGAACCAAAATATAATATAATCATATATACACAGATATTGTACAATCATATATACACATGAAATAAATGATTGATTAAGGCAAGTTCTCTGAGATAGTTTTTGCTATTGAGTGGATTTAATTATCTTCAAAACTTATTTTATTCTATTTGAACTATAAGTTAGAAGTAATAGTAGCACAATATTAGGTATTTATCCAATGTTATTGAATAATTGTTGAGATTACATCAGACAAATTTTACCATCCAATAAATCTAATCAAATTTGGGATTACCAAAAAACCAATTGAGTATGACTAAGAAGAAAAAGAAGACATTGAGAGTGATGAAGATTTCTAATATAAAATATTAAATATCATAGCACAAGAAGTGAACATAATATTTTAAGAATTGAATAGAGCTATAACTATTGAAGAAGTCCAATGGACATTTTATGGACCCAATGCATATATTCAATAGGAAGAGTAAACAGATTACCTAGAAACTTCAAACAATGGTACAATATAATAAGAATGAATAAGATAGACAATTAATAAGGGTTAATCCGAGTGATAAACTGTTCGGTATCGCGTAAGTGGGGTTTTAAATTCGAATCTTAGTGTATACAGAAAATTTTTGTTGGGAGACTCATCCACCATTGTCAGGTACACGACGCGGGTCGAATCTGAATATAGTCAGAATAAAATTATAATGAATCGGATGAGTAATAAAAAAAAGAGATTGACAACTCAAACAGAACCAAGAGAAGAATATGCCAAGTATTGGCAGATTACACCACCCACAAGTGTAATTATTGTGAAGATAGAGAAAAAGGATAAAGGGACTATGAAGAGTCAGCTATCAACATGAACGTGTTAGAAGAGTTAAAAAAAAGAGTTTCAAGAAAATGTTTGCCGACAAGCTAAGTTGCCACATACACTACCGCAAAAGTAACCGACAGAATGAAGTGGACTAAAATGTAAGGGCAGAGTACGAAGATTCATGCCAATAATTTTGAAAAAGAAATTATGCTTTGTACAAGTAAAATAGAGTTTTGTAACTAGAGTTGAGAATGCTCGGCTCTATATAAAGCCTTGTATACTGCAGAAGAAATCATCGAGCATTGTTATAATCAATGAGTTTTGTGTGATCAGTAAGTATTATATTCTTCTAATAAATAAGAAAGTTATTTATCTCTCATTGTGTGCCCAAGTTTGTTCATCTTACAAGTCTTAGCACGAGCATAATAATCCAAAGATATGACTATTAACTATTAATGTGAAAAGGGGTAGTATTATCTTAATGTGAAAAAGCTATAGTCCTTTAATCACTAGTTATATGAGCATTATAGCATAAATCAAACTATGTCTCGAGTAAAAAACGAAAGAAGATTATACTAAAATAATATAAAAGGGGAAGGTTATAGTTCTAAAAGAAATGAATTGTGTAAAAATTTCTCTATAAGAAAAAAAATAGAGATATTTTTATGTCTAGAATTACCTTTGGCCAAATACTATATTTTGACTATTACGAAGTTATATAACTAATTTAGTTAGATATATAATATATAAATTATTTAATTAATTTAATTAAATTAAATAAATTAATTAATATAATATATTTTAAAAAAAATTAATTATTTTTTAAATTTTATTTCTTTCTCTCATTCTTTTATTTTTATTATTATTATTATTATTATTATTATGATTATGATTATGAGAGAATAATACGAATATAGATAATTTAAAAAAATAAAAAAATATAAAAAATATATTTTATATTTAAAATAAAATTAATTTTTTAATTAATATATATATTAAAGATGAAGGAGTATATTAATTTGAACCTATCTTAATATTAATTACCAGAAAGTTGATCCCCAAGCTTCCCTCTTCGAATTCATTTTTATTTATAAATGGAAAATAAAATCAATCCAGAATCTATAAGCATCGTTTGTAAGTGTAAGGAACAATGAGAATGATTACCGATTACTGATTTAGGATTGCCAAAAGAAATAAAAGTAAAAAAGAAAAGAAAAAAAATACTTTGGAGCTAAAATATGTCCGAGAACTCGGAAGCAGAGCACACTCTCACGGGAGAAAAACTGGATAACGTTCATGCAGTTTTTCTTCTTTCTTTCATAGTTTAGTTGCTGCTGCTACTATCATCTCACTAACCACTCGGTGTGACACACTTTACGCTTAGATTTCCACTTTTCATTTCGAATGGTTTCTTCTTTGCCTCTTTCTCAGCCTACTACTAGTCACACCTTCTTCTCTAAAACCCAGGTTCAGTTTCCCTCTTCTCGTTCCTCTCTTTCCATCACTTTCAATCTCAAGTTTTTCATCAATTTTGGGTTTTTAAAGCAGTTGAGAGGATTTGGCCATGGCTCCCGGCGACCCAGCTTCTCATTTTGCCGCGACTCGGAAAGCAAAGTTCGACCCATCAAAGCTTCGGTTGATACAGCCCCATTCCCCTTGTTCCAACATCCCAAAGTTGAAGAGTCGTTGTCTGAGGTAAACTCCAAACCTTATTTCACTTATCCTTTCATCAGTTGTCAACAATAGCACGATACTTTAACGGCGGAGCTGTGTCTGATGCACGTATAGCAGGATAATTCATATTTTATTTATACATTTAAGCATTATAGATTTTGTTGTGTTTATTCGTGTTAGTATCAGGACTTCTCAGTTGGTTGTTGATAGGAAGTAATAAGTGGGACCTGTATAATTTCAGTAGCTCAGAGTGATTAAAGTTTTGTTATCCTTAGATGATCGGTTTTGACTATACTGTCTTAAAGTTAGGAGTAAATTTCGTTCCATTAGTTGTTTAAGGGTCTTCAATTTTAATTAAAATTGTCAGTTATGGCTTTATGGAAATTCTTTTGTTCCTCTAGTTGGAGCCAGCAGACCCAGATTTCTACAAGATAGGTTATATTCGAAGCATGCGAGCTTATGGAGTTGAGTTTAAGGAAGGGCCTGATGCGTTTGGTGTGTATGCTTCTAAAGATGTAGAACCTCTTCGCCGAGCCAGGGTGAGTAGCTTTTATCACCTATGATCTGGCCATAGTCCAAATTCATTTTCCATAATGATGTCAATTGTACTTGCTTGAGCAGGTTATTATGGAAATTCCTCTTGAATTGATGTTGACCGTGAGTCATAAGCCCCCATGGATGTTCTTCCCTGATATAATTCCAGTGGGACATCCAATATTTGATATTATCAACTCAACTAATCCAGAGGTACTTTCAGTTCTTCTTTCATTACAGTAATTGAAAGCTAGATAGAACTTACTGATTTTGTTTCTTGTTTGTATGTTATGAAACAGCCACATCATAAAGGGGCCCTGTTAATTTTTAAGATTAAACAGAATCTAACATAAAATATAGACCTACATTTATTCAATTGAAGATTGGTTGTCAAGAAGATTCATAGCATTTTATTATGGAAGTCCTATAGACTTGCAATATATGACAAATATGTCATACCCAAATCTTAACCTTTTAAGCTCCTCATTCGATGAATTCCCTCCAAACAATATCACAATAGACCTCATCCTATATCTGTAGCACCTTAAACTATTATTTTCGTAAAAATCTATACTTTTTAAAATAGTAAATGTACAAACAAAAACTAGGAAAGAACTTGACTTAAGTAATACTGGGTTTTTAGTCTTCCATCTATCATTTATTTTGGCTTCTTTCTCAATATAAATTGGTCATTGATTTTCAAGATAAGTTTTTCCCCTTTAAGTTCTTTCTAAACTTCCTACTTTTAAATATGTATGGATACATGTCATTGGTGTGTGGTGGTGATATCCATGCATGATATGCTGACATCCCTAAGTGTGTCCTTGCTTCATAGTTTGTGTACGATTGTAATTTGTTCCTATCAGTTTATCACTTATGTCATGTTATTGATTGTTAGCATGTTCGGTCTCAGTTCAATCCGCAGTAGCTCCTGCAAAGTTCAAATATGATCCTGCTGATTCAGGCTATATTAATTTTAATTTCATGACTCTTTGTGGCAGACAGATTGGCACCTAAGATTAGCATGCCTGCTGTTATATGCACTGGACTGTCAGGAAAACTTTTGGCAGTTGTATGGTGACTTCTTACCCAGTGCTGATGAATGCGCTAGCCTACTTCTGGCAACAGAGGTGAGTACAACCTGTTTTATATTAATAAACCTTTATTTGATAATTTTTTAAATTAGACACATCCCCTTCTTGAGATTAGTGTGAATATGACAAGCACTTAGATTAAAGATTGGCATCGGTGTCACACTTGGAAGTCTTTGACGTTTCAAGTTTTCTTTTCCATTTATTCTCTGCATCGATGTTAGATCTTGTCATCACACCGTGAAAATTAATGTCTGTGACTTATGTACATTGTTTGATAAGTGCAAGGTGTATATTCTGCTGTTGGGACTCTCTCTTGGACCCTCTGCTTTAATTGATTCCTGTCTTCAATTGCATTTGATGGGCTTCATCAATGATTTGAATGTAGGAGTCTTGCAGCTAATCTTACCATGAGATTGCATTTGGCTTACTTAAATGTTTATCATTGGCAATGTATTGTAACTCAAGGTTTTTTTTATAATTTTATTTTTAATATTTGGGAAGATGACTAATATTGAGCCAGAAAATGCATGTTGCCTCTTGTTGGCCTGAATCCTCTTTTTCAAGGTTTTATTGTCAAAGCTCCTCAGAACTCATATCTATAGTTACATGCATAGCTGTTTTTTAAGACTTATTTTACACCTTATAGTCTGGCATTATTCATATGCTCTCCTGTCTCCTGTTCATCTGTATACCCTGCAGGAGGAACTTTTGGAGCTGCAAGATCCAAATCTTGCTTCTACCATCAGGTACCAGCAACGTCATGCCTTGGAATTTTGGGAGAAGAATTGGGTAAATACTGAAGAGCTAATTGCCTTTTTTATTTTAGCAACTGCTACAAGCACTGTAACAAGCTGTCGCCGGCAGTGTATTTTACTATGCAAAAAACAGAGAAAAAATTAAATGAAATGCTTCTTTTGTGGAAGTTTTTGACCGCCCTGTAGTCACAAGTCGCCACATCTCATCTGTTCTCTAGAGACTTGTCCTTTCTTTTCACTCTTACTCTCTTCTCTATTCCTCACTTTTTTTGTCATGGGACTATAGGCACCCATGAAAAAGGACTTTTTTGTTTGGCTCTCTTTATTCTCCATATGAATTCTTCATTTTTCTTTGCTGTCTCTAAATCATTATTTTATCGTGCATGCTTTGGAACTTATGCAACTGATACATCTCAACCCTGCCCCTAACTGAGTGTTTACCTTGTGATATATTTTACATTCCATTCTATTCTATATACCAAATGGCCCCTTAATCTTCAGACGTATTTATGATTCAACTGCTTATTTTTTGTTTTATTGTTTATTCAATAATATTTTAGATGTTAATTAAGTCGTAATGAGCTATGTTTTAAGTGCAAGCATAGTTTTTTTCAAATATGTTAGTTCGTTGATTATTATTTTCTTGTCATTATGATTATATTATGTATATTTGATATATATAATATAATATAATGTGCACTAAATTTCACTTTAGCTGGCCCAAAGTTAACCAATATATCAATAAATGTTTCTGCCATTGCAAGTGGATTTCTTTCATGCACTATCAATATAACTTTGCTTCTCATTATCATATTCCATCAAGTACAATACTTCATCTCCTGTTCTTCACAAATCTTGTCAATCTTGCTCAGCACAATGGCGTTCCCCTTAAAATAAGGCGTCTTGCTCGTGATCCTCAAAGGTTCATGTGGGCAGTAGGTATAGCACAATCACGATGCATTAACCTGAAAATGAGGCTTGGGGCACTACATCAGGATGCAAATATGCTGATTCCTTATGCTGGTAAGCTTATTTATCCAAAATTAGCCCTAACTATATAAAACATTTCTCTTTCATAATATAATTAAACAATTATCATATTTTTGTAACTTCATTAGTTATCAATTCAACAATTAGTCTATGAGGCCTTTAGTCTGATTTATGTGTTCGTTAATATTAGAATTTGATGAACAAGTAGCAGAAGTGTGATGAAGCAACTTTTCGAACTTGACTTGAAAGAGCTACTTTAATTTCAGTTATAAGCACTGGAAAAAGAAAGGATAAGTTAGATATTAATTACCTTCATCATGGAGCATTTTTTGTGGTTGAAGATGGCAGCATGTAGTGATGAATTGTTTGGTGGTTTGAATTAAAGTCGTGAAATCTGTTGTAAGATTTGAACATAGCAATCCTCTCATTGTCAGTCTTTTGTATTAACTTAAATACCCCAGGCCCAGTGAAGTTCCAAGTTTAACGAACACAACAAATGGTCTTCCAAACTTTGCCCTGAAACAGAATCTCTATGATGTTTACAATTTTGTTCTATATTCAGTTTCCTTACAAAATCTCTAATTTTGTATGCATTGTTGGCTGATTGGAATCCCAAATTTGATAGATACCATGCAATATTTCCAAGGTTTTCCCCCTGATATGCAAACCCTAATAGATTGACAATAAATGTTCAAAAGAAACTAGACGAGCCCATTGCTTTTAAAATGTGCCTAAAATCCAATTCCAATTATGCTTCCATTCAACCTCACAGTGGAAATAAAGGGGACTGTTAAATCTGTAACAGGCCATTCGTACTAATTTTATGAAGTAATGATGCCTTTGGAAAATGTTCAAAATTAATTGTTGATTTTGGTAATCTCAGTGATAACCCGCAAATAATGGTTTTTTTCCCTTTCTGATTACTTGAGACTGTCAACTTTTGTCACAGTTTATTTCTGTTTTTTCCTTTCTCTTCTAGTGTTTGTAATTATTTTTTTTCCTTATTTAGGTTCTCAGCCTTTGAGATCTCTCATTTTCCTTCCCTGCGCTAATCCTATGTGTATTGCCTTTCCACTCGAATAAAGCCAGAATCCATAGCGTGAGCTTTCTATTGTGCAAATGATGCCAATGCTATGTATTTTGAATAAGAAAGAACTTATTGCATGGTGGGATGAATCCATCTATATTTCCTCAACACCCCTCATTTTTTATTCCTTCTTTTATTTTGAGGCTGTTTGGTTAAATGTGTTTCTGTCTCATTCTTAAAAGCCCATCGGCTTGTCCCCCCCTCCCTGTCATGGTTGATAGCCTTTCCTTCATTTATTTTGGAGCCATGTGTTTCTTTGTCATCATAAATGACTGAGTCAAAATCTTCGTTCATTTTTTACTCATTCATAATGTACAAGAAAGTTGTACATCTTTCCATAGAAAAATAGATGGTTTGGTTTAGGGTAAAAGTATAAATGTCCATAGAAATCCGACAAATGCAATGAGAAATAAGAAAAAATTATCAGTCAGAGGGAAACAGGTAAAAAAATAGTGTGAAAAAACGCATGTCTTATATTTCCTTAAAGGTGTGGAGATATGCTCATTTTAGTAGTTTAAGCTGTTGTCTGTTTTATCTGTTTGACTACCTTAGTCATGTTTTCCAGACATGCTGAACCATTCATTCGAGCCAAATTGCTTTTTCCATTGGCGCTTCAAGGACCGAATGCTTGAGGTTCTCATAAATGCTGGACAGAGGATTAGAAAGGGAGATGAGGTAACTTGGTTTTGGAAGACGTTTAATAAGTTCCTTGCATATAGTTAATGTTACTGCAAAGCTTTATGCAAAATCTTTTGTCTAAAACCAGAGCAAGTAGAATTGTGTGCAGAAAGCTGAGAAAAATGTAGCTATTGGGTTGTGTGGAAGTATTAGATTCTATTATTGGTTCTTAGTATAGTGGCTTCCAAGGATCTCACTGTATGTTCTCTTAGGAATATTTTTTTCCATTTATCTTCAAATTAATGGTCCAGATACCCTTAGAGTGACAGAGGGAAGGTGTTATTATTTCTATATCAACATAACTTGATCGATTTTTATTAGGTTGGTCAACACGTTTTCAGAAACAGATGAGTGAAAAAAGTATTGTCTTCAATGTCTTTAGTTTGTAGTTTGCTGTCGTTGACACATTGTGATCCTGATTATACTGTCAAAAACTTTTTAACAGATGACGGTTGATTACATGAGCGGACAAAAGAATGACATGTTTATGCAAAGATATGGCTTCTCATCATCAGTGGTAATTTTCCTTGCATCAGGCTTTGGATTATACGTGTGTTCCATTTGACCACAGTAAAACCTGTACACCCCAAATGTCCGTTTCGGTTTGTTCACTTGTTCATTTTTCAAAATCATGATATAAAAATATTCAATCTTGCCAACGATATATCTATTTCTATGATAATTAGTTTGCTTACATTCTTTCCTATAATTAGCAAGATTCATGAACTGTAATCTCAAAAGTAACTTAAATTTGCAGAATCCTTGGGATGAGATCAAATTCTCTGGAGATGCGCGTATACATTTGGATTCCTTCTTGTCAGTGTTCAACATATCTGGCCTTCCTGAAGAGTATTATCATAACAGTAGGTCAACTTGAAACTGGGATCTGCTTTCTTGAATAATTTAGAGTAAACCATTTTGTCTCTAAATTGTTAGGCTATTTATTTTTAGCCTCTCAAGTTAGTGAATACTAAATAAAAGAGGATTATTCTTCAACATTTTCGAGTTACTATACAAGAGGATTAATATGTGGCAATTTTATGTTAATGACTAACTCATGCATTCCCTAATTTTTGGAGACTGGATGAGTCATATAGGGATCAAATTGTTATTTTGCTTGCTACGCGTTTTGGCGTTAATAAGGATTGGTGTGAAATTTGTGGCAGCTCTACTATCTAACGAGGGCAATACTTTTGTCGACGGAGCAGTCATAGCCGCAGCACGAATGCTGCCAACTTGGTCAGATGGGGATGTACCTCCAATCCCTAGTGTTGAACGGAAGGCTGTGAAGGAGTTGCAAAATGAATGCCAACAAATGCTTGCAGAATTTCCCACAACCTCCGAGCAAGACCAAAAATTGCTAGGCAAGTTTGGTTTGCATAGTCTAGCTCTACTAGAAACATTGCATCTGTTCTCATTTCATCCCAAAATTTCATCTTTGAGAATCTTTTATCAGATTGAAAACTCATTTTACCAGTAAACCTATTAAGATTTGACCAGCCTAGCCCAATTACGGCTTCAAGAGTCTAATACACCATGCATGACTCTTCTTTTTTTTAATACGACTATCTGATTGGTCATGCATGACTCTTTCTATATTTGTTTATGAGGTTGACTGTTCAATAGGACCGATGTATGGGCCAAGCTTGAACCGTCAACCTCATAAACAAGTAAAGAAAAAGAGTCATGCATGACCAATAGGCGTTAGTCCTATTGAAGGAGCTTTAGCCGCTTAAACATAAGGTCTCAAATTCAAATATGTGTGAATTAGATAACACCTTTAGGAGAGTTACTCCCAAATTGGGCACAATAATATTTTAATCTGACCCAATCAGATAGTCGTATAAAAAAAAAAAAAGAGTTATGCATGGTGTATTAGATTCTTGTTAGTCACAATACTATAATTCGTTATACATTAGACACTTCATATTGAATGGCTGGTCCATAAGACCTTACTCATATTGACACTTGCAGCTAGAAGACTACATTATTCGCTGCTTCTGCTATCTTTGTGCTGCTAATAAGATTTAATAACTTGGGACTAATGTTATCCACTAGGTTGGATTGAGCCTGCTATAAAGCTCAAGTTCAAATTTGATGTGCCTGTTTGGTCTTTAGTTTGAGTTTCTTTATTGATAAAAAGCTAATACTATGCTTAAATGTATATGGCCTCAGATTCATTGCAAGATTCTACCAGGACTCTTGAAGCTGCAATAAAGTACGTCAATTTCACATATCATCTTGAAGTTCCATGAAATTATTTTAATATTACTTTTAATTGACTGATGAAATCCTCTTTTAATAACCTGTCATTGTGAACTTTACATGAGCAGGTACAGATTGCACAGGAAATTGTTCATAGAGAAAGTCATCCAAGCTTTAGAAATCTATCAAGAGAGATTAATCTTCTGATCTCAAGTTACTTTATTGTCTCATCTGAAGGAAATTTTGTGACATGTGCGGTTATAAAGATAATGTTCTTGTTCATGAGTTGTATTCTTAGGTTATATCCATGCTTCTCTTTCTATGGTTTTCACTCTCTCTACTTCTTCAGGTGAATTTAAATGTTATATATAACAAGACGTGATGTTAAAATGGAACCAATTAAATGAAATTAACTAAAATATCTTAAATGGAGCTCAATTTGATATCAATGTAGGGTTGGGATTCCCTAAATCAAGAGGTTTTTAATTCAATCATATGTTAAATTTAGGCAGCCTAGATTTCAAGTTTAGGATTTATTTTTCAAGTCAATTTTTTTAATGTTCACAAATAGGAAATTATAGTTAGTCTTATAATAAATATTATTATATCTAATCACCAACATTCATTTCGTTTTTTAAAAAAAACAATAATGATTGATAACTTAATTTCATTTTTAATAAAAGTGATAAATTATTGACCATGCTTTATGTTAAGCTTCGTTACTTAGTGTTATAAAGAATAAGATGAATTTTATTCTAAAACTTGATTATATTCATAGACCATGCTAATATTGCTTGAATTTAAATTGGGTAAAAGCGTGTGCAATCTGAAATATTTGGAAGGTGTACTTTTATCCTTTATCCCATCAAAAGTGGATCAATTCACCACTGCTAACAGGTTCACAAACGTCTGTCCATCTTTTTTTCATTCCTCCATCCCTCTTGGCACCACACATAATTATAAAACGTAGGAATCCAAACAAAGGAGGTTGTATATATGACAAAAGTCACAAAACCAGAGGCTTTCTCTAAAACCAGTATGCACCGCTTTTGGTTCGCATCCCAGAAACTAATCTCCCGCACAAGTCACAAGAAGTTTGCTTATATATATTTATTTTTGTATACAAAAATTTGTTTAAAGATGTTTCTAAGTGGAAGGTAAAATCTCTATTTTTTTGAGGTGATATTAATGTTAAATACTCTCAAGTATAAATTTAAATATTAAAATGTTAGGATGAATCTTCAAGTATCACGACTAAAACTACAATAAAATAGCGCTTTTAAAATCCAACATGTTCCAAATATTGTATGGCTCATTTTGTTTACCAGCTTAATCCATATATACTGATATGTTGTTTATATATATTATTTTACTGAACCAAGTGTGTTAGACAATAATAAACTGTTACAAATCCAAGACTCTCTTCTCCCCATGACCAAATGATGAAGAGAATCGGACTGTCACAGATCCTCGTGTTCTCCCTTCTACCATCAGCCATCGGTGCCCAGTCAAGTTCGCTACCGGCGGCTTATCCTAATGCTCCATTTCAAAAATGGGACGTATCTATGCAGATGATGACAGAGATGGGATTGTACCCAGATGATTCCGAAACTTTCATGGAGAGAGCTTTTGTGAGAAAAAAAAAACAGCAGACAGATGGACGGACGTTTGGGAATCTGTTAGTCATGGTGAAATTGATCCAATTTTAATATATTACCGTCTCAACTAGAGCAGTACTTTAAATTATTTAAAAGTATAATTAATATCTAAATTAATTTTAGAGATATGATCAATACATTAAAATATTTAAATTAGTATAATTATACCATTTTACTGATAAAAATATAAATTTCTATCAACTGCATGTCATATAAATTTTTTATTTCAATACATTATTATTTAAAAAGTCACATATATCATATTATTTAAAAAAATATTAAATAAATACTAAAATTAACATTATACAAAACTTGCTTAAAATAAATAAATAATCCTTGCTGTTTATATTCTTTTCTACCAATAGTCCCCACAAGAACAAGTTCCATCTCTGAAATGATGGAACCTTCTTACGTCTCTCAAAATAATGTCCCTATCCATAATCTTTGATATGAATTTAGTAGCAAGATGGCAGTCATTGCAGACCCTAAGGTTCTTAGCTACTCTAATGGTTGTTCCAGGAGAAGTATTCAGAAGCCCAAAAGCTATTGCAAGTTTCTCACTGTGTCCACAAAGCAGAGTTTCTTTCTCTTCATCATCAACATTGTGAAGCACACATGAAGTATCAGGCACATATCCCTCCTTCCTCATTCTCTCTGATAGAATTTCAAGAAACTCATAAACCTTCTCACTTTGTGGATGTGTCATATCCCCTGCCAGAAACTTATGAACTTCATCACCAAACTCAATCCAACTACAACCAGGTTCTTTCCTCACTCCCATTTCTTTCATTTTCTTCCTAACATCAATTGCCTTGTCCCACAATCCAACCGAAGAGTATATGTTAGACAAAAGAACATAGTGGCTCGCCACATTTGGCTCCAGCACAAATAGGTGCTTCGCTGCGATTTCGCCAATTTCTACGTTCCGGTGATTTCTGCAGGCGCCAAGCAAGCTACTCCATGCATCTAGTTTATCCATGTCGGATGGCATCGAATTGATCATCCTATACGCCACTTCCACCTGGCCTGATCGACCCAGCAAGTCTACAAGACAAGCGTAATGGTCAGCTTGCGGTTCAACCCCGTGTTTGTCTTTCATTGTGTTGAATAAAGCAAGGCCTTCATCCACCATTCTGGAATGGCTACAAGCAGCAAATATAGCAATGTAAGTCACTTCATTGGGCCTCACTCCTCCATCGTTCTTGGCTCCTCCTTCAGCTGACATTCTTCTGAAAAGTTCCAAGGCTTCTTCACCTTTCCCATGCATCCCATATGCCATGATGAGAACATTCCAGGTGATGACATTTTTTACAGACATTTGATCGAACACGCTTTCAGCTAAGTTCAAGCAACCACATTTCGCATACATGTCAACTAGAGCGCTTCCGACAGCAACATCTGTCGCACGCATTTGTTTTATGGCGTAAGCATGAATCTCTTTCCCTTTACCCAGTGCTGTCAAGGCGGCACAACCAGGAAGCACCGTCATGAGTGTTACCGAGTTTGGCTTGAGGGGAACTCCATCATCCTCATAATCATCATCAGTGCCGAGATTGTCTTCATCTTCTTCTCTTTGCATGTTATGTAAAAGATTGAGTGCATCGTCGTGCCTTCCACAAATAACATAACCAGTGATCATTGTATTCCAAGCGACTATATCCCTTTCTTGCATGGTGTCAAAGATAAATTCTGAAACCTCAATCTTACCTATTCTGGAATACATGTCCATTAATGCATTTTGCACGTATCTATCCCTCTGTAGGCCCCTTTTTAGTATATAACCGTGGACGCCTTCTTTGTACAAAAAATCTTCGCAACGCACACAAGCTGGTAGAATGCTTGATAATGTGGTTGCATTGGGACAAAGATCAGAACTAGATATCATTTCCATGAAGAGATCTAAGGCTTCCTCATCAAACTCATTCTGTGCATAACCAGCAATAATAGCATTCCAGACAGCAACCGTCCTTTTCCAGATTCCATCGAAAACCAGTCGACCCTTTTCAACTGCTTTGCAATTGCAATACATGTCAGCTAAAGCACTACCAACAAAAGAATTCTGAATTAAATCAGTGTTTCTCAGGGCATATGCATGTATTTCCTTTCCAGTATTTAACAGCTCCAATTGGGAGCAAGCAGGCAGAACACTTGCCAACGTAACCCCATCAGGTTTAACTCCATCAAGAAGCATAAGGCGAAGATATAATAAGGCCTGCACAAAATGATCGTTCTGTGAGAACGAACTAATAATTGTATTCCATGAGACCAAATCTCTGTCATCAAAGAGCTGAAATAAAGCTTTTGAGTCATCAACTCTTCTTAATTTTGCATACATTGTCATCAAAGCATTGGTCGTGAAGGATCTCCAATCCCCTTTTCTCAGAGCATACGCATGCACTTGCTTTCCAAGCCTAATCCCATCATGCTTACGCAAGTTGGAACAAGCGAGAGCAGCACTCACCAAAGTGAATGAGTTAGGCTCCAAATTATCCAAAATCATCAACCGAAATGCCTCTAAAGCGAATTCCCACTCCTCAAATCTACATAACGTAGAAATCATGGAATTCCAAGAAACTTCATCTCTTTCAGTTATTCTTTCGAACACCTTGTAGGCACCCTCAATATCCCCACATTTCCCATACATATTAACAAGGGAATTAGCCACGGTCACAGAAAACAAAGCATACCCAAATTTCGCCACATGGGTATGTATCTGTTTGCCCAAATCCAAATCCTGAATACCGGCTGCGGCTTTCAGAACAGCAGGGAAAGTGAAATTGTCGGGTTGAACATCCGACAGGGTCATCATTTTTATATATGCGAAAATGGCTTGGTCGAACAGATTGGACCGAGCCAGTGAGCGAAGCTCTTCGATCCATGAGGAAGGAGAACGAGATTGTGATATAGGTTGTACGGTGGAAGAAGTGGAGGTAGTGGGGAAGTTGGAGACAGGAGAAGTTACAGAGTTGGTAGCAGCGCCAGCTGTGAAGCTGCCGTGGCCGACGCCGGAGAGGCGGGTTAGAGGAAGGGGATTGTGAAGGGAAGATGAAGAGAAAGGAAAACAGAGTGGAGGAAGAAGGAGGGTTAAAGACGACATATGGTTTAGTTATTGCAGTTGCAAGATGGAGGCTTTGTTGATTGAGTCATCACCTCTTCTGTCCCTTATCCAAACCAAAGTGCAAGGAGATATGATATGAATCTTACATTGAACTGCTGAACGATCATATTGCACTTTATGAGATGAGACCACAGTTCATGCCCAGTGTGGTAGTGATGGCATTGACTACTAGACTTCCAAAATTTACTATTAAAAAGGTTAGAAATGCCCGCTAAAATATATATTTTCCCGTTACTATTTACTTGTTTGTATAAAAAAATTACACAGATTAATTAGAAAAAAAAAATTTATGTAATATATAAGAATTATTTTTCTTGTTTAATTTTACCCTCAATTTAATGCATATTATTTTAAATTTTAGTACTATTTCTGGAAACAAGTAATACCTATACCTTTAAATTTGGAACATAAGATATATCACAAAATGAAAATTTAAATTAGGACAAATAAATAATAATGGAGGAAAGTATAATTTATAATTTTACATTTATAAAAAATATAACTTGGTATAAAATTTTTAAATATATAAATATATATTTGTCATTGTGCTTTTTGTGAAATTACAACTTATTTTTCAGTTCGTTAAATTTTTTTGATTTTGTTATTCTCAATATTTTTTATATTTAAGTTGAATTTTTTTAAAAATCATTAAAATTAAAGCATACCTCACAAAACTCCTTGTCATCTACAATTAATTTTGATTTCTCTATTCTTTTAAAGAATTCTAAGTCAAAAAATCAATTTGTTTGCCACTTGAGGCTAACTTAGACAGCAAGGAAATGATGAAACATGGATAGAAATTGAAGGTTCAAACTCTCCTAATCTGGAGAAAGAAAAACCATTTCTTTGTATCACTCATTTTTAATTCCCTTTGTCAATTCATCCTTCTATATTGTGTCATTCTGAAGAACATTTGAATATACCTATATAACAACTGAATCTAGATGCATGAAATTGAAAACCAAGTTGCCTATTCTCCATCATCAAATTCCAAGTCTAGCCCTAAACTGTAAATATCAACTTACACAGGAAAATTTGAGGCAACATTCCCTCTAATGACCTCAATTTCTCACATGTATACAAATCAGTAAAGGGTATAAAATAGGAACATAAAACATTATTTTGAGCTAAAAATGTTGCTCTAGAAAGCTGATTTCTCAGAAGAGAGCCATTGTTGAGCTTCCACTAAGTCAGGAAGCACAATGGCCCCAGATTTTCTCCAATTCTCAGCATCAGGAGTCTTGAATCTGTCCAATAACAGCGCATGCATGCCGATGCTCTTGGCTGGTTCATGGTCTTTGCGCATGCTGTCTCCAATGTGAAGAGCTTCGTGTGGGGCAATATCTCCTGCCCTCTCAAGAGCAATCTCATAAATTCTGGGATTTGGTTTCTCCACCCCTTCAAGCCCAGAAAACACACTAAAGTCCCACTCACTTCCCTGCATTTCTCAAACATTATCAAAACTTTTAACATAGATCCTTTGCATTCACAACAGCCATATAGTGCTTGATTGGTAATCAGGGAACCATAGTTTTAAAAGGACTTTTGAGTCAAACCTTAATTTGGAGAAATTTTAAAACAAATAGCCATATTTGTCTAAAAAAGTTTTTGGACCAAACCATATTTTAAAACTAAGATTTTGGATAAGCTACTAGAACTAGCTTTTAGAATAATAAAAGAGCTTATGGACTACTCGATTACTATTTTACGCTTAATTTTTCTTACACCCTCTCTCTTCTCTCTTCTCCACTCTCTCTCTTCTCCACCCTCTCTCCTCGCTCATATTTTTAATAAAATCATACCCTTTCTGATAATTTTTCAATTACAAAAATCCTTATGGTAATAACTATTCAAACACTCATTTATTCAAAACTATTTTTTTCCATAAATTCTTCTCCTAAACTCCTTTTCTAAAAGCTGTCAAAAAGCTCTATTTTTCATAAGCTCTTTTCCAAACAGGCCCACAGTATATTGTGTACAGAGTCAGGCTATGGTGCACAGTTTGTGACTTGTAAATAATCCAATCCTTTAGATTTAAGGGAAAATTAATATTTTAATTTTTATAGTTTTGATTCGATTCCCTTAACCTTTGTCGTTGTACAACTTAACTCCTATAATTTTGACTCAGTTAAAACTCAGTCCCTAAACTTTAACTTACTACAACTCAATCCTTATAGTTTTAACTATTTAAAACTTTAATTCCTAAACTTTATGAAATATATAATTTTATTTTCTATAATATTGGAACTAATATTTTAAATAGTTAAATTACAAGGACTGAATTGTACCGAGTTAAAGTTTAAAGACTAAGTTATAATCAAGTAAAAATTATAGGGACGAGTTGCGCATATTAAAGTTTAGAGACTATATCACAACTGAGTCAAAACTATACTAACTAAAAGATTAATTTTCCTTGGATTTTAAAACGCATATATACCAGTATATGACTATATCCAATGCTATACAAAAATTTTGATCAAGGTCCTTCAAAATCACAAAAATGATTGTGTACAGAGCATTTCCCCCTGAACTCACCAAAACTTTGCAGAAAGAGGGGGGGGGGGGAATTGAGGATAATTTTTCCAAAAGATATGAGATTTTAAGATGAGACTGGTTTCTGCTATCAGATAAGATGAGATAATCCAAAATAGACGCGTGATACCAAAGTGAGAGATAATCATTGATGATTAGGTAGATTACCTCATTTATACCCAAGGCTGGGAGTATGACATCTTGATACCGATACTCTGCATTGCTCACAATGCCGACTTTAAGGCCCTTCGAACGGACCCATCTCAGAAATGGTTGGGAGTCTGGAAACACATTATAAGGAGCAGATGAACCAAAGGATGAATATATTCGTCTGAATATCTTCTCAAATGTCTCCTCATCGTATTCATATCCAGCCTGCCACAAATGCCACATTTTTCCTTCATCATATCTAAAGAATTCGCAAACAAAGGATTGTAACTCAGTGCTTTCTTATAATAGCGTATAATACAGTTGAGCACAAAAAATAGGTAGCGGTATAAGTTCTTATACTATAGTTATATAAACCACTCTTTTATAAATATAGAAGGAAAGATAGCATTTTCAACAAAAAAAAGAAAAATTTAAATATTTTTCTCTAATTATTATCATTATTCCTGTGCTAACAATCTCAAAAGTCTAAATAGAATCTAACTAAATATGTTAGCGTCCTCAAACACCATGTTCATATGAACAAATTACCAATCATGATAAGAAATACCCGCAACTACAATGGCTTTTGTCAGATATCTTACCCTGAGAAAAGAGTCTCGCACGCATGTTTTCCACCACACAATGTTGGCCATTTTGGCATCAAACCCAAAACATGGATACTTTTTCGCCATGTCTTTGTATGCAAGTTTAAAGCCCTCATGAACACGTTTGTAGTCTGGGCAAGGTAAGCCAACAGATTTGGCTGCCATGCAATAGTAGTCACCAAGCTCCCCTTTGTAAGCTATTAGAGTACCGGTAACATCCACAGTAATGCAGCGTAGTCTTGACAAGATAGACATGGTGGCACAAATTATGAAGTATAAGCCCTTGGTGCCTGAGATATTGGTTAGAAGAATTTCCACTACCCTGATATATAATTTTGACACGCCAACTGATGAAGTAAACTACTGAACTCCTTCACCGTTTTAAGAAAGTCCTACATGTGTGATTCCAAAATCAACTTGTTAGTTTTGAGAAGGGGAAATTGCAACAAAGCTTACATGATTAAATTATTGTTTCCATGCTGACAGATTATAATTAATAGATAAGGGCATGTTTGCTTTATATTAGTGATTTACTTTTTTTACTGGCATTACTGAAAAAACAGAGAGAAAACCTTTGTTGCAAAAATACGAATTTGACGCTTAAATAGGATTGATATTTCAGATCAATACAGGAAGAAAAGTAAAAGAAAGATATTCTATAGGTCACAGTGAATGTAAAGTGTTCGTCTGTGAGATGCAGTGCACATACTAGCATTTAAGTTCCACTCAAAGTTTCAAACAAGCATGAGGATTTCTGAATTGCACTGATGTCCTCAAAGAAGCTTTACTCAATTATATCCTCGTGAACACACTCATGAAACCAGAATTGCAATGTAAGTTCAGAAAGAACGTAAAATAAAAAAAAAATTGTGCACTTTTATCTATCTTGCAGAAAAAAGAACATCAATCTCAAAACACTCTTGAATAGGAGCCTTAATATAAATTAATATCAGATATTTGTATTTGTCCTAACATATGTTGCGGCTTAGGATAAATTTGGAGCTTCTCTCTCCCATGCCAGAGAGATTGAACTTGGACGTCTGTGTTGCAGTTTGAGCCTCAAAGACAGTCCATTTAGCTCTCTGGCTATCGCATTATACTTTTCACGTGAAGACAAGCTTGGTTTGAATGACTCTCTTAATACATCCATTGATTTGCCTCTTGACCAAGCAATGTCCCGAGTAGAACTCCTTTCTACTGTCTATTACTTTTTGTGAATATACACCAACCTTTATACAAACATAATGAACCATCTTACTTTTTATTTCATGCTGCTCAGACTCAGAAAGTACCAGCAACCATTACTAGGCTGCATCATCGGAAAAGAATTCACAATATCTGAACCATATCAGATGACAATTAAGTACCTTTCACAACATTAACATATGAAATATAAAAGGACCAGTCTTCCATTCATTCTTACAATCTGTCCATTTGTTTTCTTGGATTTACCTTTTAAACAACAATAAAACTTATAAGAGCAAGAAGCCTTATCCCACTAGGTGGGCTTAGCTACATAGGTCACTTGATGCTATTGTACTCTATCAAAAACTAAATCCTTAGATAAGTTATTATCCAAGAGGTACCACTTAATAACCTTGTTGAGCAGTAAAACTTATAACAAAAGGCAAAATTCATTGTGATGCAGAACACATTCATAGGCATCATACAGCGAATGAATAAGAGCTCCTATATGCCCCATCACCAAAAAGGTATTATCTACAACCTATGCATCTTTGCTTCTCCAGAAAATGTACTAGGCCAACAACAACAACAAGAAGCATTGTCCACTAAGGGAGATCGGCGATGAAATGTACTAGGCCAATGCAGACAAAACTGCTCTAAAAATTGTTTGGAAGAGAATAACCCGAACCAAGTCCAAGTTACCTTATGGATTGGCTAAGATTGCAAGCAACGCCATGCTGGTTCTCAAACAAAGAAGCCGGTTGGTTATCTCTCTCAAAAATTTAAAGAAAATTAAAAGAAAGGAAATGGAGAGCTACAAACTCATTCTAATCCTAATAACCAAGAACGTGTATCTATGCAACTGACCCACCTACCCTATAGCCTTATGGATGGATGATATGCATCTTAGGGACGTTCCCACTTGAATCTATTATCTCATATTTGAAAATATGCATCTTTTATGGCAGTGCACCAACGGTGTTACCAGGACTAATATAGAGGGAATTTATACTTAGATCCCCAGGTGAGGGACCTAGCTTGATATGAGGCCCTCACTTAAAAAAAAAAAACACTACTTTAAGATATGTGCTAACTAAAAACCAAAAAGAAAATTAATTTTAAATAATTAAAGGGATTTATGTAAATTTTGACTTGGGTAAACAATGTAGCTTGTCATCAGCTAGCATCGTGTATGTCCCACAAAATGCTTAAGAAATAGAACAAGAAGAGAAAAACTGAATGTCCTATTGAAGAGGAAGAAAATCCCGGCTGAAAGAGCAAAAACGAAGACGAAATCGATTCGGACAAATCGTAAGAGAAAGAAACACACACAAGATGATGATCAATCTGCAAAAAATCGGTATTTTAACCCCTTTTCAGAAATGAGACAAAAATCAAACGGGATGATTTAGTTCATACCGATAGCTTAGCTGATGAAGAAGAAGAGCCAGAGCAGGCTTGGCCGAATCCCAATAGCTTTGGAATAAGCAGTTTCAGCTACACAACAACCATGAAAGAACCCAAAAACGAGTGGCACATTGAGAGAAGAGCTTTCCTTCTCTTGAATATAGTTTGGATGAGATTTTAAAAATTTTGACTTATAGAAAGAAAAAGCTTTTAAATAGTTTATAGAAAAAGGTTTTTAGAGGAGAAATTATGAAGAAAAAAAATTTAAATAAATGAGTGTTTGGATAGTTATTTTTAAAAGTACTTTTATTATTGATAAATTATAAAAAAGAGTATAAGTATTAAATGAGGAGAGATAAGAGATGAAAGGAGAGAGGATAGAGGGTGTAAGAAAGAAAAGAAGGAAAAAGTAGGAGAGAAGGTGTAAAAAAAAGTATGAGGGATAATGTAAGAAAAAGTAGGGATAATATAGTAATTGATTAGTTCATAAGTGATTTACTGTTCTATAAGTTACTCTGACCAGTTTATCTGAAATTTTGATTTTAAATTATAATTTAATTTAAAAGCTCATTTGAATAAATATAATTATTTATTTTAAAATTTTTTTACACCTAAATTTTAAAATAAATCTTATTTTAAAATTAAGATTTCACGTTTTCCAAACAGGCACATAATGGAAGTGGAAAGCACAGCAATACGTTTACCACTCTCCGACCTCCATTTTGGCCTCTGATTCCATTCGTATTTCATTTCTACCCCTCATACTATGCATAATTTGCGTCTATACCGCAACTACTCCTTCCCAAATCCCAATGTATACTCCTCCAGGGACTTATTGCAAGTTGCAGTTTAGGAATTTATAAATTTATATCTCAAGTAATAGTTAAATTTTGATAGATGATCTTATTATCATATAATTATATTAAAAAATAATGTTCTATATTCTTTTATTATTTATGAATATTATTTTTTCAGAAATTTTACATCTGGTATTAAAAAAATCTAATTTTTCTATTGTTAATCATATTTTTCTTAATCATTTACATATTTATATTTAATATAAAATTTGTAGGGTGTTCATCATAACACAAGCTCATAATTTAGTTTTTAAAGGTAATCCCAATTCGAATAGTTTATATTTTAATTTTTTATAATTTATCAAGAAATATAAAATAGTGTTCTTGTTTTATATTTTATTTCTTTTAAAACAGAAAAATTAAAATTGAAAAGTAAAAAATTATAATTCAACTCATTTTGGATCATAAAAACTAAATTCGTATGATTATGAAATTATGATGAATATGTCAAATTCATTATCTCATAATTAAATATATTTAGAAATAATCCTAAAAAATATCACTTAAATTGTAAAATCTCAAATTACGAATTACTATAAAAACATATTGTTATTTATTCTATAAGGGTAGTCAATAAATTATAAAGTCTAGTAAATAAACTGATTTAAAATTTTAAAATTTAAGTAGTACTTTTTTTAAGATTTTTCTATTTATTTAATGAAGTAATTAATGAATTTTAATATGCCAAATAATTTTCTATAATATAAAATAGTGTTCTTGTTTTATATTTTATTTCTTTTAAAACAGAAAAATTAAAAACATTATAATTCAGCTCACTTTGGATCATAAAAACTAAATTTGTATGATTCTGAATTTCTGATGAATATGTCAAATTTATCCTCTGGTAATTAAATATATTTAATGTAGTAATTCATGAATTTTAATATGCCAAATAATTTTATATAATATACAATAAAAATAATTAAATAATGTATGTGTACAAAAAAAATGCCGTGGGGTCTTAGGAGGGTTGAGTAGTAAATAAGAAAAGTAGGAGGGGTAGATAAGCAAATGGAGGAGAAGCGTGAGGGCAAGACTGAAGAGCACCGAAAAACCGTGGACGGGGGAAAGCAAAAAACAGTTATTGGATTTAGGATCCCTTTAGATAGAATTTTAGAGATGAGTTTATGAAAAAAAAGAGCTTTTGAACAGTTTATAGAAAATGGCTTTTGGAGAAGAGATTATATACGTGTTTGGAAGGATGTCAAATCTTGGTTTTAAATCAAAGTTTGGCTCAAAACCTAGGTTTGGAGAAATTTTAAAACAAACAGTCATATTTGTTCAAACGGGCTTTTGGACTAAACTATGATTTAAAATCAAGGTTTCAGATAAATTGGTCAGAGTAGCTTATGGAACAGTAAACCACGTATGAACTAACCAATTACTATATTACCCCTACTTTTTCTTACACCCTCTCTCCTACTTTTTCTTACATCCTCTCTCCTCTCTCCTACTTTTTCTCTCTTTTCTTTCTTACACCCTCTCCTCTCTCCTCTCATCTCTTATCTCTCCTCATTTAATACTCATACCCTTTTTCATAATTTACCAATAACAAAAGTACTTTTGGAAATAACTATCCAAACACTCATTTATTCAAAACAACTTTTTTTCATAATCTCTTCTCCAAAAGCCCTTTTCTATAAGCTGTTCAAAATCCCTTTTTTTTATAAGCTTGTTTCTAAAATCCTATCCAAACGGGCCCTATGAAAAAAAAAAGTTATTTTGAATAAATGAGTGTTTAGATAGTTATTTTCAAAAGTATTTTTGTTATTGGTAAATTATAAAAAAATGTATGAGTATTAAATGAGGAGAGATAAGAGATGAAAGGAGAGAGGGTGTAAGAAAGAAAATAGATTAAAAGTAGGAGAGAAGAGAGAGGGTGTAAGAAAAAGTAGGAGAGATGGTATAAGAAAAAGTATGGGTAATATAGTAATTGGTTAGTGCATACGTGGTTTACTGTTCCATAAGCTACTCTAATCAACTTATCTGAAACATTGATTTTAAACCATAGTTTAGTTCAAAAGCTCATTTGAACAAATATAACTGTTTATTTTAAAATTTCTCCAAACCTAAATTTTAAACTAAATTTTAATTTAAAATTAAGATTTGACATCCTTCCAAACACGCACCTAACCAAAACCATTCGCTGCATATGTAAACCACGTATTGGATTTGGTACTCCTTAGTTCAACGTGATTTCATGCTCACACGTGTCGCTTATGTTTCTGTTCCTTTTGCGCCAAAACTTTGGAATTTCCGACCTTATTATTTAATTATTATTACTACTGTTCCTTTCTATTATTATTATTACGTGACCCCAAATAAAATAATAAGATCTTTTTTTTTTAGTATATAATTTTTTTGGAAGAGGAAGTTCCAATTGTATACCAAAAAAAGAAAAAAAATAATTGATCACCTTGACCTAACGGTCCTTTGGCTCAAGGGGACTTGCTACTATAATAACAATAACAATAAGCCTTATCCCATTAAATAGGGTCAGTTATATAGATCATACGACGCTATTATGCTCTATCAAAAACTAAATTTTTAGGTAGGTTATTGACCAAGAGATCACATTCGATGACCTCTTTGAGGATTCTCTTTAACCTTCTTCTACTCCTTTTAACCAGTGTCCATACTATTTGATCCATCCTCTTCACTGGCACATCCCTTGGCCTTCTTTGTATATGTCCAAACCACCTAAGATAGTTCTCTACTATTTTCTCTTCAATAAGTGCCACTCCAACTCTTTCTCGTATATGTTTATTACGAATCTTATCTTTTCTTGTATGTCCACACATCCATCTCAACATCCTTATCTCAACTACCCTAACTTTATGCTCTTGCTGTCCTTTTAAAGCCCAACATTCACTTCCATAAAGCAATGCTGATCTCATAGTAGTGCGATAAAACTTTTATTTTACTTTATCTGGTACTTTTCGATCACATATAACCCTAGTAGCCTTTCTCCATTTAAACCACCCCGCCTGAATTCTATGATGAATATTCTCCAAGATTTCACCATACTTCTGTATCATTGATCACAAATATTTGAACTTATCTATTTGTGGAATAACTTTATTTCCCAATCTGACCTCCAAGTTACTTCTAACTTGCCTCTTATCAAAATTACAATGCATATATTTAGTCTTACTTCTACTCAAACGAAAACCCTTTGACTCTAAAGTATTTCTCCATTACTCAAGTTTAAAATTAATCTCTTCCCTTGATTCAGCCACAAGAACTATATCATCCGCAAAAAGTATACACTTAGGAATTTCTTCTTGAATGGGCTTAGTTAGAACATCAACTACAATATTAAATAAATAAGAACTCAAGGCTGATCCTTGATGTAGACCAATCCTTATGGAAAAATTCTTTGTTTCGCCCCCAGACGTTCTGACAGTAGTTGTTACCCCCTCATATATATTTTTTATTGCCTTGATATATGACATGCGTACACCTTTCTTTTCTAAAGCTTTCCAAAGCACCTCCCTTGGCACTGGATCATATACTTTTTCTAAGTCAATGAAAACCATATGCAAGTCTCTTTTTTTAATCTGGTACCTTTCCATTAATCTCTTTAATAAATAAATCGCCTCTATTGTTGACCTACCTAGCATGAAACTACACTGATTCTCAGTAATATCAGTATCTAATCTCAACCTGTGTTCAATTATCTTTTCCCATAACTTCATAGTGTGACTCATAAGGTTTATCCCTTGTAAAAAAATTCTTTCCGATTACTAACTCATATAATCTTACTCTAGGTTCAATTAGTGAAGGAATAAAATATACGATTATTTAGAGTGTGTTCGATCTTTAGAAAGTATTACTTTATTACAATTCAAATCGTAACACTTGAAGAGGCATCTTAACTCTTAGGTACCTAGATTTACACCTGAAAGTAATAAACGGCTCATCATATCTGACATTAATATCGTTTAAGAATAAAGAAGATTTTGCCTTAACTTTAGATTGTGGGTAAGTCCAATCCTTTTTTAAAAATTTGTGTACCAAAAAAAAACTCATGCAACCTTTGTAACAAAAAAAACTCACCCACCCTAAAAAAGTTATAAAATTGTAGATGAGTCAAGATGAATGAAGACTTTGTCTTGATCTTAAATTATAGTTAAGTCAAATCTCTTTTTTTAAAAAAAATCTCTCTTATACCCAAAAAAATAACTCATGTAACCTAATTCTAACTTAATATTTCAAGTAAAAGAAATTGTAAAATAAGAAAATTCTACAAAATAGGAAATAATCTCATAAATCAAAACATAATTTACATGATTTATTTAAAAGATAATATAAATTATAATTAATATACCAATAAGGATAATCATAAAATTAATGATAAATCTTTTTATCTATGACAGATTCCAATTATCCCTTATCATAATATCATATTTCATCACCACCCTTTTCGAACATTACTATTCACAAGTTGCACGGAGCTCAGATGATAGCCGGCAGCTAGTACTTTAGCGTTGTTGTTGGGTAGAGCTGGAATGCACAGCAAAGATTTAAGCTTTTATATATATATATATATATATATATATATAATAAGAATTTGATAATTGAGTATAAAAACTTTTTTTTAATATAAATATTTTTAGATAAGATTAAATCTATCTATAATTTAAAAATAAAATATTTTTTTAAATAATATTAATATTAAATATGATGAACTATATATTAATTATTTTTTAAAAAAATTGTATAAACATCCTTTCTATTAATCAACAATTACCCATACATACAAGTCATTGAAATGGTGAAAACTTCAAACATTGCTTTCCTTTGTTTTCTTCCACTCATAATTTAGTTAAGCATTAAGGTTTTTCGTTCTATTGCTTCATTTGGTCGAACAAGTGTGTGATGAAATTTTCCTTTGTATTATATGAACAAGATTTATACTATCGTGTAGCGCTTAAATAATGTTATTACATATATTTTGAAGCGCCTTCTGATTATGCCGTACTTTAAAATCCATCCCCCCTTGTGACAACTACATGCAACAATAAACAAATTTTATTTTATTTAAGTTAAATAAAGTCTTTTATACAATATTATTTTATTTTATTAAAAATTAAATATTTAGATAAATTATTGATCAATAAATCTTATTAAATATTTTTGTTAGTGTAATTAAAATAAAGTTATCAAACTTCTTGATTGCGTTTTACATCTTTTTATCTTCACTTGTATTTGTCCTTTTTCCTTTTCCTGTTTCTAACAGCATGTTACGCACTTAATCTTTCCTTTAATAACATAACACGTAAATTAGCAAACAGGACCTATCCAGATTATCAAAAAAATAGAAAACGATAAGATAGAGACAAAAGCAAAAATCTCACATCATGAGCACTCTATACAATAATTTATTTACCGCAGAGGGAAAAAAACAAACTCGATTTGCACAAGATTCTCCAAGGCCCGCTTTCTAGGGACTCAACACCACAGAGGTCAATAGTAAAAATAGACCAATCACACTCACACCACATCACCCATCATTCCACACGGCCATAGCCATTCCAGCTTGCTGAAACACATACACACACACACACATATATATATATTAGAGGAAATTAATGAGAATTTAATTACGCAAAAATCTTAATAAAAATTGAATTGCAAACAATAATAAATTTTAATATAAAAATAATTTATATTATTCACTTGTCATTAAAATTTTTAAGTGATTAAATATTTTTTTAAAACCTTATAATAATTCCTCCTATAGGTTACTGAACAATATTTTAGACTTAAATATCAGTGTCATTATGTACAGTAAAATCTTATACGATTAACTTAGGCTACCAACAATAACAAATTAAAATTATATGTGCTACAGGTACCAACAGAGCAAAAAAGAAATTCTTAAAAAAAAATAAAAATACCAAATTAAAATTTTCAAGAAACTACAGGTAATATTTTTTCTAATTAATAATATTTTAGATTGAAATATCAGTGTCATTAGGTACAGTAGAACATTACCAACAATTAACTTCTGTTCACAGGGCTACCACTGTTAATAAAATAAAATTATATAGGCTAACAGTATTAATATAGTAAAATAAAAGGATTTTTTAAGAAAAAATATAGATACCAAATCAAAATTTTAAAAAAAATATACAGGTAATGGTTTTCCCATTAATAATATTTTGGACTGGAATATCAGTGTCATTATTTACAGTAGAACAGAACCACTATCATATTGGTCAATTCTTGTTGCTAGAGAAATAGTGAGTAATAATAGAACCCCTTTTAGCCACATTGGGCCGTTTAATGGGCCTAAGCCATGCTCGTACCTCGTGTTGAATTTCTGGGGGTAACTCTTCAACCACAGAAGGGTCAATCTCCTCCATTCTGTAACTCCACGATGGTCTTCCTTCTTCTACCATTTGACTTGAACTACTTTCACCATTGTTTGTTGTTCCAATTGCTTCGCAATGGGTCACCTTTAGTGCCTCAAATTGACCATTATTATATGTTGAACCACTATTATAATTAGACTCGGATCCTGCAGATTTGCATCATTTAAAGAATAAAGAATCACAGATTATCTCCATTCAGCCTTCATGGGAGTAATCACGGATTAATAATGCACAATCAAGAAAGATATTTCTAAGCTTGACCATTGATTTGTAATATAACAGGTATGTTTAAATTATCGTGTGTAAAAGATATTTTTTTCCTAACTTTTGCAAATTAAAGGTACAGTAAAAGTTAATAATTAATTAAATGTAATTTATGTTTTGATAGGCTTTTATAAAAAAAGTCAATTTAACTTCAATTTGTTTGGATGACGTATTAAAAAATCAGTTTCATAAAGTACAAAAGGCCAGAAAAAAGTTCTTTTGATAGGAAGGATTTAGAGGGGAAGGGAGATTTTTGAGTTAGATTTAAAAAAAATATTAGAAAAGTGGGGTTATAAAATTTTAGTAAAGAGATGTAAGATAAAAGAATAAGAAAAATTAATTTAAAATTTTTAACCCAACTTATCTAAATTTTTTAAATCTAACTCAAAAATTTACCCTCTTCTAAATCCCTTGTACCAAACAGGCCCTTAATATTATTGTGGTTTTTTAGCAAAAGGTCATTTTGCTTAAAAGTTGATCCAGAAAGCATTTTGAAAGTCAATGGACTTTTCAGCCTCCAAACGGGACTTTTCACCCACCAAAAAGCTATGCCAAAACATGCTGGATAATGATTAATTATTTATCTCGCATCTTACCAGACGTCCCTTAACTCACTTGATATATCTATATGTCTGTGTGTAATGATAAAAGGAAAAGGATTAGAAGATTACCGATTGATGATGTTTTTCCACCTTGGGAATTAGTAGCATGCTGCTTCTCCAAAGAAGTACAATGATCATGGTAATTCTTGAAAAGTTTTAAAATTGAAGAATTACCCTGTAGCTATATATATAAAAGAGAAGTTAGTATGCCACATTGACATTATATTCATGGTTCAAGCTCCATATTGACAAAAGCTGCCAAGTTTAATATTCTTCCCACGATAGGATACATTTCAACTCGAACATGAAATCACCGTCCTTTCTACTCTTTCCGATTCTTAATATAAGAGTTAACTTTTTCAGACAAATTAAAAAAGCCAAATAATCAATCAATTATAACCAAATCCAAACAGAATTCATATTATATACTTCTTAATCTATCCAAATTAGTCAATTAGATCTTATATTAGTTATAATTAAATAATTTATTTAACTTCTTTAATTTATCTAAAAAGTCAACTAACTCTTATATTAAGGATAGGAAGAGTATTTCCTAGGCTTTTAAAGTAATAGACTACACTAGAACCTTTGTATTGCCAAGTTTAAAGTAAAAGAAGCAATTTTTATTTGATCGACTGATAAGAGTCACAGACATGATAAAGATCTAGTTTCTTTGTAATGCACTCAGACATAGTATACTAGTTAAAATAATCTCACAGAGCAAATTAGAACCTTTTCTTTAGCTGTATTTTTCTTCACAACAGCTTTCAACGTAGACATAGTATGAGTGCGCCTAGGTTCTTCCACAGGAAAACTAGGTTGTGGTTCTCTCTCTGCTGTTCCATTTTCATTTCCGGAATGAAAAGCTGCAACTGGTCAGTGTCAGATGGGAAGGGGAGGGAGAGAGGGAGATAAATGAAAACATGGTAGTTAAAGTCCGTATAAGATATTGTACCTTGGGGTGACGAAAGGGAAGATTCTTCAGTCAAGCCAACTCCCTGCCTAGATAAATCGCAAGATGAGTCCTGCAATTAGTGGATTATTTCATGTTTCTAAATAACATATACAACAATAAAACTAACGGATTATTTAATAAAGTCCACATAAGAGTTTTGATCAACCTGTTGACCAAAACTAGCCTCTAAATACTCAATTCTTGTGTCTTCTTGAGGATATCCAAGCTGCGACTCGTATGAATTCAATCCCAAATAACTTTCACTGCCTGCTTAAGCACTTCGCCGCCATCAGATTATAAGGGAATGGAGAAAAAAATTAATAAGTAAAGCAACTTGACGATATAACATAACCTGAAGGTGAAGATGGTGCAGCTTCATGGATTTCATTTTCTGGTTGCTGTTTCATAGATGAGGAGGGTGGCAATTGCCCACCAAAGTATTTAACAATTGAATGTGTTCCCTAGCACCAATGCAGTTCAAAAGACATAATTTTTAAATATAATGATTCAACAAAATTGTTTTGCTCCACCCAACAAACTAAAAATGTTTGAGTAAATTACACTACGTACGGAATTTGGCTGAACCACACTTGATATATACACTCTTGTTTTAAAAATTATACAAAATTCCATTGACATTTAATATAAACTGCCAAAATTTACTTTTTGTCAAAGTCAACTTTTTAGACAATATGAATATGTAATTCTAACGTTAATGCAACAATAGAACTGTTGATATCAAGATAATTAAGAAATTCTACTTTTGAAACAATGCATATTGTGCAGAAAATTTATATCGTTATAAAAAAACAAATTATAAATGAGGTTTTTGTACTACAAATCAAATGTAATGGGAGCCGACTGTAATGTTTAAAACAAAAGGAATATTAGGTGCAATTCAGTCCAACTTAAGGGGAGATTTAGTGTAATACTCAATATTTTCAAGGTAAAAAGGTGGACAAACATATGCAGTTGACATCATTTGTCACAGGCAACTGGCCTAGTACAATTCAAATGCTTCTAATAAATATGTCAACAATGAAAGCATCTAAATGAAATGATGAACAAATTTACAAGCCAAGTTGTATCAATAACCGAGGGAACCAACAAATAGCATTTTTTTAGAAGAATTGCAGAGTTTTTTTAAACTTCAAATATAGCATGATAGTTCACTGTTTCAAGGTGAGCCTACGTCAGAGGCCACAAGTTGAACACAAGAATTACAGGCTAAAGTTTACACAATCAATTCAAACTTACAGACGGTATGGTGACCATTTTACTTGCACCCACAGAAAGCGATGTTATTCTCCAACTGTTGTTTTGGCTTCCCTGAGCTTTATTGTTGTAAAAGCCAATATATTCACGTAATCCAGCTTGAAATAGATTTATAGCATCTTCTTGAATCTTTGCAGTTCCATATCTTAGAGGACAAGATTTAGAAGGGAAGTTTTTATGCGAATCTGAATCACCCAACTGTTAAAGAAAAACCTCAATAGATAAGATAAAATAGAATTAAATTACTACCAAGATCCATAATCAATATATCAATATATAACATAAAATTTATAGTAAGCTGCATTATTTACAAGTCATGAACAATGTTACTTATTTTTCAGACTCTATACAACTACTACAAGGTCCACATTTAGTTTACAATAAGAAGACTAATGAAAAAGTGAAAATGGTATGTTCATGTAAATGTAGAAAATCATTCACAGATCAGTTATAAAAAAGTCACCTTATATCCTCTAGCATGCAGGGTAAGTGTGCGTGCAATCCGTTTATTTTGATCCAAGTCAGATTGAAGACGTTCACTCAGCTCTTCGCACAGTTGATTAAGCCAGTGCTGAACCTGAAGAAGGAAACAAATAATTGTACGAAGAAATGTAATGAGATGGACTTTCTTGCATGTGACACTGGGAATCAAGTTACAATTAATCTAACTAATAAAAATCCAATAACCTATTTCTGAATAGAAGCCCACCACTACCCAAATTCATTAAAAAAAATTGACATTTTAGTGCATCAAATGACATTTTATATTGATAGAAACTATTTCTACTATGAAGGTACTTAAATGCTATGCTGCAGAAAGCAGTACCACCGTAAATCAAGTAGCAAGTGACTTGACAAGGTTAGAGGAGGATAATTACTGAAGCAATCGTCTTCAAAGCCTGAGGCCCAGGAAATGTTTTGCCAGAACCATGGCTCTTGGGTAGTAGACGCCCTTCCACTTCTTCCCCACTGATTCCTCTTGCAATATTCCACAGCCAAGTGCTGCAATGCTGTAACAGCTAGAATCAAGAATGGTAGATTACAGATTGCTAAAAAGACACACAAATGGAGGACCAATAGCCATGAAACAAGGTACACCTAGGAGTTTTATATGCACAAAACATTAAATGCACACAATGCCTCGTATAATTTGGTTCAAAATAATCATGTCTTCTGCATTGGAGTAATACGTGCCATGATAAGGAGAAACAAATTGCTAGTTTAAAAATATAAGATTGCATAAACAAAATCAACATATAGCCGCTAGCATTCTAGTATTCTACAAGTGCAAGAAATACATAAAATTAAAAACCATGCTAAAAGGTAGATGCTCACCCTGTATTGATTCCATAACGTTGTTGTAGCTTCTCCTCAGAAAACTTAAGCAAATCACCAACAGTATTGATGCCAAGATCACTTTGCAAAGAACTCCCCAGCTTTCCCCCAAGCTGTTTCCTGAAAACCAAATTTGCTTCAACATTATGCATTATCAAAATTACATACGTAATAGCTCAAAACCAATCTCTTTGTCAACACAGCTGTCTCAGCTCTGTTGATATTATCAAAAGCATAACAAAAATGTAAGCTCAATAGGGTAAGGCATAAAAGTTAACCCAAATTGACTAAGTAGCTTGATACAATAAATTATAAAGTATAATTAATTGAATACATTTTCTTTATAGGAAAAGACTCAAGCAATCCCTTGACGGACGAACATGGCACAATAGTTTGTTGTGCAGGTTTGTTCATAGCACTAGCGAGTTTAGCAAGCATCTGTGAACAAAAAAATGATATAGGTCAATGGCAATATAAAATATCATGGAAGCATCTTTAAGTAAAAAGGTTTCTAGTGTCAGACAAAAGAAAAGACATCAAAGCATATTGAAATTGCTTCTCACCTTGTTATGAGCAATACCAGCAGAACATGTGAATTCAGTTTCTTTCAACACTTGCATCCTGAGTTCCGCAACAATGATGGCCCCACAAGCTAATAGTTTATCATTATAATCAGCATCCCTCCTACAAAGCCACTCCCTAACTTCTTCTTTGGCATCATTTCCGTCCTGGATGCAAAATCATCTTCAGTGAAGTTCACATGGTCATGTCTCTCATGCCTAGTTGGCTATAAATTCTACTTGGAAAGAAAAATTATGTATGATCAGATACTAAAGTTTGTTACAATGTTATCATAAAACTAGATATGAGCCCATACTTTGCATGGTATCTAAGAAGAGTCGTACTATTCATGACTTATGAATAGTATGACTTCCAATAGATTTTATATTTTAATTGGTTGATTTCAAAAGACCACCCATCAATTTAGCATCAACACAGGAAACAGAAATATATAAACTTATGAAGCATACAGAAAATACAAGAAATACTTCCTTAAAATTAAAAAAAAGAGCATAGAAGGTGCAATATCTTTAAGCATAGTTTTTGACCTCAACATGGAGCCCCAAAACATGTGACTTGAGAACTTCCTCATGAATATCATCCAGGTTTTCTGGAGAAGCTTCCTTTAGCATTGCTTCAGCAGCTTCAGTAAGATCTATATATACTTCATCAATTGAAGCCCTCTCACAACGACCCTTCCTCGCAAGGACTGATACAACCTGGTAAACATGAAATTCAATGATTTCAACCTTAGTAAAATGATCTTGTTGAAAACACATTTTAAGGTAGTTAAAGTTCTGTTCTTAAATCACCTCTGAACCTGCATTACGGTATGTGTTGAGATCAGCTTTACCACGTGCTACTGGGACTTGAACCAGTTGAATTTGGGGGCACACCTCCTGTGCTTCATCACCTCTCATTGAACTAAAGAAATGCAGTAAATGGTTAAGTTCTAACTGTCAAAGATTTATAGCACTCTCTTTATGCAGAGTCCTTACCGCTTCACACCATAATTACGGGCCTCATAGCTCACAGCAATTAAGGCCCCGCCTTTATATGAGTTGTACTGTATGACAGCAGTAGGCAAGCCCCTTAAATTTGGCTGCTTTCGCTGTTCAACTAGAAGAAAATATAATATAATTAGCTTAGACAAATTGACACAGATAAATACAATGTTGAACATGTTAAAGGTGAAACAGCAATGCTGAATAGAAAACAGATAATACTCTTCAATAATAGAGATAAATACTTGAGAAGACAATATACATGAATTATCACCAGAAAAAATAAATAAATAAATAACACTTTCAAGTTTAAACCATCTGCTAGTGTGGATGAAAAGAAGTATTTCTGAGTTCACTAACCAAAGTTCGTCTGTCATCTATATTATGTAATAACACAAGTCAGAAATAACTCATAGTTTTACTCAATATAACAGACATATCCTTGCACTCAGCCAAATTAACTTAATTACAGAATCATATGCATATGGAAATGGATGTAGAAACATATCATCACAGTCCCATCTGTCTTCTATCTTACTGTAAATGGCAAGCAATATTAGCAGCAAACTAGTAAGTGATGCCACAGAACCTTTAAGGGTTAAACTCAGTTAAACTGGGGACACTAAATGTAAAGGCTGGAAACAAGGAAAATAAAGTTTGAAACTTTAAAAGACAACTGGGTAATAATTTCTGCGAGGCTACAATTGTGGAAGATTGGGTTTAATAATTTACGTCAGAGCATCACAATGGGAAAATGTAAGTAAACATTTGGTTTTGATAGAATTCGCATCCGCAACGATTTTCAAGGCATGGGCGAGCCCTAATTAAATTCCTAAAAGAGGCAAAAAATACTACAACAACAACAAGAAAAACAACATGTAAATGATAAAAGCCAGAAGAAAAAGAGGAAGACATGTTGCTACCTTGAACATAGAAGCAATCCATGTCTACGTGAGCTATGACTCTGGCACCAGATGTCTCTCGCGCAGCCACAGGCATCGTTTCCCTCCCTCGTGCTCTGTGTTTTCCCACCAAATGCTTTCTTCCCTCCCTACGGCATTTTTAATTTTTTATTATATTTTATAAACTAGCCTCTCAACTCCACAACGAAACATTAATTTTACAGGAATCAAAAATTGTAAATTGAAAAATAAAAATAAAAAAAAAATAATGAAAAGTCTGCACTAAAAAAATTAACTAGTAAAAAGGTTTTAAATAGGGCTGTGCATAATGCCCATGGCCCGTTATGCCCTGTCCAGCCCGCAAGAAAAATGTCCAGCCCAGCCCGATTTTTACCGGGCAGGGCCAGGCATTGGGCTACAAAATATAGCCCATGCATTTTTTGGGCTGGGCACCGGGCATAGGGGCTGCCCTGCCCATGAGCACCCCTTCTTTTATTTTTTTTATTTTTTCTCTATCTTAAAAGGGAGAATATGATAGCTACTGGTGACTATAAGGTAATTTTAGAAATATAAGTAGGTAAGTTGTATCTTTTAATATTTATAACTATACTAATGTTTTTTTTAACTTTGTTAATTATCATATGATTACATTACAAATTATAATTATTTATTTTATTTTTTTAGATGCTTTATCTTTGTCAATATTAGGAAGATTTATATAAAGTTATAATTACAAACTACTTAGATTTCAACGCTTATTTTTTATATACAATGGATCTCAAGATTTTAATTATTATCTTTGTTCTCTTATTCTTAGTGAATTATAGATATTATTTAACTCTTAAAGACACATGAATATGGTATTATTTTAGAAATTCATAATTACAATTTTTTTTCACAACATGAGCATGACATCACGACTTGGGCATGCCCAGCCCGCCCATGCCCAGCCCGCTCATGCCCTGCCTAAAATTGTTAGGGCTTTTACCTGGTAGGGCCGGGCATCTGGCTGCAAAATGCAGCCCATGCATTTTTTGGGCAGGGGGCTGCCCTGCCCAGCCCTACTCATGCACACCCCTAGTTTTAAATTAGAGTATATACATACAAAATTTACAGAGTACTCTCTATATAAAAATTTATCTAATCTTTTTTATCAAGTAAAAATTTTAAAGTTCCCAATTCTCCTAATAATAATACTCTTTTATTGTAATTCCATATATAATATAATAACATAATAATAATTATCAGGTAAATACAAATATAATAATTAAGAAAATTACACTTTTTCTTTGTCAATTATACTACCGTCCACCATTTTGAAACCTCTTTCATTTCAGTCATCTTATATATATATATTGAAACATTTCATATAATAATTCGTTTTATTACGTAGGAAGTAAATAATTTGGATATACTACTAAAAACATTTTAGATAAAAAAATTATTGAAAATGTGTCTTATATATATATTGAAACATATAAAATTTTATAAAGCATGAATTATATTGGAATTTTCTTTTTTGGATTTTATGTTTGTAAGTCAATATTCAGACTGACTATTCTATGTTCATATTTATTTCGTATTCAAATAATTGTGCATTTCACTAGTAACTGTGTCTCTTTTGAACTTCATAAGCTTTTGTTAGTAAAGTAACTAGTGTGAAAAATTAAATTATGTATTTAATGCACTCCACGATCATGGGTATTGAATTAATAAGATAGTTCCCATGATTTTTTTCTCACCTATTTTAAATCTTTATTCAACTTATTTCAAATTTAAACCGTTAAAATTATTGAATTATAAATGTTGTTTTTCAGATATTTATTAAGTTTCTCTAAGGTTGGTATATGCAAGTGGGATTGATACATGCATATTTTCTTATTTAAGCAAATATTTACATATATATATTGGTTAGAAGAAGGTGCAATTAATTCTATATGAAAAAATCCAAAAACTATTCCTTGGACATCTATGAGTGCTTAGAAAAAAAAATCTGAAGAGTATGTGTCATCTTTAAATCTTTAACCATAAAAAGATTATCAAGAATACGTTTTGTTTTTATCGCCTCTGCTTCTTTATTTGACACTCCTATTAATCTTTTCCTTTTTCCTCCCCTTTAGTTATTTATAATATATACTAGGGGTATTTATAATATCTATAGCATGTGTGCGCTTACTTGAGCTTATAAAAAAATTACTCAGTCTAACCTAAAAAAGTTGTCTAAAATATATTTAAATAGGATAGGGCCAACCCAAGTGTCAGGTAAGGCAGGGCACTGGGTAAAATACGTCACCTTACTCATTTGGCCTGACCCTATATATACATATTCTTTTAATTTTTTTTTCATATTTTTATCTTTTTTTAACTTATTCTATTTGTAATTTTACACTTTTTATTTTAGTTGATAACTGCCATTACTCATTTTTAAAATATTAAATATAACTCTTATATTTGTGTAGATACTAAAGTTGTTTCTATGCTTTACTTGCCAAGCATTCTATTATTGGTATTGCAATAACGCTACAAATATCCGACCTCTATATATTTCAATATTTCTTTTGTATATATGCAATGGATTTTAAAAATTTAATTACTATCTTTTTATTACCTTATTCTTAATAGATTATAGATATCATTTAACTCTTAAAAATATAAATATGATATTATTTTATAAATTTATAATTGTTGATTTTTTCTTATAATATGAGCAGGATATCATGATTTGTGCATACCCAATCTACCCATACCCAACTCAAAATGGTTAGGACTTTTACTGGGTAAAGTTAGGCATTGGGCTGCAAAATACAATCTATACCTTTTTTGGACAGAACTCTACCCATATACACCTATACTCTCTTCTCTATTAATATTATTTTTTATAAAATATTTTAATTATTTTCTTTAATTATATTTCTCTTTATTTTGCCTATTAATATTGAGAAAATATTATTAATAGGGATAGTTTAAAAAAATATTTTAGGATTAAAATTATTTTTTAATTAAATTTTATATTAAACACACTGACGAGTATTTTCTTTTTTTTCAATGGAAATGGTACTTTCTCTGGTAGAGGAAAAATTTTCGGAAGCAGTTGCCACGTACTCAACAACATAGTGATGTAAGGACGAAACCCTATAATATTACAAGGAGGGCATGAAATCTCAGAAATGAAGGTACATTACTATTGAATGTTCGGTAGACACGCCACAAGCCTGACAAGAGAGAAACCTAAGAAACATATATAGACAACAACAACAGACAATGTATATAGGTATCAAGATGTGTCCAACAATATGAATAACACCCTACACTATACTCTGTACTTCATTTAATATTTTAAAATAATTTTTATATATATGTGTAATACTTAAAAATATTTTGGTATTTATCAAATATTTTAAAATATTTTTTATACATATCTAATATCATAAAGTTACTATTAAAAATATAATTTTTGATATTGTATGCACCTTTACTTAGAAGATGTTTTAAAGGTTAATGTAGAGTTTAAAAATGATCGTTCAATACACTTTAAAAGGATTTATTTTTTTAAAAAAATAACACTTTAAAAATAAAATTGTGTTATAAAATAGTTTAGTGTGTTAGATTTACAAAATTTATTTTAAAATATTAGATAAATTATAAAATATGTTAAAATACTAAATATATTTAAGAAAAATATTCTAAAATACTGATGGATCTAACCTTAATAACAAGAAACAACATAGGAATCAAGCAAGTAAGGGACTATTACTGACTAACAGTCATAGGTACATGTACGTATGTTTCAAGCCATTTATACTGTTCGTTCCTGATGACTTTGGTTGAGAATTCGAAGATATTAATAATCGATCCAAAGATGACAACCAATAAAGTTCAAACTGAACCAAAATTTTTAGATTGACCGATTACGATGAAGAGAGATGACCAACCTCGTGTTCCTGAATCTATGCTACAGTTTTTACTCCATTGCTTCGTTTTTATTATATCTTAGTATCAAATATTTTTATGAGATTAAATCAATTAGTAAAATTCATCATAATTTTTTTGACAATTTTTCAATGTAAAATTAACCATAACTGGCTCAACCACATTTCGACTATCAACTCTTCAACAACTACAGTGCCTTGTCTAGTTCAATGGCTGGTCAAATGTTTAAAACCTTAGCTCTCGCATTATAGACATGATTCACATATAGCTATAAATTATATTGCTTTCATTCTATTTATAAATAAGTCGTTTCTAATATATTTAATATAAACTGAAAAAAACTTTAAGAATGTGGGTGTGACTTGAAGCATAAAAGAAAAGTGAGAGCCATACAACACAGACGTTGGATATCTCTCTTGATTTAAACTTTGAATCCAACTTGTTCTCTCATTACACTCTTTCTTCAGTATTCATCTCGATTCATACTTGGACAACATAAGCATCAAACTTCAAATTCCCCCCAACACACACACGCACGCACGCATATATATATATATATATAGAGAGAGAGAGAGAGAGAAGGGAAGAATATGATCAAAGGCGTTAGGAATATAAAAATAGCCAACCGACAAGTTGGAACATTTTGTTCACCTAATGAGAAAATCCTGGGTTAACCCAAAAACCATAAGTGAATTACAAGACACCAAGCTGTTACTTGACCTTGAACAATATGAAAGACATTAACATGGAACTAAACCTAGTACCAGAGTGAGTTAACTCCTTAAACTGACACACATCCCAATCTATATATATAGGCTATAGCCTAGGTACATCAGGATAACTCCTAAATAATTCTACTAAGCTCCATATAGCACTATCATCTTTTATACTACTCCTCCTAGTAACTAGTAATTAACTAGAGTTTCATCAACTCCACTACATTCACATAACCATACTTCCCCAAAAAGAAAATTGCAGATACACTTTTCAAACTGTAAAAACTGAAGACAATCCTCCCATCTCAGCATATAAAACCTTCCTGAAAACAAATATGCCCCATGGATCCTTTGGCGCCAATAGAAGCTCCTACATGAGAGGAAATAATGCTTGTAAATATATACAAGGTCAAGAGAATATAATTTGAGAAAATTAATAGATAAATCCTAGCTTTAATTTCATCTAATTTAATCTAATCATATCCCAATATTTTTTTTAATTTAATCCTTATAATTTCTCATGATCTTAATCGTTAAGATCCTTATAATTTTATTTCTTATAATCATGTCTTTATAATTTTACCTTTTTTTATGATTAGATAAATCCTAGCTTTAATTTCATCTAATTTAATCTAATCATATCCCAATATTTTTTTTGATTTAATCCTTATAATTTCTCATGATCTTAATCGTTAAGATCCTTATAATTTTATTTCTTATAATCATGTCTTTATAATTTTACCTTTTTTTAATCCAGTCCTATAATTTTGTTCTTTTTATTGGTCACCTATAAATTTACAAAGACTTGATAAAAATAATTAAAAATGAGATAAAACTATAAAGACTCAATGAAAAAAAACATAGAGAGCGGATTCAGATGAAACTATAAAAACATAATAAAACAAACTATAGGGATGTGATAGATTAAAAATAGGGTGAAACTATATGGACTTGTATATTAATTTTCCTTATAATTTTCATATATTTGCATATTTGTTGCTGAGATTATATATATACTAACCCTTGAAGCTCTAAAATGGAAGTGCTAGTTGATCCAAAAGGGCAGTGACTGGGGTGGCAAGTGAAGGCTCATAAGCAAAGCCATGCAAAGCAGAAGAACCAGCACCGTCACTTGAAGCAACAACGTAAGGACATGGTGGAATCCATTGCCATCTCTTTCTGCATATATCAAACAGCAAAACCTTACCTGTTCCTTTAATCATTAATACAATAAACTCACCATGCCCTACACAATCAAAACCATTCCCTCCTTCTAATTCTGCAAATTGCACATAAAGTTGCTGAGGCATTCTCTCTGTCTCAACCCATGTTGTCCCACAAGACTGAAGAATCCATACCCTTAAACTCCTTGGAACATTAAGCTTTCTCTTCTCAACTGCTGCAACTAACAGTAACTTCCCTTTGCTCTCAATCAAACTCGGAGACCTTAAGAATCTCCTCATTGGTGCTTGGATTTTGCACCAAGTGTTTGATGAAATATCGTGACATAAAACACTAAATGGGCAGTAGTTCATGCAGTAGAATCTCCCTCCTGCGTGAATCATCTCACCAGATTCCAGACTACAGAGTCTAGGAAGTGATGATGTGGTCCCCCATATGGAATAAAACCCATTGGAGTCAATATGGAAGCTTTCAGATGTTAGGTTTTTCACAGCATAAGGGGAAATCACGTCGTCACCTGCAACAGTGAGATCTATGGAGGAATGGGAAATGGCTAGGCCAATGGAAGGGAATAGTCTTGGTCTTATTGTGGGAGTTAGTTGAGTTATAGTACCAAGTATAGGATTGGAGAGAATAAGAGTCTTGGGACCAGCTTCGTCTGAAACAAAACAGATCAAGCCTGAGGAAGAAGAAGATGGAGAGAAACCAGAAGGAAGAAGAGGAAATGGAACACGGTACCAAGAAATTTCATAAGGATCAAATAGGTACGCTTCACAACATTGTGTAGAAGTAGTAGTAGTAGTACCACCACTACTGCCTCCACTTCCACTTCGACCACTGGAACTAGGGTTCTTAGGGTAGACGATATAGCTGCTCTTGAGGCTTTTGTCGAGGTTGAAGAAAATGAACCAATGGTGGGGTTGTGAGATTTGGAGGTAAAGTTGGAGGAAAGTGTTGGAAAACAAGAGGCCATAGAATCTCTTGCAGACACAACGTACTCTGAAAAAAGCGGGTGGTGGAAGGAAAGCGAAGATTCTGTCGAGAATTCTCTGTGGAAGCTTGCTCCATATTCTAGAGTCCATCCATGGAGTCGTGTATGCACTTGAAGAAGATGAAACACCAGAACCTGATCCTGCAGAACCAGCACTGAGATTACAAGTGTAAGCAAATGGTGATGAAGAGGAAGTCATAAGTGGGTGAAAACCCTCCATATAGATCTAGCTAGCTTAGCTTAAGATGGAAATTTTTCTTTTTTTATCTGGGGTTTCTGGGAAAATATTCTAGTTTACAAGTAGATGGAGATCTAGGGCTTTCTGTTTTGGTAGGTTGATATATAATAGGGAAAGCGGCTATGATAAGAGAGAAAAAGTACAGGTAGGTTGCATTTTGGAATGCTAACAGAAGAAGAACAAGAAGAGGAAGATAGTGAAGAGGAAAAAAGGAGTTTCCAAACTAGGGAACAGATATGGGATGAAGAACTACTGGGACTAGAACTAAGTTTAGACTTTAGATGTTAGCTTGTTCTCTTCTCTCATACATGCATATATATAGTAAATCTATGATCTTCTTTTGTTAATTTATTTTTGGATGGAGAGAGAGAGAGAGAATTAAATAATAAAGTATTTGTGTGTGTTTGTGTTTGGGTTTGGGATTGGGATTGGGATGGAGGCGTCTATCATTTCAGTGTGGTTTTGTCAAAGCCGAGGATTGGAAGGACGAAGTTGCAGAAACACTCAAAAAGAGTGAGAAAGATGCTCCTGGGTGACTGATGAGAGCCGAACTCTTTGCAAGTACATGCTCTACATGCTACAACACATGCCTTACTATAATATTTTTATAACTTTAGTCTTCAGTCTTCACTTCATTTAACTCCCAATTAAATTAATAAAAGAAAAAATAATTTTTTACTTTAAAATTTTATTTTCACTCAAATTCTTATAATTTTAAATTCATTAAAATTTACATCATTCACGTTAATTTATTATAACTTAATATTTATAATTTTATCTATTTTAAATTGTAATTTTTAATTTTTATAAAATATATAATTTTATTGGGTTAATGGTCATTTTTTCTCTAAAAATATTTATAAAAGAGCTGTGGATGTTTAGAAATATTTTTAATTTAATATTGTCTCAAAAATATTTAAAAAAGAGCAAACTATTAAAAATATTAATAATTAATATTAATTTTTTAACAATTAGAGTTTCATTACTCCTTTTTTTAATGGTTCTCGAGCAACATTGTGTAAAAAATTTCCCAAATATCCACAATTTATTAATATAGATACTAATATTTTAAAAGTTAAATTATAAAGGTTTAATTACATCAATTTAAAATTCAAAAATTAAATTACATTTAAATTAAAATTATAAGAATTTAGTCATACTGAGTTAATATTTATCTATTGAGTTATAATTAAAGGAAAGTTATAAAGATATAAAAATTAATTTTCTCTTAAATAAAAAAAAAATCTGATTTTTGTTTGTTTGACACTTGTTATTGGCATTGATTATTCACACAATGGGACAGGAAAGGCCCATCTATTATGCATGTTGTTGAAAACTCTTGAAGAAAAGGCAATGTTTGTGTACGAGAAAATCTTGGAAGATATGGCTCTGTGAAAGCAAGCAGCTAAAACATCTCAGAAAAACCATGACCCTTCAGACCCTCCCATGCATCAAAACAGAAAATTTGTACTTCGTAACTCTCAACTCAATGGTATGTTTAGTTGAAGGGAAGTGGGGGTAAAAAAGTAAAAGTAAAAGTAAAAATAAAATTTTTTATTTTCTTAGTAAGATAAAAATTATCTTTACTTTTCCTTCTATTCTCTTAGATTACTTCAATTCTATTAAAAAAATTAAAAATTAAAATTATAGAAATATAAATAAAAAATTTTAGACTATTTTATCTCAATTATAAAATTTTTAAATAATTTTAACCCTTCTCAAATTATAAAAAATTATTTTAAACTATTTTACTTTAAGTTATAAAAAAAAATATCAATTATATATTCACTTCTATTCTATTAAATAAATTTTTAAAATTTTTATAACCTAATTCTATTTTTATTTTTATTTCCATTCAAAACTTTTCTATCCTAACAAACCAAACCAAACCGCATCTTAAATGGTATCAAATGAGATCAACAATTTTTAATATTCTAAAAAGTATTGTCGTTATTATTTGTTTTTATTACATGGCGTACCTAGGCCTAGGTCAGTGCGAACTTAAATTATGAGTTTAGATTAGTGGAGTCAAAATTGAAAAAATTGCAGGAAAATTTCATTATTATAAAATTTATTATCAAAAAATATTTAAAATTTATTTAAAAATATAGATGCAACATATTTTTAATAGTGTAACTCTTTTTCAACTATATGTAACATATATTTAATTATATATAAAATAAAATATATTTATACATAATTAAAGATATATGACATGTAATTGTATAAGAGTTACACTTACAGAAGATAAGTTATAGATTGTTAAAAGTATACATCTTTTAAGCACATTTGGATAATAAATTTTGTAATATGTGATTTTCAACAGTTTTCTCATTTAAATATATACTAGAATAAGTAGGGCTAAAAAACTTGTCAATTTTTTGCTGAAGTGAGAATACCTCACTTACATTTGGAGGGATTGAATCCTCATCTTTGCTAAAGTTTTGAACTTTGAAATTTTTACCATTTCAAAATTTAAAGGCCAAAACTTTAAGTTAAGAAAATTGGAACGTGTATGCCATTTTGTTATTTTTATTTCATGCAAACCTAATATTTGAATTTTTTTTTCCTACGTTAACCGTAATACATGATGCATTTAAAACTTGATGAAAAGCTTTTATTAGTGAAATAATGTCATACAGTTTGAAGTGTCAAATTTTGGCGTTCTATTATAACACATCTTTAATTAGTGACACTTGAACTCTAAACAGGCACACCACGTTTAACAGATTCATTGACATGCATGGAATGTTAAACAAAATGAAGTTTACAAAGTAGGATAATATCAATGTCAAAAAATAAAAGCAAAATTGTCATTGACCCGTGGGTTTGGCTAACTACTGAATGAATCCATCAGGTTCATGTTCATCTGATTGAAGTCATATCTCAGGATTTTATTACTACTCTCGTATATATTTCTTATATAAAAAACTTGCTTTGCTTTTCCCATGTGTAATGTTTGATTTTGAATCTCGTTCGGCTCAGCGAAAGCGACAATTTCCAGTACAAAGCCTGTCCAGGCTATTAGTTGTTGTTGAATAATATATACATGTAGCAACAGTTCATCAGTATCATACGTCTAATCCATCGCCTCACTCTCTGATCACTTGTGCTTTTATGCAGCGGTGTGGCGTGAACCACCAAAAGCTCTCTCTCTCTTGTGACATGTATATATATAGCGCTATAGATTACAGATATAGATATATAGGTATATAATATATTATTATAAATAAGATAATAGGTTAAACTGCAAATTTATACAAGAAGTTTTCATTGAGGGTCAATGTTTTCCTATAAAGTTTTTGGGATCTAAGGTTACGTGAAGGTGATAAAATATAATAATACTACTTTTTACAGTTAAAAAATATAATAGTTAATATTAAATTTTTAATGAAGTAAACTAAATTACTGCTAGTTTAAAAACTTTTGAGTCTGAATATTTTTTTTAATAAATTTACAGTTTAACCCAAATATAATATAATATAATAGGTGTAGGTGATAGTAGTAGATTGAGAGTGAGTGAGCAGCATATTCTGACGACTTGTTTCTTGTTCGTATGAGTCATAGTATTCTCTTTCTCGAGGGCCATGGCCATTGGCTTTTGCTTGGTTTTGTTAAGGAGAAGCAAATCTGAGTCAGTGAACCACTGTGTGTTGTTCGTGTCAAACGTCCACGCCGCTTTGCTTCTTTTTTAGTTTGTCGTTGTCTCATACTTGATAGGGGCGCCCGGGGGGGTGTGGGGGGGTGTGGGGAGGGAGGGATCCAACAAATGAATTCAAAAGGAAAAAATGGAAAAAGGGCAGAGTCAGATTCGGAAATGAATGTGTGGGTTCAAGAAAGCTCCTTTTGTGGGAAAAGCTTAACTTGTTAAACTTGGTAATTTGTGTTCACTCCAAGCAAGCCCCCCAGGCCCCTACTTCTCGTGTTTAACCCACCACTTTCTATTTATATTATGTGGGCCCCACTAAAAGTCAAACAAATTACCATCCTTGGCTTCCTCTCGACTGATTATATTATATTATTTCTCTTACTATAATCATTATTTTTTTTAATTTTTACCCACTCTCGTTGAATTATTATTAATTAATTATATTTTTAAAATTTTATAATACTTAACTAAAATAAGTTTAAATCAATTTCAATTTAATATATTTAATTTTTTTATCTATAAATCATAATTATTGTTGTCAAACTCATTAATTGACTATCTAGTTTTACTATTTTTAAATTTCTACCTCATAAAACTCACTAGTACAGAGAAAAGTGATGTGAAACTCATTGGTACAAAATATATTTTTTAAATTCCTATTTTAAACCGGTTCTTATAGAGACAGTTAAAAAATGACCGATGTCATTTTTGTAATTAAGATGAAATAGTTACACCGGATGAACACGTAACTGATGTAAAATATAATTATTACACTGGATACTAATATCAATAGGTGTAGATTAGCTGCGTCATATTCTGACTCTTCAATTTTTTATCTATGCTTTCCCACTTCTTTTTTGTAACTTCTTCAGACCTTGCGGAGACACTTTAAAACAAATGACTAGTGGCATTTTTATAAATAAGATAAAATATTTACACAAGATTTACATTGAACTAGTATAAAATATATATAACCGGTATTAAATATACTTTCTATTCTGACTCTTCAATTTCATATTTATACTTCCCGCTTCTTTTCTATGTACCTTCATAGGCCCTTCATTTCACTTATTTGATTCCCAACATTTGTACTCATTATGATAGAATGTTAATTTCATTCTTCAATATTCTTTTCTAAAACTGTTCTTATTTCTCAACCATATGTATATCATTCCTATAATCAGTATTTTTTGTCTCATCACTTTATTTCTGTTTTATTTTATTTTCTTTTATCTAAACGCTCAAATGGCTTTTTCCTCACGCACATATCCTTATTCATCGCACAAAAGAAAGAGAGATGATTTTGAAGTCAAATATCCCGAGCTTCACCTTGTAGTTCCTTCTCCTCCTCCCCTATTTGTCACTCTGATGGATTGCCTTGAGGAACTCATCATGCGCTTCAATAGCCTGGAAGACTCAGTAGAAGAATTGACTCAAAGTTAATAGACTGAAAGACAATTTCAGAGCTTTCTGCTCATAAGTTCGTCGCTATTAACAGAATAATAGCTTGTATAATCCTGTTGATCCTACTGACTCTGATGAATCTTAGACTTCTGATTCTGATGAGGAGTGAAAGTGTGCAACTTTTATTTGTCCCTCCTATTTTATTTTTTGTACTTAATGAAAAAGAGAGAGAATATATTATATATTCTGATAGATATTGTTTTGAAAATTTTATACTTTTGATCTAAAGTTATTAGTAAAACTGAATGAATGAAGTTTCTTATTCTGATGACATGTTATTTTATTTTTTAAAAATAAAAAAATACAACAGATTGAAACCGGACATGTCAATGTCAGGTGCAGTATACAATGATCGGTTTAGAACAAGTTATTTCTACACTGGGCTTTATATTATTTTACACTGGTGTAAAAGTGACCGGCGTAAAATATAATGTCTGGTTTAGAAAAAAGTTATTTATACAATGGTGTTACATTTTATCCGGTGTAGATTTACTTATGAAATACACTTTAATTTAATCGAAAGTCCCTCCGTGCCTCCTATCTATCATTTTTCACTTGTTTGCACATTTAAGTCTTCTCAACCCTTCGCAGCTGGTGAGTTTTGTTTTGAACTCCTTGTCTCAAGAATTGAAGATTAATGCACTACTAACAGTAGATTTTGTTGTTATTTGTGTTGGATTTATTATTGTCATTTACTTGTTTTATTTGGTGAGTACTTCCACTTGTGCGTAGTATATTCTTTCCCATAATTAGCTGCAAGTAAGGTTTTCTTGTTTTCTATTTTTCTAGTTTTTGTCTTCCACAAATATGGATTGTAGTTAGATAAATGCTAAATGAACAATGGTTAAGTATGCTAGGGATGAAGGAGTTTTTAGATTTTGCTAAACAAAATGGTGATTGATAATTGAAGATTTTATTGTCCTTGTGTGAGTTGTTTGAATAAGAGGAAATAAAGTCTAACAGATATGTATACTCATCTAATTTGTAAGGGGTTTTGTAAGAGTTACATAATATAGGTATGACATGGTGAAAATATGAAAATGTCAAGTGCATCTGAACAGTTAGAACAAATCTTTGATGATGATATGGATAATGATGATCGGGTATATGACATGCTTCGTGATATTGGAGAAGATGCTTTTATGCGTCACATGCATATGGTAATATGTGCAATGATACAAAAAAATCTCTATACCCATGGTTCAGAAAATACAATCTATTGAATGCGGTATTGAGATTAGTAAGTGTGGAAACATGGTATGGGTGGAGTGATAGAGATTTTTCATAATTACTCGTGTTGTTGCAATACATGTTTTCAGAAGAAAATGTATTACCCAAACGCTACTATGATGCTAAGAAAATAATATGCCTTTAGGCATACAGTATAGAAAGATTCATGCATGTCCAAATGATTGCATATTATACATGAAAGATTTTGAAGATGAGGAGAAATGTCCAATATGTAAGACATCAAGGTACAAATCAAACAAATCTCCTGCAAAGGTGTTATGGTATCTTCTAATTATACCAATATTTAAGCGGCTTTTTTCTAATGAAGATGATGCAAAAAAAATGTTATAGCATGCGACTGAAAGGATTTGTGATGGAAAGCTTTGTCATCCAGCTGATTCTTTACAATTGAAGAAGATTGATGAGTTATTTCCCAAGTTTGGCAATGAATCACGAAACCTAAGGTTTAGACTTAGTACATATAGCATGCGCCCTTATGGTAGCTTTAGTAGTATACATATTCTATGGCCCGTCCTCTTGGTGGTTTATAACATATCTTCCTTGTTGTGTATAAGACGCAAGTATGTAATGCTATCTATGTTGCTCTTATGATCGAAACAATCGGGAAATGACATAGATTTGAAGAAGCTATGGGAAGGTGTGGATGTTTTTGATGCGATTAAGAATGAGGTATTAAATATATGGGCCATGATCTTTTGTACAATTAATGACTTTCTTACATACAAAAATTTGTCAGAGTATAGTGTTAAGGGCCATAAAGTATGTTCGATTTGTGATTAAGGGATTTACCGGTCTAGCTAAACCCCGTGCCAAAGAGGGGGGGTTAACACGAAACGTCAGTGAAAAGTGTTGATTTTAATGAATTGCAGTAAATACACTTACACATCTTGAATAAAGTTGATAAAATTCAAGATTATATAGCTGTTCATAAAAAGTTTGTCTGAAAATAAAATAATAGAATGACAGGGTAAAAGCTGATTAGAGAATATAAGAAATATTTTGCATATTGGTTCAAACAGGAGGTTGAAAATGATGATTGTGTATCTGATTCAGTTAGATAGTTGTCTTATGGTCTTGAATTTAATGTGATATGTTAGAATTCATTTGATATCAATGGGTATTTCTTTTATACAAAGTCTCTAGATGATAAAAGTAGCATGTAGAATAGTCGTGTTATGTTGTGGCTGAAGCTATACACTTCTCTAGTTCAAAAGACAGCAATCCTAAATTATCAGACATCCCTTATTATGGCATTGTTGAAGAGATTTGGGAGCTAGACTACACAAATTCACAGTTCCCGTGTTCAAATGCAAGTGGGCTAATGTAAACAATGGTGCTATGATGAATTGGTTAGGATTTATATTAGTTAATTTGAATAGTACAAGTTTTGGGAATGAGCATTTCATTATGACAAATCAAGTAAAGCAAGTGTTCTATATCACTGATCTGACAAATAAAAGATGGTATGTCACTCTCCAAGAAAAAAGGGTTGTTGAAGATGATGATTCAATTTGTGGGACCCCTTCTTTTTCAATAGGTTTACTAAAATTGAATGAAGAAGAAGTAGATTCTGATTGATTTGTATGTGATTGCACGTATTGTTTTGATGTAATAATAGCACAAGTATATTGTTCTGATTGCATATATTATTTTGTTGTAACTTACAAGTGATAGGTTAATAAAATGGTTGGTTTGAAAAAATAACTCCAATATTTAAATCGGTTTTATATGTTATCCGGTGTAAAAGTGATCTACAAAATTTAAGGTCACCCTTTTAACACCGGAGTTATATGTTATCTGGTATAAAAAGTGATATGAAAAATTTAAGGTCACATTTTTTACATTGGAGTTATATGTTATCTGATGTAGAAAGTCTTTTGAAATTCAAAATATTAGCCGTTTCATATTTAAAATATGATTTTTACACTAGATTTAAATGTTAACCAGTGTAAAAAGTTTTAATAAAATTACTTTATCGAAGCCTATCTCTTGGCATGTCTCTTCATTTCATATTTGTCAGGTTTTATTCAGTCTTAGTTTTTACGTCGTCTGTAATTACTCCACTCATTGTGCTCTGTGATTTTCGTTGGGCTTCTCTATGGTTAGTTTTTCTTCTCTGTTCTTGCTCTCGTTGTATTTTACCGTGTACTTGTTTTGGACAGTTATTTTCTCATGTGCGTGCTTCACCGTTTAATCTAGGTTTTGTAGTTTTCTGCGATAAATACTTGCACTTCTTTCCATTGATAAATGCTAAAGGAACAAGTTTTGTGTATTCTGACAGAAGATAAAAGGTTTAAGTATGTTTACTATGTTTCTTTTTGTTATTGCCTATATCGGAATATGAGGGTAATGGTAATCAGAATGATGCTAGCAATCCTCCAAGCGATCTAAACAAAGGAGGGCTAGAAGTGCGATGCGATTGAAAGACTTTTCAAAAGACAAGAAAGAAGGGAAATTACTATCGACTGAGTTTGACACACGTTAAAACCCAATTAGTGAATACAGGACCAAGTATATGAGTTATATTAGTCTCCTAGCATGCAATAAGACTAACATTGCCATACAGACTTGGGATGCTGTTGATAATCACGTGAAGAATCAAATTTGGCACTCTATCCTAGTATAGGAACTGACTATTGTATATTGTATGCAGACCAATATCAAAAAATACAACTATTTATTGATAACTTTGCTTTCAATGGAAATTATTGTAGCTCACTTACGATGTTCCTAACAATGAAGTCATTAAGAAGATGTTGTCTTATTATGCTGAGCATTGGAGGGAATTCAAGACACAACTAGCTTGTCAGTATGTGCATGACCGGGACAAAGATGATCAACCTCATCCTTCTCCATATAACAAGTATCAATTCATTAACGAAGCTACTTGAGAATAATTTGTTAGGATTCAGACTACGATAACAGCTATGGTGAGTGATATGTAGTGAAAAAGGAATCTTGCATTTTCCATGTTTCTTCCTTTTGTATGTATTAATTTTAACTACTTTAAATCTTGTAGGAAAAAGAGCAAAAGCCATTGAACACGCTCTCAAGAATGATTGCCCCTACACAATATCTCGAGGGGGTTAGGCGAAGGCTAAAAGAAACTGCTGGGGGCCAAGACCAAGTGGAAGAGGCTGGAAGAAAATATTAAGTCCGATCCTAATATTACTCTTGCTCCCCCATCTCCAATACGTCACAAAGATAAATGGTTGTACGCTCACCAAAAAAGGAGCGGATCATTTACAAGCGATCACGATTGCATGATTACAGAAAAAATTGTAACTACTACTTCTATTATTTTATTTTATTAAACTAATTATATTATTTCTTATATTTGCTCTTTTTATTTTATATGTTGATCTTAAACAACAAGAAACCCATGGCTCATTTAAGTCAGATGGAATGAATGGCATCTTGACTGTTGCTACGGGCAAGCAAGACTATAGGGGTCGTGTTAGGAGAGTTAGAGGAGGTGTCAGCGTAAGAGATTATTTTAGAGCATCTCCACGATATTTCCCTTATGTGTTGAGGGTAGAGATAGAATCATTGTTATCTACCATAAGGGCGGGGACTTGGGTAGAGGCTAGGTCATATGCAGAAGTTTCAGTTAAGGCACGATTACAAAAGGGGTTGATAAGGATCAAGGAATAAATATTGTCCATGATGACATCAAGACAACAGGAACCAAGTGTCCCAAAATGCTCTCAAATGCAGCCCCATCCTAGCACTAAAGGGAGCTGTTGCATGGCCAAGCCTGTGTCAGAGGATGATGAACCTTGTAATCTATATGTGGAGGATCATCTCAAAAGGTTAGTGGCATATGGTTTTATCTATATCTTTGGGGTAACTACCTACCACATCCAAATTTAGGATGATAAGTTAAGGGTGGTAGTTGAAGATGTGATAATTCAAGATGCTCTTGTCCCAATTTTGACTGATGAGGTGAAGACAGTGAGTCAGGCAAAGGGGACTTCCATATTATAGCTAAAGTATCTTGTTTCGGATCACGTCGTGTCGTCCCTAAGCGAAATTCCCACACCTTTCAATTTGAGTGCCATACAACATGTGATCTGATTGGCATATGATGAAACGTTCTATGTGGATGTGTTGCTTATGGATTCACTCGTGGGTAACATGGGGGAACTTGCCTTTGTTGACCATGTAGATGTGAAATATGTTATTACTCTTATGAATGAACTAACCTTGGGGTACATTCAAGTATTTTTTATATAAGTCTAATTTAAATGTAAATATATTTAATAACAAAATTCATGTTTGTTGAGTGTTTGCGTTAACCAACGTCATGTTTGCATTAACTGTAGGTACATGCAAACTGAGTTAGTTTCTAAGGGCAAACAATATCAGTTCGGATTCCTATGCCCATTTCAGATTTATACAAAAGGTACCTCCCAATCTTTGAGACTTCAATATATTTCAAGGAGGCTTGTGAAACCAATATTGATTGTTTCTTTGCACTATATATGCAGGAGTAATAATAATAATATTTCATTTTATTTCATACTAGTTTTATATTTGCTTAACTTAATGCTAATAATCATTATTGTTTAATTAATTTCTACAGTAATCATTGGCAATTGGTCATACTATGTAAGCACACTTATAAAATTTTCCTCTTATGCTCCCTCTACTACAAGCCATCGGTTGATGCCAAGAAGATTATGAACATATGATTTTTCTTTCTTACAGAACAATAATTTTTATAATAAATTAAATATGGTCTTTGTAATAAAAAGGTTACTAAGTTTATAACTTTTGTCATAAGGCTATAAGTAAGTTTGCAATTGTAAGGGGTTTTAAGAAAGCCAACTCGGTGAAGGACCTTGAATGGATCACACCGAAGGTAATAAAAGTGTTAAGTCTTATACTCTACACGATGTTTTGCTGATGACATAATTTTGTTCATGTTAATATTACAGAGTCAAAGGTAACCCAAATAAAGCAACTTGTACGGCTTCTACATAGTTAGACACATGATCAATATCATCTTGTTAAATATGATTGACTTAATTGGAGAGCTAAATTGTGTTTTTAATAATTTCATATATTTCTTGTCAATTTAATATATCTTAGTAATGCCTTAATTTATTTTATTTTAATTTGATATTTTAGATATTTAATCAATCTGACTTATTTCCTAAACAAGATATTGAGGACCTGCGCAATATATGAGTTGAGTTTTTTTTATTCAAATAATTCTTTTTCAATAGTATTTGTCATTATCAGAATACATTTTTTATTTTTCTGTTCAAATTTTTGTATTTTTCTATTCAAATTTTTGTATTTTTTATTAAATTTTATTACATAAATATTGTAATGAGCAATTAAAGATTTATCTCTGTCATCTTGAACTCTGTCTTTGTTGTTGTTTCTTTAAAGGGGATAGGGTTAATGAAATATGGAAGTGGTCATTTTTAAAAAAAATATATTTAAATTGGACAAAGAATATCTACAAGTATATAAACAATATGTAAATATTACAATATCTATACCGGTTGTCTTTATAGTGAGGTGTATAAAATTGATTAATCTACACCGAGTGTAAATATAACTGAAGTAAAAAATTGATTAATCTATTTATATAACCCGTGTAGATATTATTATATTCTACTTCTAATTTCAAAAGGGAGCGGTTTAAATTTTATTCATTCTACTTCAGTGAACCATTTGATTTAAAAAGTGTACATTTTTTAAATGGTCTGTTTCTACACCGGTCATTGTCCAATATAGAATACTATTTTTAACCGATTTAAATTTTTTTTCTGTAGTAGTGAATATAGGGGATAGAATATTAGGAAAATAAATTTCTTAAAATGGTAAAAAAATTATTTTTAGGAGTTTTCTTTCATATAGTATTATTTTCTCTCTAATTTTGTTCCCATCTAAATATAAGGTAAGGAATAATTAAAAAAACTATGTAGACATGATTAAAAATCATGTTAACGAAACATTGTTCGCTATATTTAATTCAAATTAGCATCAATATATAGGATATAAAATCTAAAGTTATAAACTTCTTATATTTGGACCAATGAATTGGTCTTAGAAACTCAGAGAATCGTATTTACTATGTTAATTAGAAGAAGATATTTTTGAATTGGAGTGAATAAAGAATTATTTTGAAACGTCTCAACGTCCCAGTACGGTCCTTTTGTCCCTTAACGTTGAGCAAAGAATACGGATATCTAGAATAATGTAAAGGAATTGGCTGACTATTCCCTTGATCCCTTATTAATAATATGTATCTTTAATTTTCTCATGTTGGGCCAATTAAAGATTTCAAACCGAATATAATTCAGGCCTGCCAAAGGTTTTAGGGATTTCATCTATCTAAAATATAACTTGATTTCAAACAACCACATGAGTAGGGATGGAAACAGGCTAGGTAGCCTATCAGGGGCCTCTGGCCTAGCTTGGCCTATTTAGAACATACACAGGCTCAGGCCTGTTTGAAAGCCTATTTTTCTTAAGAGGCCAGGCTCAGGCTTCTTACGAAGCCTGTTAGGCCTATCAGGCGGCCTGAGCCTGTTAGTCAAAATTTATTTAATATTAAAGTGTAATAAATGGGTGTTAAACCTACCACATATTGAACACAATATAAGAGTCAAACCATTAAACTAATATGTATTATTATACATTTTATTCTTGAATTTTATTTTAACAGGCCTGTTAGGAGGCCTGTTATGAGGGCCTGTTACGAAAGCCTGTTATGAAGGCCTGTTAGGTAGCCTATTAGTATAATTAAAAAAACTAAGCTTTTTAAACAAGCTTCAGGTCAGGCCAGGCATTTATACAGGCCAGGTTTAGACAAAAAAAATAGCCTATAACAGGCCACGGGCCAGGCTCAGGCCGAATTGGTACTTAACAGGCCAAGCCTGTTAAGGCCAAAGCTTGGCCTGTTTTCATCCCTACACACGAGTATGTAGTTTCCTCGAGGTGCAAGGATGAAGATATTATTGCAAAAACAAATCTGAAAATAAGAAATAAATTTGAAAATAAGATGAGTGCATGAAATGGGAATTGAAATGAGTATAGGTTCTAATGAAACGAAAAATATGCTGAAGGGCTAAATACAACGATAGAAAATATTTATAAAGAAATGTATGTGGGGGGTCTTAAGCCAATAAGAAAACTATAGAGTTAGGTGGATCTGGTTAGAGGTGGGAATGCAGGTCAATCTGTTAGATATGGGTTCGCCTAGAAGCGGGTCGAGTTTAAGAGGTTCGCTTTCATGGGGTTGGTATAATACAACCTGAGCCTGTCAACCCACTATTTTTTTTAAAATATTTATATATATATACATATATCTTTTTTTAAAAAAATTATTTTCATATATATTTTTAAAAAAATAATTTATATGTATCAATATTAATTTGATTCAAAATATGATCTAAAATTGTAAAAATATTTATTTCTTTATCTTTATCATTATCCATAAATAAATCTGTTACAAGTAAAATAATAATAAAATAAAATGTATATATATAAAGAAATGACTAAATAAGATAAAGTTAGTATAAATAAAATGTAATATAAACTTTAACTTAGCTACGATTATAAAATTAATAATATAATACAAATAATAAAAAATTTAAAACTAAAAAAAAAAACTTACACTAAAATGGATTTTTAATTTAGCAACCCAACCTACTATAAAATAGCGGGTTAGGCTCATGGGCCTAATCTAAATTCTCACCTCTAGATCTAGTGCTGATTTGTGCATTGATTAATTGAAAACTTGATGGCGCTTGATGGGACCTGAGACCTTTAATGCCCTAATTTCTTAAATATTTTTTTCTTCTTCTAATATAAATTATATCTAATAAAAAAATTAAATTTTTACAATATAACAAATTAATGTTTAATTTATAAAGTTAAAATATTTTAAGAAATATTAGTGAACTTAATGGTGTTAAGGAAAATGTGATTGAAAAATACTTTATAAAATTAAAAAAACTAAAATGAAATATTGTATGAAGTTAAAATATTAAAAGTATATACTTTTGCATTAACATATGATATAAATTTGGGGTGGGTCTTGGCCTCAAAAAGTACACTTTGGACCCAGACAGTAACAACAAACTCCGTTTATTTCATGAGCAACTCCATATCAAAAAATTAATAGGAGTTGGTCCGAGTGATAAATATTTGAGTATTATTTTAGCGAAGTCTTAAATTTAAATTTTAGCGTATATAGATGATCCTTATTGGGAGACTCATCCACCATAATTAGATACATATCACGGGTCAGATAAAAAAGAGAGACCCGTAAATATGGTGAAAGGGCAAGACATTCAACTTATTTAGATAATGTTCAATTTTTAAAGAGTATTATTTTATTATAATTTTAGTTGTGGCATTTAGGATATAACTTAGCTTTTAGGTATTTATGTTTATGCCTGAAAGTAATTGACGACTCGTCTTACCCGATATTAGTATTGTATAGGAGATAAGAAAATTTTACTCTACCTTTAAATTATAGATAAAGTTGACTCATTTTTAAAAGTTTTTGTAACAAAAAAAATAAAAAAGAGAGACTGTAACAAGAAAAAAAAATGATAAAGAGATTCATTTGTTGCTGTCTGCATTGTCAGTTTATTCACATTGGTGTGAGTATATAACTGTAGGTATTTGGATATCCTCTAAAACTATAGTTTTAAATAAAATAATTAATATATTTTATTTTTTTACAATTATTTTTTCATAAAAATCAATAAAGTATCCAAACATTAATTTTTTCCACAATCAATTTTTCACAAAAACCAATAAATTATCTAAACACTAATTATTTTCACAATCAATTTTGTACCAAAACTAATAAACTATATAAACACTAATTTTTATCTACAATCTATTTTTTTACCAAAATTATGGTTTTGTTATAAGTTAGAGGAACAACTTTTAACTATATTTGGATTAACTTTTGGATAATAGACTTTTAAAAGAAGAATAGATTTTATAAAAAATCTATTTTTATTAGTTTATTGGATTAATTTTTAAAAAATAAATTTAAAAAAAATTGATTGTTAGAAGTGGTTCCTCTAACTTTTTTAAAACTATAGTTTTAGTATAAAAATAAATTGTGAGAAAAAATTAGTATTTAAATAGTTTATTAGTTTTTGTGAAAAATTGATTGTGAAAAAAATTATTATTTAAATAGTTTATTAGTTTTTACGAAAAATTGATTATGAGAAAAAAAATTGTATTTGGATATTTTATTGATTTTTGTAAAAATTGATTGTACAAAGTATGAGGTGTTTAGATTATTTGATCAAAAATTATAATTTAAATTAATTTTTTTATAAAAATCTATTGTATTAAAAATATGTTCTATCTAAAATTTATTTTTTATAATTTATTTTATCATAATCTATTTTCTATAATTAATTTTACTCACAATCTATTCTTTATAATATAATCTAAATACAACCTCTATAAAAGGTTATTCCCCCATTGGACCCATATTGACAAAGCCTAAGGCTGGTAAGCATTTTAGCGCAGAAGATGAAGTCAGTGGCCAGAAGATCAACAAGTGCCATGAAAATGAGGATTCCCGCAGAAGCTGATAACAGAACTCCAACTATTACTGCTGTTTCGTTATTCTCGATGTATGTATTTGGTATTCCCACTCCAATGCCTATTCCCATTGGGATTGTTAGGCAAAAGAATAACACCATTATTATCATTGTTTTCCATTTAAATTGAGCCTGACCAAAGCAAAAAGAAAAAAGTAGGTCATTGAGGGTGAAACTGAGTTAGGATAGCCAAAACAGTATTCCTACTTATTTGAATAATTAATTTATATATATATTAAAAAATTGTTAAAAATCTTCATTGCAAAATTATTCCCCTAAGGTACTTAAGACCTCAGGTTTTAGAGCAAGTATAATTATTCTTCAATTGTATGTAATATATTTTTATTTATATAAAAATATTTTTTAATTTACATGTAATTAAAGAAATATACAGGTTAAAGAAGAGTTATATTTACAAAAAATAGGTTACACTTTGATCTTTAAATTTTTTTTATGTTTGAGCAATAACGATAGGGATTTTTCAGCAATTCTCTTTTAATTAAATAAATTAGTTAAAATAGTTATATATCCAATTGTTGATTTCCATAAATACTCCCTTTAATTATTACACAAATTAATAAAAATTCTTTAATATATATAATCAATATTAATAATTTATAAATAAATTTATAAATTTATAAAATAAATAGATTAAGATATTATATTTGGGGTTAAAATAAAATTTTTAACTAACTATTCCGCCGGAGGGAGTAATAAATAAAAACTTTAATATATATATATATATATATATATATATATATATATATATATAGACCTATATACCTGAGCAACGCAGCTACCAAGTCCCATCCCTTCAAAACATTGATGGGAGCTAAGCGCTGCAATCAGTGGTTTGATGGTGTTTGGACTTCTTGACGCACCGATGAATATGCCAATGATCGCTGAGTGCAACACAATTCCCAGCTCCAAAATCTGTATTTTTAATTAATTAATTAATTAATTGATTCCACCACAATTCCAAATTTTAATTAATTTAATTTAATTTACATGGTATAACATCAAAGTCAACGTAATCTTTGTCAATTTGTTCCGACAAAATCTGATTTCTCTAGTGTCCCTTTTTTAGAGTCATTGTAGAGTTTGAATATAAAATAGAAAGTATAGAGTGGGAAAAAAAGAAGAAGATGTCAGCCCACGCACATCACTCACTTTCCAAATTTTATAAAACTTATGTATTACGATAAAACAAAACACCCTCAAACATTTTGGTATTAATTAATCATATTCTATCTTCAACAGATAAATCAGTACTTATTATAGCTACATCTACTTCATGTTAAAACTAAGTTTTTTGATTTAGATCCTTTCTATAGCCATGAAACATATGCTTAGGAAAAAAACAAAATTAAATACAATGGGAGGTTCAATAATTTGATAAGTCTATTAATGTGTTTATTTATATCTAATTGCACGTAGAGTTTGGGTTTTCCCAAATGAAATGTTCTGGTCTGTTCATATTTAAATACAATAGGCTTACATTGGAGCAGGATTAATAATTTTGAAAAGAAGCTGATCCTTGCAAGAACTAATTTAATTAAGTTTTTTCAAGGAGGTAGTTTTTCAAGAAATAAATAGAAGTAATACTCTAGGGAAATCTACACAAATTTTTTCATATAAATAACCAAATTTAATTAAGTTTCTTAATATATGTAGTTATCTAATTTCTACGTACATTTAGAACTCTACGAGTATATTCTCAGAGCTAAAACATTGATTTTTTTTTTTTAAATTGATCCATGGATATTACCTGAGAAACCAAGATATGCCTCAAATTATCAGAAGATTAAAGTCTCTGTGATCCAAGTTCTTCATCATCATTTTCATCTCTCAAAGGCTGAGCCTTCATCAATTCCCGCCTCTTATGATACCCAGTAACCAGAGCCTCCGTTATCAACGTCAAAGTTGCAGCAACCACGCAATAAACCCAGAAAAAGGGAACTTATCACCCCATGGCTTCTTCTCTGCAATGCAAGTTACTTATTCTCTATGGCTTCAAACGCATCAGGAAGAACATGAAGAAACCCAGTCGTCAAAATCACACTAGCCGCAAAGGCTTTTACTATAAAATACAAATCACTTTCTGGGTTTAAGTATGACAAGTTCTTCGCAAGTATTGGTAAGCTTATTCCCACTGTGCTAGCAACCAAAGTTGAAACTATTGCTATCACTTTGTACTTTGTTGCCTCAGAAGAAGATGCAATTTTATTATGATCATCATTCTGTTATTTTTTCCACAAGTGCGTTGTGATAAGACCAAGTTTGAAATAAGAAGAAGAAAGATGAAGATTATTGATAGGGTTAGGCCTGAACTAGCTTGAAACTGAGAGGTTCGCATTGTAGCTAAAACTGATACAGAATTAGGTTTAATTGACGTCTCAGAAGAAAATGAGAAGGAAAGAAAAGGTCTTTGAAGCTTGTTTAACTGATCATGGAGGTATTTAAATTAAGTGACTGAAACTGAAAGGAGAAAAACAAATTAAGAAAATCGACAAGGTCTGCTTACTCAGCTAATGATAAATACAAAGCAACTATTGTTATACATATATGGCATAAAGTGGCTTTGTGCAACTCAATGTATCACTGTTTAATTATATATGTCCTTTTGTGGTGAGGAATGAATTCAATCTTTTTAATTATTAGGATTTTCATTTGTATGGATCATCTGTGGTTGGGGAATATACTTCATTTGCACATATAAAACAATCGCAAGGCGTTGGGATATTCATATATCCTTGGAAATTATTGGACACTGGTTATTAGATCTTATGAATCTTCAATAGAAATTATGTATTACTATCCATGATCCTAATTACAAGAGGTAATGACTTTTTTAGATAGATTAAGAAAGTCAAATAAATCAGTTAATTATAAATAATTAACTAATTTAAATAGATTGAAGAGTATATAATATGAATTCATCGTAATTAATTGAATTATTTAGTTTTCTTAATCTATCTAAAAAAATTAATTAGCTCTTATAATTAGTATCGTACTTGTTTTTATTCACAAAATAAATATCTATTATTTCCAGGTTTGATGGACCAGATTGATGGTATGATAGCTCTTGCATGAAGTGTAATAGATAGATATACTTGCAATAGACTGTAACGGCTTCTTCTCTAAATTGAACATAATCTTCTCAAAATCAGAGGAAGAGCAGGAAACTATAATGTTTATAACATCATATAAGAGGTTTGGCCACAGGGTCAGCTTAAAAGCTAGCGATTACAACTCAAAATCCAGAAAAATGAAGAGAAGCAGCAGGTTCAGAGAGAAGAGTTACATGGATAAAGTAGAGAAGCTAGAGAGAAAAGAAGGTTGATTCCACTAATTTGTTTTTTTTTTGGTTAAGCATATTTACTCTCATATAAGAGTTATCAGGGATTCAAATATTGATTTGATACATTATGATAAACTAACCCATTCGATACTCAAATATCTAACTCTTATTCTTCACATTGCCACAATTATAATTTCATAAGTCTCTTATAAATATTTTTTAAGTCATGTGATTGTGCTATAACCTTAGCAGGAGACTAGTGCTGAATTTGCCTACCTAAAAAAATTTAACATATAAACTCATATATATTAGTTGTAATATAGATATACTTCTAGGTTTTAAGTTGAAACATTTCACTATGTCTGGATATCTTTTTGTAATGATAAGAAATCAGTTTAATTTATTTAAATGATATATTAAAAAAATATGTTTAAACATAAATTTTAGAAATATTAAAAGTAAATTGTAATTATAAAAATAAAAAAAAATCTAACAAAAGATGCTAATATTAAAATTTTAAATGTTTATATAATAATATTAAATGATGAACTGTGATTAATTGAGTTTATTTAGATTATATTTTATTTTATTAGCCATTTTATATTTATGGAAATGAATGGGTTAAATCTTTGAAAATTATGATTACATTTTTCATTTATTATTTTTTGTACATGTGGTATAAGAAATATTATTTTATTTTATGTAAATTTTTAGAGATTAATTAAATATCAATCGGGAATAGATCTTAATTTTTGTTCTTATGTAAATTTGTGTGAATAAAAATTAGGATGTTTTGTGATCTCTAGATCTTGAAAAAAATAAATTTTTAATTATTGGTTGGATGCCTATACTCGTAAAAGAAAAATAGGATGCTTGAGGGGATTTTGTCAATTGCCTATACTCGTAAGAAGAAAGCGTCACAGGTCAGGGGTAACGGCTGAGGGGGAAAAAACGAAAACGGAGAGAACGGCGAGGCGCGACGAAAGTCGAGAACGAAGAGAAAAGGAGAGTAGAAGGAGGATGCCGGAAGCCGCAAGTTGCAGTAGTAACTCTTGCTTCTTGAAGTAGACAAAGCCGCAGACGGAGGAAGAGAGACTCAGATGCACGATGTTTCCTTCTTCATCCTCTTCATCGTTGCCGTAAGCCGGTGCTCCTCCTTCGCCACCCACTCTTCCTCAGTATTCAGTTGTGCTCAATTCTTCGCTGTACCCATCTTAACGCAGCCACAACCAGTGAACGGTGGTAGCGAATGGTGAAGGAGGGAGGAGTAGACAGAGTAGTAGAAGAAGAAGAGTAACGCGAAGAAGATGAAAATAAATTGTATGACGATGCCCAGGGAATATTGGCTTCAAGTAAGTTCAGCTTCTCTCTTCTTATGTCATTGTTTGGCCACTAAACCATTCTCAAGAATAGGGACTGCATTTGCTTGTTCAAGTTAATGTTAAAGTTTGAATATTCAAGTTAGCATGAATATCATTTTATACCAATAAACTGCTCAGAATATAAGTTAGCCATAACATAGCAGCCAATAATAAAATGCCCTGTTTCAAGCTTGAAATAAAAGTCATGTATGTGTGACGTCCAGCTGTAATAACACAATCTTCATCATCGTTACTTTCTCCATGATTGGAAATTCTAAAATTGCTCCCTTTAATACTGTAGAACGCATTGGCTAAAAATTTGTATACTATTATTCATTTTCAGAATTTGAAGGGGATGGAGATGCTTTTCACAGTCCAAAGATTTTTTCCATCACTATCTCCATTATTAGTTTAAGCCAATCTTCTCTGCCTTTTGCCTTCTCAAACATGGAAAGAACTTTTGCAGCTTCTGCCATGGAATGGAGCATTCAACTTGAAAAGGGCCTTCGTTCTAAGAAACCAGGTAAAAGAAATGATTTTTCATGGATGACAAGTAACTCCTTGGCCTAACCTCATTTTTAATCTTGTTCTAGTTAGTATGTTACAATTGAATGATCTACTATTAGATCTTCCTAGGCTTTGTTATTTAATAAGATTCATTGTCCAGGTGGACCTGTTGAAGCCATATTACGGTTTGGGCCTCAGCTTCAACAATGGAGTGTAGAGTCTGAATCCAACATAGCTGCCAATAGCATGTCCGATTTGATGGCAGGTGAAGATAGGCTATTTGCCAATGCCATCCTCTTGCGGCTGGCTGATGCATTTGCTTGTGGTGACACAGAGACTAGGTTTGCTATTGTCACGATTTTTTTATCCGAGCTAAAGCACCGTGGAAAGATGAAGCACAAACGATATAAGGGCTTGTTAACAAAGGACAAAGTACCAAACCACTTGGAGTTGTTGAAAAGAGTGAAATCTGTTTATGACAGTGGCGATGAGGAGTCAAAGGCGTTTGCTTTGGTTCTGTTTGGATGTTGGGCCGATTTTGCTCATGACAATGCTCATATACGATACTTAGTGCTTTCCAATCTTGTTTCTCCTCATGCTTGGTTGGTAAGATAATTTTTTTCAACATTTATGCTGTCCTGGATGCCTATTTTTATGATACCATCTGCCTAGTCTTATCGTTTGCTTATGTTCCAAAATATGACTTATACTGCATAGTGTGTCAAGTGTATGTGGATATTTGTTCCATGAGGGGATACGTGGATATGAGAATATGATCATTTGATATATGTTGTGCTTACTTTCATGTTAAAAGCATATGTAAAAGTGCTGTTGTAAATTGGTGTGGTAAACGTCACACAAAAAGTTCATTTCTTGTTTGATTTACAGGACTAAACTATGTATTAACATAATTAAGTGATTGATTACTAAGCTGTTCTCTCTATTCCGGTTGTAGGCTCTTGATATGAAATCTAGTATTGGGTCCAATTTCATTTGCTTCTGTCCTTCTTTAACCTGCTCTTTCTAGAAGAAACTTTATTTGCTTTATTGTTTAACTGTCTCAATCTTGTTTACATCATAATCATTGGATCTGTTTTTACAGGTGAAAACATCTTTATTTGCCTCAGGATGCTTCTGTGAAATATCAGATGATTTTGCATCTACTGCACTAGAGATGCTGGTTAATATGGTGACTTCATCTGAGATATCTTTACCTGTCAAGTTAGATGCTGCTCGAGTTTTTGGAAAATTCAGGTGCTCATATTCAGTTGCAAATAAAGCATATAAGGTCTTTGACTTTTTTATAACTCTTGAGATCTAATACACTCCTGTTTCCTTAGTGGATTCGTTCCCCAATTCAGTTGCTTTCTTGTGCAGTTTTTTGGTTCTTTTCTTTTCCCTCAGCTGTCAGGCATGTTATGACACTATTAGTGTCTGTCTGTTTGCACTATATATTTTCTTTGCCTAGGGGTGGTGGTGATGGAAGAAAAAATTCAGGAACAAACCGACCATTTATGTGTGCACAGCCGGGCACTCATTTACTTGTAACCATGTTCCTTAGTGCTTGTACTCAATTTTAGGCTGTGTTTTAACTTTAGTATACAGAGTACTGCCTGTTAATTTGTATCTTGAACTTTTGACGGTTTTATATTTTCTTTTCCTATGGGATGTGGCCCTTTTTTCATTGGTTTCTGTTGGTGGAATATTTCAACTAATATTCCAGCATTTATTTTCTTTCATTGGTCGGATTTATTCCCTGTTTAGTAGCCCTTTTGACTCTGTAAATCTTACCATAGGCTTTTTTTTTTCTGGGATTGAATAGCGAGAATGTTGCTATCTCTTCCCTATAAATCGATGTATTGTTTTCTCCATAAATACGACACAGAATATTCGTCCAAAAGTGTTCAGTTTCGTAAGTGGGTTTCTGATATGATCGTTTCTTTATTGCAGACAGGTCTAGAGTTGATATTGAATTCTTCAGATGAAGAATTTTTTGTAGTGATGTTTTTCTCGCTCTCAAAACTGGCTTCCGTATCATCACTACTTATCTCTGAACAGGTGATTGCCATCTTTAAGTCTACTATATAATTTAGAGTTTCTTAGCTGAGTTGGCAAGATAAAGGACCTACTTGATATGTTCTCTTAACTTGTTTCTCCTGACTTTGTAATTTTTTTCTGAGCGTTAATTGATGATTGCCTATTTAATCTCTCATCTAGTTGATTTTTTGTTTGTTTTTGTTTTTGGTTTTTGTATTAGCAAATGCTATGTCAATTAAAAAGTTGATTGTTTGAAGTTTGTAATCAAATGAAGCACCGTACCACTAGCTTGTCTATGCAGACTAGTAGCAGCCACCTTGGTATAGCTTTCACTGTCACGTTCTCTTTTTTATAATATATTATTTAAATGTCTGGATTCAGGTGCGGCTTCTGCTTTCATTTCTCAGCCAAGAAAGAACCTCACATATACAAGAAACAGCTTTAATATGTTTGAAATTCCTAGTCAAAAAAGGACTTCATCAAAATTCTGTTAATTCAGATCTAATCCATAGATTACTTTGCATGCTGGAGGAGCCTGAAGTGTCTTTAGCCATGCATTGTGAAGCTCTACAGGTCTTACATAAGGTTTGGCTCCAGGACCATGGAAAATGGAGCTTCCATTCTGTATTATTGATTTTGAACTGTTCTGACTTGCATTAGATGATTTGCAGGTACTTGCGTGTATGCCACCTTTACCTTCTACAGAACTCCATGAATTTGACAAGCTGGTTACTGATGCAGAGAATGCAATACATCATGCGGATTTGAAGAAGGGCTATTTGGCCATCCATATTTTGGCAGATTTGTCTTGTAAGTTTGTGGGAGACACAGGTACTGAAAATGGTGTCTTTTTTACTTCTTTACCTTCACGGGTTGTCTCACTAATCAAGGATCAGATCAAGCTTCTGGTTATGTCATTATTGGAAGCCCGTCAAAATAATTCATGGCTGTTTTGGAACCTTGAAACACTACTGAATATTCTTCTATCTATTATCAGAAAGCATCACCATCTGGTTGTCTTGGTACTTGACAGCATAACTTTAACAATTGAATTTCTTGTGAATGTCAAAACTTCTCGTCAAGTGACAGCATCGACTCATGTGGCTGTGAAATTTGACCGGGAGGAGAACACGGGTGTGGTTTCCAAATTTTTTTGCAAAATATACAGATTTCTGGTGGCCTTTCTTGAAACTCTTGGTAGAACTAGTAGTGCCTTTGATAGTGAGGCCATGAACAAAGTGCAGATTTTGGTTGAATTTGTGTGTCAGTGTGGTGTGCTTGATTGCTATACATACACAAGGTATTGTCTACTGTTACACAGTCAACTTATTTGGGGTAGTCTGCTTCACCATGATAATGGAATATGTGATCATCATAACCTGAGTATATATCCTCATAGTTGTCCTGCTAACTGTAAAATTGATACAGTAGAGTTTGTGAACCACATTTTGACGGACATGGATAATTGGACTGCTTATAGGATTGGAACATATGCAGCATGCCAAGGAGAACTGCATTTATCTTCTTCCATATTCAGCAAGCTAATTCAGGAGGCCAAATCTAGTTCTTGCTGTAACTGGTTAAAAGCACTTTCCCAGTACACTCAGTCTGAGGGAGTAATCCAGCTTCTTAATTTACCAAAACAGGGAGTCACTTTAGTGGAAGGGTTGGAGAATAATAAATGTCCTTTGAATTCTAGTCATTATTTGGATGAGAAAGATCCAAGGGATGCTGAGAGTGTCAATGATCATCATTACAACTATAAGCTAGCTGCATCTCTTGGGGCACTTTGCTCTTCCATAGGACTTTTAGAAGCAAATGTAACAAGTTCTCAGGCATTCAGTTTTCAGAGGTGGTATTTATCCTTGAAAGCTAGATTTTTGGAAAATGTGGAGGGCATACATAAAGTTGTGAGACTTGTGTTGAGTATAGATTGGGGCAATGGGGTAAATATTGAGGGAGACGTTATGCTTGGATGTCTGAAGTCTTTTGAAGACATTTCTCGAATTTCTTTTCAGTTTTATAGGCTTGCAGAGGAATTTGATCTGATTGGAACATCTTTCATTGAAATGGACAGTGAAAGTTCTGCAATTGTGGCAGCACTTTCTCTGAGTTGTTCATTATTGGCATTTGTTGCTGGTTTTGCAGTTTTCGTTGTAAAGCAGCTATCTTATGAAAGTTTTATGGTTGATAAGAACTCCTGTAACTTCTTACTGGTCTTGGCAATGCAAAATTTAGCAGGGTGGCTGCAGCATATGGATCATGAAACCAACTCAAATTTCTCTTTGCTGTTGAATTTTGTCGACCGGCCCACAAACTGTTTTCACCGGCAGCCTAGACATCAAACTTGTAACATTGGTTTTGCATATAGAGATTTTGTCAGTGTTTATAGTAATGTGGTCTCTGAGGCTGTTTGCTTGGCAAATAAAGTAAGAAAGATTCATAATGAAATAACCCTGTCCGAAGTTTCCAAGAATGTATCAGAACTGATATTAGATACTATAACAAAATGGATCCACGCGCCTCCTCGTATACCCAAGTATTTTTTTAAAGTAAGGTATGGTTTTACTCTAAACGCATCTGTGTTTACATTAGTGATTTTAAATTATGGAGTATGGGAGATTACTGATAGTGGTGTTTTACAGTGAATCAATGACCATTGGCTTAGAGCATTATTTTCTCCATTTTTGGTCAATATCCTATCTATGGCCTTTCTCTGTCTTCTTTGCCAAGTTAGAGTTAGAGTTAATCATTTAATCATCTTATATATTATCCAAGTGTATTGTGCACGTGAACCTTAGTCTTCTTCTCAGTCCCATTTGCATTATTTATCCAGGCAAGTTATTGGATCAGAGCTGTTTGTCCACAATGAGGACACAAAAAATGGTGCAGGCATATCTATTTTTCTAGGCTCTCATCTATCACTAAACCTTTGTCTTCAACTGAAAAACTTGCTGCCAAATCTCCGTGTCCGGCCAAGAAAGTTGTACTGCATCCTCTATTGTCCGGTGTTACCAACACCGTGTGGACTGGCGGCGGGATATGAAGCTTGGAAAGACGAAGATATTGTTGAGATGAACAAAAAATTGTTTAGACATGTTTCAGAGTGTATGGCAAATAAGGGTAGAAGAAGTGGTAAGCATGGTAGGGATGAAAATGTTGGTAAGAACAAGGCTGCAGAAACATTTGTGGAATTTGTGCCTAACCAGAAAGGTCAAGGATTTTCAAGCTGCTTACTTGATGTATCTGATTTTCCTGTGGGTTCTTATAGAATCAAATGGCATAGTTGTTTGTTGGATACTGCAGGTTCCTACTGGAGCCTCCTCCCTCTGAACATGGTACCTCTAATCACTGTACATACATAAATTTATGGTGAAATTATGGATTACTCCCTTGATCTTTAGGTTATATATTCATAATCTCTCTAGTTTTTGGAACTCTACAATAAATCCCTTGAACTCTAACATTGATGCCGATAACTCTTTTACTGGTATTTTTGTTCATTACTGATTTTTGCAACATATTTTAAAGTTAAATGGGTTTATATGCATATTACTTTACGCTGGAGTGGATTATATTCATACAAAAATATAATTTGAGGTATATAATTGATGGTTAGGGTTTATCATACAGGGTTGAAAGTTTACGTGAGTTTGTTATAAGTTTTAAAGGTATGAAGTTATTTTTGTACATGGTTACAAGTTTAGGAGAATTTAGCTTAAATTTATGGATGGGTAATTATTATTATTTATGTTTTTCAAATATTTTATAAAATGCTCAAAAAAATTAAAATTATAATGTGCCAAACACGTGTAGTTGTTTGCATTCAACCACTATGGAAGTAAACTCTCTAAACATGTCACTTTGGTTGACTAAAGCAATATTAGATCTTAGTATTTTAGTTGATCCCATCTACTATGACAAATTATTAATTTATTAATTATTTATGCATTTTCTTGATATCAAGTGTGATGAGATCTCTTATGCCAACTCACACTTTCTGCCTTTAAATTAAAAACTTAGTTTCTAACAACGTGAAAAATATTTTCTTGGCCAACAAAAGAAAATTGCTTAGATACTTCTTGATTTTGTTAAAAATATTTTCTGGACCACTACGCCACCATTGGTCATTATTAGTATATAATTTCATCATTTTTTTAATTAAATACTAAATAAATGACTAAAAGTAAAAGAACTTGCTTGCTTGATTCCATTTTCAAAATACCTTTTACACAATGTAAGTCTTGCAAAGGTCCTAGAATTATCAAGTTGGCAAGCCCTTCCTTGTCTGTCACGTCAGGTTTTATAGTTATATTTTATATATATTGAACAACACAATTAAATATCAATCTAAGCTAATAATATTATAGCTTAAATGTTCAACTTTATATACTGTTTTCTTACCCCTCCTTTGCTCATTTTTTTATTTTTTATGTTGAAAAGAAATTAATTTTATTGTATATTGAAATATTTTATTTCGTATAAAAAAGAAATGAAAGAGAATTAATAATGAGTTTCATGCATGTGGATGCCACCCAAATTTTTGTTTTTCTTCCTCTTATAAACTAATCATATAGATTATTTATGGGTTAAATGGCTACTTTTTTTTCTTTTTCCGGCTGGAAATTAGAAAAGATTGATAATTCCTTAAAATGTTTTAACTTAATAGTCGAGAAGAAAATATTTTACTTTTTAAATTTAAGTTTTTTTAGATATTATTTAATTAAAATGTAATTCTTATTAAGTTGGAGACTATTCAAAAGGAAAAATTGGGAGTAACTAATTATCTGTTTATTTTTTTAAAAAACCTTTTGGGCCACCCATTATCCAATATTTTTTCTGAGCGAATAATTAATTAATCCGGATTAAAGCTTATACATTTACTTTTTCATGCCATGCATATATTAGTATTTGCATTTTTTTTAACATACGAGATATTCTATTTCACAAGTCTCAATTATAAAAAATATCACTATAATCCTTAATATAAGATACTTGTAACTATTTTATAAAGATTAAAAAAATAGTTAAAAATAGTTTGTATCATTAAGATGGTAAAAATTATTACTACTTTAATAGATTACTAATCAATTAAAATCAATGTATCTTTGATTATATTTAATTTCTTTCTTACACAAATTTTCTCTACAATGCAACTAATAAAGGTATTTGTGAATTGGAAAAATCTAATGATATTGACTATTTTACAAAATAACTTATATTTAGAACTACATAAATCTTCTAGAATATGCTGAGAATGGGAATTAAATGTATTTTTATCTATTTTATTTTTAATTAACATACTCTCTCTTATTATCATTTCCCATACCTTTTTTCTCATCTTTTTTTCTTGCTCTCTTCTATAACCAATTATACATAAGGATATATTTAAAAAAAATAATATATTTCTTACATATTTATTACTTCTAACTAATTCTAGTTTTTTTGAACAAGGCAATTTGGTTAAAATGATATTATAATAAGGGATGGAGGGAGTATTTTAATGTTTTAGAATTTACAATAAAAATAATTTCTTAAATATAACTTTTTCCAAAAATTTCAATAAAAAAAATTAATTTAGATCGTTCAAATTATTCTAGATAACACATAAATCGGTTCCGTTGAGAATGAGATTGGTATCAAACACATAGGGATTAACTAGCTGAAGAGGAAATGTTTAGAAATTAAATCCAAAATCAGTTTACAAACAAGCATGACAGATCATTTTGTCATCAAATCCTAGTCACGCCTTGGCCAAAAAACAAATATTACTTACACGCCTTCCTCTTTCCATGTCTCTTTTTCAAAGGTTGTACTTTCCTCTTCCTTTATTTATATCCTCACACATAACTCAACGCCTTCTTTCTTCTTTTTCTTTTTCTTCTTCTTAACAATCCAACGCCTCACAGCTCAAACACGTCGTGGTCGTGGTCGTCTCCAATGGAACCCACAAAAGTTCTAATCCCTCCTTTTCTCTTTCTGTTTTTCTTCCTCGTCAATATCCATCCTTCTGCGCAGAATCCGTCACCTTCCTCCATCTCCGGCGATCGCCATCGTCAAGCATTACGAAGACTCGAAGCTCTCAAAGCTTCTCACGTCAGACTCAGTGCTTCCATCGCTTCACCAGCGTCACTTTCTCCGTCGCCACCTCCGGTAACCAACTATCTACCTAACTATATATATCTCATTCTCGCATACAATGTGATAACATTAAAATAATTGATTTTTTGTTTGTGTTGATGTGAAGTCGGGTTCAAATGGTCCACGGGTCTACCTTGCGACGTCGTACGGGGCGGACCCGACGGGGAAGGTGGACAGTACAGACGCTCTTCTTGCAGCAATAGCAGATGCGGCGGCAAATGGTCGCAGTGAAGGGATCTTGATCGACGGAGTTGCTAATCTTGGAGGCGCACAGCTTTATCTTCAGGGCGGGAACTACTTGATCAGCCGCCCGCTCCGGCTTCCGGCCGCCGGCGTCGGAAACTTCATGGTAAGTTTCTCCTTGTTCCTTTCACTCATTTTACAGGTCATACATAATTTAGGGAGCAGCATAACAAAATTACATTTAATTTAGAAAATAATTACTCCTGTTGGCAAAAAAAAAAAAAAAACAGAAGAAGAAAATAATTACTCCTGTAAGTGTTAAATTAATTCTACTAAAAGTTTTACCGATTTACTACTATATTCTAGAAAAAATAATTATGATGCAAGCTTATTTTAAAAAATTCAACACTAATTTTTTCTAAGCAAATTATTATGATTTTATTTTTTCCCAAAAATTTTCGGTCTTTTGGTGTTATTTTATTAAGAAACAAACTTATTTTTCGGTTTTTAATTGAAACATGCATGGAAAGTGCTATTAATATTTACAAAATAAAGCATTAAGTATCATCCTGGGTTAGTGTCTTGAAAAATGTATTTACAGTCTATGCATGGTGCCACGTGGCTTAGTTGGTAAGACATTTATTATAGTTTAGTGGCAATGGGGAACGGTTGGTCTAACCTCAATTTGAAATTTGTCCTTGGGAATGTATGACTATATACATGACTATATATATATATATATATATATATATATATATATTGTAATTTTGAAAATTTTGGTTCTTCCTTTCCCCTTTTCTTCTCTTCTGCTAATTTATTACTCTTTTCTCAACAAAAGTATCCTTTGGTTTTTGGGGCCATGTCAAAAGATACCACATTAGGTTGCAGAAAGTCAAGAAGAAAACAAGAACTTCTCCCTTTTTCTGTTTTTTTTAAAAGAACAATTTAATTATATATTGGTTGAACAATTATTTTATTTCAATTAAAATTTTAAATACTCATCAATAATTATAATAAAACTTATAAATCATTTACAAATTATAAATAAGGTTTATGTAAATGCAAGATAGCTACTATAATTTTATTATATGTAATTATTAACTATTACATGACTCTTTTTTCCGTCTAAATGCCCTTATTTAAAGAGTATATAAAGAGTTTAATTTTTAAAATTGATATTACTAATATTAATTTGAGATAAAGACGAAAATTTATTCAATTTTAAGAATAATTTAATAAAAAATGATTTTTTTCGTTTGGATGATATGGTTAAAAATTATTTAGTATATTTAAATCAGAAAATATTTTAGAATTTTTATGTCATAAGGAAGATTTAACGTTTTATTTACATTTGGTGAAAACAGATTCATGGTGGGAGCATACGAGCCTCAGATAGCTTCCCATCAGTTGGGTACCTCATTGATTTATCAACCGTCAATGGAAATGATAAGACTGCCCCTACTTCATCCTACAATTACGAGTTCATCACCTTCAAGGACCTTCTCTTGGACTCCAACTTCCATGGAGGAGGCATCTCAGTCATCAACTCTCTCAGAATTGGCATCGACAACTGCTACATCACTCACTTCACCACCAACGGAATCCTCGTCCAAGGCGGCCACGAAACCTACATCAGAAACTCCTTCATCGGCCAACACATCACCGCCGGCGGCGACAAAGGCGAAAGGAACTTCTCCGGCACCGGAATCAACCTCCAGGGCAACGACAACTCCGTCACCGACGTCGTCATCTTCTCCGCCGCCATAGGAATAATGGTCTCCGGTCAGGCCAACATAATCTCCGGTGTACATTGCTATAACAAAGCCACCGGCTTCGGGGGTGCCGGGATTTATCTCAAACTTGCTGGGCTGACACAAACTAGGGTTTTGAACTCTTACATGGATTTCACCAGTATTGTTGCAGAAGACCCGGTTCAGCTTCATATTTCTGGGACTTTCTTCCTCGGAGATGCCAACATTGTCCTCAAATCGGTCAGAGGAGTTGTTAACGGAGTAAGCATCGTTGACAATATCTTTTCTGGGAATAACAATGGGATTGAAATCGTTCATCTGGATGAATCAAGTAGTAATAGTTTCAAGCAAGTTGATGAGGTTGTGGTGGATCGGAACACTGTGAAAGGGATGAAGTTGAAGAGCACTGTGGCGAAGAAGACGGTGCAAGGGAATAATAATGGAACTTCATTAATGGCGGATTTTAATGATGTTTTGGTTTTCCCTAACCTTATAAAACATGTGAAGTATTCATTATTGAGCTTCGAAGGTGACAGTTTTCCAAGTTATGTTCTGAGGAATGTGTCTGATAATCGTGTTGTGATTCAAACAAGTGAAGCAGTGCCTGCAGCAAGTTTATATGTTGCTGTGGATCAAAGTATATGATTCAAGTTCTTTGGCATTGGAGAGGAGGGAACTGTGCCTATAGGGCCCTTATTAATTATTTGCCCTTTTTTTTAATATGAACATAATTAATGTAAGTTCTTTAAGGTTCTAGATTTAATGCATGCTTAGTATGATATAATATTTTTTTTTAAAAAAATTAATTCATCAATACTTATACTTTCACCTTATTTTAATCACATTTCTATATCATTTATTAGATTACAGTTTCTTCAATTATAGTCATCTGATTAAGTGACATATATAAATTGCACAAAATATAAAATAAAAATATCTAAAAAATATGATGATGAAATAATATCAATTTATTATCAACATAAAAAATAAAAAAACTATTTTGCTCTTAATCTTCTCTTAACAATGTTTACATATTTATTTGACATTATTTTTAATTAGGAGTGCTCATAGGACGGGTTGGGACTGGGATAACCCTGTCCCGTGTCCTGTCTTAATATAGTACACAGAATGCAAAATGCGTCCTGTGTCCCATCCTATCCCGGATTTGTCCCGGTCCCATTGGGACTGGGACAGGACGAGAATTCCCGATCCTTTTTTTTTAAAAAATATTATAATAAAATTATCTCAGTAAATCATTCTATATAAAATACAATGACAGCTTCCTCTAAATACCAATATTCCTCCATAATATAAAATGATAACTTACCCAAATAAAAAAATAATAGTAAGGAAAAATAAAAATATTTGTATAAGAATATTTGTAAGTAAAAATATTTGTATAAAAATATCTATATGAGAGTGGCGACTGGCGAGACCTGTGACCGTGAACAAATAAAGCGTAAGAGAAGAGAGACGGAGAGCCTGAGACGAGTGGACAAAGTGAGACGAATGGACGGGAGTCCCAAGGGTCAGACTGAGACCCGTCCCATCTCGACCCTTCTCTATGGTTTCCTGTCCCGGTTTTACTCGGGACGGGATGGACCCGTTCTGAAGTCACCGAGATCGTGTCGGGACACCCGAGATGAGATATAATTGGACACCCCTATTTTTAATCATGTCTCTATAGTTTTTTTAATTAGATTCTTTTTGTTTTCTTAATTACAGTCATTAGTCCCTTTACATATATTCTATAAATTAGAGCTAATATATGGATGTTGATTAGGTGTCTTGTAAGTTGCCACAAGACATAAAATAAAAAATAAAAAATACGATGATGAAATAATATTTATTTATCATCAACATAAAAAATAAAAGAAAATATTATACTCATATCTGTCTCCTTACATTTTTATACAATATAAAAATTTGGTTGATATTGATTTTATTTAGCTCTATGTAGTAAAATTAATTTAGGAGTACATTAATTAAGACTTATATCATCAGCTACTAATGTCATTTTTTTATAGATTACTAATGTCCTTTCTCTTACAACTTAACAAATTAAAAGTATAAATGCCAATTTTTATATTTGAGAAAATTATAAAGATCCAATAAAACAAATAAAAAAGATTTAATTAAAAATGAGATGAAATTAATTTGCACATGTAAGCACAGTAGCTGTTGCACAACTTCAATTTTTTATGTGATCATGATCAGTCCATCAAACTCCAATTAATTTCGTTTTCTAATTTAATAGTCCGTGACCAATAATTATTTGATTAATCAACTTTCTTTGAGTTAATTAGACCTAATTCTATCAAAGAATAAATGAATAAAATATTGTAGAGTCATCACGCTCTATACCCCCTCCTCTGACCCTACCATCCTAAATGTAGGAGCTTAATAATTAATTTATAAAAATTAAAAAAAAATAAAAAATTAAGTAAATTATTTCTAATATTGATGTAAAAATCAAAAGAGATAGATCGCAGAACTCTCCAGGGGTAAGGGATAGAACCATCCCTTGATATATTTGAATTGAATTTATTTCTTTATTATATTGTTTATTAACATATACTAACTTGGAATCATCTTAAAGATTAGTACAAACGTAGACAACAACGCTAGTACTCTAAAACTTTTGTGCACAAAGGTGTCCTTGTGAAATCATTTTCAATGACCGCGGATTTACTTTTATTTAATTTATTGCAATCTCCTCTCACCAACCACCTCAATAGAAAATAATAAAAAGATTATAAAATAAAAATAATAAAATTTAAATCATATCTGTTAATAATATTACAAAAATAATAATACTTGTGAAAATAACAACACAAAATACTATTTTGACATTTATCATTTTTAAAATTGTTTTTCACATATTTTCTATTTTGATTGTATAACTTTTTTTTTAGAATATAGACAGTATTTCATAATTGATAATTAAAAATTAATTTTTTTAAATGTAGAAATTGTTGAAATTTATTTTGCCTCTCTCAAAAGAGCCTTTTCCATGCATAATGCATAATTCGAACTCAAAATATCATATTTAAGGGATATTGTCGTGTACCAATTTGATGGGTTTTATGGTTTTAGCTGTAAAATTAATCCCTCATAATTATTTGTTGGGAGAAAGGAAAAAGGCTGACATGCATGGTGACAGGTTTTTTCTTAAAAAAAATAATCAACAGATGCATGGTTTTAGTTCTCATTCAATCTAAAGCCTCAAAAGAGATGTTACAAAAAAATGTATTTAGTATTTAAAATAATAGTATATATAAAATTTATATACTTCTTATTTCTTTACCTCGTCTCTTCTCATTCTGAGTATAACTTGCATTTGTAACCTTACTAATATGAAAAATAGAATCATATAGGTAGCCTTTGACAAGAAAAATTCTAATTTGTTAAGATTTTTTTAAAAAAATTAATAATACAAAGAAATTAAATTTGAAAAAGTGCAAAAACTTATACAAACTTTACAGTTTACATCATTTAGAATATTATCAAATGCACATATTAGAATATGTAAAAGTTTTCACATGTCAAACATCTTTAATAAAACAAACAATAATCAGAAAGTAAAGAAGAATCATCACTTTCCTTAAAGGTAAATCAATCCGTGCTCAACAGGCTGGACTCTTGTATGGACGCACCTTAAACTTTCTATATCTTTTGAAACATTAATTATTTTCTCACTCATTTTCTTTGTTGTTCACTTATTAGGCTTTTATTCCTTCTTCTTTTCGAAACAAGGCCGCATTAATTGAGATAGTCATCACGTAGGAGAAATTCTTATTGTTTTATTAACTAATCATGAGGTATCCCTTCAATCGAGAGAATTACTACTCCCTCCACATAGCATATCATAAATGCTACGTCTCTTAATTTAATCTTAAATATAAAAATTAGTAGATAAATTTGTCTCTAAACATTTCTTTATTGTTAAATTAATTAGTAGCCAATCTTTTCAATCAAATGCCTCAGGAGAAATTATTACTCCCTCCAATCTTTTAATGCTTTCTGGATCATCAGTCCATTTATCCATCTCATTCTTGATCGCCTCAATTTTTTCCCCCGTCTTCTTCCGTTGGCTTTTGCATAAAAGTACTTCTTATTTTTATTTCCCAACGAAAACCAATTGCATTCCGCCTTTTGGGCCCTAAGAAAGATCCTCTTGTATAATAACTTCCTCAAGTTCTAACCAAAGAGATCTCTAAGTTCATGGAGCGATGGACAAAGGGAATTTTTATCGATGGAATAGTTTCCATTGTAAATACTTAAAATATATATTTTAGAAAAAATAATATATACTTTTTTATGAATAACTAAATTAACTAATTTTTTAATATATATAAATTAGTTATTTAACTCTTAATCCGAGAGACTATTATTGAAAGTAAAAATGAATGGTAGGAAAATAATATGTAGACCTTTTCTAATGTCAATTCCAATGATCCCATGATGAATCGAAGTATTTCTCTGTTTGGCATCCGAAAACTTAATTTCACAATCAATCCCACAGTATGACATCTCAGGAAACATGTGTAGATGTTTGCGGTATTTACAAAAGAATGAATCACAATACTAACTAATTCTAATGACCTTCATCTAATGTCACCATGATAGATATACAAGGTAAGAGAGCAAACAGAGGCTCTTACTGTATATTTTAAATTTTTGTTAAAATTGATCACATGTAAGCACACAAGATGTTCGATAAAATGGAGGTGATGATATATCGGTATTCTTGGAATAATTTATGCTTTCTGGTGATGAAGCTTTGAGGTTTTATATACATTTGAGAAGAATATGAACTTTCTAAGCAGATCCATGGGCTGGTTTTATGGTGTGTTTTGATTAGCACGTGGTGGCAGGAGTTGCTTTTATTTCGTCTAATTTTTGAAAACTCTAGTTGTGATAAAAGTATAATATAATAGGATAATACAAACTTTAATCTCTTAAATTTGTCATCATTTTGGTTTTGATCCCTTAAATTTTAAACAATAGGTTTTAATCCCTCAAGTTTGTTTCTGTCTAAAATATTGATTCCTATAACTTGATAAATACGTAGATCATTTTGCCCATTGAAGGGTCAAAACATATAGTTTAAAATTTGAGAGATTAAAGTTTATATTAACCCTAATGTAATTTATGTTTAATTTGGATATATTTATATATAAAAAATTAATTTGATAAACTGAAACTTGTTTGGATCATATAATTAAAAAGTAGGTTTTAGATGTAAAATGATGGAAGAAGATAATTTTATTATATATATTGTGCATATAATTTGATAAATTAAAGAGAAATATTAAAGCTAAAAGAAAAGAAAAATAAAGAGTTAATGTGTTATTAGAAAAAATTATAAATACTAAAAAAAACTCAGATATATTATTTAATGTGACTACATATTGAATATTATTTTATTTTCTTGCAGAGCTCAATGGAAGATTAATGATGGATGTCAATTGGCTTGTAGTGAACTTTCATCATTAAATTTTATTAGTTAATTTCTTTTTCTTCTTAGGGTACTTTAACTATTGAAGATTAACGTTTTAATTACATTTGGGGATAACAGATTCATGGTGGGAGCATACGAGCGAGCCTCAGAAGGAACTTCTACGGCAGAAGACGCTGTTCAGCTTCATATTTCTGGTACTTTCCTCCTCCTCGGAGATGCCAATGTTGTCCTGAAATCGGTCAAAGGAGTAAGCATCGTTGACAATATCGTTTCTGGGAATAACAGTGGGGTCGAAATCGTTCATCTAGATTTATCAAGTGGTAAGAGTTTCAAGCAAGTTAACGAGGTTGTGGTGGGAATGAAGTTGAAGAGCACAGTGGCGAAGACGACGGTGCAAGGGAATAATAATGGAACTTCATTAATGACGGATTTTAATTATGTTTTGCTTTTCCCTAACCGTAAAAAACGTGCAGTATTCAAGTTTGAGCTTCGAAGGTGACACATTTCCAAGTTATGTTCTGAGGAATGTGTCTCATAATCGAGTCGTGATTCAAACAAGTGAAGCAGTGCCTGCAGCAAGTTAATTAGTTGCCTTTTCTATATGAATATAATTAATGTAAGTTGTTTAAGGTTCTAGATTTAATGCATGCTTTGTGTTTATAATTTCATCTTATTTTTAATCATGTCTTTTATATATAGTTTTTGTTTTATTAGCTTCTTACAGTTTCCTCCATTAGACTCTAATTCCTGAAAAGAAATAAAAACTAAACAAATATCTTGCATTAATGAAAAGTATCAATACAGCGTACACAACCCCATATTTATAGGCATACACATGACTAATTACTCTACCTACCAACTATCCACGTAATAACTAATTTTTATTATTATTACATTTTACTGTCTAACAGGCCCCCTCAAGTTTGTGACTATAAATATCTATAGTTTCTAACTTAGATAGAATTCTACTATTATTTTCTTTTCCAAGAGCTTTAGTAAGTATATCTGCTTGTTGATCTTTACTTCTGACATGTTCATGGCTAATTACTCCTTCTTGTAGCTTCTCTCAAACAAAGTGATAGTCCACCTCTATATGCTTTGTGCGCTCATGAAATATAGGGTTTGTTGCAATATAGATAGCGGATTGACTATCACAAAATACTTGTACAGGTTCTAGAATATGTTCTTCCAGATCTCTAAGCATTCTTGAGGACCAGACCACTTTAGATACAGCCTGACTTAGTGCTCTATATTCGGCTTCTGTTGAAGACTTCAAAACTGTTGACTGCTTCTTTGATTTCCAGCATATTAATGATCCCGCAAACTTCAGCAAATAACCAGTTACAGATCTGCGTGTGTTAGGACATGTTCTCCAATATGAATCCACAAAACATTCTAACTTGGTAGGCTGTCCTAATGCCAATATTATCCCAAGTCCCTGTTGATTCTTGAGATATCTAACCACCCTTACTGCTACATTATAGTGAGATCTTCGTGGCGTATTCATAAACTGACTAAGTCCCTGCACCACAAAACACAAATCAGGTCTTGTCATGGACAAATACGATAATCTCCCTACCAATCTCCTATATATAGTAGGTTTGGGCATCAATGGATCATCAGCTTCCTGTTTGGGATTTGCCATTAATCTCATATTCTTCTCCATTGGCACTGTAAGGGGCTTAGCTGCAGACAATCCCATATCAGTAATAATATCAAGAGCATACTTTCTTTGATTAAGAACTATACCTTTGTTTGACCTTGCCACTTCTATTCCTAAGAAATATTTAAGCTCTCCCAAATCCTTTATTCTAAACTTACTATGCAGAAATTGCTTTACTTCATTTATTTTGTCAAGTCTATTTCCAGTAATGATTAAATCATCAACATAAGCCAATACCAAAGTTATTTCAGATTCACTTTTTCTAATAAATAAGGAATAATCATACTTATTCTGTTTAAAATCTCCCTCCAATAATGCATTAGTGAGCTTAATGTTCCATTGCCGTGAAGCTTGTTTAAGCCCATACAAGGATTTTGTTAATTTGCAGACTTTGTTTTCTGTCAAATTCCCAAAACCTTGAGGTATTTGCATGTATACTTCTTCCTCCAAGTCACCTTGAAGAAAAGCATTGTATACATCCGTTTGAAAGAGGGCCCAATCATTCTGGACAGCAAGAGCAAGCACAATTCTAATAGTAACTATTTTAATCACAAGGAAAAAGGTTTCAAAGTAATCAATTCCCTCTTGTTGACTATACCCTTTAGCAACTAATCTAGCTTTAAACCTGTCAATATTTCCATTAGAATCATATTTTACGTTAAAAACCCACCTACACCCAATTGGTGTCTTATTTTTAGGTAAATCAACTAATTGCCATGTGCAATTTTCTTCTAATGCCTGTATTTCTTTCTGCATTGCATCTATCCATCTAGGATCTTGTGCAGCTTCTTGAAAGCTACAAGGCTCAACAATACTATCAATCTTAGATAAGAATACTCTATAATCTAAAGAAACATTTGAATAGCACAAGTGTGACTCCAAATGATACTTTACCTTCCTTTTACCTGTCACTGGATGTTGTTGTGAATCTATTGTGCATGCATATCCGAACTGAGCCTTCTTGGAAGTTCGTATGGCACAATGATAGTCTTGCATCCATACAGGTGCTCTTCTTTCATGTACTGGTCTGACACTCTTAGTATCCATTTCATGTCCATTATCTTCTTCTTGAGTTTGAGGGTGTGTGCCATGTGTATGTGCGCCTTATGTCTCATGTGCGGTTGAGTGCTCTATATGTTGAGATTTAAGTTCAGTTTCTGATATATGGGTTACAGGTGTGTGAAACTCATCATATGTAAATGATTCAAGTTTGAATGGATCAATCATGGTGTCATCATTAATCCCCCCTTGATTGATACATAGAGAATCTCGAAAAGGATACTTGGATTCAATGAAAACAACATGTCGATTAACACACATAGATGCAGTTTTAATATTATATAATAGAAACCCCTTTTGAGCATCTAAGTAGCCCATAAAAACACAAGGATATGATCTGGGACCAAATTTGTCATGAGCATGTAAGTTAGTAGCATATGCAAGGCATCCAAAAACTCTAATCATAGATAGGTCTGGTTGATAACCATATAACAGTTCATATGGGGTTTTATAACCTAGAATGTGAGAAGGAATTCGATTAATAAGAAATGTAGCAGTAGTAATACACTCACCCCAAAACTTCAAGGGCACTCTAGATTGGAAAATTAAACTCCTTGCAACTTCTAAGAGATGTCTATGTTTTCGTTCAACTATCCCATTTTGTTGAGGAGTGTATGGGCATGTGGTCTCATGAATAACTCCTTTAGTGCATAGATAAGACCGAAAATCATGACTAGCAAACTCAAGGCCATTATCAGTACGTATCTTCTTGATTAAACCAGAAAATTGAGTAGAGATAAAGGCAAAGAAATTCTTTAAATGGAAAATGGCATCACTTTTATTAATAATCAAGAATGTCTATGTATATCGTGAAAAATCATCAACAATAGTAAAAAAGTAACGATACCCCTTATATGTGGGTTTTCTATAAGGTTCCTAAACATCAACATGAAGCAATTCAAAACAACAACTAGTCTTTGAAGAACTAGAGGTGAAAGGTAAACGAGTTTGCTTGGAATGGGCACAAACATCACATTTATAAGGGTAAACAACAGAGACCTCAACCTTAATCAAATCTAGGTGTTTCAACTTATCTATATGTGCATGACCTAGCCGCTTATGCCAAATATCCTGTGGGAAACTAATAGGCTCTTGCTGGTCAACATGTATGAGAGTGTCATTCTTGGTATTCCTAGTTATCACATATAATCCAGAGTTCTTTCTACCAATCAGTATTTCCTTCCCACTTAAGATTTCTTGCAAGATGCAACAATCAAAATAGAAAGACACTACGTATTCCATGTCAGCAGTTAAGCGTGAAACATATATGAGATTGAAACAGCAACCAAGAGAAAAATAAATATGTCTAAGAATAATTCCATCTGCAATATGAACTGTGCTAGTGTGTGTGACTACCATTGTTTCATCATTTGGCATAATGATTCTCCTAGGAGGCCCTACGTATCTGTGAACACTGTCAAACATAGTGATACTGTTGGCAACATGACAAGTTGCCCCTGAATCAATAATACAATCAGTTACCACTCCCATAACGGTGTTATCTGGCTTCCTTTTTAAGATATGAAGGATCTGATCATACTGTAACTGTGAGATAGGCCCATGCTCAGAGACTACAGTAACAAGTGAGGCTTGAGTATGTGATGAGGTAGCGAGTCTCTCACGTTGTCTAGCTTGGTTGACAGAAGATTCAGTGGTTTGTTTCCCTCAGAAATTGGGAAGGAAACTAACCAAATGATAATATGTTTCCCTCTTATGTCCCTTACGGTGACAATATGAACATTCATCTTGACTCCTTCCACGACCTCGTCCTGTTCCCTGTCATCCCCCCTAAGTCACCATAGCGGATCCTTCCAATGGATGATTGGGTGATTGAGAGGAAATTTCCCTTTGTGACTCGTCTTGAGAAATGAGAGAGAAGGCCTGGTTGAGCGAAGAAAGAGGTGTCTGGAGAAGAATCTGAGTCCTTGCATGATCAAAGTTGTCATTGAGACCAAGGAGAAATTGTAGTAACCTCTGTTGCTGTTGCGGTTTGGAATATTCTTGTGTGGATAAGCATTGACAGGATGGTGAAGGAACTAAACAGTCATACTCGTCCTAAAGATCTCTCAATTTTGTGTAGTACATTGCTATACTCATAGTCCCCTGAGTCTGAGTTCTTATTGACTTGTGTAAGGAGAAAATTTTGGTTCCATCAGTTTTGTGGTAATGTTCCTTAAGATCATCCCAAACCATTTGTGCACTCATAGAAAAGACCAGTCCATTGGAAATACTCCTTTTAATGGAATTAATCAACCAAGAAAGCACAACTAAATTACAGCGATCCCACATACCTTGGAAAGCTGGCTCTTACATCTCGCGAGCCCATGATCCGTCTATAAAGCCCAATTTGTTCTTTCTATGAAGAGCTAATCGTATCGTCTGACTCCATAGCTCAGTTATCGGACCCACACAATAGTTGTAGAACAAGTGTAGTCACTTGGGTGTCAGAGGGATGCAAATATAAGGGATGAGAGAAATCAACAGTTAGGGAAATATAATCATCCTTCCTCATTGAACCAGATTCCCTTAACAATAGGGAATAGTTGGTGAAAGTCCAGTGAACTTCCTAAACTGTAGTGGCAAAAAGATGCCCAAGAAAGCAAATGGATGTGAAATACTGAGGTAGAATTACCTACTTCTTGCTGCTAACGGATGAAACTTCTAGAATCATGTTCAAGATTGTAACAGATCTCCGCACTCAAGAGGTCTAACAGCAATGAGCTCTAATTTGCAGCGGAGATGTCGTCAAAGAAATCACTACAGCGATGGGCTGAGATCTCGTGAGTCGGTGTTGCTGTGAGTAAATATTCTTCCAACCAATAAATCAAGACGACGATGGGCTGAAATCTTGCGAGTCAGTGTTGCTGTGAGTGAAGATACTGGGTCCTTAATAGCGAGATCCCTTCTGTTATTCTGATATCATCTCCCAACCAAGAAATGACAACAACTCTTGGCTAGGATCTTACGGCAATGGGTTGAATCTTGAAAGGTTGGCTTTGTTGTGAGTATTCGGGAGGCCTAACGGTGGTCTCCCCTTTGCTATTCCTGTGTCACTCCCAACGAGGGGAGAGATGATATCACCCGACTAGAACCCACTTGGGTTCAAGAAGTCATCAGACTTTAACAAGAGGCTGGCCCAAGAGTACATCGGCTTTGGTACCATGAAAAGAAATAAAAACTAAACAAATATCTTGCATTAATGAAAAGTATCCACACAGCGTACACAACCCCATATTTATAGGCATACACATGACTAATTACTCTACCTACCAACTATCTACATAATAACTAATTATTATTATTATTACATTTTACTGTCTAATAGTTCCTATATGTATAATAAGAGTTGATATTGACATTGGTTAAGGGAAATATATGTTGCAACAAAATACAAAATAAAATAATTTTAAAACTATGATGATGAAATAATATTTATTTATTATCAACATAAGAAACAATATTATGCTCATAACCGTCTCCTTACATTTTTATATAATATATAATATGGTTGATGTTTATTTTATTTAGATCCATAAAATCCAAGTGTATATTAAGTACGACCATATCATTAGTTACTAATATTATTTCTCTTACAAATTAATAAATTATAAGTATAGAGACTAATATTTATAACTGAGAAAGATATAAAGACCCAATAAAAAATAAAAAATTAATTAAAAAAGAGATTAAATTATAAGTAGTTAAGTATACCAGTAAAATTTGGCCAACCTGAATCAATTTGCACATGTAAGCGCAATAGCTCTTGTACAACCTCAATTTTTTATATGATCTTCGGTTCATCAGAACTCTAATTAATTTCGTTTTTTTAATTTAATAGTCCGTGCCCAATATATTATTTGATTATTCAGCTTTTGAATTAGATCGAATTCTATCAAAGAATAAATGAATAAACATTGTAGTGTCATCATGCTCTATACTCTTTCCCTCGGATCACGAATGTAGGAACTTAATAATTAATTTATAAAAATTAAATAGTTATTTGTAAGAAAATACGTGTTAATTTTCTTAAATTATACCTTTTAATTATTTATATTACAAATTACTCATTAAAAACCCTTTTAATATGTGTTATCAATAAATCGAGTTTAAGGCGAAATGTTAAATTTTGAAGATAAATATATTAAAGTTCTATATCTGAAAATAAAACTTTCTTCTACTTCTTCCAGTTGTTGGAAAGTCGTTTTGGTATATCTTATATTCTTTTATATGAAATCAAATGTCTATGGGGTAGTTTGTTTTTTTTTTTTTGGAAATGTATTAGGTGGATTAGTTCGACAAATTTGAAATAGCAACCACACACACACACACACACACACACAGACACAGACACACATATATGTCTATGGTTCATTTTATTTTTAATAAAATTTAAGTAAATTATTTCTAATATTGATGTAAAAATAAAAAGAGATAGCTCCTGGGGTAAGTGATAAAACCATCCCTTGATATATTTGAATTTAATTTAATTTATTTTATTATATTGTTTATTAATATATATTCTTTCTGTTAATTATGACTAAATATAATTCTTGAAGACAAATTTATATTATATATTTTTAAACTATTTAAATTAATCAACTAACTATTATATTAATTATAATTAATTAATTAATTTAATTTCTTTAATCTATTTAAAAATTAATTAATTAACTTTTATATTAAATAACGTAATTACTTTGAGTCCTTTTAAAAGATTAGTACAAATGTAGACAAATCAACAACAACACTAATACTCTTAAACTGTTTGGCCAAAAACAAATATGTTAAATATGAAGTAATGTTTTGAACGTGTCCTTGGGAAATCATTTTCAATGACAACGGATTTGCAATTTCTGCCAATAACTTTTTCTTTTATATCCAATTTTTCTTCACTTTATATGCCAAAACAAAAAATGAGGAAGAGCATGCATGAATGCTGATACAGGACTTTGAAATTCAAAATGAATATGATCATAGATAATATTTTTGATTGTGAAGAAATTTTACCTTTTCAATTATTAAGGCTAATAAAGTCAAATTTAGGAAAATTTAGACTAACTTTGCACCTATAACATTACTTAGATGAAAAAGAAAATCATAGAGGCGGCCTTAGACACGTAAAATTCTAATTTGTTAAGAATTTTAAAAAATTAATAATAAGAAGAAATTAAATTTGAAATATAAGTGCAAAATACTATACATGGAAAATAATAACAGACAATTTACAATCATACACAAGAAAGGCATATTTCAAGTTAGAGGGGAGGCATTTCAATTCTAAATCAAGGGGTTGCATAATAGAAGGAATCATCTTTGTTATATCAAGTACATTCAGTGCTAGTGGTGTGTCCATGTGGCTTGGGGAAGGAGATATAAGCTCAATATTGTGTATATTTCCTCTACTTTTTGACTCAGTACCACCATCAGATGACCTAAAAATAGGAGAGTTAGGGTCAGTCTAATCAATAGAAAGAGAAAGTAAATTAGAAGTGAGAGTGGGATTAGAAAGGACTAAGGTAATAGCAGAATCATTGCCATCCTCTTCTAATATTCCAACGCCACTCAATGGGAAAGCTATATTCATAGCTTGTGCATCATCCTCCTTATCATCAGTTTCTACAAAATCAAGAAATATACCTTTCTCAAGGCTATCAAGTGCAGAATTAGCAGTAATACCAGTGTCAAAGTAATATGGTACATCAAAATCGTAAGTAGATGAAAGCTAACTATCTATTTCTAAACAATAGGCACACGATACGCCACCTTCACATGCACATAGATAAGAAGGGTGGGAGGAAGATAGACAAGTAAAAGCATTATCATGGTTCACAACTAAGTCACACTAGTGGGGTTCATTTATATTAGTCTAATATAAGTAGTCCACATCATGACATTCAATCGAACTAATACCCAAATAAGAGCAAACTTCATAACCATGATTCATAGCTTCTGAAAGATTAAATTGCACTTCTTGATCCCCAATCCCCATAGTGATAAGACCATTTTTCATGTTAATTATTGTCTCAGCAGTTAAAAGGAAAGGTCTACCTAGAATTAAAGTACTCTCAGTGGGGAAGTCATTAGTCATATCAAGAGCATAAAAGTCAGCTGGAAAAACAAGACCTTTCACTTGCACCAAAATATCCTCAAGAATACCTTTAGGGTATCTCACCGTCCTATCAGCTAGGCCAAGCACTACACTAGTGTCTTTCAAAGCTTTAATACCTAAGGTCTTATAAATAGAGGTTGGCATGACATTAATTGCTGCACCTAAGTCAAGTAGGGCATGAGAAACTGTAGTTCTACCTATGGTACAAGGAATAGTGTAGGAACCCGGGTCCTTACATTTAATAGGCAACTGTGGCTTAAATAATGTGCTAACACTCAATCCTAGTTGGATTCTCTCACTATGCCTATACTTTCTCTTGTTTGTACATAGGTCTTTCAAGAATTTAGCACACTTAGGCATCTTTTTAATCAATTCAAGCAATGGCACATTAACCTCAAGTTTGCTAAACATTTCAAACAATTCATCATTATCTTTCTTTTCAACAATCTTTTTACTAACCAAATAAGAATTTGGAAAAGGCAAGTCACGAATATTTACCTCATCACCTTTGGAGTCAGAAGGTGATCCTTTCTCGACTGGTCCATTTATGATAGTTATTGCCTCTTTATCATTTTGCACCATTGGTCATTTCTGACACTTCTCCAAGAGCTTCTTTTCTTGTAGGACTTCAGATTGGATAAAAGCTTCTTTCTCAGCTTGAGAATTTTTGGCAGGAGGAGACTCAACTTTTATTTCCTCATTAACCTACTCTTCATCCTCTTCAAGTTCTTTGAATTGTACATTCTTCGGCCCAATTTTCTTACCACTTCTCAATGTGATTGCATTCAAAGATTTTGGATTTATCACTGTGTTGGAGGGTATAGAACCACTACTCTTTGCTTGTTGTTCACTCAAGTTGTTAGAGAATTGAGTAACAAAAGCATTTATATTCTCATGCTTAGTCTCCATTTGCTCCAATTTAGAGAACACATTTTGTAGACATGAATCCATCTTATTTTTCATAGCATGTAACTTAGCATCAGTTTGTGGCTTCTGATTGTCAAACTTTGAATTGAGCTCAGTAATACCTTTCACAATCATACCAAGTTCATTACCTCCAGAGAAAGAAGATGATGCCCCTTGATTAGGCACCGCTTGATTTGAGAAATTCCCTTGAGGGTTGCCTTGATTTCTACCGCATCTAAAGTTAGGATGATCTCTCTAACCTGGATTATAAGTGTTAGAGTAGGGATCCCTCTTTTAATATTGGCTATTCCTATTTTGGTACAGGGAAGAAACCTCTTCATATCGAGAATAAGTATTGGAGGCGTGCATCATTGACCCACAGTACTCACAACCAACAACTATAGCTTAAGAGTGACCCATTGAATTAACCTGCTTGGCATTTATATTATTCTCCAAAATACTGAGTCTTTTCTCCATTCGGTTCCCCAAAGCATCAATTTCAACAAGAATATCTTGAGAAGAAACCGAAGAGGTATTATACACTTTTATTGTGTCTCCAGATTGAGAGTCATTGGTAGCCATCTTTTGAAGTAGGTCCCATGCAGCATTGGGACTCAATTCTCTAAGAGAACCAGTTGCAGCAGCATGAATTGAGGGCTTATGATGTGGAAGTAGCCCTTCATAGAAAGAATTAACCAGATCATTCTTTGAAATATTGATGTGTGGGCATTAAGCTAGAAGTGTGATGAACCTGGTCTAATACTCATGTATGGATTCATTATCTTGTTGGACCACACTAGTTATCTCCTTTTTTAGCCTTGAAGTTTTAGAGGCAGGGAAATATTCATCCAAGAATGCTCCTTTCAACTGATCACAAGTCAATGTAGTAAAATGTTGAGGTAGCATGTAAAGCCACTCCTTGGCCTTACCTTCTAAAGTAAAATGAAATGTCTTTCTCAATACATCTTGAATATTAGCCGTGGGTGGTTTCATGGAAGAACACACCATATGCATAGTCTTCAAATGCCTGTGTGGATCATTACCTGTAAAGCCATGGAATTTAGGTAAGGAAGAAATTAATGCTCCTTTAATTTCAAAGTTCACATTATCAATATAAAAGCCATAAGGATCATAATTAACATTAGAATTATTAATCTCCCTCATGCTTCTATCATCCTCACCATTATTTTCTAAGTTATTCTCACCATATCCGTTATTCTCATTAGGCTCATTATAACCATTATTACCGTTAGGACCATCCATGGTTTCTTGTTCTAGTTCAAAAGCACTAACAGACACATGTTCACTAGAGGTAGCTCTCTCACTAGACTCTTGTTCACTAGATGACAAACTTGACTCTTGTGAAATATGCCTCTCCTCGACAATAACTTGACTTATACCCTCTAATCTCCTCTTTCTTCTAATCTTTTTCACAGACTTTTCAATTTCAAGATTTAAGGGAATCAAAGGTAAAGCTTGATCACTCCTAGGCATAAACAGTAGCAGTCAGATGAAAAGAATCTAAAATAAAAGAAAAACCAAATAAATAAAAAGAATAAACAAACAAAAGAAAATGAACTTTTTTTGTTTTTTAAATAGATAATGCAAGAGAAAATGCAAATGCAAATGTTATGCAAATTAATTAAGACTGGCTCAGCAATTGAATTAATCCCAAAAAATGTTACTTGACACTTAGTTACTAGGGAACCAATTTCTTGGCTCCCCGGCAACGGCGCCACTTGAAACAACCTTGAACCGATATCGCCTTAGGGTTACTTCAAAAATTTAAACTAAGGATTGCATATAGTGCAACCTCGGGTCGTTCTCTCTGAGGAGCCAAAATGTGAAATTAAATTCCTAAGTAACTAAATGCAATGCAACCTAAATTAGAAAATGGGATTTATTTTGATTGACTAACAACTAAATGCAATGAATTAAAATATATTTAAAGAAAATATTTTTGGTATTTTTAGTTTAAAGAAAGGAATAATGAATGATAATAAGTGAATAGAATAAATTCAAGGGTAATTAATAATAATAAAAGCAATCCTCCAATTCAATAACGCAAGCAATCATAGTTTCAAAAGATATGGGAGTTTTAAATAATGAATTAAGAATTATAATTAAACTTTTAATCCAACAACCGAGCCACCTCGAATTGTTACAAAATATTTTCTAAGTTCTAATTTATTAACTGCCACTAGAATAATAAATTAGGACTAAAGGTATTAAAAACTAATGCTTAATTATAACTCAATAATTCATAAAAATAGAATTTAAACTAACAAGAGACACAACAATTCAATAATTCAAGCCAACTTAAAAAATCATAAAATATTCACGATAATCTCAATTCAATGTCTAACCCAGATCAAAGTAAATAAAATTAAAGTTAATTAAAGATTAATGTCAAATGTTAAGCAAAAATTCAGTCACAATAATCCTCAATAATTACGAATAAATCATTTTAAACATTTTCAATAATTATAAAATTAATCATAAGACCTATGAGTCATAATATGATTATTGGGTAGAGAATTAGAGTAACTTATACTCCCATTTGAGATCTCAAACTCATACCCTTGCTATTGAATTAGAGAATTTGAAACTCTCTAGCCACACATAGTTGACGCAAACACTGCTTCACTGAGTATGAAATATTCAGCCATGGATTTAGAGATAGATGATGATAAATGAATGGCTTCAAGTGTGTTGCGGCTCTTCTCCCTGTGCATGAATTTGTACTTTGTCTTTCTTTCAATTCCCTTTGTGTCCCGTGGTAGCGTTTGTGCGTCCTCCAATTCTTTCAATTCTCCGCCTCTCCTGTGCATGAATTTCTTTCTTCCTCCCTTTTCAATTCCTGACCGTCACGTATGCCCTTTGTGTATGTATTTTTCTTTTCAAATCAATTCAGCTATTTTCCCCCCAGCCACTGTACGCGTGAATGCTTTTTAAAAGCAATTGGAATAGGATAAAAACCTAATGGGTCAAATCGCAAGGTTTGGCCTATTGGGTCTTATTGTGCAATTTCTAGTTTTATAGTCTATTGTTGTCATTTGTGAATTCTAATTTCTCCTAAATTCCTGAAATATAAAATCACAATAATATAATATCTTTTATTCCAAAAATAATTGTTTGGGAGAAATCATAAAATTATGACAATTATGCCCCTATTAAGCACTAATTCAATATAAGTCATATTAATTTAATTAGTGCATAAATAATAAAACTAAGGACCACAATGTTAACAAAAGCTCACTAAAATAATATGAATTAATATATAAAAATATGAGTTTATCAATGCTCTTTGAACTCTTTTTTATAGAGGCTTGATAAATCTTTGCTAGATTCTTATGCGTACGATAGGTATACGACCAATGTCCCTTCATCATACACCTATAACAGATTTTTTACAGTTTTTGAGGGATCATCCTTGTCTTTTTTTGCCCTTCATTATGTTTCTTCTTTTGTTGGGTATTTGGATTATAATTACTTCCACTACCATGATGACAATAATTGCCACATCCTTTACCACGACCACGACCACGACCACGATCATTGGCATAAAAATTAGTACGTTCAGTCACATTTACTTCAGGAAATAGAGCTGATCTAGTGGGACAGATCTTATGGTTTTTATCAATAACTTATTATTTTGTTCAGCCACAAGAAGACATGAGATTAGTTTAGAATACTTTTAAAACCTTTCTCATAGTATTACTGGTGCAGGAGCTCATTTAAAGCATGAAAGGTTGAACAAGTTTTTTCTAATAAGTCCTCATTTGTTATTTTCTCACCACACAATTTCAATTAAAAACTTATTTTAAAAACAACTGAATTATATTCAGATACATATTTTAAAATCTTATAGCCTTAAATGCAACTATTTATAATGAGCTTTGGGCAAGATTACCATTTTTTGGTGATCATATCATTCTTTTAAATTATTCCACAATTCAAACGGATCTTTCATTGTTAGGTATTCAGCTTTTAGCCTTTCATATAAATAGTGGCGAAGGAAAATTATGGCCTTAACCTTGTCTTGACTGCTTGCTTCATTTCTAGGTAAAATAGCATTCCCTAGACCTTTGGAATCTAGGTGGATTTCAGCATCTAAAACCTAAGACAAATAATTTTTTCCTGAGATATCAAGAGCAGTAAACTCAAGTTTGGTTAAATTAGCCATGGATCAAACTAGAATAATAATAATAACAATTAGAATTCTGATAAAATTAATTGAAAAAAAATATGATAATAAAAATATAAATAAAATAAACATTATATATTCAACATAAATATAAATTCAATAAAAGTAACAAAATATAAATGGCATAAATAAAGAAACAAAATAAATAAATAAAATAAATAACTATAAAATATAAAGTAACACATAAGCAATTAACACAAAATAATGTATAATGGAAATAATATAAATAATGCAAAGAAAATAATACTACAATAGAAATAACATAAATATAATATATAAATAGTAACATAGTATAAGTAATTCGTAATATAAATAAGTGAATATTAAATGTAATAAATATATAATAATGCTAATAATACAAAAAAATAGATAAATAAATTAATTGAAACATAAATTAATGAATATATGGGGAGGGAGATTTGGAAATGTAAACAACATATATGGAAGGGGATTAGAAATGTAAACAACAACACAGACTCATATAAATAGAGAATCAATTATAATATTGTATCAATATATTAAAAGAAGAAAAAATAGAATAACATAATATTTTACATAAGAATAAAATATAATAAAGATAATCCACACACACACAAATATATATATAATATAACAATAAAAATTAAAATGGATAGAAAAGGATAATATAATAAATAACAGTAGAATAGATAACAAATATATAGAAAATAAAATTTACCCATAAAAATTAGGTAAGGGGATAATCGGGTAATAGGGTAAAGGAAAATATTATATAATACTAAAACATATTAACATAGCATATGATAAAGAAAAGAAAATATATATGATAATTAGATAAAGAGAAAACTAATAACATTTGTATATAATTGAATAGGATAATATATGAATTGACAAGAAGTTTATACTTTAAATTTTCCAGAGCAATGTCGTGCTGATAACGTGTTATAAAATAAGAGAAGATGAAAAAGTTAAAGATGAGAAGAAATAATAAGTCAAAAGATTGAAATAGGAGACAAGAGAGTATTCTTTATATGCTTGTATGTTCACTTGTATAAATATTTTGTGCATGGACACTATTTATAGACTATAACCATTAAAGGCTAAACATAAGGTTACAAAGGAATAAAGAAGAATATAATGGCATTAATACGAAGAAATTCCTCTCAAGTAATTCATTAGGGATGTTATAGGTTTATAATATAAAGGGAAGAAGGAATTTTAAAATGAATCCTAAAAGGTAGGAGTTATATGGATATCCACATATGAAAGAAATATTTGTAACAAATTTAAACTTCTTAAAAATGTTTAGGTACGTAGTTAAAAAATAACCATTCTTTCTATGTCTACCTTTATTGAATAGTGGTTTAATTATTAATTATACAACGACAATTTCTTAATTTCTAATATTTTAAGGACACTATTGAAAAATAAGATACATCAATCACTTCTCAAAAACTAAAAAATGTCTTATATTTTTAAATATCACACTTCATTAAAACTGTCCTATAATTTTAAACGAAAGAGAGTACTATCTTTTTGTGTGGATGTCCATAATAATTTAAGATTCCTTCTTTTCTTAATTTCATAAACTCAACATCCCAATGAATGACTCGAGAGAAGTTTCTAATTGTAAATGCAATCATATTCATCTTTATTTCTTTGTAACATTAGGGTTAGAGTTTAATAATTTGGCACCTATAAATAGAGGTCATGCATAAATCATTTGTACAAGAGAACATACAATTAAATAAAGAATACTCCTTTGACTCTCCTTTCAATCTCATCTTGTTATTTCTTCTCCTCTCTCTAATTTCTTCATTTTTCTCTAATTTTCATAACACGTTATCAGCACGATTTTATTCTAAAAATTTGACATATGAACTTCTTATATTGTCATGCCCCAAAAATTCAAGAGGTGACAGACACATAATATGAGAGAATTTACATTTCGTAAGCCTTTAAATATTATAACTAATGTAATAACAATCTTAGACATGTATAAGTCAGTTATAATTTTCATATATGAACATATTTTTATATGTCAAAAAGATAAAAGATAAAGAGGTCAAGAATCCTGCCTATAAATTACGTGGAGCATCTAAAGTTTTTGAACTAACATTTGGTCAGCAGTACTATCTGAGGCCAAAATAATCTACTCGTGAATAATGTCCCATCATTAAAATAATTTAAAATGTGGAAAGAAACAATTTACAATATATTTAACTGTGACTAATAAAACTTGTTGATGAATCTAAATTTCCAGAGTATAGAATCACATCAATAATGAAATTGTGTAAAAATCATTAATCAAATCAATTCAAATATTCAATAAAATATTTTATTTAAGGAAATCCATTTAAAACGATAATCCTCAAATCTCACTTTTTTGTAGGACTTCAACAAAACGAATAACAAGTGTGAACATAAGTTCACGAGGATAACTAACCAATCCGGCGTGGCCCGAAGCCACGAAAAAGGCGCAGGTACTAAACCCACGAATAATAGGCGCATGTACAAGACCCACGAATAACAGGTACGAGAATAAATCCCATGAATATCCGGCGTGAGTACTATACTCACGAATATCTATCGAGCTCAGGTTTAATCATGGTGTACTAAGGACTAATAGTATTACTGTTAGTAACTAGCGTTTTGTATTCAATCCTCTAAAAAAAATATTTCCAAACAATACATGAGGTCAATTTGACAGCAATAAAGAACAATATCTTTCAATATTGAAATTTCATAAACAATATTTCATAATTAGGGACCCCCAGCATAAAATTATTGTATAAATTTTCTTTAAATCCTTATGCATACAAATTTGTAACAATAAAGTGTGCAAAACATTTATGTAATAATCATCGTTATTTCAACTAAACATTCATATATTAATCAAAGATTATATAATTTCCATAAATATGCTTTTAGCAAATTATACTAAAAAATTGATACTTTCAATAAAACAAATCAAGTAGCAAGATATTATTAAAAATATTATTGTCATAGGACGTTATTCACTCACTTGTTGAGCTTTCAAAATAGAACTTATTCTTCCAAGACTTCCTATGATAAGTGTCATTACAACAACTCAAACACTTGGAGTCATTTCTTCTAAATTACCTTTTCCTATTTTCCTTGATGGGGTTCCTTGGTGGCTCGGGCAAATATCAAATCCTATATTAGTTATCCATATAAGGTTTATTAGTACTTAAGGCCTTAATACATAACATTTGCATAATAAATCACTCTTTCACACCCAAACTCTAAACTCCATGTTATTATCTCTCTAATCTTTCCATTTTACTTTAGCTTCAAATATTGTCTGCTTTGGTTCTTGAATTTCTTTCTTATACTTACCTTACAATTTTGCCTCTTTAAATACATTCAAGTACCTAACTTCAATAAAAAAATAAAAATAAAATTAAAAAGTATCCAATTCTATTATTGTTGACTATATTCCAAGGACATCTAGGCATGTTATATATCTAGTAAGATAATTTAGAACAAATACACGTCAATTTTACACTTCAACCTGTAGCATTTTTCATGAATTTTACCCTCTATAATACAACCACACAATTGTTCATTCCATACACTAAATCAACATAGCTCCTACCTTATTTGGACACTTTATCTTCATTTAAAACCTTATAATACAGCCTCATATTTTAATCTGAATTTTTTTCCAAATATAAGATAATGCACCCATCATTCAAATTCGATAGGTATCAATTCTTCCTTCTTCCCAATAACAATAGATTATATAATCTTATTATTTTTTAAAACGGACATCTCTCTAAAGAAGTAACAGACAGCTATTATACAATTTTGAAATTCCAGTTTTAATTAAAACCCAAAGTACATATATCATAAAAGGGATTACGGTGTTAAAATCACCAATCATCATACCCATGCCATCAGACGTCGAGTGTGTGTATATTATGTTCTTTCCCTTTTTTTTTTATCTTAATCAAATGTTATTCCCTTTCTTTTTATTTATTTATTTATTTATTTTACTTCAAAGACACTTCCTACAACTATTTAAAGAAGCCGAACATTCCAATTCCAACTTATAATAGAAAAGAACAACGCTCAAATCCATCTAATCCCTTTTATAACAAATATTAATTATCTGGCAATTTCAACAACATTGCAACCATCCTAAAAGAAAAGGCAGAGACGAACAACAGCAATAATGAATAAAGGGAAGACAGAGATGAACAATATCAACAATGAAGAAAGGGAAGATAGAGACAAACGGCATCAACAATGAAGAAAGGGAAGATAGAGACGAACCCATGTTGTAGATTTAAGAAACAAAGCCATTTAAAACAAAATGCAGCCAGTGTTTTTGAAACTCAAAACCACATATTAGAACAACTAATTGTAGACCCAATATGAATGGTTTTTGGTTCAATTTCAAGCTGAAAATCTCAAATCCTTACTCCTCTTCACAGGATCAACCAAAAACCATTGAGAAATCGTATTTAATCGGTAACCCATTTCTTGAAAACTAACAAACAGAAAAATCTGAAGGTGGTCATAGAATCGCAGAGGTCACCTTAGTTGGTCAACAGTCAACGCAGCACCCAGTTCTTCTCCCTTTTCTAGTATCACGACTTCCTGTTCTTCTCCCTACTCTCTCACTGTTGTAGTGTCTGGAAAATGGAGAAGGGGAGGTTACAGATATAAAAGGGCAAAAGGGCAATTCTATAATTTTGGGTAATGAGATGAAGCCACTTTGGAGAGAGTTGAGATTCGAACCTTTGACCTCTTACTGATACTGCCGCCCTCAAACACCATTCAACCACCAGCTTCCTTTGTTCAAAATTCCTTTAAATAATATATTTATTAAAAAGTGGTATGATTTATCTATTTATTTTCTAGGGTCATTCCAAATGTATTCTTATGGTATATAATAATATTATATATTTAGTTCTACTTTATTCAATTATCATATGCAATTTTATTTTTCTATACATTTATTATATTTATTATGTTGTTTGTCCCATATTATGTTATTTTATGTTGTTTGTTCTCTAAGTTATTTTACCTTTCTATTTTTACATTATATATTATTTCATATTATTTTTGTTATTTTTATTTTATATTATCTATTTTTTGTATTGTTATCTTTTATTTTGTCAAATACTTTTACGTTATTTTTTTCTATTATTTATTATTATGTTCACAGCACTATAACTGACATATATAATTTATGTTGTTTGTTTCTATCTATCCATCTATATTGTTTTTATATTATGTTGTTTCATATCTATCATAATATATAAATATATATATATATATATGATTATGTGTTTATTTGATTATGAATTTGAATTTTTTTGATTGATTTTGTCTAGTATTATTCTTATCCTGATTTAAATTGTTGCATATATTTTATATTTATTTATATTATTTATATTTCTAATTCCCCTCTATATTTATTGGTTTATGTTTTAATTGATTTATTTATCTCTTCTATATCTCGTCTCTCTCTTCATAGATATTATAATTTTATATTGCTAAATGGCTAAAAGCCATAATATTGTTGATTTTCTAACTAGATGGCCTGAAGTAACTATAAATAACTAATTCCTTAGCAAAAGACCATCTTATGATTTTAATAATTGTCATGGGAAGAAAAATATTATGACAATTTGATGATCTAATTATTATATAAGAAACTTGAAGGCTAATGATTCGTACATCAAATCACACAAGATGCTTTATAGCTTTGAAATATTTTTGTTATGGCCCTGAAGACTAATAATTTATATAGAGTCATATTATCAAAAGGGTGATAGTCTTGAAGATTGGTTAACATATTCAATTTTGAGAAATTGCCAATATGTTATTGAAAGCACATAACATATCTATAAGAGTGAAAATAATCATGATCTGATTACATTAGACAAATTGACAACTAAAAGTTGATAATATTTGTCTTGGTAATGAAATAATAGTGTTGATCACTACAAAAAATTTGACTTTCAGCGGTGACTTTTCTCGCCACTAAAAGTACAAAAGTAGTCATTGAATACCTGTAGCGGCGATATATTGTCGCCGCCTATGAGACTGTCGCCTACATATATTGGCGGCAAGAATTGAAAGTCGCCGCTGAATGTCAATCATTAGCGGTGACAATAAGTCGCCACTGAACGTTTAACATAAGTCGTCTACTATTGTCGTCAGCAAAGGTAAGTCAAAGGTGACGACAAAAGTCGCTACCTAAAACCTAATCAGTGGCGACTATTTGTCGCCACCTAAATTTGAATCAATGGTAACAATTTTGTCGCCGCTGAAAGTTGGTATTGTTTTTAAAATTTTTTCTTGTAATTTTTCTTATATAAAAAAATATAATTTAATCACAAAAATAATGATAAATAACTAAATAAACCAGAATATAATAACATTGATAAATAATTTCAATCATCGTATAAAATATCAAATTACTTCAATTATTTAAATATTTAAAATTTGTCACGTCCTAAAATTTGGACCGTGACTGGCACGGAATATGAATAGTTTCATATTCTAAAAGCCTAAAACCTCAAATACAATGTTTAAAGTTTTCATAACGTTTTTCAAAATAAACAGAATCTTTTCTAACGTTTATGTGGAGCATTTACCTTTTTATCAAAATAACACAAGTACTTAATAAAGATTAAAATCAATCTTGTTCAAAAACAACGCTTCGGATCTGCGACGAGGCTCTTCACTACTCAGCGGGAGGATTAGGGTCACCTGCACTATCTGAGGCCAAATAATCTACTCGTGAATAACGTCATAAAAACATGATTTAAAAGAATGTAGAAATAAACAATGCATAATCATGTTGAAAATGTATTTCATAACATTTCATAATTTGTTGCAAACCTTTCTGTAAACATTTGCATTATTTTAGGGGAAATAACATCTGAAATAACCATTTCAAATCAATCATTTAAAAATAATCCTTTCAAAACCATAATCTTTCTGTAGGACTTCAACAGAACAAAAACAGACGTGGACACACAGTTCACGAGGGTAAATAACTAATCTAGTAGCTCAAGGCCACTAGCCGTCGCGAGTACGAGACCCACGTAATAATCTGGTGGCTCGAGGCTACAATCCGTCATGAGCATGAGACCTATGTATATCCATCGCGAGTATAAAACCCACGTATATTCGTCGAGCTCGGGTAACCAAGGTGCACCAAGGGCTAACAGTACTGCTGCTAGCAACCAGCGTTCTGTATTCCATCCTTTCTAAAATATTTCCATCATTTTAATGACATAATCGTTGGTAAAAACCACTTTGAATTTCAAAAACTCCAGCATGTACATTTAAAATCAAGTTACTATGTAAACATGAAATTAGCATAGGAATATGTGTCATGAAGAACATCAGTTCAATGCAACTTTCATCAAACTCTTTTCAAAAGCTTATTCATTCATTTTCATACATAATCGTAATTCCTTTGTAAACCAATTGAAAGAAAATCATTTATAACGATTTAAACCATACTTTCGTAAAATTTACTTTTTGTAATTCATATTTAAAATTCAACATTTGAAATGACAATGCATTTGAAAATATAAATTTTAGGGAACGTTATTCACTCACCTGCAAGCTTTCAAACATATGACTTACTCCTACCTAGCTGCTTCCCAAATACATATCATTTTTGCTTGTTCATCCGCTTTTGACTTATTTACTTTCCTAATGTCCCAAAACATAAATGTTATTACTCTTATTGTACCTTTATATAACATATTCATAATATCTCATTTGGCATGATTCTTAGTTCTTTTATTGTATACTCCAATTCCATTTTAGTTTATCCCAAAACAAAATCATTACGAGTACCTTCAATGAATCATAGAACCAAATTATACTATATGGGTGCATCCAATTAATTCATGCACATTACCTTATAATCAATATATTAATATTCTAACTCAATATTATATTCTCTAAAATCATCTATGAGTAATTTCTAACACTCTGCAAACACCACTTACATCTTACTGGCATTCAAGATTAACATTCCACTGTATTATCCTTTAACACTTTCTATGTGATTTGATACATGGCTTAGGTGTAGTAAAACAATTTCTAAGACCATTCAAACTTCTATTTTCCAACACCACAACGTCATACATGTGTGTGTATATATATATATATGATTAATAATAAACTTAAACTTTCATTTAACACTGTAATAATTCAAACTTAAGCTAATAAATCAACTCTTCATCTATTTAATCATAGCTTATAAAATGAAATCTCCAGTTTAAACATCAATCTAAACATTACTTTAAAGCCTTTAATCTTGTTTTAATAATCTAAGGCTCTATTATCATAACATAAACTTTCAAAACAATTTCTTAACCCAAGAAAAGAATGCCAAAACAGCAATTTCTTTATCACTTGAAACCAAGTACAGCGAACATAATAATCCCCTAAAACATTATACATATCCTATATGTATACCTTAATCATTAAAAGTTTTACTTGACAACTTCTTAAAAATGATGGGTCTTTACTTCCTATCTCAAATCAAATTTTTCATCCTCCAAAAAGTCTATTACAACCATAAAACTATCATCTACTTTATATCAGTTGCTAATTGTGTGGAGGCAAGAACAATACTTTTAATTAAAATAAAATACTCTCAGCTTGTTCTGTAAAAGCCTTGTAAAAGAGTATTAAAAGTAACAAAATTGGGTTTTATACCCATAGATAACATACCATTGATCCTTGGTGCCTTACCCTCCTTTTCTTTTCTTTTTCTTTTTACTGCAACCTCCATCGTTATATATATATATATTCAGTTCATTAAAACCAGAACAACAGCATCATCTTATATCTATACATACATATATATATATATCCTTTCCAAAACCACATCAGTGCTCAAATCCAATTCGTTCTTTTCATAACATCATACCAAAATTTAACTTCAATTCTCCTTTGTTCCCGTTCACAAGCAGATAAAAAATATATAGAATAATGAAAGGGAAAAGGAATTCAAGCATACCACCCATCTTCCTTCTAATCCCACGCATAACCCACATAAGCCACAATAAAAATGGGTACAACTGGACATATCCACACACATCAATAATAACGAAGGGAAGAGCAACAAACTAACTTATACCCATAGCAGCAATTACCACAAACACAGATCAAAATGTAAGAGGAAGGGGATGTTAAAAGGTGCAACATAAAGAGAAAGAAAAGTGAAGATACCTAAAATACCATTTGATGTTAATAAATTCATATTCCACGATATTCTTCTAAAAATATATATAAATACCCAACCTTTTACATAAACACAGAAAAGTTTGTAAAACCCTAAATTCCCAAAATCTAAACTAAACAAAATTGAATTTGTCCATCACTGAAACAAAAACGCATGTATGCATGTGGGAGAACTATATGTAATATTATATTTTATTAGCATATATCAGTATAAGGATCTCGCTCATGCTCACAGATTTCAAATAAAATGATAGAAATGTTAGGTAGATATCGTATTTAATTAGCTCCCATATCTTGTTAATTTGGGGATCCTCAATGTGGGATATAGGAATTGAATTGTATATTTGGTTAAATAATATAATTATATATATGAGTGGTCTCTGTAGTAGAAGGAGTTAAGAAGGGGCTGACTGAAGGTAAAACTCCCAAGGAGAATCAAGTTGCACAAATCTAGCTAACATTGGGAACACAAAATTCTAGTAACAGTCACCATAGGTGTTCATTTTTTTTGTGATTTTGTAATTTGGCTATCAGGAAGGTGTTCAGTTTTAATTTCAGACAAGCACTCTTAAACTCAATAATACCTTATAAATCCTTTTTTATAAAAGTTCAGATGTTGTATGAAACATAGCAACAAAGGGCATATTAACAGTAACTAAAAATTTATATATGTACATACGTATTTTACATATATTCTTTCTCCTTATCTGTATCTCATACACATCTCCCTCTGTCTATCTCCTCCCCCACACTGTCTCTAACACACATATATTAACTCTCACGCTCATTGACCCACATTTATAATATATCTCTCATGTACATATCTCTATTTCATCTCCTTCTTTCATAGACATCATATTATTCTATCTATAATCTTTCTTTACTACAATAACATGTGAAATTTCTTTATTTTTTATTTAAAAATAAACTTATTCAATAATTTAATTATATATATTAGATAGTTGTTTAAAATATATTCAAATGGGAAAAAATTGTATGAACACTTTTAGTGGCGACATTTATCGTTGTTAAAGGATATAAAAGTCACTGCTGAATACATTCTTTTGCGGTGACAAAAAATTGTTACCACAAAAACTATAGAATTTCTACCGCGATGAATATATGTTGCTATATATATTTTGACCTCCTACAGTGATAATTAGTGTCGCTACAGAAAAGTAGTGCTAAAATTTGAATTTTTTTAGCTTGTACATTTTTGTCGCCGTAGAAACTCAGGAGTTTTAGCGGCGACATCTAAAGTTGCCACTAAAAATCTATTTTTAGTGGTGACATTTTTTGTCGCCGCTGAAAAGTCGTAACCAAATCATTATTTTTTTGCAATGGATTAAAATTATGAGCAAATATTACAATATGTCGGATATCATATAGACAAGGTAAATGTTACAATATAAGCGTAGGTTATATATGCAAATATGTATCAATTGATTAAAAGTAAATGTCAAAATTAGTTGTATGCCAAAAGTACCATGAGATATTATAAAAAAAATGTCAAAAGTGATCATAATGTCCAAAACGATAAGTTGGGGAGAAAGATTCCTAAAATTATTGTAAAGCCTAAACAAATAATATGAGTATCCTATTTGATGTTGAATTTTTATTTTTCTCTTTGATGTTGAATTTTTACTTATTGAGAGAAATTATTATAGGTATAATAGACCAAAAAGTAGTTACTGGTCATATTGCGGTATGGATATACTATAGTATTTGTGTGCAAATTAAAGGGATGATATATATATATATATATATATATATTATAAATATTTTTTTTCATTTATCCATATAATGTTATTCAATATTAGTTTGAATTTATTGATGATAAATTTTATTACAAGTTTTTGAAGTTGTTTTTAGTTTAACTAATTTCTTATTAAGAAAGAAAAATTAGAATTCATACAAAATGTTTTTGTTCAAATATATGTTTATAGATTTGTTATTATTCTTCTATTCTAACCTTAAGAGAGGTATACCGAACCTTCATTTTTGAAATGATAAATTATTGGGCATATGTATTGGAATTGAATTAGTTTTGTTGTGACATTGGAGAGGAAAAAACAAAAAATCATATATTTATATTATATTTGAATAAGAATTTATTTAACTTGATGAGAAAATGCATTATAAATAGTTGATGGTGATTTGATTTGTTGGCAAAATCATTTTTGTAATGTGTAAGTCTATTTATTATTTTACGGATACTAAAATTTATGGATGGTAATCTTGGTGTAACAATTACTCATGTAAGGATTTTGGATGAATTACCATTAGTTGAAGGTAATTTTTACACTCTTTATTTGATGATTAATGTGATGATTGATACAAAAACATTAAAAGAATGAGTAATGGAATTTATAGATATTAAAATAATTGGGACAATTTAAAATAAAATTATGAATATCATAATAATTTGTTATTTTGTATAATAATATTGATGATATGTTAGATCTTATTTTTTTTTCATTTCACTTTACCTCATATAATACTTTGAATATGTTAAAGTACGTTATGAATGAGTCATGAAATTACATAATGATGTAATAATATATGATAGTTCTTGAAAAACTTTATATGATAAAATTGAAATAGTTCATAGAAAACTTATATAGGTTTTTTGAGAGACAAAGAATTGATAATGAAAATCATGACCCATGAATTTACATTAAAATTTCAGTTTGCCAATGGATTTGAAGGTGATAACTAAATTGGTTGAAATCCATATTGTATATAAACTTGGAAGTACTTGGGCTTCCTAGTGAAAGATAAGTTATTGGCCTACTATATGTTAGTCTGTCTTAGAGATATAGAAATAAGGAAAGTATGACTCATACTTGAGGTGGAGATTGTTGAAATATAAGTATGATCTAATATTGAATACATTTCACCCATATACTTCCTCACAAAGTCACAAAGCTAGATTGATCTCCCAAACAAATGGATGTCATATTAAGATTTCAAATCAACCATATGTTATAAAAATTGAAAAGTTCACTGTTGGTTATGAAACATGTTATAGTAAGTCAGAAGTTTACTGATTCAAATAAATATAATGTTGGACATGACTTGTTTTATCATCCTAAATTATATAGATGATAAAATATATTATTGAAAATTATGTATTGACATCCATTAGAGAACCATAAGAATCTTCATGAATATCCAACACATCATATGATTCAAGAATTCATATGTGCTGCTTGTTCTCAAAGAAAATTGATTATGAAAATATTACTAGTTATGTTTTGGAATGGATTTTTATATATATGAAAATATATCTACATCATATATATATGGGCTCATTCACATAACATGTAAACCATACAAGTATTCAATAAATTTAATAGATGCATCTATAGGATTTTTACATGTGTGATAATTATGATTTTGCAACCAGAATTTTACAAGATTATTTGAAGAAATCATTATGTTGAGTGCACAATTTTGCAGAATATAAAAATTAATTATTAATGCCTACATGAGTAACTAGATCAATGCTTATGAGAATAAAATTTTTTTAGTGTTATCATATTTGATTTGATATGTTACAGTACTTATACATATCAAGCAAATAAAATTCTCCTAGTAAAATTTGCTTTTGGTCAAGAGCTAATATTTTCCATCTTAAAAGTTAGAATGTACAATGTTTATTCTTATTGATCCATCATAATGCACATAAATAGATATTTAAAGAAAGTCAGGATAACTGTTGGATAAGAACCTTATTCTTCTTATTTGGTTTTAAATAAAATAAAATAATGTCTCTAAAGAAAACTAATTGATTTAGGATACTTATACTGCATAAGTAGTTTATTGTTGTTCGACAAAATTTTCCAAAAAAAAAAAAACACATGTAATGTATTATTTCTATCAAATGTTTATCCTCAAATATAGTGGTATGAACTAGAAGTTTACCAAATGTTACATTCATAAAATATTATAAAATACCTGCCAGATTCAATTACTAGTGTAAATGAGAATTATCAATTCTCGTATTCTAGCTAAAAATGCTCAAATTAGTATAAATGAAATCCTAAAGCATGAAAGACTAATGGGCTCAAAATATAAACATATGGAAATAGAGAAGCATGTATTGAGATGATCATATTGAGGAGCCAGGTACTCCAACAAAATGCCTATTACATAACTACTAGCAAAACCTCAAAAGAGATTCAGGTACCTAAAAAAATAATGAAGAGAACTCAATAAGTTATATCACAATAAGAAAAGTATAATTTAAAAGATAAAGTTGTCAACAACAGTTTTAATAATAATATCACTTGATATAAGCAACAATTTATGTTCGTCTAAAAATTTAATGCATTTTTTCTATCTTTAATCCCAATTAAGTATATGTCTCTCCCACTCATTATCTCTCGTATCTTTTTCTACTCATTCTCTCTTACCCATCATCCTTATAAATAATGTTATATTTAGAAAATAAATTATATTTCTAATACATTTATTAATTTTAACCAATTTTAATAAACACTTTGAAAAAATATGATTTGATTATTTGTAGCCTATAAAAAGTATTAGAGGGAGTAATCAAATTTGAAGCCAATTAAATGTAACTCATAAGCCGAAAACAAAAAAGGCGGTGCTCGGAATTCCATATCAGTGTCCTTATTCCCTAATGAAGTCTCTCTTATAATATGGCCCAAATTGAATGTGGCTATCATTAATTAAAATAGTCCCTCCCCTCCAAGACGTCCGCTGATTTTTTCCATCTTTTAAAATTCTTCCACATTTGTCTATTGGGAAAATGTCCACCAGACTTGTTTGCTGATATTGCAATATATCTTCTTAGAAGTTTTTCAGTCTTTTAAAATTCTTCCGTTAATGAAAATGGCTCTCAACTCCCACTTTTCAAAGTCTTTCACTTTTGTTTTCTGGGAAAATGATCACCAGGTAAGCAGCTGCCCCAACTTGCAATTTACAAGAAAAGTCCACAATTAGCTAGGCCGGATGCCTAAACACGTAAGAACGCGTGTGAAAGGAATGTATGAAATCGATTTTGAGTGTTTAACATGGTAAAACAGAAACTTGATTTAAAGGACTAATGAAGTCAAAATTGACAAGAAAATTGAATCAGAATCAAGTTTTCTAAGATTTATGATTCTCAAGTGAGATCTTAATTTTAAATAGCTTCTATTACTTTCATATTGCTCTAAGATGCTCACTACACTAGTTCTCATAGTTTATGCATGGTCCAGTGTAGGATGTGACTAGATTAAATGAGAAAATTATATATAACTAATTCATGATGCACGCCTAAGGCAGGCTATTTGATATGACTGATTTGGAGAGGAGGGTGCGGGAGGAGAGGGGAAATAATATTGTAATAAAAATAACAATATAAAATGTAAGAAAAATTAACCAAATCCCTCAAAGAGCCCCAAAGTGTCCCTCGGAATTTATCTGTTCAACAATTTTGCATTCTACCAATCAAGTCTTAGCGATATCATATTCTTCAAATGTATCTATCATTAAATAAAATGGCCCCTCCACTCCTACACATTGGTTGATCGAGTTTTCTATATATCTTTTGACTATTGGGAAAATGATATTGCAATGTATATCTTCTTCATTTTCTCAACTTGCATTTTGGAAGAAAAGTCCTCAATTAGCTATAGAGTGCAAGCTGAGCCACATTGTTGTTCGTTTCTTCTTGTTGCATTGTTCAGGCAAATTCACATAACACCATGACCCTTTTATTATTCGCGTCTTAATTTGTTTAAAAACAAATTGAAATGAATCATTTTAGTTGCGTGGGATGAAGATTATATTGGCTGTTTTATAAATAATGGTTAACCTTACTCGTTCAAGTTGTTAGATCGCTGAGACAAAATGGATTTAAGAAGGATTTACTTATTGAAAATTAAAGAGTAATAGAAGATTAAAAAATAGAAAATAAAATAAAATTCAACATCAGTTACTTGGTTCAGATTTGATGTACTGTTTGAATAACCATTATACATTGAGCATCTCTCAAAGAAATTTCAGGCAAGAGCCTCTAATAATACTTTTTGTAATGCTTCAACCTTTCAAATATTTTTTTTATTTGTTATTGATTTAACATAAAATGAGTTATATTTTGACATTTTACCGCCATGAATTAGTGTGGTGTTAATTTTTTTACTATTTTTAAAAAAATAATCAAAACTACACAAAAATTCTAAAATCATAGAAAAAAAAATTCAAATTACATCATTTTATACTTGTAAATGTCATTAAAATGTCCCCTCCCCTTGCACTTTCAGAGTCCTTTACTGGGAAAATGATCCAGTTAAGCTGTTTTCTTCCTAAGTCATGTTGCCCCAACTTGCAAGTTACAAGAAATGTCCACAATTGGCTTGACGACACGCACAGTCACACACGTTGTTGCTTTATTTCTTGTGGTTGCGTTCTTCGAATAATAAGGACAACACTATCACCTCTTTTATTTGTGTCAGAAACTAAAGGAGGATGAGAGAAATATAAGCCAACTTCTTATGTTTACAATTTATAAGCCAATCTTCGAAACCCACAAGGTTAATAATAGTAAGATATAGAGAATCGACTTGTACATTTAATTCGGAATATAATTACTTGAACATTAGATGCAAGAACGGCTCAAAAATTGTACCTTTAATATTTGTATTAGGAGGGGTTAACCATATGAAACTTGAAATTAGAATAATTAATTGCTCATATATCTAATAATGGGATCTAAAAAATACACTGGATGCTGGTCAAAAATATTAAAAAAGAGAGTGAAGAATTGGGCATTCTCAATGAAATATCACTGATAAATTTCTCCAAATGTACCAATCTACGCCCCAAAATATGGAGATAACTGGCATAGAATGTGAGAAAGCTTATATTCTGTAAGCCTTTAAATATTAAAATTAATATAATAATAATTCTAGCTTGCATAAACTATCTTATTATTTTTTATATATGAACATATTTATACCCTCCAAAATGATAAATACTATATCATATATAATTATTTATACCTCATGAAAAGATAAGAGAGGATAGGAATCCTACCTATAGAGTATGTGGAGCACCTATAAATTTTGATTATACATGAGAGTCTTCTCTATTTTTGTTGGACGTGTAAGGTCAACAGTATTATCTAAGGCTAAATAATCCACCGTTGAATAGCATCCCAAAAATATAATTTAAGATGTGAAAATAAATAATTTCAACATATTTAAATGTAAATAATAATATTTAATAATTAAATACAAATATTCTGATAGACATTTTATTTCAGAAAATCTATTTAAAATAATTATTTCAAAATAGTCATTTTAAAATAATTATTTTTTCCATAGGACTTCAACAGAATAAAAAGGCGTGAACACACAATCCACGATGGTAACTAATCAATTTGGAGCGGTTCGAGGCTACGAAAAAGGCGTGGACATACAGTCCACGAGAGTAAGTAACCAAGCATAGCACGAGGCCACAAAACAAGCATAGGTACGAGACCCACGAATAACAGGTGTAAGTACAAGACCTATGAGGAACAAGCATGAGAATGAATCCCACAAATAACTGACACGAGTACGTGACTCATGAATATCTATCAAGCTCGGGTTTAACCATAATGTACTAAGGACTAACAGTACTGCTGTTAGTAACTAGCGCTCTGTGTTCCGTCCTATCAAAAACATTTTCACACATGCATGGGTCAAATTAACATTAATAAAGAACAAGATCTTTCAATATTAAAATCTCACAAGAAATATTTCTTAATCGAGTACCCCAGCATGAAAATCATAGCACAATATTTCCTTTAAAATTCATGAATGATCATTTAGTAATATCAAAATCGAAACTGAATAAATAAAATCTTTATTTCATCTAAACAATTAATTGTTAATAATTTAAAAGCATAATTTCAATAAATTTGCTTTGATTAAATAACATTTAGCATAATTGATAAATGGCCAAAAATAGGATAGATTACTAAAATATCATTAAAAATGAATTATAATGCGATGTTATTCACTCACTTGTTAGCTTTCAAATATATAACTTACTCCTACCTATTTGCTTCCTAAATACACATCATTTTCGCTTGTTCATCCGCTTTTGACTTATTTACTTTTCTAATGTCATAGAACATAAACGTTATTACCCTCATTATAACTTTATTTAACAGATTCATAATATCTCATTTAGTATGATTCTTAGTTCTTTTATTATATACTTCTTTTCCATTTTAGTTTATCTCAAAGCAAAATCATTGTCAGTACTTTTAATGAATCATAGAACCAAATTGTGCTATATGAGTGCATCAAATTAATTCATGCACATTACCATAAAATCAATATATGTATAAGAGAGATTAATGCACACTTTTTAGTGCTTTAATTTCTTAATAAATCTTTCTTACAACTTCCCAAACTATCACTTTGAGTTTAACTCTTCACTTTAATATTTTCTTTAGTTTATAGACTTGCTTATTATCTTCAAACATAGATTGGAGTTTAACTCCACTTCTATAATATTCAATGGTCCTAAAAAAGTATCAAACATTAATTACTAGCTCTATTAGAATAATTGAGGTTACTAACTTCTCATCGTTATTACTCTTACTTTGTCTCTTAAACCTCAATTCTACACTTTTACACTTTTATTCTAATAGGTTCAAGATTATTCTAGGATCATTATCCCATATAAAAACCTCTTCTAAACATGATTTAAATCATTCTTTTAAGTCTTTTGTATTGTCTAGACGTTGCTCCCCATATATTTTTTGTCACGTCCCGAAATTTGGACTGTGACCGGCACGGAATATGAATAGTTTCATATTCTGAAAGCCTAAAACCTCAAATACAACGTTTAAAGTTTTTGTAACATTTTTTTCAAAATAAACAGAATCTTTTCTAAGGTCTGTGTGGAGCATTTACCTTTTTATCAAAATAACACAAGTACTTAATAAAGATTAAAATCAATCTTGTTCAAAAACAACGTTTGGGATATGCGATGAGGCTCTTTACTACTCAGCGGGAGGATTATGGTCACCTGCACTATCTGAAGCCAAATAATCTACTTGTGAATAATGTCCCAAAAACATGATTTAAAATAATGCGGAAATAAGCAATGCATAATCATGTTGAAAATGTATTTCATAACATTTCGTAATCTGATGCAAGCCTTTCTGTAAATATTTGTATTTCAGAAGAAACAACAATCTGAAATAACCATTTCAAATCAATCGTTGAAATAACCATTTCAAATCAATCGTTGAAATAAACATTTCTTTCAAAACCATAACCTTTCTGTAGGACTTCAACAGACGTGGACACACAGTCCACGAGGGTAAATAATCAATCTAGCGGCTCAAGGCCATTAGCCGTCGTGAGTACAAGATCCACGTAATAATCTGGTGGCTCGAGGCCATAATCCGTCGCGAGTACGAGACCCACGTATATCCGTCGCGAGTATGAGACCCACATATATTCATCACGAGTACGAGACCCACGTATATCCATTGTGAGTATGAGACCCACGTATATCCATCGCGAGTATGAGACCCATGTATATCCGTCGCGAGTATGAGACCCACGTATATCTGTCACGAGTACGAGACCCACGTATATCTGTCGCGAGTATGAAACCCATGTATATCCGTTGAGCTCGGTTAACCAATGTGCACCAAGGGCTAACAGTACTACTGTTAGCAACCAGCGTTCTGTATTCCATCCTTTCTAAAATATTTCCATCATGCATGGGGTTTATTTCATATATAATAGTCTCAACTGTTTCAATGCTATAACCGTTGGTAAAAACCACTTTGAATTTCAAAACCCCAGCATGTACATTAAAAATCAAGTTACTGTAAAATCATATGAAATTCACATAAAAATATATTTCATGAATAACATGAGTTCAATGCAACTTTTGCCAAACTCTTTTCAAAAAGCTTATTCATCTATTTTCATACATAATCATAATTCTTTTGTAAACCAATCGAAAGAAAATCATTTCTAACGATTTAAACCATACTTTCATAAAATTTGCTTTTCGAAATCCATATTTGAAATTAATCATTTGAAATGACAATGCATTTGAAAATGTAAATTTTAGGGAACGTTATTCACTTACCTGCCAAGCTCCTAAACCGTTACTCTTTTTAGCTCAACTTCAATTACTTTCACTTCTCAATCCCATGGTTTTTCGAAATAGCATATTAACCTTCTATTCAAAGTTTCGACAGAAATAAACATCTCTCACTTAGTATTTCATTTCAGTACCCGCTACTATCAATCATCTACAACGACTCAATACATAACTCCTAAACCATCAATCAAACAAATTTCTTATATGCAACAATCATAATTATTCACCACAAGCTATGGTTCTAGAAAAACAATTCCTAACCATAAGTTAACTTTGAGAATTCCCCAAATCTTATGTCCATAAATACAAGTTGCCTTATGCCTCCTTTAACTTCCCACACACAGTACAATCTGATTCAAGCACATAGGTATATGTATACATAGCTATGCTGCCCAAACAGGGAACATAAGTACATTCTCATGATTTTCTATTCTATTCCATTTCATCATCCTTTAGTGGCCTCTATGAGCTTATGAATATAAGACTTTTTAGATTTACAAATCAATTTAACATAGCTAAAAGCAACATAACTTTCAATATTAATCAACCAACCCAAACCACTTTACAACCAACCCAAACCACTTTATATATATAATCTCCTTTCATTTTAACTCTGAGCATATTAACTTTAATTACATTATCCCAAAATAAGCTACCCAATGTAGCAATCTAATTTCAAAGAACCTAAAGCTTCAAAACCAAATAAAAACCTGATTGATCAAATTAGTTTCTTCACCCCTCTTTGAAAAAATCAAATAGCTATTGATACAAAATCACAACTTTCAATCTTAACTCCAGAACCACCCACCCACACAGATACAATAGGTCTCTGTTTTGGTGACTGACTCTAGAACAAAAAGAATATCAATTAATAATAGTTTTGAAATCAACTAATCTCATACATCAAGCTCCCAACTTTCAGCATTCTCACCTATAATACACATACACTGCACACAATGAACACACACACATAGCAGCACAACCTTAGCATAAATGTTTATATATATATATATATATATGTATGTATACTCCTTCCATTCAATCTAGCATAACCCACCACAGCATGCCTCTGATTTCTTTTTCCTCCCTGCATTTCCCCACATAAGCATAAACACCCATACACACATCTCAATCTCCCTTAACCAGTGCCCCAAACCACCAACTAGTAACACAACATAAATATCCACACATCCTTCCCACAGTAGCAATACGTGCACACCAGCAACAATAACCAAAACATGCATACACAGTACGCCCAATGAAAACACACTCACACATATACTCTGGCTAAGCACAGCAGTAGGTGTATATCCATAGTGATGATAGTGGACTTGTGGCAATGGCACAATGAAGCAACAACAACACAAAAAGGAAGGCAAAAGAGATTTTTAACGGCTGAGCTATAAGCAAGAAGGAACACGACAGTGACCAAATATTCTCTAGATTCCCAACCTCACAACAGAGTATCCTCAAGCAACGCATAAATGGGGAAATCAATAGTCCAGATAGCAACACACTCAACAGAAAATATTCTCTACTGTAACCATATCCAACACATAGCCCAAAAGAACAATGAAGATAGGGGAAAATGATAGAGACTCACCTCCAATGAACATTGACGCCACGGCCTTGCTGTGTACTCTGATGGCCGAAGGCTAAAGGACAACCATAACTACTCACCCTGTCTCTCGCCACCAGGAATGAAGAAGAAGACACTGATAGGGGAAAAAGACCGGGACTTTGGATTTGCTATAGTACCAGAATAATCTCTACAGTGATGACACCCCACACGACGGTGACCCACCAATTGAACTCCAGAACAACGAATCCCAACCACAATGATTGCCAGACCACCACGCTACCCCTCATGACTTCTCCCCCTGATTTTTGCCTACTCACGGTACTTAAAGGTGAACAGAAATCATGAGCTATGACGCTTTCAGGACGATGGCATGGCAGAGGAGATTAACGACACACTACAGCGACTGACCATACGACATCGCTAGCGTGAAGCTTCCATCCTGCTCCTGCTGCTCCTCGCCTATGTCGCCATTGGAATCAGAAGTCTAAAGGAAATAGAGGTACGGTGCAGAGAAAAAGAAGGGGAGGGCAACATGGAAATTTTGCACGCTGATAAAACTAAAATGAAAATTCTCCCTTGTAGCACCCAGGGATCGAACACAGGATCTCAGAAGTTAATTCTCACCTCATAACCACTCAGCTAACGTCTTCACCTTGACATTATTTGTAACAAATATATATATACCCCTTTAATAAATTTTATTTTTTAAATACAAAATTTCTGGCCATAACATTTTTCTCCTCTAAAATGTTCATAAAGCACAACCATTATTTGCATACATATATGGTTACATATATATATATAGTGCTTTCCTTTTCCTCCCCTGAACCACACGTGTGCAGCAAATACATCATTCTCATTTCACACATACACACACAGCATGGCTTCCCTCTTTCTTTTTTTCCACTTGCTATAGTACTCACATCAGCAGCACATCCTCTCTATTTTTTTTCCTTTCCAACTTAAAAGTCATTCTCTAAGACACTAAAACAGTAGCCATGGCTTCTAGCCATCATCTTCATCTTTTTTTTAATAAAACCATACAGCAATAACTCATGAACTAGAGCACCATCACATTTTGTTCTTGAATCACATTAGCACTGTTTATACATGCATACATATATATATATATATATATATATATATTCCCATATCAGTTTTTAGCTTCCATAGTTCATCAAAGCTCAACAACAACTAATATATACATATATAAACCCCTAAAGTAGCAGCATCAATGTCTTCTTCTTTCTCTTTACAATAACTTATATATGTATATATACCATATGCTATTCAGTTCCTAAAAAGTAGCAACGACCAACATCCTTATATCTCTTTTTTGTTTTCCAAAATAAAACCATACAACAGCCCGTAACAGCATTTACACATATGTATATATATTTTGTCATAAAAATAGCAGCATCAACGTTATATATATTCTGCTCAATGAACCCACAACAAGAACACCCTTATATATATCCTTTACAAAACAAAACCAATGCCCATTATATCTGATGGCAACCTCTGACTCAGTTTGTTTGTTGTTGTTTTTTATATAGCTACAATAACCCAACTAAAAAGCTTGCTGAATTACACAGACTGTAATAACCCTAGAAATTACACAGATATGAAAATAAATTTAATAAAGTATATATATTAGTTAGTGCAGTGCGATTCCCAGCACCTGCTGAAGTAAGGTTTTTATTTTTTTAGGTGTGTGAAATTAACAAATTGCCCCTCTTACCTTTTTTGTAGAAAGCGAATGTGATGGCTGATGCTTTAAGCAGAAAGTCTATGGGTAGTTTGGCACATATAAATATTGAAAGAAGATCGTTGGTGCAGGAAATTTATGAAGTGGAGCAAGAGAGAGTTGTATTTGAAATCGTTGATAAAAAAACATTTTTAGCTCATTCCTCTCTAAATGATTAGATTAAGGAAGCTCAGTACTCTAATATGAAATTGTGTAAGTTGCGAGATTTGGTTCAAGAGGAAAGTAATACATAATTTGTGATTGACCAAGAAGGTATTCTGAGGTACAGTTGCAGGATTTACGTGCCTCAAGTTCAAGATTTGAGAAAACAAATTCTAGAAGAAGCTCATCATTATGCTTATACTATCCACCTTGGTATAACTAAGATATATCAAGATTTGAAGAAATTGTATTGGTGGCATGGTATGAAGAATGATGTGGCAGACTTTGTTGCATGTTGTTTGGTGTGTCAACAAGTTAAAGCGGAGCATCAGAAGGCTGCAGGAACATTACAACGGTTGGAAATACCTAAATATAAATGGGAAAACATAACAATAGATTTCATTATTAACTTACCCTGTACTATTAGAGGTTTTGACTATATCTGGGTAATTTTTGACAGGTTAACTAAGTTTGCTCATTTTCTTCCTATGAAGACGACTTATAGTGCAACTAGATATGCTAAGATCTATATTGTGGAGATTTTTCATTTGCACAGAGTCCTAGTGTCTATCATTTTAGATAGACTGCCCTAATTCACTTCTTGTTTCTAGGAGTCATTTAAAAAAGCATAGGGTACTCGATTGAATCTAAGTACTGCTTTTCATCCTCAAACTGATGGGCAATCCAAGAGAATGATCCAAATAGTCGAGGATATGTTGAGATATTGTATTATAGATTTCGATGGAAGTTAGGATAATCATTTGTCGCTAGTAGAATTTGCCTATAATAATAGTTACCAATCAAGTATTCAAATGGCACCATTTGACGCATTATATGGAAGACAATATAGATCTCCAATTGGATGGTTTAAAGTTGGTGAGAGAGAGATATTTGGACCAAATTTGTTTCAAGATGCTAAAGAGAAAGTGAAAGTAATTCAACAAAGGTTATTGACAGCTCAGAGCTAACAAAAATCTTACGTGGATCATCGTCGTAGAGAATTGGAATTCATGGTTCGAGATAAAGTATTTTTAAAGGTATCACTAAAGAAAGGTATCATGAGATTGAGAAGGAAAGGCAAGTTGAGTCTGAGGTATATTAGTCCCTTTGAGATTTTGGACAAAGTGGGTGTTGTGGCTTATAGATTAGCCCTACCACCAGAGTTATAAGGAATTAATCTAGTGTTTCATGTGTCAATGCTATGAAAGTATTTGTATGATCCATCTCATGTCGTTGACTATCAAGATGTTCCTATAAATGAAGACTTATCTTATGATGAGTATCCAGTAGCTATTATTGATAGACAAGTAAAGAAGTTAAGATTGAAAGAGATTTCTTTGCTAAAATTGTTATGGCGCAATCATTCAAGGGAAGAGGCTACATAGTAAATGGAGAGTGAGATGCGAATCAAGTACCCACACTTTTTCGAGAATTGAGGTGAGTATATTCTCAAATTTGGAGGACTGAATTTCTTAAGAGGGTAAGAATGTAATGACCCTAGAAAACACACATATCTGAAAATCAATTTAATAAAGTATATATATTAGTTAGTGTAGTGAAATCACAGGGGGAATGGAATATTCGAGCGGTTGTGGACAGAGAAGTTAACTTTGAGGTACAGTGTTTGATTCCCAGCGCCTGCTAAAGTAAGGTTTTTATTTTTTAGGCCTGCGAAATTACCAAATTGCCCCTCTTACCTTTTCTGCAGAAATCGTACTCCCTCCTTCCATTTCTTCTGGCTTCACGTGGCGGCACAGCGGGATAGTCAGTGAGAGAACCGAGATGGAAGCTTCACGCTATAGGAAACTATTGTCGTGTGACGAAACCTGCCACCACCTTGCTTCCGTCAGTCCCTCTGCTTGTGTTGTCACTGCCGGAGCAGTCATCTTATCTGCAGTCCTGGTTGTGTTTGATAAGTAGAGCAAGAAGGGGAAATAGAGGAGTGTCATAGGAGGTAGAAAGGAGTGCTCGACTTTTGATGTTATTGAAGCACATTGCAGTTGGTTTCAGCCATCCTCATTGTTGACATGTTGCTCAGGTTCACGAGTAGATTATTTGGCTTTAGATAATACAGTTGAGCCTATTCCTCCAACTGAGCAGTGAAGAGCCTCACATTCGATCCGAAGCATTGAAGTTTAACAAATCTCCTTTTGATGTAATGGTATTTCTAAAATACTTGTATTATTTTGTTGGAAGGATAGATGTTCCACCTAGTCTATAGATAAGATTTTGGTTACACGTGATTTTTTTTAAACGTTTGTAGTCTGTTGTAGGATTGTCGAGAGGTCAGTTATACAATGACTATCTTGCCAAAATTTCTATAGAGGACTTGCCTTTTTGATTAAATTGTCATATATTATGTTTATCATTTCAAATGTTTTATTTAAGGTTTTAGGCTTAAGGATTATGAATTTATTCATATTCTATGCCGATCATGGCTCAAATTTTAGGACATGACAAAGATGTTGAATATTCTCTGATGTACCCTCTCTGACCTCTCCTCTGATGCCGACGACAACCTCCATCCCTGCACTTTGTCGCGTCTCTCTCTAGCTCATAGTCGCTCTTCACCTCTATCTCTCTCACTCTCTCGCTGTTGCTGCCTCACTCTCTCATCTTGCTCTCTCATCATCTCACTCTTTCATTCGCTGCTGCCTTGCTTCTGGTTTCTCGTCTTGCTCTCTCTCACTCTTATTCACAGATGAGGACAACAATCGTAGAAAAGACAACATCATCGGTGAGCCACAGCACGACGGTGAGAGCGGACATAAGCAAGGCGATGAGATTTCAATTAGGTTCGCGAAGCTTCCTTCTCTGCTCTCTTACTCAAGGCATCGACATAAAAATGGGGAAAGGAGGAGTGTTCTGAGCTAAACTAAATAGAGGGGTATTATGGTTATTTCGCGTGATGGCTAAACAAAAGAATAAAATCCCACTTTGGCATACACTATCTCCAGCCACTCAATCATCAACTTCCCTTATGATACCACTGCAACATATAATATATACTTATTAAAATGGTATTATTTATTTATGTATTTCTAGGGGTTATTACACATTTATTAAGTGAAGAGGCCCCCACTTTGAAGAGTCTTGTAACTGGTCCTTCTTCCACGCAAATGTTAATTAGTGGACGTCTTTTTCTTGCAAATGGACATTAAGAGAAGTGCTTGATGAGGTAAAAATATGAAAAAGATTGAGATTTTATATTTAGAATTAAAATAATTTTTTTAATTAGATCCTATATTTTAGAGTTTAGAGTATATTGTTAATATGTTTTAATATTTATTTATCATAATTAATTTTTATGTATATTGTATGGCTATGAATTAAGTAAGAAATTAACCGACATACAAATATTAAAAGGTTTTAAAAACACAGAGTTAAATAATATATATCTGATATATTAGTTAAGAAATACTAATATGACAACATATAATAAGTAACCGACATAGCAAATCTACTTTCTACTTTCTATGTATGTCAGTTAAACAAGTTAACCGATATAATCCACGCTTTTATATATGTAAATAAATGACTGTTACCCACTTCCGATACTCAGTGAATAAATGACTGTTAATTCATCCGCTTATATATCTCTCTCTTAACATTCATTCTCTTTACACCATTCTCATTTTGTTTAAAAATTTCCTTCATAGCTATGGGATTCCTCTCCAGAAAACCTCAATTTTCTGAGAAGCTAACTCTTTGGTGGGTACTGTTTGTTGGCTATTTAACGTTGTCCCCGTCTCCTGTTTCCTCTTTCATGACTTCACCAAATTCTGAAGCAAATGCATTGCTAAAGTGGAGAGCCAGCCTCGACAACCAAAGCCAAACTGTGTTATCATCGTGGAAAGATAATGGGAGTCATCCTTGCAATTGGACTGGAATCGCATGCAATGGGTTCAAATCCATTTTGAGTATATCTCTTCAACATCTTGGATTAAGAGGTACGCTTGATAGTCTCAATTTCTCATCTCTCCCCAATCTCGAATCGATACGCATACTAAATAACTCATTTCATGGGGTCATCCCTCCCAAGATTGGTGAACTCTCCAAACTTAGTATTATAGATTTTTCATATAATGAGCTCTCTGGCAGCATTCCAACAAGTATTGGCAATTTGTCCACACTCTCACGACTTTCTTTGCTTCAAAATCATCTTTCTGGAGCACTTTCACCTGTGTTTACATTGCTGACTAGGAATATTGAATCTCTACACCTAGGTTCTAATGATTTCAATGGTCATATCCCTGAAGAGATAGCAAATTTATACAAGTTGTCTTTCATAGATCTAGGAAAAAACCACCTTTCTGGCCACATTCCGCCCCAAGTTGGAAGGATGATTAACCTTACCTACTTAGTACTTGGAGGTAATCAGTTTACTGGTTCTATCCCCCATGAAATTGGAATGTTGAAGAGACTTCTTGAACTTGACATGTCAAGGAACAATCTCTCTGGTACCATCCCTGGTACTATCGGAAACATGTCGAGTTTAAAATATTTTTATCTTTATTCCAATCGAATCTCAGGGTCGATTCCGCAGGAAATAGGGGAACTCTATTCCTTGGAAGTAGTGCAGTTGTTAGACAATAACATATCGGGCTCAATCCCTGCTTCCATTGGGAACTTGGTCCATCTAAGCTACCTCAAACTTTCTCGGAACAACCTTTCTGGATCTATTCCTTCTAGTATTGGAAATTTGACGAAGCTATCGACACTAAGTTTGTGTTATAATAAAATTATTGGCAATCTTCCTCAACACATTTGCCTTGGAGGATTACTTTCTAGGATCTCTGTAGATAACAATCAATTCACTGGTCCAATTCCTACAAGTTTGAAGAATTGCTCTACCCTTATAAGAGTTAGCCTTCAAAACAATCAATTGACAGGCAATATAACAGAAGCTTTCGGGGTATATCCAATCTTGAACTACATTGATTTAAGTAACAATGCACTTTATGGCCACTTATCACCTTCATGGGGCAAGTGCCATAACCTTACAAGCCTCAAGGTCTCTAATAATAAATTATCGGGGGGCATACCACCAGAACTAAGCGAGGCAACAAAGTTACAGAGGCTTGATCTTTCATCAAATCACTTGACAGGAAATATTCCGAAGGAATTGAGTCAATTGTCATTGTTGAGTGAACTTCAGCTTAGTAACAATCAACTTTCAAGCGATGTTCCTACCAATATAGGATTGTTGACGAACCTTGAACAGTTGAGTCTAGCGAACAATCATTTAAGTGGCTCGATTCCAGAACAATTTGGAGGATTGAACAAGTTATGGAATTTGAGCTTAAATGGAAACAAGTTCTTCAGCATTCCATCGAGCTTGGGCCAATTACAACATCTTCAATTTCTTGATATTAGTGCAAATTCCTTTTCCGGTGGAATCCCAACAATGCTTGGAGAGCTTCAACAATTGGAAAAAATGAACCTCTCGCATAATAATTTCTGTGGTACAATTCCTTCATTTTTTGATGATATGAAAAGCTTGAGTGTGATTGACATATCATACAATCAATTAGAAGGTCCAATTCCAAATATTCCAGCCTTTCGTAGTGCTACATTGGAGAAATTGATAGGAAACAAGGGCTTATGTGGAAATGTATCTGCCTTGCCAATTTGCCCAACAAAAAGTTACGGTCCAAGGCATCATAAGAGAAACAAAGTTCTAATCTATGTTCTATCCCTTGGTTTGGGATCTTTGTTGCTAGCAATAGTTATGATGGCATTTTCATATATCTTTTGCAATCACAATTCAAGGGAAGAAAAAAGTCAAGAAAGAGAAGCACAAGCTCAAAATTTGTTTGCTATATGGAGTTATGATGGGAAATTAGTATATGATGAAATTATTGAAGCCACTGAAGAGTTCGATGACAAATATCTCATTGGGATGGGAGGATCTGGAAGCGTTTACAAAGCTAAATTGTTCACAGGTCAAGTTGTGGCTGTGAAGAAGCTTCATTCAGTACCAGGCGGGGAAAGTTGTCATCAAAAAGCTTTTACGAGTGAGATTCGGGCCTTGACAGAAACTAGGCATCGTAATATCATCAAGCTATATGGGTTTTGTTGGCATTCAAAGTTCTCCTTTTTGGTTTATGAATTCTTGGAAGGGGGCAGCTTGAATAAGATACTTAGCGATGAGACACAAGCAGTTGCATTAGATTGGAGTAAAAGAATAAAAGTTGTTGAAGGTGTGGCTAATGCTTCACACTATCTTCATCATGGATGCTCGCCTCCGATAGTTCATCGTGACATATCAAGCAAAAATGTTATTTTAGACTCAGATTATGAGGCTCATATCTCTGACTTCGGAACAGCCAAACTTTTGTATCCAAATTCTAGCAATTGGACCTCATTTGCTGGTACATTTGGCTATGCTGCTCCAGGTTAAGTCTCGTTTTATATGATGTTATTTTTCATTATTTATGAGTTACAAGTATGATGCTCCACTTCGTGTTTTCATTATTTAGCAGTTAAAACCTTATCACTAACAGCGTTTTCTTTCTTGGTAATCATTTTGATTTGATTATAGAACTTGCTTATACAATGGAAGTGACGGAGAAATGTGATGTTTATAGCTTTGGAGTGTTGGCTTTGGAAATAATTATGGGAAAGCATCCAAGAGATCTCATAATTTCCTGTTTCTCATCCACTTCTGCTACTGCAGCACCAACAATAGTTTGTCATGATTTGGATTTCAAGGAAGTGTTAGACCAAAGGATACCTTATCCTCAAGGCTCGGTTGCTAAGAAGGTGATATTGATTGTAAGAATAGGTTTTAATTGCTTGAATCAAAATCCACGTACTCGCCCAACCATGGAGCAAATATGTAAGGACCTTGCCATAGGCCATAGCGTCATGTAAGTTGGAGATCTCAACGGAAAATTAAATTGTCACTATGTGATGTGTGATATATCGTCTTACTACTTAATGTGCTCCCCTTTTCTACTTGTGTTGTATTGAAACTATGTTTTACCTTTTGAATAAGGACCAATCCAAGATAATTAAAGATTGTGTAATAAAGTAGATATGGGAAATGTAGGTGTTCAATGTAGTTTTCATTACATTTTTTTCTTCCTAATATTTGATTTAATAAGACCAATGGCGCACATAATCATTCAAAACCGTAATGACTCTTTACCACAGGAGGTCAAATGCATATTGTCCAGTAAAAGTAATTAATTCATGGAAGTATCACTTAGAATTTATTTGTTTAACAATTTTGTAATTTTAGAGAACTAATTTTTTAAGCACATCGTAAATCTATTTGAGTCGTCTCAAGACATAGCCGCTTAGATCCTTTAGCTAGTGATGATAGACATATTTTCCAAAGTTATAGCAATTGTTGCCAGTCCAATCCGAGCACTACAAGATCTCCATCTTCACCATCATGTTCCATCTCTATTATCCCCCACCTACAAGACCAACCTCTAGATTTTAATGTATACACACATATGTGAAAAAAATGAAAGAAGACCAAAGGAGACTAAAGCGGTGGTAGAAGTCATGGATAATGAAAAACCATTCTCTAGGTCAAGATTAAGTTGCAAGGGAAACTCAAAACGAGGATAGAAAGAAAATCAACCTTCCATGCATTCCAAACAAAATTTCATCTCCCCTCTAACATGAATGTTATTTTCAAATGCTGTAAAGCATAAGGATTCATACATTTGACCACATAAGAAATGAGGAAGTAAAGCAATCAGCAAAATCATTATCAAACAGCCCCTAGCAGCATTGAGCAAAGAAAAATAAAACAATTAATTAAGCATGAAGTTTTTATGGAAAAGAGTCAAGAAAGTCTTTTATTTATAATTAAGATCAACTTTCAATATTAAATGAATGACTATATGGTACCCGCAAAAAGAATAGCCAATTTAAAAACGAATATTTTCATTTGTTTTCTTCTTTCTTCTTGTCTATATATTTGAACTTGCATTTTGCAGTTTAGTGCAACGCACCCAATCCATGAAGACGCAAGTCTTCAAGTATTTCTATTCACTTTATTATAAGGATAGGGAGTTTAATTAAAATTATTATAAGTAAATTAGTATGTAATATTGACACTTGAGAATCGATGGAGTTACTTTCTTGGTCAACACTCCACAGTCGATGGAGGCGTGGGCGAGAAAGACTATTCAGGAACCGCCATTGATCTTGATGGCAATTACAACGCAATCACAGAAGATATAGTCGGAGGCCAAGCTAATATGATCGCTGGTATACATTGTTATAACAAAGCAACATCTTTTGGTGTTATAGGCATACTGGTGAAACTAGCCCGAAATTCACAAACCAGAATTAATAATTGTTACTTGGATTATACAGGTATATTCATGGAAGACCCAGTTCAAGTTCATGCCACTAATGGGCTATTCTTAGGTGATGCCAATATTGTGTTGAAGTCATTAATGGTCAGGTATTGTGAATTAAATGGACAATTTGGTGATGTTGATCAAGTGGTGAATGATCAGATCAAGGTGAATGGATTGAGTTTGAGATCAACGGTTGGGAAGTTAACAGCGGGAGGAAATGGAAGCAAATGGATTGAGGTTAAGATGAACGGTTGTGGAGACGAATGAGGCAGTTAAAGGGTTGGTATTATACATTATTGTTATATTTATTATACATTATTGTAATTATTGTTTACGGTTGAACAATGAGAAAGTAGAAACATGATGTAATATTTATTATACATTATTGTAATTATTGTTTAATATCATATGAAGATCTCTCCTATTCTCAAAGGTTATTTTATAAAGCATAGAGAATTTTATCAGTTTCAGTGAGAAACTTTTCGTTAATCAATTTGATAATACTTTCCATGAAAAGCAGTTTTCACAGTGACTATAGTTACTTCTTTATTTAATATTTAATAGTTAAATTAAAAAACTTATTTAAGTTAATTATTTTTAACAAATTATTTTTTATTTCCCTAACCCTCCCTCTTTAATAATGTATTAGAACTATCCCTTAATTTGAAGTCATTAATATCTATATTCAATAGCAATACTTTAAACAAAAAAAATTATAAATTTAATAGATAAAGTAGACTTAGATATTATATTTAGGATCAAACTGAACTATTTGTCCAACTCTTATAGTTATGACGTGAGTTAGTATTAATTAATGAATTATAGAAACAATAATAATGAATCATCTTGTGTGGATTGTTACATCACTTATAGTTTTGATCAGTACTTGCAGTCATCATCACTTCCTCTTGATTTGGCAAAAAAAATCTTCTTGTTATTGTTTTGTTAGCCACAATTGTTTCTTGTTTTACAGAGAAAAATATGTTGACAGAGTTTAACTGCAGGTGCTGGAGGTTGATGATGAACTAGAAAATGTATGCACATCTTGAATAGGATTGCATTTAATAGGAGGATGTTTATATTTAGTAAAAAAAAATTTTTTTTGAGTTAATTTTTGCAGAACAATCTTTTGTTTTCTTTTTCTTAGCTTTGTAATATCAAAATATATATTTCCAACTATTAATGAAGCATAGATTTGGAAATATTCTCCAAATAATAATATTCTTAAAAAATATATCTATTAATTATAATTAATCAGGCATCTCCTATTTTACATATCAGTTGATTTTTTTTATCTTTTTAAAATTAATATCTCTCTTGTTTTGGGAAATATCCCTCCTTCCCCCACAAGTTAAAAAATGAGTTAAGAGTCATTTTGTTTCAGAATTATTATTAAAGGAATTACAGGTATTTTTGCCTCAATGCCATCTTTTGGATACCCGACGCTCCTTTGCAAATACTTTGTGGGAAAAATGACATTTAGCACAAATAAGAAAGCACAATTATACCCATGTGGAATCATATGTTATATAAAGTTTGGCGTAGCCTTGTGAAATCTATCATTAAAATATGATACATTGTTTCTTTTTATTATTTTCAAAGTGAAATTGAGTAAAGAAAACAAATTCCTACTTACTGCCCCTTCACAAATACGTCTGATACTTTAATATCTATAATTTTTCAAAATATCTATAATTTTTCAAACTTTGTCAATTTACAAGTCAACCTCTTAAAGTACGTATTTACAAATCAGCCCCTTGCATTTATTGTATGACTCTGCATCTATTGGAAACTTACAAGTTAATAATAGTAAGAGATTGATAGTTGACTCTTACGTTTATTTTGGAATTACTCGAGCATATAGATACTAAAAAAACTGAACTTCTGACGAATTTGGGTAGGAAATTAAATTACATCATAAAATACATATGGTTAAGCATAGCTTAATCATTCAAACAAACTGTGAACACATTATTAACTATCTATATACTCCTCATGTCCTTAACGTAAGTTTTAATTTATAAATAAAAAATATATTTTTTATATTTATTAATTTTTTTAAATTATTTTTATTAATATTCTCTTAATAATAATCAAATAAAAGAAATAAGAGAAAAAATTAAGAAAAATGATTATTATAATATTTTAAAAAAATATATTATATTAATTAATTTAAATAAATTAAAAGTGGAGAAATATATATATATATATATATATATATATATATATATATATATATATATATGAGTAAAGTGCGTCTTTGGGCATCCTCAGTGAAGAATCAGTGATAAATTTGTCCAGCTGTATCCATAATTAATGTTTAGTTTTCAAGTCGTCCAAGTCGCGAGTTAAAAAGTAAAGTCCTCAGGGCACGCGCAGACTTGGAGAAGTCCAAGTCTTTCCTTTTAAATGGACATTAATGAGAAGTATTTGAAAAGCTAAAACTATTAAAAACAATTCATCTCTCATATTTAAAATGAAAATAAATTATTTAATTAATTCATATTTAATATCAAATAATTATATTGTTAATATTTTTTTAATATTTATTTATTATAAATATTTTTTCTATATATTATATGACTAGCAATTGATTAAGAAATTAATCGATATAAAAATATTAAAAGCTTTTCAAAATGTAATGGCCTGAAAATTTCGGATATAAAATCAATTTAATAAGGTATATATATTAGTTATTGCAATATAATAATCGAGGAAGTAGAGTGAGTAGCCGAGTAGTTGGAGGCGTAGGTGCTAGTTTTAGGGATTCGCGTTCGACTCCTGCCAGTTGCAGAAAGGTTGTGTTTGACCTTTTTTAGAGTGTAAAATTATAAAGTTACCCCTCTCCCCTTTTCTCTGTAGAACTGTACCTCTCCTTCTGTTTCTTCTGATTTCTCCCGGTGGCACAGAGGGAGAGAGCAGAGACGGAAGCGTCATGCCATGGAAACTGCTGCCGTGTGACCAGACCTTGCTTCTGCCAGTATCTCTGTTATGTTATGTTGTGTTGTGCCATCATCGTCAGTCATCATTTTCTTCTTTTGGGCTATATTACTTCTTCATTTTTGCTTCAGTCAGCAGCGAGAAAGAGTGAGAACAGAGAAGCTTTGCGAACCTGTGACTGTGAACCCATCGCCTTGTTTCTGTCAGCCCTGTCTCCCGTGCTGCTATCATCGTTGACTGTTTCTATCGCCATGATTCTCCTTATTGCTTAGATCTTGGCTGTTAGAAGATCTTTACCCTCGTTCGACTTGTTCTACAGGGGTGTCACTATTACTGCTGTCACCATCCACCATCCCTCCCCATTGATTATTCACAGCTCTAGGCTAGAAATTTTATTTTATGTTCTCCCTATTTGCCAAATCTATGATGGAAATGAGGATGAGGATTAAATGGGTATGTGTTGTGGCTGTGAGCTATGTGTGAGGGATTTCCATTTTTTGTTAAGCTGTGTGGATGCCGCTGTATGGAATTGTTTTAAGAAAAGAAGGATGATGGAATTGTTAAGCTGTGCAGTGAAGAAGAATGATGGATGAGCAACGGTAGACAACGGTGGCACTGTCATTGGAAAGCTTCTTAGACAGTTGAAGTTCACAGAAGCACACAGTGACGAGGTTCTCATCCATAGTTCACAAGACTTCTCTGCTCTCCCACTCACTACCCAACTGAAGAATGAGAAAGAAGTGTGCTAATAATAAAATGGGCGGAGGGTCATTTTGGTAATTTCATGCCGTGGCTAAAAAAATAAAATTTCACGTTGGCTTGAGTTAGGATTCGAACCTCATATATGTTACTCATGATATAGCTTGCTACCACTCAACTACCAAAGTATTGTAAGAAATAATATATACCTTATTAAAACTATAATATTTATCTATGTATTTTTTAGGGTCATTACATTATTCCCCTATTGAGAAATTTGGTTCTCCTAATTTGAAACTGTGCTCACCTTAATTTTTGAACAAATGTGGGTACTTGATCCATATCTCACTCTCAATTTCCCAAGTAGCTTCTTCCTCTGAATGATTATGCCATAACACTTTTACTGAAAGAATCTCCTTAGATCTTAATTTCTTTACTTGTCTATCAATAATAGCTATAGGATACTCATCATATGACAAGTCTTCATTTACTCGAATTTCTTGATGTACAAAACCATGAGAGATCTCATATCGATATTTTCATAGCATCAACACATGAAACACTAGATGAATTCTAGATAAATCTGGTGATAGGGCTAATCGATAAGCTATAGTACCCACTTTGTCTAAAATCTCAAATGGATCAATATACCTTGGACTCAACTTGTCCTTCCTCCCAATCTCATGACACCTTTCATTGGTGACACCTTTAAGAATACTTTATCCCCAACCATGAATTCCAATTCCTTTTGATGATGATTCATGTAAGATTTCTATTGGCCCCAGGCTGTCAACAACCTTTGTTTGATTACTTTCACCTTCTCCTTATCATCTTGAACCAAATCTGATCCAAAAATCTCTGTCACCAACCTCAAACTATCCAATTGGAGATCTACATTGTCTTCCATATAATGCTTCAAATGGTGCCATTTGAATACTTGATTGATAGCTATTATTATAGACAAGTTCTACTAATGGTAAATGATTATCCCACCTTCCATCAAAATCTATAATACAAGATCTCAACATATCCTTAACTATTTCAATCGTTCTCTCGGATTGCCCATCAGTTTGAGGATGAAACACAGTACTTAGGTTTAATCGAGTACCCAATGCTTTTTTAAATAATTTCTAAAATTGAGAAGTGAATTAGGGCCCTCTATCTGAAATGATAGACACTAGAACTCTGTGCAACCATAAAATCTTAGCAATATAAATCTTGGCATATCTAGTTGCACTGTAAGTCGTCTTTACTAGAAGAAAAAGAGCCGATTTAGTTAACTTATCAATAATCACCCAGATAAAGTTAAAACCTCTAGCTATATAGGGCAAGCCATCGATAAACTCTATTGTTATATTTTTGCATTTCTGCTCAGGTATTTCCAATTGTTGCAATGGTCCTGTAGGTTTCTAATGCTCTGTTGTAACTTGTTGACACAGTAAACAACATGCAACAAAGTTTGACATATCATTCTTCATACCATGCCACCAATATAACTGTTTCAGATCTTAGTACATCTTAGTTATTCCAGGATGAATAGTATAAGCAGAATGATGAGCTTTTCCAAAATTTTCTTTCTCAAGTCTTGAACTTGAGGCACACAAATCTTGCCATTGTACCTCATAATACTCTCATGGTCAATCACAAATTCTGTAGTACTTCCTTCTTTGACCAAATCGTTTAACTTTCATAGTCTTGGATTAGAATACTAAGCATTCTTAATCTGTTCATTTAAAGAGGAATAAGCCTATAAATGATCTAAAACTGCTCCTCAACTTTGTGAATTTTCTACACTAGCAATCTTCTTTCAACATTTATATATGCTACGCTACCCATAGACTTTCTGCTTAAAATATCAGCCACCACATTCGCCTTGTTAGGATGATACAAAATTGTACAATCATAATCTTTTAACAATTCCATCCACCTTCTCTATCTGAGATTCAGATCCTTCTGCTCAAAAATGTACTTGAGACTTTTATGATCAGTGAAAATCTCACAAGTTTCACCATATAGATAATGTCTCCAGATCTTTAAAGTAAGCACAACTATGACTATTCCTAGATCATGAGTGGGATAATTTTGTTCATGCTTCTTAAGCTTTCTAGAGGCATAAGCAATTACTTGCCCATTCTGCATTAATACATAGCCTAAACCAATTCGAGAAGCATCACAATACACTGTGTATCCTCTAGCTCCTGAAGGTAAGCTCAAAACTGGAGCGAAATTTAAATATTCCTTTAACTTCTGTAAATTTCCCTCACACTTATCATCCCAAATGAATTTCACATTCTTTTGAGTTAACCTTGTCAATGAAGCCACTATTCTTAAAAACTCCTTCATAAAATAGTGATAATATCCTGCGAGACCCAAAAAATTTTAAATTTCTGTGACCGTTGTAGGTCGTGGCCAACTTTTGACTGTCTCAATCTTGATATGATCAACTTGAATATCGTCTTTTAATACCACATGCCCCAAGAACGTGACCTCCTTCAACCAAAATTTACAATTAGAAAACTTAGCATAAAGCTGTTGTTCTCTCAACCTTTGTAACACTAACCGCAAATGATGCTCATACTCCTCCATACTCTTGGAGTATACCAAGATATCATCAATAAACACAATTACAAACTTGTCAATAAATACTTTGAAAATCCAATTCATCAAGTCTAGGAAGGCTGCAGGAGCATTTGTCAACACAAAAGACATTACTAAATATTTGTAATGACTATACCGCTTTCTAAATGATGTCTTTGGGAAATCTTCCTTCTTGATCTTTAATTGATGATACCATAATTGCAAGTCTACCTTTGAAAAATAATGTGCTCCTTGCAACTGGTCAAAAAGATCATCAATACATGGCAACTAATACTTATTGTTTATTGTCACTTTATTAAGCTGTTGGTAATCAATGCACAGCCTTAAAGATCCTTCTTTCTTTTTGACAAATAACTGGTGCTCCTGATGGAGAAGTGTTGGGTTAGATAAACCTTTTATCTAATAGTTCTTGCAGTTGAGTCTTCAATTTCCTTAACTCTGTGGGAGCCATCCTATAAGGCAGAATATAATTTGGTTGTATGCCAGGAATAACATCAATACCTAATTATTTCTCTATATGGAGGTAAGCTAGGCAATTCCTCTAGAAAGACATCAGGGAATTTATGAACAATTGGAATTTGATATAAACTAATAGTAGGCTTATCAACATCTTTCACTACAACTAAAAATCCCTAACAACCCTTTATCAATAATCGTTGTGCTTTTAGAGGAGAAATCAAGTTAGTTATCATCTCTACTTCATTTCCTTGTAATACAAAAGGAGTTTCACCTAGAATGTTAATTTCATTACTTTCAAGTGGTAATCAACAGTAGCATAACAAGAGGTTAACTAATCCATGCCTAATATCACTTCAAAATCAATCATGTCAAGAATCATTAAATCAACAAGACTTTATCTTCCCTCAAAAGACCCTTCACAAGATTTATACACATGTGAAATTGACAAAGATTGTCTAATCGGGAGAATAACCAAAAAAGGACAATCAAGTTTGATAGAATCTTTACCCAACCTTTTAGCAAAATATCCTGAAACATAAGAATGTATCGATCTAGGGTCAAACAATGCATAAGCTTTTTGAGAACATATAATAATAATACATGTAACCACAATATTAGAGGTTCAAGCATCTTACCTCGTCAAGCATACACCTTTGCTTGGCCTTGCCCTGAAGAAAGTTATGCCTTTTTTCCTGATAGTCTTCGTGATGTACCTTTACTTATTGAGGTAGAGGTTGCTCCAATAGATGGGGCTACAAAAGTAGCAAGGCAGGAAAAAGGTCGAGCTGACCCATAACTAGAGTTTGGTTGAGCAAACGAACAATTTCTCTTCATATGACCCCGTTGTCCATACCCATAACAAATACCATATACCTTACGATAGGCTCATGAATGATAGTTTCCACAAATAGTACAAGAAGACCTAGAATAATTATACTAGCTTACCATAGGCTGAGGTCTAGCACTTTCAAATTTAGGTCTCAAATTTGGAGCGCTGACTGAGGGTCCATAAGCTCTTGGCACTGGTTGCATAGCAAATGATTAAGATTGGCCCTGAGAGCGATATCCTTTAAATGAAGACCCTTTCAATCTTCCACTCCCTATCTTCTACTTCTTAGAAACCCCTTCTTCTTCAATGTGTCTCAGCTTAATTCTTAACGCACAATCCACTACATTAGCGTAGGAAGCAAAATGATTCAACATAGAGGCCATAGTATCATGTATGTATATCGATAATCCTTGAATGAATATGGCAATCATATCCTTCTCCGAAAGAATCAATATAGATGCATAAGATGAAAGCTCTATAAAATTCCTATCATACTTTGCCACTGTCATTCCCAAAGTATACTTTAACAATAGGAACTCTTTAATTTTGTCATCCTTTTTACTTTGGGGAAAATGGCGTTTAAGAAAAATGTCCTTGAAATTAGCCTATGACAATGATAACACTCTATCTCCCTATAAACTAGGCACTATTTTGCTCCAAGTATTAGCTACACCTTCAAACTGGAATAAAGCAAATTCCACATACTGAACATCAGGACATCTCAGAGTTCTGTACCTTTTTTCAATACCTTTTAGAAATTTCATAGGTTCTTCCTGAGAATCAAAACCCGTGAACTTAGGAGGATCTAGCTTAATGAATTCTGACAACTTGACTATTATATTATACTCTTCAATTACATTGTATGTCTCTTTTCGAGTTTCATGTCTAGATAAGGTAGAGATTTCTAGGGATTGTGGATTAGATGATTAAGCTTTAGATATGATCTCCTAAAGAGGTCTAAGGGGTTGACCTCCCCTAGTCCTAGCTCTCATATGACACTGTTCTCTACCTCTAGGGGCAAGTCACTTTACTGAGCATAGCCTCTATCTGAAGCCCCATCGCTTCTAGAGCTTCTTCCAACTGATAGATGTCTAGGCGGCATTTAATTATACACCAAAAATATAGAAAATATTCAATTCCAAGGGAAAATATATTCTTAATACAGTAAGAAAAGAAAACACATTTAAATTTCCTAAAAAGGCTTTCAATGATGCCTCAATTATAATTATGCTCGGGTTCATAACAATAATTGAGACCCCACTAAAGTATCCTTGCTCCACTTAGCTATAGAAGACCTTGGCTTTGATACCAAAATGTCATGTTCCAAAATTTAAGATGTGACCAGCATAGAATATGAATAAATTCATATTTCTTAAGCCTTAAACCTTAAATAAACGTTTAAAACAATAATCATAATATATATATTATTTTAATCAAAATGCAAGTCATCTGTAGGAATTTCAGCATGATTATCTTTGTATAACTGACCTTCAGAAAACCCTATAATAGGCTGCAAATATTTCAAATCACCTACAAACATTTTTTTAAAATAATTAGAACCTTATCTATAGACTAGGTGGAGTATCTAAACTTCCAACAATTCATATTTCTTAAGCCTTAAACCTTAAATAAACGTTTAAAACAATAATAATAATATATATATTATTTCAATCAAAATGCAAGTCATCTGTAGGAATTTCAGCATGATTATCTTTGTATAACTGACCTTTAGAAAACCCTATAATAGGCTACGAATATTTCAAATCACCTACAAACATTTTTTCAAAATAATTAGAACCTTATCTATAGACTAGGTGGAGTATCTAAACTTCCAACAAAATAATACTAGTATTTCATAAATTTATAATTACATTATAAGAAGATATGCCTAAAAATTACTACTTTGGATCTAAAATGAGGCTCTTCACTGCTAAGCTAAAGGAACAGGATCAACAGCACTATATGAAGCTAGAATAATTTATTGGTGAATAACGTCCCAAAAATACAATTTAAAATGTTGGAAGAAACAATTTCAACATGTTTAAATGTAAATCATAACACTTTGTAATTAAATACCAATTTTACAGTAAAATATTTTATTTTAGGAAATCCATTTAAAACACTAATTTTAAAGTACTCTTTTTCCATAGGATTTTAACAGAATAAAAACAAAAGTGGACACACAATCCATAAAGGTAACTAACCAATCCGGATCGGGTCAAAGCCATGAAAGAGGCGCAGGTACAAGACCTATAAATAACATGCGTGAGCATGAATCCCACAAATATCCGGCATGAGTATGAGACCCATGAATATCCATCAAGCTCGGGTTTAACCATCGTGCACCAAGGACTAATAGTTATATTGTTAGTAACCAATGTTCTGTATTCAGTCCTCTCTAAAAGCATTTCCAAGCAAGTGTGGGGTCAATTTAGCATTAAATGATCACAACCCTTTCCAATGCAAGCATTTCACCAATAACATTTCATAATCATGAAACCCTAGCATGATCATCAAAATAAAATCTCACAAGATTTGTTCAATTCATATGGAATAATTATTCAAATAATAAAATTCACATAAGCATATTTCATAAAGAAAATTAACTTAATATAACATTTACAAAAGTCTTTTTCAAAACTTTTGTATTCATTTTCATACATAAACATAATTGTATCATAAACCAATTGAAAAGAGAAACCAATAATCTTAATAAAAGTCATTAATTCATATAACCATGCCTTTAGCAAATCATACTTACAAATTAACACTTAAAATAGAACATATCAAATAGTAAATTATTATTAAAAATATCATTTTTATGGAACATTATTTACTCACCTGTAATACTCCAATATAGTTTACTATTGCCCTAAGCTTCAGAATATCATTCTCTCTTTGTTTCCCTAAATTTTCTAAAAATAAAATATTTCATAAGCTAACATACGAAAACCACAACCTTTAATTTAACTCTAAAAGTTCTAAACTTTACAACCATATTAAATTTCAAAATCTTTATCCAATTCCATATTCTTCCATTCAGAACAACATCCATACTTCAACAATTGTTCCAAATATCAATTCATATAAACATAAACTAAGCTCCAGACTCTACTCTACATTGTTCCCACTAATTTTCCAACAATTTTGCATCATCATCTTCTCCATTTTCTTCCAAAATAGAAAGCTGCCTCACATAATATAGTTACTTCCAAAAATAATTGCAGTCCATAGAATACATATTTGCTTATACCCCCTTTTCCATCACAACGTTGCTGTCCAAAATAGCAACCCATGAAGGCAACTCATATATAGGCACATATACCCATGTATTCATACCTCCCATATATCACAACAGCACGACAAACTTCCTCTTCTATCAGTTCTTTTCCTTTTTCCAAACTAAATCATAACAGCAGCACCACATATATATCACCTAAAACAGGAGCCTATACATGTATATATATACACCTACAGCAGCAATGTCCAAACTCTTCCCTACAGTAGCGACATACATACAACAAATAAAGGGACACAAAATTTAAATCACCCACTTCAATAAGGAGCCAAAGCTAACAACCACTAACAGGAGAGGGAAGATCCATAAACTTACCAGACAGTTTCAATTTCACAGAGGTTTCACGGCCCAAACTTAAACTATTCTTCCATTTTTCTTTTCTTTATAGATCCGAAAACGAGAGAACAAAAAGGACATCAAAGTTCTAGCTTAAAGCTGTGAACATTCCATATAGAGTAAGAGATATTTGGCTTAACGCACACCCCCGTAAAGCGGCATTCTGTAGCAATAACAGAGAAGAACGCCCGAGATATGAGGTTGCTATAATACAAGGTGTGTAAGGTAACGACAGTGACTATGAACGTGTGACAGCAGAGAGGGTGGCACTTGCAAAACATAAAAGAAAAAGGAGGAGCTTCCCTATAGAAAAGTATTATGTAAAGAAGGATAATGGCGACAAATCGATTGATAGAAGTTCAATAAGGGTCGTGATATGTGCAATGAAGAAGAATGATGGATGAGCGACGGTAGACAACGATGACACTGTCACTGCAAAGCTTCTCAGACAGCCGAAGTTCATGGAAGCACACAGTGAGGAGGTTCTCATCCACGGTTCACGAGACTTCTCTGCTCTCCCACTCACTGCCCGACTGAAGAATGAGAAAGAAGTGTGCTGATAATAAAATGGGTAGAGGATCATTTTGGTAATTTCACGTAGTGTCTGAAAAAATAAAATTTTACTTTGGCTTGAGCTGGGATTCGAATCTCAGACCTATTACTCATGATACAGCTTGCTACCACTCAACTTATTAAAATTGTAATATTTATCTATATATTTTCTAGGGTCATTTCATTAAAAAAAGTTAATTTTATACTTTAATTTAATATATCATATATCATATTGTTTTAAAATTAATATCATGAAGATCAAAATTAGATATATGCAAGTGCCATGTATAATCAGAAATAATTATGATTATGATGTATGCAAAGGTTGAGAGGCATAGCTTCTTGACACTTTCTTTATTTGCTAAGACTCAGTGAATAAATGACTGTTACTTCATCCTCTTATATATATATATATATATATATATATATATATATATATATATATATTAACATTCATTGTCTTTACAGAATTCCCATTTTGTTTAAAAATTTCCTTATAGACATGGAGTTCCTCTTTAGAAAATCCGACTAGTTTTCCACTAAGCTGACACTTTGGTGGATGCTATTAGTTGGCTTTTTAACGTTATCTCGATCATCTTCTGTCTCTGCCTTCACTACTTCACTAAACAGTGAAGTAAATGCTTTGCTCAAGTGGAAAGCCAGCCTTCACAACCGAAGCCAAACTCGGTTATCATCTTGGAATGATAATAGCAATGATCCTTGAAAGTGATTTGGAATTGCATGCAATGAGTTTAACTCCTCCATTTCCAATATAGATCTTTCAAATTTCCGATTAGGAGGTACAATTGATAATCTCAATTTCTCATCTTTCCCAATCTCTAGTTCATACATATGCGAAGTAACTCATTTCATGGGCTTACCCCTGCCCAAATTTGTGAACTCTCCAAACTCAGTTTTATAGATTTTTCCTAAGTTCTTTGGTAGTATTCCAACTAGTATTGGCAACTCTTCAGCGCTCTCACTAATTTCTTTGCAACAAAATTATCTTTCTATAGCACTTCCAGATTCGATCACACAGTTTAATAGCCTTGGTTCTCTAATTTTAAGTAATAATCATTTTATTGGCCATATTCATCAAGATATAGGAAATTTGACTATCCTATCATGTCTTGAATGTCACACCCCAAAAACTAAGGGGTGATCGGTATAGAATATAAGAAAACTCATTCTATAAGCCTTTAAATAACATAATTAATATAATAATAATCTTAGACATGTACAAGTAATTTTATTACTTATCTACTATATACAATCATTTATACATCTCAAAAAGATGATAGGATATGAATCTTGCCTATAAATTACCTAGAGCATCTACAAGTTTTGAACAACCATGAGGGTCTTCTCTAATTCGCTGGAGGTACAAGGTTGACGGTGCTATTTGAAGCCAAAATAATCTTCCGGTGAGTGACGTCCCCTTATTAAAGTTATTTAAATGCAGAAAGAAACAATTTAAAATATATTTAACTATGAATAATAAGGCTTCTTGATAAATCTAAATTTTTAGAGTATAGAATTATAGGAAGAATGAAATTGTATAAAAATCATTAATCAAATCAATTCAATAGTCAATGGCAAATCTTATTTAGGAAATATGTTTAGAACAATAATCCTCAAATCTTATCTTTTTATAGGACTTCAATAGAACTAAATAATAAGCATGGATACTCAGTCTATGAGAGTAACTAACCAATCCACATAGCTCGAAGCCACAAAAACAAGTATGTACATGTAGTCCATGCGGGTAAGTAACAAGCATAGCATGAGTCCACAAAAACAAACACAGGTACAAGACCCACGAATAACGAGCAGGAGAATAAATTCCACAAATAAGAAATGTGAGAATGAATCCTACGCATATCAAGCCATCTTGATTTTGACCATAGGGAACTAAGAACTAATAGTATTGCTGTTAGTAACTAGCGTTATGTATTCAGTACTCTAAAAAATTGATTTTTTAGCATGCTTGGGGTCAATTTGACATTAATAAAAAATAAGATCTTTCAATACAGAAATCTCATAGATAATATTTCATAATTAGGGACCCCAATATGAAAATCATTGCACAAAGTTTCATTGAAATTCTCGTGCATGCAAATTTGTAAAAATAAAGTCATGCAAAACACTTAAGTAATCATCATCGTTATTTCAACTAAACATTTAGATATCAAATAGCAACTATATAATTCCAATAAACATGTTTTTAGCAAATTATCCTTAAAAATTGGTACTTTAAATAAAATGTATTAAGTAACAAGATATTAGTAAAAATATTATTATCATAGAACATTATTCACTCACCTGTTTAGCTTCCCAAAATAAAACTTATCCTTCCAAGACTTTCTAAGATAATTGCCCTTATAACAACTCAAACTCATGGAGTCTCTTCTTCCCAATTACCTTCTCTTGTTCTCCTTTCTGTATTTCCTTGGTGATTCAGACAAATATCAAATCCAATATTAATTATCCATGTAAGGTTTATTAATACTTAAAACCTTAATACATAACATTTGCATAATAAATCCATCCTTCACACCTAAACTTTAAACCCCTTGTTATTAGCTTTCTAAAGAAGTTTCACACAACCATTATATAACTTTGAAATTTTAGTTTTAACTAAAACCGAAAGTACATACATCATAAAAGGAATTAAGGTGTTAAAGTCACCAACCATCACACACATATTGCATAGAATGTGTATATAATATTCTTTCCTTTTTTACTTCAAAGACACTTTCAATAGCTTCATAAAGAAATCAAACATTCCAATTTCAAAATCAAGTTTGGACAATGCTTCCAAACACTCTCTCTTCAACTCAATACAGTAACAAATTCACACATGTATACATATTCTTTAAAAGCTTTAGTGATCTTTTTACTTTTTACCTCTCTAACCAATAACCCAACACCTATTAATCCAAAATAAGGATAATAAAATTCAAGATGAGCTTTTATTCTTGGGATAGTCAATTAACAAAATGCCAACCAAATCAATCAGACATTTAATCTTCCTTAATCCTCTTACAACAACAAATAAAAATATTCAAGACAATCGAATATAGAACAAGATAACCACACAAAATGATAGGTTTCTACTATCGAAGATCATAGTCCAAAATAGGAGAACACACATACAACTCCAATTAAACTCGATTTAGGGTGGGTTTAGTTTTGAAAAGCTATAATCTTCACTTTCTTCAGAGCCTGGGTAACCAGAGGAGAGAATGTAACATCCCAAATTTTGATAGAATAAATTTATAAGGAGCAGTTAAAGTCAAGAGTATTTTATTGAATTCAACAAGTCTCAAAGGTTAAATTTTAGGAAAATGAGTAAAGAAAATAATAATCATTAAAAATATTTTAGGGCTCAGAAAAATTTAGAAAAAAATCATGGAATAGATATTTTGAGGATCTAACAATTATAGAAAAGTTTATTTCTCCAAGAGAGGAATAAATGATTTAATAGCTATTGTTTTCAAATTTTAAAGCTATATTTTTTTGGAAAAATAGCTAGAGGTTAATTTGTTAGATGAAATTTTTAGGGAAATTACCTTATAAGCTAAAGAAGTTATTGGAGGAAGAAAATTCTAATACACTAGTAAGTATCAATTTCTATAAATTTGGGCAAACTAGTCTTTTCCTCCATACGCCATCTATCTCATGTGACACTCCCTCACTTAAACACCTTCAACCATTCCTCCATACTCATTCTCATTCTTAACCAACCCAAAGAAAGTGAGAGTCACAAGTGAGAGCAAGAAGGATGGAGATCGATGAGGCCATCGGAGAAGGCAATCAGACTGGGAGATATTACGTGTAATCAGTGATTCTAGCTCAAGTGAGTCTCCCCTATCTTCTTCCACTCTTTCCTTTTTCGATCTGTTAGTTTTTAGGTGATTTCACCAAGTGAAAGTTGGAGTTTTTAGAGGAAGTTACAGATAAAGTAAAGTAAAGTAAAGCTTCAAGCTTTTTTGTTGTTAAATCTAGAATAAAATCTTGGGTTTTTGTTTATGGTGTATCTTCTCTACTGCTGTGTGTGGGTATGATTTGGCTGGTTAAAATAAGATTTAAGTAAGGAAACATATCGATTTAGTGTATGAAAACAAAGATTTAAGCTTACTAACTTGAAACCTAGTCAAAACCGTGATGCTTAATTGTTATATGTTCTTGCTCTATTTTGGTATTAATATTATGAAAATAGAGGCTTGCTGATTTTGTTGATGAGTTTAGATCCTGTAAAATTTGAGGTTAGGTGGGACTACTAAATAATGATTGAGTTATGAGTTTGTTTTCTTCCACTATTTGGACAATCCGATGAGCCAAGGAGGAATTATTTTTGGGCAATTACATAAAGAAAAAGGAAAGGTGATTAATAAGATTCAAAATTATGAAATGTCGCTGTTGTATGTATTATCCTTCTCATATGTGGTTTTGTGGTGTATGCTTAGTTTTTCCCTTATTCCTCTATAGTGGTTGTGCATGTGTGTAAGTGATTAAGATTTTTATTGTTCTCTCCAGCCGGACGTTTGAAGAAAGGAAGGGTAATTAGTGACTCTATCTAGATAATAACTTAAGCTAAGAGATGTATTTGAATTTGTATTTTATGGTACTTTCCTCTAAATCTTACAAGAAGCGTAAAGTGGATTGGGTGATGTTTATTTGTTAACTCAAGATGATTTTTTTATGAACTTAGTTTGGAAAATTTGGTGAGTTTACTCGCATACTGAAAAGTTGTATAGTTGATAATTTATGATCTATGGTATTTGTTTTGTGTCTTGATATTTTTATGCACACAAGCTATTTGTTAAAAGTATAAGAGGAATTTTGTGTAATTAGACTGTTTAAATTATTAAAATCCTTTGTTAAATTTGGAAAAGTATATATACATAGTTGCTGTGGTGGTTTAGTTTGGTTATTTAATAGGAGTGGTTTATAGATGCAATGTGTAAACATTGAGCTATAATTTTAAAAAGGAATAATTCTAGAGGTTGTTAAATTGAATTCACATTGGGTATTAGACAAAATGCTCTAAAGGAAAGAATACTTATCTAGATATGTGTTTCTAGTGTTTTGGATGGGATAGATTTAGATCCTATTTTGGATTGATTATGATTTAAATCTTATTAAAGATAAATTTAGAAACTTTATAACTTCATAAGTTTGCTTGTGCTTATGTTAGCATTGGAATGCCTATGTGGTGTTTGGTTGTGTTCATTGAGATGATGGAAATTATTGACAAATAATTTAGAGAACATAAAATTTAGTTAGAATATTAAGATATTCATCTAAAGGTAGTGGGCATGAGTTAAGTAGATGAACTCTTATTGTCACGCCCCAAAATTTGAGGTGTGCCCGACACATAATATGAATAAATTCATCTTCCTTAAACCTTTAACCTTAAATAGAACGTTTAAAATAAAAATAATAATATATATTTCCATTTTAATAAAAAAGCAAGTCATCTGTAAAAATTTTGGCAGAATTGTCTTTGTATAACAGACCTTCCAAAAATTTTACAACAGACTGTAAATGTTTCAAAACACCTACATATATTTTTCAAAATAACCAAAACTTTATCTATAGACTAGGTGGAGCGTATAAACTTTAAACAAAATAATAAAAAATATTTCATAACTTTATAATTACATTATTAGTAGGTACGCTCAAAATGATCAGCACTTCGGATAAAAAATGAGGCCCTTCACTGCTCAGTTGGAGGAATAAGGTCAACAACACTATCTAAAGCCAAATAATCTACCAATGAATAACATCCCAAAAATATAATTTAAATGTAAATATAACACTTTGTAATTAAATATCAATTTTCCAGTAAAATAGTTTATTTTAGGAAATCTATTTAAAATAAATTTAAAAGCATCTTTTTTTCATAGGACTTCAACATAACAAAAATAAGTGTGGACACATAGCCCACAAGGGTAACTAACTAATCTGATATGGCTCACAGCCATGAAACAGGCATAGGCATGAAATCCACAAATAATAGGCGTAGGTACAAGACCTACGAATAAGAGGCGTGGGAATGAATTCCACAAATATTTGGAGTGTGTATGAGACCCACGAATATCCATCAAACTCAAGTTTCACCATGGTGCACCAAGGATTAAAAATTTTGTTATTAGTTAGTAACCAGTGTTTTGTATTTAGTCCTCTCCAAAAATATTTCCAAGCATACATGGGGTCAATTTAGCATTAAATGATCACAACACTTTCTAAGGTAAGAAGACCAATAATATTTCATAATAAAAAACCCCCAATATGATCATCAAAATAAAATCTCAAAAGATTTCTTCAATTCACATGGAATAATTATTCAAATAATAAAATTCATATAAGCATATTTCGTAGAGAAAATCAACTAAATATAACATTTATAAAAGTCTTTTTCAAAACTTTTTTTATTCATTTTCACACATAAACATAATCGTATCATAAACCAGTTGAAAGAAGAAACCAATAATCTTAATAAAAGTCATTAATTCATATAACTATGCTTTTAGCAAATCATACTTAAAACTTAACACTTCAAATGGAACATATCAAATAAGAAATCATTATTAAAAATATCATTTTTAGGGGATATTATTCACTCACCTTTGAGGCTCCTAAACCTCTACTCTTACAAGCCACCTAAACCTCTACTCTTACAAACCAAACAACTTCCAATAATTTTTCACTTCACAATTTCATGATATACCAAAAATAACGTATTAAAATTAAATTATATTCTTAACAATCTAGAATTGTGTCCCCATGCCCAATTTATAACACTTTAAAATAGAAGGCGAACTCAAACTTTAATCCCCATTTTTCTCCAAATAATATCATGACAATTTAAATGATAATAGAACTTATCATTCATAGGTAACAAATCCAATCTTTAATATTTAGAAATTATCCTCCACCTTTCCCCTTTCTTCTTGTCAAGCTCAAATTCAATAAATTTAACTTCCATCATAGCAACAATAAGTATTGATATACACAGACAACTTTGATTATTTTCTCTAATTTCTATCGAGAGATTGGAAGACTTTATTTCAACCAAATCCTTGTATATAAAGAACATCTACTTCCATAAATATATAACTACACTAATTTAAGCATATAATCTCAAGATCATCTATTTATTAATTCTAACAATATCACCATAACATCCAATTTCAACATAGAAGAACAATTAACTTGTATTTCCTTTAATGTATTAAAATTTCAGCTTCAATATTTTAGCTTATCAAACATCATTTAAATCATCTTCCTTTTCTTTTGAATGACCATTTGATCTTTAAATCCTTTTCCCAACAATTTTCCAAGCATCATTGTATAATACCCTTCTACCCCACGCACCACTCATAGCAACAACACCAGGGGATGATTGAAATTAAATACATATCCACACACTTTGCAACCATATTCAAATTCAAAATATTTATCAAAATTTCATATTCTCTTATTCAATTCAACCCCATGCGCCAACAAATTTTATATTTCAAACATCAATATAATATCTTAAGTTTCAATATTTCTTCTTCTTCTTGTTTTTTCCAGCAAACACTTCGCAACCTCAATAGCTAGAGAGAATAGAAAATAAATCCTCTAACCCAAAGGTATGAATGATCAATGAAGATGGAGAAGTGTGAGGTTTACAAAGCAGAAATTTTATAGTAACATGAGAGAAGGAAGTCAGAGGTTGCTATAGCAGTAACAATGAAAGTGCAACAACAACACATCAACGTAACAAAAGAACAGAAAAGGAGAAAGAAAAGCTTCCCACAGCCGAGATCTGAGTAATGAGGAAGGACGATGAAGCTGTGTAATACAGAGATCGGATGATAAAATCTCAACAGTAGACAAGATATACACAAAGAAGAAAGAAAACACAGTGATAGAGTTCACGATAATTGAGATCTACGTAGAGCTTGGTCACCGGTGAGTATCTCAGATGATGAGAGCTAATGGAAATTGCAGTTGAGATAGAGCTGGGCAAAGATCGCTTAATTTCTCCTTCATCTTTGTTTTGTCTCTCACCAACAAAATATAGGAAAGAGGGGAGAAAAGCTTCACAGCAGTATGAGGTAGAGCGAATGACGATGGCACAGTCACCACGGCAAATGAAGAAGGCATACTGACAAAGGGAAATTGGTGGAATCTCAGTCTTAGAATCACAAAGTTTCCTTTTTTTTTTCTTTTGCTCTCTCGCTGTCAGCTGAAAAAAATAGAGGAAGGAAGTGTGTTCCTGAGTTAAATAAATAGAAGGGTAGTTTCATAATTTTGCATGATGTCTAAAGAAAATAAAAACTCATTTTAGCTGGAGCTGGGATTTGAACTTAGCACCTCAAGTTTAGCTACACTGCCTCCAACCACTCAACCATTCACTTCCTCTTATGATATCCCTACCAAAAAATATTTATATCCTTTAATAAATTAATATCATATTTGAGTATTTTCTAGGGTTATTACATTCTTCACCTCTTAAGAAATTCGGTCCTATGAATTTGAAAATATGTTTACCTCAATTCTTGAACAAGTGTGGGTACTTGCTATGCATTTCACTCTCAATTTCCTAAGTAGTTTCTTCCTCTAAATGATTACGCTACAACACTTTCACAGAAAGAATCTCCTTAGATCTTAACTTATTTACTTGTCTATCAATAATAGCTACAGGATATTAATCATACGACAAGTCTTCATTTACATAAACTTCTTGATATTCCACGATATGAGAAGGATCATATAGATATTTCCTTAGCATCGACACATGAAACACTAGATGAATTCTAGATAATTCTAGTGGTAGGGCTAATCGATAAGCTACAACACCCACTTTATCTAAAATCTCAAATGGACCAATATACCTCGGACTCATCTTACCTTTCTTCTTGAATCTAATGACACCTTTCATTAATGACAGCTTTAAAAATACTTTATCCCCAGCCATGAATTCTAATTATTTACGACGATCATCCATATAGGATTTTTTTCGACTTTAAGCTGTCAACAAACAACCTTTGTTTGATTGCCTTCACCTTCTCTTTAGCATCTTGAACTAAATCTAGTCCAAAAATCTCGCTGACACTAACTTCAAACCATCCAATTGGAGATCTGCATTATCTTCCATATAATGCTTCAAATGGTGCCATTTAAATACTTGCTCAATAGCTATAATTATAAACAAATTCCACTAAAGGCAAATAATTATTCCAACTTCCACCAAAAGTTAAGATATAATGCCTTAACATATCTTCAATTATTTCAATTATTCTTTCATATTGCCCATCTATTTGTAGGTAAAATGTTGTACTAAGATTCAAATGGGTACCTAATGCTTTTTGGAATGTTTCCCCAAATCAAGAAATAAATTGGGGCCATCTAACAAAAATAATAGACATTGAAACTCTATGCAGCCGTAAAATATCAACAATATAAATCTCAGCATATTTAGCCACACTATAAGTCATTTTTACTGGAAGAAAATGAGTTGACTTAGTTAACCTATCAATAATCACCTAAATAGAGTCAACCTTTAACAATACAAGCAAACTAATGATAAAATCTATTGTTATATATATAACATGCCACCAATGTAACTAGTTCAAATCTTGGTTATTTCAGGGTGAATGGTATAAGCAGAACTATGAGCTTCCTCTAAAATCTGTCTTATCAGGTATTGTACTTGAGGCACACATATCCTACCATCACACCTCAAAATACCTTCATAGTCAATAGTGAATTCTGTATTACTTCTTTCTTTAACCAAATGCCTCAACTTTCATATTCTTGGGTCAAAATACCTAGCATTCTTAATATGTTCACCTGAAGAGGAGTGAGCTTGTATATGAGGTAAAAATGCTTCTTTATCAAAAAGCAATTACTTGCCCATTCTGCATTAATACATAGCCTAAACCAATTCGAGAAGCATCGCAATAAATTGTATATCCCTCAACTCCGATGGGAAGCTTAAAACTAGAGTCAAAGCAAGTACTCCTTTAATTTTAAAAACGTACTTATCATCCTAAATAAATTTCACATTTTTCTAAGTTAATCTTGTCAACGAAGCCGCTATTCTTGAAAAATCCTCACAAAATGGCCATAATATCGTGCAAGGCCCAAGAAACTTCGAATCTCAGTGACTGTGGTAGGTTGTGGCTAACTTTTAACTATCTCAACCTTGCTAAGATCAACTTGAATACCGTCTTTTGACACCATGTGTTCCAAGAAAGTGATTTCAGTTAACCAGAATTCACGTCTAGAAAATTTAGCATATAGTTGTTGCTCTCTCAACTTTTGCAATATTAGCCACAAATGATACTTATGCCCCTTCGTGCTCATAGAGTATACGAAGATATGATTAATAAACACGATTACCAACCTATCAAGAAATATTTTGAATATCGATTTATCAAGTTCATGAATATTGTGGGAGCATTTGTCAACCCAAAAGGCATTACTAAAAACTCGTAATAACCATAACGAGTTATAAATTTTGTGCTCCTTGCAATTGGTCAAATAGATCATTGATACTTGACAACGGTTAATTATTCTTTATTATCACCTTATTATCAATATAAAGTCTCAAAGACCCATCTTTTTCTTCATAAGAAGAATTGTTGCACCCCACGAAGAAGTGTTAGGTCTAATAAACCTTTTGTCTAGCAATTCTTGTAATGGAGTTTTCAATTCCCTTAACTTTAAGGGTGCTATTTTATAAAGTGGAAGAGAAATTGGCTGTGTTAGGAATAACATAAATACAAAACTCTATCTCTCTATCTAGAGGTAAGCTAGGCAATTCCTCTGAAAAGATATCAGGAAATTCCTAAATAACTGGAATTTGATCTAAGCTGACAGTAGTGAAATCAAGTTAGACATTACTGTATAAAACCTTTAAGAATGTTTTAAGAAATCAAGTTAGTTGACCTCTCTACTTCATGTTTAAAACACTCTAGAAATTATTGTATAACTCCTAAGAGCACCGTATACCAAATCCTTAAATCAATCTCCATCTTTATATTTAAAATTCTAAAGTCCTTAATCATACCGTAACACTTGAAACACTGGTTTAGCCATTCTTAAAACATTAAGACAGCAATTGATAATCCATTACAAGTTTCAATAACTAATAATTAAGACCTTAAAGTTGTCAACAACACCTTCAAATTAATTCATACCATATATCACCTTTAAGCCTTTAAGTGTTCACTATGTTTTACTTCCCTCTTAAATACACTTGCAACACATTTTTAGGCATTAAAATATGGGTATCTTCAACCCTTAATTCCCATATTCAAAAATTCCAATGCATTTAGCAGCAATTAACCAATTGTAATATATAAAATACTCAAACAGTGATTATTTTACATTTTTGAAAGTGTTGTTCCAATCATTTCTTTTAGCTTAACAACTTAAAAACTTCACAAAGTTTGAAATCAGTTCCCAAGCTCAAAACTCGTAGCCTTTAACATTCCAAAGTACTTCCAAGAGAACCCAAAATCATAATAACCAAAACACTAACAATTAGCTTGATTGCACATAATCAAAGCTCTAAAATCCACCCAAAACAAGTTTCTACTCCTCTTTTCAATACCCTCAAACAAAATTCCATAGGTTTCTCTTAAGCATCAGAACCCGTGAATTTAAGAGTATCCAATTTAATGAATTCTAATAACTAGACTAAAATATTATCAACTTCAGTAACGCTTCAGGTTTCTTCTTAAGTCTCATAGCTATATGATATAGAAATAATAAGGGACTATGGATTTGATGGTTTGACTTTAAATAAGATTTCTTATAGAGGTTTAAGAGGTCATCTTTCCCTACTCCTAGCTAGCCTATGACCCTGTCCTCTGCCTCTAGGGACAATTCACTTTGCTGAAAGGAGCCTCTTTCCAAAACTCTATCATTTCTAAAACTTCTACCAGCTAATGGACTTCTTGGTGACATTTCAATTTGTACCAAAACATAAGGAATATTCAATTCCAAATGAGAAGAATATGCCAATAAAACCATGAAGAGGAAAAACACTTTGAGACTTCCTAAAAAGGCATTCAATGATACCTCAATTATAATTATGCCTAGGTACATAATGATAATTGAGACCCCACTGAAACATCCCTACTCCACATAGCTATAGAAGACCTAAGCTCTGATACCAAACTATCATGCCTAGAAATTTGAGCTGTGACCGGCATAGAATATGACTAAATTCATATTCCTTAAGCCTTTAACTTTAAATATAACGTTTAAAACAAAAATAATAATATATATTTCCATTTTAATCAAAAGGCAAGTCATCTGTAGAAATTTCGGCAGGATTGTCTTTGTATAACATAACTTCCAAAAATTCCATAACAAACTACAAAGGTTTCAAAACACCTACAGATATTTTTCAAAATAACTAAAACCTTATCTATAAACTATGTGGAGCATCTAAACCTTAAAAAAAATAATATAAATTTTCATAACTTTATAATTACATTATAAGTAGGTATGCTCAAAAGGATTAGCACTTCATATAAAAAATAAGACTCTTCATTACTCAGCTAGAGGAATAAGGTCAACAATACTATTTGAAACCAAATAATCTATCGGTGAATAACATTTCAAAAATATAATTTAAAATATAGGAAGAAATAATTTCAACATATTTAAATGTAAATCATAACATTTTGTAATTAAATATCAATTTTCCAATAAACCATTTTATTTTAGGAAATCCATTTAAAACAATAATTTCAAAGCATCTTTTTTCTATAAGACTTTAACAAAACTAAAACAAGTGTGGACACAGTTCACGAGGATAACTAACTAATATGATGTGGCTCAAACCCACGAAGTAGGAGCAGACATGAAACTCACGAATAACATATACAAATACAAGACCTATGAATAAGAGGAACAATAATCAATCCCACGAATATTCAGTGTGGGTATGAGGCCTATGAATACTATCAAGCTTGGGTTTAACCATGGTGTACCAAAGACTAATAGTTCTGCTATTAGTAACCAATGTTCTGTATTCAGTCCTCTCTTAAAATATTTTCGAGCATGCATTAGGTCAATTTAGCATTAAATGATCACAACACTTTCCAATGCAAGAATTTCACCAATAATATTTCATAATCATAAAACCCCAGCATGATTATCAAAATAAAATCTCAAAAGATTTCTTCAATTCACAGGGAATAATTATTTAAATAATAAATTCACATAAGCATATTTTATAGAGAAAATCAACTCAACATAACATTTACAAAAGTCTTTTTAAAAAATTTCTTTAATTCATTTTCATTTATAAACATAATTGTATCATAAACAAGTTGAAAGAAGAAACCAATGATCTTAATCAAAGTCATTAATTCATATAACCATGCCTTTGGCAAATCATACTTAAAAATTAACACTTTAAATAGAACATATCAAATAAGAAATCATCATTAAAAATATCATTTTTAGAGGACATTATTTACTCACCTATCATGCTCCCAAACCTCTACACTTACTAGCCAAACAACTTCCAATAATTTTTCACTTCACAATTTCCTATTATATCAAAAATAATGTATTAAAATTAAATTATATTCTTAATAATCCAGAATTGTGTCATGCCAAATTTATAACACTTTAAAATAGAAGGCACACTCGAACTTTAATCCCCATTTTTCTCCAAATAATATCATGACAATTTAAATGATAATAGAACTTATCACTCATAGGTAACAAATCCAATCTTTAATATTTAGAAATTATCCTCTACCTTTCCCCTTTCTCCTTGACAAGCTCAAATTTAATAAATTTAACCTCCATTATAGCAACAATAAGTATTGATATACACAAACAACTTTGATTATTTTCTCTAATTTCTATCGAGAGCTTGGAGGAATTTATTTCAACCAAATCCTTGTATATAAAGAACATCTACTTCCATAAATATATAACTATGCTAATTTAAGCATATATTCTCAAGATCATCTATTTATTAATTCTAACAATATCACCATAACATCTAATTTTAACGTAGAAGAACAATTAACTTGTATTTCCTTCAATGTATTAAAATTTCAGCTTCAATATTCCAGTTCATCAAACATCATTTAAATCTTCTTCCTTTTCTTTAAATGACCATTTGATCTTTATATCCTTTTCCCAACAATTTTCCAAGCATCATTGTATAATACCCTTCTACCCCACGTACCACTCATAGCAACAACACCAGGGAATGATTGAAATTAAATACATATCCACTCACTTTGCAACCATATTCAAATTCAAAAACTTTATCAAAATTTCATATTCCCTTATTCAACTTAACACCACGCACCAACAAATTTTATATTTCAAACATCAATATAATATGTTAAGTTTCAATATTTATTCTTCTTCTTGTTTTTTCCAGCAAACACTTCACAACCTCAATAGCTAGAGAGAATAGAAAATAAATCCTCTAACCCAAAGGTATGAATGATCAATGAAGATGGAGAAGTGTGAGTCTTACACAGCAAAAATTTCATAGCAACATGAGGGAAGGAAGTCAGAGGATGATGTAGTAGTAACAACGGAAGTATGATAGCATCATATCGACGCAACAGAAGAATAGAAAAGGAGGAAGAAAGGCTTCCCATAGTCAAGATTTGAGCAATGAGGAAGAACGATGATGATGTACGATACAGAGCTCAGAAGACATAATCTTAGCAGTAGACAAGATCTACACAAAGAAAAAAGAAAACACAGTGATACGGTTCATGGTAGTTGAGATCTACGCAGAGCTCGGTTACTAGTGAGCATCTCAGATGGCGAAAGCTGACAGAAAATACAGCTGAGACAGAGTCTGGGCAAAGATCGCTTAATTTCTCCTTCAGCTTTGTTATGTCTCTCACTATCAGAATATAGGAAAGGCGAGAGAAAAGCTTCCTAGCAGCATGAGATAGAGTGAACGACGATGGCATAGTCACCATGGTGAATGATGAGGGCACATGAACAAATGGAAATTGGTGGAATCTCAGTCTCATAATCGCAAAGTTTCCTTTTTTCCTCTGCTTTCTCTCTCGCTGTAAGCTAAAATAATAGAGGAAGTGTGTTTCTAAATTAAATAAAGAGAGGGGCAGTTTGGTAATTTTGCTTAATTGCTGAAGAAAATAAAACCTTATTTTTGCTAGAGCTGAGATTTGAACTCAGCACCTCAAGCTTAACTACACTACCTCTAACTACTCAACCATTCACTTCCTCTTGTGATATCCCTGCCAAAAAATATTTATATCCTTTAATAAATTAATATCATATTTGAGTATTTTCTAGGGTTATTACATTCTTCCCCTCTTAAGAAATTTGGTCATCTAAATTTGAAAATATGCTCACCTCAATTCTCGAACAAGTGTGGGTACTTGCTCCACATCTCACTCTCAATTTCCCAAGTACCTTCTTCCTCTAAATGATTACGCCACAACAGTTTCACAGAAAGAATCTCCTTAGATATTAACTTCTTTACTTGTTTATCAATAATAGCTACAAGATATTCATCGACAAGTCTTCCTTTACACGAACTTCTTGATATTCCACAATATGAGAAGGATCATACATATATTTCCTTAGCATCGACACATGAAACACTAGATGAATTTCAGATAATTCTAATGGTAGGGCTAATCGATAAGCTATAGCACCCACTTTATCCAAAATCTCAAATGGACCAATATACTTTGAACTTAGCTTACCTTTCTTCCTGAATCTCATGACACCTTTTATTGGCGATAGCTTTAAAAATACTTTATGCCCAACCATAAATTCTAATTCTCTACGACGATGATCCGTATAGGATATTTGTCGACTTTGAGCTATCAACAACCTTTGTTTGATTGCCTTCACCTTCTCTTTAGCATCCTGAACCAAATCTAGTCCAAAAATCTCTCTGTCACTAACTTCAAACCATCCAATTGGAGATCTGCATTGTCTTCCATTTAATGCTTCAAATGGTGCTATTTAAATACTTGCTTAATAGCTATAATTATAAACAAATTCCACTAAATGTAAATAATTATTCCAATTCCTAGTATTCGTGGGTCTTGTACCTGCACCTGTTATTTGTGTGTCTTGTACCTACGCCTATTTTTGTGGCTTTGAGCCACGCCTGAATAGTTATTTACCCTCATGGACTGTGTGTCCATGCCAAATAATTCATTTTGTTAAAGCCCTATGGAAAGATAAAATTTAAAAATTATCATTTTAAATATGTTTCTTTAAACAAGATGCTTTATTGAGTATTAAATTGATTTGATTAATGATTTTTATGCAGATTCAGTTTTGCTATATTTCTATAATTCAAAAATTGAGATTTATTATCAATCCTCATTATTTGAAGTTAATTGTGTTTAAATTATTTATTTCCATATTTTATTATTTATTTTAATGGGACGTTATTCATCGGTAGATTATTTTAGCCTCAAATAGCACCGCCAACCTTGTACCTCCAGCAAAACAAAGAGTGCCCTGATGGTTGCTCAAAACTTATAGATGCTCAATGTAATCTATAGACAGGATTCCTGTCATCTCTTGTCTTTTTGAGATGTATAAATTTGTATATATGGTATGGTATTTACCATTTTGGAAGGTATAAATATGTTCATATATGGTAAATAATAGAATAGTTTATGCATGTCTAAGATCGTTATTATATTAATTATGATATTTTAAAGGTTTACAGAATGTGAGTTCTTTCATATTCTGTGTCGGTCACCCCTTGATTTTTGGTGCATGACAGAGAAGGAAATCAAATCATCCAACCAAAGCTAACAATGATCATTAGAGAGGAAAAGGGAAAAACCAAGCTTGACTTACACTAAGGCAGCACATTGAAGAGTAGAGCAAAAGGAAGAGGAATAAGAAGAGTATCTGACAACCATAGAGTATGAAACAATGACGATGGAAGCTTCAATGTGCACGTCAATGATAACGTGGATGTATGAGCCGAACAGAAGAAAATAAAGAAGAGCTTCTTCGACCAACGGCATCCTGAGCTCTGAATGACGAGGAAGACCATGTCGAAGAACAATGGCAGTCACCGATGACAGCTGCTCAGTTGATGTATCTGATTTATCCTTGAAAGCTAGATTTTTGGAAAATGTGGCGGGCATACATAAAGTTGTGAGACTTGTGTTGAATATAGATTGGGGCAATGGGGTAAACATTGAGGGAGATGTTATGCTTGGATATCTGAAGTCTTTTGAAGACATTTCTCAAATTTCCAGTTTTATAGGCTTGCAGAGGAATTTGATCTGATTGGAACATCTTTCATTGAAATGGAAAGCGAAAATTCTGCAATTGTGGCAGCACTTTATTTGAGTTGTTCATTATTGGCATTTGTTGCTAGTTTTGCGGTTTTCGTTGTAAAGCAGCTATCTTATGAAAATTTTATGGTTGATAAGAACTCGTGTAACTTCTTACTAGTCTTGGCAATGCAAATTTAGCAGGGTGACTGCAGCATATTGATCATGAAACCAACTCAAATTTCTCCTTGCTGTTGAATTTTATCGACCGACCCACAAATTGTTTTCACCTGTAGCCTAGACGTCAAACTTGTAACATTGGTTTTGCATATAGAGATTTTGTCAATGTTTATAGTAATGTGGTCTCTGAGGCTGTTTGCTTGGAAAATAAAATAAGCAAGATGCATAATGAAATAACTCTGTCCAAAGTTTCCAAGAATTTATCAGAATTGATATTAGATATTATAACAAAATGGATCCACGTTCCTCCTCGTATACCCAAGTATTTTTTTATAAATGAGGTATGGTTTTAGTCTAAACGCATCTATGTTTACATTAGTGATTTCAAATTACGAAGCATAGGAGATTATTGATAGTGGTGTTTTACAGTGAATCAATGACTATTGACTTAGAGAATTATTTTCTCCATTTTCAGTAATATCCTATATATGGCCTTTCTCTGTCTTTGTCACACCCTAGAAATTTAAGGGTGACCGATATAGAATATGAGAGAACTCATATTCTGTAAGCATTAAATATCATAATTAATGCAATAATAATTCTAAACATGCGTAGTATTTTATTATTTATTATATATGAATATATCTATATATAGCTTCCCAAAATGATAAATTCCTTATCATATATAAATATTTATACATCTCAAAAGATAAGATACGATAGGAATACTACCTATAGAATACATGGAGCATCTATAAGTTTTAAACAACCATGAGGACCTTCTCTTTTGCTAGAGGTACAAGGTCGATAGTACCATCTGAGGCTAAAATAATCTTACAGTAAATAATATCATATTATACAAATAATTAAAAAAATGGAAAGAAATAATTAAAACATGTTAAACTGTAAACAATAAAGCTTGTGATAAATCTAGATTTCCAGTGTATAGAATCATAGTAAGAATGAAATTGTATAAAATCATTAATCAAATAATTTAATAGCCAGTGTAACCTCTATTTAGAGAAGTCAATTTAAAACTATAATTCTTAAATCTCATCTTTTCGTAGGACTTCAACATAACGGATTATTTGGTGTGGACACAATGTCCACGAGGGTAAATAACTATTCCGGCGTGGCTCAAATGTATAAAAACAAGCGTAGGTGTGAGACACACAAATAACAGGAGCAGGTATAAGACCCATAAATAACATATGCAAGAATAAATTCTACGAATAACAGGCGCATGTACTGTGCTCACAAATAGCCATCGAGCTCAAGTTTAACCATGGTGTACCAAGGACTAACAGTACTGTTGTTAGTTACCAACGTTCTGCATTCAGTCCTCTCCAAAAACATTTTCAAGCATGTGTGGGGTCAACTTATCATTTATAACGAACAAGATATTTCAATACCGAAATCTCATAACAATATTTCATAATCAATGACCTTATGATGTAAATCAAAATAGAATCTCAAGATTTCTTTCAATGTATATGCAGTAAAACTTTTTTCAAATAATAGAAGTTCAATATAAAAAATTTTACAAAATATTTTTCAAAACTTTCTTTGTCCATTCCATAAATAAGCATGATAGTATAAACAATTCAAAAGAAAAATCAATCATAATAATCAAAACCCTTAATTCATATAAACACGCTTTTAACAAATCATGCTTAAAAATTGATACTTTAAATAAATTGTATCAAGTAACAAGATATTATTAAAAATGTAACTATAATAAGATGTTATTCACTCACATATTCCGCTTTCAAATATACAACGTACCCTTGTTTATTCCTCTCCTGAATTATTCTCACAACTTAATCCCCTAATATTCTAAAAAGAAAACATTAATATTCCAATAGCTATATTCCATTATATTTAGTTTTTAGTATGATTCAACCTTAATTCCCTGTTATACAAATAATATTATTATCACCCAACAGTAACCTTATAGAAATATACTAAAATCTTAATTAACAAAATTTCTCCATTTCCTTCATAAAAACCTTAGCACAAAATCATTCTTTTAAATCACTCAACACAATCATTCTTTTAAGGTTTATTACTACTTAAACCTTAGCACAATATACTTACATAATAAGCTTCTTTTGTAACACAACACTAACCCCTTACTTTCTTGTTTTGCTCTTATTTATTAATCTCTCTTCTCCTATTGCTGCTATTGGCCTTGGCCGAATAGAAAACGAAAAGAGATTGATAAATTCACTTTCTTTACATTCCAAAACACAATTAATCTCATTATCACTATAATAATTTCATATTGTGTACATTCTTAACACTCTGACTTCTGTGATTTTATTATAACGTTCACATAGCTCTCTTTATCAGATCTGAAAAGTATTTTCCAGCTTTAAAAATTATCACTAAAGCATTTTAATCACAACCTTGACTGTTGCTAGCCATATAAGAATAGCAAACAACAACTCCCCTTCCATTTTCATAACTCACATATTCCATCTTTTAACTTTATCACCTTCATGACTCAATCCCTTTTTAAAAACAATATTTCTTCAAAGAAATTTCGAGCAGCCCATTACATGACTCTGAAATTTCAACTTCAAAATACACTTTGTTTTCTTAAAACAACTATAATAATTTAAATCATAGTTTTAAAAACATTCATCAATCATTTCAGTTCTCTTGACAATATTTTCCCATGTTAAATATGTTGTTTCAGTACTTATTATTTCTCTAAACCTCCCAAAACACTTGTTTTATATCAATATTACTTCCAAACTTCCAAATCATAAGTTTCAAATCAGTCATCAATATTTTAGGAACTCTAAGAATCCATATATCCTTCAAATCATCAAGCTTTGTTTTCACAAATCGTAGATCACATAAACCAACACATAAAACCTGTTTAATACATCAATCTAATCACTCCTAATAGTTATTAAGAAACATCCAAGACCCCCAGATTCAACACAGAGCAACCACAGTTTTAAAATCGATCATTCTCATCCATCAAGCTTAAATTTTTTGGCAACAATCACCCAAAACAGAGTATCCTTTAGACTTGGAACAATCAGCTTATTCAGTTCCTAAATATCTCATATGCGATGAAATCGAAAACCAACAACCAAGGACACCAGCCTTAGCTCAATTTCAAAGAAGCCAACTTCAAAACTTCAACAAAATGGGTCCCTTTTCACGTCTAACTCAAGCAGAACAGAGAAAGACATGGGGTAACAACTTTTCAAATTTAAAGCTTGATTCCACTTTCTTGAACTTCATTCTTTAATTAATCAGTGATTTAATCTCAAAGTCCTAAATTTTAACCGGTTAAATCTACTTAAAATTGCATGAACAGGGAAGTCGGAGGGGAAGATAGAGTCGAAGAAGTCGCCTCAGCTGGTCGATGGCGTCACGAGCTCGATGTCTGACCTCCGATCACTCCTTCTGACGTACCCGTGCTCCTCTCTCTCTCTCTCTCTTACCTCTTTCATTCTCACATTTTGCATATATTATGAGGAAAGGAAGAGTCGGGATATGAATGTGGAGCGAGACAGGTGGGAGATAAAATGACTTTTTTTTTTGCCCTCTAGCTTTATTTATTCTCTATTTTATCCTTTATTTAATATCTTAATTTTTTCAAAAATTACTAAAAAATAATCTTTAATAGTATATTAGAATTTTCTTCTTCCAATAGCTTCTCTAGCCTAGAAAATAATTTCCCTAAAATTTTCAGAACTAACAATAACTTCTACCTATTTTTCTTAATTTTTTTTCAAGAAAATAAAGCCTTAGAATTTGAGAAAAAATAGCTATTGAATTATTTATTCCTCTATTGTGGAAATAAACTCTTCCAAAATTTTATAGATCCCTAAAATATTTTTAATGATTATTATTTCCTTTACCCTTTTCCCTAAAATTTAACCTTTAAGACTTTTTAATTCCATAAAAAATTATTAGACCTTAACAACCCTTTATAAATTCCTTTTATCAAAATTTGGGATGTTACAGTTTTCTTTATCAAGTTAGAGTTAATCCTTTAATTATCTTGTATATTTTCCAAGTGTAGTGTGTATGTGAACCTTAGGCTTCTTCTAAGTATTTCGACGTCCCATTTGCATTATTTATCCAGGCAAGTTATTGGATCAGAGCTGTTTGTTCCACAATGAGGACACAAAAATTGGTGCAGGTATATCTATTTTTCTAGGCTCCCATCTATCACTAAACCTTTGTCTTCAACTGAAAAACTTGCCGCCAAATCTCCGTGTCCGGCAAAGAAAGTTGTACTACATCCTCTATTGTCCGGTGTTACCAACACCGTGTGGACAGGCGGCGGGATATGAAGCTTGGAAAGACGAAGATATTGTTAAGCTGAACAAAAAATTGTTTAGACATGTTTCAGTGTATGGAAAATAAGGGTAGAAGAAGTGGTAGGGATGAAAATGTTGGTAAGAACAACGCTGCAGAAACATTTATGGAATTTGTGCCTAAACAGAAAGGTCAAGGATTTTCAAGCTGCTTACTTGATGTATCTGATTTTCCTGTGGGTTCTTATAGAATCAAATGGCATAGTTGTTTGTTGGATGCTGCAGGTTCCTACTGGAGCCTCCTCCCTCTGAACATGGGACCTATAATCACTTTACATACATAAATTTATGGAGAAATTATGCATTACTCCCTTGATCTTTAGGTTATATATTCATAATCTCTCTAGTTTTTGGAACTTTACAATAAATCCCCTGAACTTTAACATTTATGCCAATAACTCTTTTACTGGTATTTTTGTTTATTACTGATTTGTACATATTTTAAAGTTAAAGGGGTTAATATGCATATAACTTTACGCTGGAGTGGATTATATTCATACAAAAATATTATTTGAGGAGGTGTATAATTGATGGTTAGGGTTTATCCATCGAGTTAAAAGTTTACGCGAGTTTTTATATGACAAATTATTAATTTATTAATTATTTATGCATTTTCTTGATATCAAATGTGATGAGATCTCCCATGCCAACTCACATTTTGTGTCTTTAAATTAAATAGATTCTTCATGTACCACTGTTTGATCTCGAGTGTTGCACTATATAATTAAAAGCTTAATTTTTACTTATCTTCAACAACCGAAAGGGTGAAACATATAATTATTTTGAGTGTGTTCGATCCCTGGAAAGTACTACTTTATTATGGTTCTAGTTGCGATACTTGGGGAGGCATCATAACTCATGTGTGTCTAGGTTTACGTGTGTAAATAATTTATGAATCACCTTACCTAATATTAGTATCGCCTAAGTAGAAGGGAAACTTTGACTTATCTATAGTTATGAGTGGGTTCAATCCCCTTCAAACAAATTTTGTGAAAAATATTTTCTTGGCCAACAAAAGAAAATTGCTTAGATACTTCTTGATTTTGTCAAAAATATTTTCTGCACCACTACGCCACCATTGGTCATTATTAGTATATAATTTCGTCATTTTTTAATTCAATACTAAATAAATGATTGAAAGTAAAAGAACTTGCTTGTATGCTTCCATTTTCAAAATACGTTTTACACAATGTAAGTCTTGGGCATTTTTACCATAATACTATAAGCAGTAAAAGAATTTATCCAAAATACTACACCGTGAAAAGTATTTACTAAAAACCTATACTCAAAGTCGTTCTCTACTAGATACATTTTAATTTTAAAAGAAGTTATTTATTACCAATACAACTTTAAGGATGTGACAATTTTTTAAATTACAAAAATTAAAAGTTTTTCTCTGACAACACAACTTTAAAAATGGCAGAACAACTTTGAGGATGTGGCTTCACTACACTTGTTACATGGTAATAAAAGTTGACTTTGGAGTTACACTTTAAAAATTCATCGCCTAAAGATTGACTTCTTCGATTTCTTGATTACAATACAATGAACATCCACTTTTTTTGGGGGGTGTTTAGTCTCAGCACTTGTTGAGAGGTGGTGTCTTGAGACTTAATACATTTCACACTATACATGGAGGGTGCACAATAACGTTAGAGGACGTAGCTATACAATTAGATTTTCCATGTGTAGGACTACCAGTCATTGGGAGAACTGACTTTAATTGGCTAGAAATTTGTGAATAGCTTCTAGGTATTAGATGTTATGACTTGAAAATTGAGAGGTGACTGGTATAGAATATAAGAGAACCCAAGTTCCTCTATTAAACCAACTGAACCACCTTATTACCGCTGACCGAACCCATAGGCTAGTAATAACTAACCACTTAAAAAGCTAACTAGTCAAATGGTATGGATAGGCTAAAATCCATAAAGCATGTTATTGAACAATGGGTTCATTCCCCCTCTATAAATAGGCAGGGTGTCACAGCACCTTGATAAACAGGTAGAGCACATCTCTCGACAAACTGGTGGGACAAAAGCTAACCATTAAACTTCAATGAAGGCTATACCATATGGTAGAAATATAAATCTATCATCATTCATTCCTAATGCATAATTCTCAAAATAATCATATTAATAAAAATCTCAATAGTTTGATAAATATCATAAAAGGGTTTTTCTCAATATAATAACTTTCTTCAAATTCCAATATAAAGATATAACAAGTTTATAATTTTAACTTAAACTTTCTAAATTAAACTTTAAGTCCCACAAGACTATTTTGAATAAAAATAATCAAATAAGTTTTCTCAAGTCAATCATATCAATATCAATAGCTTTATATATATATATATATATATATATATCAAATCACTCATAAATATTATATTAGCGCACACAACAAGTATAAAGTAGTTACATCTAGCATAAATATATGAATAATTACCACAAAAGATCTGAAAGGTAAATCTCAGTTTTGGATTAGTTGAACTAAGAGCATATTTGGGAGGAAAATAGATGTAAGATTCTTTGGGAATAGAAAAAAGACTCAGAGAGATGACTAAAAAGAGAGGAGCTACCTCAATGATTAAGTATGAGAAATAACTCAGTGTCTTAGCTCTATTTATAAAGCCATAATAATATTTTAAAATTCAAATCCATATCTAAATCTGAACTCTAATCCTAATATTTTCCTAACTAATAATAACAATCAAATCATAAAACCCTATGATAATAATAGGATAATCCATAAATCATATTTTATTAAAAATAATAAAAATATTAAATCATAATAATTTAATTAGATAATATTTTTAAGTTATTGATAAATAATATTTTTAATTGTACTTAAATATAAGGATAAAAATTGGGATGTTACAAATCTCACGAATATCCGGCATAGTACTACGCTCACGAATATCAGGCAAGCTCGAGTTTAACCCTAGGGTAGCAAGGACTAATAATACTACTGTTAGTAACCAGTGTTCTGTATTCATTCCTCTCCAAAAATATTTTCAAACATGCGTGGGGTCAACTTATCATTTATAAAAATAACAAAATCTTTCAATACTGAAATCTCATAAAAAGTATTCCATAATAAACGACCCCAACATGAAAATTAAAATAAATTCTTAAAAGATTTCTTTCAATTCATGTGCATTAAAACTCTTTTTAAATAATAGGACTTCTCATAAGAATATTTGAAAGTAATAATCATCTTAATATAGAAGTTTACAAAATATCTTTTATAACTTTCTTTGTTCATTCAATATATAATTGATAAATCCATATTTTTATATATTTATTCATATCATTTTAGTGGATTTTTGTCATTATTTTGGTCATTAATTGTATTATTTGTACACTTTGAATTAAAATGCCTTATATTGAATTAGTCTTAATAGAGGCATAATTGTTATATATTTATGATTTCTCCCAAATAATTATTTTTTGAACAAAAAATATTATATTATTATGATTTGTATTTTAGATACGCATGAAAAATCAGAACTTATAAATAATAACAAATGACTATAAATTAAAAAATTTTATATAAAGACCCAATGGGTCAAATCTTGAGATTTGGCCCATTAGGTTTTGTTTTATCAGCTTTTAAAGAAGCCATACGAGGTGCACAGCTAGAGGAGACGCTACCAACACGTGAAAGATGGAGAGCTGTGTAGACGTGGAAAAAGCACGCAGAGGGAGAAGCTTTGGCCGCGAGATCATTTCCACGCACAGCAGCATCACAGAACCTAGCTGTCATCACCCAAGCCAAACCCGACGTCGTCTGCTCACCTGTCTTCCATACCCATTACACCTCTTCCATCATCATCATCATTCCATCTCCATTCATCCACAGTCCCCTCTCCTTTCTGTTCCAGAATAGTGACACCGTAAGCCACGGTGTAGGGATGTTGCTGTTAATGGCAGCGTGAACCTTAAGGGTTATACATGGCTAAGCATCCTAATTATCTAATTCAATGGTAAAAGCACAAGCTTAGGATCTAAAAGGGAATTTTAAGTTACTCTAATTTTTTACCCATTAATTATATTATGATTATTAGGTTTTAGGATAATTTTATAATTATTAAGAAGCTTGATAAAGCATTATTTATATTTATTAAAGATTTTTGTGACTGATTTTACTTAGCATTTAATATTATTCTTTAATTAACTTTAATTTCATTTACTTTGATATGGGTCAGACATTAAATTGAGATTATTGTGAATATTTAGTGATTTTTTAAGGTTGCTTGAATTATTGGATCATTGTGTCTCTTGTTATTTTTAATTTTTTTATGAATTATTGAATTATAATTGATCATTAGTTTTTAATATTTTTAATCATATTTTACTATTCTGGTGGCAGTTAGTAGGTTGTGACTTTAGAAAATATTTTGTAACAATTTGAGGTGAATCAGTTGTTTAATTAAAAGTTTAATTATAATTTTTGATTCATTGTTTAGAACTCTCATATCTTTTGAAGTTATGATTGCCTACATTATTAAATTGGAGGATTATTATTATTGTTAATCACTTGTATTATCATTCTATTCACTATTTATTAATTAATTATTTAAATTAAAAATATCAAAAATATTTTATTTAAATTTATTTTTAATTCATTGCATTTAGTTATTAGTCAATCAAAACAACCTTCATTTTCTAGCGTAGGTTACATTGCATTAGTTACTTAGAAATTTAATTTCAATTTTTGGCTCCTCAAAAAAAAATGACCCAGGGTTGCACTACGCGCAATCCTTGGTTTAAATTTTGAATTAACCCCAAGATGACATATGACGTAAGGTTATTTCAAGCGGCGTCGTTGCTGGTGAGTCAAGAAATTGGTTAAAAAAGGCTTATAATAGCAATTAAAAGTGGTCTTCCATGGCAGTTTTGGGAGCACTGTGAATTCTACCGTTGTTATAAGTGTACATTTTAACGGCGGTTATAAATAAGCTTTAATTGCTTATTTTTTTGCTTTCCTTAGCCTATACCCACCATCAGTCACCTCGGTCACATTCATCAAAAGTATTAGACTAGATTTGTAGAGAAGAAGTCAAAGATCTGGTAAAGAAACTAAAGATCCATAAGCTTCTTCCATTAAAGCTCTTCAATCTCCTTCCAACAACATCCATCTGCCGACACCTACTATTAGCCACTATGGTTAGCCTCACTAAAAATTTAAAAGATCTAGCGAAAAAGTTAAAGATCTAGAGAAAAAAGTTACAGATCTGGCAAAAAGGTTGAAGATCTAGAAAGCTTTTGCTATTAAAGCTCTTCAAGCTCCTAATATATTATAATTTATAAATAACAAATGAAGAATGACCATGGTCAACTTTTGTTATGTGATGTATTATAATTTATAAATAACAAGCAATCGATAAAGCAAGAAAAAATGAGCAAATAAAGAAGTTAAACTGTGACTTATAATTTTTACGATAGATAACAACATAGAACGATATTAACGACTGAGATAGACACTGAAATTGAGGGGAAAATGCTGAAAAATGACATTCGTCAAAATCTGTGGTGATGGAAAAGAGAAATGAGACCACAAATAGCTATAAAAATTGAAATTAAAATTAAAAAAATGTCCACAGTTTTTAAAATTTTGTTAGGACATTTTACAAAAAACCGCTATTAAAAGCCTCACATGAAGACTTTTTATCGCGGTTTAAAAAAAAGGGTTAAAATTCCAACCTGAAGACTTTTTAACTACAGTTTTTATAAAACTGCCATCCCATATGATGACTTTTAACTGTAGTTTTTATAAAAATACAGTTAAAAGTTTTTAAAACTGAACTTATTTACGAAAATGTCATCGACTTTTCTTTTATGGTGAATTTTCTTATAACTGCTATAAAGTAGCGTAGTGATAAGTATTTTTTTAGTAGTGATATCAAGTAGGAGTTATGTCGATCATCCGTTACTAATGTCATTTTTTTGGTAGATTACTAATATCATTTCTCTTACAACTTAACAAATTATAATTATAGATGCCAACTTTTATAATTGAGAAAATTATAAAGATCAAATAAAACAAATAAAAAAATATTTAATTAAAAATGATGAGGAATTAATTTGCACATGTAAGAACAGTAGCTCTTGCACAACTTCAATTTTTTATGTGATCATGAGCAGTCCATCAAACTCCAATTAATTTCGTTTTCTAATTTAATAGTCCGTGACCAATAAATTATTTGATTAATCAGCTTGCTTTGACTTAATTAGACCTAATTCTATCAAAGAATAAATGAATAAAATATTGTAGAGTCATCACTATACTCCCTCCTCTTATCCTACCATCCTAAATCTAAGAGCTTAATAATTAAAATATAAAACTTAAAAAAAGTTAAATAGTTATTTACAAAAATATATATACTTTAAATTACCTCTTTTAATAATTTGTATTGCAAATTATTCCTTGAAAGTCTCTTGGATTAGTTCGACAAACTTGAAATAGCAACCTTTCACAATGTCAAAGTTTAAACCGACAAATAATGTACTAATAATGCATATATATTGTTCATTTTATTTTTTTAAAAAAATTAAGTAAATTATTTATAATATTGATGTAAAAATCGAAAGAGATAGATCGCAGAACTCTCCTGGGGGAAGTGATAAAACCATCCCTTGATATATTTGAATTGATTTTTTTACTTTATTTTATTTTTTATTAACATATATTAACTTTGTATCATCTTAAAGATTAGCACAAATGTAGACGACAACGACAACACTAGTACTCTAAAACTGTTTAGCCAAAAAATGGAATATCTGTTGGAAATATTTTAAATATTGTGAAAGGGTATGTCAAAGAAAGAAATGTCTTTCTGATATAACTCTTCGTTGTGAAAGGGTATGTTAAAGAAAGAAAAGTCTTTCTAAACATAACTCTTCATTATGAAAGGGTATGTTGGAGAAAAAAGAGTCTTTCTAACATAACTCTTCATTGTGAAAGGGTATGTTGGAGAAAGAGGAGTCTTTCTAACATAACTCTTGAATCTAAGGGACATATGTCTAAAAGACATGTCTCGTGGCTTTCCACAATCTATAAAAATGGCTTCTTGATGAAGAAGAAGTATATAGAAAAATACAAAGAAACATATAGACAAAGAGAGAATGATACATCAATATTCTGAGATTATTTTATCTTCCACCAGTTATGTTGCCCTGTATTTTTACAGGAAGAGTTCGCTTAATCCTGGAGAGATCCGCTTCTAAATTTAATGAGGAGTCGCGAAATATCTCTTAAGGACAGTGTCCTCGGACGCGACTCGAACTATAAACTTTATTATTCTACAGATTTTGCCTACAATCTTAAGAGATATTATCTGCAAATTTTAGATTTCAAGATTTGGAATGTTCATACCAGTGAAGGAACCAATGAATGAACGTTGATAAACGTTATTGCCTTCTTCTTCTTCATTTATAGGACTTGAATTACAACAATAACATGATTGGCTCTGCCATGTCTTCAAAAAGAATAGAATATGCAGATTCCTGAATATAATCATCAACTTCCATCAGAACTGCAAGAACGTGTACATCAGTTTGTCCAATACAAAAGGCTAGCCAGTAGAGGTGTGGATGAAGAAACTATTTTGTGTTCTTTACCTTTGGACCTTCGGCGTCAAATTCAAGTCAAGGATCAAATTGGAACCTACAATTATTTCCCATCCGCCAAACTGCATAGAGTTGCTGGGGCTTTTGGTGCTTTCCATATTGACTAAAGGATTCAGGCCAGAGGAATTCGGTTCTCAAAACAAAAATTTTCTGAAGCCGAAGTACAGTTAACGAAGAATCAGAGAAAGAAGGGTCAAGATCACAATGAAAGAGAAAGAGGAAATAAAAGGAAAAAGAAAATCGCAAGAGACGTGATGGCTCCATTCCATGTAACGTCTCTTTTTGTTTTGAGAGCATGTTGAGTACAAGATTGACATAATATAGGCTTAATGGGATAAAGCCTTGATCTATTGAAAGAGTGGCTTGAAGAAGATAATGAAGACTGATGCGCATCCCAATCACTATCGGGGACTTTGTGGTTTGTGTCATTCATTGGAATCGGTATGATTTATTGCTGTCAGTTCTTACTGATTTTCGCTGGTAGGATCTAAACCATAGAGAACAAAACGAACATTGAGAAACACTTGCAATGGAAAACTTGTTTCCAACATTTGGGAGGAAAAATCAGGGGTGTGATTTGGGGTTGGGAGACCAAAAATGAGTAAACTATAACGGTTAAGAAATATAACCATTGGCTAATAGAGTGATTATTTTGTGGGTTTTCTTTTACCATGAAATCTATGGGTTTTAAAGAGAGAATGATAATGGAGTGATTTTCATAATTTGGTTTGTGAAAAATTCTAAATTAATTCAAGGGATTTTATGATAAAATTCTAATTTAATTAGAATTATTATTGAAAAGTTATTGAGATTTTGATATTTAAAAGTGTGGGGGTGTCTAAGATGTGAGATAACTTATAAAATTGATGAATGAAAAATTATATGTATGTTAGCCTCATTTTATAATTATGAAGTATATTATGATCAAATTAAATGGAGGCTTTATTATTTGTTGTTGACACTAAATTTGATTATTATCAAAATTTTATGTGTGGCTTAAAATAAGTTTTATGATGGAAGCATGAAAATTTGATCATTTATCTATTGGAGAGATAAATATGTTAGTTTTCATGATATTATTATTTGTGGATATATATTTATCTTAACATAAATATATATGATGTAGATGACATATTATAATGTTATGCTATTTTAAATTTGAGTTTGAAAGCATGAATTAAATATGTTTTTAGGTGTTAAAATCATAAAGGAATATATCATCTTGAAAAAGTATTTCAAATTTTAGTTTTGAGAACTATAGTATGATTATTCTTTACGATGATAATATAGTATTTGAGGGTGTTATTTGCTCAATTTGTTTATGCACAAATTATGAGAATTTGGTGCGTTAGAATTAATTCTTGTGATATAGTATATACTATGTGGAGGATTGAGCATACAAGTATAAAAATTCTATCTCATGAGGAGAATGAAATATTTGAGGGGTACCATAATTATTGGTATTATGTATGGTGAAATCCCGTTGTATTAAAATATACGGATGATAAGTGATGATTAATCCTGAGTTTATTACTCTGTAGATTGAGCAAATATAATCACTATCCAAGCAGTGAATATTAGGATGTTCTAATAAGGTTATTGAAATACCTTAAGGCACCATGAATTATTGTATAAGTTATAGTAGATTTGCCATTGTATTAGAAGAATACAGTGATGTGAACTGGATTTTAGATTCAGAAGAGTTAAAATCTACTAGTGGTTATGTGTTTATTCTTGGTGGTAGTAAAGTCTCATGGAAATCATCCAAGCAAACAATTCTAACTAAAAAGGATTATGAATTTACTGCTTTGGAATTGGTTGGTACTGAGACTAAGTGGTTGAAAACATTTTAACAATTATTTTGATGTAAAACCAACACCTAGTGTTGATGAGATGTGTTTGCCAAATGGCAATTACCTTTGTTGAGATAACAAAGATGTTCAACACTTAATGTAAAACCAACACCTAGTGTTGATGATATGTGTTTGCCAAATGGCAATTACCTTTGTTGAGAGAACAAAGATGTGCAACACTTAATGTTGATGAATTGTGTTTGCCAAATGGCAATAACCTTTGTTAATGATAACAAAGATGTATTACTCTTAGTGTTGAATTGTGTTTGCCAAATGGCAATAACCTTTGTTAAGAAGAACAAAGATGAGCAATACTTATTGTTGATGTGTTATAATTGCAAAATGGCAATAAACATTGTTAAGAGAACAATGGTTCAATTGTTTGAGATACTATGAGAATAAGCATGTTTAAAATAGTGGAGTTATCTCAATCGATTTTGGTGAGGTCAAAAATAGACCTATCGAATCCGTTAACAAAACCCTAGGAAGAAAACAATTAAATTGTTGAGACATCGAGGGGAATAGGACTAAAGCCAGTTGATAATGACAGCGATGGCAACCCAACCTTTGTGATTGGTGATCCCATGAAGAAGGTTCAATGGGTAAGAACAAGTCATTTGTTAGTTCTGCTAGCACCAAATATTATTACTGGTCCTTTTCCTGTGGTGTACGAAAAAGTGCTAGATTGCATAGAGGAGGGTGAGCAAAGCTCTTAATGATTTTAAATCCTACGGGATGGTGTATTATGTGCAAGATACACTTAAAGAAATCACCTATACGAATGAGGGATGTGAGCCGCTCCTATGAGATCATGGCGAAATCTCTAGAGCATTCGTTAAAAACAGGACACGCGCATGGCTGCCTAAAGCGCAAAACCGCGAGGTAAACAGTGGAAATGTGGGGATATAATCTGGCTGTTAGTACCTATGGTATACACCCAAGAAATGCTGGTTCATAGTCCATAGGACCACTGGCATCTCTGTGTACCAAGTATTATCAGTCTAGGTCTGGTTCATAGTCCAAAGGACCACTGGATACAATGATTATGTCCATTTGTGTAACTCAGTTAATAATGTTTCTTTGACACATGTGGGGGATTGTTGGAAATATTTTAAATATTGTGAAAGGGTGTGTCAAAGAAAGAAATGTCTTTCTGATATAACTCTTCATTGTGAAAGGGTATGTTAAAGAAAGAAAAGTCTTTCTAAACATAACTCTTCATTATGAAAGGGTATGTTGGAGAAAAAAGAGTCTTTCTAACATAACTCTTCATTGTGAAAGGGTATGTTGGAGAAAGAAGAGTCTTTCTAACATAACTCTTGAATCTAAGGGACATATGTCTAAAAGACATGTCTCGTGGCTTTCCACAATATATAAAAAGGGCTTCTTGATGAAGAAGTATATAGAAAAATACAAAGAAACATATAGACAAAGAGAGAATGATAAATCAATCTTCTGAAATTACTTTATCTTCCACCAGTTATGTTGCCCTGTATTTTTACAGGAAGAGTTCGCTTAATCCTGGAGAGATCCGCTTCTAAATTTAATGAGGAGTCACGAAATATCTCTTAAAGACAGTGTCCTCGGACGCGACTCGAACTATAAACTTTATTATTCTACAGATTTTGCCTACAATATCTTAAACCCGAAGAATTGTTTTGCACAAACGTGTACTTGTGAAATCATTTTCAATGACCGCGGATTTACTTTTATTTAATTTATTGCAATCTCCTCTCACCAACCACCTCAATAGAAAATACAGAAAAAGACTCTAAAATAAAAATAATAAATTTTAAGTCACTTATGTTATAACAATACAAAGTCCTGTTTTGACGTATTTTTCTATCATTTTTTTACTTCAATTGTATAGCTTTTTTTTTCTGTAGAATCTAGATAATATCTCACAATTGATATCTAGATATTAATTATCCCAAAGCGTAGAGATCACTAAAGTTGATTTTATCTTTCTTAAAAAAAAAGCCTTTTCTATACACTATAATTCGAACCCAGAATATGATATTTAAGAGATTTTGTTATTTATCAATTATGCCAGGCTTTATGGTATCTGCTGTCTCGTAATTATTTGTTGGGAGAAAGGAAAAAGGCTCACATGGTGACAGTTTTTTTCTTAAAAATTCAAAAGATGCATGATTTTGGTTCTCCTTCAATCTAAAGCCTCAAAAGAGATATTACACAAAAAAATGTATTTAGCATTTAATTCAATAGTATATATAAAATTTATTTACGTCTTATTTCTTTGCCTCGTCTCTTCTCATTATCAGTATAACTTGCATTTATAACATTACTAAGATGAAAAATAGAATCATATAGGTAGCCTTTGACAAGAAAATTTCTAATTTGTTAATTTTTTTTCATAAAAAAATAATAATACAAAAAATAAAATTTAAAAAGTGCAAAAACTTATACATGTAAAATTAATTATTCAAACTTTACAGTTTACATCATTTAGAATATTACCAAATGCAGGTATTAGAATATTTGTGAACTTTAGGCAAAATTAAAGTTTTCACATGTCAAACGTCTTTAATAAAACAAACAACAATAATTAGAAAGTAAAGAAGAATCAATTTCCTTAAAGGTAAATGAATCCGTGCTCAACAGGCTGGACTCGTGTATGGATGCATCTTAAACTTTCTGTATCTTTTGAAACATTAGTTATTTTCCCACTCATTTTCTTTGTTGTTCACTTAGTAGGCTTTTATTCCTTCCTCTTTTCGAAACAAGGCCTTATTTATTGTGATAGTCATCACGTAGGAGGCATTCTTATTGTTTTATAAACTAATCATGATGCATCGCTTCAGTCGAGAGAATTACTACCCCTCCACATAGCATATCATAAATGCTACATCTCTTAATTTAATCTTAAATGTAAAAGTTAGTAGATAAATTTGTCTCTAAACATTTCTTTATTGTTAAATTAATTAGTAGCCAATCTTTTCAATCAAATGCCTCAGGAGAAATTATTACTCCCTTCAATCTTTTAATGCCTTTTGGATCATCAGTCCATTCATCCATCCCATTCTTGATGGCCTCAATTTTGTTTTTTTTCGTCTTCTTCCGTTGGCTTTTGCATAAAAGTATTTCTTATTTTTATCTCCCAACGAAAACCAATTGCACTCCGCCTTTTGGGCCCTAAGAAAGATCCTCTTGTATAATAACTTCCTCAAGTTCTAACCAAAGAGATCTCTAAGTTCATTGAGCGATGGAGAAGGGAAATTTCATAGAAGGAGTAGTTTTTATTATGAATAACTAACTTAAATAATTTTTTTAGTATATATAAATTAGTTATTTAATTTTTATGTATATATTTAGGATGGGAGAGACTATTATTGAAATAAAAAATGAATGGTAGGGAAAGGAAGATGTAGACCTTTTCTAATGTCATTTCCAATGATCACATGATGAATCGAAGTATTTCTCTCTTTGGCATATGAAAACTTAATTTCACAATCAATCCCACAGTATGACAACTCAGGAAACATGTCTAGATGTTTGCGGTATCTACAAAAGAATGAATCACAATACTAACTAATTCTAATGACCTTCATCTAATGTCACAATGATAGATATACAAGGTAAGAGAGCAAAGAGAGGCTCTTACTGCATATTTCAAATTTTTGTTAAAATTGATCACATGTAAGCACACAAGATGTTCGCTAAAATGGAGGTGATGATAAATCGGTATTCTTGGAATAATATGCTTTCTGGTGATGAAGCTTTGGGGTTTTATATACAGTTGAGAAGAATATGAACTTTCTAAGCAGATCCATGTGCTGGTTTTATGGCGTGTTTTGATTAGCACGTGGTGGCAGGAGTTGCTTTTATTTCGTCTAATTTTTGAAAACTCAAGTTGTGATAAAAATCACATAGTATAATGTAATAGGATAATACAAACTTTGTTCCCTTAAATTTGTCATTATTGTGGTTTTAATCGCTTAACTTTTAAACAATAGATTTTAGTCCCTAGAGTTTATTTCCATCTAAAATATTGATTCCTATAACTTAATAAAAACATATAGTTTAAAATTTGAGAGAATAAAGTTTATATTAACCCTAATGTAATTTATGTTTAATTTGGATAGATTTATATAAAAAAATTAATTTGATAAACCGAAACTTGTTTGGATCATATAATTAAAGAGAACTATTAAAGTTAAAAGAAAAAAAATAAAGAGTTAATGTGTTATTAGAAACAAAATTATAAATACTAAAAAAACACTCAGATATATTATTTAATGTGACTACATATTGAATACTATTTTATTTTCTTGCAGAGCTTAATTGAAGATTAATGCTGGATGTCAATTGGGCTTGTAGTGGACTTTCATCATTAAATTTTATTAGTTAATTTCTTTTCATGGAGCCTCAGATAGCTTCCCATCAGTTGGGCTCCTCATTGATTTATCAACCGCCAACGCAAATGACAAGACTGCCCCTCCTTGACCGTATAATTACGAGTTCATCACGTTCAAGGACCTTGGACCCCAACTTCCATGGAGGAGGCATCTCAGTCCTCAACTCTTTCAGAATCCGCATTGACAACTACTACATCACCCACTTCACCACCAACGGAATCATCGTCCAAGACGGCCACGAAATCTACATCATAAACTCCTTCATCGGCCAACACTTCACCACCGGCGGTGACAAAGGCAAAAGGAACTTCTACGGCACCGGAATCAACTCCAGGGCAACGACAACTCCGTTACCGAAGTCATCATCTTCTCCGCCGCCATAGGAATATTGGTCTCCGGTCAGGCCAACATAATCTCAGGTGTACATGGCTATAACAAAGCCACCGGCTTCGGAGGCGCCGGGATTTATCTCAAACTCGCTGGGCTGACACAAATTAGGGTTTTGAACTCTTACATGGATTTCACCAGTATTGTTGCAGAAGACGCTGTTCAGCTTCATATTTCTGGTACTTTCCTCCTAGGAGAGGCCAATGTTGTCCTGAAATCGGTCAAAGGAGTTGTGAAAGGAGTAAGCATCGTTGACAATATCGTTTCTGGGAATAACAGTGGGTCGAAATCGTTCATCTAGATGTATCAAGTGGTAATAGTTTCAAGCAAGTTGACGAGGTTGTGGTGGATCGGAACGCTGTGGTGGGAATGAAGTTGAAGACCACAGTGGCGAAGACGACGGTGCAAGGGAATAATAATGGAACTTCATTAATGACGGATTTTAATTATGTTTTCATTAATGACGGATTTTAATTATGTTTTGCTTTTCCCTAACCTTAAAAAACGTGCAGTATATTGAGCTTCGAAGGTGACACATTTCCAAGTTATGTTATGAGGAATGTGTCTCATAATCGAGTCGCGATTCAAACAAGTGAAGCAGTGCCTGCAGCAAGTTAATTAGTTGCCTTTTCTATATGAATATAATTAATGTAAGTTGTTTAAGGTTCTAGATTTAATGCATGCTTTTTGTGATATAATATTTTTATGAAAAATTAATTCATCAGTGTTTATAATTTCATCTTATTTTTAATCATATCTTTTATATATAATTTTTTTTATTAGCGTCTTACAGTTTCCTCCATTAGACTTTAGTTCCTATATATATAATAAGAGTTGATATTGACATTGGTTAAGTGAAATATAAGTTGCAACAAAATACAAAATAAAATAATTTTAAAACTATGATGATGAAATAATATTTATTTATTATCAACATAAAAAAAATATTATACTCATAACCGTCTCCTTACATTTTTATATGATATATAATATGGTTGATGTTTATTTTATTTAGATCCATAAAATCCAAGTGTATATTAACACTACAAAAAAATTGACTTTCAGCGGCGACTTGCACAAAAGTCGCCGCTAAACACCTTTAGCGACGACTTTTTGTCGCCGCTAAGTCGCCGCCTATGAGACTGTCGCTTATAAGCATTAGCGGCGACAATTGAAAATCGCCGCTGAATGTCAACAATCAGCAGCGACATTAAGTCGCCGCTGAAAGTACAACAAAAAGCAGTAAAACAATGTCGCCACCAAAGGTAGAGTAAAGGCGGCGACAAATATCGCCGCTGAAAGTAGAATCTGTGGCAACATAATTGTCGCCGCCTAATGTGGAATCAGCGGCGACAATTGTCGCCGCTGAAAGTGAATAATTATTTTTATTTTTTTCCCTAAATTTTTAAATGAAAACCTATAATAGGCTTATAAATATATAAATAAAATAATAAATAACTAAATGAACTAAAATTTAATAATATTAATGAATAATTCACATAATCCTTTAAAATATGAGAATACATCATTTACTAAGATAAATTTAAAAATAAAATAAAAATGTTGATCATAATCTTTCAACAATTGAACTCCAATCATTTGAAGGGGCTTTTTTAGCTTCAACTTTATTGTCCTTTACTCTGACTATATCTTGGTTGTCTGTTGGTTCGGCTTCTTCAAACTATTCTGTTTCCTCCTCCTCCTGAAAATCCAATTATAATAATTATTATAACATACTTTTATAATTCTGTATCCCAAATATTTTCATTTATGGAAATAGAACATTTATCTACTTAAGCTTCTTTTCTTTCTACCATGAAATATGCACTCACAATTAATGACCAAAAGTTTATGCTATATAACCAAAAAATAAATTGTCAAGCTAAAATTCTGATTACAATTAGGACAATGGTTATCTATAATTTTGTCTTGGAGTTTCACCGAAAAGAAAACCCAGTAAAAAATATGTAATTTCAAAGTGGGATGATCAACATTTCCTTGTAGCCAAGAAAGAAAATCAATAGATTGCCCTTCTATTTTTTTTAAACTAAATTTGCTATATGCTGAATCACCCTGTATTAGAAGCTAACATGCCATTAAACCTCATATTAGCAAGTTAAAGAGGAATTAAAACAGAGGAGGGGATAGAGTAGAAGCTCATTTTTCTTTTATCTTTCTTGTGAACCAATGGAAGCTCTCTTTCCCATTGAATAGAATGTGAAGGTCCCCATGCTTCAGTTACCGGCTAGAGTTGCTAAACTGCTTCGATTAGAGTCATTCTGAAAGCCATGGATACCTACAGCGACATGTCACCTCCTATTTCGCTCATAACTTTCTCCACCTTAAATATCCAATAGAATGATTCATTTAAGTTTCCAATCCAATGCTAACAAGCCCCTATTATGTTGCATATATTGTTAAAAATCCAAGACTAGGCAAACGGCAGTAACTGGCCTTTATATTCTGGAAGATTATAAAGATTGGATGGAAAAGGAAGAAATCAATCAATCATGGCAAGCAGTATCTTGACATACCAATAAGTCTCCTGTTCATAATCAGCCACATGGGTAACTTTCAATTACTACTAGGATAAATAAGGAATATAGGTAACAAATACATTCAATGCAAATATAATTTAAGCATTAAGAAACATAATTGCAATCAAACTGTAATTGAAAAACAATGTTTGAATTTTTTTGAATGATTGAAATCGAGATTCATTTGTGATGCTTACTAGAGATGTGTGTATGATGGAACTGTAGGGATCAAATCTTAGGATGACCACTTTTTATTTGCCTTTTTTTGGATGGCGAAGTGGTGACAACGCAGATCCTGAAGAATTCCCATTGACCAAGAAAGAAGGAGTTCTCCAGTATTATGCTTAGCAATCTTAAAAGAAGAAATAAACTGGGAGAGACCAAAGAGAACAGAGGCAGAACAAGTTAGCGGTCGAAAAAAGATGGAATGAACTGGGAATGAAAAACTCTAACCCAGTCATGAGGAGATGAAGCAAAAACCTTGGAAAGTGCTGTCCTCCAAAGAAGATACATGTATCTAGTTTAGAGTCAAAAGACTACTGAAGCAGAATCTGGTTCATTCTGATCAAGTTTGGTACATCATTTAGCAATTTGTGCAATTATTTAACTGAACTGGTGCTCTTGCCAATTCTCCCTTGAGAATTCCAGTTTTGCCTTGATGATACGTATTACCAGCAAGTCCAAAAACTTCCAAATATGAACAACTATTAAAATTTAACAAATCTAGAAATACTTGAAAGGAACCTTGGAAGGAAGAGTCTTCCATGTACTTCTGCAAGAAAAGAAAGAAGTAAATAAATTAGTAGAGTACCGTTGTCTATGGTAGAACAAATATACGTGGAGAATATGTAGTTCAAAAGCATTCTCTTTTCAGCGCTGGGATCAACACAACTACAAAAGTAATAATAAGTTTTGCCTGTATCATAACTTTCACGGTAAAAATTCAAGACGTGTACCACAATTTGGGAATTGAGATCAATCTCCTTGGAAACTGTTTGTTGAGCTGCAACACATAACTTTAATCAAATAAAATTGATTGTGGTGGGAAATCAGAACCAATATTGATTTTACCGAAGAAATAGTGTACCCTTGTTGATCTCACAGCAATCCATTAGCAATGAGGCGAAACTAGGAGGCAAGGCAGGATAGGCATCAATATATATTCTCAACAGATACTTTACATAGTTCGCGATTAACATACATAACTTCTAGAAAGAAGAGGAAAAGGAAATAAAATACAAGTCAAGAACTACGGATATTCATCAAAGCGTATCGAATTAAGGAGAGATATGAAAATTAATGCATTAACATTGTTGACAGTCCAAACTTTATAGCCTGATTTGTTGGTATTTCAATGAAAGCAGTCCAATTATATAACATTGCAACTTAGATAAATGCAAAAATTATCAGCAACTTGCAGCACGTTCATATTTCTATTGACAAGGAACATCATCTCAATCTCAGTCTTATGAAGTATCAATACGTGAACAGGGAAGGGAAGGGAGGAAAGGGAAGTCGGAGAGGAAAGGGAAGTCGGAGACTTGCTACAGTAGAAGTGATAAGTTCTGACAGCGATGGGGCAACAGATCTAAACAGAAAAAATATAGATAAAAGCTTTCCTGATGGCACAAATATGAGCTTAAAGAGGAAAGAAGAACAATAGCTGATGGACCACGGAACATTTACTCATTTTGTCTCCTTCATCGCTACACACACACACTTACAGAATGGAGGGAAAGAGCTCAAAGCATCAGCGGACAAAGATCGAGAACTCACATCAGTAGTCGATGGGGTAGACATAACTCACATCAGTAGGGGATTCTTGTCCAAGATCGAGAAGCTTCTCCTCAGATATTTCTCTCAGTGAAAAAGCGAAGACAAAAAAGCGAAAAAATGAGAAGAGAAGAAGAGAAGAGTAAAGTGATGAGAGCAAAGCGAACAGCGAAAATAAATTGATCTTTAGCGGCGACCAAAAAAGTCGCCGCTAAAAGCCCTTCCAGCGGCGACCAAAAAAGTCGCCGCTAAAAGCCCTTCCAGCGGCGACCAAAAAAGTCGCCGCTAAAAGTCCTTTCAGCGGCGACAAAAAAGTCGCCGCTGAAAGTCTTCTTTTTACCAAATAATTTTTAAGAAATAATCCACTTAATAAAATAATGATATATTTTCCCTAATAGCTTCTTTCACTTATTAGATAATTTTTTTAATATTTTCTGGGCAAATGATAACTTCTAACTATTTTTTTTAAGTTTTCTAAAAAAATAGGTATGTAATTCTCAAAAAATAACTATTAAATTATTTGGGTCTTTTTGGGGAAATAAACTCTTTCATAATTTTCTAAGCCCTCAAAATACTCATTTTATGATTTTTTTCCTTCATTTTTCTTAACTCTAAAATATTTTTAATGATTATTCTTTCCTAAAATGCAGTAACAGATGTCATATGTAATAGTAACTAAGAATGTATATATGTATATATTTTATATCATTTCTTTCTTCTTATCTCTCTTTCACACACACATCTCCCTATCTATTTTCTCCCCCACATTATTTCTAACACACATATCTAACTCTTACACTCATTGACACACATTCATAATATCTCTCTTATGCACATACCCCTGCTTCATCTCATTCTTTCAAATACATCATATTATCATCTGTATAATCTTTCATTATTATAATAACATGTGAAATTTTTTTATTTATTATTTAAACATGACATCATTCAATAATTTAATTATATATATTAGTAGTTGCTTAAAACTTATAAAAGAGTAAAAAAATTGTATGAAGACTTTTAGCGGCGACATTTGTCGCCACTGAAGGTGAGAAAAGTCGTCGCTGAAACATACTTTCTGCGGCGACAAAAATCTGTCGCCGCAGAAAGTCTTACTTTTAGCGACGACTGCTTTTGTCGCCGCTGAAAAGTGTAGCCAAAATTTTTTAATCATTGACATTTAGCAGCGATAAAATGCAGTCGCCGCTGAAAGTCTTACTTCTAGCGGCGACAATCATAGTCGCCGCTGAAAATCAACTTTTAGCGGCGACTTTTTTTGTCGCCGCTAAAAAGTTGTCGCCAAAAGTCTATTCTTTTGTAGTGTAAGTAAGAGCCATATAATTAGTTACTAATATTATTTCTCTTACAAATTAACAAATTATAAATGTAGAGACTAATATTTATAATTGAGAAAGCCATAAAGATCCAATAACTTCTTCCAGTTGTTGGAAAGTCGTTTTGGTATATCTTATATTCTTTTATATGAAATCAAATGTCTATGGGGTATTTTTTTTTTTTTTTGGAATTGTATTAGGTGGATTAGTTCGACAAATTTGAAATAGCAAACACACACACACACACACACACATCTATTATTCAATTTATTTTTAATAAAATTTAAGTAAATTATTTCTAATATTGATGTAAAAATAAAAAGAGATAGCTCCTGTGGTAAGTGATAAAACCATCCCTTGATATATTTGAATTGAATTTGTTTTATTTAATTATATTGTTTATTAATATATATTCCTTCTGTTAATTATGACTAAATATAATTCTTCAAGATAAATTTATATTATATATTATTTAATCTATCTAAATTAATTAACTAACTGTTATATTAATTATAATTAATTTATTTAATCTATTTAAAAATTAACTAATTAACTTTTATATTAAGTAACGTAATTACTTTGAGTCCTTTTAAAAGATTAGTACAAATGTAGACAAGTCAACAACAACACTAATACTCTTAAACTGTTTGGCCAAAAAACAAATATGTTAAACATGAAGTAATGTTTTGAACGAGTGTCCTTGGGAAATCATTTTCAATGACAACGGATTTGCAATTTCTGCCAATAACTTGTTCTTTTATATCCAATTTTTCTTCACTTTATATGCCAAAACAAAAAATGAGGAAGAGCATGCATGAATGCTGATACAGGACTTTGAAATTCAAAATGAATATGATCTTAGATAATATTTTTTATTGTGAAGAATTTTTACCTTTTCAATTATTAAGGCTAATAAAGTCAAATTTAGGAAAATTTAGACTAACTTTGCACCTATAACATTACTTAGATGAAAAAGAAAATCATATAGGCGGCCTTAGACACGTAAAATTCTAATTTGTTAAGAATTTTAAAAAATTAATAATAAGAAGAAATTAAATTTGAAATATAAGTGCAAAATACTATACATGGAAAATAAATTATATATACTTTACATCATTTAGAATATTTTCAAATTAACACATATATTATAATATTTTATACTTTGGGCAAAATTGAAGTTTTCACATGTCAAACATCTTTACCAAAACAAACAACAATAGTAATTAGAAAGGGAAGAAGCAGAATCACTTTCCTTAAAGGCAAATCAACCCGTGTTCAACAGACTGGATTCATGTGCATGGATGCATCTTAAACTTTCTATGGCTTTTGAAGCATTAATTATTTCCCCACTCATTTTTCTTTGTTGTTAAGCTTATTAGGCTTTTATTTTTATAATGCATTTTAATTTGTTTCCTTCCTCTTTTTCTTATCTGTGTAAACCAATTAATTTCTTTGGTGATGCTCATAATTAAGTTTCTTAGTATGGGATTGGATTCCCACCAAATTGAAAAACGTGACAATGCAATTTAGCTAAACAAGCAATATTTATTTTGATAGTCGTCATGTTGAAGAAATTCATTATGCTTTTTTAATACACGGATAATTTGTTTATATGAGTTGGATATCGATTTCAGTAGAGATAAATTTTTTTATGCATAAAAATTATATTTTATTACTAATTTCACAACTAAGATGTACCACTCCAATCTATATAATAAGTCTATTTAAACTAATTCTCATAAATAAAAAATAACAATTAAAAGTATTAAATATGTTTAAATTGATAAATTTTTTAAAATTTTTTCTTATTAAAATTCTCTCTCTTTACATTAAAAAATCATTTTCACCCTCCATCTTTTCTCTTTTTCTCTTTTAAATAGGAATTAAATAGAAGTAAAATTGAAAAAAATTATTAATAACCTTATAAGAGATTTATATTTAAGATCAAAGCTTTCTTTTAGAAAGAAATTATAAAAAATATTAGATCGATATTCTTTAATAAAGTAAATTACTACCACCTCCACCTAAAATTATCAATCACTTTTAACTAATTTAAACTTCCTAAAAATGTTTAGGTACATAGTTAAAAAATAAACATTCTTTATATGTCTACCTTTATTTAATAGTGTCTTAATTATGAATGACACAATGATAATTTCTTAATTTATATAATTTTGAGGACACTCTTGCAAAATGAGATAAATCAATCACTTCTCAAAAACTAAAAAAATGTCTTATATTTTTAAATATCACACTTCATTAAAACTGTCCTATAATTTTAAACCAAGGGAGTACTATATTTTTGTTGTAAATATTGCATGTATGTGTTGATGGCCATAACATTTAGCTATTGAGATTCTTCTTAAGATTTCTTCTTCTCTTAATGTCATAAACTCAACCTTCTAATAAATAACTTGAGAGGAGTTTCTTATTATAAATGTTATTATATTCATCTTTATTCCTTTGTAACATTAGATTTAGAGTTTAATAATTTAGAGCCTATAAATAGAAGTGATGCAAAAAAGTATGTGTACAAGAGAATATACAAGTGAATGAAGAATACTTCCTTGCCTCCTTTCTTAATCTTATCTTGTTATTTCTCCTCCTCTCTAATTTCTTTATTTTTCTCTAATTTTTGTAACATATTATTAGCACGATTTCGCTTTGAAAATTTGAGGTGAGCTTTTTATAGATTAATGTGTTCTTATGGTATATAACAATATTCTATATTAGCTCTCCTTTATTCAATTATCCCCTTACCCAATTATCATATGTCATTTTAATTTTCTATACATTTTCTATATTTATTATATTATTTGTCTCATATTATGCTATTTTCTGTTTGTTCTCTAAGTTATTTTACCTTTGTATTTTCATATTATCTATTGTTCCATATTATTTTTATTATTTTTGTCTCATATTATCTATTGTTCTCTCCTTTATTCAATTATCCCAAATTTGTTATTTTTCTTTTGTTATCTACTTTTACATTACTTTTTTCTACTGTTTATTATTATGTTCACCACACTATACTGACATATATAATTTATGTTGTTTGTGTATATCTATCAATATTGTTTATATTGTTTTTATATTATGTTGTTTCATATATATCATAAACTTATATATATATATATATATATATATATATATGATTATGGGATTGAATTTATTTAATTTACTTTCTCTAGTATTATTCTTATCCTAGTTTAAATTGTTGCATGTATTTATATTTATTTATATTGCTAATTACCCTCAATATTTATTGATTTGTATTTTAATTGATTTATTTATCTATTCTATATCTTGTCTCTCTCTTCATAGATATAATTTTATATTATTAAATGGCCAGAAGTCATAATATTTTTTTTATTTTTTATTTAGATGGCATTAAGCCACTATAAATAATTATTCCTTGACAAAAGACCATCTTGTGATTTTAATAATTGGCAAGGTAAAAAAAAATATTATGACAATTTGATGATCTAATGAATTATATAAGAACCCTGAAGGTTAATGATTCATACATCAAATCACACAAGATGAATTTATAGCTTTGAAAGATTTTTATTATGGTTTTGAAGACTATAGTAGCTCATAGAGAATCATGTTATCAAAAGGGTGATAATCTTGAAGACTGATTAACATATTCAATTTTGAGAAATTGCCAATATGTTATTGAAAGCACATAACATATCTTTAAGAGTGAAAATAAGCATGATAACATTAAATTGGACAAATTGACAATTGAAAGTCGATAATATTTGTCTTGGTTATGAAAAAATTGTCTTGTCATACTTGTTGAAATAAAAATGCTCATTAGAATTATGAACAAATATTACAATATGACCAGCAAATGTTACAATACGGCCATAAATTATATAGGCAAATATGTATCCATTGATTGAAAGTAAATGTAAAAAATTAGTTGTGTAGCCAAAAGTACCATGAGATATTATAAAAAATATCAAAAGTAATCATAATGTCTAAAGCAATAAGTTGGTGAGAAAGATTTCTAAAGTTATTGTAAAGCCTAAAGAAATAATCATGAGTATCCTATATGATGTTGAATTTTTATTTAGTAAGAGAAATTATTATATGTATGTGATATTATGATATTGATGAGAATTTCAAGAGTTCTATGAAAGCAAATAGACCAAAAACTAGTTATTGGTCATATTGTGGTATTAATATATTATAGTATTTGTGTGTAAATTAAAGGAATGATATATATTATACATATTTTGTTCATTTATCCTAATAATATTATTCAATACTAGTTTGAATTTATTGATGATAAATTTTATTACAAGTTTTTGAATTTTTTGGTTTAACTAATTTCTTGTTAAGAAAGAAAAATTAAGCGTTCATACAATGTGTAAGAATTTGTCCATATGACATATTAAAATGTTGCAAATAATATTGAAAAGTTTATAATAGTTTGTTCATATATATATATTTATAGATTTGTTATTATTCTTCTATTCTAACTTTAAGAGAGGTATACTGAACTTTTATTTTTGAAATGATAAACTATTAGGCATATATATTGAAATTAAATTAGTTTTGTTATGACATTGGAGGGGGAAAAAGAAAAATAATATGTTTATTTTATATTTAAATAATAATTTATTTAAGTTTACGAGAAGATTCATTATAAATAGTTGATAGTGATCTGATTTGTTGACAATTTTTTTTTTAATGTGTAAGTCAATTTATTATTTTATGGATAATAAAATTTATGAATGATATTCTTAAGAGTTATTATCTGCTAACTTTAATATTTAAATTCTAAAAATTATCTATGACAAGTAGCATATTGTGAATTCTATAAGATATAGTTGATCTTGGTGTAACAATTATTCATGGAGGGATTTTGGATGAATTATCATTAGTTGAATGTAATTTTTACACTCTTTATATGATAATTAATGTTATGATTGATACAAAAATAAAAAAAATGAGTAATGGAATTTATGAATACTAAAATAATTAGGATAATTTGAAAAAACTATGAATATCATAATCATTTATTATTTTGTATAATAATATTGATAATATGTTGGATCTTATTTTTTTTCATCTCACTCTACCTTTTTATAATACTTTGAATATGTTGAAGAATGTTATCAATGAGTAATAAAATTATATTGTAATAGCTCTGAAAAATTGGCATATATAAAATCAAGTTAAAACCGAATATATATATTATTCATTTAGAAAATGTCAATGAGGAGCCATTAGCTGAGTGGTCAAGTGGCGGAGGAGTGGCTTCGGGGAACCATGTTCGACTCTCGGGAGCTGCAGAAGATGAGGTTTTAATTTGTTTTTCAGCATGTAAAATTACAGAAACACCCCTATCCCCTTTTCTGCAGAAACCCTACCCCTTATCCATTTTCTCTGAATCCTCGGCGACGTAGATGAAGAGCAGTGGGAGCGCAGGGAAGGAAACTTCACGCCAGCGACGCCGTGTGACAGACGTTGCTTCTGTCAGTCGCTCTGGCCGTGCTGTCACCACTGGAGCCGTCGCCTCACTTACAGTTTCTGGCTGTCCGACAAATGGAGTGAGAGAGGGGGAAATGCAGCTGGGAGTCGCTGGAGAAGGAGTGTTCATCCGTTACCATGAAATCGCTTTGCCGGTAGTCTTTTGCCAATTGTGGTGCCGTCAACGAGCACCATTACAGTCGCTGCCGTGCCGAGTGCATTCAAGGTACTGTAGCAAGCCCAGATTCTCAACCTCCTTCTTCCTGTCGTCGTCGCTGTGCACGACGTTGCTGTGGTCAATCGTTGCCGTCCTGTTTCCTCCGTCATTACTGTAGAAATCTCAGAGCTTTGAAGTTCTTCACTGTTGCCGTTGCTGAGTGTCGCTATATGAATGAATGAGGTAAGCTTCTTCGATGTCCCTCCATTTTTGCTTTCTGCGGTCTGTGTTGTTTCAGTAGGCTATGGTAGCCATTTGAATTATGAACATAAAGAAAAGGGAAGGAGAAAGAATGAGTGGCCGCTGCTGTCTCGATGTACATGCAAATCTAATGTTGGTTAATTTTGTTCATTCTTTGTTGCTGAGGGGGGAGCTACGATTGATCCGTTGAATTAGAGGTTGAGTGTGTGTGATGCCGTGAGGAAAGGTCTTTGGACAGTATAGCTATATGTGGATGTGTGTATGTGTATTGTGTGTTGGATTGCTCTGTTTTGGGAGGAAATGCTGATAATTGGAATGGTTAAGCTTACTACGGTGGGTATGTGTGGTCTCTGTTATGGGACAGAAGGAGGTTGGAATTATACGTTGCTGTTGTGGGGGAGTTTTTGAACTGCAAGTGTGTATATGTATATGTATTGTCACTGCTGTGAGCATTCTCTAACATAGCCATTGAAGTCTTCTTCTTCTGCTACATTTTTGGGTGAAAATGTATTATTATCTGCTTAACTTTTCTTGGGTCCTTATTATCTCTTCTAGTAAGGGTAGACTCAAATCTTTTCTTTTTATTCTTCATTGCAATGTCGCAATATATATAATGTTTGTGTTGGAGAAATGAATTGGATTTGGGTGTTTGAAGAAAGAAAAAAAATTTATATGGTTAGTGAATATTATTTGAGGTCGTGTGGAAGATAGATAGGGTGTTTGGTTATTGTTTGAAAAGAAGCTTTGCGCTTTGAAGCTTAATATTATAGTTGGGATAGCTTGTACATAGTAACTATTTATTAAAAGGTCCCAAGGAAGACTAAATATTGGTGTGTTTGATAGTTAATGGTGGTAATTGAAGTTTTGTTTTATTTTATAAACATTTAAATTCTATGTTATTATAGGGATGAGAAATTAAAGGAGGTTCTTAGCACATGTATGTGTATGTGTCAAGTGGGAGGCATATTGATGATGAGAAAATCTGGTTTAAGATCGCTACTTGTGGTTTGAAGTGATAGATAATGGACTTTGTAATTAAAAATCGGATTTAAGGATTGTGATTTTTTAGGAAATGTGATTTGTTGAATTGAAAGAGTTTTGTGTGACAAAGTATTATGGATTAAGGAGAAGCAATATAACACAAGAGATGAATAGTAATCGTTAATGAAATGTTTTATTTTTAGAAAATGTGGGAAAATAAAGGGAGAATGATATTATAAAGTTAAGAGTAAGAGTAAGTTAAAGTGCAGTATTACAAATGAGTTAATAACGTTCCTTAAAAATAATATTTTTAATAATTTATTTTTTGATGTATTTTATTTAAAAGTGTTGATTTTAAATATGATTTATGAAAATCAAGTTTTATGAATTCATGACTTTAAATGGTAGGAATGGTTTTCTTTCAATTGATTTATAAAAATGATTACGATTATGTATGAAAATAGACGAATAAGTTTTAGAAAAAGAATTTGGCAAATATTATACTGAATTGATTTTATTCATGAAATATTCATGTTTCCCATATATCTTGATATTTGATTTTCATGATGGAGTTTTGAAATTTAAAGTATTCTTGCCAAAAATTATTGCATTAGAAACTATTGTAATCCTTACATGTGAAATGTACCCCATGCATATTGGAAAGGTTTTAGAAAGGACATAATACAGAACATTGGTTGCTAACAGTAGTACTGTTAGTCTTTGGTGTACCTTGGTTATACCCGAACTTGATGGATATTTATGAGTCGCATACTCGTGTCAGTTATTTATGGGATTTATTATCGCACCTATTATTCGTAGGTTTCATACCTACGCCTGTTATTAGTAGGCTTCATACCTTGCCTATTGTTCGTAGGTTTTATACCTGTGCCTGTTATTCGTGGCTTCGGCTAGTGCCTGATTGGTTATTTACTCTCATGGACTGTGTGTTCACACCTATTTTGTGGCCTCGTGCTACGCCTGGTTATTTACCCTTGTGGACTGTGTCCACGCCTATTTTCATGGCTTCAAGTCGCACCAGATTGGTTAGTTATCCTTATGAATTGTGTGTCCATGCCTGTTTACATTCTGTTGAAGTTCTATAGAAAAATGATTGTTTTAAAATTAGTGTTTTAAATGGTTTTCTAAAACAAAAATGTTTACCGAAAAACTTGTGACGAATTATAAAATAATGATTTATATTTAAACATATTGATGCATTCTTTTTTTTTTTTGCATTTTAAATCATATTTTTATGACGTTATTCACGAGTAGATTATTTGGCTTCAGATAGTGCAGTTGACCATATTCCTCTAGCTGAGCAGTGAAGAATCTCATTGCAGATCCGAAGTGTTGATTTTTGACAAGTCTTCTTTTTGATGTAATGACAATTTTTGAAATTATTGTATTGTTTTGATGAAGGGATAAACGCCCCATATAGTCTATAGAAAAGATTCTGGTTATTTTAAAAAAATGTTACAAAAAATTTGAACGTTTATAGTCTGTTGTAGGATTGTCAGGAGATCGGTTATATAATAACGATTATGTCAAATTTTCTATAGAGAATTTGCCTTTTTATTTAAAATTGTAATAAACTATGATTTTCGTTTCAAATATTTTATTTAAAATTTTAAGCATAAAGAATATGAATTTATTCATATTCTGTGCTGGTCACAGTTTTGAAACGTGACATTTTATGAAGAACTAATACATATTTTTAGGATGACAAATAATTGATAATAAAAATTATGACACATGAATTTACATTAAAATTTCAGTTTGCCAAAGGGATTTGAAGGTGATAGCTAAATTGCTTGAAATCCATATTGTATATGAACATGGAAGTACGCGGGCTTCCAAGTGAAAGATAAGTTATTGGCTAACTATGTTGGTATGTCTTTGAGATATAGAAATAAGGAAAGTATATAACTCACACAGGAGGAGATTGTTGAAATATAAGAGTAATCTAATGTTGAATGAATTTCACTCATACTTCCTCACAAAGTCATAGAGCTAGATTGATCTATAAAAAAAATGGATGTTATATTAAGATTTTAAATTAATAATATGTTATAAACATTGAAAAGTTCACTTTGGTTAAGAAATATATTATAGTAAACTAGAATTTTATTTATTCAAATAGATATATGTTGGCATGACTTATTTAATCATCCTAAATCATATAGATGATGGAACATATGATTGAAAATTATGTATTGACATCAATTGGATAACTATAAGATTCTTAATGATTCAAGAATTCCTATGTGCTACTTATTCTCAAAGAAAATTGATTATAACAATATCACTAGTTATATTTTAAAATTGATTTTTTCATTTTTAAAAATATATCTAAACTATATATATGGGTCCATTCAAATAACATGTAAACCACACAAAGTATTCAATAAATTTGATAGATATATCTATAAAATAATTATATGTATGATTATTATAATTTCACAACTAGAATTTTACAATATTATTTGAATAAATCATTATGTTAGTGCACAATTTCTAAAATATGAAAATCATTTGTTAATTTCTCCATGAGTAGCTAGATAATGCTTACGAGAATATATTTTTTATTTTAGTGGTTGCATATTTGATTTGATATGTTACAGCACTTATATATATTAAGCTAACAAAATTCTTCCAGTAAAATTGGCTTTTGGTCAAGAGCTAATATTTTCCATCTTAAAAGTCAGAATGTACAATATTTATTCCGATTAATCCATCACAATGCACATAGATATTTAAAGAAATTTGAGATAATTGTTGAGTAAGAACCTCAATCCTCTTATTTGTCTCTAATATAACAAAATAATATTTTTAAAGGAAATAAATAAATTTAAGGGACTTATACTGTATAATTAGTTGATTGTCCTCATTTGACAAAGTTTTCCCAATATGAGGGAGAAATGAAGTAGCTAGAAGAGAGAAACACATAAAATGTATTATTACTATTAAATGTAGATTTTCAAATATAGTGGTATAAGTCAAAAGTTCATCAAATATCACATTCATAAAATATTATAAAATATCTACCAAATTCAATTACTTACATACATGAGAGTTACCAAATATCGTATTCCATCTAAAAATACTCCAATTAGTACAAATAAAATTGAGGCATGCCTAAAGTATGAAAGACTAATCGGTTCTAAATATAAATATCTTGAAAATAGAGAAGCATGTATTGAGATTATCATATTGAGGAGAAAGGTACTTGAGAATAGTGTCAATACATAACTACTAGCAAAATCTCAAAAGAGATTAACGTATTTGAAAAGTAATAAAGAAAACTCAACAAGTTGTCGCAACAAGAAAAGTTGAATTGAAATGATAAAATTATCGACAACGGATTTGATAATAATATCACTTAATATGAGCAGTACTTTGTATTTGTTCAAAAAATTAATATATTTTTTATATCTTTACTCCCAATTAAGTATATGTCTCTCCCACTCATTTTCTATCATTTTTTTGCTACTCATTCGCTCTCACCCACCATCATTATAAATAAGGTTATATTTAGAAAACAAATTATATTTTTGATACATTTATTGATTTTAACTAATTTTAACAAACACTTTGACCCGTATGATTTGGGTAGTTATTGCTTAATCAAATTTGAAGCCAATTAAATGAAACTCATAAGTCGAAAACAAAAATGGCGGTGCTCAGAATCCCATATCAAGGTCCTTCTTTCCTAATGAAGTCTCTCTTGTAATATGGCCCAAATTGGATGTGGCTATCATTAATTAGAATATTCCCTCCCCTCCAATACGTCCGCTGATTTTTTTTCCATCTTTTAAAATTCTTCAACATTTGTCTATTGGGAAAATGATCACCTGACTTGTTTGCTGATATTGCAGTGTATCTTCTTAGAAGTTTTTAAGTCTTTTAAAATTCTTCCGTTAATGAAAATGGCTCCTCAACTCCCAGTTTTCAAAGTCTTTCACTTTCGTTTTCTGGGAAAATGATCACCAGGTAAGCAGCTGCCCCAACTTGCAATTTACAAGAGAAGTCCACAATAGCTAGGCCGGATGCCTAAACATGTAAGAACGCGTGTGAAAGGAATGTATGAAATCGATTTTGAGTGTTTAACATGGTAAAACAGAAACTTGAATTTAAAGGACTAATGAAGTCAAGACGGACAAGAAAATTGAATCAGAATCAAGTTTTCTAAGATTTATGATTCTCAAGTGAGATCTTAATTTTAAGTAGCTTCTATTACTTTCATATTGCTCTAACATGCTCACATACACTTGTTGTCATAATTAGTCTTTACTGGAAGAATTTTGTTAGCTTAATATATATAAGTGTCAGAAAATAAAGGAGGATGAGAGAAACATACCGGGTCCGGAACTAGATTTTTTTTTTATTTCCATTTATTATTAAAATTTGACACACGGAAATATAAGCCAACTTCTTATGTTTACAGTTTATCCTCTAAAATTTATAAGCCAATCTTCGAAACTTACAAGGTTAATAATAGTAAGATATAGAGAATAGACTCGTAAATTTAATTAGGAATATAATTACTTGAACATTAGATGCAAGAACTGCTCAAAAAATTGTACTTCTAACCAATTTGGGTTGAAAATTACACAAGAAAATTCATATGCAGGTAAATAACTATATGAGTAAAGTGAAGATTTAGAACAATATAGAATTGACCTATCGATATAAGGTTTTGCTAGATTTTTTAAGGTATCAAGTATGAATTTTATTAAAAATATCTAATAAGGAGGTAACTATACAAAATTTAAAATTAGAATAGTTAGTTGCTCATATATCTAATAAGGGGTTCTAAAAAGCACACTGGATACTGGTCAAAAGTATTAAAAAAAAAAAGAGTGAAGAATTGGGCATCCTCAATGAAACATCACTGATAAATTTCTCCACATGTAACAATCATTTATTAATCGAAGAGGCCCCCACTTTGAAGAATCTTGTAACTGGCCCCTCCTCCACGCACATGTTAATTAATAGTCGTCTTTTTCTTTCAAATGGACATTAAGAGAAGTGCTTGATGAGGTAAAAATATAAAAAAGAAGATTAAGATCTTATATCTAGAATTAATATATTTTTTTTAATTAGATTCTATATTTTAGAGTTTAGACTAGGGGGAATATATTGTTAATATTTTTTAATATTTATTTATGAGAATTAATTTTTATGTATATTGTATGACTATCAATTAAGTAAGAAATTAACCAACATAAAAATATTAAAAGGTCATAAAGAGTTAAATCATATACATCTGATATATTAATTAAAGATACTAATATAACCACATATAATAAGTAACCGGCATAGAAAATCTACTTTCTATGTCAGTTAAACAAGTTAACCTATATAATCCACGCTTTTATACGTGTAAATAAATGACTGTTACCCACTTGCGATACTCAGTGAATAAATGACTGTAAATTCATCCGCTTATATATATCTCTCTTAACATTCATTCTCTTTACACCATTCTTATTTTGTTTAAATATTTACTTCATAGCAATGGGATTCCTCTCCAGAAAACCTCAATTTTCTGAGAAGCTAACTCTTTGGTGGGTACTGTTTGTTGGCTATTTAACGTTGTCCCCGTCTCCTGTTTCCTCTTTCATGACTTCACCAAATTCTGAAGCAAATGCACTGCTAAAGTGGAGAGCCAGCCTCAACAACCAAAGCCAAACTGTGTTATCATCATGGAAAGATAATAGCAGTCATCCTTGCAATTGGACTGGAATTGCATGCAATGGTTTCAACTCCATTTTGAGTATATCTCTTCAACATCTTGGATTAAGAGGTACGCTTCATAGTCTCAATTTCTCATCTCTCCCCAATCTCGATTCCATACGCATACTAGATAACTCATTTCATGGGGTCATCCCTCCCAAGATTGGTGAACTCTCCAAACTTCGTATTATAGATTTTTCATATAATGAGTTCTCTGGCAGCATTCCAACAAGTATTGGCAACTTGTCCACACTCTCACGACTTTCTTTGCTTCAAAATCGTCTTTCTGGAGCTCTTTCACCTGTGATCACATTCCTGACTAGGAATATTGAATTTCTACACCTAGGTTCTAATGATTTCAATGGTCATATCCCTGAAGAGATAGCAAATTTATACAAGTTGTCTTTCATAGATCTAGTAAACAACAGCCTTTCTGGCCACATTCCACCCCAAGTTGGAAGGATGACTAACCTTACGTACTTAGTACTTGGAGGTAATCAGTTTACTGGTTCTATCCCCCATGAAATTGGAATGTTGAAGAGACTTCTTGAACTTGACATGTCAAGGAACAATCTCTCTGGTACCATCCCTAGTACTATAGGAAACATGTCCAGTTTAAAACATATTTTTCTTTATTCCAATCAAATCTCAGGGTCGATTCCGCAGGAAATAGGGGAACTCTATTCCTTGGAAGTAGTGCTGTTGTTAGACAATAACATATCGGGCTCAATCCCAGCTTCCATTGGGAACTTGGTCCATCTAAGCTACCTCAAACTTTTTCAGAACAACCTTTCTGGATCTATCCCTTCTAGTATTGGAAATTTGACGAAGCTATCCACACTAAGTTTGTGTGATAATAAACTTAGTGGCAATCTTCCATCAGAAATTAATAACTTTACGGAATTGGTGTTCTTGGCTCTTTCAGACAATAATTTCAGAGGTCATTTTCCTCAACACATTTGCCTTGGAGGATTACTTTCTAAGATCTCTGTAGATAACAATCAATTCACTGGTCCAATTCCTACAAGTTTGAAGAATTGCTCTGCCCTTATAAGAGTTAGGTTTAAAACAATCAATTGACAGGCAATATAACAGAAGCTTTCGGGGTATATCCAATCTTGGACTACATTGATTTAAGTAACAATGCACTTTATGGCCACTTATCACCTTCATGGGGGCAGTGCCATAACCTTACAAGCCTCAAGGTCTCTAATAATAAATTATCGGGGGGAATACCACCAGAACTAAGCGAGGCAACAAAGTTACAGCGGCTTGATCTTTCATCAAATCACTTGACAGGAAATATTCCAAAGGAATTGAGTCAATTGTCATTACTGAGTGAACTTCAGCTTAGTAACAATCAACTTTCAAGCAATGTTCCTACCAATATGGGATTGTTGACGAACCTTGAACTGTTGAGTCTAGCGAACAATCATTTAAGTGGCTCAATTCCAGAACAATTTGGAGGATTGAACAAGTTATGGAATTTGAACTTAAGTGGAAACAAGTTCTTCAGCCTTCCATCGAGCTTGGGCCAATTACAGCATCTTCAATTTCTTGATATTAGTGCAAATTCCTTTTCCGGTGGAATCCCAACAATGTTTGGAGAGCTACAACAATTGGTAAAAATGAACCTCTCGCATAATAATTTCTCTGGTACAATTCCTTCATTTTTTGATGATATGAAAAGCTTGAGTGTGATTGACATATCATACAATCAATTGGAAGGTCCAATTCCAAATATTCCAGCCTTTCGTAGTGCTACATTGGAGAAATTGATAGGAAACAAGGGCTTATGTGGAAATGTATCTGCCTTGCGATTTTGTCCAACAAAAAATTACGGTCCAAGGCATCATAAGAGAAACAAAGTCCTAATCTATGTTCTATCCCTTGGTTTGGGATCTGTGTTGCTAGCAATAGTTTTGATGGGAATTTCATATATCTTTTGCCATCACAATGCAAGGGAAGAAAAAAGTCAAGAAAGAGAAGCACAAGCTCAAAATTTGTTTGCTATATGGAGTTATGATGGGAAATTAGTATATGATGAAATTATTGAAGCCACTGAAGAGTTCGATGACAAATATCTCATTGGGATGGGAGGATCTGGAAGCGTCTACAAAGCTAAATTGTTCACAGGTCAAGTTGTGGCTGTGAAGAAGCTTCATTCAGTACCAGACGGGGAAAGTTGTCATCAAAAAGCTTTTACGAGTGAGATTCGGGCCTTGACAGAAACTAGGCATCGTAATATCATCAAGCTATATGGGTTTTGTTGGCATTCAAAGTTCTCCTTTTTGGTTTATGAATTCTTGGAAGGGGGCAGCTTGAATAAGATACTTACCGATGAGGCACAAGCAGTTGCATTAGATTATGACCTATTTAGATATTAATTAGGATAATTAATAAATACTTCTGAGTGTGGCCCGTAGTCATTGGGCCCAGTCCAGGAGGGTTATTGACTCAGTTTATTTAAGGTTAATTTCCTGATGGTGGAAATCAACAACACAATTCATTTGAGTGTGAGATCTCATTTTCTGAGTCCAGAGCGAAACATATTCTCAGCTCGCTTCTGAAGGTTCCCCACTGGTGACAGCTAATAACAAGTTGCCATCACTGTGCCTAATCACCAGTTGGAAGAACCTGTTGTTTATCTGACAGTGTTCTCTTTTGACAGGTATCCTATTGTGATTCCAGTTCTCCTCAGATTAATCAAGTTAATGGCAAGAGGTAACTTTAAGTCTTCCGCTGCATCTCATATAAGTTTATATTTGAGTATGATATAATCTGGACTGATTATAGTACTTTAGAGATGTTTATTTTCTAACATGTGGTATCAGAGCCTTGTTTGAGATCACCTTGCTTTATCTATTGATCATTTTATTCTCATAAATAGTAATATGAGATGAATATGGGATATAAAAAAAATTTAATTTATTTTCATTTTGGATACTTTGACCCTTCTCTTCCTTGTGGCGAGAGTTTTATTTTTCTGCGAATCCAAGAGAAAAGGGAAAGACAGAATGCACGGTGGCGAGAGACTGGTAAGAGTCGGATAGTTCCCCTGTCGCGAGAGGGCCATAACCGCGAGAGCCTGCTGCCATGGTCCTTTGATCTGTCAGAAAGGAACCCCAGAATCCACCGTGGGCGAGTCGCCATGCCGCCGCTGGAGAGCAATCACCGTGAGTCTCTCAGATCGCCTTTCTGGGGATGATGACTATCAGAAAACAATCCTCTCGCGTCGCCGGCGTTCAGTGTTGCAAGAGACAGTGTGTGGCGTGCTGCAGAACAGGGTCGCCGGCGTCCATAGCTCAGGGAAGGAGTAGCGGCACGGGTTGACGATGGCTACCGGATCGTGAGTCGGGTTAGGTCAACCCGACTCACGTAGGCGATGCCCCGAAATGCTGAAACGCATCGCTTTACTTATGAGCTCTGGGCTGTGTTTAAATAAAAAAAAATTGCGTTTTGGGCCACGGATTTGGGCTGCACAGTGTTCTTTTTTATTTATTTCCTTTTGGGCCAATGGCTTCAGGCCATTCCATCCAAAAAAAAAAAACGAAAAACGCTGCCATTTGGGCCAACAGAAAGGAAATTAATTTTTTTTTTGCACATTGCTGTTTTTCCAGGCTTGCAGCATTTTTTTGTTTGGGCCACTGAAATAAATTTTGAGCAGATTGGGCCCTACATTTTTTGGCCTGCAGATTTTTTTTTGGAAACATATTGAGCCTTGCGTTTTGGGCTGGTTTTCTGGGCCAAACAATTTTTTTTCTCTTTCTTTCTCCAGAAAGCGTTTTTGGGCCTAATTTTTTTTTAATTTCTGGAAATTATTTTGGGCCCTATTTTTTGGACTTTTGAGTATGGGCCACTTGGTTTTATTTCCAGAAAATTAATTTTGACCAATTAATTTGATTTTTTAGAAAATCTTTTAATTACTATTTTATGCACTATAAATGTTTAAAATTAATTTCTTCATTATTTTAATTTTGAGAAAAAGGTATTTATAAATTTTAATTTTTGTGTTATTTAATTGTCTATTTTGTTTCTCCCTTGGCAATTAAATTAACGGTTTAATTTTTGTAAAAACCTTTTGGGTTGAAATTAATTTGTTAGACATTTTTGGGTGCATGAAATAGTGGAAGAATTTTAATACTAATTTATTAAATGCTCTATTTTGTTGTGCATATTTGGATTTATATGCACATTATTGATATTTGTGATGAGCATGTAATTTTGTGAGGAGTAGCCACATCATCCTCATTTGTTTGTGTTGCGTGCATTAATTAATCACATATGGATTTAAAATATCAATAATAATTAAATGTATAGTTATGATTTATCTTTACCCACAGGTAGATATATCATGATTGTACATTTAATTAGGGGGAGAATTAATTTCTCCATTAAATTGTGCATATTTGGATTTTCAATGCACTTGAATGATATTTGTGGTTAGCATGCAGTTCTTTGAGGAGTAGTCACAGTATCCTTGTTTATTGAATCTGTTGCATGCATTTATTAATCACATCTGGATTGAAAATATCATTTGTAATTAAATGTATAGCTGTGATTTATCTTTGCCCACAGGTAGATATCTTACAATTGTACATTTAATTAGGGTGGGATAGAATTGCCTCGTTGTTTTCTAATTAGCCCACAGGCATTGGGAAATTACGAATGCGTTCTAATTCCACAATTTGAGATAAATACCTGGTTATGCTAATATCTTTGCCCACAGGTAGATATTAGTGATACGTATTTATATTGCTTGCATGCTACATTTGAGCTAAGCATACATACATGGCACAGTGACTTGTGATTGCTTCAAATTCTTTCTGTGAGCTTATTTGTACGTTTGTCTGTTCTCATTTTGCAGATTCAATTGCTGCCCCCAGGATTATGGCTGATGTAAGCAACAAAACAATCTTAGATGGTAGCATTAACTATGCTGACTGGAGAGATGATATTTTGCTGCAGCTTGGTTTCTTGGACTTGGATTATGCCTTGAGGTTCGATAAACCTCCGAGACCTGATGATGCCTCTGATGATAGAGAGGCAAAGGAAAGGTATAATATGTGGGAGCGGAGTAACCGCTCATCTCTTCTGCTAATAAGACAAAGGATCTCTAGGAGCATTAGGGCAACAGTCCCTAAATGCGACACAGTTAAGGGATACCTGGAAGCCTTAGACAAGCAATTCAAGCTAACAGACGAGCAAATGGGTGGTGCCATCACGTCTGAACTATGTGCTGTGAGGCTTACAGGTATTGGCAGTGTGAGGCGACATATTATGGAAATGAAAGGTATGCTTTCATCGTGTGTTACTTTTGAGTCTAACTTTTCTAGCGTTAATGATGACACTTGGTGGATTGACACTGGTTCGATGATCCACATTTCGACTACCATGCAGGGCTTTCTGTCAAGCAGGTCTCCACATCCCAATGAGGAATCTGTCCTTTCAGGCAGTGGGAGAGGAGATCCTGTGAAAGCTATTGGAACCTTTCGCATTCATCTTTCAAATCAAAATGTTTTGGAACTTTATGATGTTTTCTATGTTCCCTTTTACAAGAGGAATTTGATTTCTATGTCAAAGCTCATTCCATTTGATTATCATCTAGTTCTTTCTAAGAAACGTATGACTTTGACAAAGAATTCAGTTTTGATTGCAAATTTGGTTATGATTGATGGCTTGTTCAAGATTATTTCTGATTCGCCTCAATCTCTTTCTGTTACGCATGGTACTAAGAGAAGTGTCATCGATGAGAATTCTTATAGCCTGTGGCATAGGAGATTGGGTCATATCTCCGTTGATAGAATCAAAAGGTTAAATAAAGAAGGAATTCTTCCATCTTTAAACCATTCGGAGTTTAATTCTTGTGTGGACTGCATAAGGGGAAAGCAGACCAATAAGTCACATAAGGGGGCTAAAAGAAGTTCTGAGTTGCTAGAAATTGTACACACGGATATTTGTTGCCCTGATTTGACTGCGCATGGTCAAAAGTACTTTATCACCTTTATTAATGATCACTCACGATACACGTATGTCTACATGCTTTATAATAAAAGTGAAACATTAGATGCTTTCAAGGATTATAAAGTAGAAGTAGAAAAACAGATTGGGAAACCAATCAAGATTGTGAGATCAGACCGTGGTAGTGAGTATTATGGCAGATACACTAGTGAAGGACAAGCAGCAGGTCCATTTGCTGAATTTCTTTGAGAGCAAGGTATAGTGGCTCAATACACTATGCCTGGATCACCTGACATGAATGGTGTAGCTGAGAGAAGAAATAGGACCTTGCTGGACATGGTTAGGAGCATGATGAGTAGCTCCAAACTACCGTCTTCTCTGTGGAAGGAAGCACTCAAGACAGCCACATACATATTGAACAGGGTTCCAACAAAGGCAGTGTCCAAGATACCCTTTGAAATCTGGAAAGGATGGAAACCCAGTTTAAATCATTTCAAGGTATGGGGCTATCCTGCGGAAGTAAGAGTGTATAATCCACAGGAGAAGAAGTTGGATCCTAAGACCATCAGAGTTTACTTTGTAGGCTATGCGGAGAGGTCTAAGGGTTATAAGTTTTATTGTCCTCCACCTTCTACAAGGTTTGTAGAGTCTAGGAATGCCAAGTTTCTTGAGAATTATGTGATTAGTGGGAGTGATTGTCTATCAGATAATCACATAGAGCGAACCACTGATATCATTCATGAGGGGATGTCAATAGTCAATGTTTATCCCACTGTTGAGATTGACATTGAACGTGATGTGGACCCTGTGGCTCAAGTTGACGGTGCTGAACAAAATGGACACATACCTAATGGTCAACCTATCACACAAGTGGAACCACCACAAGCTGTGATAGAGGATGTCATTGTTCAGCAACCTGGTTCAACCCAAGAGGTTGAATTGAGGAGGTCAACTAGAGAGAGAAGATCGGCATTACCTGATGACTATGTAGTGTATTCTGCTGAGGTTGACTGTGATGTAAGTGTTGAGAATGATCATTTGTCGTTTACTCAGGCTATGAGGAGTGTGAACTCCAAGTTGTGGCATGATGCTATGATTGATGAAATGAATTCTATGGCAAACAACCATGTTTGGGAACTTGTAGAGTTACCTAGTGGGTCTAAGGCCATTGGCTGTAAATGGATTTACAAAACCAAGAGAGACTCACAAGGTAACATCGATAGGTACAAGGCTAGGTTGGTTGCAAAGGGATTCACTCAAGTGGAAGGAATCGATTACAGTGAAACATTCCGTATCATCATGGCATTGGTTGCCCATTTTGATCTGGAGTTGCACCAGATGGATGTTAAGACCGCTTTCCTCAATGGTGAACTGGAGGAAGAAGTCTACATGAAACAGCCTGAGGGTTTTGTTGCAGAAGGTAAAGATCAATTGGTGTGCAAGCTGAAGAAATCAATATATGGTTTAAAACAGGCTTCACGGTAGTGGTACTTGAAGTTCCATGAAGTGATCACATCATTTGGGTTCGTTGAGAACATCATGGATGATTGTATATACCACAAGGCTAGTGGGAGTAAAATCATATTCTTGATTTTGTATGTGGATGACATACTACTTGCTACCAATGATCTGGGACTATTACGTGAGGTGAAACAGTTTCTGTTCAAGAGCTTTGACATGAAAGACATGGGTGAGGCCTCTTATGTCATTGGCATAAAGATCCATAGAGATAGAACCCAATGTCTTGTAGGCTTATCTCAAGAGGCTTACGTTGTCAAAATTCTTGAACGATTCAGGATGCAGAACTGTTCATCTAACGTGGCTCCTATTAAAAAAGGAGACAAGTTTAGTCTAAGTCAATGTCCTGAAACCGAGCTTGATAAGAAACAGATGGAAAAGGTCCCATATGCCTCAGCGGTAGGAAGCTTGATGTATGCGCAGGTTTGTACAAGACCTGACATCGCTTTTGCTGTGGGTATGTTGGGAAGATACCAAAGTAATCCTGGGGAAGCACATTGGACAGCTGCAAAGAAGGTGTTTAGGTACCTACAAGGCACTAAACACTACATGCTCACATACAGGAGAACAGACAGTTTGGACGTGATTGGATACTCAGATTCAGATCTTGGGGGATGCGTAGACTCGAACAAGTCTATATCTGGTTACATCTTCCTATTGGCAGAAGGAGCTATATCGTGGAGGAGCGCTAAGCAAACTCAAACAGCTCCTTCTACCGGTGATGCTGAGTACATTGCGTGTTTTGAAGCAAGTTCACAAGCTATTTGGATAAGGAATTTCATTGCTGGGCTTAAGATTGTGGATTCAGTCTCTAAGCCAATCAGAATGTACTGTGATAACACAGCTGCGGTGGCCATAGCGAACAACAAAAGGAATAAAAGTCGCAGCAAGTTTGTTGAACTTAAGTTCCTTTGCTTGAGAGAGAGGGTTCAGGATGGCCAAGTTTCAGTTGAGCGTATCAGTACATTAGACATGTTGGCTGATCCTTTGACGAAAGGGTTGAAGCCAAATATCTTTGTCACACATGTGCCTCATATGGGACTTCGTCCTACTTTTGATTAGTGGAGGTATGAGCAATAAAATTATATTTTGTGGTTTATCATTTCAATTTGTGATTGTATACATTTGTGTTATTGAATTGATAAACATTGAGACAGGAACCTATGAACATTGAGTTCATGTATATTGTGATACCCATTATGTGATGGTGATACATGTAATACTTGGAAGGTAATACCCGATAAAAGGGGACTTATCGCCTTGATTCTTGTAGCGCGACATCAGTTTACCTGGACAGGGCGATGGCATTGAGTATACGGGCCAAGTGGGAGAATGTTAGATACTTATTATTTATTATGACCTATTTAGATATTAATTAGGATAATTAATAAATACTTCTGAGTGTGGCCTGTAGTCATTGGGCCCAGTCCAGGAGGGTTATTGACTCAGTTTATTTAAGGTTAATTTCCTGATGGTGGAAATCAACAACACAATTCATTTGAGTGTGAGATCTCATTTTCTGAGTCCAGAGCGAAACCTATTCTCAGCTCGCTTCTGAAGGTTCCCCACTGGTGACGGCTAATAACAAGTTGCCATCACTGTGCCTAATCACCAGTTGGAAGAACCTGTTGTTTATCTGACAGTGTTCTCTTTTGACAGGTATCCTATTGTGATTCCAGTTCTCCTCAGATTAATCAAGTTAATGGCAAGAGGTAACTTTAAGTCTTCCGCTGCATCTCATATAAGTTTATATTTGAGTATGATATAATCTGGACTGATTATAGTACTTTAGAGATGTTTATTTTCTAACATTGTTGGCATTCAAAGTTCTCCTTTTTGGTTTATGAATTCTTGGAAGGGGGCAGCTTGAATAAGATACTTACCGATGAGGCACAAGCAGTTGCATTAGATTGGAGTAAAAGAATAAAAGTTGTTGTAGGTGTGGCTAATGCTTCACACTATCTTCATCATGGATGCGCACCTCCGATAGTTCATCGAGATATATCAAGCAAAAATGTTATTTTAGACTCAGATTATGAGGCTCATATCTCTGACTTCGGAACAGCCAAACTTTTGTATCCAAATTCTAGCAATTGGACCTCATTTGTTGGTACCTTTGGCTATGCTGCTCCAGGTTAAGTCTCGTTTTATATTATGTTATTTTTCATTATTTATGAGTTACAAGTATGATGCTACACTTCATGTTTTCATTATTTAGCAGTTAAAACTTTATCACTAACAGCGTTTTCTTTCTTGGTAATCATTTTGATTTGATTATAGAACTTGCTTATACAATGGAAGTGACGGAGAAATGTGACGTCTATAGCTTTGGAGTGTTGGCTTTGGAAATACTTATGGGAAAGCATCCAAGAGATCTTATAATTTCCTGTTTCTCATCAACTTCTGCTACTGCAGCACCAATAATAGTTGCTCATGATTTGGATTTCAAGGAAGTGTTAGACCAAAGGCTACCTTATCCTCAGGGCTCGGTTGCTGAGAAGGTGATGTTGATTGTTAGAATAGTTTTTAATTGCTTGAATCAAAATCCACTTACTCGCCCAACAACGGAGCAAATATGTAAGGACCTTGCCATATTCCATAGCGTCATGTAAGTTGGAGATCTCAACGGAAAACTATATTATCACTATGTGATATGTGTAATGTATCGTCTTAACACTTAATGTGCTCCCCTTTTCTACTTGTGTTGTATTGAAACTATGTTTTATCTTTTGAATAAGCACCAATCCAAGATAATTAAATATTGTGTAATAAAGTCGATATGGGCTATGTATGTGTTCAATTTAGTTTTCATTACATTTTCTTTTCTAATAATTGATTTAATAAGACCAATGGCACACATAATCATTCAAAACCGTAATGACTCTTTAACACAGGAGATCAAATGCATATTCTCCAGTAAAAGTAATTAATTCAAGGAAGTATCACGTAGAATTTATTTGTTTAACAATTTTGTAATTTTAGAGAACTAATTTTTTAAACGTACACATCGTAAATTTATTTGAGTCATCTCAAGACATAATGTAGCATCCCAAATTTTGATAAAATGAATGTAGAAGGGATTCTTAAGGTTGAAAGTATTTTTCTATAGAATTAAAAAGTCTCAAAAGTTAAATTTAAAAAAAACAAAGAAAGAAATAATAACTATTAAAAATATTTTAGGTTTCAAAAAAATTTAAAAAATAATAATGGAATAGATATTTTCAAGATCTAAAAAATTATGGAATAGTATATTTCCCCATGAGAGAGATAAATAATTCAAAAGCTATTTTTTCAAATTTTAAGGCTTTATTTTCTTGGAAGAATTTAATAAAAATAATTAGGAGTTATCTTTTGTACTAAAAATTTTAGGAAAATTATTTTATAGGCTAGATAATCTATTGGAGGAATAAAATTCTAATACACTATTAAAGATTATTTTTTAGTAATTTTTCTTTTAAAAAATATTCCGGATATTAAATGAAGGATAAAACAAGGAATAAGTAAGGTTGTGAGGGTAAAAATGTCATTTTGTTTCCCACACCCCACATGTTTCTCTCCCTATTCGTATCACCAACTTTTTCTTTCCTTAGATCAGTAGCAAAATTTGAGAGATAGAGAGAGAGAGAGGTGAGAGTGATGCAAGAGAGAGGCAACAAACCTGAGGAGTGCGATGTCATAAGGGTGGTTGGAGGAACGAGCTCACGACATTGGAGATCGACTGAGGTGAGTCTCTTCTACCTTCCTTTATTTTCACCTTCTCTAATTTCAACGAGTTATGGGTTGATAAAAAATCGAAGGCTTGTGAGGAAAAATGGTCAATTTAGATAGGATAAGTAAACATTGAAGCTCTTAGATATGGAATTTAGCTTAAATCATGAGTCTTTATTTCTCCAAGTGCTTCCCCTATTTTGAGAAACCGAGCTTTGTTATGTCTGATTTTGTATCTTCAAATCCTCTAAAATGGAAGCCAAAGGAAACGAAAATGACTAATAAAACATTGGGTGGGTGAATAGTAGATGATAGTCATTTTGTTAAGGGTGCATGTGTTTAAATCTGTTATGGAATGAATTTTTAAAATTATTTAAATGATGGATTATTTTTAGGATGATAGACTGAACTTGTGGTATCCTTTGTGAGAAGATAATGAATTAAGAATTTGATATTTGATGAAAAAGTTAAAGACAGTATGAGTGTTGGAAATGTTTCATCTTAAACCCATAGCTACGTGATTTTTAAGGACTATGAGTGGTGTTTGGAATTAGTTAAAGGTCTAAATTTTCTTTTGAATTGATTATACTTTGTTGTCATAAGGTTTCTAAATGTTAAAAAAGTGGCCCAAAGTATACAAATGTGCTTAAAGAGATTTGAAAGATGATTGGGAGTTATGGGTACCAAACTTTTGAAGCTGAAAATTATTCCAGACTTAAAAATGATACTTTGATAGTTATAAGGGAGATAATAAATAAGTAGGCATGTTTGTTGATTGAGGCTAAGGGATTTTTATTCTTGATTTGTTACCTTGGGATAAGTAAAAATTAAGCTATGAAAGTTGAGTTTGTATTGGTTTGCTGGTTAAGATTAAATGATATAGATTCAATATTATATAAATAAAAGTAGATGATTTTATATACATATGTGTTCATAGGTGTTCCTTTCTAATTTCAAATGTTTCTGTTGCTATGTTGTATGTTGGCCGAGATAGAGCTTCATTCTCTGATTTTTGGGGCATTTGAAGGATATAAAGGATAAGAGTTTTCATAATCTAAACTTGTTATTTGGTTATATATATGTTGTAAGAAAAACGGAGAAAGAGAATGGTGGTTGTTCATATTTCGTGAAAGAAGAAAACAAGTTCAAATGTTAATTTGAATTAAGTGTGTATACACACTAATTTACCCTATATGTTTAAAAAGAGATGAATTGATTTAATAAGGTATAGATAGATACAAGTTCAAAGGAATTATATTAGAGAAATTAAGTTTGTTTTCAAGAAATGCATGAGAGAAGATAGTATTGGATAATTATAAACTAATTATTTCTATACTAGACTTTAAAAAAAGAAGAAGAATTATATATACTCTATGGTTCATATGCGTGTGTTTATATATATATATACACATATATTGGTTGTTGAAATTACACTTCTAAATAACTTATAAAGTATATAACTGGTTTTGAGTGCTTTAAAAGATAAAAATTAAACGAAGGTTTTTAGGAATGAAATGAGAGAATTTTGTTGATTAAGATTTTGGTAGATTTCTACATGATTACAATTGGGTGATAATAATGTTATTTTTATGATAGGGAACTAAGGTTGAAGCATATTGAAAGCTTTCAAATGTGATAAATTATAGCTATTGAGATTATCAGGTGAGTGAAGAACGTTTCATGGTAATATTTTTAACAATGTCTTGTTACTTGACATATTTTATTTAAAATATCAATTTTTAATTATGATTTTCTAAAGTTATATTTATTAGAATTGTACTGTTGTTATTTGATATTTGAATGTTTAGTTAAGATAATGATGATAATCACTTTATTTTTACAAAATTGTATACATGAGGATTTAAAGGAAATTTTGTACAAGAATTTTCATGTTGGGGTTCCTGATTATGAAATACTCTTTATGAAATTCCAGTATTGAAAAGTCTTGTTCCTATTTAATGTTAATTTGACCCTATACATGCTTGAAAATAGATTTTTGAGAGGATTGAATACAGAACGCTGGTTACTAATAGCAGTACTATTAGTCTTTAGTATACCATGGTTAAACTCGAGCTCGCTTAATATTCGTGAGCACAATACGCATGCCTAATATTCGTGGGATTTATTCTCGTTTATATTATTCATGGGTCTTGTACCTACACCTATTATTCATGGGTTTCTCACCTGCACTTATTTTTGTGGCTTCGAGCCACGCCAGAATGGTTAGTCAACCTAGTGGACTGTGTGTCCATGCTATATAATTCGTTCTGTTAAAGACATACAAAAATATGAGATTTAATAAATATCGTTTTAAATTGACTTCTCTGAATAAAATGTTTTACTGGCTATTAAATTAATTTGATTAATAATTGTTATATAGTTTCATTCTTGTTATGATTTTATACTTTTGAAATCTAGATTTATCAACAAGCTTTATTGTTCATAGTTTAATATGTTTTAAATGATATCTTTCTATATTTTTAATTAATTTAATAATGGGACGTTATTCACCGGTAGATTATTTTAGCCTCAGATAATACCATTGACTTTGCACCTCTAGCAAAATGGAGAAGACTCTCATGGCTAATCAAAACTAGTGGTGCTCCACTTAGTCTATAGGCTCGATCCTTGTCCTCTTTTATCTTTTTGGAATGTAAGAATATGTTAATATGTTTTGAATTAAAAATGGCTTATGCATATATGAGATTATTATTATATTAATTATAATATTTGAAGGCTTATGGAATATGTGTTCTTTCATATTTTGTGTTGGTCACCTCTTGATTTTTAGGGCGTGACATGATAGTTCCTGAAGAACTTTATATGATAAAATTGAAATAGTTCCTAAAAAACTAATATAATTTTTTGGGAGACAAAGAATTGATAATGGGAATCATGACCCATGAATTTACATTAAAATTTCAGTTTGCCAAAGGATTTGAGGGTAATAGCTAAATTGGTTGAAATCCATATTGTATATAAACTTGGAAATACTGGGTCTTCCAACTGAAACTTAAGTTATTGGCCTACTATTTGTTGGTCTATCTTTGAGATATAGAAATAAGTAAAGTATGACTCATACTTGAGAGGGAGATTGTTAGAATATAAGTGTGATATAATATTGAATAAATTTCACCTATATAGTATATACTTCCTCACAAATCACAAAGCTAGATTGATCTCCCAAACAAATGGATGTCATATTGAGATTTCAAATCAACTATATGCTATAAAAATTGAATAGTTCACTGTTGATTAATAAATATATTACTTTAAATTAGAAGTTTACTAATTCAAATAAATATATTATTGGCCATGACTTGTTTGATGTAAAATTCTCTTAAAATATAATAGTATTAATTACTTGGAACCATTTTATACACAATATAAATAAAAAATAATATTATCAATAAATTTAGTGTATTTCAAAAGAGTTAAATAAAGTAGAAAAGAGTTTTATTAAAATCTAAAAGGAATTTTACCATTGTTATAAAAGATTTTTTCTTAATAGACAAATAATTATGATATAAAAAGAATAAGATGAGTCAAATTATTTAGAATATATAAATTGCTGAATCTTTTATAAATTGTATATTATAACGAGATAGACATTAGAGTATACTTGATTTTATAATATAAATATTACAATTTTCTATAAACATATATATATTAATTAATAAAAAGGTAATAATAGAATCTTTTATAAAATATTTTTAAAGATATTAAAAATTAGATTAAAAATACAACGCAATCACAGAAGATTATAGTAGGAGGCCAAGCTAATATTATCACTGGTATACATTGTTATAACAAAGCAACATCTTTTGGTGTTATAGGCATACTTGTGAAACTAGCGGGAAATTCACATACCAGAATTAATAATTGCTACTTGGATTATCCAGGTATATTCATGGAAGACCCAGTTCAGGTTCATGTCACTAATGGGATATTCTAGGTGATGCCAATATTGTGTTGAAGTCAATTAATGGTCAAGTCTTGGGGTTTAGTAGGGACCCTAATAAGAAAGTCCCAATTGTGACTTTAGATGAAATTTGGGGATGTTGACCAAGTGGTGGTTGATCATATCAATGTGAATGGATTGAGGTTGAGATCAACGGTTGGGAAGACGAATGAGGCAGTTAAAGGGTTGGTATTCTTTACGGTTCAACAATGAGAAAGTAGAAACATGATGTAATATTTATTATACATCATTGTAATTATTGTTTAATATCATATGAAGATCTCTCTTATTCTCAAAAGTTATTTCATAAAGCATAGAGAATTTGCCATGCCCCAAAATTTGAGCAGTGACAAGCACATAATATGAAAAAATTCATATTTCTTAAGCCTTAAACATTAAGTAGAATATTTAAAATAATAATCATAATATATATTTAATGATAATCAAAAGGCAAATTAGTTGTAGAGGCTTTGACATGATTGTTTTTGTATAACAAACATTCTGAAAATTATATAACAGACTGCAAATATTTCAAATCATATATAAATATTTTTCAAAAATTTGTACACGTACTTTCACAAAATAACATGAAATCAAAACCGTACCTATAGACTAAGTGGAGCATCTAAACTTCAAACAAAATAATACAACTATTTCATAAATTTATAATTACATTATAAGTAGATGCACCCAAAAAGAATCACTACTTCGATTGAAAGTGAGATTCTTCACTATTCAGCTGGAGGAACATGGTCAACAACACTATCTGAAGCCAAAATAATCTACTAGTGAATAACGTCCCAAAAATATAATTTAAAGGGCGAAAAGAAACAATTTCAATATATTTAAATGTAAATAACAACACTTTGTAATTAAATACAAATTTTTCCAATTAAAGAAATTCATTTAAAACCACAATTTCAAAGCATTCTTTTTCCATAGGACTTCAACAGAATGAAAATAAGCATGGACACACTGTCCATGAGGGTAATTAACTAATCCGGACTCAAAGTCATGAAACATGCGCAGGTACAAAACCCTTGAATAACAGACGCATGTACAAGACCCACGAATAACAGGTACAAGAATAAATCCTACAAATATCTAGCGTGAGTGTGAGGCCCACGAATATCCATCGAGTTTTGGTTTAACCATGGTGCACAATGACTAACAGTACTACTGTTAGTAACCAGTATTCTGTATTCAATCCTCTCCAAAACATTTCCAAGTATGTGTGGGGTCAATTTAGCGTTAAATAAACACAACACTTTCCAATGCTAGAATTTCACCAAAAATATTTCTTAATCACGAACCCCAATATGACATCAAAATAAAATCTCAAAAGATTTCTTTCAGTTCATATGGAGTAATTATTCAAATAATAAAATTCACATAATAATATTTCATAGAGGAATATCAACTCAATATAATATTTACAAAAATATCTTTTAAAACTTTCTCTATCTATTTCCATACATAAATGTGATGTCACGTCCCAAAATTTAAGTCATGACCGGCACAGAATACGTATACATTCATATTCCTTATGCCTTAAACCTTAAATAGAATGTTAAAATAACAATCATAATATATATTCTATGTTTAATCAAAAGGCAAGTCATTTGTAGGAATTTTGGCAGGATTGGCTTTGTAAAACCAACCTTCTGCGAATGTTGTAAATCACCTGCAGATGTTTTCAAAATAACCAGAATCCTGTATATAGACTAGGTAGAGCATCTAAACTTTTAACAAAATAATACAAGTATTTTATAAATTTATAATTACATTATAAATAGATATGCCCAAAAAATGATACTTAAAATCTACAATGAGGCTATTCACTGCTCAGCTAGAGGAATAGGGTCAACAGTACTATATGAAGCCAAAATAATGTACTCATGAATAATGTCCCAAAAATATAATTTAAAGTGCGGAAAGAAATAATTTTAACATGTTTAAATGCAAATAATAACACTTTGTAATTAAATGCAATATCCCAGTAAAATATTTTATTTCAGAAAATCTATTTTAAACAATCATTTCAAAATAATCTTGATTCCGTAGAACTTCAACATAATGAAAATAGGCATAGACACATAGTCAATGAGGATAACTAACTAATCTAGCATAGCTCGAGGCCATGAAAATAGATGTGGACACACAGTCTACAAGAGTAAGTAACCAGGCGTAGCAGGAAGCACGAAACGAGCACATGTACGAGACACACGAATAACAGCTATAGGTACAAGAACTACGAGGAATATGCGTGAGAATAAATCCCATGAATAATTGGTGCGAGTATAAGACCCATGAATATCCATCGAGCTCGAGTTTAACTATAGTGTATCAAGGACTAACTATACTACTATTATTAACCATTGTTCTGTATTCTGTCCTTTCTGAAAACTTTTCTAGTATGTGTGGGGTCCATTTGATATTTAATAGTTACAACACTTTCTAATGTATCTTCACTAAGAATACTTCAAAATTTCAAAACTCTAGCATGAATATTAAAATCAAATATCAAGATATTTATTTAATGCACATGGAACAATTATTCAAATTATAAAATTCACATAAGAATATTTCATTGAGAAAATCGACTCAATATAACATTTATTTTCCAAAACTTTCTTTATATTCATTTTGTCAGATCACTTAATAACTCAATTGAAAGAAAAATCATTTATAACAATTAAAGCTATTAATTCAAATATATCACTTTAAAATTATATTTAAATAAAATATATCAAATAACAGGTTATTATTAAAAATATTATTTTTAGGGGACGTTATTCAATCATTTGTAATACTCTAATACAGCTTACTCCAGCTCTAAGCTCCAGAATAATACTCTCTCCTTACTTTTCTATATTTTCTAAAAATAAATTATTAATACTTAAATTCAAATTTCAGTTGCAATGGTTATTATAACATACCATTATAATTATATATATCTCCAAATATTCAGGAAAATATGACACTTATCCACATAAACTTCTTTTCTTCCAAACACTTAACATGCTTCACTAATTATTAAGGTATAAGAACATTGCTCTTTTTATTACTTTTCTCAAACTCTGTAGTTAATCAGGAAATGAAATTTATCACTTTTATCCCGAATATCTTTCATTTACCACAACTACAGCAAGTCATATATATAAATATATATATATATATATATATATATATATATTCTAAAACTTGAAGCTTCAAAATCCTAACCATAACTTTTACTTTAAATCTATACATTCCAAGTTTTGCACCCACCTCAAATTTAAAATCTTGATTCCAATTTCAGCTTCCTCAATTTAGCTCAATACTCACATATCAACAATGTAATCCATATATATATATATATATATATATATATATACTTGCCATATTAGCAACACAATATATATATATATATATAAACATGTATTGTTCACTTCCAGGTCTTCTCTTTCATTTTTTTCACGGCATGACAGCAGCTTGTATATACATCCTTCCTATTTCAAACCATTACCTTACCTGCAATGCCTCTAGAAAGTAGACAAATCTGAAAACTAATTTAACAAAGCATATATATTAGTTAGTGCAGTCAAAACATGGGAGGAATGGGATAGCCGAGCGGTTATGGGCAGAGGAGCTGACCTTGGGGTACCGTGTTTGATTCTCAGTGCATGCAGAAATAAGGTTTTAATTTTTTTAGGCATGTGAAATTACCAAATTGACCCTCTTACCTTTTCTTTAGAAACCGTACTCCCCTTCAATTTCCTCTGATTTCAACGGTGATTCAGCGAGAGTCAGCAGGGAGAGAGTAGAGATAGAAAGTTCCATGCCATAGGAAGATGTTGCCGTGTGACCAGACATTGCTTCCTTCAATCCCTCTACTGTGTTGTCGCCACCAGAGTTGTCACATCATCTATCATCTATAGTTCTATGGTGTCTGATAAATAGAGCGAGAAGGGAAAAATAGAGGAGTGTCACGGAGGTGGAAGTGAGTGATTGACGGTCGATGCAATTGAAATTCGTTACCATTGGTTTTATCTATCCTCATCACCGATGCACCGTCTGGGTTCACAACTGCTACCGTCGTATTGCACGCTTCTTGGCAGGTACTGTAGCAAATCCCCAAATCTTCAATCTTCTTCCCTTCTGATTGCCGTGAGCCTGAGAGGAAAAGAGGGTGGAAGAATGGGTTAGAATTGCTGTGAGTTACAATGGATCTAAGAATTATGAGTGATGAATATGTGCAGCTGCAGTTTTCTATTCGTGAGCCCTCATCCTTTCCTCTGTTGCCGAGCTGAGGTTGGACAGAAAGGTACATGATACTTTTGGTTATGCTGTGGAATACTTATGAACTTGAAGCTGGGTAAGTAAATGATTTTAGTAACTCCCGTCAAGCTGTACAATGTGAAGTAGGTGAATTATGTGTCCCTCTATTTGCTGTCGATGAATATGAACTGTGCGCATATTCGTTACTTTGTTTCTGTTGAACTATGTGATATGTGTGGCTGCTGTAGATAATGGTTTGTGGACAGAGAACGAAGTGCATATGTATATGTAAGGCTACCTAGTTGGTTAAAAGTTGTTGCTGATGAGTGTGTGTGTTTGATGCCGTGAGGAAAGGGTTCTGACAGTATAGATATATATATGTGTGTTGGCTGTGTTCCTGTGCTGTTATAGATAGAAAACACTGTGTATGTGAGTATATGTGTGTGAATCAGATTGTGCTATGTGTGTGTCGTGAATTTGGTTATATTTTAGAGACAGAATGCATGGTCACTGCTGTCATGATGCACGTATATTTATATGGTGTTGTTGTTTGGGGAAGTTGTATGGCATATGCATGTATATATATGCTGTAAGAAGAATGGAAGAAGAGAACAATAGATGTTCTATTTCAGACAACAACTCATTGGGTATGAAGGAGTTAAGTTTTGTTGGGTTTAATCCTTCCCATAAGTTTAGAAGAGATTTTTATACGGGATAATGGTAGGAGAGTAATCTTGAACCCATTAGAATTGAAAATATAAGATTGAGGTTTAAGTGACAAGTAATAGTGGTGAGAAATCAACATCCATGATGACCCTTTATAAATAATCGTTGGGCTTTTAAAGCAGAAATCAAATTAGTTGGTCTCTCTACTTCATTTCCTTGCGATACAAAAGAAATTTCACATGAAATATTAAATTCACCACTTTCAAGTAGCAATAGCTAACCAATACATGCCTATTATCACATCAAAATCAATCATGTCAAGAATCATTAAATCAACAAGATTTTCTCTTCCCTCAAAAGATACTTCACAAGATTTATATACCTGTGAAACTGATAAAGATTCCCCAACCGGGGTAGCAACTGAAAAAGGATAATCTCTTTTCATATGACCTAGTTGTCCCTACCCATAGCAAACACCAGAGGCCTTGCAACAAACTCCTGAATGATAATTTTCACAAATAGCACAAGGAGACCTAGAATAATTTAAATGGCTCACAACAAGCTGAGGTCTAATATTTCCAAATTTAGGTCTCATATATGGAGTGCCCACTGAGGGTCCATGAGGTCTTGGCACTGATTGCATAGCAAATAGTTGAGATTGGCCCTGAGAGCGATTTCCTTTAAATAAGGACCTTAGAATCTTCTACTTCCTATCTTTTACTTCTTAGAAACCCCTTATTCTTCAATGTGCCTCAACTCAATTCTCAACACATAATCCACTACATCAGCTTAAAAAGCAAAATGATTCAACATAGAGGGACCACAATATCATGTATATATATCGGCGATCCTTGAATAAATCTACCAATTCTATCTTTCTCTGAAGGAATCAATGTAGATGTATAAGAAGAATGCTCTGTAAACTTCTTATCATACCCTGCCACTGTCATTCCTAGAGTACATTTCAATAATAAAAACTCTTCAATCGTATCATCCTTTTTACTTTGAGGAAGATAACATTTAAGAAAAATATCCTTAAAGTCAACCCATGATAATGACGATACTCTATCTCCGTTAACCCAGGCATTATTTTGCTCCAAGCATTAGCTACCCCTTTTAACCGAAATAAAGCAAATTCCATATACTAAATATTAGGGCATATCAGAGCTATGCACCTCTTTTCAATACCTTCTATAAATTCTATAGGTTCTTCTCAAGAATCAAAACTCGTGAACTTAGGAGGATCCAACTTAATAAATTATGACAACTTGATTGCAATATTATCCTCTTCAATTACATTATGTGTTTCTTCTTGCGTCTCGTGTCTAGATGATATAGAAATTTTAGGAGATTGTGGATTTGATGGTTCAACTTTTGATAAGATCTCTTGAAAAGGGCTAAAGGGTTGACCTCCCATAGTCCTAGCTCTCTTATGACACTGTCCTTTGCCTCTATGGTCAAATCACTTTGCTGAATATAGCCTCTATCTGAAACCTTACGGCTTATAGAGCTTCTTCCAAACTAGTGGACATCTAGTCGACATTTAGCTGTACACAAAAGGCACAAAAATATTTAATTCTAAGTGAAAAAAATATACTTATAATACAATAAGGAAAGAAAACACCTTTCAACTTCCTAAAAAGACCTTCAATGATGCCTCAATTATAATTATGCCCAGGTTCATAATTATAATTGAGACTCTACTGAAGCATCCGTGCTCCACTTAGCTATAGGGGACATTGGCTTTGATATCAAACTATCACACTCTGAAATTTAAACAGTGACTCGCATATAATATGAAGAAATTCATATTCCTTAAGTTTTAAACATTAAATATAATGTTTAAATAATAACCATAATATATACTTAATTATAATGAAAAGGAAAATTAGATGTAGAGGTTTCAACATGATTGTTTTTGTACAACAGACCTTTCAAAAATTCTACAAAAGACTGCAAATATTTCAAATCATATCCAAATATTTTCTAAAATAATTTATACTCATACTTTCACAAAATAACATGGAACGAAAACCTTATCGATAGATTAGATGGAGTATCTAAACTTTAAATAAAATAATACAAGTATTTTATAAATTTATAATTATATTATAAGTAGATGCGCCCTAAAAGAATCACTACTTCAGGTTGAAAGTGAGACTCTTCACTACTTAACTGGAGGAACAGGGTCAACAGCACTATCTGAAATCAAAATAATCTACCGGTGAATAACATCTCAAAAATATAATTTAAAGGGCAGAAAGAAACAATTTTAATATGTTTAAATGTAAATAACAACACTTTGTAATTAAATACAAATTTTCTTGTAAAACATGTTATTTAAAGAAATTCATTTAAAACATAATTTCAAAGCATTCTTTTTCTGTAGGACTTGAACAGAGCAAAAATAAGCATGGACACACAGTCCACGAAGGTAAATAACTAATCTATCGTAGCTTAAAGCCACGAAATAGGCGCAAGTACGAAATTGACGAATAACAAGTGCAGGTACAAGACCCACGAATAACAGGTGCGAGAATAAATCCCATGAATATCTGGCATGAGTATAAGGCCCACGAATATCCATCGAGTTCTGGTTTAATCATGATGCACTAAGGACTAATAGTATTGTTGTTAGTGACCAATGTTCTGTATTCAATCCTCTCCAAAACATTTCTAAGCATGCGTGGGGTCAATTTAACATTAAATAATCACAACACTTTCCAATGCTAGAATTTCACCTAAAATATTTCATAATCACGAACTCCGACATGACATCAAAATAATATCTCAAAAGATTCCTTTCAGTTCATATGAAGTAATTATTCAAATATTAAAATTCACATAATAATATTTCATAGAAGAATATCAACTCAATATAATATTTATAAAAGTGTCTTTTAAAACTTTCTTTATCCATTTCTATACATAAACATGATCATATAATAAGCCAATTGAAGGAAAAATAAAAAAAAATAACAATCAAAGCCACTAATTCATATAAACATGCTTTTATTAATTCATATTTAAATTTGTCACTTTAAATAAAATATATCCATTAACAATATATTATTAAAAATATCATTTTAATGAGACTTTATTCACTCACCTGTAATACTCTATTATAATTTACTCTAACTCTATACTTCAGAATAATAGTTTCTCATTACTTTACTAAATATCCCAAATTCCAATTATAATAGTTATTATAGCATACTATTATAATCCTATATATCCCAAATGATTTCATTCATGAAAATAGGACAGTTATCCACCTAAGTTCCTTTTCTTCTAAACATGAAATATGCATTCGTAATTATTACCCTCCAAGAATTCTCTTTTATTTCACTTTTCAAACTCCACTTGTTCCTTTTTCCCTCACTAACTAGGCGCAACCAGCAGGAACAGAAATGGGACGAGCTCCCTCTATCCAGAATAGTAGCGTCCTTACATATATATACAGATACACACACACACACACACATATACTTCCCAAAACTAAACCAGTACCCCTCTTTCTGGCGGCAAGCTTATATTTTCTCTCTATTTCTTTTTCTTTTCTCGGCAGTTACAGTACATAAAACCATAACAAGTATAGATCATCCACAAAAATAACAAAAAGACGTTGAGGAAGCTTACCATACACCATACACGGAGGTCTTCTATGGCAACAAGGGCGTGGGACATTGGCTGCAATAGAAAAATGGCGAGCTCCAACAGACACAAAATAGTAGCTATACGCACACAAAGCTTTCATATCAACAGCAAACTCACAGCCCTTACCACCTCATTTTTCCACCCTCATTTCCTTATAGGCTCTCAGCAACTAGAAAGAAGAAGGTTGAAGGTCTAGGATTGCTACAGTACCTGTAAATGAGGTGTGATAACATCGACGATGAACGCCAAACCAGAACAGAAAAGAAGTATGAAGGAGAGCTTCAGCTCCATATTCATCCGTAGGAATTATGGCTGCTGTGCGTGACAGCAAGGTGTCACAGTTGTAACGAGAAGAAGGAGGAAGAAATTCCTGCCACCAGCCGAGATGCACGAGTCCAAGAAGAACACAGTGACGGTGGAGTAACTCGATGCCAGTGACAGTAGCTTAGGCGACAGAGAACGATGGGTCATAACTGCTATAATGCTCATGCATCACAAATCTTCTTTACACTTTCTTCTCCCTGTTGTCAACAAAGAATGAAGAAAGAAAAGGTGTGCAGTAGCTGAAATAAGCATAGGGACATTTTGGTAAATTCACATGATGTCTGAAAAATAAAATGTCACTTTAGCTTGAACAGGGATTCAAACCTTGGACCTCTCACTTAATTCCACTGCCTCAAAACACTCAACTATCCAATTCTTCTTGTGATATCATGGCAAGAAATTATATATATACTTTATTAAAATGATATCATATATGTATATTTTCTAGGGTCATTACAAAATTTTATCAAAGAGTTTCAGTGGTAAACTTTTCGTGAATCAATTTGATAATATTTTCCATGAAAAGTAGTTTTCTCAGTGACTATAATACCTTCTGTGCTTAATATATAAAAGTTAAATAACTAATTTATGGATATTAAAAATATTATTTAAGTTAATTATTTGTAATATTTTTAATTTTATTAAACGACCCTCTTTAATTAGACCCTCTTTAATTATATGCATTAGAACAATCCTTTAATTTGAAGCCTTTAATATATACAATCAATAGCGATACTTTGAATAAAAAATTATAAATTTGGAAGATAAAGTGGATTTATATCTTATATTTAGGACCAACTTGAATTACCTGTCTAACTCTTAATTTAGGACCAAAGTTAGTATTAATTAATGAGTTATAGAAACAATAATAATGAATCATCTTGAGTTGATTGTTACATCACTTACAGTTTTGATCAGTACATCACTTCCTCTTGATTTGGTAAAAAAAAATCTTCTTGTTATTGTTTTGTTAGCCATAATTGTTTTTTTGTTTTAGAGAGAAAAATAGGTTGAAAGAGTTTAACTAAGTGCTGGAGGTTGATGATGAATGAGAAAATATATGCACATATCTTCAATATGATTGTCTTCAATAAGATGATACCCTATGCTTAGTAAAAAAAAATTGAGTTAATTTTTGCAAAACAATCTTTTGTTTTCTTTTCCTTAGCTTTGTAATTATCAAAATATATTTTTCCAACTATTAATGAAGCATAGATTTGGAAATATTCTCTAAATAATAATATTCTAAAAAAAAATATATCTATTAATTATAGTTAATCAGGCTTCTCCTGTTTTACATATCAGTTGATTTTTTTTATCTTTTAAAAATTAATATCTCGTATGTTTTGGGAAGTATCCCTTCTTCCCTCACAAATTGAAAGATGAGTTAAGAGTCATTTTGTTTCAGAAGTATTTGTAAAGGAATTATGGGTATTTTTGCCTCAATGCCATCTTTTGGATACCCGACGCTCCTTTGCAAATACTTTTCGGGAAAAATGCCCTTTAACACAAATAGGAAAGGACAATTATACCCATGTGGAATCATATGTTGCATAAAGTTTGGCGTAACCATGTGAAATCTATCATTAAAATATGATACATTGTTTCTTTTTATTGCTTTCAAAGTGAAATTGAGCGGGAAAAAAAAAACTTCCTACCTGCTGCTCCTTCACAAATACGTCTGATGCTTAAATATCTATAATTCTTCAAACTTTGTCAATTTACAAGTCAATCTCTTAAAGTACGTACTTACAAATCAGCCCCTTGCATTTACAAGTGAATCTGAATATATTTATTTCATTTATTAATAAGATTGGACATATTTAGGTATAAGCCAAGTTATTACATTTAGAAGTTATCCTCTAAAATTTATAATCCAGTCTTGGAAACTTACAAGTTAATAATATTAAGACATTGATAATTGACTCTTACATGTTGTCACACCCTAAAAATCAAGGTGTGACTAGTACAAAATTTGAGAGGATGATATTCCATAAGCTATTAAATATCATAATTAATATAATTAATAAAAATCTTATATTTGCATAAGCCATTTTATTATTATTATTATATATAAATATATTTATACCTTCTAAAATGATAAATACCATACTATATAAAATTATTTATATATTTCAAAAAGACAAGAGAGGACATGAATCATACCTATAAATTACATGGAGCATTTATAGGTTTTTGATTAGCCATAAGGGTCTTCTCTATTTCGCTAGAGGTGCAAGGTATGTATTGATCTCTAAGATCAAAATAATCTTTCAGTAAATAACATCTCATTAAAAGAAATAAATAAAATACAAAAAGAAATAATGTAAACACGTTTAACTTCAAATAAAAGGCTTGATAATAAATACTAATTTTTGAATTATAGAAATATAAAAAATAAATATGCATAAAAATCATTAATTAAATTAATTAATACTCAATAAAATAGCTTGTTTAAAGAAATCAGTTTAAACCAATAATTTTTAAATCTCATCTTTTCGTAGGACTTTAACAAAATGAAATAACAAGTATGAACACATAGTCTATAAAGGTAACTAACCATTCAAAGGCATTTAGAAGCCACGAAATCAAGTTTGGACACGCATTTCATAGGGTAAATAACTACTACGAATAACAGATAAGAGACCTATGAATAACAACTAGGTATAAGACCTATAAATAACAAGTGAATTTGATTTTAACTATGGAACACTAAGGACTAATAGTACTACTGTTAATAACTTGCTTTCTGTATTAAATCCTCTCAAAAATCGATTTTCAATCATGCATAAGGTCAATTTAACATTAACAAAGAACAAAACTTTTCAATACTAGAATTTTATAAAGAATATTTTATAATTAAGAACCCCAACATAAAAATCAAAATAAAATATCAAAAGATTTCCTTCAATTTAAATGCAATAAAACTCTTTTCAAATAATATAAATTCATATTAGAATGTTTTAGAGTGAAAAAATCATCTCAATATAAAAATTTATAAAAATATATTTCAAAACTTTCTTTGTCCATTCCATATATAAGCACAACGGTTTTATAAGTCATTCGAGAGAAAAATTAATGACAATAAATCCCTTAATTCATATAAATATGCTTTTAACAAATCATACTTAAAAATTGATATTTTAAATAAAATGTATCAAATAGTAAGATATTGTTAAAAATACTATTATGGAACGTTATTCATTCATTTATTGAAATTTCAATATATAACTTATTCTTTCAAGACTACTTAAGATAGTTGCCCTTATAGCAACTCAAACACCTAAACCACAGTAACCATATCATTACTTCAATAACATTCTTTAACTCATATGTTTTTAAAATTAAGAATCTATTTCAAACCCAATATTATACATTTTGTGATTGTCTACTCGTGAAAACCCTTCATTATATTCACTCATAATTACAATTGTCACCAATGAAGTTAAGCATCAATTGATATAATTATCAAAGCAAAATCAGTTTTAAAATTAAATATAAATTCTTCTACACCAGAAAATACTATGGAATCACGTATTCAAATAAGTCTCTTTCTTTAAAACACTTTATCAAACACTTCATGTGCATTCTACAAATTAACATAGACTTAGACAATCTTAATCCAATCAAGCCCTTGTACCCACTTTTACAATCCCAAGACTCAATTCCTCAAAATAGTTTCCAGCCTCCATAACCCACTTTTAATATCTTCTTCCTTCAAGACCTCAATTCATCAACTATTAACCTTCTACTTATGTTACAACTACAACTTAAATTGTTCAATCCCAATACTAACTCCTCAAGAAACCTCAAAATAGCAAGTATTTATAACCATTCAAACTTAAGCTAACAAATAAACTCTTCACAAATTGAACTTAATCTTCACTAAATAATCACTGTTCCATAAGTCATAACAATAGACTTTGTATATACAACTTTCCTAACATACATATTCATTTCAATTTGACAGCATTACTTATGTAATCCTTTTCTGGAATTCCATCTTTCGAACAAGGTCTAAATTCTCCACTACTAACAGCATCTTATACACACGTATATATCATGTCCATAACTTGTCTTCTACTTCAACAATCACAGAACACACATACACACGCGCGCGAGAGCATATATCAAATCATCTTCTAAACTTTTAAACAAAAAATGTCCTAACAGCAGCACACAAACTCAATTACAGATAACAAAAATCGATTCCACAATATGTCCTTTCTCAAGCATGTGATCAAACATTTCATACGCATGCATACCTCCACTCATAAACCCGAACAATCTTACTTTAAGCCATCTAAAATAAAATCCCCTTATCGCATTACCCAACGCTTCAATAAGAATTACCAACAAATACCACATTCCCAGTTATCAATAAGACCTCTTAATTTAAATTCCTTATCCAAGTCCAACTTATAATAAAACCACACTCAAATCCATTTTATCCCTTTTATAGCATAACTATTATCTAAAAAATTCAACAACTTTGCAACCAGTATAAAAGAAAAGATAGAGAGGAACAACGGCAGCAACGAAGAAGGGGAAAACAAAGATGAACCTAAGTTGAAGATTCAAGAATCAAAATACCCGTAGTACTATAAGCTTCAATCTCACTACACAAGCGCAACCAGCAAGGAAAAGCAATGGGACGAGCTGCACTCTCACACCTCAGCTGGTCAACGGTGTCATGAGCTCGTTCGTCCTCCTTCGCCCATCCTTCTGACGTCGCAGCTCTGGCCGAAACTCTGTCTCTCTCAGTCAACTCTTCCCTTGCACGCGACGACCAGCTTCTACTCACCTCCAACGATTTCGTTGCAGAACAGAAAAATGAGGAAGAAGAGCTTCCTAGCAGCTAGAGATCCAAGTGACGAGGAGGACCACGGCGGACGAATGGACACCGTTGAGCAACACAGATGACGAAGACTGAACGTCGACGGAAATGGGAAAGGAAGAGTGATATGATTTAAAAATACAGAAGGGGCAATGTGGTCTTTTCACGCAATGGGCTAAGGAATAAAATTCATTTTGGATAGACCTAAGATTCGAAGCCCAAGACCCATCCATTATGTGTATCATTCCATATTTTGGTAGTTATTCATGAATTGGAATCCTTTTGCGGTTTAAGGGGAGTTATGCGATTATTTAAAATATATTAAATATTTAAAGAATATTATTTTATTATAATTATAGTCATGATATTTAGGGATATATTATAACTCCTAAATATTTAAATTAACGTTTGAGGATAATTAAAGGCTCATTTTACCCGATATTAATATCATTTAGTAGGAAAAGAAGACTTTATTCTACCCTTAGATCGTGAGTGACCATAACTTTTTTTTAAATTTTTTGTATAAAAAAAATTAAATCCTTTTAATCATGATGAACCTTTGAGTGATAAGCTTGTTTTTCCTATCATTTTTAACTTTTAATTTGGAAGCGCAATCACTTTTTAACCATGGTAATGTAGTTTTAACTGGTTTATTTCATTTTAACTATGGTAGAGCGATATGACCTAAACGTCCCAAAAAATCCATAATCAATTCCTTGCCACAAAACCATAGTTTCATTAAAGCTTCACAATCTAACTCTATGGCAAAGTGATTTTTGATTTTTGGATCATAATTACAATTGTCAGATATGAGAGTACCAAACTGAATTGAATTCTAGCCCTTGATAATTATAATTATACCCCTTAGATATATTTGAATTGAATTAAATTTATTCTATTGTTTATTAACATATACTAACGTTGAATCATCTTAACTATTGCGAGTGTTTAAGTTTTGAGAAATTTTAAAATAAATAATTATATTTGTTCAAATGGACTTTTGGACTAAATTATGGTTTAAAACTAAGGTTTCAGATAAGCTAGTCAAAGTAACTTATGAAACAATAAAAGAACTTATGAACTAACTAATTACTATATTACCCATATTTTTTCTCACACCATCTCCATACTTTTTCTTATACTTTTCCTCTCTCATCTCTCATACTTTTTGTTATACCCTCTCCTTTTTTCTCATTTAATACTCATATATTTTTTCATAATTTACCAATAATAAAAATACTTTTGGAAATAACTATCCAAATACTCATTTATTCAAAATTATTTTTTTCATAAACTTTTCTCTAAAATGTATTTTCTAAAAGATGTTCAAAAGCTATTTTTTTATAAGTCTATTTATAAAATTTTATCCAAACGGCTCATTAGTACAAACGTAGACAACAACAACACTAGTACTCTAAAACTGTTTAGCCAAAAAATGGAATATCTTAAACCCGAAGTATTGTTTTGCACACACGTGTCCTTGTGAAATCGTTTTCAATGATCCCGGATTTACTTTTATTTAATTTATTGCAATTTCCTCTCACCAACCACCTCAATAGAAAATAACAAAAAAAATATCTAAAATAAAAATAATAAATTTTAAATAAGGTCTGTTAATAATATTGCAAAAATGATAATACTTGTTATGGAAATTACAACACAAAGTCCCATTTTGATATTTATAATTTTTCAAAGGCTTTTTTTGTCATTTTTTCTACTTTAATTATATACTCTTTTTTTTTTTGTAGAATCTAGATAATATATCCCAATCAATAGCTAAAGATTAATTCTCCTCATGCGTATGGTTTCAGCTGTAAAATTAATCCCTCATAATTATTTGTTGGGAGAAAGGAAAAAGGCTGACATGCATGCTGACAGGTTTTTTCTTAAAAAAAATTAAAAAGATGCATGATTTTGGTTCTCATTCAATCTAAAGCCTCAAAATAGATATTACACAAAAATGTATTTAGTATTTAAAATAACAGTATATATAAAATTTATATACTTCTATTTCTTTACCTCGTCTCTTCTCATTATGAGTATAACTTGCATTTATAACATTACTAAGATGAAAAATAGAATCATATATAGATAGCCTTTGACAAGAAAAATTCTAATTTGTTAAGATTTTGTTTAAAAAATTAATAATACAAAGAAATTAAATTTGAAAAAGTGCAAAAACTTATTCATGGAAAATAAATTATACAAACTTTACAGTTTACATCATTTAGAATATTATCAAATGCACATATTAGAATATTTGTGAACTTTGGGCAAAATTAAAGTTTTCACATGTCAAACATCTTTAATAAAACAAACAACAACAATAATTAGAAAGTAAAGAAGAAGAATCACTTTCCTTAAAGGTAAATTAATCCGTGCTCAACAGGCTGGACTCGTGTATGGATGCATCTTAAACTTTCTCTATCTTTTGAAACATTAATTATTTTCCCACTCATTTTCTTTGTTGTTCACTTATTAGGCTTTTATTCCTTCCTCTTTTCGAAACAAGGCCGCATTTATTGTGATAGTCATCACGTAGGAGAAATTCTTATTGTTTTATTAACTAATCATGATGTATCGCTTCAGTCGAGAGAATTACTACCCCCTCCACAGAGCATATCATAAATGCTACATGTCTTAATTTAATCTTAACTGTAAAAGTTAGTAGATAAATTTGTCTCTAAACATTTCTTTATTGTTAAATTAATTAGTAGCCAATCTTTTCAATCAAATGCCTCAGGAGAAATTATTACTCCCTTCAATCTTTTAATGCCTTTTGGATCATCAGTCCATTCATCCATCCCATTCTTGATGGCCTCAATTTTGTTTTTTTCGTCTTCTTCCGTTGGCTTTTGCATAAAAGTATTTCTTATTTTTATCTCCCAACGAAAACCAATTGCACTCCGCCTTTTGGGCTCTAAGAAAGATCCTCTTGTATAATAACTTCCTCAACTTCTAACCAAAGAGATCTCTAAGTTCATTGAGCGATGGAGAAGGGAATTTTCATAGAAGGAGTAGTTTCAATTCTATTATGAATAACTAACTTAAATAATTTTTTTAGTATATATAAATTAGTTATTTAATTTTTACGTATATATTTAGGATGGGAGAGACTATTATTGAAAGCAAAAATGAATGGTAGGGAAAGGAAGACGTAGACCTTTTCTAATGTAATTTCCAATGATCACATGATGAATCGAAGTATTTCTCTGTTTGGCATCTGAAAACTTAATTTCACAATCAATCCCACAGTATGACAACTCAGGAAACATTTCTAGATGTTTGCGGTATCTACAAAAGAATGAATCACAATACTAACCAATTCTAATGACCTTCATCTAATGTCACAATGATGGATATACAAGCTAAGAGAGCAAAGAGAGGCTCTTACTATATAGTTCAAATTTTTGTTAAAATTAAAATTTAACCCGTGTGATGATGCACAAGACAAAATGATCACATGTAAGCACACAAGATGTTCGATAAAATGGAGGTGATGATAAATCGGTATTCTTGGAATAATATGCTTTCTGGATATGTTAAATTAAAGATGATAAATCAAGAAAGGATGGGATCTTTGATGAAGCTTTGGGGTTTTATATACAGTTTTGAAGATTGTATATAGGCTATAATGAATTTAGTTTCGCTTGTGTCTTGACTGCCTCTGTGAAATTGAAAGAATTTGAACTTTCTAAGCAGATCCATGGGATGGTTTTATGGTGTGTTTGGAAACTCAAGCTGTGATGGATAGTATAGTGTAATAGGATAATACCAACTTTATACCAACTATGGTCCATTAAATTTGTTATTATTTTGGTTTTAATCCTTAAGTTTCAAACAATAATTTTTTGTTCTTTAAGTTTTTTTTTGTCTAAAATATTAGTCCCTATAACTTAATAAAAACCTGGACAATGTTGCCCTTATAGTTTAAAATTTGAGGAATCAAAGTTTGTATTAACCCTAATGTAATTTATGTTTAATTTGGATAGACTTTTATAAAAAAAAAACTAATTTGATAAATTGAAACTTGTTTAGATAATATAATTAAAAAGTAGATTTTAGATGTAAAATGATGAAAGGAGATAATTTTATTATATATATTGTGCATATAATTTGATAAATTTAAGAGAAATGTTAAAGCTGAAAGAATAAAAATAAAGAGTTAATGTGTTATTAGAAAAAATTATAAATACTAAAAAACACACTGAGATATATTTTTTAATGTGACTACATATAACTATTGAATATTATTTTATTTTCTTGCAGAGCTTAATTGAAGATTAATTATGGATTTTAATTGGGCTTGTAGTGGACTTTCATCATTAAATTTTATTAGTCAATTTTGTTCCTTCTTAGGCTACCTTAACTATTGAAGATTTAGCGTTTCATTTACATTTGGTGAAAACAGATTCATGGTGGGAGCATGCGAGCCTCAATGGCTTCCCATCAGTTGGGTACCTCATGTCATTGATTTATCAACAGCTAATGGAAATGACAAGACTGCCCCTACTTCATCCTACAATTACGAGTTCAACACCTAGGCCTTCAAGGACCTACTATTGGACTCCAACTTCCATGGAGGAGGCATCTCTGTCATCAACTCTCTCAGATCCGCATCGACAACTGCTACCTCACTCACTTCACCCCCAACGGAATCCTCGTCCGAGACGGCCATAAAACCTACATCAGAAACTCCTTCATCGGCCAACACATAATCCCGGCGACGACAAAGTTGAAAGGAACTTCTCCGGAACCGGAATCAACCTCCAGGGCAACGACAACTCCGTCACCGACGTCGTCATCTTCTCCGCCGCCATAGGAATATGGTAATAGTTTCAAGCAAGTTGATGAGGTTGTGGTTGATCGGAACGCTGTGAAAGGGATGAAGTTGAAAAGCACTGTGGCGAAGAAGATGGTGCAAGGGAATTATAATGAGACTTCATTATTAATGGCGGATTTTAATAATGTTTTGGTTTTCCCTACCTTATAAAGCACGCGAAGTATTCATTATTGAGCTTCGAAGGTGACATTTCCAAGTTATGTTCTGAGGAATGTGTTTGATAATCGTGTCGTGATTCAAACAAGTGAAGCAGTGCCAGCAGCAAGTTTATATGTTGCCCTGGATCAAAGTATATGATTCAAGTTCTTTGGCATTATGATATGGGAGAGGAGGGAACTGTGCATATAGAGTCTTTATTAATTAATTGCCCTTTCTATATGAATATAATTAATGTAAATTGTTTAAGGTTCTAGATTTAATGCATGCTTTGTGTGATATAATATTTTTAAGAAAAATTAATTCATCAGTGTCTATAATTATATATATATAGTTTTTTTATTAGATTATGATAGTTTCCTCTATTATATATGTACGTGTTTATTTTTCACTTAAACTATAATTTTAAAAAGGTTTTTAACTTAAACCTTAGTTTAAAAAATTTAAAAATAAATAACCATATTTGTCTAAAAGAATTTTTAGATCATTTCATAGTTTAAAATTATGGTTTTGAATAAGTTCCTAAGAATAGTTTCTAAAACAGAAAAATAACTTATAAACTATCTAATTATTATTTTATCTATACTTTTCTAACACTCTCTCATCTCTTCTCCCTCTCCTCTCTCTTCCCAGCTCGCCTTCGTCATTAGAGCTCACCGTCAGGGTGGTGTCACGTCCCAAAATTTAAGCTGTGACTAGCACAGAATATGAATAAATTCATATTTCTTAAGCTTAAAATCTTGAATAAAATATTTGAAATGAAAATTATAATCTATTAACATTTTAAATCAAAAGGCAAGTCCTCTATAGGAATTTCGGTAGGATTGTCATTGTATAACCAATCTCCCGACAATCCTACAACAGACTGTCACGTTTAAATCTTTTGTACCAATTTTCCAAAATAATCATAATCCTATCTATAGACTATGTGGAGCATCTAAGCTGCAAATAAAATAATACAAGTATTTCAGAAATTGTCATTACATTAAAAATGAGATTTGTCAACAAAAAAAACAATAACGCTTCGGATCTATAATGAGGCTCTTCATTGCTCAGCTGGAGGAGTAGAGTCAATTGCACTATCTAAAGTCAAATAATCTACTCGTGAATAACGTCCCAAAAATATAATTTAAAAATGCAAAAATAAACAATGCATCAACATGTTTAAATGTAAATCATAACATTTTATAATTGAAATACAAATATTTTGGTAAATATTTTATTCCATGAAAACCATTTAAAACAATCATTTCAAAACAGTTATTTTATCATAGGACTTCAACATAATGAATACAGGCATGGACACACAGTCCACGAGGGTAAGTAACAAATCTGGCGTGACTCGAAGCCACGAAAATAGGCGTGGACACACAATTCATGAGGGTAAATAATCAGGTGTAGCATGAGGCCACAAAATAGGCATGGACACATAGTCTACGAGGGTAATAAACTAATCCAGAGCGGTTCGAAGCCATGAAATAGGCGCAAGTATGAGACCCACGAATAACAAGCACAAGTACGAGACCTACGAATAATAGGAGCAAGAATAAATCCCAAAAATAACCGATGTGAGTACGAGACTCACGAATATTCATCGAGCTCGTGTTTAACAATGGTGCACCAATGACTAACGGTATTGCTGTTAGTAACCAGCATTATGTATTCCGTCCTTTTTGAAAACATTTTCAGCATGCGTGGAGTCTATTAAACATTACATGTTCATAGTAGTTTCTAATGCAATACTCTTCATCAATAATATTTCATAATCATAAAACCCCAGCATGTTTAATAGAATAAAATCTTAAAAGATTTCTTCAATTTATATAGAATAGGTATTTACATAATAAAATTCTCATAAGCATATTTTCATGAAGAAAATCAACTCAACATAACATTTGTCAAAGTCTTTATAAAACTTCTTCATCCATTTTCATACATAACCATAATCATTTTATAAACCAATTTGAAAGAAAACCACTTATACAATAAAAGTCATGAATTCATATAACTTGCTTTTCATAAATCATTTTTAAGGGAAATTATCCACTCACCTACAGTATTCTGATATAGCTTACTCCTGCTCTACTCCTCATAATAATATTCTCTTGTTGAATTACCTAAATTCCCAAAATAAAATATTCCTTTAGGAAATACCATTAATCTCTTTATTTCAAATCTGAAATTTTAAATCTTCATCCCAATCTCTCACATCATGCAAGCATAAAATCATCATTTCCTCTCTTTACTTCCAACAATTTACTTCCATTAGCTTCCCAATTCATTTACACACACATATATATATACACATTAACAGCAATCCCCTCTTCTTTTATTCTTCTTACTCTCTTCTTTCTAATTCATAACATCACCATATCTATATATATCCCATCTAGCTTCCAAAATAGCAGCACAATTCTCTAAACAATGAACCACATCATCATTTATAGATATATATATATATCAACCAACATAGCAAGCTATACATATATTTATACACCCTTTCCATTCAATCCAAACATAACACACGACGGCATGCTTGTGTCTCCTCTTTCTTTCCTGTAGCATTATCACACAAATACATATGCATACATTCATCCTTCAAGTCATTAACGCCATGCATATACATACACACAATCTGTCCAGACACTAGCATCACTGAACCCGCACACTAGCATCACAGCACCCACACGCTCAACCCTCTACCTCACACAGCATGGCTTCCCTCACACAGAGCACTACTACTTTTTCCCATAGCACACACAAAATTGCTCTTTTCCCCTCACATCCAATACATACTCGGCAAGCAGGGAAGGAAGATTCAATCTTTTAAACACAACAAACAAGAGCTAAATGAGAGGAAGGACGTACAGCTTACCACTATCCTATAACAGCTACCCCGCGATAGAGAAGGAAGCTGATGATCTGCAGTGCTACAGTACCAAGTTTACAAGGCAACAGTGGACCTGCAAAAGCACGACGGTGACTGGTGACAGCAACCACAGCGTGCACGTCGACGACGTTAGTGGAGGTAGCTCAGATAGCAGAGATGGATAGGACAAGGCGACACAGTGTAAGCTCCCAGACCCTTCCAATGTCAAGATCCACACAACGAGGAAGAACACTACAAAAGCAACAATCAACGGGGACAACACAACAATGGCGGCGGATGACAACTACATAACGACGGAGGGAAATAGACTCACGGTGACATATCTCAAAACTCGTGAAGCTTCCTCTAAATTTCCTTTCACTGATGTCGACAAAATTGAGTAGCGAGGCAGATCACGGTGATAGCACCCAGTAGTTACTGTAGTAGTACGCGAATCTTCCTTCCTGAACCCACTCTCTCTCTCATGCTGCAACAGACGGAAGGCAACAGGAAGAGCTGGTAGAGTTTAAAATGAAATAAAGGGTAGTTTTGTAATTTTGCATTATAACTGAAGAAAAAATTCCCTATCTGCATGAGCTGGGATTTGAACCTGGACCTGCTACTTGACTCTCCTATCTTAACCACTCAACTAGTCACTTCCTCTTGCAATTTACTGCAAGAAATAATATATGTCCTTTAATATTGAAGCATTTGTCTATTACATTCTTCCCTTTTTAAGAAATTTGGTCTTCCGAATGAGAGGTATCATATAGATACTTCTGTAGCATCGACACATGAAACACCAGATAAATCCTCAATAATTTTGGTGGTAAGGCTAGTCGATAAGCTATAGCAACCACCTTATACAAAATCTCAAAGGGACCAATATACCTTAGACTTAACTTATATTTTCTTCCAAATCTCATAACACCTTTCATCGATGACACCTTTAAAAATATTTTATCTCCAACCATGAATTCTAATTCTTTGAAATGATGATCCACGTAAGATTTGTATTAGCTTTGAGCTGTCAATAAACTTTGTTGAATCATTTTCACTTTCTCTTTAGCATCTTGAACCAAATCTGATCCAAATATCTCTCTGACAATAACTTTAAACCATCCAATTGGAGGTCTACATTGTCTTCCATATAATGCTTCAAATTGTGCCATTTGAATACTTGATTGATAACTATTATTATAGGAAAATTCTACTAGCGGCAAATGGTTATCCCAACTTCTGCCAAAATCTATGATATAGAATCTCAACATATCCTCAACTATTTGGATTGTTCTCTCATATTGCCCATTAGTTTGAGGATGAAATGCACTGCTTAGATCTAATCGAGTAAGCAATGCTTTTTGAAATGACTCCTAAAATCGAAAAGTGAATTGGGGTCCTCTTTCTAAAATGATGAACACTAGGACTCCATGCAATCGCAGAGTTTTAGCAATATAAATGTCAGAGTATCTAGTCGCACTGTAATTCATCTTTACCAGAAGAAAATGAGCTGACTTAGTTAATCTATCAACAATCACCCAGATAAAGTCAAAACCTTTAATAATATAGGGCAAGCCAACAATGAAATCCATTGTTATGTTTTCCCATTTCCACTCAGGTATTTCTAACTGTTGCAATAGTCCTATAGGCTTCTGATATTCCACTTTAACTTCTTGACACACCAAACAACAAGTAACAAAATCCGCCACATCATTCTTCATACCATGCCACCAATACAATTTCTTTAAATATTGGTACATCTTAGTCATACTAAGGTGGATAGTATAAGCAGAATGATGAGTTTCTTCTAGAATTTGTTTTCTCAAATCTTAAACTTGAGGCACACAAATCCTACCATTATACCTCAAAACACCTTCCTGGTCAATCACAAATTCTATATTACTTCCCTTTTAGACCAAATCTTGCAACTTGCATAATTTTGGATCAGAGTATTGAGCTTCCTTAATCTGATCATTCAGAGAGGAATGAGCTTACAAATGGGCTAAAAATGTTCCTTTATCAACAATTTCAAATACTACTCCCTCTTACTCCACTTTATGAATTTCTTGTACCAACAATCTTCTTTCAACCTTTATATGTGCCAAGCTACCCATAGACTTACTGCTTAAAGCATCAGCAACTACATTTGCTTTCCCTGGGTGGTACAGAATCGTACAATCATAATCTTTTAACAATTCCATACATTTTCTTTGTCTGAGATTCAGATCCTTCTACTCAAAAATGTACTTGAAACTATTATGACAAGTGAAAATCTAACAAGTTTCACTATATAAATAATGTCTCCAAATCTTTAAAGCAAACATCACTGCGGCTATTTCTAAATCAAGAGTTAGATAATTTTGCCTATGCTTCTTAAGCTTTCTAGAGGCGTAAGCAATTACTGGCCCATTCTACATTATTACACAACCTAACCAATTCAAGAAGCATCATAATACACTGTGTACCATCTAACTCCTGAAGATAAGCTTAAAACTATAGCAGAAGTTAAAGATTCCTTCAACATCTAAAAACTTCCTTCACACTTATCATCCCAGACGAATTTCACATTCTTCTAAGTTAACCTTGTCAACAGAGCCGTTATTCTTGAAAAATTCTACACAAAATGGCGATAATATCTTGCAAGGCCCATGAAACTTTGAATCTCAGTGATAATAGTAGGTCGTGACCAACTTTTGATTGCCTCAACCTTGTTAGGATTAACCTGAATATCGTCTTTCGATACCACGTGCCCCAAGAAAATGACCCCATTCAACCAGAATTCACATTTTGAAAACTTAATGTAAAGTTGTTGTTCTCTCAACCTTCGCAACACTATCCACAAATGATGTTCGTGTTCCTCTGTATTCTTGGAATATACCAAGATATCATCACTGAAAACGATTATAAACTTATCCAAAAATTCTCTAAACACTCGATTCATCAAGTCCATGAATACCGCAGGAGCATTCGTCAAACCAAAAGACATTACCAAGAATTCATAATGACCATACCTAGTTTTGAAGGTATTCTTTGGAATATCTTCCTTCTTGATCTTTAATTGGTGATACCCTGATCGCAAGTCTAACTTTGAAAAATATTACGCTCCTTGTAATTGGTCAAAAAGATCATCAATACGCGGCAATGGGTACTTGTTCTTTATGTTTACCTTATTAAGCTATCAATAATCAATGCACACACTCAAAAATCCATCTTTGTTTTTTACAAACAACACTGATGTACCCCACGAAGAAGTGCTGGGTTGAATAAACCCCTTATCTAACAATTCTTGCAGCTGAGTCTTTAATTCCCTTAATTATGAGGGCACAATCCTATAAGGCAGAATAGTAATTGGCTAAGTGCTAGGAATGACATCAATACCAAATTCTATTTCTCTATCTGGAGGTAAACAGGAAATTCCTCTAGAAAGACATCAGAAAATTCCTGAACAACTGGAATCTAATCTAAAGTGACAGTAGGCTTATCGACATCTTGGACTACAGCAAAAAATCCCTGATAACCCTTTGTCAACAATATTTGAGCTTTTAAAGTAGATATCAAGTTAGTTAGCCTCTTAACTTCATTCCCTTGCAACACAAAAGGAGTTTCACCTGGAATATTAAATTTCACCACTTTCAAGTGGCAATCAACAATAGCATAATAAGAAGCTAACCAATCCATGCCTAATATCACATCAAAATCAATCATATCAAGAATATCAAATTAATAACACTTTCTCTACCCTCAAAAGACACTTCACAAGATTTATACACTTGTGAAACTGACAAAGATTCCTCGATCAGGGTAGCAACTGTAAAAGGATAATCAAGTATGATCGAATCTTTACCTAACTTTTTAGCAAAATATATCAAAACATAAGAATATGTTGATCCATGATCAAATAATGCATAAGCTTTTTGAGAACATATAATGATAATACATGTGATCACAGTATTAGAGGCCTGAGTATCTTGCCTCGTCATAGCATATACTCTTACTTGGCCTTGGCCTGTACAAGGTTGTGTCATTTTCTTCTAACGTCTTCCAGATGTACCTCTACATGTCGAGGTAGAAGTTGTTCCTATAGATGGGGCTACAAAAGTAGTAGGGCAGGGAGAAAGTTGAGCTGATTCATAACGTAAAGTGGGTTGAGTAAACGGACATTCTCTCTTCATATGACCCGGTTGTCCACACCCATAACATATACCCATAGTCTTGTGATAAACTCCTAAATGATAATTACCACATGTAGCATAAGGAGACCTAGAATAATTAGAATGGCTCACTGTAGGATAAGGTCTAACACCTACAAATTTAGGTCTCGAATCTAAAATACCCACAGAGGGTCCATAAGATTTGGGCACTAGCTGCATAAAAAATGATGGGGGTTGGCCCTGAGAATGATTTCCTTTAAACGAAGACCCTTAGAATCTTTCACTCCTTGTCTTTTGCTTCTTAGAAACCCCATCTTCTTCAATGTGCCTCAGCTCAATTCTCAAAACACAATCCACCACATCAGCATAAGAACCAAAATGATTCAACACAGAGGCCACAGTATCATGTATATATATCTGCAGTCTCTGAATGAATCTGCCAATCCTTCCTATCATACTCAGCTACTGTCATTCCTGAAGTACATTTTAACAGTAGGAACTCTTTGATTATGGCATCCTTTTTACTCTAGGGAAGATAGCGCTTAAGGAAAAGATCCTTGAAATTAGCTCATGATAACAATGGTACTCTATCTCCCTATAAACCCGATACTATCTTGCTCCAGGTATTAGCTATCCCCTCTAGCCGAAATAAGGCAAACTCCATATACTGAATATCAGGACATCTCAGGGTTCAGCATCTCTTCTCAATACCTTATAGAAATTCTATAGGTTCCTATCGAGAATCAAAACCTGAGAACTTAGGAGGATTTAGCTTGATGAATTCTGACAACTTAACTACAATATTATCCTTTTCCATGACAAGATGTGTCTCTTCTCCCATCTTGTGTCTGGATGATATAGAGATTCCTGAGGATTGTGGATTAGATAGTTCATCTTCATATAGGATTTCTTAAAGAGGTATAAGGGGTCGACCTCCCCTAGTCCGAGCTCCCCTACGACCCTGTCCTCTGCCTTAGGGGAAATTTACTTCGCTAAGTAGAGCCTATGTTTGAAGTCCTATGACTCCTAGAGCCTTTTTCAGTTGGTGGACATCTAGGCGACGTTTAGCTATACATAAAACATAAAAGATATTCAATTTTAAGGGAAATATACTTTCAAAAAAATAAGAAAACAAAACACTTTTAACTTTCCTAAAGACATCTTCAAAGATACCTCAACTATAATTATTCCTGGGTTCATAATGATAATTGAGACCCACAGAAGCATCCCTGCTCTACTTAGCCATAGAAAAATCATTGCTCTGATACCAAACTAACACGTCCTAAAATTTAAGCTGTGACCTGCACAAAATATGAATAAATTCATATTCCTTAAGTCTAAAATCTTGAATAAACTATTTGAAAGAAAATCATAATCTATTAACACTTTTAATCAAAAGGCAAGTCATATGTAGGAATTTTGGCAGGATTATCGTTGTATAACCGATCTCCCAAAATTCCTATAACAGACTGCAACGTTCAAATATTTTGTACCAATTTTCCAAAATAACTATAATCTTATCTATAGACTATGTGGAGCATCTAAGCTGTAAACAAAATAATACAAGTATTTCAGAAATTGTCATTACATAAAAAAGGAGCTTTGTTAAAAAAATCAACGCTTCGAATCTGCAATGAGGCTCTTCACTGTTCAGCTAGAGGAGTAGGGTCAATTACACTATCTGAAGCCAAATAATCTACTCGTGAATAACGTCCGAAAAACATAATTTAAAAATGCAAAAATAACCAATGCATCAACATGTTTAAATATAAATCATAATATTTTATAATTTGATACAAATATTTTGATAAACATTTTATTTCATGAATACCATTTAAACAATAATTTCAAAACATTTATTTTTCTGTAGGACTCCAATAAAATGAAGACATGCATGGACACACAATCCATGAGAGTAATTAAATAATTTGGCGCTACTCGAAGCCACGAAACAAGCGTGGACATACAGTCTACGATGGTAACTAACCAATTCGATATGGCTAGAAGCCACGAAACAGGAGTATGTACGAGACCTAAGAATAACAGGTGTAAGAATAAATCCCACGTATAACCAGCGCAAGTACGAGACTCAAGAATATCCATCAAACTCGAGTTTAACCATGGTACACTAAAGACTAACAGTACTGCTGTTAGTAACCAGCGTTCTATATACCGTCCTTTCTGAAAACCTTTCCAATATGCGTGGGGTCCATTAAACATTACATGTTCACAACAGTTTCTAATGCAATAATCTTCATCAATAATATTTTGTAATCATAAAACCCCAGTATGTTTAATAGAATAAAATCTTAAAAGATTTCTTCAATTCATAAGAAATAGGTATTTACAAAATAAAATTCTCACAAGCATATTTCACGAAGAAAATCAATGCAACATAACATTTGCCAAAGTCTTTCTAAAACTTCTTCATCTATTTTCATACATAACCATAATCATTTTATAAACCAATTTGAAACAAAACCACTTCTACAATTAAAGTCATGAATTCATATAATTTGCTTTTCGTAAATCACTTTTAAAAATTAACACTTTTAAATGAAATTTATCAAATAACAAGTTATTAATAAAAACTACTATTTTTAAGGGATGTTATTCACTCACCTGCAATATTCTGATATAACTTACTCTTACTCTACTCCTCAAAATAATATTCTATTGTTGAATTACCCAAATTCGCAAAATAAAATATTCCTTTAGGAAATACCATTCATCTCTTTATTTCAAATATGAAATTTTAAATCTTGATTCCAATATCTCACATCACGCAAGCATAAAATCATCATTTCCTCTCTTTAGTTCCAACAATTTACTTCCATTAGCTTCCCAATTCATTTACACAGACACATATATATGTACATCAACAGTAATCCCCTATTATTTTATTCTTCTTATTCTCTTCTTTCTAATTCATAATAGCATCACCATATATATATATGCCATCTAGCTTCCAAAATAATAGCACAATTCTCTGGACAATGAACCACATCATTATTTATAGTTATATGTATCAACCAACATAGAAGCTATACATATATATACACCCTTTTCCATTCAATCCAAACAAAACACATGATGGCATGCTTCTGTTGCCTCTTTCTTTCCTATAGCATTATCGCACAAATACATATCCATACATTCATCGTTCAAGTCATTAACGTCAAGCATATACATACACACAATCTTTCTAGAGACCAGCATCATAACATTCACACACTTAACCCTCTACCTCAAACATCATGGCTTTCCTCACACACGCAGCTCTACGTTTCCCCATAACACACACAAAGTTGCTCTTTCCCCCTCACATCCAATACATACTTGAAAAACAAGGAAGGAAGATTCAATCTTTCAAACACAACCAACAAGATCTAAACGAGAGGAAGGATGTACAACTTACCACTCTCCTACAACAACTACCCCGCGACAAAGAAGGAATCTAAAGGTCTGCAGTGCTACAGTACCAAGTTTATAAGGCAACAGTGGACCTACAATAGCACGATGGTGACTGGTAAAAGTAGCCACAGTGTGAACACCGACAATGCTAGAAGCCATTTTACATCAAATATATATATAACATAAGGTGTAGTAAATCATATTTCTAAATTTGACTAACACAATAATCAGTTTAAAAAGTTGTCTACATATTTTCAATGGATCTGAGCATTTTTAAATTCTTGACAGCCAACATTTTTTTTCTTCAGTCGAAGGTATAGGTAGCCTTATCTTAGAAATCTCCTATAACCTAGGTAGGTTATCTTTGTTTTATAACAAAGTTGATATTATCAAGTCCTTTCCTCACAAATCGAGCATGCTTTATAGCCCTTAACCTATACCCTGACAAATTTTTGTATGTAGAAAATTCATTAATTGTACAAAAGATCATAGCCCGTATATTGAAAACCTCCTTCTTAATCGCATAAAAAAATCCACACCTTCCCATAGCTTCTTCAAATCTTCGATGAAGGGTATTTGGTAAATATCTATGTTATTTCCTGGTTATTTCAGTCTTAAGATCAACATAAACAATATTAAATACTTGTGTTTCATAAATCACCAAGAGAACGTGCCATGAACTATGTATACTACTAAGCTACCATAAGGGTTCATGCCATTTATACTAAGTCCAAGCCTTAGATTTCATGGTTCATTGCCAAACTTGGAAAATAAGTCATCAATCTTCTTCTATTACAAAGAATCAGTCGAATGATGAAGCTTTCCATAAAAATTCTTTCAGTAGTAGGCCATAACATTTTTTTTACATCATTTTCATTAGCAAAAAGGCACTTAAACCTTGGTATAATTGGAATATACCATAACACCTTTGTAGGAGAGTTGTTCGATCTGTACCTTGGTGTCTTACATATTAGACACTTCTCCTCATCTTCAAAATATTTCCTATATAATAAGCAATCATTTGGCCATGCATGAATCTTTCTATACTGCATACCTAAGGGACATATCATTTTCTTAGTTATAGTAGCATTTGGGTAACACATTTCCTTCTGGAAATATGTTTTACAACAACTCAAGCAATTCTGAAAAACCTTTATTATTCCACCTATGTCGTGCTTTCACATTTACCAATCTCAACACCGCATTCAATAAGTTATATTTTCTACACCTTGGGTATAGAGGTTTTTCTGCATCATTACATATATTACCATATGCATGTAACCGCATAAAAGTATCTTCTCCAGTATCACGAATCTTGTCCTCTACCTAAACATCAATATCCATGTCATCATCAAATATCTATTCCATATATTCTGATGTACTCGACCTTTCTATATTTTTACCATGCCATACCTATATTGTGTAGCTCTTACAAAACACTTCACAAATTACATAAGTGTACATATCTTCAGGACTTTGTTTTCTCTCATTCAAACAACTCACACAAGGATAATAAAATCTTTCATTGTCATCATCACCATTTCATTTAGCAAAATACAAAAAAAAACTATCACCCCTTCAGCATAATCAACACTAGCTTGTTCAGCATTTATCTAACTATGATCCATATTTGTGAAAGACTAAAAATTAAAAAAACATGAAAGAAGAAAACATGGCTTACAACTAATTATGGGAGAGAATATATCCCGCATAAGTAGAAGAACTCACAAATTCAAATAAGTAAATGACAGTAATGAATCCAGTAAATAATAGCAAAAGCTATCACTAATAGTACATAAATTTATAGTTCTCAAGACAAAGAATTCAAAACAAAACTCACCGACTGTGAAGGGCCAAAAAGACTTAAACACACGAACTAGTGAAAAATAAGAGATGGAAGGCACAAAGGGTGTTTTGATTAAATTAAAGTTATTTGGTAAGCAAAGCTACATCGGATGAAATTGAACACTAGTGTAGAAATAATTTTTTCTAAACCTGACATTATATTCTATACCAGTCACTTTTACAACTAATATAAAATATTATAAATTATTATTTTATAAAAAATTTATACCAGATGAAATGGAACACCAGTGTAGAAATAATTTTTTCTAAACTAGACAATATAGTCTACACCTATTACTATTAAACCCAGTGTAAAATATTAATCTACACTAGATGAAATTTATATTTGGTGTAAAAAATGTGATAATCTACAACTGACATTGACATATCCAGTTTCAATCTGTTGTATTTTTTTAAAAAAAATAAAAGAACACCATGTTATCATAACAAGAAACTTTATTCATTCAACTTTATTAATAACTTTACATCAAAAGTTTAAAATTTTCAAAAACAAAATCTATCAGAATATATAATATATTCTCTCTTTTTGTCATTATGTAAAAAAAATAAAATATGAGGGGCAGATAAAGGTTGTAGGCTTTCACTCCTCATCAGACTCAAAGTTTTGGGATTCATCAGTGTGAGTAAGATCAATAGGATTATAGAAGCTATCATTCTGTTGATGGCGATGAACTTATGAGTAGAAAGCTTTGAAATTGTCTTTCAGTCTATTAACTTTCTGAGTTATTTCTTTCATGGAGTCCTCCAGGGCATTGAAGCATATGATGAGTTCCTCAAGGTGCTCTATCAGAGTGACAACTAGGGGAGGAGGAGAAGGAATTATAGGGTGAGGGTCAGGATATCTGTTTTCAAATTTGTATCTATTTCTTTTGTACGGCGGAGAAGGAGGTGTGCATTAGGAAGAAGCTATTAGAGGGTTCAGATAGAGGAAAAAAATAAAGATAAAGTGATGAGACAAAAAGTACTGATCATAGGTATGATATACATATGTTGAGGAATAAGAATGATTTTAGAAAAGAATATAGAATAATACAATTGGCCTTTTATCATAATGATTACAACGTTAAGAACTGAATAAGTGAAATAAACAGTCTAAATAAGGTACAGAAAAGAAGTAGGAAAACTAGATAAGAAACTGAAGAGTCAGAATAGAAAGTATATTTAACATTGATTATAGATATTTTACACCGGTTACATGTAAACACAGTGTAAATATTTTATTTTATTTACAAAAATACCACCGGTTAATTTTTTTAAAATCGTCTCCATAAATACCGATTTAGAAATAGAGTTTTAAAAAGCATATTTTACAGTAGTTATATGTTGAAATATGTTATAAATGAGTCATAGAATTATATAATGATGTAGTAATATATGATAGTTCCTGAAGAACTTTATATGACCAAATTAAAATAGCTTTTGAAGAACTAATATATTTTTTTTCAAGAGGACAAAGAACATTAAAATTTCAATTTTCTTAAGGATTTGAAGGTGATAGCTAAATTTGTTGAAATGAATATTGTATACGAACTTGGAAGTACTTGGGCTTCCAAGTGAAAGACAAGTTGTTGTCTTACTATACGCCGGTCTGTCTTTGTGATATAGAAATAAGGAAAATATGACTTACGCTTAAGGGGAAGATTGTTGGAATATAAGTGTGATCTAATATTGAATAAATTTCACTCATATACTTCCTTAAAAAGTCACAAAGCTAGATTGATATCTCAAAAAAAGGATGTTATATTGGGATTTCAAATCAACAAATGTTATAAAAAATTAAAACTTCATTGTTGGTTAAGAAACATATTACGGTAAACCAGAAGTTTATTGATTTAAATATATATATTATTGGCATGAATTGTTTGATCATCCTAAATCACATAGATGATGGAACATATTATTAAAAATTATGTATTGACATCGGTAATGGCTCAGGAATTTTCAGATTTTAAAAATCAATTTAACAAAGAATATATATATATATTTGGTGCAAAAAATTTCAATTAAGAGTCAGTAGCTGAGTGGTTGTAAGCGCTGGAGTAATCCATGAGGTTTTGCATTCGAAACCTGGCAACTGTGGAATGGGAGGTTTTTTATTTTCCAGCACGTGAAATTACAAAACTGTCCTTGCTGCCTTTTTTCTTTCAGACGTTGTATGCCCTCCCCATTTCCTCTGAAATTATCAGCGAAGTAGCAGGGGCAACGCAGGCTGAAGCAGTTGGAGCGTAAAGGGGAGTTTCACGCCATCGGTACCATGTGACCAAACTTTACAGTGTCGTTGCCACTAGAGTTGTCCTATCACCTGGAATTTCCATTCTTGCCTTTAAATGCTGCGAGCAGGGGAAAATTAGGGAAAGTACGCTCGGGTCACTGTAGTAATTCCAGATTCTCAACTTCTTTCTTCCTTCACCGTCGCTATGCGTGACATTTATGAGCTCGCATCCTATTTTTTCCCTGCTCTATTGATGGATGTAAGTGGCGGGGGTACTATAGCAATTCATTGCCAACGCTATTCTTTGGAGCTATCGCATGGTGATACTGTGTGGGGGTGTGTGCAAACAGGAATTGGAAGCATAGTTATGTCGGGACGTTAGAATCTCCATGGATTTTGATATGCGTGGTAAGCTGTCGAGTTTCTTCCTTTCTGGTTATGGCTGTGAGTCGTGTGTGTGTTTGTGGATTGGTTTGCTCTAGTGGGAAAAGATTGAAATGATGTGTGTTGTGTCTTCTCAGTGAACTTATTGTCGCCCGACTCCTCTGTTCTTGATTATGGGTTGTGTAATTGACGAACATGGAATTTTCTTCTTCTATTATCGTGGGTGCATTGTTGTTAATTGTATGCGTACTTGTGCTGCTATTTGGACATATATATTTTAGGCATGGCTATTTGGTTGAATTTGAGCAGAACGTACACACATATGTATGTATATTTGAGCTTTACATGCGTTGTGTATAGTTATATATGTGGGAAATACAGGGAAGAAAGAGGAAACAGAGGCATGCCATGGTGGGTTGTGTTGGATTGAATGGAAAGAATATATATATAGCCTACTGTGTGTGTATATATATATATGATGGCATGATTTAGTACTCAGAGAATTTTGCTACTGTCTTGATGTATGTTTATGTGATGTGCTATTTAGGGGAGTTTCATGGCGTATGTATGTATATACTTGCTGAATGAATTTATTTTGGGAAATGATGTGAACATTTCAGTATATTGATATGTGTATATTCATGGAATTAGTGTTGTGGTGTGCTGTGTAGCCGTTGGAAAGAAAGAGGTCTTCAGAAATTGAAAAAAGGAAAAAGTCCATATTTTTGAAATTTATTTCAAAAATGAGAGCTTTGTGAGTTATGCATAAAGTAAGAAGAATAAAAGAATAAAGGGATTTTTGTTGCTATGCATGTGTGTGTAAATGAATGGTGAAGCTGATGAAAGTATTATGTTTGGAGATAAAGATAGGAAATGGTGATTTCATGTTTTCATTGGAATAAAGAAAAGATAAAATAAAGTCTTTGAAATTACTAATAGTTGGGAGGTGTACATGTGTGAATAGAGATTATTACATCCAATAAAGGGGTGATGAATATATCTATATATTTATGTATGCACAGAGATGAATTGAGAAAGTTATAAAGATGTGTAAAGGTCATGTTCAAGGTTTAGAAATAAACAAGTGTTTACCTTCATGATTGGTTGTAGATTAAGATGATTAATTTGTGGAGACTTTGAATATAATGTTAATATATTGTTTCAGGATATCACGGAATTGAAAAGTGATTTTAATCGAAAGTGATTAGCTGAAAAGAGTAACAGATTAGGAACATGACAGGTGAGTGAATAATGTTCCCTAAAATTTATTTTTAAATATATTGTTATTTCATTGAATATGTTAAATTTTAAATATGAGTTACGAAAAGTCAGTTTTATGAATTCATGGATTAAAACTTTTAGAAACTATTCATTTCCAAACGGTTTACAAAAAGATTAGCTAGATCATTTATTAATGCTTCAATGAGTAGCTAGATCGATACTTATAAGAATAAGATTTTTATTTCAATGTTATTATATTTGATTTGATATATTATAACACTTATACATATCAAGTCAACAAACTTCTCTCATTAAAATTGGCTTTTAGTTAGGACTAATATTTTCCACTTTAAAAGTTATAATGTACAATGTTTATTCCTATAAATTTACCAAAATGCACATAGATAGATATTTAAAGAAAGTTGGGTAACTCTTGGGTAAGAACCTCATTATTTTTATTTGTTTCTAAATGAAATAAAATAATGTTTCTAGAGGAAACAAATAGATTTGGGAAACTACTCAATTTCTCATATTCAAGGAGGGAGAAATGGAGTAGTTGGAAAAGAGAAATAATAAAATATATTATTACTATTAAATTTATATCCTCTAATATAGTGGTATGGACTAAAAGTTCATCAAATATTGTATACATAAATATTGCAAATTATATGCCGAATTCAATTAATAATGTAAATGAGAAATAATAAATTTCATATTCCAGCTAAAAATAATGCTCTAGTTAGTCTAAATGAAATTGAGGTATGCCTAAAACATGAAAGACTAATTAGTTCTAAATATAAATATCTTAAAAATAGAGAAGCATGTATTGAGTTCATTATATTAAGGAGGCATGTACTATAGAAGAGTGCCAATACATAACTACTAGCAAAATCTCTAAAGAGATTAAAGTATACTTGAAAAGTAATAAAGATAAGTCAATAAATCATTTCACAACAAGAAAAATGAAATTGAAAAGATAAAATTATTAATAGCAGTTTTAATAATAATATCACCCGATATAAACAATAATTTATATTTATTTAAAAATTTAATGTATGTTTTCTATTTTTTGCTCCCAATTAATCATACGTTTCTTCCTCCTCATTCTCTCTTGTATTTTTTATACTGATTCTCTCTCACCTATTATCCTCTTAAATAAAGTTTTATTTGGAAAATAAATTACATTTACAATACATTTATTGATTTTAACTAATTTTAATAAACACTTTGATTCATATAATTTGGGTAATCAAATTATAGTATAGTAGGGAGTAATCAAATTTGAAGCCAATTAAATGTAATAAGCCGAAAACAAAAAAGGCGGTGCTCGGAATTCCATATCAATGTCCTTATTCCCTAACGAAGTCTCTCTTATAATATGGCCCAAATTAAATGTGGCTTTCATTAATTAAAATAGTCCCTCTCCTCCAATACATCTGTTGGTTTTTCCATCTTTTAAAATTCTTCCACATTTGTCTTTTGGGAAAATGATCACCAGACTTGTTTGCTGATATTGCAATGTATCTTTTTCGAATTCTTTCACAGTCTTTTAAAATCTTCCATTAATGAAAATGGCTCCTCAACCCCCAGTTTTCAAAGTCTTTCACTTTTTTTTGTTGTCCACCCGGTTTATCGGAGTTTTGCCCCGACTACATTTGGATCTGACCCGCGTCGTACACTTGACTATGGTTGGTAAGTCTCCCAACAGGGATTATATGCATACACCAAAACCCAAACTCGAGACCTCACTTAAGTGATACTGAGCCATTTATCACTCGGACTATTTGTTTTATGGGGAAAATGATCCCCAATTAAGCAGCTGGCCCAACTTGCAAGTTACAAGAGAAGTCCACAATAGCTAGGCCGGATGCCTAAACATATAAGAACACGCGTTGAGGGTAATAGACGGCTCGCCTTGCCTAACATTGGTCTCGCCTAAGAGAAAGGGAGACTTCGCCCTACCCTTGGATCGTGGGTGAGTCCAAACCCTTTCCAAAAATTTTTGTATAAAAAAAATATATAAGAACGCCCGTGAAAGGAATGTATGAAATCGATTTTGAGTGTTTAACATGGTAAAACAGAATCTTGAATTTGAAGGACTAATGAAGTCAACTTGACAAGAAAATTTAATCAGAATCAAGTTTTCTAAGATTTATAAGTTATGTATGATTCTCAAGTGAGATCTTAAGTTTAAATAGCTTCTATTACTTTCATATTGCTCTAAGATGCTCACATACACTTGTTCTCTTACTTAGTCTACTATGCATGGTCCCTAAGTGTAGGATGTGACTAGATTAAATGAGATTATATATATATATATATATATATATATATATATATATATTCTTGTGTAAAAGTAATTCATGATGCGCGCCTAAGGCTTGATTTGGAGGGGAAAGTAGGGGAGGACGGGGGAAATAATTTTTTAATAAAAATAATATGTAAAATAAAATAATAAAAAAATTAATCAAAAACTTTTACAGTAATTTTTCAATTTTTTTAAATTTAACTAAAAAATTTCCACTCCCCCCAAATGCCTCATGCCAAAGAGCCCCTAAGTGTCCCTCAGAATGTATCTGTTTAACATTTTTGCATTCTACCAATCAAGTCTTAATGGCCCCTCCACTCCTACACATTAGTTGATCGAGTTTTCTATATATCTTTTGTCTGTTTAACATATCTTGTTCATTTTATCAACTTGCATATTGGAAGAAAAGTCCTCAATTAGCAATAGAGTGCGCGCTGAGCCACATTGTTGTCGTTTCTTCTTGTTGCATTGTTCAGGCAAATTCACATATAACACCATAACCCTTTTCTTATTCGCGTCTTAAATTGTTCAAAAACAAATTAAAATGAATCATTTTAGTGGCGTGGGATGAAGATTATATTGTCTGTTTTATGAATAATGGTTAATCTTATGGATGAAGATTTTAGTTGTTAGATCGCTGAGATAAAATGGATTAAGAAGGATTTAGTTATTGAAAATTAAGGAGCAGTAAGAGAAGATTAAAAAATAGAAAATAAAATAAAATTCAACATCAGGTACTCGGTTCAGATTTGATGTACTGTTTGAATAACCATCATACAGAGTATCTCTCGATGAAATATTCAGGCAAGTAGCCTTCAGTCCTTTTTGTAATACTCCAACCTCTCAAATATTTTTTCGATTAGTTATTAATTTAATATAAAATTAGTTATATTTTAATATTTTACGACCATAAAATATTGCAGTTATAAAATTTTCACTATTTTTTAAATAAATTAATCAAAACTATACAAGTATAGTTTTTTTTTAAATTGTAAAAAATTTTAAAATTACATCATGTCATGTAAATGTCATTAAAATGTCCCCTCCACTTCCACTTTTCAGAGTCCTTTCACTTCTGTTTTCTGGGAAAATGACCACCAGTCAAGCTGTTTACTTCGCAAGTCAAGTTGCCCCAATTTGCAAGGTACAAGAAAAATCCAAAGTTGTCTTGACTACATGCACAGTCACACACGTTGTCGCTTTATTTCTTGTGGTTGCATTCTTCGGATAATAAGGACAACACTATCACCTCCTTTGTTTGTGTCACAAAATAAAGGAGGATGAGAGAAACATATCGGGTCCGGTTCTAGAATGTTTTTTTTGCATATATTATTAAAATTTGATACATTGAAATATAAGCCAACTTTTCATGTTTACAATTTATCCTCTAAATTTTATAAGCCAATCTTCAAAATTTGCAAGGTTAATAATAGTAAGATATAGAGAATAGACTCGTAAATTTAATTCTGAATATAATTACTTGAACATTGGATGTAAGAACTACTCAAAAAAAAAAAATATACTTCTAACCAATTTAGGTTAAAAATTACACCACAAAATTCATATGCAGGTTAATAACTATTTGAGTAAAGTGAAGATTTAGACTAATATAAAATTAACTTAATGATATAAAATTTTATTAGATTTTTTAAAGTATCAAATACGAATTTCAATAAAAATATTTGTATTAGGATGAGATAATAAATTAGAATAGTTAAGTGTTCAAATATTTAATAATAAAATTAAAAAACACACTGGATACTGGTAAAAGTATTAAAAAAAAGAGTGAAGAATTGGGCATCCTCAATGAAAGATCACTGATAGATTTCTCCAAACGTACCAATCATTTAGTAATTGAAGAGGCCCCACTTTGAAGTGTCTTGTAACTGGTCCCTCCTCCACGCACATGTTAATTAACAGACGTCTTTTTCTTTCAAATGGACACGAAGTTGCAAATGGACATTCAGAGAAGTGCTTGATGAGGTAAAAATATGAAAAAGAAGATTTAAATTTTAAATTTATAATTAAAATAATTTTTTAATTAAATCCTATAATTTAGAGTTTAGACTAGAGGAAGTATATTGTTAATATTTTTTTAATATTTATTTATCATAATTAATTTTTTTGTATTTTGTATGACTATCAATTAAGTAAGAAATCAACGGACAAAAAATATTGAAAGGTGTTATAAACATAAAGAGTTAAATTATATATATCTGATATATTAATTAAAAATATTAATATAACAACATATAATAAGTAACCGACATAGAAAATCTACTTTCTATTTTCTATGTCAGTTAAACAAGTTAACCGATATAATCCACGCTTTTATATATGTAAATAAGGATCTAAAATGTTTTTTGTTTGCATATATTATTAAAATTTGACACATTGAAATATAAGCCAACTTCTTATGTTTACAATTTATCCTCTAAAATTTATAAGCCAATCTTCGAAACTTACAAGGTTAATAATAGTAAGATGTAGAGAATCGACTCGTGAATTTAATTCGGAATATAATTACTTGAACACGCAAGAACTACTCAAAAAAAATTGTACTTCTAACCAATTTTGGTAGAAAATTACGAGAAAATTCATATGCAAGTTAATTACTATGTGATGTGAGTAAAGTGAAAATTTAGAACAATAGAAAATTAATCTAATGGTGTAAAATTTTGTTAAATTTTTAAAATATTAAATTCGAGTTCTAATAAAAATACTTATATTATGAGAAACATCTATACAAATTTTAAAATTAGATAAGTTAGTTGCTCAAATATCTAATAATAGAATATAGAGAAAATACTATATGTTAACAAAAAAAATAATCAAAAAAAGGTGAAGAATAGGTTAATTGAAGAGGCCCCCACTTGGAAGAGTCTTGTAACTGGCCACTCCTCCATGCACATGTTAATTAATAGGAGTCTTTTTCTTGCAAATGGACATTAAGAGAAGGGCTTGATGAGGTAAAAATATGAAAAAGAAAATTGAGATCATATTTTTAGAATTACCTATATTTTAGAGTTTAGACTAGAGGGAGTATATTGTTAATATTTTTTTCGTATTTATTTATCATAATTAATTTTTGTGTATATTGTATGCCTATCAATTAAGTAAGAAATCAACTGTGAACCAAAAAAAAGAGTAAGAAATTAACCGACATAAAAATATTAAAAGGTTTTAAAAACATTGAGAGTTAAATCATATATAGCTGATATATTAATAAAAAATTCGAATATAACAACATATAATATATGTCGGGTAAGCAAGTTAACTGACACAGTCATTTTTACATTATTTATTTGTTGCAGCGGCGGCTCATTTCTTGGTGAATTCCTTGAAAAAATTGCAATGTATCTTTTTCATTGTCCCAATTTTCATGTTTGAGTAGAAGTCCTCAATATAGAATGCACGCTGAGCCACGTTGTCATTCAACTTTGAAATATAAAAATCTAATTATAGAATAGTTTGAAAAAATAATAAATGAGGGAGACAAAGAAGATTTAATTATTACATTTAAAATGAAAATGAACTCTAGATCCAAGATCTTAGGAAGTATTATTTTTTACATATGTATGATAGATCAGATTAATAAGTCTGAAAAGACCATCGTTTCTTATCGGAGCAGTGCTGTAAAATAATGCAGATACGTCACAAGAATTGTGCAATAGCATTTGGAAAAATAACAAAAAATAAAGAATAGCCAATATAATAATGTGCAATAAAAAAAGTAGTTATTTTAAAAATGAAGTGATTGTCAAATATTAGGTAGTGCGCATCAATGGAGTTGGTACGTCATACGTGTATAAAAGTTAAGAGTCATGCATGTTTAAAAACATGTAAATAAATGACTGTTACCCACTTGCGATACTCAGTGAATAAATGACTCTTAATTCATCCGCTTATATATATATATATATATCTGTCTTAACATCCTTACACCATTCTCATTTTGTTTCAAAATTTCCTTCATAGTAGCTATGGGGTTCCTCTCCAGAAAACCTCAATTTTCTGAGAAGCTAACACTTTGGTGGGTATTGTTTGTTGGCTGTTTGTCGTTGTCCCCGTCTCCTGTTTCCTCTTTCATGACTTCACCAAACACTGAAGCAAATGCGTTGCTGAAGTGGAGAGCCAGCCTCGACAACCAGAGCCAAACTGTGTTATCATCGTGGCAAGATAATAGTAGTCATCCTTGCAATTGGACTGGAATTGCATGCAATGGGTTCAACTCCATTTTCAGCATGTCTCTTCAACATCTTTTATTAAGAGGTACGCTTGATAGTCTCAATTTCTCATCTCTCCCCAATCTTGAATCGATACGCATAAAAAATAACTCATTTCATGGGGTCATCCCTCCCAAGATTGGTGAACTCTCCAAACTTAGTATTATAGATTTTTCATATAATGAGTTCTCTGGTAGCATTCCAACAAGTATTGGCAACTTGTCCACACTCTCAGAACTTTCTTTGAAACACAATAATCTTTCTGGAGCACTTTCACCTGTGATCACATTGCTGACTAGGAATATTGAGTTTCTACACCTAGGTGCTAATGATTTCAATGGTCATATCCCTGAAGAGATAACAAATTTATACAAGTTGTCTTTCATAGATCTAGGAAAAAACCGCCTTTCTGGCCACATTCCGCCCCAAGTTGGAAGGATGACTAACCTTACACACTTAGCACTTGGAGTTAATCAGTTTACTGGTTCTATCCCCCATGAAATTGGAATGTTGAAGAGACTTCTTCTTCTTGACATGTCAAAGAACAATCTCTCTGGTAGAATCCCTAGTACTATCGGAAACATGTCCAGTTTACAATGTCTTTATCTATATTCCAATCAAATCTCAGGGTCGATTCCGCAGGAAATAGGGGAACTCTATTCCTTGGAAGTAGTGAAGTTGTTATACAATAACATATTGGGCTCAATCCCAGCCTCCATTGGGAACTTGGTCCATCTAAGCAACCTCCAACTTTATCTGAACAACCTTTCTGGATCTATTCCTTCCAGTATTGGAAATTTGACGAAGCTATCCACACTAGGTTTGTTTGAAAATAACATATCGGGCTCAATCCCAGACTCCATTGGGAACTTGGTCCATCTAAGCGACCTCCAACTTTATCTGAACAACCTTTTTGGATCTATTCCTTCCAGTATTGGAAATTTGACGAAGCTATCCTCACTAGGTTTGTTTGAAAATAACATATCGGGCTCAATTCCAGCCTCCATTGGGAACTTGCTCCATCTAAGCGACCTCCAACTTTATCTGAACAACCTTTCTGGATCTATTCCTTCCAGTATTGGAAATTTGACGAAGCTATCCTCACTAAGTTTGTTTGAAAATAAACTTAGTAGCAATATTCCATCAGAAATTAATAACCTTACGGAATTGGTGTCCTTGCATCTTTCATACAATAATTTCAGAGGTCGTCTTCCTCAAGACAATTGCCTTGGGGGATTACTTGCTAACATCACTGCAAATAACAATCAACTCACCGGTCCAATTCCAACAAGTTTGAAGAATTGCTCGAGCCTTATCAGAGTTAGGCTGGAAAACAATCAACTTACAGGAAATGTCACTGAAGCTTTTGGTGCATATCCAAACTTGGACTACATTGATTTAAGTAACAATGCACTTTATGGCCACTTATCACCTACATGGGGACAATGCCGTAACCTTACAAGCCTCAAGATTTCTAATAATAACTTATCGGAGGGAATACCACCAGAACTAAGCGAGGCAACAAAATTACGACGACTTGATCTTTCATCAAATCACTTGACAGGAAATATTCCAAATGAATTGAGTCACTTGTCATTATTGATTGAACTTGGGCTGAGCAACAATCAACTTTCAAGGAACATTCCTGCCGATATGGGATTATTGAAGAACCTTGAAAAGTTGAGTATAGCTAACAACCATTTAAGTGGCTCAATTCCAGAACAATTTGGTGGGTTGTTCAAGTTATGGAATTTGAGCTTAAGTGGAAACAAATTCTTCAGCCTTCCATCGAGCTTGGGCCAATTACAACATCTTCAATTTCTTGATATTAGTGCATGTAAGGAAACGGGCGATCTACCCATGGTGGATCAGACCCGACCGATGGAAAACAGAGAGCCGTTGCCGTTGACAACCAACCGTGAGGAGCAGCTGAAGGGGAATATTTTGAATTCAAAACAGAGGGAGTTAGATACAGTTATCTAACTCCCCTCCCATAGGCTATATATATCTACATACACCAACAGAAATGGCGTAAGCGGCGGGATATATACTTCTCTATTTCCAACGCTCTATTTTTTGCATTTTCTTCCAGTGCATTTGTTGTGAAAACGAACCAAAGTCCATACAGGGTGCTCGGGTTACGTGTGGGTATCTAGTGTGTCAAGAAAATGATTCCAGGTACGCCCAAATCCTTCAGTGGCATCAAAGCATAGTTATTCGCTTCCGCATGCTTCTCTGTATTTTTGTTTTTTTCTGGTTATGCACTGTTCTGTTGCATGTACATGTCTTAAAGTATTTGTTTAGTGATAATATGAATAGAACATGCATTTAAACGATAAAGAGAAGCATTTTCAACGTAAACTGAATTGAAAATTTTCGTTTTTCAAATTGGGTCATTAGAAAACAGAGTTTTTAGGCCTTGAAAATGATCCCATTGCGTAGAACACAAAAAAATGAAGAAAATGACACCAAGAATGTCAAAATCGGACGACGGACGAAGAAGTTATGGGTGAAAAATGAGTCGGGTCGTCGGACCTAACTCGTTTTCCAGTCGGGTATGTGCAGACCCGGCTGGAGGTAGGGGATGACACTGTTCATCCCCAAAATGACGCCGTTTTGCCTCTTATTTAAAAAAAAAATTCTCGCGGCACTGTTCATGCGGACCTGGCTGCGTCCAGCCCAGTCAACAAAAAAAAAATTTGGGCTGTAGGAGGCCCAGAAAAAAAATATTTTTTTTTGAATTAAAAAAAATTGTTTTTTTAATTTTAAAAAAATTATTTGGAGAAATTCTGGTGTCAACACGTGGCAGTGACACGTGGCAGCACCAAAATGGTGCGTGTACTTTCTTCGTTCAGTTTTTTTTATTTTTTCTGAATTTTTCCTTCTTGGGGCGCATGAGGGAGCGTGGGACCTCCGATTGAGGTGCGGTTTGTTCCTAAAAATCCCTAAAATCAAGATCTTTATTTTGACATATAATTTGCCTAATTTGGGAGGCAATTCTGGACCTATTTATGAATATTCAGTGTATTTTCTAACGTTTTTTAGTGTTTAAAAATTTCAGAAAATTATGATAATTAATATGTGTTATTATTTAGGTGAAAATGACTTCATCTAACACTGAATCTTTGGAATATACTTTAAATGATGATATCTCATTTTTGGATGAGTTTAATAACCTAGAGGAAAACCTTCAAGAGGATCCCGAGGGAGAACCTGAGGAGGATCCAGAGCTTACTAGACTTTGGGTTTAATGTAAACTTTCATGATAAAGTTGCAGACATTTGTAGCAACTCAATATTTTATGGTTCAGCTTTTCGGTTTCAAAGCTTCTTCATTTTGGATCTTGCTAATGATTTTAATGTTCATGATTGCTTTGCTATTACTTTAAATAATCCTGATATGAATATTTGGCATGCTAGACTAGGACATATTAACCAAAATAGAATGATTAAACTGGCTAAAGAAGGCTTGTTGGGGTGATCCCTAACATGGATATGTCATTATGCGAAAGCTGTCTAGCTGGTAAGGCTACCAGGAAACCATTCGGTAAGGGAATACGAGCTGAAAACCTATTGCAATTAATCCATTCTGACATTTGCGGTCCAATGAGTGTGAGGGCAAGACACAGAGCTTGGTATTTCATTACCTTTATTGATAATTTTTCACGATATGGTCATGTCTATTTGATTTTACATAAGTCTGAGGCACTAGAGTGCTTTAGACGATACATGAATGAAGTAGAGAATCAAATGGACAATAGAATCAAGGCATTACGCACTGATCGAGGTCGTGAATACCTTTCAGATCAATTCAAATAGCTCTGTGAAGAAAAAGGGATTATTAGGCAACTAACTATCCCTGGCACACCTCAACAAAATGGGGTTGCTAAAAGAAGAAATAGAACTCTTCTAGACATGGTTAGGTCTATGATGGCTCAGGCAAACCTTCCCATTTCACATTGGGGTGATGCTTTATTGACAGCAACCTTCATACTTAACCGTGTGCCCTCAAAATCAGTCACTTCCACACCCTACGAGTTATGGACCAAACGTCAACCAGATCTAAGAATACTTAGACCTTGGGGCTCAGCGGCATACATCCATGACAATTCTCATAGACATGGGAAATTGGGTCCTAGAGGGAAGAAATGTATTTTTATAAGGTACTCTGAACCCTCAAAAGGATATATATTCATAAGTGAAATTGAAGATGGAACAGTGACTGAAACAGAATCAAGAGATGCTGTATTTATTGAGACGGAGTTTCCCAGTAGGGGAGATGTTGACCGCACTGTATCTCTTTATGAGACTCAGGAGCAGGATAGTGCAGAACAAATTGACAAACTAGAATCATCTAGGCATGTCATACTGAGTGGGAGCCAAGAACGGTCAACACAAAGACCGAAAAAACTGAGAAAAGATAAGCAAATTGCTCCTACCAGAAAGAGTAACAGGGAAAGTGTTCCAAAGAGACTCTTCCAAATAGAAGGAGGAAGCACTCTTAGTTACTCCAGAAGGGGATGATGAACCCCGCACTGTTCATGAGGCCTTAGCAAGTCCTGCAAAGGAGGAATGGAAGAAAGCAATGAAAGAGGAAATGGACTCAATGATGAAAAATCAAATTTGGAAATTGGTTGATCTGCCAAAAGGGTGTAAAACCATTGGGAACAAGTGGGTTCTCAAAATCAAAAGAAAGATAGACGGATCAATTGACAAATTCAAAGCTCGATTGGTTGCAAAGGGATATACACAACAGGAATGTATAGATTATGAGGATACTTTTTTACCTATTGTGCGCTTCAATTCAATAAGACTTATTCTGGCAATAGTAAATAGTTTAAACTTAGAGTTACATCATATGGATGTAAAAACCGCATTCCTGAATGGTGATCTGGATGAAGAAATCTATATGGAATAACCAATAGGTTTCATTGAAAAAGGGTTTGAACACAAGAATTGTAAACTCAAAAGATCTATTTATGGATTAAAACAGTCATCCAGACAGTGGTACTTGAGATTTCATAAGGCGATTACCTCATATAACTTCCAGATGATAGAGGAAGACCATTGTGTCTACGTTAAGTGGTTTAAGGGTAACTTTGTGATATTATCCTTATACGTAGACGATATACTATTAGCTGGAAATAGTCTTGACTCTGTGATAGCTATTAAAGAATGACTTTCATCAAATTTTGAGATGAAAGACATGGGTGAAGCGGAATACATACTTGGAGTCAAGATTCAAAGGAATCGTTCCAAGAGAATCCTCACTCTTTCACAAGAGAATTATATCAATAAGATACTTGAGCGATTCAATATGAGTGAATGCAAACCCATGGATATCCCTGTGGCCACTAGAATGGCCTTGAGTTCTGACATGTGTCCCAAAACTGAATCAGATAAAAAGCAAATGGAAAGAGTTCCATATGCAAGTGCCGTTGGTAGCCTGATGTATGCAATGATGTGTATAAGACCAGATATTTGTTATGCCGTGGGGCTGGTTAGCAGATTCCAGTCCAACCCTGGTGAGAAACACTGGAAAGCAGTGAAAAGGATCTTGAGATACTTAAAGGGCACAGCTGACTATGCATTGTGTTATCAAGGAAGCAATCTACGCCTAATCGGATATTCCGATGCTGATGTAGGCGGTGATGAAGAAGAACGAAGATCGACTTCAGGATACACCTTCTTGCTTAACAACGGCGCCATATGTTGGAGTAGCAAGAAGCAAACGTGCATTGCTTTACACTCTATGGAAGCTGAGTTTGTGGCATGCACTGCAGCAGCGCAAGAGGCTGTTTGGCTGAAGAGATTTATCGAGCACCTAGGATTTGGGAACGAGAGTACCAATCCGGTGTTGATACACTGTGACAATACTGCAGCTATAGCCTACACAAAAGACCCTAAGTATCACAGTAAGACCCAACACATTGATATAAAATATAACTTTGTGAGGGATTATATAGCACAGAAAATTGTAACTGTACAATACATTTCAACCAAGTGTATGGTTGCAGATCCCCTGACCAAGCAATAGGCAAAGAAACATTCGAGAAACATGTAAAAGCCATTGGCATGTTAAAAATGTAAAGTTACAGACTGTATGTAATACTTTTATTTTTATTAATGATATCATATCATTTATTATTACTTATATGTCTAGATAAAAGTATACAATGTCTAGTATGTCGTACAGGTTGAAAGAGGTAGCTCTCTCACACGAGCAACCGCCTTTGATGCTATAGAAGCGTTCAAAGCTATGACATGCGTTCACCAGTAAAACAGCAAGAGTGCTGATATGGTAGAGAAGAAACACAATAAGTGTTGCCTTGGCTTAAAAGTGCAGTGAGTCAAGATGAGTTCCATGAGTAAGGGTATGGATCGAACAATGGATACCCACATCCATAAAACCTATTGCCAGATAACAAATTCTTCAAAAATTGACGTCATATTATGTGAATATAATTGAAGAGTTTGGGTTTAGATACTGTGAGTGTCTAGACTTAAGTCTGTACGGTGTGATTGATAGAATCAAAACGACGTACACTCTTTAAGGATAAGAGGAACACCGTAACATGTGATTCATACCACATGTGCTAAAGAACCGCAAATGGAAAGCAAATGAATCAATCCCTGCTTCATTGTTGTGTGAGTTTCAGAAAGGTATAATCCTTTCATTAATGTCCTTTGACTTTGACAATATTATGGAGGTATGTTTCAGCGATTGCTATTTTGGTATATGTCCTATGGTTAAAATTATATATGAACCAAAGGTATTATGCTAGAAAAGCGGTTGATTCATATCAAAATGATATATGGGCGAAAGAAAGATTGTCAGAATATACATATCTATGCTAGTGTCTGTGACCGGTCCCTTATGATATTATTTTGTTAATTTCATAAGTGTGGATACTATGCATAAGTGGAGGCTATCTGAGTTATATACTGACTCAAGAGGGATTAGATTAGCCATGAGAAAAGTGTATATGGGCAAATCTAGGATATTCAAGGCACTATAATTTATTTGATCAAGCTACACTAAAGGGTTGCTTTGTGCTGGTCTCTGTAAAGGGAATTTCTAGTACAAACGCCCGAAAGGAGACGTCATGCCTACGCGGTCACGGCAAAGCACCTAGTATGAAAGAAGGAAGAAAATGAGATTTGAGCCATAATATCTAATCCACCATGTGTGAGTGGGAGATGTAAGGAAACGGGCGATCCACCCATGGTGGACCCGACCCGCCCGATGGAAAACAGAGAGCCGTTGCCGTTGATAACCAACCGTGAGGAGCAGTTGAAGGGGAATATTTTGAATTCAAAACAGAGGGAGTTAGATACAGTTATCTAACTCCCCTCCCACAGGCTATATATATCTATATACACTGACAGAAATGGCGTAAGCGGCAGGATATATACTTCTCTGTTTCCAACGCTCTGTTTTTTGCATTTTCTTCCGGTGCATTTGTTGTGAAAACGAACCAGAGTCCATACAGGGTGCTCTGGTTATGTGTAGGTATCTAGTGTGTCAAGAAAACGATTCCAGGTACGCCCAAATCCTTCAGTGCAAATTCCTTTTCCGGTGGAATCCCAACAATGCTTGGAGAGCTACAACGATTGGAAAACTTGAACCTCTCGCATAATAATTTCTCTGGCACGATTCCTTCATTTTTTGATAATATGAAAAGCTTGAGTGTGATTGACATATCATACAATCAATTGGAAGGTCCAGTTCCAAATATTCCAGCCTTTCGTAACGCTACATTGGAGAAATTGTTGGGAAACAAAGGCTTATGTGGAAATGTATCTGCCTTGCCAATTTGCCCAACAAAAAGTTACGGGCGAAGGCATCATAAGAGAAACAAAGTGGTGATGATCTATGTTCTATCTCTTGGTTTGGGATCTGTGTTGCTAGCAATAGTTTTGATGGGAATTCCATGTATCGTTTGCCATCACAATGCAAGGGAAGAAAAAAGTCAAGAAAGAGAAACACAAGCTCAAAATTTGTTTGCTATATGGGGTTATGATGGGAAATTAGTATATGATGAAATTATTGAAGCCACTGAAGAGTTCGATGACAAATATCTCGTTGGGGTGGGAGAATCTGAAAGCGTCTACAAAGCTAAATTGTCCACAGGTCAAGTTATGGCTGTGAAGAAGCTTCATTCAGTACCAGACAGGGAAAGTTGTCATGAAAAAGCTTTTACGAGTGAGATTCGGGCCTTGACAGAAACTAGGCATCGTAATATCATCAAGCTATATGGGTTTTGTTGGCATTCAAAGTTCTCCCTTTTGGTTTATGAATTCTTGGAAGGGGGCAGCTTGAACAAGATACTTAGCGATGAGACACAAGCAGTTGCATTAGATTGGAGTAAAAGAATCAAAGTTGTTGAAGGGGTGGCTAATGCTTCACACTATCTTCATCATGGATGCTTACCTCCGATAGTTCATCGTGACATATCAAGCAAAAATGTTATTTTAGACTCAGATTATGAGGCTCACATCTCTGACTTCGGGACAGCCAAACTTTTATATCCAAATTCTAGCAATTGGACCTTATTTGCCTGTACCTTTGGCTATGCTGCTCCAGGTTAATTAAGGATCTTTATATTATGTGATTTTTCATTATTTATGACTTACATGGCGCTTTATTTATTTTGTTTCCATTATTTAGAAATTAGAATGTTATCACGAATAGTGTTGTTTTTCATGATAATCGTTTTGATTTTATTACAGAACTTGCTTATACAATGGAAGTGACGGAGAAATGTGACGTTTATAGTTTTGGAGTGTTAGCTTTGGAAATAATTATGGGAAAACATCCAAGAGATCTCATAATGTCCTATTTCTCATCAACATCTTCTGCTACAATACCCACAATAGTTGCTCATGATTTGGATTTGAAGGAAGTGTTAGACCAAAGGCTACCTTTTGCTCAAGGCTCAGTGATCGAGAAGGTGATGTTGATTAAAAGAATAGCTTTTACTTGCTTGAATGAAAATGCACGTACTCGCCCAACCATGGAGCAAGTATGTAAGCAGCTTGCCATGCCAAAATCACACATTTTTGGTTCCATTCCATAGCATCATATAAGTTTTGAGATCTCAACCGAAAAGCAATATTATCATTATGTGATGAGTGATATATGTCGTCTTATAATCCTTTACTGCGTTCCCTTATTCTACTTGTATATTTCTGAAAGGATATTTTACCTTTGGAGTAAGGACCGTCCCAAGACCAATAGTTAATTTAATAAGACCAATAGTGAAACAATCGTTAATTAAAAACCAATGTATTAGTTAATTAATTCATGGAAGTGTATCTCAGAATTTATTTGGTTAACAATTTTGTAATTTTAGGGAACTTATTTTCAAACACATCATAAATCTATTTAATGATGATAAACATATTTCTTTACCCATTCATTTAAAATCACTTCTCTCTAAACTTCTATCCAAAGAGGCAACAAATTAAATAACTACAAGACACTAATCCGAACTATTTTCTTTTTTTCGAAAACACTAATAAAAAAATATTCTTGAAAATAAAAAAAGAGTTCTCTATACTTTTTAACCAAGTTATTGTGTACGTCAAATTTTACTTTAAGTTTTTTCAGAAACAAGATTTCAAAAACGTACACATGAATTTTTTAAACGGAGCAAAAATATCATCAATGTCAATTGCGCTAAACGCATCAACAATACTTCGGAGGTCAAGACTCAAGAGCTTGCTGCATATCAGTTTGCTCCTCCAACTTCCTCCTCCACAGCATATCTTGCGTCCAGCAATGTCTGATGATCACTATAAGCTCTTCAGAAGAAGAAGTAACTTGAAGTAATAATAAGAAACATCTCTCTTTGAAAGTACTATGAGCTGGAAAGGTCAAGTAGATCTGCCTCGAAGCTAGGTTTCCTATTCCAGAACCTCCATTGAGCCAAAATGTGACCCATAAAAATTTAAAAGTAATGAAGACTTGCTATTTTACTATTATTAATTATTAAAATTAGGGTTTGTAAATTTTTATATAGATAATTGTTATTTTGGTATTTCTTAATTGAACTCAAAATCTATATAAATTTAACGAAATTTTATACTATTAGACTAATTTTATATTAATAATATATATATATATATATATATATATATATATCTGAAATTGTTATGCATTGAGTATGCTATAGTTGAATTGTTGCTTGTGGGCTTAGTGATTGAACTTGAGTGTCTTGGGCTTCGAACGTGCCCTAAACCCGTCTATTATGTATATCATTCCATATTTTGGTAGTTATTCGTGAATTTGAATCCTTTTAATAATGAGGAACCTTTGAACGATAAGCTTGTTTTATCTATCATTTTTAACTTTTAATTTGAAGCTTAATCAATTTTTTACCAAGGTAATGTATTTTAACTGGTTTAATTCATTCTAACCGTAGTAGAGCCATAGGACCTAAACACCCCAAAAAAATCCATTATCAATTCTACCCTTCAAAACCATAGTTTAATTAAAGCTTCACAATCTCTGGCAAAGTGATTTTTTATTTTTGGGTCATAATTGCAATTGTCAGATATGAGAGTACCAAACTAACCTTCACCAAAAATATAAAATAAAACTTGTATATTATGTAATTATCATATTAACGGGTGACCTTTTTAAGAATTTAAAATAAAAAATAATTCTAATAATAATCATTTAAATATTTTTATTTTATCATTATCACTTTTTTTCATAAAATATATTTTAACTAAAATTTATTTTTTAAAAGTTAATCCATATACATTGAAAAATACATGTTACAATTAACTTAGGGCTACAGTCAATGGAATAAGGAAGATATAGAGGAGGATTGATGCCTCAATGTTGTTTGCATATATTTCATAAAGTTTATCTTCTAAGAATTGAACTGATAAACTAATTAAAAGCATGTTTTGAATGGATTGCTAATGTACGAGTGAATGATTATTAGAACTTTAATAAGTCTCATCCTAATAGCCAATTGGGGAATTAATATATATCTTAAATATAATATTTTAATCTACTTTATCTCTTATATTTATCTTTTTTAAAAATATTAATTTACATAACTTATAAATTAATATATAAACTAATGTTTCACTTGGGTATTTTGGGAATATTAAATTATATTTTTTATAGTTAAATAATCTATCTAATTATTTTTATATATCTAAATTAATTAAATAATTTTTATATTAAAATCGAATAATTATTTCATAATTTTCAGCACTCAGTTAGAGATCAAGGAAAGGCATAGGAGGATTGAGCCTTCTGTAGAGACTCCTTAGTTTATGACTGTTATATCTGTACATGATCTTTTTACCTAAATGGAAAGCCCAATCTAGAAAAAATTGGTCTATTAGGAGAGATAACCTCTTGAACTTATAAATTGTACTCCATTTATAAAGCTCTCTAATGACACTCATAACACACACACACACACACATATATATGGGTTAATGTATAAAATACCAATGAACTTGTCTCAAATGTGCATTTGACGCCATGGTAAAACCTTGGATGCGAAAATACTTGTGATGATTTCAAAAGGGACCTAAAATACTACAACCGTTAGATTCAACTAATACCGTTAATTTGGAGATGTGGGGGCACTATTAAATGATTATTTAATACATTATCCAATCACAATCCCCCAATTCAAAATAATTTTATCCCACTAGCCATGGCCTCTCTTTTATTTATCACTTTAAATTATTATTCATTAAAAAAACTCCTCGTTCTTCTACCTTCTCTAGAAAATCATATCTTTCTCTATTCACCCTATCCTCTCCCTAATCTCCAACCCTCTCGTGGCCTCCTCAACCTTGACCCTCCTCTTTCCACCCCCCACCTTCAGTTCTATTTTCCCCAACTACCTATTGCGCCTCGTTATCTCTTGAATAATTTTATCCCACTTGGTGCTAGATACACATTTGAGACAAATTCATAGGTATTTTGACACCTTAATCTTGTATATATATTGTTAATGACCTCAAGGTTTTTGTAATTAACAAATTCGTCATTTTCATGGAGGTTGCACCAAGCCACCAATACTGGCCATCTGCCTTTTGGCTTATCTACTTTCCGAGTTCCGGTTAACTAACTGTTGGGGTTCACCAATTGCTACAGGCAGAAGCAAAAGAATGAACGAACATTTCATTGAACCGAAAAAAGAACTGTTTGTACACAGTCACCTCATAGTATGATATGCACATTTTATATATTACAAACAAATCCAAAGCAAATCTATAAAATCCTAACTGATTAAGCCCAATGGGCTTATTACATCAAGCCCTAAGTCCATCACTAACTAACTGCTTAAGTTTGTCAAATTTCAAGTTCATCCCCAAACATTTATGCACCTTTGACTATTTTGTTATTGATCATTTAATTTAATAGAGTATCGTTTAAGATTTTAATTTTTTATTTTATTCTTATCCCTGGATTTGATATGTTATCATTTTGATCCTTGACTATCATAGTTAAGCGTTCTTTGGGCTAAATAATATGTAAACATCTCTGTGTAAATATTGTTGAGTTATAAGACACCAAATCTAATCTTGAAAAAAATGAACCATATAAATATCACAAAAAATATTTTTTTGCAATAATAGTCCAAATGAAACATTTAAATAAAATAGGATTGAAAAATTTGAAAGACTTATTAAAAATATAAAATTGAGGACCCAAATAGAACCTACAATGAAGTTAACAACAAAAAAATAATTAAGAGAGGTCAGATTGCAATCGAATTAAGTCAAACAAAATAAAATTGAATTAAAAAAACCCATAAGCACGTTTTTACTTATTTTATTTTAGAAGGATTCTTTAGTTTGGAAAATGAATAAACATTTGATTTGTTGATATGGACATCCCATTCATAGCTTCAGGTGGATTTCATCAAATGTTTATAGTAATAAACCATACCTAATTTTTTCGATCAAAATTACTAAGATACCCTTGTTTTGTGTAGTACAAACTATCATGAAACTTGCCATGCCGTGTTGAATTAGTAATCATATTCAAGACTTTGAATTGGAAGTTGATATCAAACCTTCAAACCCCCAACCTTTTTACATTCTCTTATTTGTATCTAATGATTAATGATACTTGCTCAGTTTCTAAATATAATATTCAGTTGTGAAAATTATAGAGATCAAGAAAATTAAAATCTTATCTTAAATGTAAGAGTTATTTATTATATTTAGAGAGATTAAGAAAATTAAATAAATAATTTAATCATAACATACTATCTCTATTCCTTCATATATATATAACCTAGTTAAAAGATTAAGAAAATTAAATAAATAATTTAATCATAGCATACTATCTTTATTCCTTCTATTAACTATTTTTAGGAAGTTATGAGAATTAAGGAAGTTAAATAAATTATTTTAAAGTATCTATTTTTATCGTTTTTCTCAAAACTAATTTGTGTAATTTATAAATTGATATATAATCTAATTATACTTAACATATGCTATAATTAAAAGATTTAATTAGCTTTCTTAATTTCTCTAAATTAATCATCTGGGTCTTATATTAAAGAACATAGGGAGCATGTAGCATGATCTCCTTTAAAATACTTTTGTGCAACATTATATTATATATTTGTTTATATATTAAGTAAATTAGTTTTAAAATAATAAATATGATACATAAATTAAATTTCAATTCTATATTTAGAAATAAAATCAATCTTCTAATTAGCTCTATAATTTTTAGAATTGGAGAAGTAATGTCTAAATAGTTTTTCATTTTTCCAAAATCTACATATAAATGTTTTATGATAGTAAACTTATTTAATTATTGGGGTTGCGGAAAAATCATTAAATAGGGCTATATATGAAAATATTTTTTATAAAATATTCTGGAATTTCCAACAAGCTATTGTAAAAGGGATAAGGGATTAAAATATTGCATACTATATTTAAGGACGGAGAGAATACATTATTTGAGAAATTTTATCAATAGTATGATTAGTTTAGTTTTCTATAGTATCAATCTAAAACTAAAAAATTATAGTAACCCGTTTTCTTTAATTTTAATAAGCATAAAAATTGAACTTCGATGTTTTAAGTTTAATTGAAACCAAGATAATTGAGTGTGTATTGTGAGATATTTATTATAATATAACATATTTAGATATTAATTAGAATAATTAACAGATATTTCTGAGTGTGGCATGTAGTCATTTGGGTCCAGTTTAAAGTAGGTGGTTGATTCAATTTATTAAAGTTAATTTTTTAATAGTGGGGATTAATAATTCACAGTTCTATCGTGCGATAATTTATGAGTTTGAGAGCGATAATCTATTTTCTTAGCTTACTCTCGGAGGTCCCCCACTGATAACGACAGTACAAAAGTTGACATCAATGTACCTGATCAATAGCTAGAAGAACATGTTGTTTATCTAACAGTATTATCTGATTGACAGGTATCTAATTTGAGTTCTAATTCTTCTTAGATCAATCAAGTTAATGGCGAGAGGTAACTTTAAATCTTCTGTTATATCTCATATAGGTTTTATACTTATGTATGTTATAATCTTCATTAATTATATTATGTACGAGATATTTATATTCTAACATGTGATATCAAGTCTTATTTGAGATCTCGCTCGCCTTGTATGTTATTTTTTTATTCTCATAAGTAACAATGTGAGATAAAATATGGGATATATGGAACTTTATATATCATAATTTGTTTTATTTTGATCTTTTTAACCATTTTATTCTATAAATCGCTATGAGAGGTTGCTGATCTCACTAAGTGAGAAGGAAATTTATCGAAAATTGGAGGCAACAGATTCACTGTCAGAGCCACTAATTGCCAAAAAGTGGAGAATTGTCACTGTGAAAGATCGCCTAGGGCTAGAGTGCAATGTCATCACCTAAACAGCAGAATAACTCCCTAGGAAGGTCATCGACAACTACCCCTGTAGATGTAGCTTCACAGTCACTACAGTTCCTCAGGTCACTGGGGCTATCGGGAGTGACAAAGTCACTATCAGGATTCACTGTGACCTCACTATGAGATGGACAAGGAGCTACAGTGAGAGTCATCGTGCTTGCCACTATGGTTACCGCCGCAAAAAGACCCCAGAGTCAACCTATCTATGCCTATCGCGGCTATTCAACTCCCTTTGTACCTTGGGTTGTGAGTCAGGTTAGGTTAACCAGACTCACCGAGAAGATAACCCAAAACAGTGAGTTTTAATATATGGTGAAACTCACCGTTTCACTTATGGGTTTTTGGGCTACTGTTTAAAAAAAATTGGCAGATCGGGCAATTGTTGTTTAGGGTTGTTCTGCTATTTTCTTTTTTTTTTAAACAATGTTGTCTAGGCCGCTTACTACGTTTGGGCCTCTAATATATATATATATATATATATATATATATATTATGGAATGGGCCAACATGTTTCTGGGCCATTTACTGAATATTTTTTTTTTTAAAAAAAACCTTTGGTTCTAGGCCGCATTATTTTTAGGCCGCCAGAATGATTTTTTTTTAATTAAAAGCTTACTGGGTCTCACATTTTTGGGCTGGACAGGAATTTTTTTGTTTTTTTTAGAAAAATAGATTGAGCCTAGACTTTTTATTTTTATTTCTAAAAAAATATTTTGAGCTTTGTTTTAGACTTTTATATATGAGCCATTTAGTTTTATTTTCAAAAAATTATTTTAGGCCATTTAACTTGATTTTCTGGAATATTTTGTTTGAATTAAATTAAATTTCTTTTAATTTAATATGTTCTTTTAATTACCATTACATGCACTGTAAATGTTTAAATAAAGGAAAATTAATCTCTCCATTGCTTGTTTTTCTATTGGAAAAGGTGTTTATAAATTTTAATTTTTTATATTATTTAATTGCCTATTTTGTACATTAATTTCTCCTTTGGCAATTAAATTAACTATTTATTTTTTAAAACATCTTTTGAGTTGAACTTAATTTACTAAATATTTTTTGGGTGCATGAAATAGTAGGAGAATTTAAATTAAATTATTTAGTCAGATTTGTTTATTGAATTAATTTATTAAATGCTCAATTGTGTTGTGCATATTTGGATTTATATGCACATTAATGATATTTGTTATTAGCATGCAATTTTATGAGGAGTAGCCACAACATCCTTATTTATTGAATTTTGTTACATGCCTTAATTAATCACATATGAATTTAAAATATTAATTGTAATTAAATACATAGCTATGATTTATCTTTACCTACAGGTAGATATCTCATAACTGTATATTTAATTAGAGTGAGAATTAATTACTCCATTAAGTTGTACATATTTATATTTTCAATGCACATGAATGATATTTGTGATTAGAATGTAATTCATTGAGGAATAGCCACAACATCCTTATTTATTGAATTTGTTGCATGCATTCATTAATCACATATGGATTTGAAATATCATTTATAATTAAATGTACAGCTGTGATTTATCTTTACCCACAAAGAGATATTTCATAATTATACATTTAATTAGGGTGGGATAGAATCGCCTTGTTATTTTTTAAGTAGCCTACAGGTATTAAAAAATTATAAATGCTTCCTAATTCCATCACTTGAGATAAATGCATGTTATGATGATGCCTTTGTCCACAGGTAGACATTAGTGATACGTATTTATACTTCTTGCATGCTACATTTGTACTAGGCATGCATACATGACACAGTGACTTGTGATTACTTCAAACTCTAACTCATGAGCTTATTTGTATGTTTATTTGTTCTATTTTATAGATCTAATTACTGCCCTAGGATTATTGTTGATGTAAACAACAAAATAATCTTATATGGCAGTATTAAGTATATTAATTGGAGAGATGATGTTTTGTTACAGCTCAATTTCTTGGACTTGGATTATGTCCTGAGACATGAAAAACCTCCAAGACCTAATGATGCCTCTGATGACAGAGAGACAAAGGAAAGATATAATATATGGGAGTGGAGAGCAACCGCTTATCTCTTCTGCTTGTACAATAAATTATCATCATAATCATTAGGAGAGCAGTCCCTAAGTGTGACACAACTAAAGGATACCTGAAAGCTTTAGATAAGCAATTTAAGCTAATAGACGAGCATATAGGTGGTGACATCATGTCTCAACTATGTGCTGTGAGGCTTACAGGTATTGGCGGTGTGAGACAACACATAATAAAGATGAGAGGTATGCTTTCATCGTGTGTTACTTTTGAATCTAATTTTTTTAGCGTTAACGATAACACTTGGTGGATTAACATTGGTTCAATGATCCACATTTTGACTACCATGCAAGGCTTTCTATTAAGCAAGCCTCCACATCCTAATGAGAAAAGTGTCATTTCAGGCAATGGGAGAGGAGATCTTGTGAAAGCCGTTGAAATTTTTCACATAACCTTTTTGAATAATCATATTTTGAAACTTTATGATGTTTTTATGTTCCCTTTTACAAAAGGAATTTGATTTCTATGTCAAAACTTATTCCATTTGATTATCATTTAGTTATTTCTAAGAAACTTATGACTTTGACAAAGGATTCTGTTTTGATTGCGAATTTAGTTATGATTGATTGCTTATTTAAAATTATTTTTGATTTGCCTCAATCTTTTTCTATTTTGTGTGGTACTAAAAGAAGTATTATCGATGAGAATTCTTATAGCCTATTGTATAGGACATTAGGATATATCTCCGTTGATAGAATCAAAAGATTAAATAAAGACAAAATTTTTCCATCTTTAAACCATTTGAAATTTGATTCTTGTGTGGACTGCATAAGGGAAAGCAGACCAATAAGTCATATAAAGGGGTTAAGAGAAATTCTGGATTGCTATAAATTATACACACAATATTTGTTGCCTTAATTTGACTGCACATGGTCAAAAGTATTTTATCACCTTTATTGATGATCACTCATGATACATGTATGTCTACATGATTTATAATAAAAGTGAGACACTAGATGCTTTCAAGGAATATAAAGTAGAAGTAGAAAAATAGATTAGGAAACCAATCAAGATCGTGAAATCAGACTGTGGTGGTGAGTATTATGGCAGATACACTAGTGAAGAATAAGCGATATTCCATTTATTGATTTTTTTTTTCAAGAGTAAGGTATAGTAGCCCAATATATTATACCTGGATCACCTAACATGAATGGTATAACTGAAAGAAGAAATAGGACCTTGTTGGATATGGTTAGGAGCATGATAAGTGGCTCTAAACTGTCATCTTCCTTGTAGAAAAAAGCACTCAAGATAGCCACATACATATTAAACAGGGTTCCAATAAAGGCAGTGTCAAAGACACCCTTTAAAATTTGGAAAGGATGGAAACTTAGTTTAAATCATTTCCAAGTATAAGGTTGTCCTGCTAAAGTAAGAGTGTACAATCCACAGGAGAAGAAGTTTGACCCTAAGACCATTAGAACTTACTTTGTAGGCTATGTGAAAAGGTACAAGTTTTATTGTCCTCCACCTTCTAAAAAGTTTGTAGAGTCTAGGAATGTCAAGTTTCTTGAGAATGATATGATTAGTGGGAGTGATTGTGCACTAGATAATCACATAGAGAGAACCACTGGTATCATTTATGAAGGGACGTCAATAGTTAATGATTGTCACACTGTTAGGATTAACATTAAATGTGATGTAAACCCTATGGCTCAAGTTAATGATGCTGAACAAGATGGACACGTCAGATGGTCAACTTATCACACAAGTAGAACCACCACAAAATGTGATAGATGATGTCCTTATTTAGCAACCTAGATCAACCCAAGAGATTGAATTAAGGAGGTCAACTAGAGAAAGAAGACTGGCATTACCTGATAACTACGTAGTGTATTCTGCTGAAATTGACTATGATATAAATGTTGAGAATGATCCTTTGACGTTTACTCTGGCCATGAAAAATGCAAACTCTAAGTTGTGGCATGATGTTATGATTGATCAAATGAATTCTATGGCAAACAACTATGTTTGAGAACTTGTAGAGTTGCCTACCGGGTCTAAGGCCATTGGTTGTAAATGGGTTTATAAAACCAAAAGAGACTCACAAGGCAACATTGACAGATACAAGGTTAGGTTGGATGCTAAGGGTTTCACTCAAGTTGAAGGAATCGATTACAGTGAAACCTTTTCACATGTATCTAAGAAAGATTAATTCCATATCATCATGGTATTAGTTGCCCATTTTGATCTGGAGTTGCACTAAATTGATGTAAAGACTGCTTTTCTCAATGGTGAACTGGAGGAAGAAGTCTATATGAAATAACCTGAGGGATTTGTTGTAAAAGGTAAATAATAATTGGTATGCAAGCTAAAGAAATAAATATATGGTCTGAAACAGGCTTCACGACAGTGGTACTTGAAGTTCCATGAAGTGATCACATCATTTAGTTTTGTTAAGAACATCATGAATGACTGTATATATCACATGATTGTATATACCACAAGACTAGTAGGAGCAGGATCATATTCTTCATTTTGTATATGGATGGCATTTTACTTGCTACCAATAATCTGGGATTATTGTGTAAGGTAAAACAGTTCCTGTTTAAGAGTTTTGATATGAAAGATATGGTTTAGGCTTCTTATGTTATTGGCATAAAGATCCATAGAGATAAAACCCAATGTCTTATAGGCTTGTATCAAGAGGCTTATGTTGTCAAGATTCTTGAACGATTTAAAATGCAAAATTGTTAATCTAACGTGGCTCTTATTGAAAAGGGAGATAAATTCAGTCTAAATCAATGTCCTGAAACCAAGCTTGAAAGGAAACAGATTGAAAAGGTCTTATATGCTTTAGTAGTGGGAAGCTTGATGTATGCATAGGTTTGTACAAGACCTAACATTGCTTTTGCTATGGGTATGTTGGAAAGATACCAAAGTAATCCTGGGAAAACACATTGGACAGCTGCAAAGAAAGTGTTTAGGTACCTATAAGGCACTAAACACTACATGCTCACATATAGGAGAACAGACAATATGGACGTAATTGGATACTTATATTCAGATCTTAGAGGATACATTGGACACAAAAAAGTCTACATCTGGTTACATTGTCCTATTGGCAGAAGGAGTTATATCATGGAGAGGCACTAAGAAACTCAAACAACTCCTTCTACTTGTGATGCTGAGTATATTGCATGTTTTGAAGTAAGTTCACAAGCTATTTGAATAAGGAATTTCATTGTTGGACTTAAGATTATGGATTCAGTCTCTAAGCCAATGTACTGTGATAACGCAACTGCGGTGGCCATAGTGAACAACAAAAGGAATAAAAGTTGAAGAAAGTTTGTCGAATTTAAATTCCTTTGCTTGAGAGAAAGAGTTCAGGATGGCCAAGTTTTTGTTGAATGCATCAGTACATTGGATATGTTGACTGATCCTTTGACGAAATGATTTAAGCTGAATATTTTTGTCACACACGTACCTCATATGGGACTTCGTCCTTCTTTTGACTAATGGAGGTATGAGCAATAAAATCATATTTTGTGGTTTATCATTTCAAATTTGTGATATTATACATTTGTGTCATTGAAATTGATAAACATTGAGAAGGGAACTGAATGAATATTGAGTTCATGTATAATGTAATATCCATTAAGTGATAGTGCTACATGTAATACATGGAAAGTAATACTCGATAAAAGGGGACTTATAGCCATGATTCTTATAGCATGACATCAGTTTACCTATATAAGGCAATGATATTAAGTATACAAGCCAAGTGGGATAATGTGAGATATTTATTATTATAATATAACCTATTTAGATATTAATTAGAATAATTAATAAATATTTTTTAGTGTGACCTGTAAGCATTTGGGCCTAATCTAAAATGGGTTTAAGGTTAATTTTCTGAATGTGGAGATTAACAATTCATAGTTCTATCATGTGATATTTTTGAGTTCAAGAGCAATAACCTAATTTCTCAACTCACTCTTGAAAGTTTTCCACTGGTGATGGCAAGACACAAGTTGCCATCACTGTATTTAATTACCAGCTGGAAGAACATGTTTATATAACAGTGTTATCTGATTAACAGGTATCTAATTTGAGTTTTAGTTCTTCTCAGATCAATCTAATGGCTAAAGGTAATTTTAAGTCTTCTATTGTACATTTAAGTCTCCCGCTATATCTTATATAAATTTTATACTTATGTATGTCATAATCTAGATTGATTATAGTATGTATGAAATATTTATATTCTAACATGTATTTTTTTAATTTTAGAAAGAAAGTAAAATACATAAATCTTGAATGGGTTAAAAAACACTTTCAAGTTTCAAGGGGGATTGGTCAAACATTGTACCATTATTTTTAGCATTACAGATCTCTCTTTCTACAATCATTGTATGAAGTAGAGATTAGAGCATATTATAGGATAAAACTTGTATATATTGAGCTTTATATACTTAAGACACTTGTTTTCAATTAAATTAAGACATTGGTTTTTTATATGGTATATAATTTTAGCCATTTAAAAACAGGGTCCCGAGTAATATGAGTGAATAAATTTTGTTTTTTGAAAGTGTTCGCTCCAATTAGACTTAAATTTAACCTAATTAGATAGCTTATAAAAAAATAACAATGTTATATAAACTAATAAAATTAATTAAAATTAGTTATTTCTTATAAAATATTAAAATTAGCCTTAATAAAAGTTATTAGTTAGACAAAACAAGTTATATTATAAAATATGTTGGAGGTTCTTCAGTGAGTATTTTTGTTTTATAACAAATCACTCTTGTTATTATTACATTAATATTGTAAAATCCATTTGTTCTAATTTGATTGGACGAAAATATGTTAAGTATTTAGGGTTAATCATCTAAGTCTCCCCACATATTGTATTTGTTTTCAAAAGATTTGTTTAAATTTCATTTTTAACCATCTTATTTCAAAATTATAATAACTATTTAGAAAGTTTTATACACAATATTGGAGAAAGCTCTCTTCCAATTTATTTTTTATAACAAAACAATAACATTTCACATAAGTTATGTCTTCATTTCCTTTTCTGTGAGACAAGGAGTATCCTCCCACTTACTAAGGACTAATCTGTTTCACGTTATAAAAGATAACGACTAGAATTGTTTACATTGAACTTGATTCTTTTTTCTTTTTCTTTTTCTTTTTTTTTAATTTTGATGAGTATGCTTTTATTCTTGATATAAAGAAAGGATAATTAGATAATTTACTTTTTAAAAACGAATTCTATGCACAAGGATAATATCGTCCATAGAAAATAAACAAAATAATTCATTTATATTAAATAGGAAAATTTACTATATAATCTCACATAAATAATGAAATTAAGAAAAATTCTTATAACAAATAAATAATATATAACTTTTTATAATTTTTTACACTGAATCTTATCATTGCATGTTATTTACTTATAAAAATTTTTAATAATTAAATTATTTATGTGAGATTGCACATTAATTATCCTTAATAAATAAATATCAGTATGTTAGGAGCTATATAAAACTTTTGAAATTAGGGTAATGCAATTATTTCAAAAATATTTTATACCTATTTTTCTACCGTTTGATAAAAAATAGTGTACATAAGTGTCTATGTGTCATGAAGCATATTGTTCTAGGTGAAAGATAAAGTATTTGCGTTATTTATTTTCTGTTAGGCCTTTCCTCTTTTACGGGTATTAGTTTGTTTTGGATTAGTTAATGGAGGTTTATACTTTATATCTCTTAACTTACCTATCTTATTTCTTTTTAGCCATAACTTTCTTATCAATGTAGTAAGTGGAAAAAAAGTCATCTTTCCAACACGTTTTGTTCAATTACAATATATATATATATATATATATATATATAAAGGTTTTGCCTTTTGTATTCATTTTCTTAGTGAAAATTTAAGCAATCGTGTTTATTATTTTTTTAAAAAATTAAATATTAAATTATATTGAATTAATTGAACTTTTATTACTCACATATAAAATTAGTTCGATATTAGTTATTATTAATACTCCTATAATGAGTATATGATATAAATAATATATTTGAAATTTAAATTATGATTTTATAACTTATTTTATATTTTTTTACCTCACAACTTTCGTTAAATTTGAATCATATATAAATGATTGTTACAGGTTGCAATTTTTAATGAAATAATCAAGATATAGTATTTATTTAAATTATAAAAAATTAGTGTAAAATATGAAATATATAACTAGCCGCGATATTTATATGTAATTTTTAATAAAATAAAAATATTTTATATTTTATATTTAATTTAAAATAATTAATTATCATTCTCACAGATCCTGTCCATTTTAATTCAGAAATGAAACAGTTGACTACCAAAGTCATTTAATTATCAAGTGATTTATTAACATTCAGTACAAAGGTTTATTCTCAATTCATTTTTTTCTTCCTAAGCACTCCCCATGATTGCTATATTAAGCGGATTTTTCATTAAGGAATGCATAGCCAATGCAAATGATTAAAATTTATATTTTAAGAATTCATAACATATTTTTTATAAATAATTAATTTAATTGTTTTTTATATTTTTTTAACTAATTTTTTAATATTTATACATTAATTATCTACTTCTCCACGCTAACCCCACTTTGAACCCGGGTCAAGCTGCTGCGACCTCGTTGATGCCTACGTGGCGCGTAGTACAAACCCCAAGTCGAGGAAGTACAATGGCTCATCCGGCAATTAGAAATTGTTGAAGCGTAATATCGGGAATCTGTATATCTGTCCTTCTACCAGGCCCCACCCCAACCTCCACCTTCCACTCAGTTGAAAAATTGCCATCTGATGTCTCCCCGATCCCCCCGCCCCCGGCGCCCCTCCAAACATGCTTCGCTCCCCTTTTCCTTTCTTTCCTGTGGGCTATGTCTCTTGCTTTAAGGGAGAATTGCACTTTCTTCCCAATAAATCCAATCACTATTCATTTAATCCTAAAAAAGTAATTCATAAATCCTTATAATTTACAACAAATATAAATCAGGTCTATAAATTTATTTAATTTGAATTATATTTATTGTTTGATCTCATAATTTTAATTTATACTTCTTATAAATTAAAATTAACGGTTTTTTAATGTCTAACAAATCAAACTAAAAGAAACCAATTCAATAAAATAAATTATAGAAACTTGATTTAAATTTGAGATAAAATATAAGGACTTGTCAAGTAATTTTCTCTTTAATATTTTTAGTCTTCAAATTTATGAATCAATCAAATATTTATCAATTTCATATTATTAAAATTATCTATATTTGTAAATTATTTTTTCTATTATTTGTGTGTGTCGTTTGTAGCTTCTTATTCTTTTTGCTTACAATATTGTTAGATTTGTATTTATTTTTCTATTAATTTGTTGTACTGTGTTTTTGTTTACATGTATCCATTTTATCTTTTTACAGAATAAATTATGCTTTATAAAAAAAAATTAGCATAAATCACCCTAAAATGTGACTGGCACTTTTTTTATATAGAATGAAAATTCTATTAAATTACTAGAAACAAGAGCAAGGAAGTAAAAAAGGCCATAAATCCTAAAACATCCTATCCCTACCAGATATATTTGAACTGTGAGTGGCACTAGTGAGAGGCTACACATCAAAAAGCCTTTTAATTAGAAAAACCTGTCATATTTAGACCATTTCCTTTTTCTATATAAAAAATATAGAAAAAATAAATTCTTACATAAATTAGTTGTCTAATTGAATTTTTCTCCATTAACCTTGGAGTTATGATTTTGTTGTGTGTGTAATGACACTAAATAAATAATAAATAGATAAATAATACTATTCTAATGAAAAATATTATTTCTTGTGGTGCTGTCATATAGGAAAGTTCATGGTAGCATGGTTGAAGGTTATAGAAAGATAAGAGGTCCAAGGTTCGAATCTTAGCCAAGCGAGAGCGGAATTTCATTTTCCTTTGCCCATGTATGAAATGACCAAAACACTCCTCTGCCTATTTTAACATCAACAGACCCCTCCTTCCTCATTTTCAGTCTGCAGCAAGAGACAGAGTCATAACAGAGAAGCTTCACGAACCTGTGACTGAGAACCCATCGCCTTGTTTCTATCAGCCCTACCGCCCGTGCTACTGACATTGGTGACTGTTCCCATCACTGTGGTCCTCCTTATTACTTATATCTTGGCTGTTAGAAGATCTTTACCCTCATTTGACTTGTTCTACAGCGGTGTCACTGTTGCTGCTAACACCACCCGCCATTTTTCTTCTCCGTTCAGAGTTTGGACTACTGCTGTTCAGGGAAGCTCTGTCCTGTGTTCATTTTTTTCTGCTCGACCCTGTAACATCACAGCTCCATGATGGATGTTATAGCGCAGCCTTCAACTTCCCTCCTCCTCGTTTCTGTAAAGTTCCGTCGTGAGTGTATGTATGGTAAGCCTAGCACTTCCCTCTCTATTGATCATTCATAGCTTTGGGTTGAGTGATTTAACTTTCCTTGCTTCTCTGGTTGATGACGCTGTGAAGGAAGGGAAATTTGAAAAAAATTCTTTTATCGCTAAGTTAAGTAATTTAAGGGGAAAATGAAGAGTGGAGTCGGAAAGCTTAGCATGTCTATATGATTGATTGATGTTAGAGAAAACAATTGTTGATGCGTGGGGTTGAGCTAAATTGGAGAAGATGAAAGTTGGATAAAGATGTTGAATTTAAATATGGTTGCAAAAAGTGGGTGGATACGTATTTAATTTTAATCACTCCCTGGTGTTGCTGCTATGAATGGTGCGTGGGGTAAGAGGGTCTTATACAATAATGCTTGGAAAATTGTTGGGAAAAGGATTTAAAGATTAATGGTCATTTAAAAGAAAATGATGAAGATTTTAAATTATGTTTGATGGGCTGAAATATTGAAGTTGAAATTTTAATACATTGAAGCAAATACAAATTATTTGTTCTTTCTACGTTAGAAATTGGATGTTGCGGTGATATTGTTGGAATTTATAGACATCTTGTAGAGAACAAATGCTTGAATTGGCATATTTATATGTTCATGGAAGTAGTGGGTAGAAAATGATTGGATGCTCTTTATATACAAGGATTTAGTTTAACTAAAGTCTTCCAAACTCTGGGTAGAAATTAGAGAAAAGAATCAAAATTGTCTATTCATATGAAAATTTATTGTTGCTGTGGTGGCAATTAAATTTATTAAATTTGAGTTGGACAAGGAGAAAAAGGGGGATTAAAGTTTAAGTTCTCTTTCTATTTTAAAGTGTTGTAAATTGAGCACTAGAATATTAATTTAGATTTTAAAAAATATAGTTAGAATTTTAATATATTATTTTTGGGATATTAAGGAATTGAGAAGTGAAAATAATTGGAAGCTCTTTAGTTGAAAAGAGTAAAAGTTTAAGAGTTGACAGGTGAGTGAATAACGTCCTTAAAAATGATATTTTTAATAATGAATTGTTATTTGATATGTTCTATTTAAGGTGTTAAATTTTAAGTATGAATTTTTAAAGTGATAGTTCTATGAGTTGATGGTTTTAAATTATATTATTGGTGTTTTTTTCACTTGGGTCTTTCTATGACTATGTTTATGTATGAAAATAAATAAAAGTTTTGAAAAAAATTGATTTTGATAAATGTTATATTAAATTGAGTTTTTGATGAAATAATTTCATGTGGATTTTACTGTTGGAATATTTATTTCTTATGATTTGAAGAAATTATTTGATAATTATTCTGATGTTCATGCTAGGGTTTCGTAATTATGAAGTGTTCTTACTGAGAATTGTTGCATTGGAAAGTATTGTGATCATTAAATTCTAAATGGACACCACGGATGCTGGAAAAGTTTTTAGAGAAGATTAAATACAAAACGTTGGTTACTAACAGTAGTACTGTTAGTCCTTAGTGCACATTGGTTAAACCTGAGCTCGATGGATATTCGTGAGTCTCGTACTCATGCCAGTTATTCGTAGGATTTATTCTTGCCCCTGTTATCCGTAGGTCTTATACCTATGCCTATTTCGTGGCTTCAAGCCGCGTCGGATTAGTTATTTACCCTCGTAGACTGTGTGTCTACACTTGTTTTTGTTCTATTGAAGTCTCACGGAAAAATGATTGTTTTGAAATGATTGTTCTAAATGGATTTCCTGAAATAAAATGGTTATCGGAATATTCATATTTAATTACAAAATATTATGATTTATATTTAAACATGTTGAAATGATTTGTTTCAGCATTTTAAATTATATTTTTTGGACGTTATTCACGAGTAAATTATTTTAGCTTCAGATAGTGCTTTTGACCTTGTTCCTCCAGTTGAGAAGTGAAGAGCCTCATTTCTAATACGAAGTGCTTATCCTTTTGAGCGAACTTATTTACAGTGTAATTATAAACGTATGAAATATTTATATTATTTTATTTGAAGTTTAGATGCTCTACCTAATCTATAAATAAGGTTATGGTTTCATGTTATTTTGTGAAAGTACAAGTATAAATTATTTTAGAAAATGTCTAGATATGATTTGAAACATTTGTAGTCTATTATAAAATTTTCAGAAAGTCTTTTATATAAAGATAATCTTACCGAACTTTCTACAAATGACATACCTTTCGATTTAAATAGAAATATATATTATTACCTTTCGATTTAAATAGAAATATATATTATGATTATTATTTTAAATGTTTTATTTAAAATTTAAGGTTTAAGGAATATGAATTTATTTATATTCTGTGTCAGTTATGACTCAAATTTTAGGATGTAATAGTGTGTGTGTGATTTTTTTTTTTCTGATAAGGTGATTTTGTTGTGTTTTTATTTAAGTTTATAATGGGACTTTATCAATTAATTCCTTTTTGTGGTTTATTCTTTTCTTTTTAGATTTGACTAAATTTTATGATCAACATTGAAAACACTTACAAAGTTAATTATATCATTAAATTTTGATAACATTTCAAAATTTATAATTAGGGTGATGAACTAGTTTAAAAATGTGAAATTATAGAATTTGATTCTATTAAAATTAAAACTAAATTATAAGTTGAATGAAGTTTTGGGTATAGAAATATAATTTTCCCTTTCTCTCCATTTTCTTCAACACTCTATATAGTCATTCTCTTGGCGTAGTTCAGTTTGCAATGTCGCCTAGTGTCAGAGACCTACAGTTAACTCCCCTTGCCGTTGGCCGTGGAACTTCTTCCGCCGTTGATTCCGGCGACCTCGAGATGTCCGGCTCTTGGACTCCTATGACAAAACGGATTGTTCAGATGGATCTGAAGACGGAATCAAACGTATTCAGGTCAGAGTCTCTGGCATGACCTTTGCTGCCAGCTCCAATTCCGTGGAAGCAGCTCTCAAGGCCATTGATGGTGTTCTCAGTGCCTCCGTGGCTCTGCTTCAGAATAAGGCTGATGTCGTTTTCAACTAAAGTCTGGTCAAGGTTACTATTTCCTTGTTTGGCATTAATTAGTGATCAACTGTTTGATTCGAAATGCTAATTGCAGACTGGATTTCGCTCTCCGATTTGGGTTGTTTAGCCATTGAATGTTACCCGCTGATAATCTCAGTATTAATTGCTTTCCCTGTGTTTCTGTGCTAATCATAGATCGCTTATCTCGTGATCGGCATTTTCTACGTTAATGAAGGAGATACATTTTCATTTATCATGACCATGTTCTTATTATACCTGTCTGGTTTGTGTCAGATGTTTGAATGGAGAAGTTTTTATGCATAATTATGCTTTCTGCTTCACTTTTTTGTTTTCAAGTTCTGACCTGCCCATTTGTCTACTTCACGTACTCGGTGATTATGTTCCTATACAGGCAAAACTTTAATTTTAAAAAGTTTTTTATCTCTTTAGTTTAAATTTTTTTTTTAAAATAATCCGTTATATTTTTCTAAAATTTTTTAAATAAAACTATAGTTTAAAATTAAGATTTTTTATAAACTAATAAGAATAGTTTTTGAAACAATAAAAAAACTTATATACTATACAATTACTATTTTACCCTTATTTTTCTCACATTATATCTCCTCTCTCCTCTCTCTTACGTTTTTAACATTTTCTCTTATTTCCTCTCTTTTTTAACTTTTTCTCTCTCTCCTCTCTCATATTTTTAATAAAATCATATCTTTTTTAATAATTTACTAATAATAAAAGTCCTTTTAATAAAAATTATCTAAATATTCATTTATTCATAATCATTTTTTTCTATAAATTTTTATCTAGAAGCCCTTTTCTAAAAACTGTATAATTTTTTTTTTCACAAGTCCCTTTTCAAACTTGCCTATATCCTAGGTAAACGTCTTCATTTTAATGTCCGTTTAAATTGTAGTCGTAGTGCTTGACCTGACCTGGAATAATTACTTTCCAATTATGACTGCAGTTCAGTTATTTGTGTGTTTTGTAAGTTAGTTGTGTGCGTGTTCTTTCCTTTCCATGCGAACTTTATAGCATATGATTGATTCTGGACCTAAAGACATGTTAATTTTCTGTACACTCTTCGATGGCCAGGATGAGCTATGGTTGATCCTCTCTCTCTCTCTTATACTACCTCAAATCACAAGCTTTTAAACTGATGCACTTGTCCTCTTCTCGAAGCGTATATTTCTTAAATGTCAGAAATATGGACATCTGCATAACTGGCCTGAAAAGAAATTCGGAGTCTAACTGAATGCCAATGTTAAATTTGGAGGGAGGACGAGAGAAGAAGGGAGAGAGTTACTAGAGATTGTTTGAGCCCACCCCCTCTCTCCTCCCCTCCCTTCCTCTTTCCAAATTTACCTGTTGTGTTACATGGTAAATGTAGGGAATGTTAGCTGAAACACCAGTCATAGATACGGTGTAGAGTTTTAACCTTTCTTTAGTGCTCATTTTTATGAAGGTGACAGAAGCTTATATTAAGTATATATTGAACTATATTTCAAACTTTGCCTGAAACCAGGATGAAGACATTAAAAATGCAATTGAAGATGCAGGATTTGAAGCAGACATTACCTGAGACCAGTACACTTGGACCAAAACTGCAACAAACCCTGGTTGGACAGTTCACAATTGGTGTTATGACATGTGCAGCCTGTGTAAATTCTGTTGAAGGTATTTTGAGGAATCTTACTGGGGTCAAAAGGGTTGTTGTAGCTTTGGCAACTTCCTTGGGAGAAGTTGAATATGATCCTACTATAATTAGTAAAGATGATATAATTAATTCAATTGAAGATGCTGGTTTTAAAGCTTCATTTGTACAGAGTAGTGAGCAAGATAAAATAATTTTAGGGATTGTTGGTTTGTATAGCTTGATTGATGTACAAGTTTTAGAAGGCATGCTCAGCAGCATGAAAGGAGTAAAACAGTTTCATTTTAACCAGATATCGTGCGAACCGGAAGTTCTTTTTGATCCTGAAGTTCTCAATTCTAGATCCTTATTTGACGGGATTGAAGGAGGAAGCAATGGGAAGTTCAAACTACGTGTTAGGAGCCCGTATGCAAGAATGATCTCTAAGGATGTTGAAGAGATCACAACTATGTTTCGACTTTTTACCTCAAGCCTGTTTCTAAGTGTGAGTGCCTTAGTTCTTGACCCTCTTATACCTTCACGAATCTTCGTTGGACACCTTTTGAAATGTTTTTTCTTTGTGCCTTTGTATGGATTCCTCTCTTTCTCATTGGTATAGTTTGTCCTCATATACCAATGATATACTCTTTACTACTTTGGAGATGTGGGCCTTTCCTCATGGGTTATTGGTTGAAGTGGGCATTAGCTAGTATTATTCAATTTGGGATTGGAAAGCGCTTCTACATTGCAGCTGGCAGAGCTCTTAAGAATGGTTCAACTAACATGGATGTGTTGATTGCTTTGGGAACTACAGCTTCTTATGTCTATTCTGTTTGTGCTCTTCTTTATGGTGCCCTTACTGGATTTTGGTCTCCGACATATTTTGAAACAAGTGCCATGCTCATAACATTTGTATTGTTGGGGAAGTATCTGGAATGCCTTGCAGAGGGGAAGACATCAGATGCCATCAAGAAGTTAGTAGAACTGGCCCCTGCGACAGCTTTGTTGGTGGTCAAAGATAAAGGTGCTTTTAAATTTCCTTTTTCTTTGCTTTGTATTCTTAAAGAAATATAGATGGTGAAATATCTTCAGGCTTTGATTATCTTACGCTTTAGGTGACAGCTCTTGATTGAAAGCCACATTATTTATTGTCTTCTAGATTGCAATGCAACATTATACTAGAACTTGAGAATTAATAATTTAAATTTATTGCTTTTCTAGGTGGTAAACTTGTTGAAGAAAGGGAAATAGATTCATTGCTCATTTAGCCTGGTGATACATTAAAGGTTCTTCCTGGTACAAAGATACCTGCTGATGGTATTGTTACATGGGGCTCAAGTTATGTAAATGAAGAGTATGGTAACTGGTGAAGCTGTGCCTGTTTCAAAGGAAGTTAATGCATCTGTTATTGGAGGTACTATAAATTTACCTGTTGTCCTTCACATTCGAGCCACCAACGTAGGAGCTGATACAGTTTTGAGTCAGATAATTAGTTTGGTAGAGACAGCCCAGATGTCCAAAGCCCCTATTCAGAAATTTGCTGATTATGTAAGTACTCTGATTATGGTTTTGTTTGATCATGCTGCAGCGGGTGATCCATTTATGTTTCATTGGTTATAGTGTTAAATAATTTGGCGATGTTTTTGTTTTGTTTTTTCATAGACTAAGGTTGCATTTTCTTTTCTCCTAGCTTGTGAAGTGTTTCCAATGTTCAGCATACTGTTTCATGTTTCTACATGGCCTGGTTTTTGTCATCGGTCATGATTGCATTAGTTTAAAATTTTTAAAATAATGACGAATAACCAAGCTTTGTGATTGATGTATAGACTTGCTCTTCTAGGGCTTGATATCTTTCATGGCTTGGCAGAGGGAGAGAAGGATAATTATACTTGGTGTTGGGAAAATGATTTCCGTTCTGTATTTCTGTGTTTCTCTGTGCAAAGTTTATTTAGTTTAGCTACCTCAACTGATAAAGGATGCTTTGAATAGCAACTAGTAAGCATCTGGTTAGTTTGTGGGATGCTCTCTTGTGTGAAATTATACATAAGAGGGATTTATTGAATCCACTCATTTAAAATTTTGGGTTTATTTCCTAGTTAAAGTAGCTTTATATTGTTCTACCTTTATAATATTTAGAGGCTGCGTTGCCCTCAGCTCTAGTTTTAAATACAACTCAATTACCTTTCTTTTGTCTTGCAGGTAGCAAGCATTTTTGTCCCCACAGTTGTTTCTTTGGCATTATTATCATTCTTTGGTTGGTGAGTTCACTATTACTAGTTTTGGCACACTGATAAAAATAGATTTTTATCAGTGTGCCAATTCCAATTGCAATGCTTTATCCCTATTTACTCTCTGAACACTTTTGGTTGACCATTCATAGGTACGTTGCTGGATCTCTAGGAGCATACCCTAACGAATGGCTGCCGAAAAATGGAAATCACTTTGTTTTTGCCCTTATGTTTTCAATATCCGTGGTGGTGATTGCATGTCCCTGTGCACTTGGCTTGGCAACACCAACTGCTGTCATGGTAGCAACTGGGGTTGGGGCTAAGAATGGGGTGCTAATTAAAGGAGGAGAACAAAAGAAGCTTCCGTGGTTATAGAAGGCCTCCGGAAAATGGGTGTCGGGCCTGTTATGGTTACAGTAGATAAATTGAGAACAGCTCAGGCCGCTGCCAAGGAGGTGTGTATATGTTTATTTAATGGTTGTCTGTTAAAGCATCTTCTGAGAACTTATCTAATATCTTGATTTAAATTCTATGCTCAATATTTCTGTATAGAGAATCTGAAGTAGACTTGCATAAAAAATACCCAATTCTTTTGTATGAGTTATAGAAGTTTTAGTGCATGTAGTTGCATAACTTAAAGTTGAATCTTTGACAGGAATAATCGGATGTATGAATAAAATGGGTAAAAAGGAAAGTATTAGTTGGCTTATATTCTTTCCTCTTTCCCAAGAGATATGGTTTGATTTTCAATTTACAGCTTTTAACCACTTTAGTTTGAGCTATTTTTCAACCTAAAAGATCAGATTGTTAAGGAACAATTCATGAATAGCTATATTATACGCAATCTTTTCTATTTTTTGGTGTAAACTCATAGTATCCCCAAATCACTTTGAATTTGAGCCTAATCTCTCTGTTGGGTCAGGAGCGTTTAAGTTAAAGCCTCCTAACAAGTGCGTTTCTCAAGATTTGAACTTGCATTTTCCTTCTCATGAATGTGAGACCACTTACCATTTCACACCAAAGCCTGCTGGACTTAAGGTCCATTTGTTGAAATTTCATTTAATTAAGAACTATAAGGCATTTGAATTTTTCCCGGTAGTATTGGATACTAGATAGTTGTATGAGAAAAAAATGTTTTGTTTGACAGGTTGGAATCGAAGATGTGAGAGCAGAGGTGATGCCAGCAGGGAAGGCTGAGGTTGTTCGCTCATTCCAAAAAGATGGAAGCACAGTGGCAATGGTGGGTGATGGAATTAACGACTCTCCTGCATTAGCTGCTGCAGATGTCGGCATGGCGATTGGAGCTGGCACAGATATTGCAATAGAAGCTGCAGACTATGTACTGGTGAGAAACAATCTGGAAGATGTGATCACTGCCATTGATCTCTCGAGGAAGACATTTTCTCGGATTCGATTGAACTATATATTCGCAATGGTTTATAATGTTCTTGCCATACCAGTTGCTTCTGGCGTTCTCTATCCTTCATTAGGGATCAAGCTGCCGCCCTGGGTTGCTGGTGCATGCATGGCTCTCTCATCTGTAAGTGTTGTTTGCTCTTTGCTTCTTAGAGATATGGAAGACCCAGACTTACGACAATACTTGAAATAGTTGTAGAATAACTAGAAATTAAAGTGTGTTTAAATTTGGATTAGTCGGTAATATCGGTAACGGTTAATACCAAAAGAAGAAATTAACGACAAAAATTATAGATTTTTGTGTGGAGTGTATAAATGAGTTGATTTGGGGATATGTAATTCCAATTTTTTGCATTCCCCTTAACTCACTGCACCCCCCTTCTTGGGGGTCTCTCATTTGTGAAGTGCACATTTGTTATAATTAAACAGCTCTCTCTCTCTCTCTCACTCACTCACAAGCACCCCATTAAAAGGAGAAAAAGAAAAGAAAGAAAACAGAGCCTTACAGTTAAGTTACTATAACATACAATTTTCCCCTAACTCTAACTGTAACTTAAACTTTGAATTTTGAAATTCTGATTTACGATTAATGTTATTATACTTAACTATCATTTTCCCATAAAATTCCACTAATATTTGTCTGCATGTTTTTATCTTTTCAATGGGCATGCAAGGAGCATGGCAAGTTCCTAACAATCTTTTTTTTAAAAAAAAAAAATGGGACACCAATTTAATTTGAGGTGTTCTGGTTTCGTTTTAAAGATACAAATGGGATTAAGTCTAATGTACATTAACAATAGAACATAACGCTGAAATCCCCAAGTATAGAATAAATCGACATAAGAGAAGGAATCCTTAATTACATTGCATTAGATAGTGCTCTCTTAAGCTCCCCACTCTGGCCCAAGCCGTCTCTCCACTGTCCATTAATTTAAAATTTATTACTCTTTGTACCAAAACAACAATTTATCACGCAAGACAATGAGATGTGTACATGTAGTAAAGAATGAATTTATATCTTATAAGTATGTGAGTTCGATTTTTATTACTGTTATAAATATTTTTTTAATATACGATCCCGTAAGTTCAATGTAAACGCTTTCGAAGTCTTAGAATTATACTTTAATCTTAGTGGGGGTATTAATGCTAAATTTATTTAAATTTTTTTGTACAAAACAAATTATTATGTACTTAATTTAATCATGCCACTCCCTCTAGTCACTAAGATAAGTTTAAATCAAATAAATTAATAATAATAATAACATGTTATCAGTTTAATCCATATATACTCTCCCTCTCCCTCTCCCTCTCCCTCTCTCTCTCTTCTTTAATGTATTTCTCTTTTTTTTGACCTTGTCACTAAACAGAAAAAGGAGTATTCAGTGACCAAAAACCCCCAACTAGAAACAAAAGGAAAACTTAAAACACTCAAAAGTTAACGAGTATCTAAATTCAAAACACTACAATCCATCAAAATAAACTGCTACAACTTAAAAGAAGGTCTAACGATCCAATCCATACTTAACAAACCAGTTGATCACTGAGCAAGTTCGTAGAGATCCAAGACTTAAGATCAAAGCTATTTGCTTTATTTATGGTGAAAGTAAAACTACTCCCAAACCAAGTTAATCTAGTTTCAACACTTAATTACAGACAGGATTCGCCACAAATTTTATTGGAAATGTAAAACAATATCCAAAGAGCCATAGGCTTATAGTTCATCTCAACACCTAGGTGAGTAAGATCCGTACATTGTGTGTGTTTGGTTTTATACCAAACCTTAGTTTTAAAATCCCTTTGACAAAATTTTAATTTGAGAAAATTTTAAAATAAATAATTATATTTATCTAAAAATACTTTTAGACTAAACCATAGTTTAAAACAAATATTTTAGATAAGCTACTAAGATTAGCTTATAAAATAGTAAAAGAGCTTATAAACTAACTAATTACTATTTTACCCCTACTTTTTTTATACCCTCTCTCCTCTCTCATCTCTCCTGTATTTAATAAAATCATACACTTTCTTGTAATTTTCTAATTACAAAAGTTCTTCTAGTAATAACTATTCAAACACTCATTTATTCAGAACTATTTTTTCCCATAAACTCTTCTCCAAAAGCCTTTTTTTAAAAGCTGTCCAAAAATTCTTTTTTTTTATAAGTATTTTTTCAAACTCTTATTTAAACAGGCCATTATCAGTTTAAAAAATGCACGAAATCTTCATCGACAATAATAATAGAAGTTTCATGTAACAAAAAAAAAAATAATAGAAGTTTCCTTCATTGAACTTTGAATTCGTTATAGTTAGCGTCAGCACATATATAAATCTAAGTTATCATCCCATGTGGTTGAGTTCATGGCAAAGCAAAATCAAAATTCAAAGAAAAGATCAAGTCCCTGCAGAGGAAGTTAAATAAAGTTGTAAATTATATCTCCCTGATCGTTACATTATCAATATATTTTTCCTCCTTAATTAGTTCTTCGTCATATGAAATCCTTACGAGTGTTTTACCCTTGACTTCATTCCGTCACCTTTTTAAGGTTCCACACTTGATTTGTTTTCAACTGCACAAGTTTTCCTCCTTCGTGTTCCATTGGCTCCGCAGCGATTGGTGTAATGTATCCCAGCTTTGTACGAAAGCCGATTTACCAAATTCCATTTTCATAGGCCAACAAAAGAAGTTTCACCACTTTGGGTCACCGAGTTGTAAGTTTTGATTGGCGAACTAATTTGATCAAAACTTCCTTCACATGAGCACAATTCAATTATAAGCAGATTTAATAGAGAAGCTTCAGTTACTAGATGATCGCCAATTGATGGCATCTTTGTGCCTAATTGGATTGGGGGCTTAACAATGATAATTTAACCCTTCGCATAAGAGGGGGTCCGAGAATTTTAGGTTCAAGAGATATATAATTTTATCATTTGATATTCTCTAACCGATAGTTTATAAATTAATATACCTAAAATAAACTTTAAAATATATGATTATACACACAAATGAGCTTCCAGCTTATTTGAAGCTGACAACAATCAAGTCCAACCATCAAACCCATGACTATACTTCCAAAATATATATTATTTACAAATATCATTATTTTACTAATAGAGATTATGTTTAATAATAGAAAGGGTTAGTCCTTCAAAATTAAAAATATATATATTGTAAACTTATGTATATTCATCAAATATGTTATTATAGAATTATATATCACTAAAAAACAGAAAAAAAAAGAAAAAAGAAAAATATATCTTATATATGGTGTATTAATTAGAAAATATTAAGAGAAAAGAAAAGAATAAGGGAGAAGGAGAGAACTGGCTAACATAAGGTCATGTTAGAACCTGGTTGATATAAATATAAAATTTGATGATGACACAATCGTTCACATATCAAACTCTAATGTAAATGTCACTTTACTAGGAACTTCTTATTATTTAAATAACACAATTAATTTATTCATGACGATGAATAGTTTAACATATATTAAAAGGAAAAACTCAGCACGTGTCAAATTTAGTTTGAATTGAGCTGGTCTAACCTTGAAATTTCAAAATGTCTTATCCAAGAGCATTATAATAAAGATATGTGCTTGTTTATATTAGCTTATTTTAAGTATTTTTATATTGTATGATATAAGTATGTGAAGGAAGTTTTGTCTTCAATTACAAAAAATAAGTACTTTTGGGATATCCAATCATGCTATCAAATAAACGTTTTAATAAATGCTGCCAAAAAAAGCGATTGACAATATTCTTTTTTTACTTCAACCGCGATGGATAATATTTAAAAAAAATAAAAAAATTCTAAAAAATGATAAATCTCAAATTATATCTGTTAACAATAATAAATATAATATTAACAACATAAAAATCTATTTTGGCATTATTATTTTTTAGAGTATTTTTCTATCATTTTCTTTAATATTTACTGTTATAATCATTGATAACATACAAATTCATATCATCAATAATTAAAATCTATAGCATATTATCATAGACAACAACGTGACTTATTCATAGGATTTCATCAATACCAGAAAAAAAGATACAGTTTTTATGTTTCTGAAGTATTTTACCATATTTATTTATAATATTGTATTATATCATGAATTATACTTTTCAAACTTATAAACAGTTGAAGAATTCATTGTCAATGCAAATTGATGAAGTACGTACAAACACAATATTTTAAAATAATACACTGATTTTAAGTTTTCATGCTACGTGAACCCACTTATCTCCTCAACAAGTTGCACATATATATATATATATATATATATATATATATCATACTTATGCTTGGAGTAATCCATACGAAAGTTTTAATCAAATTTTTAGTAGAAATAGAAAAAGATATGAAAGAGGAAAAAATATATTCAAAGAGGAACTTTCTTTTTTTCTCAAAGATAGCAACTTTTACTAACTACTTGTTTGAAAACCTCTTAAACCTTGGTTTAAGGATTTTTGGCCTAAACTGAGATTACAAACAGCCTTTAAATCTCTATAAAAACTTATAGATTAAACTATGATTTTGAATAAGCTAAAGAAAATAACTTTTAGGGAGAAAAAATAACTTATGGATTATCTAATGACCATTTTATCCCTATTTTTTCCCACTCTCTCTCCTCTTTTATGTCGTCTGTTGTCGTCACTTCTCCTCTATGTATGTCGTCATCCAGATCTGGGGTAAAATTGCCTGGTTCTCATCGTCACATATGCTTTGTCGTCGTTGCTTCTCCTCTGCTATGCTATCATCAAGATCTGGGGTAAAATCGTTTGGTGCTCGTCGTCACATATGCTCCGCCTTTGTCGCTTCTCCTATGCTCTACCATCATTTTCGTCTATTGTTGCTATTGTCTTCTTCTTTAGAGTAGAGCATGGCGAAGGAGAGATGGCAATAATGGAAGAGATGAACATGGCGGATCTGGAGGCGATGCTATCATTGCTATCTTGTTATTCCTCTTTTGTTGCCGTCACCACTATCATTGGCTGTGGAGGGAACTAGAGGCAACAGCTCATGATGATGATGATGATGATAAATAGTAACAAATAATTAATTTATTTTTTTTACTATACACTCTTTCTAATAATTTACCATAACAAAACTCATTCTGGTAATAACTATCCAAACACTCATTTTTTTATAATCACTTTTTTCCATAAATTCTTCTCTAAAAGAGTTTATCCAAAAGAGCTTTTAAATCACTTATTCTTCATAAGAGCTTCTCTAAAAACTAAACTAAACGGGCTCTAAGTAACCTCTTTTTGTTTTCATATGTTATTACTAAATATTTTTTAAATTATAAAATTATTCTTTTAAAAAAAATATAAGTATGAGAAATATTAAGAAACTTCAAATAAATTAATGATATATATTTGTACACTCGTCAACATTTTAGTTGCTTTAATTTTACATGATCACATATATATTTCAGTTTTATCTGGTTTACATCATCATACTTAGTTTACAAGCCAATTAATATAATTCAAATGCTATAATACGTGAGAACAGTTTATAGTAAGATATTTTATTCTCCAGTCATGGAAGCTCTGAGAAATGATAAAATATTTTTTAAAATTCAAAAACTGTTGAGAACGACATATCAGAAAGGGGGAAAAAACTATAGCAAGCAAGTCACAGGTAGTTTCCAAGTTATTTACAAATTAAAGTTGATATTTTCCTTCTTCCTCTTTATAAGCAGGTGTATTTCTTTGTAATCAAGAAGATATCAAAAAATAATAAAACCCCATTTCTGTTATTTCGTCAGAATGGCATGAACTACTTATTGATATCTCTTATTGAGTTAGCACGCAGAAACTTAATTAGGCCATGTTTGGTAGGAGGGAGGATTTTTTCTTTAGGGAGAGAGAAAGAGACCTAATTATGATAACTTGTTTGGTATGAGAGAATTAATAAGGGAGAGGAGAGCTAGAAATTAATATACATTAACAAATTAAAAAAAAAAAACTAGAAGAAGCTAGGAGGAGGAAGATACCGGTCAACATATCTACGAAGAAAGCATGGGACTTGCGGCGGAGGAGGAGGAAAGAAAGAAAGAGAAAAGGGGCATCCGACATATCGAGGAAGGAGGAGGTGGTTACAGGTGTCGGTGATGTGGAGGAAGGAGCAAAGTGGTCGCCGGCATTAGTGATGAAGGATAACAATAGGGGTTGGCATGGATTTAGATGCAGAGGAAGGGTGATTTTGTCATTTTCCTAAACATTATAGGGAGACATCTCCATTTTCATCAGATTTATGTATCCCTCCTACCAAACACACAAAAATGATTCATCCCTCTCCCCCTTTTCCCTGCTACCTTCTGTGGCCGGAATTTCTCTCTACCTCATTACCTATTTAAATTATTATATTTATAATATTATATTTTCAGTCTTAAATTTTAGAGCTAAATATATAGTCTAATTTGTCATAAATTAAGACTTCAATTTACTATATATTTATTAAATAGATCTTATATTAAAAATTAAACATAATAGTTTATTTGTTATCTTATAAAAAATAATTTATTAAAAGTTCGTACCTCTAGTCACAAATTTCTGATCTCGCGATTGCCTCCTACTAAACAGGGCCTTAATATCCCTTTTAAGTACAGTTAAATGTCCAAACGTTGTAGGTAAGGGAAAAAACTTCAACTCTAGGGGAGCTACTATTATGAAGCCTTATAATAATACTCAAAAATGGATTATTTGTCCATAAATAATAAACAATTTTTCAATAAACTTTTAAATCCTAAAAAAGTTTATCACTTTTGTTTTCCGCGTGAAGTGCAAAGTTTAATTTTTTTTTCCCTTCCTCTTTTATGCAGGTACTTTCCTTTGTCGTTGAGAAAATAAAGTAAAACTATAACTTGATAGAATAGAGAAAATTCAATATTCTTTAAGTAATTGGTTTATAAGTTGTAAATAGGCCAAATAAAAAGTCATATTGAGAGAGCTCATAACTCATTTTGAGCTAATAATTATTGAATTAGAATTAGATGGGAGATTATAAATACTTTTTAAATAGAAACTTTTAAATTCTAAAAAGGGAAAATCTCAAAAAAATACTATTTGAATTTCAAAATCCCAAATTATGAATTACTACAAAAATATGTTGTTATTTATTTTACAAGAATAGTCAATAGCTCATAAAATATAGTAAACAAACTAATTTAGAATTTCAAAATTTAAATAGTATTTTTTTAAAAAAAAATCTTTCAAAAAAGTTGAGAACTTGAGATGCATAACTGGATTTAGATCCTTTCCTAACCTTTTTCTCATCATTTAAATCAGAATAAATTTAACTGTTTAAACCATTTTTTTACGTTATTGAACCCAAATAAATCTCAACAATCATATATATCAAAATTAATCCATCCACTTACCAATATAAAGTTAATCTAGTAGTATAAATCCTCATTAAATCCCTTCGAGCCTTAAGTTCAATTTCTAGAAAAAAAGCTACAAATTCCAAAACTGGATAATTGATAATGTGATTCAATTAATAGTATCAAAAAATTAATCCACCTACTGAAATTATACTCAAACTCAGCTAATAGCTATGCCAAACCGTATAAAGATGTGTTTTAATTTTTAATTACCCTTTTAGTTTTAAATATAAAATATATTTTTTTATATTAATTAATTTTTTCTGAATTACCTCTATCGATAATTATAGTATTTTAAAAAAAATATGTTATATTAACTAATTTTTTTAATCTAATTAAATTAGTTATATAGATTTTATATTATGGATTGAAGAATTATTTTTATAAAAGCAATAATTTTGAACGGTTGAATTCTAATCTAATAGTTAACACGTGTGGAGAAAATGATTGAGAGGACGTTGGGAGAAGATCCAAAACTGAGGAAAACTATAATAATAAACTCTAGTCATATTTGTTCTCATGTGAATGGCATAACGATCAAAGTTTCCTTCTTATATAATATATTTGTAGGTCTATTTCCTTACGGTCAAGTTCATGTGTTTAGGATAGTCACTTGTAATATTTATATTTACAAATTATTCTTATATTTTATTTTATTTTTCTCTATTTCTAACAAAAGTTAAATAGGAATAAAATTAGAGAACAGGCATTAATAATCCTCTAACTCCAAGTGACTTGTATTTTGGCCAAGCTCTTTTTCTTACAAATGATTTATAATAATGACCGGAATAATATATCAATTATTTAATTATAATTCTAATTCTAATTCAACACGATCTGCATTCATAATAAAGTCTCAAAATAATATAACTGACATTACATTCATAATTAAACCAACATGGGCTGCGTGAAGGGTTAGAGTTCTTATTACTTAAGTAAGTGGAAGATTAGCCTTTCTCATGTGGCCATTGAAGATAGGATACTACAAGAAAGATTACATCACTTGAGTAGGTCGTGTTTATGATTCGACAAGATATCACAGTGTTTGGTATATATATAGTCATGTATTATTTATAAAACTCATGTTTAATATTTTTTATATTAAATTTTTTTACTCTTATTTTTATTCCTTTGATCCTAAATATAGGAGGTAGTTGGGAGGTTACTCTTTATCATAAATATAAGATCTCAATTTATTTTATCTTTTATATTTATCATCTTTTTTTAAGCAAATTTATCTAACTTATAAACTGATATATAATTTAAATTACACATATATATTTTAGAGAGATCAAGCACATTAGTTATAATTAACTAATTTATCTAACTTTTTTAATATATCAAAATTAGTTAAATAGTTCTTAGACTAAGGATAAGAAGAGTATATTTAAATTTATAAATTATTTATCAAATAGATAAGTTATATTAATTGGTCATGAAGTATTACTATATAAAACTAATGCTTGTTTTAATAGTTACAAGCCAAAAGTGCCTGTATTAATACCATATTTTATAATCCTTTGGAGCATCCGGTATCTATTAATTTTTTTTAAATCATAATACCATATATCCAAGTAACCAAGTAATCTCGATCGAGGTTTTATAACCAAAATACCTCTCCCTATAGATCCTTTTTAACAAGATTGATCTCCATTTTGTGCTTGTGATTAATACAATCATCTAAACATTTTATATTCTTAAAAGGATCATAATTAATTATGTCAAATTCCATTCATCTATTTTGTCAAAATTTTCAATTATACTTGGTCATGTGTACTATTTTTTCAAAGTTAAATGAAGATATTTAAAAAAAAAAAGGACAGAGGTAAAGTGAGATTAATGAACTTGATGAAATGGATGCGTGGAACTTAATATAAATTTTCTCCTACAAGTCCCAATTATGGTAATTACAGCAAATTCAATCATTATATGTAAAATTCAGTTCGCCAGATGAATTCTGTGTAACCTCCATTTTGATCAAAACTCTAATCCAAACATGCAACACACAACCTACAAGTCCCAATTAGTGATGTGTGCTTCATTGATCTTTGCAATTAAATGTTTACGAAAAAAATTAGAGCTTCAATGATTTTTCTAACAAAAATTAAATTTTCCAGCAAATGGAATCCTCTATCGGCAGTATGGCGATTAAAGTTTAAAGAGGATTGATCCATTCATATATTTTAAACTTTTATTTTGTTATAAAATTTGAACATAAAAATTAAAATTCTGAAGTCAAAAATTTTAATTATAAGAAACAATTTTTTAACAATTGTACTTCGAAATAAGCATTAAACCATTTGAACCAACTTCTGTTTACTATAAGTAAAAACATTTCAACATACAATTTCTTATAATTATATTGTTTCTCTTCATAATTATAGTTGTAATTACAAAGGGAAAGAATAGAAACAAAAGGGGGGAGGGAGAGAGAGAGAATGTAGGATCAGTGCAATCGCAAGATTAATAGCATGTTTAGGGCAACTTTTAAAATCATAGTTTATACATAAACAATAGTTTAAAAAGTAAAGTAACCAAACATCATTTTTTTAAAAAAAAATATTTTATGATTCAAAACCACTGTTTGTATAGAAAACTTGGTTTTTAAGAAGAAAAACATTTTTACTTTTTCAATAGATTTTTTTTAGAATTATTTTTATTATTCAAAAACTAATCTAAACACAACTAAGAGTTAGCATAGTGCCGGATGCAATAATATTTTCCTAAACATTTTCGAAGGGTTAGTCCTTCATAAATTGGATGTTAAGCAAATGAAATAAAAATAAAATGTTGACCAAGTCTTCTAAAAAAATATCAGTTAGATATTTTTCAATTGCTCTTCTGTTTCTTTTTCTTGCAGTCCAAAGAACCCATACACGTTTTTAAGTTTTTTATTCTAGTCCGATCACGTCATAGTCTACAAAACCTAAATTAGTGGGCATAGGTTTCATTGATTTGTGCAATTCAACGTTCAAGCAAAAACTGCTGCTTGGAGCTTTGATTTATCTAAGAAAAAATTTCCACCAAAACGAATCCTATAGAGGATCGATCCATTCAGATATTTCAAAACTTTTTCATGTTTTAAAAATTAAACATAAAAAACAACTGCATTAATTAATTTTTTTGGTAATATCAACCAGTCTCTAAACCCACACATTATACCCAGTCAGATCATATAAGTGTAAAATTCTTATACACTACGTGAATTTGAGGCTTTACTTAAAAGAATATTAAATATCAACCATTTGAACAATTGTATTGTAAGTTAAGAAAACAAACAATTGGTTCATCTCTAGTTGTTTGACTTTATACCAAACTTCATTTTTGCCCCTTAATTATATAAATGTGTCTTTTTAACCCTTTAACCCTAACATCACAGATAAAAAAAATATGCTAACATTAAAATTTTAATTGTTAACAATAAGTTCTAAGATGTTAATATATTAAGTTTAATTATTAAAAAAATAATGATTTGTACACAAAAAATCAACATTTGATCATAATGATATTAGGATTAGATGATCGAAACCTTGTACAAGGTTATGGATCTGAACTGCGAAGCACACTTTTACTAGAAGAAAAAAAAGTAACATAATTTTTATGATTAGAATGTTTAATTTTACATGCATCAAAACCCAGAAGGCTCAACCGGTTGACCTAAACCAACCTAGTTTTTAAACTTTGGAGCGAATTTTCCATGGTAGAGAAGTCAAGTCTAACTATCATAATGTGTCGACTCCCATATAATAATATCTTCCTGTAATTAATTCTTTTAGTTTAGTGTTCAGAGAGATTATTGAGCCTGTAATCTATCTTTTGTCTTCCTAACATCACAAGCTAATCTCAGACGGTCTGTGTAATTTGTTTAAAAAAAATATAAAATTTAGAGAAGTTTTAAAATGTCTTAGCATTTCAGCAAGGGATCATCATGTGACGTAGGGTTTATCACTATAATATAAATGAAATATATATTATTAATTAAACCACAGTCAAAAAATAATAAGCAATGACAATAAAAAAAAAGTTGAACGTAAAGTGATCAATTTATCTGCGAATCTTCTATTCTAATATACTCCTCCCCTGAATTTCTACAGCTCAAATTTGCCCTTCGATTCTAATGCAATCCTTCAAAAAAAATAATAAATAAATTATACAGCAATAGACACTACTAAACAATTAGAAGATTCTTTTAAATAAAACAAAATATGGAATAAAATGTACATTCATTAGAATTATCAACTTAAAAGCATAAAATTAAAATAATGTAATTTCAATCGTTAGGATCTCATCTTAATCATCCAAATGAGACCATTGAGGATTCAGAGGAATGAAGGCTACACAAATGTTTGTAGTACCATTTGTATTAAATAATATCATAAATATATGATTTCATCAACTAACTGAGATTCTGAGTAATATTGATTTTTAATACTCCTCATATTAAGGCAACAGAAGAGGAAGTTAAGGAAGGTTAATTTAGGAGAGATTAGGGGAGAGTAAAGAATGTAAGTAGGGGATATTTTTTATTTGGTCCAGGAGAAAAATGGAAGGGAGCTTATTATAAATTGATAAATATACTTTTATTATTTTGTTTAAATTTTTTCCTTGTTATTTTAACCTAATTCCATTTTTGATGCTATGGGCATGAATGATTTAGTTAATTCTTGAACTTTCATAAAAAAAAATATTAAACACTTCAACTTTGTTTCTCCAAGGCTTCATTATTATACACACACTCCAAGAGAAAGAGAACCGAAGAAAGCCCCTGACATCTCCTATTCTCCAAAGCTTCATTATTAGACACACTCCAAGACTCAACCTTTGTTTCTCTCTTTGAACATTCATGAATACTCTCTTTCATCATTGTCATGAACCTCCACTCCCCAATGTTTCCTTGTTCTTCAGGAACCCCATTTCTATTCTCTTCCACAACCCAAGAAAACCTTTTCATAGAGTCATTTCTGCTACTCCACAGAAACTAGGTACTCTATCTTCATTTTTTGTTTGCTTTCTTTATTTTGTTGTAGTGTTCCTATATTTTCATAAGAGCAATCGAGGCGATGAATATGAGAGAGTTTAAGTATGTGGAAGCTTTTCTGGATAACAAAAATAAGGACTAAGCTTTTATGTGAGTGAGGGGGAGAGAGAGAGCGAGCGAGCTTTGCAAGAGTAAGAGTAAGAGTGGAGGAGTGTCATTGGACATCAGGGAGAGGCTAGTGGAGTGCGTCACTACTGTGCGTCGTCTGAACGAAAAATAGACATGAGGGTAACACTAGAATATATAAAAGTTATCATTGGCAATTTTGTCAAAAAATTCTTCATCCCTCCAAAAGGCCCCAATTCTAGAGAGGTGAGAGAGTGAGGGAGAGGAGTAAAAGAAAACAAAAAAAACTTCCTCTTCTCTCTATGTTTTGAACTAAACATGTATTTTTCCTTCTCTCCAAAAACTCCTAACCAAACAATGCCTAATAAAACTAGATAAGTTACATAGTATATCATATTTTTTTTAAAATACTCTAACTATTTATTTTATTTAATTATTGTCAATGGAGTATCAAGAGCTGGAGGAGTAATATTAGTCCTTTATATCTATGTAGTTTTTCCATCGATCCACAAAGTTCAAGCTTGGAAACGATTTTTTTTAATTGGACCTATCATTACCAAAGATGACAACTTTTAAATCAATGTATAATCTTGAATTCGAAGACATCATAATTTTATCATTATAATCATACTAATTAATTACGCAAACATTTTCTAAAACTATTATATATAATATTTTCCACTCCCTTCCTCGAGTGCGTTTTTCTATTCATTTTGGACCAAAAACTAACTTTTAATTTGACACGTTGCACTATTCAACGTTCCTACAAATTATAAATGAACTCAATCTCATTATTAAACTCGCGACTTTATTCTTTAAGTTTATCATTTGTATATTTTTGGCTAATAAAATCGTGTTGATTCTGTTTAAAATTGTACTAATTACAAATTATGTTAAACTCGCGAGTTCACTCATCGAATTTATTGTTTTTGTATTTCTAACTTATAAAATTATATCAACTCGCTCTTAAACTTATGTTAATTCTCATGGATTTGATTATGTATATTCACTGACTTTATTTATAAAGATTTCTTTATTGACTATAATAACTATAATTGTTGATTGATTTAATTTCAATTATTTAGTTTTAAAATATATTTAAATTAAATTGTTGTAATTTTTTATATTTTAATCATTTAATCATATATTTTTAATAACTATTTATTGATAAAGAGAGACTCTTATGAGTTTACAATTTGAGTTCACAATCCAAATTTATATCATGAATTTATTTAAATCCGTGAGTTTGACCAACGGTGCATTCAAGTGTACGATTGCTATGTTGCAATCTCCCACCTTAATTAGGGTTATAAATCGTAAAGGGAAAAAACCAAAAAATAATGAACCATTCTGATGGCTTGGGCTGGCCTACCACTAATATGATAAATTAGATGACCAATTTATTAATTAACCAAGTAGTAAGGAAATTAATTAGATTTTCTAATATATATATATATATATATATAACTGCAGATTTTTTGTTGGTTTCACACAGTTGTGGGCATTGTAGGACTTAAGAAAGAGAAATTTTCTTTAATTTTTCTTTCTTTTTGTCAAATTTCCTTTTCATTATAGGCATGCAATCCATATGGTAATTATTTATGTTTTACATATCTAACATGTTCACCTCTAGTCTCTATACTGAGTCTTCATCTCATTAATTATTTAATTTAATTTAATTAGCATGCTATTATTTTCTTTTCTTTTCTTTTTTGATAAAATTAGCATACTATTCATGTTACGTAACCAACATTAATATTAAAAGATTACAGCAATGTATAAAAAAGGGATAAAAGGCCATGCATGCATATGGATGATCGATGAATAATAAAATAACAATACAAATCCATTTTATTTTTTATTTCTTGTATTGATGATTTTGTATTAATGATAATGACTTCTATGAAAAATATCAATCCCGTGATACAGATTGCAAAAAGAGAACTCGGCTCACTTGATTATGAAATGTGAAATGATAATTATTTTATATTATAATCATTTGAAGAATTCACCATAATAAAAGAAAGAAAATAAATTCATTTATGGGATCAGACTCGCAAAAATAAATACTATCATGTCTTCTTTTTTAATTTCATATGAAATCTGCTTACTATATGACAAAAGTCTCAATGATATTGAATATATATTATATAGACAGTTTGTCCAACATGGCCTCCCGAGTTGCCTATTATATCAACATGTAGGTAATAAGCAATTGGAGAATACAAATTCAAATTTTGAAGAGTATATTCATTGAGAGAGACGAAATTTTTTTTACTCTTTAAACTTTGGAATAAATTATACCCTTAATGAATTTTTAAAAAAAAAAATCTGCTAAGAAGCAGGTGCTCTTTATACAAGAAATAATGCGGCTAATTTCTAGAAAACATATATATATATATATATATTGTTTAACTTAAGAATTACAAGGCGGCTATAATATTAAAATTAATAATAGGTATTATAGGTTATCATCACTAGACACAATTTTTCATGCACTGAGTCAAGAATATTGCAAAATGAACACACTACTAGTAGACATATTTTATGAATAAAATTGAACTTAAGAATTACAAGTTGGCTATACTATTATTTTGTAGCAGGCACATTTGGTTTGTCACATCCTTGGACAAAATCTTAGGGCTGGTACTAGGCAGTGTTTATCCACGTTAATCAATATGAAATTCTTCCACTAGGGATCATAAAAACGTTCCTTCCACGTTTGTCTATACGTTTAAAAGACTAACATACATCTAATTAATTAAGCCATAACCCTAAATTAAGTCTTAAATCTGATTACGCTTCCTTAATACACACATGCCAAGTAACTAAATATAATATATGAATCAAGAGTATTTATTCCATCTTTTAATGTCACGTATAGTTCCATTTTAGTCATTTGATTTTATAAAATATGTTTTAGTTTTCTTACCCTAACATTATTAGTTTAGTTACAAAAATCCTGCCATTGAAATTTTAAATATTGATAAAATATTTTTAAATACTGACATGTTATGTTTAATATAATTTTTAAAATAATAATTATTGATATAAAAAATATGATTTGAGATTAACAGTATTAGAGTTAGGTGATTAAAAAAAAAGATACTTTTATATGTCACTAAAAAAGTATACTTTATAAAATTAAAGGATCGAACTAAAATTTTGTATAAAGTCATATACATAATAATTATTATAAAACTTTAGATCCTCATATTTATTTATCGATTCCTTGAAATTTAATATTTATCAATATCAATCTAAGTCGCTAAAGTTCAAAACTATATACAATTAATATATATATGTGTGTGTGTGTGTGTGTGTGTGTGATTTGAAGGGGAAATAACACCATACGGACTAATTATGTATGTATGGTTATAAAACTTTAAGAAATTGGTTTATATAAATTAAATTTCAAGATCAAATTAAAACAACAATTGAAGCAATTGACTGACTAGAAGTTTCATTATCCCTAGTAATTAAATTAATTAATCATTTTGAAATGGAACCTTTGAGAAATGGTAATATGAACATTAGTTTGTATTATTTTTAAAATAAATTTGTAAATTTAAAAAATGTTATAATGAAAGAGAAAGGGGGAAATCTATACTAATAAGCAAAGTCACACTTGGTTTCCATGTGAATTGCAAGTTGAATTTTCCTCTTCTTCTTCTTCTCTCTCTCTCTCTGTTTTTTTTTTTTTTTGCCAACAGAAATTTTCCTTCTTCCTCTTATATGGAGGCCTATATTTTCTTTGCAATCAAGAAAATAAAATAAAACCAACTGGGGTTTGATCAAATAGTAGAAATTCAATATTTTTTAAGTAATATTTGTAACTCCAAACCTTATGAATGAGAGGGGGAACTATATTATTAGAGCTACCTTAGCTGTACATAACGTAAATAATGTTTGGACATTGTTTATTATTACCTCGATTATTAATATAAAACTCTATTGATTTTTTTAAAAATATTAAAAAAGGTAAATAAACTATTTAGTTATAGCATATGCTGCATAATCTCTCTGAAATAAGTAATTTATAAGTTAAATAAATTAGTTTGATATAAAAAAAGATAAATATAAATACTTTAAAGTTATTTATTTAATTTTTTAATCTTTCTAACAAAATTAATGGTTCTTATATTATGGACAGGAGGGAGTAGCCATTAGAGTATGAACATTTCTTAAATAAACTTTTGAATGAATTTTACCAACAAAAAATACTTTTGAACGAAAGAGACAGGAAAAAACCGACCCCTCACACATTTGCTTTCCACGAGAATTGCAAGGTTGTGGAGCTTTCATTGCAGTTAAGAAAATAAAATAAAATTAACTATGATTGAATTAAATAAAAGAAACTCCATCTTCCTCAAGTAAGATTCTAAATAATGATATAACCCCACTCTACAATTCTCGAATTTGATCTTAATTGGTAGATAATGTATAGTTTTAAATAGGGAGAAAGACAAAAAAAGCCCATTTGAATTTCAAAAGGACTGTCCAATCTATCATTTGTAAATTTATGTGCAAAGACCAAATTAATTTTCACTTTCTCAATGGTATTTACAAGTTTGACAATAAAATTTACAACTTTATCAATAGTATTTACAACTCTGACAATGGTATTTATAACTAGGAGAAATCTAATTTTGGCAATTGGGAGAAGATTGTAGCTGATACTGTAGCTTCGACCAAGTGGAATTACAAATTCCATTATAAGAAGTTGTAAATCTTATAGGTAAAGTTACAAACCCATTTGGTGAAGTTGCAAATCCCCTAAGAAAAGTTGCAAATCCCATTGATATAGTTGCAAATCCCATTGGAAAAGTTGCAAATACTATTAGCTAAATTGAACACTAAAATACTGTTATAAATCTCATTCTTTAAAAGAATTTTACGAAAATTGAACATTGAAAAGTGATTAACTAACTTAGAATATCAGTCAGTCAATTGTTTAAGTTATTACAAATATCATTGCTTTCTCTCTGTTGTGAGAGTTGTAAATATCATTGCAGGAGTTACAAATACCATTTGTAAAGTTAAAAATCCCATTGTGGAAGCGGCAAATACTAGAAGTTATAAATACAATTGATAAACTTGCAAATACTATTGGCAAAACTGTAAATATTATTGTGGGAGTTGCAAATAACATTAGCAAAGTTGTTAATCCCATTGACAAAATTGCTTCTTCTCTATTATGGGAGTTACAAATACTATTGCGAGAGTTGTAAATATCATTGTTGAAATTGCAAATATCACTATGGGAGTTATAAATACTATTGGCAAAGTTACAAATATCATTGTCAAAGCTACAAATATTATTTTTAAAGTTATAAACATCATTGTCAAATTAATAAATATTATTGGCAAATTTGTAAATCTTATTGTCAAAATATTAGAAAAGTGAAGGTTAATTTGGTCTTTGCACACAAATTTGCAAATGACAGATTGTGCCTCCTGCCCAATTTATCTTTTTCAATATTCAAAAGCCCAATTTGTCCTTTTAAAATTTAAATAGGTTTTTTTTGTCTTTCTCCCTTTTAAGTAAAATTTTTAGTTCCAAAAACGTTGAAAGTAACGAGATAAACAGGGAAAAAATTATTAGTCAGTTTTTTTTAGAATAAAAGGCCACATGAAAACGCGCTTAAACTAACTAGTTAAAAGAAGTTTAAGACTAAAATCTTCTATGAGAGTAGCTTTGTATTCCACAGAATTGAAGGAATATATTACTAGCTAGTCACATTTGTTTTCTCAATGTAAAATCCAAAGTTGAAAGTTTCCTTCTTCCTCTTATAATTATGTGGGTCTATTTCTTGTCAGTTAAGAAATTTTAATAGAATAACTATGAAAAGGCATAAGCATAACCAGTCAAATTCATGGGATTTGTATTAGGATGGCTGCCTCTAACAAAAAAAATACCTTTTGTATGTATTAATTTTTTGCAAGAAAAAATAATTAATCTATCCCTCTTGAGTTTTTCTCTATCCCCTTAATATAATTGACTTTTCATTTATAATAAAAATAAAATTTTAAATCAAATAAATGTGATAAATTATTTTTGTTTTCTTTCCACATATACACAAATATATTGATTAAGTATACATTCAGACTATTTGATTAACACCCATTAAATGATATTAAGTTATAATTTATCCTTTGATGTTTTATTAAAAAAAAATAAAAGTAACCTCTTTGTTGCTACTGAAAATAGAAGATTTATTTTATTCTAAGATAATTTTCACGTGCAAAAAAAAATTATTTTAATCTTAATGCCTAATAATGTCTTTTTGTCACCTCCATTTTATTTTAAGTTGAAGTTTAATGAATTGGAAAAGGAAACAATAATCAAGCCATATGATAGGAATCCTCAGTAGTTGTCTGGAATGTGTGTTCAATATTGGATATCTCATCTCAATATCTCAACTTTCTATTTTATTCTTATCATTCAATTTTTTATTTGCTTACATAATTATTAACTAATTCGTAATTTATGAATTTTCAATAACAAGTTGCTATTAATTAAGTCCATATCCCAATTTGTACAAGACTTGTTTCACTAATTCAAAGAAAAAATATAAATTCATTTTTTAAATTATACGGTATTTTTATTCTTATATTAGTTAAGTTCAAATTTTTATCCAAAAAAAAAAATACTAAACTCACATTATCGTAAATGGTATGAACTGTCGTTACTTGAACAAATAGTTACCCCCTCCCTTGGTATCCGTGGGAAAAATTCGACTCTACTGTTAGGTAAATATACTTAATCTTTATATTTTTTTAATATAAGACTCAATAAATTTTTTTAGATAAATTAATATAGCTAGATAAATCAATTAATTATAATCAAATATATCATCTCAAAATAAATTCATATCATATACTCATTAATCTACTACAATTAGTTAACTAGCTCTAATAGTAGTTATAATTAGATGATTTATTTAGTTTTTTTAGCCTATTTAAAAAATTAAATATGTCTTATATTAAAGAATGAAAATAGAATTATGTTTCGCCCAAACAAGTAATACCTCTCCAGCTTGCCTGTTAATTTTATTAAAAATTTAATTAAAAAGTAAAAGAGTACTTAGAATTTTTCTTCTGTTTCTGTCTAAGGTCAATGAACCTACATAATTTGTTGACCAAGTAAAAAACCTAAATAACTTATTAAATTTCATTGATATTTGGAGAATTACTCACAGATCCCTTATAGAAAAATATTGTACACTTAAGCCACCTAAAATTGTGATATTACACTCTAGTCCCAAGGAGGAAAGAGAGAGAAAATAGGATGATAAAAAAAATATTCATCCAATTCTTGATATATGACTTAATTAGGGAGTTAATTTTAGTTCTAAATATGAGATATATTTTATATGTTTATCAATTTTTTTCCAAATTAAAGTTAAGGAAGAGAGGAAGCTGGTTATTAAAGAAGATAATTAGAGTATTTTAAAAAAAATATGTCATATTAACTAATTTTTTTAACCTAATTAAATTAGTTAAATATATCATATATTAAGAAATAAAAGAGTATGTAATATTAACAATTAAGCTTTAGAATAATAATAACAGCTTATATTTATATAATAACTAGGCTTTAAAAGTTTATAACTTCTTCATAAAAGACTAAACATCGTGTGTTGTCGATATGAAAATTTATTAGTAGTTAATATGTAACTACTTTGCCCCTAGTGAGCTTGGACTCAACTCCCCAAAACTTGTGTATAAGAAAAAGCCTATAAAGCCCGGATCTTCATAACTCAATAACAATTGTCTTGAAAAAAATTGACAAATAAACTTAGCAAATTAATAATAAACTTAGTTATTATTTACAAAAAAAGCAAATTATCATCTATAAATGTCCAATGAGGTCCTCACACATTAGCTTAAATAATCCACGGATTTATGAAATATGAGCGCACTAAACCAACAATTTGAAATAAAAAAATTAAAGAGAAATTGAGGGAAAATCCTCAATTAAAAAGTTTATTTGTATGTAAAAACTTAAATCAAAATATTGATACTCCTTATATGTAAAATTTACAGAGTACCGGTACTTTATAAAAAATTTATTAAATCCTTCTTACTAAAAAAAATTAATAGAACTTTTCCTCTGTTTTTTCAAAAAAACAAAATGATCGAATACTGCTTTTACGATTAAAAATATAATTTTTATCTGTATATGCTGCATAACCCATAGGGTCAACCGGTCAATCCAGACCAATATTGTGCTGTTGAAGACCTTTCCTCGGTGGAGAAGTCTGACTGTCATAATGAGTCAACTCCCATTTCTAGTAATCTCTTCCATTAATATTTGAATATTAAGCTTGTAATCTTTATCTTTCTACCAACACAAGCTATCCTCAAGTAGCTCTTATTGGTTGATTTCTAGTATTAAAAGAAAATTACATAATCTTTTAAATTTTTTAGAAATAAATTTATTAATTTGTTTAACACGAGTTAGCGGGGAAGGGAGGGGAGCAATTGTAGAGGCCATGGCTCACCCAGACTTTCAATTTTTCTTAGTATTATATATTTTTAGCATCTTAAGATTTATGAAAATTTTGTACCATATTACTCTATACGGTTATTACCATAAACACCTAATAACATCTTTATGTAAATTAATAAAAGTACAGTTAAAATTAGTTATTTATTATAAAATATCAAAATTACTCTTAAATAAAAGTCATTACTTGGAGAAATTTAATTAATTAATTAAAAATATTTATAACTAGTTAGGCATCTAGATGGAAATACTAATACTTTACCCCAAGACATATTATATTATTATAATTATATAGAGGTCCTTATAATAAATATGGGAGTAAATTTGAATACCAAGAAACATATTTGTTGTGTGAGATGAAATTAAGCCGATTATATTGTTTGCTAAATCAAAAGAGATGGGAGTTTTTTTTTTTTTAATTTTGATCCCATTTAGTTAGTTAAATTCTCTCGTTTGGCCCTTTACAAGGGTTATTACTGCGATAGAAATGAAATTTATTCATAAATTTAAGAAAAATAAAAAAAATAAATTGAAAAGTGATTAATTTATCTGCGGATTTTCTATTATAATGTATTCCTTCTCTAAATTTCAACAGCTAATTAACAATAGAATTTACCGGTAGACACCAAAGAAACATACCCTATTATACACATTAAGAGCAGAGTATTGCGAAGATGGATCTTTGCACACATTTCATCTGGACCATTGTCCTGATGGTTCAATTTTTTATTTCTAAGTAAATGTTACTAATATATTGATTTTAAATAAGACATAGAATATAGAATAACATGGATTTTATAATTTATATATAATGTAGCTTGTTTTTATTTATTGATTATTATAATGCCCCCATATGTATGCATGTAAACTTTGCAATGTTTAGTTTATGTTACAAGAATTTGAATTTAATTTTTTTATATAGTTATTTAACTAAATTAAATCCGAGCATTATTATTCTAATTAGGATTAGAATATTAAAGACCCATTTGATTAAAAAATATTAGTAGTCTAGTCCTATTATTTAATTAACAAAGTATAGTGCTCTAACCTCTAGAACGATCCCAATTAATTACGTATTAATTGCTGATCCACATGCCCACGTGCATCGACAAATAATAAATTCGAAATAGTTGTCTGGTTCTTTGCAATCAACTCTCACTTTCGTTAGCTAATTTCATTACCCAACCAACATTTAATATGTCTTCTCCTTTTGATTGTTTTTTATTAAGAAAAAAAATTGAAAGGTTCAATTATCTCCCTCCTGCAATCTCATTTGCAAAATTAAAAGTCACTTCAAACATTTTTCATCAGAATTAATAAAAAAAATATAAAACTAATTAGTATGCTGCATGCTTTTATCTCAGGTTGATATGCTATGGAGTATATACATCATTACTTAAAATGCTAATTTAATTTATAAACTTCTTCCTATTTTCTTTACAATAAAAATTTCATGAGTTAGATTTCTAGTTTTATTAAGATCTAGGCAAGTCTTATGACTTGAAAATCGAATATAAAAAATACTAATATATAAATGATTCTCCTAACAAAATATTTATATACTCATCATTTATAAATCACTTTCAGCATATTTCACAAGGATTAAGGAAAACTTTAGACTTAATTAATTATGTCATAAAATTTAACAACTTTCTAACTTTACCCTTATTTAATATATATTATATCCAATGGAAACAAAGTCCACATAAATAAATGAAGGATGAAGTAGAACATTCATATGAAAAAATTATCTATTTCCCTTATAAATAGGACTAAAATAAACATTATCTCTACCCTATAAATATGACCAAATAAGTAGAGATATATATATATATATATTGATAGAACAATTTAATCAAAGCCTTTTATAAGGCATGAATGTAAGAGTTAGATACATAATTTATAGAAATTAAGAAAAATTAGTTGAATTATTTATTTGTAAAAAAATATAGGTTAATTTTTCTAAAATATCCTTTAAAATATTTACATTGAAAATTATGACTTTAACATGTACAAATTAATAAGGATAATTTAAAAAATGTTAAGTAGCATTAAATATCTTAAAATATTTTTTTTGTAGCACTAAGTGTTCTAAAATAATTTTTGGTACACCCAACATCTTAAAGTATTATTTTTTAATAACATCCACCACTATACTGAAATATTTTTTGTCATCTAAAACTTTAAAAAAAATTCTAATAGCACTTAGTATCATAACTGTATAGTACTAGTTGCTATTGAGAAAACTTTAAGAATAAAATTGTACAAAAAATTATTGTAAAATATTAGGTGCTACTAAATAATATTTTAGAGTGTTAAATATACTAAAAATTAATTTAAAATACCAAGTGTTACTAGAAAAATATCTCAGTCTGTTAGATTTGATTTAATACTAAAAATGTTTCATAGTATTTAAGAGAAAGAGTTACTTAAAATTTTATTTTTAAAACCAAAACAAACCCTCTAACATGAGATGGGAGGGAATGAATCTACAACACCGTTGTCATGGCATGGTGTTAATTGTTGAAACTAGTAGCTTACTATAAACAAGGTGTGGTGAGTGGGTAATAGTGGTCAACATTTTACACCTCAACATGGTGCCCCACTAATTAATCCGTCTAAGTGAATCCATAGATTTGATTGCGTCATAAATTTTATCTTTGAAAAGTAAAATATAATTTTATACGAACTTAATTATAAAAGAATTCATTATTCATTTACACAATTTTATCAAAAACAATAAAAGTTTAGCAATCTAAATTTCATAAATCTAATATCCAATTTAAATAAGGGGAAATGACATAAAAAGATTATAGAAAATAATAAATATTAAAGTAGAACATTGTGTTGATACTAGTTGATATATTGTTAATAACATACTTATTTTTGAATTTATTATTTTTGAGAGTCTTTTTCCCTATCAGTTCACCTTTAAATAATTATATCACACCCATTTATAATCAAGCCTAAAAATGAGATAATAATAAAGTTTTCTAAAAAAACAGACACAAGTCATTGCTCATAGAGAATAATAATATCTTACAATTCATAAAATATATTTTTTGATTCTGTTTATTATAAGTTACTTTCAATATATTTTATATAAATAAAAATAGTTAACCCTATTAACTATGTTATAAAATTTAACAATTTTTTAACTTTACCCCTATTTAAATATTACACTTTATAAAAATAAAGTCAACATAATAATATATGAAGGGTAAAATAATATATTTATAAGAAAAAATTATCTCTCTATCCTATAAATAAAATTAAAATAAAACTTATCTCTGTCCTATAAACTATATAAGACTTTTTTTATCATTGTTGTTAATAAACTAGACTACACTTTTAATATATGTGAGTTGCATAAATATGGGACCCATTATATATCATTCATCTTATCTCTTTCTGATAAGGAATTTTTTTTTTTTTGGAAACTGAATAAGGAATTCAATTTATAATTTTATGTAATACTTCATTTAATTGTAAATTGAGATACAGCGTAATAGGTTTTACTCATTAAATCAGCCTCAAGATTATATGTATTATTTTTAATTGCCTCTGACTGATCCACATGGTTAGAATAAAGAAAAGATAGTGGAGATATATTACCCCATGTATGTTTCAGTGTGAAATTAAACTGAATTAACCAAAATTCAACCCCACATGGACGAATAATTAAACTTAATAATAATTAAACTTAATATACCCAAGTCACAATCACTCATTAATTATTTTCAACCCTGTTGTTCACAATTTTCTGACCAAACTATACAAAGACCGCCTCAAATCAAATTAAATGCTTCAAAGAAAGTATAACCAACCAGGCGAGAGTCCAACAGTGACATAACCCTATGATTTCCATAGATTCCTCTTATTTAAGTCATTGACATAAACATTAGTTGTTTCCACGAAACAGCCTCTTCTTTGTCCTTAAGTCTCTCTCTTTCTCTTCATGTACGTCTCCATCAGAAGAATAGTCAAAACGTTGAACGTTTTACTCTGACCAACAACAAAAACAAAAAACCCTCCACTTCACGTTTTACTATAAATACATTACTTCATTCTCACCTCTTATCAAAAATCAGTGTTGTCCTCCATTGCGATCATCGAAAACCTTCTTTACCAAAGCTATGATGATCAGTGATAATCATCAGACTATGGCTGCGACTACTGACCAGTGGATGATGGAGTTCTATAATCAGCGAAGTCCTGATGATGATCTTCTTCATGTATCGGCCATGGAAGGTTTGATTTCTGATGTTAATAATACCGTTGTGACTACATCGTCGTCTAGCCCTAGTCCGACGAGCCCCAAGGCTGGTAACAATGGAGCTGCGGGCTCCAGACCAATACGAAGAAGGTCTAGAGCTTGTAAGAGAACCCCTACCACACTCCTCAACGCCAACACCACCAACTTTAGGGCACTGGTACAGCAGTTCACAGGGTGCCCTAGTAGTACGGCCATGTCGTTTGAGGTGTATAAAGGACCTATTACCTTAAATTTCCAACAAGGAAGACGACAAGTGGTTCCTCATCATCATCATTATAATAACAAGTCGATGACCACAGTAACAACCGTGTCATCGGCGCCGGCGGTGGCAGCACCGATTGGAAACATGGATTTCAATAATGAAGGTCATCATCTTCGTCAGTATCAGCAGCTAGCAGACCAGCAACAATGGCGGCTGCAAAATAATTATCAACAGGAGCAACAACAAAGCGGTTATCATGATGATTTATTTGATTATAACAGTGACTTGTTTTCGAAGCCGAGCATGGAGATATCTGATGGGTTGACCGAGGATCAAAACTATAGTTTGCATGGCTTGACTGCCATGAATAATAATGCCTTATTCTCTAATAATGATGTGATTCAGAATAATGGTTCTTATTTTATGTGATTACGGCAAGTTAATGAAGTCTTTTGTAAGGGTTCTTAATAGTTATATATAGATCTGTTTCCTCTTCATTTATGTCATGAGAATAAGATAGATAGTCCACTACAGTATCATTACAAGGAATAACTCATGAAGCACCTGTTCATTTTGTTTTTCAATTCAATTTCTTTAATTTCTTTGGTTTATTAATTAATGGAAACCATTATCTTTTGTATTTCCAATCACAAGATGTGTGTGTGTGTAAGCAGTTTTTATTATTGTTCTTGCTCTCTTGATCTTAATTGCACTGGGGATGAGTACTTGAATTGATCTTTTTTTATAAAAATTAGAGCAAAGTCTAAAATCAGTTGTTTAATATTTCTGAATAATATAATTTTAATAGATATATTGATTATTCATATGAGATTAAACAATTTGGTCATACTTATTTTATAAAAAATGGTTGTTATTTTAAAAGAAATAAAATGTAAATTAAATTACTATTTTAATTTTTTCAACTTTAGAAATAATAATTTCAATTGAAAATTTAAAAATGTAACAGTTTGTTTTCCGTTTAAAATAATGAACTTTTGTCAAAAGCTCCAATTTATCAGAAATATTTCTTCAAAATTTTCACAAAAGCGATTTTTTGGGATGTAAAAAGTTTTATATCCAAACGGACTCATATGCCTTAATTTTAAATTCAATTTTAATGGTTTCTCAAAAAAATCACGAAGTACTTAAACTGATGAGAATAGATATAAGAATAAAGTGTGTTTAGGAGAGCGTTTGGTCTTCAGACTGACTTTTCAATTGGTTTATCCTTTTTACAACTTAACTTTTAGATTAAAATGGAGTTATAGAATGAAGCTATTTTGTTACTTCTTACTTTGGCTTCTTCATTTTGACTCCGTTTTTACCTCTATTTTGAGTCTTCATCTAAATAAGTTTTTGTCAAATTATTTTTTTTTTACAAAAATCAATCTAAACATAAATTATATTATACTATCTGACTTTTACCAAATCTGAATTTTGAAAAAGTTATATTTTAAAAAAAAAAACTCTCCCCGGCCAAATCTGACTTTTATGTTTTTGTAAATGAAAATCAAGCGTTAAGAGTTGAGAAACTATTTATCAGTTTCCAAAAAGTTGTGATGAAATTGAAACTAAATTGGTAGGCGATATTAATTTGATTGCAATTAAATTCTAATTATTCTTGATCTGTTGATGTTGCTCGTTCAGGTTCTTCTATACTTTTCAAGTCAAATAGTGACTCATCGCACAGAAAAATAATGCAATGAATTGTGTCTATCGGCTAAGCATATCATAGAAGTGAAGTGAGAGAGAGAGAGAGAGAATTGGTCTCAAACGGTAGCTATATATTAAGAATTATTTCAACTAAAAAACAAATTATTAAGAATTAAAAATAAGTGGCGAGCGGCGTATATAGAGCACTTCAAGAATATTACACTCTTATTTTTTAATATTTTAATTTAATTATTAGTATAAACATCCAATAATAAAAATTAAGAGAATTGAGTTAAAGGGATTAATCCCTAAAAATAAACTAAAATTTAAATTCTATTAAAAGAAATATCTATATATAGCATCTAATAGGGGTTTGGAAAATAATATATGTACCCATAGAAAAAGAAAAAAAGAAAAAGAAACATTCAAGAGTGAGTGAACTCTACGCAATAATATTGCTACTATTATAGTAAGTGAGAATTCAACCTACCAAGTCAACGGTGGGCTTCAAATGCTCCCTGGGAAAGATGATTCAAACAAGTGATGGTCTTTGGTCAAACCAACTGAGTTCGGTAAAATTACATATAAGGACCCTGATGATGACTTTAGCTTGTTTTGGTGGTCTCAGACTTTGAAACTTCTTGGCAATTGAAAACCTTTTAAAAACTCTCATTATTATTATTTTTTAACTATCAAAGTTAATTACTATCGAACTTGAAAAGATATATAATATAGCTAGATATTAATAACATTTTTATTACAAAAATTTTGAAAAACTTTATCATATATATGCCTAATTAAATTAAAATTGTAATATTTTTGGTATAAATTATAAAAGATGGTAAGGAGGGGAGGCGCTTGATTCCATTAGAAGAACCTCGATCTCCTTTTTTTTCTTTTCCCTACCTCTTACTCTTCTTTTCTGATCTTAATTATTATATTCTTAAAATTTTCACAAAGTTTTTTCTTAAATAGTTAATCTAAAACAATAATAAGGATAAGAGAAGGAGATCGGTAAGAGGAACGAAAAGAAAATAAGAGGGGATGCAGTTAGGTTAAGTCATGATATTAAAACTCAATTTAAGTTAGTCGTCCAGACTAATGAACTAGTTCCCAATTATTTGGTTTATTCAAGAATTTTGGATTTTCAGTCGGGTTAGATGTTATATTTTTTTTCCTTTATTGAGTATGAAACGGCATTGTTTTGAATTATAAAAAATAATATAGTCCGTCAAATTTGTGTTATAAAAATTCTGTTTTGTTGAATTATGTGTACGTGGTCCATATATGAATATTCCAATAATCTATGAATTAATTTTTTTATTTAAATATTATTCTTTTCATAGTTATAGTTATATATGAATATATATATATTTAATTAAATTATATTATTTTAAATATGATTGTGTTGATCCTATTAAACTACACTTAGACTGCATGCTAACCTTTACATCCCTATCTTGATCAATTTAATAACAGATTTAATTTTCACTACCTTGATTTCATCAAATCTAACCTACCATTGGTTTATAGTACGTTTAACAGAATGAAATAATTTTTTTTTTTATGAAAATAGAAGTAGAAATAAAATTAAACTAAAAATATGTTATAATTTGAGATAAAATAGTCAAAAATATTTTTTTATAACTTGAGAAGGGTTAAAGATGTTCAAAAATTTTATAAATTGAGATAAAATAATTCAAAATATTTCACTTCCATTTCTCCCATATCATTTTTTAGTTATTTTAATGAAACTAAAATTGCTCAAAATATTAGAAATAAAAATAATTTCTATTATACTAAACACAAAAAATATTTGATTTCACTTCTACTTCTAATTCTATACTACTAAATATGCCCTTAGAGGGTAGACATTAGGGGATCTCTTTGAAAAAAAAGAAGCTCCCAAGCAAGACTTTGAATAATGTTAGAATATTCCGATACATGTACCTAAATATGAACAAGGTAAGAATTTTTCTTCAAATAATTTGTCTATTTGTGCCAAACCATAATCTTAAAATAAAACATTATAATTCTTATAAAATTACTTGATAGTAAATTCTTTAAGATGTCATAAAATTATGAATTTTGATCTCCAAAAAATTTATTAATTACAAATTATAAAAAGGATTAACGAAAAATAAAAAATATATACGAGTCCAATTTAGGCTGCAATTCAGCAAGAGTGAGAAATTGGAGAGCGGAATTAAATGGTGGGCTTGCTTTGTCTGGTCTGCATCAGAATATTTTGCATGATCTCGAAGTCAAAATCCTTATCTTCCTTTGATATTTTAGTAATATTTAGCTTTGTCTTTTCCTTGGGGTGTGTGTATGAATCTTCAACCCTAGTCGGTTGTTCACATTATCCCATAAATATAGAAATTTCTTTTATTTTATAAGATAATTTAAATAGATTAATTATCTATTCATACTAAAATTAAAATATAGTCTTAAAATTTAGATAACATTTACAAAAAATTTACGAGATCATCTATTAAATAAGCTCTTATAACAATAATAAAACTAGAATTCATATCTTTATAAATTATAAATTTTTTTATTATATGTATAAATTCTCGTTAAACTTGGCGGAAGATGGAAATTTTAGTTCATTAATGTTTCTATCATTCTTACTTCTTATTTTTTTTTTGTACAAAAATTTTTGGAAAGGGGTTGGGCTCACCTACGATCCAATGGTAGAGTGAAGTCTCCCTTCCTCTTAGGCGATACCAATGTCAGGCAAGGTGTGCCGTCTATTATCCTCAGGCGTAAATCTAAGTATCCAAGAGTTAAGATGCCTCCCTAAACATCGCGACTGGAACCTCAACAAAGTGATCTCTCTTGTTTGTGGGTTGTAGGTGGTCATAAAGGATTTGGTCCAATATGGGGCCCAATGAGAAGCCCAAGACAGAAACAAGTGAGAAGTGAACAATACTAGTGTGTTTTGCTATTTTCTCTCAACGTGATGTCATCTCAAATAGAATTAATTAATTACATGGATGCTAATAATATTTAACATATATAATAAAAAATAAATTAGTATTTTATAAAGATGTGAGCTCAATTTTTTTACTGTTATGAGAACTCTTTTAGTAGTCGATCTCATAAGTCTATTGTTAGTACTTTCTAAATCCTAAAACTATATTCAAATCTTAATAGATTATCAGTACTAAATTTACTTAATTTTTTTTACTAAAAATAAAAATTAATTGTATTGATTGTTGTTTAACTTTTTGCTATTGTGACTTGGTAGCTAAGGCATCATGATTTGTTCAGTTAAAACTACTTTTTTTCCTAATGACTACACATGTCATTTTATTGGAGAACGTCAAACTAAAAAAATTAACGGGTCTCACTTTTTAGTTTTTAAACTTTTTCGATAAGCCTAATTAATTTATATTCTTAATTGAACTCCAAATTCTAATTCAATGGTGACTGTATTCTAATCTAACCTAACTGAACTATAAAAATAATTTTATAATGCAAACCAAGTTGTTAATAAATCTGGCATACGATCCAATAACTGGTTAAAACTATCCAATTTGATTATTTATGAGGTGGATTTAGAATTATTATATATTTTATATTTTATATTAAACATAGATATCAACAAAATTGATCATATATATATAATTCAAAATATTATATGTTAAAATTAATTAAATTTAGCCTTATTTGTATTGCAAAATTGGTATTTATTCACTTAAATTAGGTTATAATCTAATAAATAAACTCGTGGAAGTAATACCACTTTCCCTTGACTTTTAAAATACAGCATAATGCTCCTCTTTTGTTTTTGCCACCTTAACATATACTCCCATGGTTTAGTGTTCTAGGAGCATTTATTAATTACTAATTTTTTAAAAAAATATTTACATAACAAATTATCGTTTGACTTGATGAATTTAGAGGATAAAAAGCAATTACTATATTTTTGTTTTGTACAATAATATTATTAAGTATTCCCTTTAATTATAAATATAAAAATTAGATAAAAAATTAATTTATTCTTAATTATAATACCTTATTTTATTTTATTTTTTAAAATTATAGTTTCCTTCTAAAGTATTCCTATATATAATTGTATATGTTAGGATTTCTATTAAGAATAATTTAAATACATATAATTAAAGAAGGTATTTTAAAAAATTAATAAATAATTATTATAAATAAATAATTTTTAAATTTTTTTAAATTAATTAAATGAATTTTATATTAAGGGGAGGAGATAATACTTTTTTCATGGATTCTCGGAAAACATAATCATGGTGGATGCCCTCTTTACTTCTAAATAATGTAAAATTAATTATTCAAATGGTAAAATCAGTATTTCTTACTTCACCTCTCAAACCATATATAAATCAAAATTCTCTATTTATCATTCATGAAGTTAAGATATGATGGGTAGGTAGGACTTCAAATAGAATTTTTTTTTTTAATATTTTGAGTCATTTCAATTTTATTAGAAAAATTAGGAATTGAGATGATAAAAGTAGAATTGAAAAATTTTAAACTATTTTATCCCAATTATAAAATTTTTAGACAACTTTAATTCTTTTCAAATTATAAAAAAAATATTTTAGACTATTTTATCCTAAATTATAAAAAAATATATATCAATTCTATACTTATTTCTATCATACTAAACAAATTTTTAAAATCCATTTTTAACCAAATTTCACTTCTATTTCTACTTTCACTCTTATTAAAAAATCTCTATCTTCCCAAATATACCCTTAAGTATTTATCCCCTTTTTCTACTGTCAAACTTTTAAAACTTCTCATGCTTTTCATGCTCTTTCCTTCCATTTGAATTGAGTCCCCTTTCAATTTACATCCACTTTTTTCCAAAATTTCAGAAAGACAACTTATGTTAAGATTGCGCAATTCTTAAAGTTCCCCCCTTTTTTGACTTGACTTCAAGGGAAATTTAGTGACTTTATTAAATCATATAAAACTCTTATGTTAAATCATATACTCTTTTTATCTTAAATATAATATATATATTTAACTAATTAAATTAAATTAAAAAAATAAATTAGATTAGTTGAACTATATAAAACTTAATATGTCACAAAAAACTTAATAACAGATCCATATAAAACTTTTAAACTCTGTATAAATAAATCCTAGTTATTAGTTATACTCCTTTTCAAATTATATTTTTGTGGGCATATAACCCCTCATCAAGTTTTGAATTATACGCCCCTAAACTTTAAAATGCGTACAGATAAGTGTGCATTTATTTGTATAAATGTTAGATTTTAGGGGATTCACTATAAACTTTTATAAATTAGAGAGATCTAACATAAAGTTAGGAGGAGTGATGTATAATTTAACTATTTCTAAATAATTATATTTAGGCATTTTCTGGAAAAAAATTGTCTGCCCTATTTTTTTTAATTCAAATAAAAATTAATCTTTGTTTAACTATACATCAAGTTTTATTTTAATCATTTAAATTTAAAAATTATATTTTAATCTTTTCAACTTAACATTGTTAATCTCACTAATAGAAAATGCTGATTATACGAATTTGAAATAATGACTCAACAATTAAATATTGATAAAATATATCTAAAATTTGATTTTTGTACTATAAAATATAACACAATTTTAATAATAATAAAATACAAACATATTTTGTTAGCGTTTAATTACATATTCATCACTTAAATTTAATAAATAAATATTTTTTATTAATGATATTAAATTTAAATGACAAAATATATTTTCACTCATTCTTCTCCTTGTTTTTTCGTTCTTTTCTTTTTTGTCAAAATTATATTGTGATGACTTTATTTTAGTAAAGTCAAGACGGTATCCTAGATAGCTAGAATTATTGTGATTACTATAAGTGATATTCTCTCTGATCTTAATTATAAGAGTTAGTTGAATTTTTTAGATAGATTAAAGAAGCTAAATAAATTATTTAATTATAACAAAAATCAACTTCTCAAAATAAATTCATATTATATACTTCATAATTTACTTAAATTAGTCATTTAACTCTTATACTAGTTATAATTAATTTATTTATTTAAAAAATTAACTACTTATTATAATTAGAAATAATTAGGATGAGAGGAAGTAACAAAAAGTTACACATCAAATTTGGGATTGCTAGTGGGCGAGGATTGGGTTATTAGTGGTCTAGTTGGTTGGGTTATTGATTAACCCAATAGGTTTGGGTATGAATTCATTTCTTTTTTCTATTTCACTTGAGAATGGTAAGCTTGAGCAAAATAACTGTTGCCTGATGGGCCTGTCCAAATCCAGACTCAATTTGCTCAGTTCGAGCCTGCCCAAATTTAGTCTATAACGGGCGGGGCACGGGCATACCCTCAGGCTGCCTATGCCAGCCCGTATATGTACATATATATTAAATATTATAATTTAGGTTTTCGTCTTTTCGAATTTGCCTTGCAATCTTGCATTACATTTACCATTTAGGCGTTAGGGCTTCCAGCTTTCGAGTTCAATCTGCCAATCTGCGACTGTAAGACTGCAATTCCTCGTCTCGTCATCTTCCTTCGTAGACCATAGCGGCTGTAGCTGCCAGCTTGACTTCCACCATTCCAACAAAGCCACGGCATCACACCACCTAAGCTCCACCTTGCTTGTGCCTGCAACCAATTTGCAATTCCTCTTCCTCTGTAGCGGCTGCAGCTTCCACCTTTTCAACAGAGCCATGGTGTTGGTGACCCAAACAATTGAAGCTCACAGAGCCACCTGAGTAATGGGCTCCACCTGTAACCTCAATTATTACTGTCGTTGCTCTCTACTCTGCCTAAGCCACCTGAGGTCTACTTGAGCTTCATTACCGTCGTCAATCTCAGACTCTTGGCTTTCTTCGTCGTCGCTATCATTGCTCGATATTGTCCTCTTTGTTAGCAAAAAACCCCACTTACGAGAGGTAGATGATAAATCATATACTTCCCCTGCTTCACTCATCATTTTGCGCCCGAAAGAGGGGTACGTCATTTTTCTGTTCTTGTAAGTTTGTACTCTCCTGTAGATTTTTAGATTTCTGTTTGCTAAATTCGCCGTAGATATATGTTGTAGTCAAATTGTGTGTTGATCTACTGACAATCAAACTATGCTAAATTCAATTGCTGCCAATCAAACTGTGTGTTGATATGCTTTGACCCTTCAAGAGATGGTAAAGCAGGCATCTTAACTGGTGTATCTTTTCTCCTGGCAACCCAAGAAGTTAAAACATGTGAAGGATTGTTTAACTAAAAGTTATTTACAAGTTGTAACTAATTATAAATAGTGTGCCAGGGTGCATTCAACTCAGAAATAGTGTATAATTTTGAATGATAAAAAGCCTTGTTGGATATATTTTCCCTTGGTTTTAGGGGTTATTTTTTGTGTACATCCACAAACTTCGATATAAGCTGACATATGTCAAAGTAGCTTTTTAAACAATTTTCCCTGATATGATAAAGCGTGAAGCAAAGTTGAAGCAAATTATGGATGTATAGGATCAATATGCAAGTAACTTCAATCCTCCTAGCAAGGAATCATTTATATCTCAGTCTGAGCCATTATTAGAGCAAGTCGATCTCAATACTTGTGTTGGAAATATGCTAGTTCCAGATGTTGACCATGAAATGTCATTGTCTGCTATTGATCCCACTTTTAAGAAGTTTTTAGCCAATGCAAAGATTGTGACTAAAAAGGTTGAACAACTTTCAAGCCGATTTACTTGACTATTCTGAATCAAAATTTGACCTTCTGGCATGGTGGAAAGTGCATTCTTCTAAATATAAAGTTCTAAGTCTGATCGCCCGTGATTTGTTAGCTGCTCTAGTCTCTGCAGTGTCTTCTGAATCAGCTTTTAGTACTGAAGGTCAAGTCATCGATGCTTTTAGGAGCTCCTTATCTTCAAACATGGCCGAGGGACTCATATGTACTCAAAATTGGCTACGGATGACTCCCCCTAAATTGCAGGAGTTTGATGTTGATAATTTTAAGCAGTCAACAAGTCTTGTTGCTAGTAATTTCAATAACATTTTCAACTTGTATTATTTCATCTTTTTATTATATACTAATATACTTTTTCAAATTTGTTTTGTACAAGTAGAAGCAGTTTCGTTTACAACTATCATAAGTGAATATGATGAAGATGATGCATGATCATAGTCCATTTAAAAAAAATAAAGATTATGAATGATTATATTATGTGTGCATTGTGAACTGTGTGGTTACAAATTTGTAGTTATGATTATGGTTTTTTCTTTTGTGATTTTAGTATGAACAATTATATCGTATATGGACTGTTGTTGCTTTATTCTACTTGTTATTAGAACTTTAAATTAGCTTAAACAGGAGAATTTTTTTATCTTTCACAAACGAGCTGTCCATGCCCGTTTTAGCCCAAACAGGTTTAGCCCAGCCCATTTATCACAGGCTTAAACGGGCTTGTATAACGGGCGGGCCACGGGCTAGCCTGTATCACCCGTTGCTCTCCCTTAGAGAATGGATCTCAACAAACACATTGGATTTTTGTATACTTATCTGGTTATGTAAACCAATATCAATATTCATTATTAAAAACATAAAAGAAAAGAAAGTTGTTCATATGATAACGATGGGGTAAAATATAAGTAGGGGTTTAGAGTTTCAACTTTCATATAACAAAAAAAAAATCAATAGCAACGTAAAGAAAATAAAAATAACATTAGATTTCCTCAAGTAGCTAGGTAATCAAAAACAAAGAAATCTTATAAGATGACTCCTTGATCTCCCACAAATGGAGAGAGAAGAGGATCCAACTAGAGAAGAAAAATATTCAATTATTGATAATATATATTAGCATAGTGTAATATATATACCTGATCATCTAACCCACTTAATAGAATATTTTTTTAAAATTTAATTGTTGATAAAATATAATGGCACATTGTAATTTATATAATTGATCCCACTAAATAGGATTAAGTTTATTATTGTCGTTGTTTGTTTTTTAACCAAGGTATCCTTTGTATATGTAGCTATCCCTACTTAATAAGATAATCTATTTAAGGGTTAATGTCTAATTTTTTTTAAAAAGTTTTCATATAGAAAATGTAGGTATCCAAAAAAAAATTTATTGAAACCATATCACCTTAGGAGTGTTACAAAATGAGTAAAGTTATCTTAATAATTAAAAAATTAATGTTAACCATTAACATTTTGATATTACTCTTTTTTTAATATTTTTAAAAGATATTGATCCAAGAAATACTTCCAACATTAATAGTTTTTACACAAATTTTTAAGATAAAATTAAACCTTAACTTCTTATGCTTTATTAGTGATGAGTACCTTCAACTTTTGCACGGCATTATTCTTCTCATCAATAGTATCTTGCACTACATGAGGGTAAAATTGTTTCTCCTCACTTGGTCATTTGAGAAATTCAAGATGTAACATCTTTTTCTAATCTAGCTTTTACCCGGCCTTCATCCTTGTTGATTCACCCTAGCGTCGAAATGGTTGGACTATTATAATTAGGTAGTACAAGATAAACAACTTTTCTTCAGAAGCCTCTTTGCAGCAAAAAGTAAACATACTGGCAAGTGATAACACTTGTTTTTTTTTTAGTTTAAAATGTATTAGTGTTATTTCAAGCAGAATCATTAATTCTTAATTCTTCTTAAACATAGGAAGGAATAGATTGAAATATGTTGGCTTTCAAAACAATTCACGCGACTCACTCTCCATCACCTGACTTATTTTTTTATTTTCTGCATTATTTTCCTTGTGTGCTTTCTTTTTTGGTAATTTATAAGTCATTATGCTTAATTATTAATATCATTTTTTATAAAATAATAAAAAAATAGTTTTTACATTTAGAATGAACTAGAGATTTCTCCTTTACGTTTAATAGGGGTACAACAAATATGTTATAACTCATTAATTATTTATGATTACTGTAAATTTTTATCATAGTTAATCATTTAAAATATCATAGAAATTTAAAATTTAATCTTTGAAAGATTTTAAACCCCCACCTTAATTTATCATGGGGTTCAAAATCTTTCGAAGAACAAAGAATAATTATTAATTTAAATTATTAATTGTAATTTATAGACAAAGGAATTAAAAGTACTAAGTTAGTCAACCCAAACCAATTTTTAACTAAATTGGGTATTATAAGGTGTTAAGAGTATAGTTGACCTAGACATAATTTTAACTAAATTGGGTATTATAATATTTTAATAGTATAGTTGATAGTTTATTGATTGATTGATACTTGATAATAAGAGTATAATATTTTGTCATATATTAAATTTATAAAGTTTACTCACAGTTCTTTATAGTATACTTAAACATGTGTCCTAGGTTTGAACTATGTTGTGTATGAAAAAATTAATTGGTAGAGACAAAACTTACTTTAATGATATCTATAACTTAATAGAATTAATCTCTAATTACCGATTGGAGAGTATCATTTGAACTTTACCAAAATCTTTTGGCAACCTTGATAAAGTTAGAAATGGGCGGGCTAGACTCATATTGGCTCATGCTCAAAAGTCATGTTTCCTTAACTTGTTTAGCACGAGGGATTGTGGGGGAAGGGAGAGGAGGGGAGGGATTTTGTTCTCCTTCCCTTGTTTGGATTGATAAAAATATTAGGAGGGAAGGGAAATGTTTTAAAATTTTCCCTTCACTTGTAGGCAAAAGCTCCCCTCCAAAAGTAGGGAACTTTAGAGGGAGAGATAATATTTTTGCATAATTAGACTAATATGCCCATAAATTTTTTTTAATATCTCAACATTACCCTATTATATTATAACAGAGACAACTGTAGTCCCATTTCAATAGCAACTCAAAAGCCTTATGCTCTTATGTCTCGTCTCCTCTAAGTTGCTTTATCTCGCAAGCCGCTCTACTATTCTTCTGTCTTCCTTCACTACTGTTCTATAATCTATCAAAGGTTATGACTATTTCCATTGATCCTCTTTTCCTTTTGAGATTATTTTCGTTATTGCGTGAGTTTTGTCAAATTTCCCTTCTTTCTCCTACTTTTTGTTGAAGGAGACAACCATCTCTTGCTCTACTCCTATTTTTTGTCAAACATCTCTTCCACTGCTTCTACATATTTGGTTATTTATGATTCATTTCATTTCTTTGGGGTTATATGGGTTTACTTGGGGTGGGAATATACTATTGGTTTCTGATATCTGCCCGATTTCTATATCTGAATGAAAAGTGCTTTTGACCTTTTGCCTATTTATTTGTGGTTTTTCACAGTATGGTGATTTTGACTTGTTGAATACTGGTTATTGTTTATGTGGATTATGGAAGTAAAAAGAAGTTGTTGGTAGAGTTTAACTTGGTTTTATCTCATTCTCGTGTTTGATTCTACTTTATTGTCCTATGTGACTGTTACATATTATAATAATCATTTGAAAGAATGCATATGTTACATATATTACTTGATTAATGTAGAATGCAGACCCTAATGAAGAGATTATCCTTGAAGTAGATGATGAACTTGAACCTCAAGCTGAATCTAACAATGATAACCATATTTCAAGAGGTGTAGAACTCAAGCAGCTCAGGGTAAGCTTATAAGGGATGCAATAGCTTATCAAATATGGAATGATTATGAAAATAATGTTAATAATAATGCTAGAAGTAGTGCTAGGAACTAAACTTTATATGTTGTAAAATTTTTCTTCTTTATAACTAATATTAATTACTTAAACTTATTTTTATATACAATTTAAATAAAAATAATATTATAAATAAATTTAATTTATTTCAAAAGAGTTAACCATGGTAGAAAATACTTTACTAAAATTTAAAAGTAACCCTACCATGGTTATAAAAGACTTTTCTTAATCAATAGCTAATATTGTAGAAAACCACGTATTCAACACTAACATGGTTAATAGAGTTTAACTTATTTTGAAAATAATATCCATGATAAAAAATAGTGAAACTTATTAAATTGTACTATCATGGATATAAAAATTCTACATAATTTTCGTACGTAAAACCATATTAGAAAGAATCCAATCCCACTAACATGGTTAAATGATTCAAGCCCCCATTTAACTTCATTAAAAGTTATCAATTCGAATTTCCTCGAGTAACGTACTTAAGTGAATAACGCCAATGCCCACAATGCTAGCAAAATTTTCAAATAACACTAATAATATAGTAAATAGCCTCTGGGGGTTCATCATGTCACATGTATAATCCTAAAAGGCTCTAACCTCCTACTAGCACACATTATTCATTACGATCATAAAATAACAAATCACTAGAGTATAAAGAAAAGTATGAATAAAAGTAGGCACTATAGTGGCATTATACATATGCTCAACGCATAAATATAAGGGAGAATGTTGTACAGTTCAACTAGCACAACTATGCCTCCGGTACCTTCCCGTTCAAACTAACAATTGAACTAACTCCTAAAAAATATTAATAAAAATAAGGTGAGACAAAAGCCTCAGTAACTATCAATTCTACTCATCATACATACTAATATATGTTTGTGAGGTGTCAAGTGGGACAGTTTATAAAGTACAATATATAGAAAATAACATATTATCATATTATATTCAAATGGATAAACCATCTAAATTCCTCCCATCAATCTAACCGAACTGCTTTATTCCTGTTGAGCGAACCCATAGGCTAGGGATAACTACCATATGACTGACTACCCAAAAAACTAACCGGTCAAGTGATATAGACTAACCAAAATCTACAGGGCACATGGTAGAAATGCAACTCCCTCATCACTAATCCTCAATGCATAATTCACAAGATAATAATATTAATAAAAATCTCAATAGCTTTATAATCAATAATATCAATAAATGCCACAATGAAAATTTTCCTCAAGACAATAACTTTCTTTAAATTCCAATCTCAAGATATAATATATTTCTAATTTCAACTTGACTTCCTAAATTAAACTTTAAATCCTACAAGATCATTTTGAATAAAATCATCAATAAAGATTTTTCAACATAATCATATAATTTTAGTAGGTTTATATATATCAAACAACTCACAAACATCACATTAGCACATATAATGAGTAGAAAATAGTTACCTCTTATCAAAATAAGGAATAATTACAACAAGTCAAGTAGCCCCGTTTATAACAATATCAATAACAAAGAATCTGGTGCTCCACTAAGAGTTACTCTAGAATCCCAATGATAGTCTACAAAATCATCACACAAGAACTATCACTATATTACCTATTACTGCCATGAATTATTATCAAACTACTATAGAGTTTTATAGTTTATCCCCGTTAATTAATATATTTTTATTAAAATATATGTACATAAAAAAACAATTAAACATATAAGACTATTTCCTATTTTAATCCAATGTTGTTTATGAATGGAATCTATATAAATTTATAAGATATATATTTGGCACTAGACCACTGTCTAACTAAAAGAAGTTTGGGAATTGATTTGTACATGTTGGTGTAGGGGAAATTGATGTACACACATACTAGGGTGAAATAGAGAGAGTGAGGAATTCAAAAGATAGGGATTGAACAAAAATTTATGTTAGAAACAAGAACTAAAAGAAGAGGAAGGCTTATATTGTTTCCTAACTAAGCCTACTTGTAGATAAGTGTGTAGATCTAATTGTACTTTTCCAATTAAAGTCCTATTCCTTCCTATTACTTTTTATATGTTGACTGTGGCATTTGGGGAAAGGTGTATATATATAATTAGTTCTTTATAAAAGCAACACGTTGACATGATTTCCTTGCGATTCATACTTATTGCAACCACACACTTATATATATTTTATATATATACTTAGAACTTGCAGCGCTTGACAAAAGGAAAAGATAGTGGCGTACTAATAACTTGACAGAAGAAGGGGCAGTGGTGTAACAGTGAAAAGACTTAGCAAAAGAAAGAAGTATAACAGTAAATGACAAATGCTAATAGAAAAAGAGATACCAATAAAAAAGGAGAGGAAATAAGAAAGTGTATATCTGTTGTGAAAGTGAGATTAATGAGAAAGAGAGAAGAAGTGACATGAAGGAGGAAGACAATAAGTGACGGCTGATAGCAATAAAAAGATGTAAGAAATATATAAATCTAGGTTTAATATTTTAATTTTATTTAATATAATCATATCATCTTATTATTAATATCATTATTATCTTTATAATTTGTTAGAATTCGATCAGATATAGTAATTTAAATTTTAAACCATATCTTCAAAATTTAAAATTCATATATAAACCTGAAGGTAAATCTTAATATATTCCTAACTAATAACATCAATCAAATCATAACTTTTAAGAAAGATAATGGTAGGATAGTTCAGATATCATATTTTTATTGAAACTAATAAAAATATTAAACTATAATAGTTTTAATTATTTAGTATTTTTGAGTTATTAATAAATAATATTTTAAATTATGTTTAAAAATAAAACTAAAAATTAGGATATCACACATATTCCTTTGTGGTATGATTAGTAGTTTAATGTTTATTGAGGATGAACATTTGCTGTAATAATTGACCATGTTGTGTTGTATTGCTTATTGAATGGATTTGTTTGATATTGAACTTTCATGTGTTTCCTTGATATTGTTAGTTTAATGTATTTGTTTGATATTGAATTTTATTGGATGTATCTTTTTCAGCACATTGTTTACTTATAGAGTGTTTTATTTGGATTTAAGTTATATTAGTCTAGCTCAAAAGACTAACACTACTGATAAGAATTTGATTTGGAGCTTCAATATGGATGATGTCTTGATTGATGCATTTATGTATGAACTTAATATTGGCATCAATGTTAATGAAAAATTTAGATCTATTGCTTATGACAACATAACATAGTATTTGAGTGATTTATTTGAATTTAAATTTGAGAAGGAGAATGTCAAAAATCGTTTGAAGATTTTGAAAAAGAATTTTCTTAAAATTTATGACATCTTTAAAGGAGATAAGAATAACTTTTCATAGAACTCATTCACAATAGATGGAAAACTGAAGACCAAATTTCGAATCAATTAATTGAGGTGAATCATATTGATTTTTTAGATATACTGATTGTTTTTTTAGCTTAAGTATGCTAATCATATTGTTTTTATTTGTATGTATATTTTTAATTTATGATCAAGTTGTGCAGCTTGTGTTTTGATATTTATGAGATTATTTTTTATTTCCACATAGATATTTAAAAAGAGTAACATTGTTATTGTTGCTAAAATTGGCAGTTTATAAGAACTAACAGATATTTAATCAATACCCACTCCCTTCCTAAAAGAGCGAACATACTCCACCTTTTGCTTTGCGCCTCTATTCTAGCATCTGACGCTTTTAAACTCCTATAAAGATTCCTCTTAAAGTCTGAATGCAAGCACCAATCATAGTAGAACATAAACTGGATCATTCTAATGAACACAAATTCTCTTGAATGTTCAAAAGAAGCTTTGACAATTCACTAATCCTCCCAGCTTGGTATCCATTGTGCAACTGCCTAATTGTATCAAATGTATTTTTTAGTTTAAACTAAAAGCATCCATTTGGAGAAATATAACTCTAGCTAATTATGACAAGATAATAGCTCTTTATTAAAATGATAGAGCCAATAGAGAAGAGGGTAATACTTCTTTAAATATAAAGAAACGGCAACATTTAAATCCTCAATAATTTGTTAATTTTGTCAATAAAATTCATCAACTTACCTCTCAAAATGAAGTCACTTTAGAGATTTTCTCAATTGAAAATCCCCCACTTGAAACCATTCTCCAGAAGTAAATAGTGAGACCAATAAGAGGATAAAAAAGAGTGGCGATAAAGATAAAAATTATTTCCAAATACATCTGATTACATAAAAGATGAAATTCATAACAAATGCTATGAGTGAATGGAATACAATATTTAAGATAGATATGTTCCACAAATTTAAGAGAAAGAAACTTTGAACATGATTGTTAATCTGGATGTGAGGAAGACAAGATTTTTAAAATTTATTGTTCCCTCATGAATAATGCGGCTAAGCTAAGAGTAACAATTCAATGTCCACCTGTGTTGTGCAAGTAAGCAATTATAGATATAGTTTTTAATTTTTAGTATATTATTGCCTAGAAGGAAAACTATCTTTTGTTACATGTACTTTGTAAACACTTATTTTGGCGTGATGTTATTTTGTTAGCATTTCGTAACATTTTATACCATGCACAATAAAATTTTTAGAGCCATATGATAGTATTTAATTACATTTTACAGCATATCTTATAATTTTTTGTAGGGCCATATGATAATATTTTATGACATTATATACCATGTTTTATGATATTTTATTATGTCATATAATTAAGTTTATAATTATATTTATTATCTTTAAGTTTGCCCGTATAATTATTATTAGATGAGCATAGCTATTTTATTCCTTTGCATATAGTGTCCCTAGTTAGAATTTGCTTCCCAAGCTCGTAGACACAATCACCAAAAAAGTTTGTTATTCCTTTTCATATACCGTTCCAAGCTGCTAGAAAGCACGTCTTCATAAGATCCTGATCCCGACGAGCTCTAAAATAGCTAAAATTTCCTTATATGTCTCTGCTAACTCCTCGTGGAATTTGTTTAAATTTTACAACTGTAAAATTTTAATTTTATATATTAAATATTATTTATAATTATATTTTATTAAAATATTTTACACTAACAAAACAAATTTATTTATATAAAAATATTTTTCCTATTCTCTTAAATTAAATAAGATAATATTAAAATTCTTCTTATCCTCTCATTGATATTAAAATTTATCATCTTTCTTTTTTTTTTCTATTTACTAAAATCTCTCCTTCTCTTTTCTTTCCATCAAGTCAAATACACCGAAAGCCGGCTTGAATGGGAGAAAAATATTTTTTAAATTTTTTATTATCACAATATGTATTTTAACTCTTAAAAGATAAGAGAATAAACATGTAAAGTTTAATTTGCATAATAAAACCTCAAGCTCTCAATGATTGAATTAAAATATTCTAAAATTAATTATATTATTGATATTAAGATCTTATTAATAGACACCTATCAGTATTTTTATAAATATTTTTTAAATTTGCAAAGATAAGCGAGCCCTTAAACTCAATTTATTTATTTTTTTATAAAAAAATTTTAAAATCCAGATTGAATAATACACATCCAAATTTTAAAGGATAAAATATTTGATTTCTAAATATCAATATTTTTTTATATAATCTCTATACTCTATTCTATCAACTTTATTTTATAAGCATGTGTGTATAAGAGTTTAGAAAAAAAACTTATTAAAAAAAGTTTTTAAATATATTTTAGGAAAGAGTTTTTGAAAAATATTTTATAGAAAAAATAGTTATAAATAAATGAGTATTATCACAAAAATATTTATAATTAAAAAATTATCATAAAGTATATGATTTTATAAAAAAATAAGAAATATGGAAGAGAAGAGAAGGGAGATAATATAAAAGAGAAAAGAAATAGGAGAAAGGAGATAGATGGAGAAGAGATAGGAGAAATGAGATAGTGAACAAAAGAGATAAAAGAAGATAAAAAAAGAGAGTAGAGATAAAAGATGATGTAAGAAAAATAAAAATAAAATAGTAATTAGTAATTTATAAATTTTTTTACTATTTAAGAAGCTAGTCTCATTAATTTATTTAAAATTTTATTTTTAAATCATAATTTAATTCAAAAATCCTTTTGAACAAATATAACTATTTATTTTAATTTTTTTTAAACTAAGAGTCATTTTAAAATTTTGATTATAGGACTTTCCAAATACACAATATGTGTCTGTTTAGTTTCGCTCAAAATTTATATTTTAAAAGAATTTTTAATCTAAATATTAATTTAAAAAAATTTAAAATAAATAATTATATTTATTTAAATAGGTCTTTAGACTAAACTATAATTTTATATAAGCTATTGAAACTATGTTTTAGAAGAATAAAAAAATTTATAAAATATACAATTACTATTTTACCCTTACATTTTCTTACACACTGTTTTCTATATCATCTCTCTTCTTTATTCTCTTTTATACCTATTCTCTTCTTTTCTCTTGTATATTTTTAATAAAATCATACATTTTATAATAAGTTATCAATTACAATTTTTTTTAATAATAACTATTTAAATACTTATTTATTTATAATTATTTTTTTATAAATTATTTTCTAAAAATAATTTTATATATAATTTCTTTTTAGTAAGTATTTTTTTAAACTCCCATCCAAGCCCTTTATATAAGTGATCCGTTCAGCCGTCTATTTTTCTTCGTCAACGGAAAAGCATTCCACACTTGGTCGCCGTCGGACGCCAGCCCCTGTTGTCAGCCCTGCGTGGCTGTTCTCTGGCGAGTATTGAAGGCGTTTCGAACCCTAGGGCCTTGTCTACTTTCAAAATCCGGTGAGATTGTTTTGTTCTATCTTGCTTTTCATCTATATTGAATTTGTTCCCCTCTTGGGTGTCAACCCTGTGTCGGTTGCCGTCGCACCGTTTCTTGCTTTGTTTTAAATTTGGCTTTGAATCTGGTCGTGTGATCGTTTGAATATTGACGCTTTTGAATGAAGATTGAGTTTTACTTCTTTTTTTCTTCAACTTTGATTACTAGTTTTTGCTTCAATGGTTCGTAATGGGCTATTATACTTCTGCCCTCTTCATTATGCTATTGATTGTTTTGTTGTGCAATGTGGGATTTATCATGTATTGGCATTCTGTTTAGTAATCTCTTTATATTATCATCAATTAGAAAATTCTCGAGGTATTTGCGATGCATGATCTGGTAAATGACATGGCTTGAGTTGTCTGGCAATTTAGAAGCTCAAGTTTAAATTGTCACTCTTCAGTGTATTGGAGGAGTTGCCTGAATAATTGGCTTATCAAGGCATCTTCATCAAAGTATCTAGAAGAGAGGAATAGAGATTAGAAGGGTATTATATCAACTATTTATATTTCAAAGACTTCAGTGGCGGCATAATATAGGTCCGACTATGTTTTATAAAGAGGCAAGTCGATGTGAGTTCAAATGAAATATAAGAACTTTTGGAAAGCCGTACCCCAGAAGCTATCTCACGAGGCTTTCAGGTTGGACAACTCAAGGTTTATACGAATCCCACACCATTACATTTTTTATGTGGGACTCAAATCATATATGCCTTATAATGAATCCTAACGGAGCTGGCACCTTCACTCTAGATGACTTACTCGCCAACCATAATGCTCTAGGGGGCATTCGAGGTCTAGGCGGCTTACAGTCATCTTGCTTGCCCTAGCTCTCTATTGATATACCCCAAAAAACTAGCACATGAGGGTAACGAATTTTTACTAGAACAAATGAATTGTTAATGATATCTTTGTCAATAGCACAATAAACTTTTAAATAAAATCCTTAGCATGCAGAAAATGAGGGTTTGTTATAACAACCATACTTTAAGGATTTTTAAGATGGATAGATAGACTAAAGTCATGTATTTTTTATTTATTTTATAGGTGGATCGATCTTTTTATGATTTCTTCTATATTCTTCTAATGGGTTGTAATATGTAAAATATGTAGAGCTAGTTACCTTCTATATACGGTCTGTAAAGCTACAATTAAAGATATGAAGAATTAAACAGTAATATTTGAGTGCTGAAGTCATTTTTTTTCTTTAAATTGTTGATTGTGAAAGTGGTATGTCCTGGGAATGAGGTCACCATTTGGGTTAGTGAGCAATTGCGTAAATATTGGTAGAATTATTTTAGTAAGTTGTAATCACCCCTTGATTCTTAATGTGTAAATTTTCAAATCATTCATCATACACATTAAATTCCTTTAAATTTTGGCCAATTTGCTGCCTGCCATATACGACAAACTTAGTCCATTTTAATGCCTCTTATTTTTAAGTCATCATAAACCTGCACATCTTACAACTGAAACAGAAACATTTTATTCTGAACTTCATCTTTTTTATTTGATCTGAAACCTTAACGTATTCTTGGCAACACATGAATATTACAGCAGTCAACACTCCACCTTAAAAATTTTTCAGTCATCTACACTTCTTCATTCTGCTAAGTTTAAGTGATTCGCAGGAAATGTATTTGTCTTTTGTCTATTATTAATTGCGTAATGCCCACCTATCTCCTGTTGTGCATGGACCACTCCGTTGCTTGTGTCTCATATTTGTCCGTTTTTGTTGGCACAAGGCCATTGGCAAATTACATGTAATTAAGTATTGAAACCTATTTTCTCAGGCAAGAGAAAAAGAAAGAAAGAAAAGAAAACAGCCTCTTTTCTTTTACAGTTAATCAGAACCTATGAATAAAATCCTTTGTTAGGAAGAAAGAGTCAAACAAAATATGAGAACTGTTTGCATGATTTTTTTCCCTGACGATGTATGTATAATTGATTGTTGCACGAAATTCCTTGAAAGAGGATAATTTCAAACTTATGATTGATTGATCATTGGTGACAAAATATAATCAAGAAGCCTGATTGAAGAATTGATAACAATATTTGGTACATATAAATTTCCCTTTTTTTGTGTCCAATTTGAATTGTTAAATTCGTTGGTGTATTTTAATTTGTTTACATTTTTTTGTTGACCCAGTTGTCATATAGCGCTCCATTGGGATGGAACAGGGCCTTTGCAGCCGCCTTTATGCATGTATTTTTCCAAGAGGAGGCTGAGAGTATCAGATTTTGAATATAAGATCTAAATCACATGCGTATGCAGGATGTTTTAGTGATGCGCCATTGCCTTCACATCTGGGTGTAGAAAGGTCCTAATTTTTACGGTTGTTATATAAGCTATTTATTTCTTCACCTTCCAAGCTTGCAAACTTTTCTTTCTTCCTTTTTCCCCTTCGTGGAAACCAAAGGGCCAAAGCCAAATCTTGAGGTACCCAGTTCAAAACTGAGGCTGTAATTAGCCAGTCAATCAGCACGTGCATCTACCACTGTTGAAGCATGTGGTAAACATTTCTTAGTCCATTTTCTAGGGCTTGAATTTCCTTAGAAAAAGCCTGAGTATTGGGCATTTTCTTCCCCCTTACCTGTTGAATCTAAGGGTTTGTTTGGTTTCATGTTGGAAACCATCAAAATGTGCTCGAACCTCACCTCCACTAAAATGTGGTTGTGGTTTCCAGCTTGAAACCAAACATGCACTAAAACCCAGTAAGATGGTCACATTCCTGATTATTAAGGCCCAGAATTATATATTGTTTCAGGTCTTCTAGAACTTACCACAATTCAGCATTAAATATAGACAGCTTTTTCTGGTCATCAGCATATGGATTTGCCTCTGCCTGAGCACAAACAGGCATGACATTTCTTGGTCCATTTTCTAGAGCTTTAATTTATGTTAAAAAGCTGAAATATTGGATACCCTGCTTCTCATTATCTTTCAAGTTTGACACCCCTGTTAGAGAGTATATTTGGCAGCCATATTATTAAGACCGATTCCTTAGATAGTTTAAAGCCTTTTAGAACATCTAGCTGTTTGGCTTTGAATGCAGACAACTTTTTCTTGGTGAACGTTTTGATTGCAAATTGTTCTGATAGCTGATTACTCGGGTTCAAACGGCATGATTATGTTTTTCAATACAGCATCTATCTTTTCTTTTGTAGTTTCCATTCAGTTGACAGGTCTCATGGTTGTTATCTGTTACCTATTTGTCTTGCTCCGAAAACATCAAAGTATGACTAATAGCTTCTTTCTGAAATCATGCATTGCTTTCATTTCTGACATCCTCATGGGACAACTTAGATCAAGTCTGCAAAAACTGAACAATTACATATAATGCCTCATCTAGAGATCACTGGAACTCCTTTAGAGTCTGTTCAAATCTATTTTCTGGGGTATAGTTCTTTGTTTGGCCTTTGTTATTTCAAGTTGGCTATTCGGTCTTGGATTAGAGTTTGAGATGTACTTGAGTAGGATGTATTACCTTTTCAGGGGCTTTCACTTGCCTTTATTCTCTTTATTTTGCTTTGTCACTCCCCATGGCAGCACAATGTTTCTACTCTACTTTGAAACCTTCTTGGAACTTCCAGTTTTTCAGGAACGTTGATGATGTCTATAAACTATAATATCTTTTGCTCCTACTCCTTTTTATTTGTCTTTCATCTTAATTAGAAGAATTTGTGCCTTATGACTCTTATACAGTGCAATCTTGTAAATCTTCCACTTTATAACCCATTTCACTAATCATGAAAAAAGGGTCCTCCTATTTAAACCAATTTGTACTTTTGATGTACAAACAAAATGATGGAATTAAAATCTATCATCCCTTCTGGATTTTTAACTTGTTCTTCTTCTGTTCCTTACAACTCTTACTTTTGTCCTCTTTTGCAGGGATACTGGTGATATTCCCTCTTGTTCAAGTCTTGATGATAGAGTTGATTTGATGCTGGATTGGATATAAGCTGCCAGTCAAATATTAAAAGCGTTGATATTCCTGTATGCTTTACAACAGGAAATATTTCATTTCAGGATCAGAGTCATCCTGGCTATATGCAGTCTACTTTTGTTAGTGGGTGGATGTATGTCAATGAAAATGGGCAAATGTGTGGTCCCTATATTCAGGAGCAACTATACGAAGGATTGACTACTGGCTTCTTGCCAGTTGAGCTTCCAGTGTATCCTGTGATCAATGGAACATTAATGAACGCTGTACCATTGAATTACTTCAAGCAGTTTCCTGACCATGTTTCCACAGGATTCATATATCTGAGCATGAGTAGCTCAGTCATAACCATGCCTACAGGTTGCTCCACATCATCTGGTAAGGATATGACATCATATAGACAAGGATCCTTTGAGCATGCTCCTCCTGTAGCTGTCAACCTTGATTCACAGGCAGTTTCCCTGTCACATGTCAACAACACCAGTAAGCAATTCTTGACATCGAGGTCAAAGGTACCCAACTGCATGATGTCTTGTCTGAGGGTTGTTAAAATTGCTTCATGTTAAGCTATCCAGTGTCATTATGTTAGTCATCTTACCATAGCTATTTGCCCATTTGCTGTTGTGCTTTTCACATCTTATTATAGTTACATGAAGAACTCTGTTGGCTTTATGAGGATGAAAAGGGAATGAAGAATGGACCACATTCCATTTTGGAATTAATTTCCTGGCATGATTATGGACATCTCCGAGATTCATCAGTGGTAAGATATAAATCGGGGTTTTGTAAAGTAATATTTAGTCTGCAGTCCTGCTGCTAATGAGGTCATCAATTTTATCCTGTCATTTTTAAATTTCGTTTTCTGTTTTTTTTTCATTTATTACGTTTTAAATATCAGGATGTTGGCCTTAGATTGGAAAAAATTAGCTGCTTGTTTTTCAAAAGACATAAACATTTGGGTTCTTAATCTGATCCACTTTTTGATTGAGTGCTGGAATATTGTTTCCCCGTTAGTTATCCTCCAATTGCTGAAGAGACTGTCAGAAACCTGATTAGAATTTCTTGGTAGTGGAGAAATAACCTGACAAGATAACTTGTCATTATTCTAAATCATTACTTTTTGAAAATTTCTAATTAATTCTCTTATAGGTCCATCTAAAATTGCATCTGATTGCAAATAACATAATAAAATAAATTTTTTAAAGGACTCTAATAAAACCAACGTTATTTTTAGGGCATAATCTAGATGTTGGCAAAAAATTAGTTCCTGGGTTGTCAAGCTTTAAGGTGAATGCCTAAGTCTGGAACATGTATGAATTAGACATTTGGTAAAATGAAACTCCTAGGATTCCTAGAATTAGACATTCTTGGTTATGCAACATATTGGTTGGATTCATGATATTGGAATAGGTTTTTTTAGCAGGTACAATTCATTTCTTTGAATCTTTGTTTGAACTATTTTTGCTTTAAGAATGCACGGCGAGGAACTGTAATGGCAATTCAGGTGTGGTGTTGGGGATCCAGTTGATTATGTTGGTGGTGGTAGAGATGGTATGGCGTTGGTGGTTGTTTCTGGTTGCAGCATTTTTGTTGTGATGTGATAAAGCCTTTTAGGCGATCTGCATTTTGTTCAAAATATTATTTATTAAGGATGTGAACGATATCCATTTTCACGCAAGATGAGGGCATTAATGCCCATTGAGTGTCTGAGCTCATATGATTCGTATTTTATATAATGCCTAATTTTTTGGCAAGTATTTTTGTGGTACCTTATGAGTTTTTGTTAAACCTCCAGTCTTTATAACATCTAGCTTGAAAAGGACTAGGATAGCATTGATTCTCCATTTGATGTAAAGGTTTTCGTGGTATCTATAACATCTCCATTTGACCTATAGGTATTGTCTATTTGCTAGCGTCTTGTTGCAATACTTAGCTGGAAAAAAAAGCATTAACCAAAGTACCCTTCTAATAATTCATTACTTTATTTTAACTTAATATTGATGAATATCACTTTATATCCTTAGCTTACATTGCTTGGCAGGAGCATCCTTATACCTAACTGTTGCTTTTGAATTATGTTAATTTACAGATTCATCATACTGAAAATAGGTGTAGCCCCTTTGTCCTTTTGTCTGCTATAAATGCATGGAAAACAGGGAAGTTTGAAAACATCTGTAGATCAGATTCCAAAAGTGACAGGGCTTGTAGTGATACCAGAAGCTTCATCTATGAAATATCTGAGGACATTTCTTCTCAGCTGCATTCCGGAGTCATGAAAACTGCCCGCAGGGTGGTGTTGGATGAGATTATTAGTAACACCATTGCAGAATTTGTTACTGAAAAGAAATGTCGGAGGCATAAACTTGACTCAGTTGATCAGCCTTCTGAGATTAGCTTGTTAGGCTGCAGAATGGTGATGCCTTTTTGCTTTATAATTGATAGAGTAGGAGTTTTTCAACAGCGTAGTAGTCTAACAAGTTATGTCTTATTTTCATCAGACTGAGGCTGATCTGGAGATGAGAAAAGGTACTGTTCTTACAAGTGAGCCAGCATCTTCCCAAATGCTTGATGATCAGTCTTCTTGTGACGATTCCAGGGTGTCTTCGACAAGCGCTAAATCAGTTGGAAGCATTGAAAACTTTTGGTGGTCATATGCTGTTTTTCGTAAAGTTCTTTGTGATTATTGCATGCAAGTCATGTGGAATGCTGTGGTTTATGATTCTATGGCGGAGTACATACATAACTGGAGAAAGAGAAAACTTTGGGCTATTTGTCCTAAGCCTCAACCATCTATTAATGGATGTGAAGATTATGGTGGAATGATCACATCAGAAGAAGCTGTAAGTAGCATGCATACTTGAGGTTTTGGCTTTAGTTGTATCTGTTGTTTATCTTAACAATCATTTACAGTTGCTTCCCAGGCCAGGTTCCCCTAAACATGATGCTCTTCGGCATCCTCATTGTAAAGGGGTGGCAATGGAGAGAGACTATCTTAGTCAATCGGCTTCTATGTCTTCTGTTGTCTTGAAAGATGGAAACATTTCAGAAAATGGAAGAGTGTCATGTTCTGATCGTGATCGTATAGATTTCATATGCATTCTTGAAAGTGTGGAGAATGAGCTTCACTCAATGTTGGTGGCATCTTTAACTGAACACATTAAAAGTTTAGTTGACAAGGAAGTGAAAAGATTATTTAATTGTCCTGAAGAAGACAACTTGAGCGAGGTAACTTTATTAGAAGTGTTAGTCATATGCTTACTGTTTAAATTATGTTTAGTTAAAGAATGCCTTTCAATGTTGTAGGATGCTGTCAGCGATGACATTTTTCCAGAGATATCTTGTGACAAAACATCTGAAGAGGGTATTTTATCTTACAATAAGGTTTCTATGAAACAAGGAAATTGTCTTCGAGATTCCATATCTGGAAACCATACGTCTACTTTATTCTCAAGTGCGTTTCAGGAGTTGCATGCCAATGTAGGTGATGTGGTTACTGAAAAGGAGATTGGTGACATATCACCTCCTGGATGTGACAAGAATTCAAAAACTATTGTCCCACACTTCAATTATAAGTATCGACCTTCAAGATTAGTAGAAAGTGTTCCTAAGATAACAAAATATGTTACGACAGCCCTATGCCGACAGAAGTTGCATTCTGAGGTTCTTGAAGAGTGGAAATCTTTGTTTCTTGATGCTGCATTCAATCGAGTTTTTGCATCATTCTGCACTACAAAGAAAGTCAGCAAGCCTGATGGTTACATGGTGAGCATTGGATCTGTAAATATTCTCTGGAACTTAAATATTGACCCTAACCTTTCTTGTAAATATTCTCTGATTTTATTCTGATTTCTTGTAATCACAATTCATATCTTTTATTTATCTATTCTTTATTCTCTAGGAAGGAAAATTACTGTATTCATCTGAGGAACATTGGAACGATCCAACTCTGGTAAGAATGAAGAAAATACCCAAGAATTCTTCATCAGAAGATTCTCTGATGTTTGGGAAATATACATATCATCGCAAGAAGCTGCCACAGAAAGACCTAGGTTCTTCTCAACCCATAGCTGTGCCTGTCAAAAAACAAGTGGATAAGAAGAAGAAACATGTTTCTGGGGATTTGGATGAGTCTGCCAAAGTTGGAATATCTCCTGATAAAACTTCGCAGCGTAAGCTGATAAAAGAGAAGAAGGATAAACAAGCTAATGGAAAATCTCTTGCTGTCAGTGCTAAAAGAAACTTGAAGAGTAAGAAATCATCTACAAATAATGCGACTAGTAAAAAATTATTGAAGCATTCACAGGCAGTCCAAGGTATGTCACTTTGTAGCATTGTAGTTGCTGACCCTTTTTTGGCTAAATTGTTTTAAAAGATTAACATCTTGGATTTTCTTCCTTATCTAGATGATGTTAAGGATGATGAGAAAAGTAAAGGAGAGAAGATTTTAGCTGTTGTAGAACATAGTGTTGGCAAGAAGTTAGTTGATAGAAATGCTCGTGATGGTGCCATTCATGGAAAGTCCACTCTTCACTGCTCCAGGGAAACTCTTAACTGTAGGTCTTCTATTAATAGTCATGCCTTTGTGTTGTTGGATTCATATATGCTTATCACCTTCCTGGTTGTGGGATCTATATTTATTTTTAACTGTGCTTTCTTTTGTAGCAACCAATAAAGTATCAAAACCAAAAAGGAAGCATCTAACAGATGATGGGCCATCCTCACGTCCTTCAAAGGCTTTGAAAATTGCTTATGATGGTTCAAAGGGTGGAGTTGGTGGACACTCCGCATCAAAGACAAAATCTGCCAAATCCAAGCCATTGAATTTATGTCCTAGATCTGATGGATGTGCCAGGACTTCTATCGATGGGTGGAAATGGCATAAATGGTCTGTGAATGCCTGTTCTGCTGATAGAGCACGAGTTAGGGGTACACTGAGTGTTCAAAAGAACTGTATACCATCTGATAGTAACCCAACTCATTGGTCAAATTGTAAGGGCCTTTCTGCACGCACAAATAGAGTGAAAATGCGTAACCTTCTTGCAGCTGCAGAAGGTGCTGATCTTCTGAAAGCCACTCAATTGAAGGTGATTAAAGAGTTATTAATGTTTTCTTGTAGATTTTTATGTAGTTATTTGAGTACTTTAATTTTGAAGGTTGTTCGTAAATTTTCAGGCGAGGAAAAAACATTTACGTTTTCAAAGAAGTACAATACATGACTGGGGTATTGTTGCCTTGGAGTCAATTGAGTCTGAGGACTTCGTGATTGAATATATTGGAGAACTAGTCCGGCCTCGGGTATGAAACACAATTATTTAATATTACCACTAAAATGTCCTCATGAAAGTTCTATGTTTTAATGTTGTTATAAAGCGATTTTGTACCAAGATCTCTTGAAAAAGTATGCATGAGCAGAATGAGTTGAAAGAATATTCTATATAAAGTGTTGCTAGTAGTTTTTTCCTTTGTTACATTCCTAGTTCAGCAAGAGTGCATGAGTATTTAGTTACAGTCCTAACTCATCCTCGACTATTGAAATACAAGTACTTGGAATTACTACTAAAATGCACACTTCAAAGCTTTATCATGTTTATCTATTTTTCCGCAGTGATTTTGGATTGAAATCTCAGAACAATAATGTGTTTACATAATTATTTTAGGGAAGATTCCATATAAATTGTTGCAAGTTTTTTTGGGGGTATTACAACAATAAAAAGAATGTATTGACTCTCTGATATGGAGAGAAGCTTATATTTAGTGCAACATTTTTGTTCAAGCTTTTGTTTTATCTAGCAGTTGCTATTCTAAAAAAATAAAGACTCAGAAGTTTTGGATGGATTTGAAACTGGGAAGTTGTGCATTGTACTTGAAGAGATCCTTCCTCATTGAACATAGAAAATGCTACTAATTTTCTCAGTTTTACTTTTCTCTTGTAATTGCTGTTCTGTTGGACCAATTAATTAATATTTAATTTTTCATCTCCCAGATATCTGATATACGTGAACGTCAGTATGAAAAGATGGGAATTGGCAGCAGTTACTTGTTTAGACTTGATGATGGTTATGTGGTTGGTATTGTAAAAGTTTTGCGAATTTAGTTTTGGCAGTTTTATTCATCTTATTTCTTTAAGAATATAATGATAGTCATTGCTTTAGATAATCTGATACTCAGTCTTGCCATCTTAGTTAGATTTATTTTAATGGTTTTCACAGTGGGAAACTGAAATGCAGTTGAAATGTCGAAGTTTAGTCGGACTTAAACCATAAAGACTATGTTGAGTTTTTAAACTTCTAGATCATTTGCTGATTAGAATCATACAGGTCTAATCAAAGCTTGTGCTAGTGCAAGCTCGAAGATAGAGAAGTATATGGTTCTGACTAGAAATTGGGACATTGGGCCTAAGAGATGATTGGCACATTTAAGAGCTAGTACTGAATTTAAATAACTTGGTAAACTTAGTATTGACAAAAATTGGATTGTGGGAGATAATGAGATATAGCTAAAATAGGTACTAGTGGTCACTGGTTAGCTTAGTTTGAGGAATAGGATGATCCACATGGCATTTCTATCACCTCTTGTTCTTGAGAATAGGAGTTCAAGGTTATTGTATGTTAGATATCTTTTATTTGTGAATCTCCAAAGCTTCTTTTTCTCATCATTTTTTCTGGCCATTAATCTCCAGAGTTTTGAATGGAGCAACATCTATTGAAATCATACGATGCTTCTTGTTCTGCTTGATTGTTTGCAGGTTGATGCTACGAAAAGAGGTGGGATTGCAAGATTTATAAATCACTCTTGTGAGGTACTTGTGGTTATTATCTTGTAAATGGAATGTGGGTGTCTTTATGCAAAAATGTGGAAACAAGTAGCATTCTGCTTTTTATCATTATTTTGTTTCTCAAGCAAGTATTTGAGTGTTTGCATGTGCGCATTATGCTACTTTTTACTGTCATTTTATGTCTCACTGCGAATTTTTGGCAGCCTAATTGCTATACCAAGGTCATATCTGTTGAGGGTCAAAAGAAGATTTTCATATATGCAAAACGTCATATAGCTGCTGGTGAAGAAATTACATACAATTATAAATTTCCTTTGGAGGAGAATAAGATTCCCTGCAACTGTGGGTCCAAAAGGTAAGATTATGAGACTTCACATCTCTCTAATCTTATGGCTAGACCATTCTATTTTATGTTGTTAGGTTTCAACATCCTTTAAAATATACCAGCTAAATGTACATCTGCTCAATTTTTGATGTGCTTATCATGCAGGTGTCGTGGATCACTGAATTAGAGTGATTTGATTTGTAATTTAGGTATGCAATTATCACTTAGTGTTTCTTTGATTGTTTAAACGACTTCATTATTGATAGTTTAATGTATTTGTAAGTATTTGTTTTTTCAGGTTTACGTTGCATGTTTTGAAAGTGGCAAGGGCTTTGGCCATAGGTATGTACTCCTGTCCTGGACAATTGTGGTTAGTTATACAATAATTTAGGGTGATGATTATCTGTTGTTTACCACTTTGTTGTGTCCTTCTAAGTTTTCGTGTATCTGATTCTAATATTTATCTTTTGCTTTCATTGGTGCAAGTCTTGATCTTTCTGTTGATTGTATAATTATTATTCTCTACAAATTTGATGAAAGATAATGGTTGTCTGAATCTGTTTCCTCTTCCTTTACTGCACCACACTGATAAGGTTTGATCTCTCCTTCGCACTCTATTTACAGTAATGTCACAAAGAAAGTAGAATAGAGGCCAAGAGAATATCTGAATAATTTAAATTATTTTCCTCTCCCTAATAATGGATAAGTTAGAGATATAAATAGGTGTAGAATTACAAGGAGAACTAACTCTCTCTAACCTAGTGGGATAAATGACTGACTTAAATGACTCTCCACTAACATAGTGCGATAAATGACTGACTCTCCACTGACATAGTGGGATCAATGAAATAATTAATAATTAAATACATAATTAACTACTTGGACTTAGTCATAGAACCCTATCAATACCTCTCCCTTCAAAATCCGCCTTGTCCTCAAGGTGGAAGTCAGAAATTAACCCCACAAATTAATAAAGAAAAAGATAAATCCTCATTAGAATATGAGTAAGAATCTTGACTCAACTAATAAAGCCTGAGGAGAATTTCTAATGAGTCAGAATCTTAACTCATAACTAATAAAGCCTAAGGAGAATCTTCTAATGATAAATCAAATGTTACTTTTTGGATCCCTCATTCTTCGTCACATTTTCTGGTGCCTTTGTCATAGGAGTCCCACCATCGACGACTTCTAAGAGTGAGGGGGAGGCGGAGTTGCAGCAGTGGGTCGCCACACCTGAAGCAAATTCCCTTGTCCCTACGATGCTGTTTGATCAAGTCCCATCCATTATGCCGTCAAGGCCAGCATCACTGAAGGGAGGAGAGCCGGGGATGATGTCGACGAGCTGGAGTATAGGTTGACTGGGCATGGTCGTACCTCTGTCCAAAGCTCCTTCTGTCTATTTAGGAACATTCCTAGAAGGCAATGGTCAGGGAAATTCACCACCTGAGCGACTATCCTAGCCTATTCCTGTCAGTATTTTGTGACGCTCCCCTTTTGTCGAATGCTACAGAGGAACTCGTCTGGATTCAAGAATTCAAGAGTTCTATAGTGCTCATTCAAGGTTTTGACCAACTTCTCCCAATAAAGCAAGGTTCTCTCTTAGTTCATCTAGGAAAATAGGTCGAGTGCGTCACCTTCTAGATACATCACTACAATCATGACGTTATCATCCTCCAAAGTTTGGTATTACCGTAAGAATATTTTGGCTTTCAGAGTCCATCCCACTGGTCTTCTCCACTGAATTTGGGAAATTCAATCTTAGCATATGGTACCCGGCTCCTTTGGTAAGACTCCCCTTCTTCCTCGGTTTCATCTCCCCAATGCCGTGACTTCTTCTTCGTTGAGTTTTTCCTTGCTTGAGTTTCCAGAGGGGCTACCTTCTCTTGCAACTTATCTAGCATGTCGAGTTTAGCGGCAATGACTGCTAATGGGTCTCCTTCATAGGCATGGATACCCCTGAGGTTGCTGTTGATATCTGTGTTGGCAGCAGTAGAAGAGCATATTTCGACTATTCTGGCTCTGAGGCCAAATTGTTAAGGTCTGATCTCATTCCCACTCTCTTTACAGGAATCTCACAAAGAAAGTAGAATAGAGGCCAAGAGAATCTCTAAATAATTTATTTATTTTCCTCTCGCTAATCATGGATAATCTAGAGATATAAATAGATGTAGAATTACAATGAGAATTGACTCTCTCTAACATAATGAGATAAATGACTGACTTAACTGACTCTCTACTAACATAATGGGATAAATGGCTAACTCAACTGACTCTTCACTAACATAATAGGATCAATGAAATAATTAATAATTAAATATATAATTAACTGCTTAGACTTAGTTATAGATATCACACATTTTAAACTTCTGATTTTTTTAGAAGTTACAGCAGTAGAAGCTTTTTCAGAATGGAAGAATTATGAGAGAGGAGGATTGGATCTAAAAGGAAAATAAAAACTAAAAGGGGGAAGGATAAAAGTAAAAGAGGAAGAGATGCTTAAGAAAGTGACAACGCCCCCATCCCTATTTATATTAGTTAATGAGATTTTTTTTTTTTTTTTGAAAAAGAGATTCTCTTTAAGCAAGCAAGGACAGAATTTTACTGTCTTCACTTCCCAAACAATTATACTGAATCAATAAAATATTATCCAAATTTTTTGGTCCAAAATCCAATCTGACCAAATTTTCCAAACAACTTATTCTATTACAAAGTAGCCATACTGCAACGTAAGAATGCTAAGTTGTTTCATAATCTGTCTTAAAACAAATATGGGGGAAGGACCCTGCATGGTGTTCAAATTTGCAGCATGTTACTAGTAGTTATTCTGTTAAATACTGGTTTCCTTCCATTGTTTTAGATTTCCCAATTAAAACTCTCCAGTTAAGTGCTGCCCTTTGGGAAGGAAGGAAAAATGAGGAAATCAAATTGGGCTTACAGAAAACAGCAATTGAATCCAGAAAGTGAAGGGGAAGAAAATTCAAGGCTTCAGAATTGGTTAAAGCGCCCCCCCCCCCCCAAAAAAAAAGAAAAAACTCAGCGGGATAGGGCCAAAATCATGGGACTGGAAAGTGATGCAATGAGGAAAGATCATGCGAATTTGGAAAGCATGACAAAAAGGAACATTACTGAAGACTGACACAAAGCAGACAGAGTTTATGGAATAATTTTCTTATTGTATTACTGATCATATCATATCACATATATACAGCTACAGTGCACGAATCATGGCCTGACTTCCAGTGAGTAATAAATGAAAAATAATATCATATCATATCTACAATAATAACTATAGTATCTCAGAATCAGCAGACATATCTACTATAATAACTATTATATCCCATAGAATCAGTAAAAGAATATTATCTACAATTACCCACCCTAAAGATCCTCACAAATTATAATACGACCATTTTGAAGGGCACAAGAGATCTAGGCAACTCCTATTTTTGAGCAGTAAATTTTCAAATACTATTAGTAGCCAACCACCTGGTCAGCTTCCCAGCCCTTCTATTTCTAACCTGACCTCAAGTCCTCAACACATTTGCTCATGTGGGTTGTTGTTCAATGATGGGAATTAATATTTAGCATTGATGATTAAATTAGTTATGAACGTCGGAAATAGATTTCTTGGAATTCATTATTGGTTCATTTTTTTACTTTTGATGAAATACTTTGATTTTGAATGTTTGGTGGCTACATTTGATCAGAAAGAATGTCTTCTGCTTTGATTGAAAAATATTTAATGTCTTTTGTTATTGCAATAATGAAATTTTCTTCTCTACAGGATGACATTATACATCCAGAGGGAGTGGGTGTAGTACTCTCCGAGATTCAGGTGTTCTTTTTCAACATCCGTTTCCCCAAGTATTGCATTGGATGAGCTGTGAGAGTTCTTGTACTTTGCAATCATACCTTGTATGTTTTCATTTCCGGGAGATTCATATTCTTCTTGTTGTCTGGGATGCATGCGGTTTGTCCTTTATTTGTGAATGCTTTGTTTATTTTCTATCTTACTTTGACATTTACCAGATCTCGTTTCCTCAAGAAATTATTATGTGAAATTCGCACAGACAACCAAAGATGGATGGAGGAGGAGAATGTTTTCATGGGTTTAAAATTCTTATAAGGAGAAAGTATGGTTAGTGAGTAGCCTTAGACACTCGGGGGAAGATAAATTGCTAATCCATCAGCTTGTTACCTAGATATGTATCTGAACACTCCTATTCAAGGTGAAGATGTACATGCTTCAGCTAGTACAGATAAAATCCCAAATTAAAAATGAAAGTACATTCAGATTGAGACACTTGGGATACCTGGCTAGACTGGGACCCATGGAATATTACAGAGTCACCTAAGAATTTTATGGCAACTAGTACTTTGACTACAAACTCGATAGATATACAGGATGTACAACAGCTCCCCAGATTCTTTGACCAGTCTCCCATGAGCAGCCTTCTTGATATATTCTCTTGGCTGATCTCCTTCTCATTTTATTTAACAATTCCCCCTCTATTCTTTGTCTTCTGAATTGTCTAACAACCATAATACACTTTCAGTTGAACGTCAATCCAAGAACTTGTAACAACTTTACAAGTTTTTCAGCTGGCAATTTGCTGATTTGTGCTCTAGTTTCAGATTTTAGTGTATAAATGGAGAAGCCAATGCTTCCCAACGGTTTTAATTGTTTCTGTTGCTGGAAAAAGAGTGGACGGGAAAGGATGGAACTATGCCTTGATGTTTGATCTTGAAAGTTGCTCATAAAAGTGGTTTGATGGAGTTCCGATTATGAAGTTTAACTCAAAATTTTGAATTAGTCTGATTTTATTTTATTAATATTTATTTTAAGGGTTTTAGTAGTCATTTTAGAGGTTAGTTTAAGTGCAGCATAAGTTTAGGAAGAGTGGAGTCTATTAAGATTATTGACTGAGTCAAGTATTTTATTTTACATAATTTTATTAAATAGGTTTAAGTTATTTATGGGTTAGTAGACCTAAATTTTAGGTAGTCTCTACCTATAAATAGAGTTTTTTTATATGTAAAAAGGATCTGGAAATTAATTCAAGATTTGTTTTATTATGTGAAATTCTCTTTAGGCGTTGTTAGATGTGAGTTCAAGATTTTTACTCATCTTCTATTAAAGAGTTATCTTCCTCTATTATTTTGTGAAATTAGATTCTGATTTCATAAGTAATAGGGATTTTATCTTCATTTTTATTAACAAATTTCCCTCTTCCCTCTGATTTTTCTTTATTGGTATGGATCTTTCTCTATAGTTATGGTAATGGAGCCTCTCTACTGTTTTAAGGTTGGGTTGCAGAGTACAGAACAGAGGCAAGATATCCTCTTCGAAAATATGAAATGAGGAGAGAATGAACATCTGGAACAATGAAGCTTTCCCATCTCCTTGCATGCCTAAAACGACATTCATATGAACAAGCCATGTGAAAAACACCCGAGAGAATCTAAAAGCACGCCTATCCCACATTGATAGCCAAGAGCCCAATTTCATTCTATGTATGAGCATTTATCCTTAATCAAATACGTCGTAAAAAACCATCATAACTGTAGCCAATAAAAGGCAAAGGCCTTTTTATTTCTACGAAGTCACAGTATCTTCTCTAGATAAACTGCTCCGTTGTCATATGGCACAGCCACTGCTTTCCTTAGATTCCAAATAATTTGTTCCACGCGAATGTAGTTACTAGGTAATGCATAAACAAATTTGCTGCAAATGCAAAATCCGACTATGCTTGACTATTATAGGCTTTTGAATTTGCAATATGTCAGTAGTATTAAACTATTATGCCATTGATTTAAACCATATGAAAGACTTCTGAGTTGCAGGATAGGAGGTGGATCTTTTAGGATTACATGTTGTGAAATGTAAGTAGAGCTTGACTGTTGTTTGAGAGAAGCAAGAGGGACGTTAAGTCATGGAATTGGATGTTTCTATGAGAATGGAATTTCCAGAAGATCTGTGAACCTTGGTTGAGTTGGAAATTTTGAATTGTGGCATAATTTAATGGCTTATTATAGAGGTGAGGAAAAAGGCTCCTTAAATCCTTAAAGAAAAGTTCCCTTTCTCAAATATCCTTCCTAAAATGGGCACGAAGTCCATTCCCAATCTGTGTAAACCCAGTGCTCAAGTTATAACTGGAAACCATTCTAAAAGGGGATTGCATGAGTTGAATCACTTGTGGTGTTGGTATCTCCTATTCCTTTGTAAAATCATACTTATTTTGGATGATCTATTGCTGTTAGGATGAACTTGGCTAAGGAAAGTGCCATAGTCATGTACCACCAAAAATGTTTTAGGACACCAAATTCTATACTCAATTCCTCTCACTTATTAGGATTACAACTCTTCCATACAATCCACAAAGCAAAGTTGATAGTAGCTGTAGATAATATTCTTCTACTGATTCTATGGAATACTATAGTTATTATAGTAGATATGTCTCTTGATTACATGGGATACTGTAGTTATTATTGTAGATATGATAAATTATTTTTCATTTATTACTCACTGTAAAATCAGGCCATTACTCACTGGAAGTCAGGCCATGATTTGTGTACTGTAGCTGTATATATGTGAGACCATATGATCATTAATACAATCAGAAAATTATTCTATAAACTCTGTCTGCTTCGTGTCAGTCTTCAGTAGCTTAGGTTGATAAACAGAAACGCTGGGTTTATAGAAACCAGTTCATAATTCATCATCCGGCTAGTTGTTGATCTTTTTAATAAGAGAATTTAATTTAATTATATATATTATTAGATTTGGTTATTAATAGAGTAAAATGTCACGGTGTAATCCATGTAACTGACGCCATAGGATAAGGCTTTTTGTTATTGTAGTGTTAGTATATAAAATTTTGTAATACATATTTCTCTTTAATACTGCTTGAATGGCAGTCTAGTTCAAGAAAAATATAAAGGGAATGGTAGTATTCCCTGTTTGTTGGATTAGGTTGTTGGCCATTGGAGAGAGAGCCCAGAGTTCTTTTCTGAAACCATTTTATTTTGACCGATTTTATGTAGTTTTTTTCAATTGAGTTGGTTTTTATTTTGCTGGACTTATGGTCTAAATGGACCAGTATCATGGTCAGTTAATAATGATGGCTGAAATTGAATAAAGACAAATTACCATTAAATGCATGTTTTGGGCTTATTTATGTATTTTTTTTAATATTGTCATCATTGTGTCAACTGAGTTAAAAATATAAAAAAATTCCATTGTATAATTGGAATAAAGGAATAATATATATATGTGGAAAAAATCTATATATTTCATGTTTGATTTTTGGTTAAGAGGTAATAACATAGTTGTTCATATTTTTTTTAAAAAAATTCAATAACAAAGTTTGAATAGTTTTTTCTAGGAATTGAATGAAGACAAATCATTAACTGGGTGTTTTCTGGGTGTTGATTTCATTCTTTGTTTTGTTTCAGGGATGTTTTTGCTCAGCATCACTGAAGAAGCGCTGAATGACGTGATACTGTTAGATTGATAATCATTTTGGGTTGCCCTATTCCTTGGAAGAAGAAATAACTAACCTATGCGATTCTTGTAGAGTTTTTTGGCAGATGAGTTTCTCCCCTTTTGAAGCTGTAAATAATTGTTTCTTTTTAATACATGATAGATGAGGATAGATTTCTGTTGGTTTAAACAAACAAATGATTTATTAATAAAAGAAATATTTTTTTTATTTTGGAAATTCCCAGTGCATGCTACTGAAATTTACTACACATGCCCCCCACTCGTTACTCCCTTATTTACTTGAATATGTTATTTTTGTTTGTGCAAAATTACAATCTCTAGCCCCAAATATGAAGTAACATTAAAAGGAAGGGGGGGGGGGGGGGAACAAATTGGGAAAAGACGGTTGACATTACCATTAGTAGTGTCATTATTAATTATTAATTGAAAGAAGTCTCCATTTCTCTTCCAGGAGTCTTGCAAATAGTTGACGTATATTTATTTTGCTTCCCTGTTTTTAATTCCTGTGGTTGCAGGAGTAGCTCCAATAGGAAAACAATATTAGTACTTTGCTGCTTCGCATTGTGCTTACTGGTACGTTTCTCTTTTCCGGCCCTTATGGTTTTTGCTATTACTTTGATATTGATGATGATCTTGTGTTTCTAAGAATATGCACAAATATTTATTAAACACATAATACTTTTTATTTAATAATTAGTTCAACTATTAAAGTCATTTATAATTAAAGGACTTGCGAATTGTCATTTACTACCCACCAAAGTACACATACCATAGGTCCTAGGATGCACGAATTGATAAAAAAAGGGGTTTTTTTTTAAAAAAAAATTTGGTAGGGTCTTTGGTTTGTACCTTTTCGGATAGAGCTGTGGGCCCCACTTAATTTCTTATATTCCTTCTTCATTTGATTTTTTCCCTTGGTATTTAGCTGGACCATGAACTTGCCACTTCGGCTTTTAAAAAAATGGCATATCCATCTAATAAATATTTGACATTTGATATTTTGTCTATCATTAGTTTCCCGTTACCTTTTTTTTGGCCAATAATCACCTTTTACCTCAGTCATTCTTATAAATAATAAAAATTGAAGTGCAGTTTTTGGGCTCATATTATATAATTTTTAATTTGCTTTTTCTTATTTTGATCCGAGTCAATGTTGCCCTTCAATACTTAAAGAATAATGCAGTTGATTAGCACGCATGGACTCTATGTTTGACATGGAATTTGGTGAAAGTGCGCTTCAATTGTGACCGTCCCTAACCAATTTATGTGGTGCCCGGAAATATATTAAAATGCAAGAAAAGAAAACAATATATTGAACAATCTTATGTGGTACATATCTTGCAAGAGGGAGGAAGCAGTCAATATCTATCATTTGTATTAAAGCCCAATTGAGTTGGTTGGTTAGACCAATAAATTGATGGATCGGTTTCTTAGTCGATCTAGTCAAAGGGTTTTGGACAGGATCAACTAGTTTGGATTTTATGTTTTTCTCTCCTATTAAGCCTTAAAATCATTTTAAATAAAAAGAAAAAATAAAATATGGTAGTCCGTTAAATTTATATTTTAATATTCTTTTGTTAGATCATGTATGATTTATATTTGAATGTTTTATTTATTTGTAGATTATGTATTTTTTAAATAATAGTCTTTTACAAGTTCTATGTGTGTGTGAATATATTTATATATTTATTAAATTATAATATTTTAATTATGATTGGGTTGACTTAGTTTAATTACGGTCGACCATTGACCTTTGAACTGCTATCTTTAATTATTTATTAATCGGTTTGATTTTTAGTATCTTGAAGTTGATTTTATAAATAGGCAAATTAGGAGTAGTTATATTATACAAAATTATATTCTCTACAACTATTTTCAATAAAGAGGAGTTGACTTCAATCAAACGTGATCAGTGACATTTTTATTATTCTAAACGTGTTATTGTATTTCCATTAGTATGGGAAACTATGCATTTACATGAAAATATAAGAAAAAAGTTGTACTACATAGAACTCATAAATATTGTAATTTATTAGAATTTTCATACTCTCTCTATCTCTATACACAACAACTACTTTCTTCACCTTGTCTATGTAAGACTAGATTGTCTGAAATTCAAAGGAGGAAGTTGGAAACCAGTCTACCAGGAAAATCCCTTGGAAAAAGCTCTTCGCTCATGTGCGCTGGGGCATATGGAAAGATAGATGTAGCAGAATTTATTTTGGGGGCCTAAAGATAGTCTTTCCAATAATTCAGAGATTACCTAAGATATCAAGCTCCAGTCTCTTTAAAACATCCTCGACCCATCCTACGATGATTCTCTACATAGAAGGATCCCTCCCCAGGAAGGGTAGTTGAGATTGGACGTTCATGGATCTGTATTTAAGAACGGTGAAACTTTTTGGGGGGGCATGTTCCGGGACACTAAAGGAACTTAAAAACTCGGTTCCATTAAAAAGACTAGGTTACACTCCCTAGGTTGGAATCACTACCTAAATACTTTTTTTTTTGTACAAGTGTATTAACTTGAGAGAGGGTTATATGCAGATCGTAAGACACTTGGGGCTCTTAATATCATATATTAACGAAATTGACAATGAGACTAATTAATTAGAGGAAAATAAAGTTTATAAAACTAGTAAATAATTAGTGACTATAGTTTTTTTTTTAATATTTATTGGTGGTTGTTAGTTTAAATAATTGTGTATCTTTCTTTGAATTAAATTTCATTTTACTCGTTTAATTTCAACTTGGTTTGTTCAACTTAAATGAAAGTGTAAAGTTGATGGTCAACCAAGTTATTAGTACAAGTCCTGCAAAGAACGATATTTTATTGATTTCTTTATTATCATACTGTGTCTTTAACTCTTAAATTATCTAGAGGTGTATTTGTTTTCAGCTATCAAGTTTAATTTTTTAAACATGTAGGTATGGTTATTTGGGTTAATATTGTGTGGTATTATTGATTATGACTTTTTGATTGGAGCTCAATGTTAATACAGTGAGGAACCCAATAAACAAAACCCAACAGAAGAAGAAGCTATGGCATGGAAGAAGATCACTGGCAAATGGCTAATAACTTGGTAAAATGTCTTTATTAACACTCTTGTGAATTCATTACTTTTACTGGAGAATATATATATCTTCTCATTTGATCTTACAAGATCAATAATGATTAAAAAAACGTGTAATGAAAACTATACTGAACAAATGCATAGCAATATCACCTTAATTACACAATATTTAATTATCTTGGGTTGGTCCTTATTCAAAAGGTAAATACATCATTTCAACACAACACATTAAGTATTAAGAAGATACACCAATTCTAAATATAAGAGTTAGAGAATTTACTTTCATTAATTTATTTTGTATCACAATTATAATTTTTTTCCCTTAAGGAGAAGGAAATTAACATATAATTATTACAAATAATAAATTTAACTAATTTTTTTAATTTATCTAAATTAATTAAGTTTATCTTATAGTACTGACTGGAGGTAGTATTATTATCCGTTGAGATCTCCAACTTATATGATGCTATGAAATATGTGATCTTGGCATGGTAAACTCCTTCCATACTTGGTCCTTGGTTGGGCGAGAGCGTGGATTTTCATTCATGCAAGTAAAAGCTATTATTGCAATCAACGACACCTTCTCAGCCACTAAGCCTCGAGGATAAGGTAGCCTTTGGTCTATAAGAGTTCCTTCAAATCCAAATCATGAGAAACTATTGTTGGTTCTTCAGGTGAAGACGTTGATGAGAAATAGGAAATTATGAGATCTCTTTGATGCTTTCCCTTAACTGTTTCCAAAGCCAAGACTCCAAAGCTATAAACGTCACATTTCTCCGTCACTTCCATCGTATAAGCAAGTTCTATAATAAAGTCAAAATGATCATCATGGGAAAAAACAATACTAGTGATAACATTCTAATTGCTAAATGAAGGAAACAAGATAAATAAGCGCCTTGTAAGTCATAAATAAGGAAAAATCACTCAATATAAAAGATCCTTAACCTGGAGCAACATAGCCGAAGGTGCCAGCTAATGAGGTCCAATTGCTAGAATTTGAATACAAAAGCTTAGCTGTCCCGAAGTTAGAGATGTGAGCTTCATAATCTGAGTCTAAAATAACATTTTTGCTTGATATGTCACGATGAACTATCGGAGGTGAGCATCCATGATGAGGATAGCGTGAAGCATTAGCCACACCTTCAACAACTTTGATTCTTTTGCTCCAATCTAATGCAACTGCTTGTGTCTCATCGCTAACGCTATGTATCTCATTCAAGCTGCCCCCTTCCAAGAATTCATAAACCAAAAAGGAGAACTTCGAATGCCAACAGAATCCATATGGCTTGATGATATTACGATGCCTAGTGTCTGTTAAGGCCTGAATCTCACTCGTAAAAGCTTTTTGATGACAGCTTTCCCTGTCTTGTAGTGAATGAAGCTTTTTCACAGCTGCAACTTGACTTGTGGATAATTCAGATTTGTAGATGCTTCCAGATCCTCCCACCCCAATTAGGTATTTGTCATCGGACTCTTCAGTGGCTTCAATAATTTCATCTTATACTGATTTCCCATCATAACTCCATATAGCAAACAAATTTTGAGCTTGTGCTTCTCTTCCTTGACTTTTTTCTTCCCTTGCATTGTGATGGCAAACGATATATGTAATTCCCGCCAAAACTATTGCTAGCAACACAGATCCCAAACCAAGAGATAGAACATAGATCATCACCACTTTGTTTCTCTTATGATGCCTTCGACCGTAACTTCTTGTTGGGCAAATTGGCAAGGCAGATACATTTCCACATAAGCTTTTGTTTCCTAACAATTTCTCCAACGTAGCGTTACGAAAGTCTGGAATATTTGGAACTGGACCTTCGAATTGATTGTATGACATGTCCAAATCACACTCAAGCTTTTCATATCATCAAAAAAAATGAAGGAATCGTACCAGAGAAATTATTATGCGACAGGTTCAAGTTTTCCAATTGTTGTAGCCTCCAAGCATTGTTGGGATTCCACCGGAAAAGGAATTTGCACTAATATCAAGAAATTGAAGATGTTGCAATTGGCCCAAGCTCGATGGAAGGCTGAAGAACTTGTTTCCGCTTGAGCTCAAATTCCATAACTTGATCAACCCACCAAATTGTTCTGGAATTGAGCCCACTTAAATGGTTGCTATCTATACTCAACTTTTCAAGGTTCTTCAACAATCCCAGATCGGCAGGAATGTCTTGAAAGTTGATTGTTGCTCAGCCCAAGTTCAGTCAATAATGACAAGTGACTCAATTCATTTGGAATATTTCCTGTCAAGCGATTTGATGAAAGATCAAATCGTTGAAACTTTGTTGCCTCGCTTAGTTCTGGTGGTATGCCCTCCGATAAGTCATTATTAGAGATCTTGAGGCTTGTAAGGTTACGGCATTAGGTGATAAGTGTCCATAAAGTGCATTGTTACTTAAATCAATGGAGTCCAAGTTTGGATATGCACCAAAAGCTTCAGTGACATTTCCTGTAAGTTGATTGTTTTCAAGCCTAACTCTGATAAGGCTAGAGCACTTCTTCAAACTTGTTGGAATTGGACCGGTGAATTGATTGTTATATGCAATTATGTAAGCAAATAATCCTCCAAGGCAAATGTCTTGAGGCAAACGACCTCTGAAATTATTGACTGAAAGAGCCAAGTACACCAATTTCGTAACATTATTAATTTCTGATGGAAGATTGCCCCTGAGTTTATTTTCACCACAAACTTAGTGTGGGTAGCTTCGTCAAATTTCCAATACTAGAAGGAATAGATCCAGAAAGGTTGTTCAGAAAAAGTTGGAGGTTGCTTAGATGGACCAAGTAGGCTGGGATTGAGCCCGATATGTTGTTGCCGAACAACTGCACTACTTCCAGGGAATGGAGTTCCCCTATTTCCCCTAGATCGACCCTGATATGATTGGAATAAAGATAAAGATATTTTAAACTGGACATGTTTCCTATAGTACTAGGGATGCTACCAGAGAGATTGTTCGTTGACCTGTCAAGTTCAAGAAGTCTCTTCAACATACCAATTTCATGGGGGATAGAACCAAACTGTAGCAATGCATTTGCTCTGTGTTTGGTGAAGTCATGAAAGAGCAAACTGGAGAAGGGGAAAACGTTAAATAGCCGACAAACAGTGCCCACCAAAGTGCTAGCTTCTCAGAAAATTGAGGTTTTCTGGCGAGGAATCCCATGGCTACTATGAAGGAAATTTTATACAAAATGAGAATGGTGAAGGGAGAATGAATGTTAGATATATATACATATATATAAGCAGATGAATTACCAGTCATTTATTCCCTGAGTATCGCAAGTGGGTAGTATGCAAACTAGCTAAATTGAAGACTTTCTTTCCAAAGTTGCGAAGGTAGTAAAATTTGTTATTTTCCCCCTCCATTTTTTTTCCTGAAAAAATTGTAACACATTATTTTAACTTTCTCTATTTAGTTTTTAATTCATACTTTATATATACTCTGAAATTATATCCAATTTTGGTGTTAACTTTAAAAATTTGCATGTTTTTATGCGTGACTGTTCATGGAAAATTATGAAGATCTTGCATAGTTTATTGTCATTTTAAATAATACTTCCTAAGATCTTGGAAAACTGTTCATGTCGATTATTAAAAGGCAGTATAGTGGATTATATACGTCAAACAAATGATGTCAAAATGACTTCATATGTCGGTTAACTTGTTTAACTGACATAGAAAGTAGAAGGTAAATTTTCTACGTCCGTTACTTATTATATGTTGTTATATTAGTAACTAATATATTATTAAAAAAATATTTATCATGATATTATTTTATTGTAGTTATAAGAAAAATGGTCATAAAAATATATAATATTTTTATAAATAAATTTTATTTTAAAATAATTTTTATCAAAATTGTCATTAAAAATAATATATTATGAATTAAAAATTTAGGAGGAGTAAAAATAGGACTTTTTAACGGCGTCCTGAATGTGTCGTGCGTGCTTAGAATATTCAAGACCCTTGTTTCTATTTTCAACATAGTGGATCCCAACTGTCTTTTTCGCTTCACAATTAAGTCTTATCATTTGTTCACAGTACGCGTACACCAACAAGTCTTATCATTTGTTCACATTACGAGTACACACACACACAAAAAGAAAGAAAGAAATGCCCCCATTAAATGAAATAAAATAAAAATTCCTATTAAATGCCCCATCAATGCCGCATTAAAAGTTATCTGACCATCCTGTAATACAATCCTCTATATTCTATACACACTTTTGTAACTTCATTACTCTCTCAATTTTTAGAGGATTTTTAACAACAATTTTATATCAAAAGTGATTTGAGTGAATTTTTAACTGCCGCTGTACATAAAATTATTGTTAAAAATCTCTTAAAAATTTTAAAATCGTGTTCTAATTCTAGTTTTATTTTTATTTTTTATAACAATTTAAAGTCCTCATTTCTCTATCCTATTATAATATATTTATACGAAAGTCATTTTTTATTTATTTTTTCTTATTTTCAATGTATTTTTTTGTTATTGTCTATTGTCTCTATCGGCCTTTTTTGTCGTAACAATTATAATTCACCGTTTAACTTTATTATTTACTCATTTTTTTTATTTTTTTGGTTATTTGTTATTTATAAACTATAATACATCATATACATATAAGCTATCATTCTTATATTAAAAACTTATAAGTTTTCTTTTTTGTTCGCCATCTTTCTAGGTCTTTAACTTTTTTTTCAGATTTACAACTTATTTTCTAAATTTGGTCTAATACTTGTAGTGAAGTTGACCGTAATAACTAACAGTGGATAATAACAAATAGATCTTATTGGAAGGAGTTCAAAGAGTTTTAATGGAAAAAGTTTTTGAGTCTTCAGTTTCTTCATTAGATCTTTGATTTCTTCTCTCTATATCTGGTATGATGCTTTTAATGAGTATAACTGAGATGGTTGATAGCTAGTGTAGGCTGAGGAAGGCTTAACAAAATAAAATAAAAATCTAACTTTCTACAGCAAATTTAGCCGAAACCATTGTGAAAAAAGAGCAACCTTATTTCACAGCAGTTTTTGCATAAAATTAAAGTGAAAAATTATCTTTAAAGGCGGTTACAAAACTATATATTTATAAAAGCTGTAGAATTTAAGTTGTTCTTAAAACTGTTGTGAAATATTATTTTTAATTACCATTAAAAATATTTTTTTAATAGTGTCATCTATATATGATTTAACTCTATGTTTTTAAAACCTTTTAATATTTTTATGCCGGTTAATTTCTTACTTTTTTTTTGTCAAAGTTAATTTCTTACTTAATTGATAGTCATACAATATAAATAAAAATTATTTATGATAAATAAATATTTAAAAAATATATTAACAATATACTCCCTCTAGTCTAAACTCTAAAATATAGGAATTAATAAAAAAATTATTTTAATTTTAAATATAAAATTTTATTTTTTTAATTTATCAAGAACTTCACTTGATGTCCATTTGCAACTTAATGTCCATATTTGCACTTGAACCCACATACTCAAGTTTTAGGAAAAGGGTAGGAGTTGGGCTTGACCCATTATCATTGAGGTACTGATGAACTCTAAAACTATATATCTGATAATAAGATCAAATAAACAATATAAAAAGAGAAATCAACTAGAGTTAGGTCTAATAGAGGGACTAGTTCTTAATGTGATGAATCAGTATTCAAATCCCTACTAGAAGATATGCATATATTTTATATCTGACAATATCTCAAATATGATTATCTCCAGTTGAAAAATACCTATGCTTAATAAAAAAACAAAGAAAAAGAAACTACCTGGACCTAATTTAAAATTCAAGTAAATTATAAGGACTTGAGGATTGATTTTTCCATATATATGATTGTAGTAGTAATTTTTCATAAATTTATCATTTTAAAGAGATTGAAGGAAAATAATTAAAGATTTAGCACTAGTTTTTTAAAGTTTAGAATGCAAAAAGAAAATAAAAGAGAAAAGAAACTAGTGATTTTTGTGAAAAAAATTTTGGGCATACAGAAATTTTGGGCACTTTTTTTGGTATAAGAAATTTGGGGTATTTTTTGGGTTACCTACCATATTTATTGGAATTTTTACCCTGACTACATCTGGATGCGACTCGCATCGTGCATGGTGGGTGAGTCCCCTAACAAGAATTTTCTGTATACGCCAAGATTTAAATTTAAGATCTCGCTTAAACGATATCGATCCACTTATCCTAATACAAAGTTGCAAAATCTGAAGTATAAGGCCCATTCATTACTTTTTTGGGCCCTTTAATGCAAACCCTAAAGCCGTAAAATCTTCGTCTTCCTATTTTTCTATTTTTTTTATCTACTTGATTTATTGAAATTTTACTCTAACTATATTTATATCTAATCTACATCATGTACTTAATTATGATAAATAAATTTGTTAACTAAATTTTTTTATATATATTAAAATTTAAATTTGAGACTTTACTTAAACAGAAATTTCCCCTTGAATGCACCAAAAATATGCTAAGTCTGAAGCACAGGCCCATTCATTACTTTTTTGGGCCCTTTAATGCAAACCCTAAAGCAAAGCCGTAAAATCTTCGTCTTCCTATTTCCCCTGCAAAATTTGCTAATCCGATTGGCGCGGCGTTAGGGCGAGGCGGCGGCGTATCTGGTTCTCTCCTCCTCCATCAAGGTAAGCTATCTCATCGACACGAAAATGGTGAAGGAACGCCAAGGAGAACGCGTCAGGTATGCTTCGAGGCATTTCAATTCTTCGTATTTCTTCTCTTGTGTTCTTTCATCCCTTACTCTCGCTTCAAACTCTCAGCATTTTCTTTCGATTTGAACACTTTTAGTTCTAAGACCCCTCAATTTTTGGCAAGATATTAAGCCTGGGGATGTGACTTAATAGTCTTCGCCTTTCCCCATGCAAGGTTATTAATTGTGTTCTTCATTTGCTTGAATTTCATAGATATTGCTATCTTGTTAGAGTCTTTATGAGCGGTTATTCTATTTTTGCTCGTGTAAGATAGTAGTCCTTTACGAAAAACAATAATTGTTCAGTTCGGCTGATAGTTAACCTGTAAATGTGTAATGATCATGTAGAACCTATCATCGAAGTTTTAATTAGAACTTTAGAGTAATGTTTTGCTAAAAGCAAATAAAATTGAAACATGCGCCTGATTTCTTTTCTACCATTAACCATCCAAGTATATCTGAAAAATTACTAGTTTTCAAAAGAACGCATATTTTGACTTGGACGAATGACAGCCATCGTTTATCAATATAAATTTCATAATGTAATTAAACTTGGTTGCTTCGGAAGATTTTTATTATCTGAATTAATGAGTAATAACCTTTTTAAGCTATAGCAAAGATGGTTTGATGCTGGCAATTTCCGTTTTTGGCAACGTTTTAAGTCATTCATATGACATAGGACAAAGTATGTATCATGATTTTGTATTGAAGGTACATGAAGTATATATACATTGGTATTAGCTGCCCTAAAACGCCAATGGTCCCTAGTTTTTCATATTTTCACATTTTATTCCAGTAATTTAATTTTCTGGAGTTCCTGTACAAGATAAGCTAACTTGACATTTCTAATTTTTCTTTTTCTGTATTTGTAGACTCTATGTGAGAGGCACAGTCCTTGGATACAAGAGGTAATAGCTTCTTACATGCCCCTGGTAATTTAATTTTACATTTGTGATACTTCATTGTTGCCATTTTGTGGTTTCTTGTTGAGAAATGAAAGGCAATTTGTAGTTTTGTGGAGGGGAGATAATAAGATGGGAGAGTCTTTTAGTCCCAGTTCAGATGATAGGATCTATCAGGTTACATGTATTGTGCTAAAAATGTGATGTTGTTCAGGTCGAAGTCAAACCAGTATCCTAACACATCTCTGATCCAAATTGAGGGAGTGAACACCAAAGAAGAGGTATCATGGTATGCTGGCAAGAGAATGGCATATATCTATAAGGCCAAGGTTAAGAAGAATGGGACTCATTATCGCTGCATCTGGGGTAAAGTGACCAGGCCACATGGTAACAGTGGTGTTGTAAGAGCCAAATTCAAGTCAAACTTGCCACCCAAATCGATGGTAATAATTTGGGGCCATTTGTTTTGTTATATGGGTAGTTTATTAACAGTAATGTTGACGTTAAGTTTTGGTGGATTTCTTTGCAGGGAGCTAGGGTAAGAGTATTCATGTACCCAAGCAATATATGAGGTGTTATGAAATTGGTAGGTTTCTGTCTTTATCTTAACTCTATTCACTTAAATGTGAATTTTGCTTTCCAAATGCAATTGTTCTGGATTGAGATTTTTTTTTTGAGGCGATATTGTATTGCGACTACATTGGATTCTTTTCTTGCTGAATACTCTTAAGGTATTCATGTACTCCCTATGCTCTGTGTTATATAAGCCACCTCTATCTACGTCATGATAAATAAGGAGAGGTGGTTAAGTCATTAATTTTGTTTGAAAATGAAGTAAATTTCCAAATTCATCTTATTTAAAGCCATAAATTGCATCTAGAGAAACATGAAAGGAATATTGTATCAAACTTTAAATAGGGTTGATGTTGTAAAAGTGTAATTAATACCTCACTTAGTGACTTATGTTGAACAACAAATTCCTTCTAGTTAGTGCCCTATAATAGGAACAGGAAATGGAGGGACTATTTTGCAGTGAATTCTATATGAGGGTTAAGAATGACGTCCGTTATGATATACTCCCTCCAGTCCTAAATAATAAGAGCTAGATAGGGAGTTTATTTTGGTCTTAAATATAAGACCTCAACCAACTTTGTCTTATAAAATTATAATTTCTCCTTAGAGTATTTCTATTGATTGCATATGTTAATAAGGGAATTTTATTAAGGATAGTTCAAATACACATGATTAAAAATGGTCTTTTAAGAAAACCAATAATTATTATAAATAATTAACTCAATTAAGTTTTTTAATCAATTCAAATTAATTAAGTATATCTTATATTAAGGATCGAAAGTAACATTTTTATGTCCTTCATAGTTTGATATTGTGTATAGTGAATTGTTTGTATATTTTAAAAGCTGGCGACTCTTCTATGATGACCTTAAGATTTAATCTATTGTGTAATATATGCATGCCTCGAAATTGGGTTACTTATTTTCCTTTGAAATTATCGTGTCTGCAGGAGAAATTTTCAAGGTCTAGTAGGGCACGTGGACTTATTCTTTTTTCGTTTGGGGCATAATTCTAGTTATCGTTTGTACTTGAGATCAGAATTAATTTTGCTGAGATGATGGTAATAGGATTGAATAGTTTTCTCCATTTTGTTTGCTATGGTACTCTATAATATAGATATTGATTTATATTTTATCAGCTCATGAAGTACTTAAGATGTGTTGCGGTGCGAATGCTGAATTTAATCACATTACATGTTTGGGAGCAGATGAAGATGCTTTTGGCATTTCCATTAAGCTTTGATGGATAATGATTTTGCGTTGTAATAATGAATGCTTAAATGGTAGGTACTGAACCTGACTCTTCGTTTCCTTTCCCTTCATTTTCTCTTAGATTTTGTTTGGATGTAGAGAAAAATTAGAGAAGAATATGGGAGAGGGAATATTTCCAAAAATAGTAAAAAAATATTACTATTTGTAGGAGTTTTTCCTTCTGGCATTATTTCTTTCATAATTTTCTTTTCATTCAAATATAGGATTAATTTCCCATATTAACCAAGTTTCCTATCTCAACTTTTAGATAAAAATTAGGATGATTCAGATTTAATATTTTATAAAATATTTTTAGCCATTGAATTCTAAATTATCTTAATGAAAGGTAGTAGTTTTGATTAATTAATTATTTATTTTATAATTTAATATTTTAATAATTTTTCATTTCAATATTAAATTAAATTTAAACTGTTTAAATTTTGATCTAATAGTTGGAATCAGAAATTAGTGAAAATGGAGGGGGTGGAAGTTGAGACTCTTGCCACTGGCCAGTCGTTAATTGTTAAAACCCAATTTATTTAAAATTTGTAGTTTACTAATAAAAATCTAAATGATGCAAAATATCTCATTTAATTGTCTTTTGTATTTAACTACATAAAAAAAAAAAAAATGCACTGCCCCTTTCAAACTCTATATACCAGCTGTAATCCATCTAACACACCTTTCTAGACATGTATCCATCATCACCCAGATCGAAGCTTAATTAAGTTGGACTTAGAAATTTTTTCTAATTTTTGTATTTTTATTATTGTAAGGTTCAAAAAATTTATTATTGCATAAACCTTTTCAGTTTAATGGAATTATTCAGCAGATAAAAAGAAGTGAACCTTGATCATCTAGCATTATAATTATCGGTTGGATGGCAGTTTTATTACTTTTTCTTTTTTAAGTGGTAACTCAGACATGTGTTGTTCAGTTGTTCTATGCTTTTTGATAATAAGACGTGTTGTTCTTTGTTATCTCTTTTGCAATTTTTAATTTTTTTTTCTTTATTTCCCACAGTTGTGGCCCTTATTGCTAACTTTGATTTATATACTGAATATATTTTCTATTTACTTCTTTTTATAATACTTTGATTAATGTAATATAAGAATTATTTAACTAATTTAAATAAATTAAAAAAACTAAATACATTAATAAATTATACTAAATGTGATCTAATATTTTTAAAATACCCTATGTAGTAATAGATTATATATAGTTTATAAGTTAAATAAATTAAAAAATAATAAATATAAGAAATAAAATATACTTATTTAATTCTTAATATAACAGTTAAATAATTAATTTAAATAGATTAATAAAAGTGATTATAATAGTTATTTATAATAAATATAATTTATTTTTTTAAAATATTATCTTTCAACATGATTATCTTTATATAGAAATTCTTTAATGTGTACAATCAATATATAGATATATTTTGACAAAAATTATAAATTCATAGAATAAAATAGATTGAAGTATTAGATTTTAGACTAAATCTGACTCTCAATTAACTATTATATTAATCATAGGATATGATGAAATATATTGAAATCTTACATAGAAGAGACACATACATATATACATATATAAATATATAAGACTCTCAAGATAACTATTATATATAGCTTCAAAATTAAAAACCTTGAAAGAAAACTTGGCAATCAATTGAGAGAGCTTTGGGATCAGACTTGCTTCAATATATATATATATATATATATATATATATATATATATATATAAGCTTGCCTGCAGAAATGAGTTAGAAATATTAGATATGGGTTTTGAGTTAGAAATATTTCGAGAAATGAATTTTGTATATAATACAAAATTTAAACACTGACGATTATCTCACCTCTCTGTTTGAGTTTGACTTGTTCGATAAAACGGGGGGCACATTTCTCCCAGGGAGAGAAAGCCTTCTGAGTTTTTTTTTATATAATCTCCAACTAACTCTTATATTTAGATAAAAAAATATTAAATTTGAGAGGGATACGAAAAATCACAACTTTCCAAAATATGGGGAATTAGATTAATATTGTTGTATCTTCTTTTCCGTTGCTTGTTGATGATATATATCTCAATTTACCATGTCTCTGAAGATTGCATCAGAGAAGTGGTCATGAACACCATTAGAGAGGATGGGGGAGACAGAAAATTCTATAACATTGATATGAATGGTGGACGTGTTGCTGCAATTTCTAATCCTTAACAAGGAATGGAAACGAAACCTTTTTTTTGGTTTCATCGAAATATTGGTAACCTTGCTCTCATCATCTCCAAAGATAAGATAAACCACTTTAATTGAATTAAACGGGAATATCAAACAACTCATATAAACAACTCAAAGACTTAGATTTAATACCTTTTGGCCACCGTTGATCTGATTTCTCTAGGAAAGCAAACTCCCATTGAAGCTGCTAGTATCATCATCATCTTCTACTTCCTCCCTGTTAGATTTCATGAGCAATTTCTTGATAAACTCTAGGGCAAATAAAATTTGGAACCGACCAATTTGCAAGTTTATGTTTATTTGACTTTAGGTTTGATAGGAAAAATCATGGGCTATACAAACAGTATATTCTCAGTAAAATCTCAAATTTTGATAAAAAGATTTATAAAAAGTTATTGACATCAAGAGTATTTTTTTTTCAAATGTAAAATTTCAGAAAAAGAACAAAAGAAAAAAATAATCATTAAATATATTTTAGGGTTCAAGAAAATTTAAAAAAATAAAAAATGAGTATTCTTGATAGTTGAAAAATTATGAAAGAGTTTATTTCCTTAAAATAAGTCTAAATGATTTAATGGTTATTTTTTAAGAATTAAAAATATATTTTCTTAGAAATTTAAAAAAAATTAAGAGTCATCGTTTACCTTAAAATTTTTAGCAAAATTATATTATAGGTTGGAGAAGCTATAAAAGAAAGAAAATTTGAGTTATGACATATGGTGTAATTTTTAAGAAATTCATAATGTTCAAAAAATTTAAAGAAGAGTATGATATAAGTTTAAAATTAAATTAGAAGCCAAATATATTTTTATTGTGTTAACTCAATAGCTATAAGTCATTAGACGCGTGGTATTCTCTAATCCGCTCGTTCCCACATAGCCTTTCTCTTTTGTACCGCACCATCCCTCCCTCTCACGTTCCCTCCCCTGAAATCACAAGACCACTATCTCTTCCCTCTTATTTTACAAACCCGTACCTCCATTCTGCAGAGGAAAAGAGAGAGAAGGTGGGTCAAAGCGCAGAAGCAGAGGGAGAGCGAGAGAGTGAGAATGAGAGCGAGAGAGTGAGAGATCAGAGAAAAGAAGCGATCGTCGTCGCCGGAAAAGAAGTGTCCTGAACTCTCATGCAATCAAAGATTTCAGCTAAGCTGAGTCTTCTAATCTCATTGACAAACCCATATTTTTAGCACAGTCTCTCCACGCGACTTCAACTTCCACCTCCAGCTCCACACAAACCTTTACCAAGGAGAAACCATACACTGCTCTCATCTCATTCTCACACCATCTCGTACTGCCTTCACCATCACGCCATCTCACACGGCACAGGACGCAATCAGCAAGCAGAACCAGAAACGAAGAGAAGCCTTAACGGTGCAGTGACGTTAGTGATGATGGCAGCATCTTTGATGGCTAGGCATTGCTAAAACTATTTTCTAATTCAATGACAAATACATAAGATTAAAATTTTAAAAGGAAGTTTAAATTACTCTATTTTTATATTATTTAATTATTTTATGATTTTTAGTTCTTTAGATAATTTTATAATTATTGGGAAGTCTTATGATGATTTATTTATATTTATTTATGATTATTGTGACTGAATTTTTACTTACCATTTAATAATATTATTTAATTAATTTTAATTTTATTTACTTTAATTTGAGTCAAACTTTGTATTAAGATTATTGTGAATATTTAGTGATTTTCTGTCATTTGTTAGCTTTAATTCTTTCTATTTTGAATCTATGAGTTATTTTTAAACATTGATTTCTAATATCCTTAGTTTTATTTTATTATTATGGTGGCATTTAATAAATTAGGATTTTGGAATATATTTTGTGACAATTTGAAGTGGTCCAATTGTTGGATTAAAAATTTAATTATAATTATTGATTCATTGTTTATAACTCTTGCATCTGTTGAAGCTATGATTGCCTGCGTTATTGAATTGAATGATTGCTTTTATTATTATTAATTACCTTCAATTTTATTCTATGCACTTATTATCATTCATTATTCTTTTTCTTTAAATTAAAAATACTAAAAATATTTTATCTAAATTTATTTTTGATTCATTGCATTTATTTGTTAGTTAACAAATCCAAACCTTATTTTCTAACTTAGGTTGCATTGTATTTAGTTATTTAAGAATTTTATTTTATTTTTGACTTCTCAAAGAGAATGACCAGAGGGAGCACTATATGCAATCCTTAGTTTAAATTTTGAAATAACCCCAAGGCGACATCGGATGTAAGGTTATTTCAAGTGGTGTCGTTGCTAGGGAGGTAAGAAATTAGTTCCCTAGTAACTAAGTGTCTAGTAACATTGATTGTGATTTATCTATTTGTTGATCCTATTTTAGTCAGTTTGCATAATATTTGCATTTGTATCTTCATTTGATTTTTTAAAAAAAACAAAGATTTAGGTTCATTTTATTTGGTTTTTCTATTTAGTTGGTTCATTTTATTTGGTTTTTCTTTTCTTTTATTTTTTTCAGCTGACTATTACTGTTTATGCCTAAGGGTGATAGGGTTTTACTTTTGATTTCCTTAAATCTTGAAATTGAAAAGTCTATCAAAAAGATTAGAAGAAAGAGGAGAATAAATGGTACAAGTCAAGTTATTGTTGAGGAGGTGTATATTTCAGAAGAGTCAAGTTTGTCATCTAATGAACACGTGTTTGTTAGTGATTTTGAATTAGAACAATAAACCATGGATGGTGCTAATAGTAATAATGTTTATAATAGGTTTAATGGGAATAATAGACATGGTGAGAACAATTTAGAAAATAATGGTGAGGATAATAGAAGCATGAGGGAGATTAATAATTCTAATGTTAATTATGATCCTTATGGCTTTTATACTGATGTGTGAACTTTGAAATTAAATGAGTATTGATTTCTTCCTTACCTAAATTCCATGGCTTTGCAGGTGATGATCCACACATGCATTTGAAGACCATATATATAGTGTGCTCTTCCATGAAATGACCCACAACTAATCTTCAAGATATTTTGAGGATAGCATTTCACTTTATTTTAGAAGGCAAGGCCAAAGAGTGGCTTTATACACTACCTCAATATTTTACCATATTAACCTAGGATCAGTTGAAAGGAGCATTCTTAGATGAATATTTCTCTGCCTCTAAAACTTCTAGGCTAAAAAAGGAGATAACTAGTGTGGTATAATGAGATAATGAATACATGCACGAGTATTAGATCATGTTTATCACACTTCTAGCTCAGTGTCAATACCACAATATTTCAAGGAATGATCTAGTCAATTCTTTCTATGAAGGGCTACTTTCACATCATAAGCCCTCAATTCATACTGCCGCAAATAGTTCTCTTAGATAATTGAGTCCCAATGTTGCATGAATAAGGCTACCAATGACCTTCAATCTGGAGACACAAGAAAAGTGTATAATACCTCTTTGGTTTCTCCCGAAGATATTCTTGCTGACATTGCTACTTTGGGGAACCAAATAGAGAAAAGACTCAGTATTTTAGAGAATAATGTGAATGCCAAGTAGGTTAATTCAATGGGTCACTCTCAAGTTATAGTCGCTAGTTGTGAGTACTGTGGGTCAATGATTCAAGCCTCAAATACTTGTTTTTGATATGAGAGGATTTTACCCTGTACCAAAATAGGAATAGCTAATATCAAAAGAAGGATCCCTACTCTAAACTTGTAATCCAGGTTGGAGAGATCATCCTAACTTTAGATGGGGTGGGAATCAAGGTAACTCTCAAGGAAATTTCTCAAATCAAGTGGTGCCTACTCAAGGGGCTTCATCTTCTTTTTCTAGAGGTAATGAACTTGCCATAATCATGAAAGGTATCACTAAACTTAATTCAAAGTTTGACAATCAGAAGTCACAAACTGAGGTTAAGTTACATGCTATGGAGAATAAGATGGACTCATATCTACAAAATGTATTCTCTAAATTGGAGCAAATAAAGACTAAACATGAGAATTTGAACACTTTTTTTACTTAATTCTCCAACAACTTGAGTGAACAATAAGCAAGGAGTAGTGGTTATATGCCCTCCAACATAGTGATAAATCCTAAATCTTTGAATGCAATCACACTGAGAAATGGTAAGAAAATTGGGGCTAATAATATGCAATCAAAGAACATGAAGAGGATGAAGAGATGATGGATGAAGAAATAGAAGTTGAGTTTTCTCCTATTAAAACTACTCCATAAACTTCCTAAGCTGAGAAAGAAGCTTATATCTAATCTGAAAGCCTACAAGAAACTAAGCTTTCAGAGAAGTATCAGAAACAACCAGTGGTGCAAAAATGATGAAAAGGAAACAATTATCATAAAGGGACCAGTGGAGAAAGGATCACCTTCTGACTCTAAGGGTGATGAGGTAAATATTCATGACTTGCCTTTTCCAAATTCTTATTTGGTTAGTGAAAAGACTGTTGAAAAGAAAGATAATGATGAATTGTTTGAAATGTTTAGCAAACTTGAGGTTAATGTGTCATTGCTTGAGTTGATTAAAAAGATGCCTAAGTATGCTAAATTCTTGAAAGACCTATGTACAAACAAGAGAAAATATAGGCATAGTGAGAGAATCCAATTGGGGTTGAGTTTTAGTGCGTTATTTAAGAACATTTACCTATTAAATGTAAAGACCCAGGTTCCTATACTATTCCTTGTACCATAGGTAGAATTATAATTTCTCATGCCCTACTTAACTTAGGTGTAGCAATTAATCTCATGTCGACCTCTATTTATAAGACTTTGGGTATTAAAGCTTTAAAAGACACTAGTGTAGTGCTTGGCCTAACTGATAGGATGGTGGGATATCCAAAAGGCATTCTTGAGGATATTCTCGTGCAAGTCAAAAGTATTATTTTTCTAGCTGACTTTTATGTCCTTGATATGACTAATGACCACCCCACTGAGAGTTCTTTGATTTTAGGTAGACTATTCCTTCTAACTATTGAGACTATAATTAACATGAAAAATAGTCTTATCACTATGAGGATTAGGGATCAAGAAGTACAATTTAATCTTTTAGAAGCTATAAATCATGGTTATGAATATTGCGCTTATTTGGGTATTAGTTTGATTGAATGTCATGATAATGATGCATACCACTTACATGAGACTTATATGCATGAACCTCACTGGTGTGACATGGTTGTGAAGCATGGTGATGCTTTTACTTGTCTATCTTCCTATGATCCTTCTTATTTCTGTCCATGTGAAGTTGGTGTATCATGTGTCTATTGTTTAGAGATAAATAGTTGACTTTCTACTACTCATGATTTTGATATATCATCTTGTTTTGATTTTGATATTCTGCTTATTCTATACATGATAGCCTTGAGAAAGGCATATTTCTTGATTTTGTAAGAATTGATGATAAAGAGGTTGATTCAAGAGCTATAGATATAACTTCCCCATTGAGTGGCGCTAGAATATTAGAAGATGATAGCAATGATTATGCTACTACCTTAATCCTTTCTAATCCCACTCTCAATTCTAATTTACTTTCTTTTTCTATTGATCAAACTAAACTTAACTCTCTTATTTCTAGGTCATCTGATGGTGGCACTGAGTCAGGAAGTGGAGGAAATATATATCCTACTAAGCTTATATCTCCTTCCCCAAGCCACATGGGAATGTGTTTGATATATTGAGACTAGTTCTTTATATTGTGTAACCCCCTAATTTAGAATTAAAACCCCTACCCCTTAACTTGAAATATGCCTTTCTGGCTGATGATTGTAAATTGCCTATTATTATTTCTAGTTATCTGAGTAGTTCTAAAGAAGAGAGATTAGTTTCAGTGTTGCAAATGTATAAAAGGGTTATAGGTTAATCTTTAAGGGACATACCAATGATTGATAATTTGGTTTGCACACATAAGATTCTTTTAGCTGAAGGATCAGAGCTAGTTAAGTAGCCACCTAGGAGGTCAAATCCTCTTATTCATGATGTGATTAAGAAGGAGATATCTAAATTATTAAGTGCTGTAATCATATATGCAATATTAGAGGTCAAATCCTCTTATTTATGATGTGATTAAGAAGGAGATATCTAAATTATTGAGTGCTGATATCTAAGCTTGGTACATGTAGTACCGGAATAGAGCCGTATCACAGTAGTGAGAAATAAGAGTAATGAACTTATTCCAACAAAGGTTCAGAATGCTTGGAGGATGTGTATAGACTATAGGAAGTTGAATGAAGTGACTAGAAATGATCATTTTTCACTACATTTCATTGATCAAATGTTAGAAAAAATATCTAATAAATGTCACGCCCCAAAAATATAGAGGTGACTGACACATAATATAGGAGAACTCATATTTCGTAAGCCTTGAAATATCAAAATTAATAGAATAATAATTCTAGACAAGCATAAACTATTTTATTTTTTTTCCATATATGAACATATGTATACCTTCAAAAATGATAAATACCATATCATATACAATTATTTATACCCCATAAAAAGACAAGAGAGGACAGGAATCCTGCCTATAGACTACGTGGAGAACCTATGAATTTTGATTAGCCATGAGAGTCTTATCTATTTTTGTTGGAGGTGCATGGTCAATAGTATTATCTGAGGTCAAAATAATCTACTGGTGAATAACGTCCCATTAACAAAAGTAAATTGAATATGGATAGAAATGGTTTAAACATATTTAGACTTGGAATAATAAAGCTTAATGATAAATTTTAACTTCTAAATCATAGAATTATAGCAAAAAAATGAAACTGTATAAATATATTAATCAAATCAATCTAATATCATGTAAAACAACTTATTTAAAGAAATTAGTGCAAAACAATAATCCTCAATCTCATTTTTTGTAGGATATCAATAGAACGAATAACAATCATGGATACTCAGTCTACGAGGATAACTAATAGTTCTGGCATGACTTGAAGCCACAAAAATAAGCGTATGTATGAGACCCACAAAAACAGGCGTAGGTATGAGACCCACGAATATCTAGCCTAATTATGAGACCCACAAATAACCATCGAGCTCGAGTTTAACCATGGTGCATCAAGGACTAACAGTACTGCTATTAGTATCCAGTATTTTTTATTCAGTCTTCTCAAAAATATTTCTAAATATGCATGGGGTCAACCTAACATTAATAGAGAACAAGATCTTTCAAAGTTGAAATCCTATAAGAAATATTTCTTAATCAAGTACCCAACATGAAAATCATTGCACAATGTTTCGTTTGAAATTCATGAATGATTATTTAATAATACCAAAATCAAAATAGAATAAAAAAAATCCTTATTTCATCTAAACAGTTAATTGTTAATAATCCAAAAGCATAATTTCATTAAACTTGCTTTGATTAAATAACATTTAACATAACTGATAAATGGATAAAAATATGACAAATAGCTAAAATATCATTCAAAATGAATTATAATGTGACGTTTTTCACTCATATGTGAGGTTTCAAATATATGATTTACTGTTACCTAGTTGCTTCCCAAATACATATTACTTTCGCTTGTTCATCCACTTTTGACTTATTTACTTTCCTAATGTCCTAGAACATAAACATTATTACCCTCATTATAACTTTATATAACATATTCATAATATCTCATTTAGTATAATTCTTAGTTCTTTTATTATATACTCCATTCCAATTTCAGTTTATCTCAAAGCAAAATCATTGCTAATACTTTCAATGAATCATAGAACCAAATTATGCTATATGATTGCATCAAATTAATTCATGCACATCACCTTATAATCAATATATGTACAAGGGAGATTAATGCCCACTCTTTAGTGCTTTAATTTCTTAATAAATCTTTCTTAAAACTTCCCTCACACTCTCACTTTGAGTTGAAGTTTTAACTTTATTACTTTTCTTTAGTTTTAAAACTTATTTATCCTCTTTAAACGTAGCTTGGAGTTTAACTTCATTTTATTTCTTCTATTGAATTGATTTCAATACTCAACTCTGAAACTCCAAATCATAATTTAGAAGCCTTTAAACATATTCCAAGTGTAGTTTACAAATTAATTATGTTATTTCATATTAAAGTATGTTAAAACAATGTACTTAACAAATTTCAGCTCCTCAAAATTTAGCCCAACTAGCGCTTGTCTTCATACATCAAATCACAATTATATCTTACATTTCATTAGCTTTTGCCCATTCAACTCATCCTAAAAATTTGGACAACCCACTGTTATTCTCTAGCTGCAAGAACCTTGTTTTAACCATTATTTTAGAGTCCTTTTTATTTAATTCTTTCTTTGGTTCCTTTTATTGGAATAAATTTTATCTCTTTAATTGATTGAAGCATTTAAGTTCAAAGAATACAACATCCCATCACTATTACTCTTACTTGTCACTAAAACCTCAACCTTACATTTTCAATTCTAATGGGTTCAAGATTACTCTAAGACCATTATCCCATATCTAAATTTCTTCTAAACTTATGGGAAGGATTAAACCCAACAAAACCTAACTCCTTCATACCAAATGAGTTGTTGTCCAAAATAGAACAACATCTATTGTTCTCTTCTTCCATTCTTCTTACAGATATATATACATATATATATTTATACTCCCTTCATAGCATAGCAGCAACAACTAACATCCTCATCTCTCTATTTTTTTCATTAAACTAAAACCATACAAGAACATATACATGCTACAACACTATATATACTCATATATGCCATTTAACTTCTTAAAAAAAAATCCAGCGTCCTTTCTTCTATCCTCTCTCTATGTTTTTAACCATATAGCAACCCATAACAACATTTACAGATGTATATATTCTGTCATAAAAACAGTAGCATCAATGTCATATATATTCTGCTCAATGAACCTAGAACAACAACACCCTCATATATATCCTTTCCAAAACAGAACCAGTGCCCATTATATCTGACTGCAACCTCTGACTCTATTTTTTTAATAGCTATAGTACACACACATATGAGCAACCAGAACCCCGTCTTCATCTCTCTCTTCTTGCAATATCCATCGCCACATATCTATTTATCTATATATATATATATTTTCTGCCATAATTCACAGCAATAACCATTAACAGAGTACTATCGTTCTTCCTTCTTTTTTTTCAAACTAAAGCTATAAAATCAACACAATCGAAATGGCAAAACCTTGCTAGAAAAATCACTACCCAAACCAAAGAAATCATATGCAGCAAATGAGCTTTATGATTTAGGCTAGATTTCAAGTTAGGAAGCTTATATCTTATTTTCTTTACTAAATTGACACTTACCCTCATAAAGTTTCAACTTTCATTGAAACTAACACCCCTAAATTTGCAGTGACAGAGGAGATGAATTGGAAAAAGAAAAAATAGAAACAGAGAGCTCACCTCTGTCGATGACAGTGCTGCGAGCAAAATCTCTAACCACTGGTCCCTCTTTCGTCATCACGCTCCTCGTCTCTCTCCCTCTTTCATACACTCTCACTCTTTTGCCACGAGCACCCAGTTTTCTCTCTGCTCTCTCACGACGCTGAGCTGAGAACTGAGTGAAGGGGCTTGTACCATCACTAAGACAAAATTATGAGCATGAGGGAGTTTTGAGTTTCGACTGAGTATGAATATGTGAGTGGATGCTTAGACTCAAGAGATGAAAGGTGAAAGCTAAAGTGAGGCCATGAGCTGCCGAGTGCCCTAGGACTTGCTGACTTGGTGAATTTGATCTTGAGTAACTTGTTCTCTTTCCCAAATTTGTGTGTCATTGTCTGTGAGTGTGAGAGAGAGACCAGTAGCTAGAGTTAGGAATCTAGCAGAGGAGAAGACGTTGAGGAGGCCAAACTCCAAAGAAAAGAGTAACAGATGACAGATGGCTTTACTCAACAACAATGGACTCTGGAGGATGATAAGGAGTCGAGGAGGTTTAGGATTTGTTTGGAACATAAGGTTTTGGTTTTGGGTCTTTTCATATTGGTTAAAGAAAAAAGAAAAAAAAATAAATCTCACTTTTGCTTGGTCTTTGTTATGGTCTGAAAATTTTAGTAAAAAAAAAACTATTGAGTAATGGAATATGTATATATATGGTGCAAGGAATTTGAATATGATCAAGTTAGCAGAGTGGTCAAAAGGCGCGGGTTGTAGCATCAGGTTCTGTGTTTGAATCCCAGCTATCGCAGAAGTGAGGAATTGTTTTCATTTTTCCAGCACATAAAATGACCATTTTGCCCCTCGTGTCTTTTTCTTTCTACAGCCGTACATTTTCTTCATTACCTTTGAAGTTCTTCAGAGGCTGCAAGGGACGAGGAGCAACAAGTGAGCGATAACAGAGAGGAGTTCACGCCATCTATGCGATGTGATTCATCCTCTGTTATGTTCCATCAATCTCCCACCTTGTTGTCACCGCCAGAGTTGTCCTATCTCCTGGAAGTTCCATTCTTGCTTTTAAATTTGGTGGGCAGGAGAAGAATTAGGAGAAAGGCGAGGGAGGCATAACGGGTGCGTGTGATAGTCGACGTTGAGGGAATTTTCTGTGGTGAGGTTCTATCAGCGCTGTTATCGTCTCTCTGTGAAGGTTCTGCGTCATTGCCAAAAAGACAACATGGTTACTGTAGCAAATCTGTGGGTTCAATCTCCCTCTCCTCCTCATTGTCACTATTCAGGGCGTTACTGCAGTTAGTTATGGCTGTCGCTTCTCCTCTACCGTTGTCGTGAAAATTTTAAATTTTGAAGCTATTCTCGGGTGTCATTGCTGAGTGTCATAGTTTGGATCAGTATGCTAAGTTTCCTTGATGCATTATTCTGTCTCCTGTAGTTTGTGTTGGTTTAAGGGTGTGAAGAATTTCTGTTGCTGTGGAGGGTGTGTGTGTTTAAGCATTGAGTATGATGGCTCCATTCTAGGATTCTTGAAAAAAAAATTATGGGGTGAGTCTTTATGTTGAATGTGTGTGTTTGATGCCGTGAGGAAAGGATTCTGGATAGTAGATATATGCTTATGTTATGCACTATTCATGTATATGGGTGTGAAATTACTTTGCTCTAGGAGTCAACTGCTGTGCGCTTGGGTGGTCTTTGTTATGGGATAGGGGCTAAATTTGATCGCATATATATAATACTATTGTGTGTATGGTTGTTGGCGTCTTGAGTGATGAATTAGTAGGGATTTGTGTTGGGTCTACGGGAGTGTGTGTATGTATATTTGCATTGGCAGGGGTTCAATAAGAAAGATGAGAACTGAAGGAAGAGAGAGGAGGAACAGAGGCATTTTTGTGTGTGTAGTGTGACTTGTGCGTGTGCTATGAACATAAATGGATATGTGTGTTGTGATATTGTCTGGTCAGCCTTAAGGTTGTAGGAGGATAAATGGATGTATATATATGTGTGAGGTTGCTATTTGGGAAAGTTGCATGTTGTGTGTATAAATTCTGTATGGAGGAATTTTTTGAGAAAAGGTGGACACTGCAGTAGATAGGTAAGGATGTTTGTTGAGGGTGCTACTGATATGAACAAATAGATGGAAAGGAGACTTTGAACATTTTGGAACTATGTATTTATATATATGTGAATATGTGTGGGATTGCCCTATGTTAGTTTACGCCTATTGAAGGTATGGGTTGATACTTTGGTTATGTGATTTGAGATATTATTCTAGTTTGTATTATGTTGTCAGTGTTACCTATTGGCTAAACAGAATCTTTAGATGGAATGAACAATTACCAAAGCTGCATGTATTTGAACTTGTCCTAGGTTGTTGTGATATCTATGTGGTTAGTAATGCTGTCAATGAATTCTTGATACGGGGAGAATTAAGTTATGTTGGGTCTTGTGAAGTTAATAGATATGTAAATAACTTGTAGTGATAGTAATAAATCAAAAGTACCTGTCATAGAAGAGGTGAATTATATTTCTTTATGGAATATTGAGGTTGAGAGGAATGGTGAATTTAATTGCCTATAGATGTTTAGTAAGTAGGTATGTGATTTTCTATGATAATAGTAAATGAAAGGAAATTGGGATAAAGGAGAAATTTCACTTCTTGATGGATTATGAAGTTTGAAAATTTATAGTAAAGAGTGTTATTTTTAGAGTATTAGTTATTGATGCATGTGTCATATCTGCTAGAGAAAAGTTTATGTTGGCAAGTGTCCTATTTTCATGACTGAAAATAAATAGTTTTCGATACAAAAGAGTTGAATAGCAATCATTGATGGAACCCTTTATTTTCATAAATTTAGAAACATAAAAGGGAGAATGATATTCTAAAGCTAAAGTCAAGAGTAAGTGAGGAAAGTATTCTAGGTTAGTGAATAACGTTCCCTAAAACTTTACATTTTTAAATGCATTATCATTTCAGTGTTGAATTTCAAATATGAATTACGAAAAACAAATTTTACGAAAGTATGGTTTAAATCGTTAGAAATGATTTTCTTTTGATTGGTTTACAAAGGAATTATGATTATGTATGAAAATGGATGAATAAGCTTTTGAAAAGAGTATGGCAAAAGTTGCATTGCATTGATGTTATTCATGAAATATATTCTTTTGCGAATTTCATATATCTTCACAGTAATTTGATTTCAAATGTACATGCTGGGGTTTTTGGAAAGTTAAAGTGATTTTACCAATGGTTATGGCATTGAAACGATTGAGATTATTTCATGTGAAATAAACCCCATGCATGATGGAAATGACTATTAGTCATTGGTGCACCTTGGTTACCCAAGCTCGACGGATATACGTGGGTTTCATACTTGCAATGGATATACGTGGGTTTCATACTCGCGATGGATATACGTAGGTCTTGTACTCGCGATGAATATACGTGGGTCTCGTACTCGCGACAGATTGTGGCCTCGAGCCACTAGATTATTACGTGAGTCTCGTACTCGCGACCACTAGTTGCGTTGAGCTGCTAGATTGGTTATTTACCCTCGTGGACTGTGTGTCCATGTCTATTTTTGTTCTATTGAAGTCCTACAGAAAGAGTATGATTTTGAAAAAATTGTTTTTAAACGATTTATTTGAAGTGGTTATTTTATATTGTTGTTTTCCCTGAAATACAAACGTTTATGGAAATGTTTGCATCAGATTATGAACTGTTATGAAAGACATTTTTAACATGATTATGCATTGTTTATTTTTATATTTTTTTAATCATATTTTTGGGACATTATTCACGAGTAGATTATTTGGCCTCAGATAGTGCAGGTGACCCTAATATTCCCGTTGAGCAATAAAGAGCCTCGTAGCAGATCCGAAGCGTTGTTTTTGAACAAGATTGATTTTAATCTTTATTAAGTACTTGTGTTATTTTGATAAAAAGGTAAATGCTCCATATAGACCTTAGAAAAGATTCTGTTTATTTTGAAAAATGTTATGGAAACTTTAAATGTTGTATTTGAGGTTTTAGGCTTTCAGAATATGAAACTATTCATATTCCGTACCAGTCACGGTCTAAATTTTGGGACATGACAATGTTGATCTGGTTTCGAACTCGGCACCTCATACTTAACTCCTCTGTGTCCAACTATTCAATCACCAACTTCTCTTTGAGACAACAATGCAAGAAAAAAAATATATTTTCCATTAAAATGATATTATTTATCTTATTTATTTTATAGGGTCGTTACAATAAATCTCACTATTGTTTCTTGGATGGTTTTTCAGATTATTTTCAGGTATCGATTGCACCTGCAAATCAAGACAAGACTACTTTTATGTGTTCTTTTGGCACCTTCGCTTATCAAAGGATGCCTTTTGGGTTGTGTAATACTCCAGGCACCTTTCAAAGGTGTATATTGGTGATCTTCAGTGATTTATTAAAGTGTAATATGGAGGTTTTCATGGATGACTGTACCGTTTATGGTGATAGCTTTGATGATTGTTTGCTTAGTCTTGAACATGTTTTTGATAGATGTATTAAGAAAATATTAGTTTTGAAATATGAAAAATGTCATTTCACGATAGATAGTGGCATAGTGTTAGGTCACCGTATCTCCCAAAAGGGGATTGAGGTTGATAGAGCCAAGATTGAAATCATTTCTTTACTTTCTTATCCTACTTTTCTTAAATACTTGAGGTCTTTCTTGGGGCATGCGGGATTTTATCGAAACTTTGTAAAAGATTTTAGTACAATTGCTTACCCCTTTCTATTTTGTTGAAAACAGATGTTGATTTTCACTTTGATTCACTTTGATGATAAATGTTGACATGCCTTTGACTCTTTGAAATCCTTTCTTGTTTCACCTTCGATTCTCACTACACCTAATTGGGATTTGCCTTTTGAATTGTCTTGTGATACTTCTAACTTTATAGTGGGTGTTATGCTTGGTCAAAAGGAGGATAAGTGATCTAGAGTGATAGCCTATACCTACAAGACACTTGACTTCGCTTAATTGAATTATACCACCACCGAGAAGGAACTTTTTGCTATAATATTTGCTTTAGATAAGTTTAAACAATATCTGATAAACTCTCAAGTAGTTATTTTTCCAAATCATGCAGTGGTGTGGTACTTGTTCAAGAAGCCCCAGTCTAAACCAAGACTATTGAGATGGGCTTTACTGCTGCAAGAGTTTGATATTGAAACTAGAGACAGAGCTGGAGCAGAGAATCATGCGGTTAACCACCTCAATCAGTTACCTGAAGGCACTAAGAGAGTTTACTCCTCTGATCTTACTGTTGATTCATTTCCTGATTCTACACCTTTTGCCTTAGCTGTTCAGGAGCCTTAGTACTCTAATATTATTAATTATATTGTCATTAATCTTGTACCTCCTTATATGTATAAGTTTTAAGTTGATAAGCTAAAGAGGGAGGCAAGATACTATATTTGGGATGCTCCAATACTTTAGAAGCAATACAGTGACCAAATCATCAGATGATTTATTCCTAACAATGAGATTCACTCTATCTTTACCTTTACACATTATTTATCTTGTGGGGGCATTTTAGCGCTAATAAGACTGCTAGGAAGGTTTTAGAATGTGAATTTTATTGTCCTATTTTATTCACAAAGATGCTTATGTTTTTTGTAAGTCTTATGATAAGTGCTAAAGGTTTGGGAGTTTAGGTAGAAAGCATGAAATGCCTTTAAAACTTATGTATTTTTGTGAAATTTTTTATGTCTAGAGCATGGATTTTATGGGTCATTTTCCTCTATTATTTGGGTTTTCATATATATTAATTGCAGTAGACTATATATCTAGGTGGGTAGAGGTAGTGCCAACTAGGAAAGATCATGCTTCTACTGTTGCCAAGTTCTTACGTTCTTATATCTTTTGTAGGTATGACATTCCAAGAGCAATCGTTAGTGACCAAGGAACACATTTCTGTAATAGGACCATCAAGTCTCTACTTGCTAAACATGAGTTAATCACAAGCTGGCTACTCCTTACCACAAACAAATGGATTGGCTAAAGTCTCTAATCTAGAAGTAAAATGGATACTAGAAAAAATTGTGAAATCATCTCGCAAAGATTGGAGTGAAAAGCTTGAGGAGGTGTTGTGGGCTTACAGACTACCTACAAAACCCCTATAAGCGTGTCTCCTTTCTAGTTACTCTATGGCAAGTCTCGCCATCTACCTATAGAGATTGATTACAAATCTTATTAGGTGATCAAGGCATGTGACACAGACCTTGAATATGTATTTGAAAATCGGACGATGCAACTCTAAGAGCTTAAAGATATGAGACTTGAATCCTATGATAATGCCAAAATCTACAATGATAAGCTGAAAATGATTAATGACAAATAGATTATGAGGAAACAATTCCATGAAGGTGACAAGGTTCTAAAGTTCAAGGCCCGATTGAAGTTAATGCCCAAAAAGTTTGTCAACAAGTAGGAAGGCCCTTTTAGAGTTATCAAGGTGCATTGTTTTAGTACAATAGAGCTAGTGGATGAAGCAACGGGTCATGTTTCAAAAGCCAAGGGTTATCTGCTTTAAGCACTACCATGAGAATCAGAGACCCCCCGAGTTGCACGGTTATTCCTTTCCACCCTTCTCCTTTACTTTCTTTTGTATTTCTAGTGATATCTATTTGCTAAGATAGTTAGGAGTAAGTGTGGGGGAAGAACCATCATAATAGTTTTAGATTTATTTACTTTATGTGTTTTAACAATTTCTTATAATATGTTGCATTTTAAGGATTTATTAGTTTTAAGTTAGTTTTTCTTTGAATAAATCTCCTATTTAGCTCATAATTCTTTAACCATTTTCCCTTCTCCCTTTGATATATGCTTTAGGGATGCGTTGAAGACACTGAATGGGTTAAGTGTGGGGGAGGGATTATGTTTGCTAATTCATGTTGCCACTGCTTGAATTGCCATAATCTAAAATTTTCAAAAATTTTAAACTGTTGAACTTAATTGATTGGGTTTTTCACTGCTATATGTGCTATTTTCTGCTGTGATTCCCACCTTCTACTTGACTTTTGCAATCCTTGGCCTTTTTTTTCAAATCCTTATTGCTTTATACATGTGAATATTAGCATATCTAGGTAAGAATGTATTTTGATTTGAATAATTTTTATTCTTAGTTGATTAACATAGTGGAGTGTCTTTGGTGCAGTGTCATTAACCTTGTTTTATAGCTTGATCTTAGGTAGAAAGCCTTGTTGGAAGGATTTTTTAACCTTACTTTTCTTTCTTATCTTGTGTGATTTTTACCTAATTTTGGTTAACCTCTAGAACTTATCTAGATTCTTTTTCAAAGCTTCATTAATACCTAGACTTGTGAGCATAATAGGGGTATTCCATACCCTTTTACCTAAACATAAACCATCTCAATTGACCTTTGCTTACCTCTTTGAGCCCATGACTTTCATTTCATTCTATTGATTTTGAACAAGTGATTTGAATGAGTTACATTATGTTTTTCATGGTTAAATGTTCACTACGGATGTTGCTATCGTTTACCCATAAAAAAGAAAAAAGGGGAGAAAAGAAATAGAAAAGAAAAGAAAGAGAAGAAAAGAAACTAAAAAACCCAAGAAAGAAGTTTGAAAAAAAGAAGAAGAAAGAAAGAGAGAAAAAGAAAAGAAAAATTGGCAACAAGGCATGAAGTTTGAAATAAGGCATACATTGATGGTTGAATATTGAGAATTGATTCTATTGGCACATTAGTATTCATTTAATGGTAAAATTTTAGCTTACTTTGATTGTTCTTAATACTCATGCATTAAACTTGTTCTACATTTCATTTCATCCATTCATTAGCTTTTCACCAATATTATAACCTAATAAAATCCCTTTGATCATGAATCTATGGTATGTTAGTAGTGGAGATAGTAGAATCTTTACAAGCTTATGGTAGGTACTAATCTAGGTGGATTGAGTGAAAATTTCCTATATTTGAGAGTTGAGTGAGACACTTTAATTATGAGAGTTCTATTATGTTTCTTTTCCTCTATCTTGTTATGTATCTTGTGTTAATTTCCTTGCACCGAAACATTCTATGGCTGTTGATTGATTAGGGGCAGAGGTTACTTGAGTTGATTGCATATTCTTGTCTTGTTAGTTTTATGTTTACTTGCGTTGAGTTTAACTGTTTGATTACCTTGACTGATATTTTTCCTAGGAGTACAAAAAGCTAACTGTGGGAGAGTTGACAAACCCATATTTTTATATATTTATTCATATCATTTTTAGTGATTTTTGTCATTATTTTGGTCCTTAATTATATTATTTATGCATCATTTGAATTAGTGTACCTTATATTGAATTATTGCATAACAGGGGGCATAATTGTCATGTTTTTATGATTTCTCTCAAACAATTATTTTTAAAACAAAATGTATTACAGTATTATGAATTATATTTTAGGAATTTAGAAGAAATCAAAATTTACAAATGACAACAAAAGACCATAAAATTAGAAACTATACTATAGGACCCAATGAGCAAAACCTTATGGTCTGGCTTATTAGGTTTTATTTAACTCCTTTTGTAGCCTTTTTAAAGAGGGGAGAACAAAATTAAAAAAGAAGATGCAGAGAGGAAAAGGCACACACGCTGCCACGAGAACACAAGGATGACATGCACAAGGGCGGCGACTTCAACCATTTACCATAGTCTCTCCACGCGACTTCATCTTCCACCTCCAGCTCCACACAAACCTTTACCAAGGAGAAACCATACACTGCTGTCATCTCATTCTCACACCATCACTTACTAACTCCACCATCATGCCATCTCACATGGCATAGGACGCAAAAAGCAAGTAGAACTAGAAACAAAGAGAAGTTATGATGGTGTAATGACGCTAGTGATGATGGCAACGTCCTTGATGGCTAGGCGTGGCTAGAGCATCCTAATTCTCTAATTTAATGGCAAAGACAAGAGCTTGGGATCTCAAAGGAGAGTTTAAGTTACTCTACTTTTCTGCCATTTAATTATTTTATGATTCCTAGGTCTTAGGATAATTTTATAATTATTGAGAAGTCTTATGATAATTTATCTATATTTATTGAGGATTACTGTGACTAAATTTTTGCTTAGCATTTGACATTGTTCTTTAATTAACTTTAATTTCATATACTTTAATCTGGGTCAGATTTTGTATTGAGATTATTGTGAATATTTATTGATTTTCTAAGGTAGCTTAGATTATTGGATTATCTATCATTTGTTAGCTTTGATTCTTAATTTCTATTTTGAATCTCTAAGTTATTTTTAAATATTAGTTTCTAATATCTTTAGTCTTATTTTATTATTATGGTGTCATTTAATAAATTAGGACTTTGGAACATATTTTTGTGACAATTTGAGGTGGTTCAGTTGTTAGATTAAAAGTTTAATTATAATTTTTTATTCATTGTTTATAACTTCTATATCTGTTAAAGCTATGATTACCTGTGTTATTGAATTGGATGATTGCTTTTATTATTATTAATCACCTTAAATTTTATTCTAATCACTTATTATTCTTTTCCTTTAAATTAAAAATATAAAAAATATTTTATTTAAATTTATTTTTGATTCATTGCATTTATTTGTTAGTCAACAAATTCAAACCCCATTTTCTAGATTTGGTTATATTACATTTAGTTACTTAAAAATTTAATTTTATTTTTGACTCTTCAAAGAGAACAACGTAAAGATGTACCATAGGCAATTATTGGTTTAAATTTTAAAGTGACCCAAGATGACACCTATGTAAGGTTGTTTTACTCATTCTCACCTTTAGTTTGTTCGATCTTTGAGTCTTGGGGATGGGTTGTTGGATCAAAGTTGAAGCTTTGAAAGAGAAAAGTTTTGATCTTGTAAGATTAAGCAAGGATTAAAGTTTTCCACCTGAAATCTAACTGAAATCATGAGTCTTGGTTGCTGCATGTGCTTTGGTGGATTTGAGTTGGGATTGTATGAGTCAAGAGTGAGTCGTTGTTACTGTTACATGTGGGTATACAGAGAAGAAATCTAACTCCAAAGTTCCGTCGTCGGTTATGGATATGAGTATGATGGGGGATCATTTCTAAGCTGGAACATTATAAAAGAAAAGAAACAAGAGTAACAGGGGTGAGGCCGCTGCTGTTCTCCTCTAGGGCTGGACAGAAAAAAAAATACACACACACACACACACACGTATATGCTGCTGTAATCTGAAAGGGAAGCATGCATGATGATGAGCGAAGGGTTTGAAGAAGATATATATGAAGTTTTTTCAAAGGGTTTAGATTCTTTAAGATTAATGGCTGAGATTCATAGGGACATTAATTACATTACTGAACAAAATATACGATTTTCATTTCTTGAGAGGTGTGAATTGACAAGATTATATAACATACATCCGTTTTCTGGATCTAGATTTAATGAACGATTGCGATTAAACAATAAAGTAATGTATTTCTTTTTAAGTAATACTTGTAAAGTAGGATGTTGATAATACTTGACCTATTATTGGTAACAGACTTAGTTTAGAATTTATTATTTTTCAAAGTTTTTTTTCTGTTATTTCTCTTTAATTCTATCCAGCCATTGCCTCCCCTCATTTCGATAAGTTTCAGAAATTTTGAGAGTGAGGGAGAGCTTTGGCCGAGAGAAGAAGAAGAACGAAGAGGAGGAAGGAAGAAGGAGGAGGAGATTTTTTTCCCACATGCAACCTCATCTCTAGATTAATGTAAGCCTCTAAAACCTTATTCCATCTTTATTTTCTCAAGATGGTGTGTATTCTGCAAATGGATGATGATTAAAATTCTGACTTTAGAGAGAGAAAGTGAAGAACACACAACAAAGCTTGAGGAAACATTGTAGGATGATGGAATATATGTTGTGTTGGTTGTTTCATGGTTTATATGTTGAATAATGTTGTGGGGAAGAGGATTTCAAACACTCACTGTTTCAGAGCTGTGTTGTTCATTTTTTTTAATATGGGAATGTGTCGAACTGTTGTTGGTTGTAAGATATTGACAATTTATATGCTTAGTTAATTACCATTACACATCATATATTGGGTTAATATTTTACTATTGAGATTCTCTTAAGGCTCACCCCTTTTCTCCCATGTACCACAGCAGGAGCTAGTTCCTCAGAAAGTAAAGGGCAAGCTATTGAAAGAGTTGAGATGGTAGAGGCTACGAGGAAGCTACTTGTTATTATTGTATTTTAAGCGTTATTTATTGTCACGTCCCAAAATTTGGACCGTGACCGGCACAGAATATGAATAGTTTCATATTCTGAAAGCCTAAAACTTTAAATAAGACGTTTTGAAATAAGAACCATAATAAATTGTATCTCATAAATCAACAGAATTTTTTCTAAGGACTATGTGGAGCATTTACCTTCTTTTCAGAATTATACAAATACTTTCTAAATAATAATTTCACCAAAAGTAGTTTTGTCAAAAATGACGCTTCGAATCGGCAACGAGGCTTTTCACTGCTCAGCGGGAAGGTTAGGGTCACCTGCACTATCTGAGGCCAAATAATATACTCGTGAATAACGTCCCAAAAACATAATTTAAAAGAATGCGGGAATAAACAATGCATAATCATGTTAAAAATATATTTCATAATATATCGTAATCTGATGTAAACCTTTCCGTAAATATTTGTATTTCAGGGGAAACAACAATCTGAAAGAACCATTTCAAATCAATCTGAAATAACCATTTCAAATCAACCATTTAAAAATAATCCTTTTAAAACCATAACCTTTCTGTAGGACTTCAACAGAATGAAAACAGAAGTGGACACACAGTCCACGAGGGTAACTAACCATTCTGGTGGCTCGAAGCCACTAACTGTCACGAGAGTAACTCCCACGAAATAATTCTGGTGGCTATGCCACAAACTGTCGCGAGAATAAATCCCACGAAATAATTCTGGTGGCTATGCCACAAACTGTCGTGAGAATAAATCCCACGAAATAATTCTGGTGGCTATGCCACAAACTGTCGAGCTCGAGTAACCAAGGTGCACCAAGGACTAACAGTACTGCTGTTAGCAACTAGCGTTCTGTATTCCGTCCAAAAATATTTCCATCATGCATGGGGTTTATTTCACATATAATAATCTCAACCGTTTCAATGCCATAACCGTTGGTAAAAACTACTTTGAATCTTAAAAACCCCAGCATGTACATTTAAAATCAAGTTACTGTAAAATCATATGAAATTCGCATAATAATGTATTTCATGAATAACATCAGTTCAATGCAACTTTTGCCAAACTCTTTTCAAAAGCTTATTCATCTATTTTTCATACATAATCATAATTCTTTTGTAAACCAATCGAAAGAAAATCATTTCTAACGATTTAAACCATACTTTCATAAAATTTACTTTTCATAATTCATATTTGAAATTCAACATTTGAAATGACAATGCATTTGAAAATGTAAACTTTAGGGAACGTTATTCACTCACCTGCCACACTCCAAAACCTTTACCCGTTCATCCAATCACATCCGATTACTTTCACTTCTCAATCCCCTAGGATCCCGAAACAAAATATCAACATTCTATTCAACGTTTCAACATAAATAATCAGCCTTGATCTAATATTTCAACTAATTACATACTATTAACCAATTGCTTCTATAATCTATACCCCATTAGAAGGCATCTTCGGTGCCCTGACTTGACTATGATTAAATCAATTCAATTACTTATTCCTTTCTTACCACTTCCAAAACTATCACTTTGAGTTTAACTCTTAACTTGAATATTCCTTTAGTTTCTAAACTTGCTTGTTATCTTCAAATATAGCTTAGAGTTTACTTTACTCTATTCCTTCTTTGAATCTCATTTCAATTATCAACTCTATAAAGCTTAAAATCAACACTTAGAACCCTTTAAACATATTTCAAATGAGATTTATAAATATAATTCTCTTATTTCATATTATGGTACCTTAAAACAATAGGTCTTAATAAATTTCAGCTCTTTAAATTTAGCCCAACTAACACTTGTCTTCATACATTAAACCACATTCATATCTTACATTTCTTTAGGTAAATATGTCCTCTTTAATACCTTTCAAGTCCTGTTCAATTTATGCTCAAAATTTCATCTCATTATCACTCCTTAAAACCCACCAAAAGCAATATAGATACAAACACATGCTGTCAACATAACTCCCCGTGGCGGCAGCAACGAAATACATATATACATATCATATCTACCATCATCTTCTTCAAGATTAACGTACATACACACCATAACAACAACCCATACTTTTAAACATCACTGATCCTTCATTCCTCACTCATTTGTCCCTTCATCCATCGTCTCATATATATATTTCCATAACAGTAGCTTATTTATATATATACATATGTATTCAGTTTCAGCGTCTTCTTCCTCTCTCTTTTTTAAAGCTACATTGCACACCATCATATTCTAATCTTGAATCACAGTAGCATTGTTTATACATACATATATATATATTAGAACAATAGCAATGGCATCCTCAGATCTTCTTCCCTATTTTCTATTGTTGTTTTTTTTTCCAACCCATAACAGCAACTAAGGTATATACATATGTATATATGCCATCAAACAGCCCACTTACTGAAGCATAGTCATCTCTTTGTTTTTTTTTCAAATAGCTACAGTGTACTTCAACCTTAACATGTGTAGCTCAAAGGAAATAATGGCTAAAGGAGGCATAGGGTACTTACCATACATCCCTCACGGTGGCCTTCAGTAGCTACAGCTCGCTGGACCTTACAGCTTACGGCAATTGGGAAGAGGAGGTTGAAGATATAGACTTGCTACAGTACCTATATGCACTTGACAGCAAAGAAAATTAGAAATGGCGCTCACCGATAGCACAACAACTGAGAGGACTACCGAAAATGTGCTTTAATGGTGGCTAGTGACACTTCTTCCTCTCCAGTAGCTCACGGATGCACCTCCCTCAACCCTCGCTTTGTTCTTTGCTATAGATGGAAACTGCAAGGGATAAAATAGCTTTTGCAGTAACAGCCCTACAGCAAAGAAACTGACTGAAGCAAGGTGGTGGCAGCGTCTGGTCACACGGTAACAGACTTTGTGTGGCGTGAAGCTTTCATCCTTCTATGATCTCTCATTGTCTTCCTTCCTCTGCTTCAGCTGACACCCGAAGGAAAATGAAAAAGGAAAGTATGGTTTCTGAATAATAGGTAAGAGGGACATTTCAGTAATGTCACACGCCTCAAAAAATAAAATCTCTCCTTTCCAGCTGCTGGGATTCGAATCAGGCACCACAAGATTAATTACAATGCCATAAACCACTCAGCTAAGCACTTCCTCATGAAATTTCACTGTAAGAAAATATATATACATCATCTTAAATTAATTTTATATCAGTGAAAATTTCAGGGCCATTACATTTATATTTGTGGCTGATTGTATATATGATTGTATTTAGTTAAAGTTTAATTAAGTTAAATTTATATATACGATATGTAATTAACCTTCAGAAGGAGTAGCATGGGTACAAGCAAGGGCTATGTCAGGTACATAGCCAAGTGCATGATTAAATACTGATTATTGATTAGTATGCTTATTTGAGCTTCATTTTCATATATGCTTAAATAAAGAGTACAGATTTGAATTATGTTATGAAATTTCGAAGAGAATTAGTACACATCCCAAGTTTCAAAACAAATCTTAGTTTATAATTTTTGGATGTGTATATTAAAAGATATGACAAATTTTTGGAAAATTTCTTACGAGGTGACACTGACCAGTTTTTCAAAACTGGAGTTTCTAGATTGAGAGAGACCAATGTTAACTCGAGTTTTTCTTTTCTTTCAAAGAGGTTATAAAGAGCTAAAAATAGTTACTACAACCTAATCAACTTACTAATTGTTATGAAAAGTAATATTTTTTTTTTGGGAATACATTAAGGAACCTTAATAGGGATCATTTCTCATAAAATCAATGCACTAAGGATGTAAGTTCTGGAGAAACTTTTTTGGGTCATTTTATGGTAATTTATCTTCATAATTAACTCTTGATTGTTTGTTGGACTTGGAAATTGTTGTCAAACATTTCAATTTTTTCCCTAATTTTTGTTATTGTAATGTTTACAATTTTTTATTATTGTATAACCCTTTGTTTCAAAATATAAAGTGATAATAATTAATCTTCCCAATAAGTGAACCTTAATCATCTAGCATTGTAATTATCCTTAATCATCTAGAATTGGTTTCAGACATGTGTTAGTGTGTGTTTGGGAGCATCTTTTAAAAATCACTTTTAGACAAAACCTCAGTTTGGAAAAATTTTAAATAAACATCAATTTTTATCCAGAATTGATTTTAGCCAAAACCATGTAAACCATGATTTTGAATAAACTACTGAAAATAGCTTTTAAAACGGTAAAAGAGTTTATGGACTATCCAATTACTATCTTACCCCTACTTTTTCTTATACTATCTCTCATCTCTCTCTTCTCTCCTTTCTCATATCTCTCTTCTTCACCATATCTCCTCTTTCCTCTCTCTTCTCTACACTCTCTCCTCTCTCCTATTTCTTCTCTACCATCTCTCATCTCTCCTATTTCTTCTTACCCTCTCTCCTCTCTCATAATTTAATCAAATCATACCCTTTCTGATAATTTATAAATATAAAAAGTGATTCTACTACTAATCATACAAACATCTCTATTTTCAAAATCTATTCTTCCTAAAATCTATTCTCCAAAAGCTAATCCAAACATGCCCCTAGTCTTTCTTTTCTCTTTTGCAATTTTTAATATTTTTCTTTATTTCCCACATTTGTGTTTGATTTATATACTGAATATATTTTCTATTTGATTCTTTGTATAATAATTCTCCAATCCTTAATATAAGAGTTACTTAACTAATTTAAATATATTGAGAAAAATAAATAAATTATTTAGTTATAACAAATGGGACCCGATATTCTTAAAATACCCTGTATAGCATTAGATTATATGTAGCTTATAATTTATGTAAATTAGAAAAATAATAAATATGAGAGATAAAATATACTCTTCTAGTCTTTAATATAGGAGACATATAACTAATTTAAGTATATTAAGAAAATTAGTTATATTAGTTATTTATAATAGGTATAAGTTTATTTTTTTAGAACGTCATTTTTTATCCTAATCACACTAGGATGGAAACCCCGAACTAATATAAAGAAAATCTTTAATATATGACATATTTAATTAATTTGATTAGATTAAAAAATTAGTTAATATGTCATACTTTTAATAAAATAATTTAATCATCTTCCTTAATTCATTCCATTCATCTCTTACTTGATTATTGTTAATGGAATATATTAATAGAGGCCGTTTAGTAAAATATTGATAAATATATAAAATATATTTTATATTTATAATCATGATCAATTCCTTAATTAGATTATATATTGACAGGAGGGGTATATTCTAACATAAAGAAACCCCTTAAGCATAGCATGATAAAATATGACAATTTTAAAAAATCAAACCTTGTTTGTCACAAATAACTAACATAACTAATACTTTTAATCTATTTAAATTAAGTATCTAGGTCTTATATTAAGGATTAGAGGTAGTAGTTTTCTTGAATATACACTGAAGTGAACTCATAAAGAAATATATTCTAATATGTTTTATTTCTTTTAAATAAAACAAAATTTACACTAGTTAAATATTTTTTGGCCAAAAAGTGTAAAAAGAAGGTTGAAATAATCTTTTTTTTTCTTGCATTAGTCGAAATTCTACTTTCGACGGCCTAAGCCCCAAAGCTTCAAGTAAAGAGTATTGTTTAAACTAAATCTCCCATAAAAATAAAATGAATTTCAGACCGGTCAAATTAAATTCTCATTATTTGTAAATTATTCGATAAAATAATTTAAAAAATGGATTAGCCCAAGCAGATCAGATTTAATTAAAGAATTAATATTGTTTAGTGCGGCCCATCTGACTATGAATGATGAATGATCACTATGAGATATGAGTAGCATCTAATTACCACGCAAGCATCAAGAAATTCATATATACATTTCAAATGCATCATATTTCGTTCGGAGTCGCTTAGATTTGGCTTCATCTTCCTCATTTGATTTTCGATTCTGAGATTCCAAGAAGCATGTCTCCTCTCGCGTGGGGCTCCAAGAAACGGCCAGCCATGCGCAGAACGTCTCTTTCTTTCCCAAATTCGAAGAATCGAATCACTCTGAAGACAGAAAGATCAGATAATCTTCACCGAAGCTCCTCACCATTCTGTGCTGTGAAAGATGAATCTCCAAAGAAGAAGAAAAAAGTGACGCAGTCTATTGAATCTTTAGTTCCGAATCTTCCTCTCTCGATCGAAGAAGACAAGAAGCGCATAAGCCCAGGCTCCGTATCAGCGCGTGATGAAGATGGAAGAAATAGTAATCTTCTTCTTCTTCTTTTTCTATCAACGGTCTTCTTCTTGTTCAGCTGAAAGAATCCATTCAGATATGTGTTGTAACGAGGGTTTCCTGTAGTTCTGTAGCTTCAGGGAAGGAACCTAGTAGAGGAGTAATTAATTATTTCGATAATCACTTAAGGGTTTATTATGTAAATACCACGTCATTAAATTTACCCTTGATTCATTGATTGTAAGGAGATTGATCAGTTTTGCCTTATTGACCGGTGATGAGCTTTAAGAGTATTCTTCTCTCTTTCTTTGTGTTTATACATGAGTAATTAATTACGTTTATGTTCTATATAATCCATGATTCTAGTTTACACCATCATCATCTTCTTTGTCTTTGGTTTGAATTTTCTCATGAAGAACCAAGAGTCTTCTTAATTTAGTTGCAAAACTATAACTTTCAGTTCTTTAACAAGATTGTTAATTTTACATTAATAGAAGCAAGATGTTTTTCAAGTTGTTTTCTTAATGAAGTTACAAGTTTTTAGCTGTGAAAAATAACGATCAGAACTTATATTTTTGTTAATTTTTATAAATTTTAGAATGCATATAGGTAAAATTAACTAATGTCCTACTGTTTTTATTTGGGAGCAAAAAATGCAAAATGGTATTGTCTTTTATGTTACTACAAACTAATTCTTATAGTTAGAATTGTGGGGAGTATTTTATATATAATATTCACTTTTAACATATTTTAGGTGATTTACGCTAGAATGTAAAAAGGCTACCGTGGTTTAGAATTATAGACAACATACTCTATTTTTTTTGACGTATAATATATAATAGCGTATCTTAAAGGTCAAATAAAGTATAGCACATCTGAGTTTTGTTTTTGCCAAAATAAACATTAATTGAATCAAAACATTTTTTAAAAAAATATTGTTAATTTGTAGACTTCCCACGTCTAAATCATCTTATAGTATTTTCCCAAAGCAACTATTAATCTTATAAGTGCAACAACTAGGAATATTGTTTGCAATTTTTAAAACTTTCTTTATTTCCTACTCTTTCAATACTTAGAAGGTAAAGGACTCCCATCTCCCTCAATAAGTGGCTTTCTGGGATTCTAATTAAGGAGACCACATTTTTCCCATGTCACCAAAACCTCCTGCTGGGTGCTGCAAAGTCTCCCATCGGGGTCATAGTAGTACTAATCATATACGGTATAGATTTCACCATAGGCGATGAGCACCATAAGCCCATCACCCTGATGAACATTGAAATTGGGTCCACATAGATATGAACATATAAACTGGTGCACGTGTTGCACTACAAAAAAACTGAGTTTCAGCGGCGACATTTGTCGCCGCATAAGGTTTAAAAGTCGCCGCTGAATCACTATAGTGGCGACATTTTGTCGCCGCTAAGTCGCCGTCTATGAGACTGTCGCCTATACATATTTGCGGCGACAAATAAAACTCGCCGCCTAAAGATGAATTAGCGGCGACAAAGATATCGCCGCCTAAAGTGGAATTAGAGGCGACAAATATGTCGCCGCCTAAAGTGGAATTAGCGGCGACAAAACTGTTGCCGCCTAAAGGTCATTCTGCTTCTGCGGCGACATAGTGTCGCCGCCTAAAGATACAAAAATGAAAATTATTTTTTCTATTTTTTCCAATAATTTCTGTAATATAAAAAAAATAATATAATAATAAATAATTAAATAAACTCTAATATAATAATATTAATAAATATTTTTATTATCATCTAAAATATGAAGATATTTAAAATTACAATAAAATTGTTTAATTTATACATAAATTTTATATAGAAGGTTCAATACTATGACTAGAAGTAGCCCCATGTGGTTGTCCTTTCTGCATCAAGGCAGCAAATTGAGCTTGTATTCTTTGCTCCATTTGTTCCATTAGTCTTTGCTCAAACTGCACACGTTCTTGTTGTATCTTTTCACGTTCTTCTTCCATCTTTGCACGCTCAGCCTCCATTTTTTCTCTCTCCTCTTGAAATTTTTTATCAAACTCTTCCTACAGTTGGGCATGCACACTCTCCACAACTGAACTATCAGTAGATTGAGGGCGATTTCTCTTTCTTGAAGGTTCTGCTCCATATCCTTTCCCTCTTACATACCCTGACCTCTCACCAAGAACTGTCGTCAATATTTCCTCTGACGTCATTCGATCATCACTCTCTAAATCTTGGTCTTGTTATTGAGAAAGTTCGTGCATACGACTCTGTAATAAAAAAATAAAACTATTAGATTAAAAATAAAAGTAAATAAAAGTAAGATATTAAATAACAATGCGTACATGAAGCTGTTCAGAGTGTGGGTCAGCCCATACTACTTGTCCGTCTAATGTCTTCCTAGTATGCGTTATCTCCCATAGCTGGTCAGGAGGAATCGGTCGTCCAGTAGTAGGATCTCTCTACAAAGTAATAACATACAAGAAAATACAAAAATTAGATTTGAACAAAATGATTGAAAGATTAAATTATAGTGATGATAGATTGAACTTACTGTAGCATACTCAATCTCTGCAAATGATCGAGGACCACAAGTATGTTTAGTCATTTGTTTTTCGCGATTTATCATGTTCCTTATACTTTTGTTCTACAACAAAATGTAGTAAATAATAAGAATTGAATAATTGAAAAAAATATAATTTATTTAGAAGGATAGTGAGATACCTTAAATATGTCAGACTTAAAATATATTAACAACCACTCCCAATCTTGAAAACTAATAGTTTGAGGAGGATCAGCCAACCTATCCTCATCAGTCTCATATTTCTTGTAGTGAGAGTGCAAATTGTTCTTCCAATTTCTGAATGCATTTTGTAAAATAATTGATATAGCTATATGAAACTTTTCTTCACTAATTTCATCAGCAGGTTCAAATTTATCCTGAAACAAATAAATGTAAACACTTTATATAATAATACAAATAAACTAAAATAAGTATACAAATTTGACATAAATACCTTTATTTTTAAAATCATATCTTGACCATATTTTTCAAAAATATTCTTCCAACTACCTCCACCATCCCTGAAAGAGATTGTGGTTCTAAGAGTCAAACCACAATAATTAGAAAAATCTCTTGCTTCTGGACCAATTGCTCCTGATATGGAATCTGAAAATTTGACTCGAATCTTCGTTCCTTGTGCAGTCTTTAAATTCACATTAATAGACTTGTAAACTCCTCTGCGCTTGTTGATTGCAGTAGAAGAGCCTACCATTGTAGTTAAGTTAGAACAATTAAATGTTACAAGCGAGGTAAATCAATTATTAAAAAATTGAAAAAAATTTACCTGCACTACTATTTTGAGTATGGGGAGTAGGAGGAGAATTGCCAGGCATTTCTTGAAGTTGTTGTTGCAGTAATAGAGGTGACATAGGAGGTATTGATTGAGGTGTAGAGCATGTACCTCCACTATTTGTGTTGTCATTAGATCTAACAGAAACACTTTTCCCACCTCGACCTCTCTTTAATCCTGACATATCCTACAAAAATATACATTTCATTTAGGAAAAAAATAATGAATCAAACCATAGTCAATATAGATAAAATGTACCATATCAATTAATTTCATTCATTTGAATCTTCCGTCGCATTATCACTTTCATCAATGTCTTTTGATTTATTTGTTTCTTCTATTTCAATGTTTGTGTCACTTTCTGCTTCAGTTTCACTATCAAAGTCGTCGAGAAAATCCTCTTCATCACTAGATCCAGTATTAATGGCATAACTTTGATGAATTTGTGATGGTTCTCCTTGAGCTAAGATCTGCGTTTGTCCATCTTCTCCACATAAGTCAATGATAATATCATCAAGTTGTGTTGGACTCGTACGATAAACATTTAAGTCTACCACCAATTGTTGATAAGGTTCTGTATCAACCATAGGATCATGAACCCCACCATCATCAATAGCATTGCCAGTTGGTACATTAAACAAGTCGCGTGGGTTTGTTTTGACAACAACGAGCCAACCGGGTGCAACAATGTCATCCACATAAAAAACTTGCTCAGCTTGAGATACTAGAATAAATGGCTCATTTGTTTGTAATGAGTATCGCGTATTGATACTTATGAACCCGTACTTATCAACCTTATATCCTTTGTCATAGTGAGCCACATCCCACCAATGGCACTTAAACAAATATACTTTTCTGTTGCCTATGTAAGATAACTCATAAATATGCTCTAACACACCATAATATTCTTTGTCAGCATTAGTGTCATCACCCTTAGCTAGAATACCACTGTTTTAGGTTCTTTTTCCTGTTGCACGGTCTTTTGTGTGAAAACGAAATCCATTGCCTATGAACATGTAATAGCGATTCACCATCGTCAATGGACCAATTGATAAACTTATGAGTTCATCACTAACATGGCTCTGTGTAGACAATGATGTCACCTTTTAGAACAAAAGTTATATGTTAGATATTTCATATAAATGTAATTGCTAGAAATACTAAGGCTCAAAATGTTATAACTTACTCGTGAACGAAACCATTGAGGAAACTCATATTGGCTTTGCTCACTCCTTAATCCATGCGCTTCAAGCTCTGTTGCATATTCCCTACATTATATGATAGCAGTAAGAAAAAAATGCAATATGACAAGTACATATTTGCGCTAGTCAGGCAACTTACTCCATAAATGGCCAAACTTGTTCACAATTTTGTAGCACATACATTCTTGCTTGACAATATTCTTCATAGGGAAGAGAAATTGACTGACAATGCCCCTAGCTTGCCCATTTATCTTAAATATTGTAAACTCAGGGTCCATATCATCATTGGTGTCATCATTCCTACGTGGCACATTAAACTTTGTAGGAAAATCTTTCAAATATCTTGAACAGAACGTGAGACTTTCATCTGCCAAGTATCCTTCTGCAATTGATCCTTCAGGCCGAGCTTTATTACGAACATACAATTTGAGTGTCCACAAATACCTAATGCATTAAAAGTAATCAACATTCCATAAATATGAATTATAAATATACAATGCAATTAACGAATGTTACCTTTCTATTGGATACATCCAACGATATTGAACTGGTCCAGCAACTTTTGCCTCCCCTGCCAAGTGTATTGGCAAGTGAACCATCACATCAAAGAAAGCAGGTGGGAAGACCGTCTCCAACTTGCATAATGTCAATATTATCTGACTTTGGAGTTTGTCAAGTTCTTTACAAGACAAAGACTTCGAACAAAGATTTGTGAAAAATCTTCCCAACTCAATGATTGGTTCACACACCTTAGAAGGTAATAACCCACGTATTGCAATTGAAAAGATCTCTTGCAATAACACATGGTGATCATGACACTTCAAACCAAACAATTTTTGCTCTTGAATGTTGACACATCTTTAAAGATTAGATGAAAAAGTATCAGGCACTCTCAAGTTAGCCAAGAATTTTAAAAGGGATTGTTTGTTCTCAGGAGACAATGTGTAAGGAGCAAGAGGAATAGAAACATTATTACCATCTTCAACTGGGTGCATATCACTCCTAATACCTAAGTCCATCAAGTTGTACCTACTTTTAACTGTGTCCTTAGTCTTTCCAACCAAATCCATCACCGTGCACACAATGTTATGAGAAACATTTCTTTCTATATGCATCACATCAAGATTATGCCGTATTAGCAAGTACTTCCAATAAGGCAACTGGAAAAAAATACTTCTTTTTCTCCAATTGTAAGCATTATTCTGTGTATGACGCTTTCATTTTGTACCCTTGCCAAATGTCACATCACCTAAGTGTTGAAGTTGCTTAAGCACTTCATCTCCAGTCAATGCAACTGGTGGATCCATATGCTCTTCTTTACCATCAAATGATACCTTATTTTTACGCCATGGGTGATTTTGTGGAAGAAAGCGTCGATGCCCCATGTAAGACAACTTGCTCCTTATCGAAATACAATGCGTGTCTTTGTGGCAGCATGGACACGCAAGTTTACCTTTAGTTGACCACCCTGAAAGGTTTCCATATGCGGGAAAATCATTTATAGTCCACAATATCGCGGCGTGCATGATAAAATTTGATTGACAATACGCATCATACGTCTGTACCCCTACTTCCCACAATTGCTTCAGCTCCTGAATCATAGGTTGGAGACAAACATCTATTTCATCACCTGGACACTTTGGACCAGGAATAAGAAGTGTCATCATAAAGTATGGGCTTTTCATACAAAGCCATGGTGGCAAGTTATATGGCACTAAGACAACAGGCCAAATACTATGATTGGCACTCATATTCCCGAAAGGTTGAAATCCATCACTTGCTAAACCCAGTCGAACACTTCTTGGATCAGCAGAGAAGTTAGGGTATTGGTTGTCAAAGTGTTTCCAAGCTAGAGAATCAGCCGGATGCCTCATTACCTCGTCATTTAAGTGTTTCTCCTTGTGACACCTCATTTCTTTGGATATATCTCTTGACATATACAGTCTTTGTAGCCTTGGTGTTATGGGGAAATGCCTCAAGACTTTATGTGGAACCTTCTTCCCTGTCTGTTTGCTTAAATTCCATCTAGGCATATTACACTTAGGACATGATTCTGCATTTGTGTGCTCCCCCCAATACAATATGCAATCATTCTCACAAGCATCAATTTTATGGTAATCTAAACCCATATCACGAATTATCTTCTTAGCTTCATAGAATGAGTTTGGCACTAAAGCCCCCTCTGGGAGAACTTCTTTCAACAAGCCCAACAACACATCCATAGATTTATTACTCCAATGGTTAAGACATTTCACTTGAAGCAACTTTACAATGAAAGAAAGTTTGGACATCTTAACGCAACCTGGATAAAGTTCAGTTTCAGCATCATGTAACAGGTCAAAGAACCTTTTAGCCTGCACATTAGGCTCTTCGCTCTCACAGTCACTAGTATTTGTATAATTCACACATGGAACTCCATATGCATCGCATACCATCCTTGCAAAATTTTCATTATCAGTAGCACTTTCTACGTCGTTACTGGAAGTTCTACAATCTGTCTGAAATCTTCTAATTTCCCCATGCAACTCCCACACCGTATAACTATTCCAGAAACCCTTACTCAATAAGTCTGTCCTAACATCTCTTCTCACTTTAAATATAACATTCATGCATCTTTTACAAGGGCAACGTATTTGATTTACCACGTCAGGTTGACTAAATGCCCAGTCTAGAAAACCATCTACTCCTCTAATATATGATATGTTGCCTCTGTCTCTAATATATAACCAGCTTTTATCCATTTATATTCCCTAAACATACAACAATAAAAGCCAACAAGCATATCAGTATATAAATAATATATATATTAATATGATAAATAGTATTAGGAGCTTCCTAAATAGTATATCACTAAATCTAAGAGATGATAGTCTCTTTGTCCTTCTCACATACACAATATCTATGAAATCTAGTCATATTAGACTTAAGGAAATATTACAACAGGCTTATTTTAGTTACTTTCTATACTCTTGTAATAAGCATAAATTAACATGCACCTAAGTAGATACCTTTTAAAGTACTTAATTATACAATTGTTATATTAGCTAAAACGAAACTAAAAATACAAAGCTAAATCCAACATCAAAGCCACACCCAATTGTATAACAATTGTACCTACTGATGCTTAGTTTGAACCCGAAGCTTATCTTATATAACCATACATGTACTTACACTAGAAGTTACAGAAGCATGGATCATAAAAAAGTAAGCAACAGAAGTTACAGAAATGGATTCTATGTCTACTTAATGATATTCCATATTCCAATCCAATTTGATTGGATACCAGAAAAATAAAATGAATTGGGAATTTGATCTGTTCGATGAGATAAAGACCTAATAATTAGAAACAATATAGAATTTATTTTTTTAGCACTTAACCAGCTTCACTGATTCATGAGGCTAAGATTGAAACAATGTAGAATTTGATCAACACACACCTCAAAATTGATCTGTTTGATCTGTTCAGTTGCAACAATATAGAAACAATATAGAATTTGATCATCTGTTCAGTTGCAACAAATTTTTATGAAACAAAAATTGCAGAGAAACCTCCGCGGACAAGCACCGCGTCGGTGTAGAAGATTGGAGGGAGAGAGGAACCAGTACCTGAAGGACGCCGACGTGAGGAACCAGTACCTCAACAGCTCTTTCTTCCTCAACCGCCGTGAGGGACGCCGACGCTCTACTAGGGCACAGAATCCACTAAATGGAACAGAGGAGCAGTGAACCCAATCTCGACGCACGAGTGCGCTGCCGCCGTGAGCTCATGATCAGGGACACCGTGAGCTCGTGATCAGGGATGCCGTGAGCTCAGGAACAGGGACGCCGACGCTCTGCTAGGGCACATAAACCACTAAATGGAACAGAGGAGCAGTGAACCCAACCTCGACGCACGAGTGCACTACCGCCATGAGCTCATGATCAGGGACGCCGTGAGCTCGAGAACAGGGACGCCGACGCTCTGCTAGGGCACAGAAATGGCAAACGGGATGAAAGCGAAGTGATGAAGCCGACAGCGCGATAGGGTAAATAAATTGGGCTTTAGCGGTGACTATAAAATGTCGCCGCTGAAATGACTTTTAGCGGCGACATTTTAGTCGCCGCTGAAGACACTTTCAGCGGCGACAATTAAGTCGCCCCTGGAAAGACTTTCAGCGGCGACAAAAAATGGTCGCCACTAAAGAATATTGTCGCCGCTAAAAATTATTTCAGTGGCGACCCTTTTTTGTCGCCGCTGAAAGTCTTTTTTTTAAATAATTTTTCAAAAGGATTAAATGTTACTTCTCCTCTCTTCATTGTGGGAAGTTTCTCATAGCCAAACACTTAACCCAGCCAAAGCGTACACTGTTGTTCTGAAAAGGAGAGAGATTCCAGAATCAATGGCAGGAATTTTCTCCCCATTCTCCAGCACTTCAAGACCTATTAGATATATAAAGTTTAAATTACACATGTTGTTAAGACAAAAGGGTGGCAATTTCTAATGAATCAAATCACTTCAGACATAGAGCACCCAGAAAACCAATTACATGAGCCAACCTATACTCCAACAGAACAGAAAAATCAGAGTCAGAGAACTCACCCAGTCGGATCCAAAATCACAAGCTTGTCCAATTCTTCTCCCTCACCTCCAGCGACGTTTCTGCAGAATATAAAGGAAAGGAGAAAAGCTTCTAGCTGCCAAGATCTAAATGAAGAAGGGTTTTTCTTGTTCGGTTAAAGCCCGCGCCGCCTCCTCTACTGAGATCTGCTGAGCCTATCCAGTTTTTCTTTTCGCTCTCCCTCTGCTCCTCATGCCGCCTCCGCTGTTGATCTATTCGTCTCACCTACTCCTCCTCTCTCTCAATTTTTTTCTTTTAGGATCATTATGTGCGCGCAGTTCATTTAGGGTGGGATGGCAAAATAAATTGACCTTCAGCGGCGAAAAAAAAAGTCGCCGCTGAAGGTCTACTTTCAGCGGTGACAAAAACAGTCGCCGCTTAAGGTATACTTTCAGCGGCGACAAAAAAACGTCACCGCTGAAAGTCTTCCTTTTACTAAATAATTTTTAAAAAATAATCCACTTAATAAAATAACGATATTTTTTCCCTAATAGCTTCTTCAACTTATTAAAGATTTTTTTAAAAATTTTCTGGGAAAATGATAATTTCTAACTATTTTTCTTAAATTTTCTAAAAACAATAGGCATGTAATTCTCGAAAAATAACTATTAAATCATTTGGATCTCTTTTGGGGAAATAAAATCTTTCATAATTTTCTAAACTCCCAAAATACTCATTTTATGAATTTTTTCTTTCAATTTTCTTAACTCCAAAATATTTTTAATGATTATTCTTTCTCTAAAATTTCACTTTTTTTAATTTTAGAAAAAGACTCTTAAATTCAATAATACCTTATGAATCATTTTTATAAAAGTTGAGAAATTACATAAAATGCAGTAACAGAGAGCATATATAATAGTAACTAAGAATGTATATATGTATGTATTTGATATCACTTCTTTCTCTTTATCTCTATCACACACACATATCTCCCTCTCTATCTTCTCCCTCACATTGTTTATAACACACATATACTAATTCTCACACTCATTCGTTGACACACATTCATATATCTCTCTTATGCATACACCCCTGCTTTATCTCATGCTTTCAAAGACACCACATTATTATATGTATAATCTCCTATTATTATTATAATAACATGTGAAAATTTCTTATTTATTATTTAAACATGACATCATTCAATAATTTAATTATATATATATATATATATTAGATATTTGCTTAAAACATATAAAGGAGTGAAAGATTGTGGAAAGACTTTTAGCGGCGACATTTGTCGCCACTGAAGGGGATAAAAGTCGCCGCTGAATCATACATTCTGTGGCGACAAAAATTTGTCGCCGTAGAAAGTATTACTTTCAGCGACGATTGATTATGTCGCCGCTGAAAAGAGGTGCCAAAATTTTTTAATCATTGACATTCAGCGGCGACCAAATACAGTCGCCGCTGAAAGTCTTACTTTCAGCGGCGACAAAATATGGTCGCCGCTCAAAGTAAGACTTTTAGCGGTGACAGTTATAGTCGCCGTTGAAAGTCTTACTTTTAGCGGCGACAATTATAGTCGCCGCTGAAAATCAACTTTCAGCGGCGACTTTTTTTGTCGCCGCTGAAAAGTCGTCATCAAAAGTCTGTTTTTTTGTAGTGTTGCTTGCTGCAATTTCTGATCCTTAGCAAGGAATAGAAATGAAACATTGTTTGGCTTGATTGAAATATTGGCAACATTGCTCTCATCATCTCCAAAGATAAGATAAACCACTTTACTTGAATTAAAGGGAATATGAAACAACTCATATCAAACGACTCAAAAAAGAAAAGCTTGATCAATTTAATACTTTTAGTGTGACGTTGATCTGATTTCTCTAGAAAAGCAAACTCCTACGGAAGTTTCTACTAGTATCATCATCTTCTATTTCTTTCACCATTAGATTCCATGAGCAATTTCTTCATACACTCTAGGGAAAATAAAATTTGGAACCGATCAATTTGTAAGTTTGTGTTTAAACACACATAAACTAAGGGCATTTTATAGACCGTCAAAACAATGTGCGCCGGAAGTTTCAACGTGAACAAAAAAACAATGTGAGCTGAACGTTTCATTTGAGGTTAAACTTATGATAGAAAAGAAAGCATGAGCTATACAAATAGTGTGTTCTCGAAATTTCATTAAATGGCTTAAATTTTTTAAGATGAATAGCTGAGATTAATAGAGACATTAATTACATTATTTGACAAAATATACCATTTTCTAGGCCTTCCCCCAGTACGTTCCTCGAGATTGATTATGCGATATACATCCGTTTTCTGGGTCTTTCTCACGAACAGTTGTGATTAAATAATAAAGTAATGTATTTTCTAAACAATACTCGCGTAGTCTTTACGCCAGATGCAAAGAAATAAAATGAACATAAATAGAATTTATTAATTTTATAATTAATTATGTGTTCATTTCATATGAAAAATATTTTCTATTTTTAATCACGAAAGACAATTACCCGATTATAACAACAAAAGTAGAACAAAAGAAAATTGAAAGGAAATAAATATTAACTTTTACAATATGTCAGTAAGCCTAGAAATTTTATATACCGGTTAAATAAGAAAATATATTATGATGGGGCTAATTAAAAGTATGGCAAGAAGGTTATAATCCAAGGAAGTCAAGGTGAGTTGAGGAATGAGTTGGGTCCAAATATGTAATTATGAAAAATTTAGGGAAAACAGTAAAGTATAAATGAGGAAAAGTATTGGGCAAAATGTAAATATGAAAAATACATAGAAAACTCATGAAATTCAAGAAAAATCCCCAAAAATGGTAAAAATCATTTGTAAGATATTTTGAGTTAAAAAGAAATTATTCGAGGTGAAAAGGCCTCAAAAAGATTTATTTGGCCAAAAAACCTATTTGCGGGTGTAATTGGAAGGAAATAAATGAGAACATAATTATTAAATTATGTAAAGGCCAAAAAAATAAGGAAAAGTTATGAATTATCATTTTGAGAATTTAGAAATTTTATGCAGAAGTTTAGTTCCCAAAACGTGCTATGTACAAGTTTAAAGCTATTTTTTTTTTGAAAAATAAGGGTATTATTTTTAAAAAAAAAACGGGTTATCCTTTCATGTTACATTAGTACGATTTCAAAAAAAATCAAGTTGATGACACGTGAATTTGTTGATTCAACATATTTAGTTAATAAATAATCAAGCTTAACCTAAACAATAGTTGGGGCACTATTAGTATGATTTTAAAAATTTTAAAGTAATATTGTACTAAAAAAACTTATAAATGCCTAACAATCTTGAATGAAAACTTTCAAGAGAAAATTTACAAATCTAAAAAAATGAAATTGATGACATTTGGACTTGTCAACTCAACAAATGTGATCAATTAATGATTAAACTTAAACTAGAAAATAATTAGGATAATATTGCTACGATTTAGAAACTTTTATAATGACATTTAATCCAAAAACTTTCTGAATAGCGAGTGCTACTAAATAAAAACTTTTAAGATAATTTTATATATGAACCAATTTTTTATATTGATTAAGCTTATGAACTAATGTAAAATTAGTTTAGCAAGGTCTGTTATATCTCTTTAGGTCTCATTTTCAATTCATAGATGACACATAAATATGAGGAGGCATAGCTACGAACTCTAAAATAATGATACTTAATAATATGATTAGGTCAATATCATATAAAAAAAAAAGGTGAATGATTGGCATGTAATATTTCGAATCTTCCTACTAACAGATTTTGAGGTTATACATATTTCTATCAGAAACATTTTTTTTAAAAAAAATTATATACTATTTCCCTCAAACTATATTTTAATCTAAAACATTTTTAAAGTTCACATATATAAATATTATCTTGCTGAGAAAGACACCCAAAACACATTGGCCTATAAAGGGAAATATATTTTTGTAACTTGAAAATCGTTTGTGGTCAATGCATCAAGTAGAGAAAGATATGTTATTTATCTTTAAATATGTTTCTAATCTAATAATATATTTTTATTTAGATTTTTTAAAATTCCTTAAATATTAGTTTTCTTCAATATATACTGAACTGAATCCATAAATAAATTATATTTTAATATTTTTTTACTTCTCTTAAATTAAACTATAACTAAAACTAAAACTAAATTAAAATTAAATTTACACTAGTGAAATTATTTTAGCCAAAAATAAAAAAAATATCGAAATAATCTATATATTTCAAACAGCCTATAAGAAGCAAATATTTAGTTAAAAATTACTATTTAAACTAAAATAAAAATAAAATGAAATTCAGGCTGATCAAATTAAATTCAAAGTATTTATAAATTATTCAATAAAATAATTTGAAAATTATTAAAATAAGAGGAATATGAAGTAGGGATATATCTTATTTATCTTTTAATCGTTTTAAGAATTTTTTTAATTCCTTAAATATTAGTTTCACTAATATCTACTATCTATATATATTATGATAAATTATTCAATAAGATAATTTAAAAATTATTAAAATAATATATTTTAAACAGAATACACAAGTTAGCTTTGCTATAGAATATTATTTCATCTATTAATAAAAATTGGATCCATCTGAAAACTAAGCTAAATTTTCTGCTTAGGTGTATATATATGCTTTCACTTCCGTACCATCTAACTCATTTACTATAAATGATCAGTGAGTTGCTTATCATCTTATTGGGTCGCCCTCAAGAAACTTTTCTATACTTTTCAATTAAATCTTCTTCTTCTTTTTCTTCATATTTCTTTGTTCGCTCATATGGCTTTCAACAAGACTGAACTCGAAGTGGCTGAGATTTTGGGTCATATTCGTTTGATTAATGCTTCTTCGTTCGCTAGTATGGCTTTCAATCAGACTGAACTCAAAGCGGTTGAGAGTTTGCTTCATCTTCCCCGTTTGGTTCAAGATTCTAAGATTCGAAGCATGCTTCTTTCTCTTGGAGCTCCAAGAAGAAGCGATCGATGCGCAGTCGAAGGTGTAAGAGGTTGAGAAACCTTGAAACTCCTTTATCGGCCCCAAAATCGAAGATCAGAATCACTATCAAGAGAAAAACATCGGAGAATCATCATCAGAATTCTGATGAATCATCCAAGAGGAGGAAGGTGATGATACAATCTTCTGAAACGAAATCTTCAGGTCCTTTATTTTGCACCCCTGATCTGAATCTTCCTCTGTTGATCGAAGAAGGAGAAGAACAACACTGCCCTGGTGGCATTTCTGAAGAAAGAAAGGAGTGCATAGGCCCTGCAAGCTCCGTCTCTCCGGCGCGTGATGAAGAAGGAAGAGATCGTTACTGTTCTACCAAGGATCGATCTTCTGATGAAAGGAAGAATTCAGATATGTGACTGCTATGTAATGTGGGTTTCTTTTTGTAGGCGTACGTACGTTGTAGTTAATGGCTGTACGCTGTTGCTTCAGGTGGCATGTTGGAGGAATTAATTAGGAGTAATTAATTAATTCATTATTTATTTAGTCAAGGGTTTATTATGTAAACACTATATATATCATTCCATTTTAACCCTCGATTAATTAATTGTACAGAGATCAGTTTTATATTATAGACTGATGAGTTATATTAAAATTCTTCTATCTTATTTATGTGTGTTCATATTTACATTTGTTCTACGATTCACGGTTCTAGTTGACACCATCGATACTTGCATATCTCTTTCAATGACTCTTGGGGTGAGTTCTTCTCTCTCCCTCTCTCTCTACGTGAGAGGGTTTCCACCACTGTTTCGGGAGGTCTCTAACCCTTGATTCGTTGATTGTACGGCGGAGATTGATCAGTTTTGCCTTATTGACTCAGCTATATAAATAAGAGTATTCTTCTCTCTTTCCGTGTTTATGTGTAATTAATTACGTTTATGTTCTATAATCCATGATTCTAGTTTACACCTTCGTCTTCTTTGTCTTTGGATTGAATTTCTCATCAACTAACCAATTCGGTGCGGCTCAAAGCCATGAAATAGGTACAGTTATAAAACCCACGAATAACAAGCGTAGGTATAAGACTCACGAATAACAGGTGCGGGAATAAATCCCACAAATATCTGACGTGAGTATAAGACCCACGAATATCCATCAAACTCAGGTTTAACCATGGTGCACAAAAAACTAATAGTAATGTTGTTAGTAATCATTATTATATATTCAGTCATCTTCAAAAATATTTTCAAATATGCATGGGATCAATTTAATATTAATAAAGAATAAGATTTTTAAATAGTGAAATCTTATAACAATATGTTCTAATCAATGGCCCCATCATGAAATCATTGAACAAAATTATCTTTAAATCCTCATGCATACAAATTTATAAAGAATAAAATAATGCAAATCATTTAAATAATTATTGTCGCTATTTCAACTATATTCAAATATCATCTAACAAATATATAATTCCAATAAACAAATGTTTAGCAAATCATACTTTAAAAAATATACTTTAGTAAAATGATACAAGTAGCAATATATCATTAAAACATTATTATTATGAGGCAATATTCACTCACTTGCGATATTATGATATAGTTTACTCCTACTCTATTCTTCATAATAGTATTCTCTCATTTTTCTAGATTTTCTGAAAGTTAAACATTCTATCAGTAAATACCATTAATCTCTTTTGTACCAAGTACTTATTATTTATCACAACCATAGCAAGTTACACATATACTTTATAACACTTAAAGCTTCAAAACCATAACCATAACTTTTACTTTAAATATGGAATTTCAAGCTTTACAACCACCTCAAATTTAAAAATCTTGATTCAAATTTAAGATTCCCTAATTTAGCTCAACACTCAAGTACCAACAAATTTTTATTTTTCTCTTTTTTTTCATCATCCATAAGTAGAATGCCTCCTCAAATATCATTCCTTTTCCAACATATATTTAAACCCCAAAGAATCACAACTTAGGTCCATTTTCACCTTATTACAATAACCAAACATTTAACTAAAATTTTCCATCCAACTCTTGTTCACTATCTCTATAGACGTTAACTCCCTCCATCGTCATTCTCATCTTCAAAGCTATAAGTCACATTTTAACTTCTTCATTATTTTGTGGTGTGGTTATTTATAGGGATTAAAGATAAAAGAGACTAAATAAGTTAAGAAAATATATAAATGTCGCACTGTGGGTATGTAGGCAAGTGATTCAGTGAAGTGGGTTATGGGGTTTTGGGTTTTGGTTGCTGAAAAACTGAATTGAGTTTTGTTCCTTTATATTCCTAAATGTTTAAACTATTGTAATAGGTGTTGAAAAACTCCAAAATGAGCTTTGGGATAGTAGGGCTCATCAAGTTATGAATTTTCTCTCTTTCTTTATTTGGACAGTACGTTGAGCCATGGGAAAACTAAATCTTGGCTTTAGGATGGTTTGACAATATGCTAAGCTCAAGTTAAAATGATGGTTTGCTAGTTGATTTATGGATATAACAAAGATGAATATATATATTTATGTATTTTATTGGTAGGGTGTTCGCTTCCATCCCGTCCCGGTCTTGTTGGCTTCATGACGGGTTTGTCACATCCTGAGAAAGACTGAGATGGGAAACCATCGGGATGGGATGGGTCTCAGTATGACCTTCGAGACATCTCGTCCCATACTAAGAATATTTTTTATTAATAAAAATAAACTCTTCCCTATTTTCTCACTCTCGCTCCCTCTATCGCTCTAGTCATTTGTGTCTCACGTCCTACTATAACAGTCTTTACTGTCAGAGGCTCAAAGCTCACTAATGAGACCAACAACCTTCCATGATTGTGATCTTGCGACCACCTTCATCAACCCAATCTTGATAATAATTAGATCAACACCCTTCATATCATTCAACCTAAACTGATCGCATGGTCACCCAAACTGATCTCCTTAGATAGGGACCTTATGTCAACAATGATAATTTGTAACAGTTACAGTGACCTCCTGTTTGTGATTGCCCTTACTACGACTTTAATTTTTTTTATTTATGTTACTTCCTATTTTTCCTTTCTACTTGTACGTTGAACCAAAAGGATTAGATACTCTTTGATTCTTAACAAAAGGAAATGCCAACTAAGATCTAGTAGAGTCTAGACTATTAGTAAGATTTATTATGGGTAATGTATAGTATCAATATAATCTAATATAACCAGTAACATATAGTTTTTCTTCCCTAAGTTATGGATTATTGACTGAGTAAAATAGCATCCACTTTTTTAAAGAAGTTTGAGAATTCCCGATCATGTCCCAGTCCCAGTCCTAGTCCCGGTTAGGACTAGGACAAGTTCAAGACGAGACGGGACGGGATGAGACATGGGATGGGGGTGTCCCTATCCCAACCTATCTCATGAATACCCCTAGTTATTGGGCTATTGAGATTTAAATAATAGAATATAATGTGTTGTTTTGAGATTCTTAATTTCTAAACAAGTGGCACAATGAAGTTATAATTTAAAAGATTAGTTCACTATTTTGGATGGTTAGTTGTATCATATTCTTAACTTTATTTATAGTTTTTTTAACAGAGCATTGATGGTTCAGGTTCAACAAGTTTAGGTTAAGGTTTTAGTCAATATGAGAAGAAAAGAGGAAGAGGCTCGCCTGTATGAAATGGGTCTATAGGACAAATAGGGGCAAATCCCATGAGGTTGCCGATTGAGTTTGATGCTGAAATGAAGGCAACTGGTCAAAATGGGCCAACATTTAACAACTATTTTGACCATATAGTACTTGTTAAGATTAGCATTATGTACCCCAGCTAGAAGTCATTCGACTAGAAAAACAAGGATATAATTTGGGAGGACATGTTATATTTATAATTCTATGTTCCACCTATTTACTTCAGTTATTCATGATTTTTGTCCCTTATTGCAACTTCATCTTATATTTTTGTATACTTCCATGCAGCAAAATTTTGGCATTCCTCTTTTCTTCTCATATTGACTAGAACCTTAACCTAAAACTTCAAGTATGAAGCATATCATTTTAAAGCAATGCGATGAACAGTATAGGGACTTTAAATCAAATTTTGCTAAGGACTACCTCCGAGGAAGTAAGATAGAGGATCATCCGAAGGATAATACCTCAATATTAGTGACAGAGCTTAGACATTGTTTTGTCAACATCTGAAAGAGACTACTTATAAGGTTTTAATTAACTTACATTTTAATTAACTTAGTAAGGAATAAGTGTACATTTTAATCAACTAATCCAATTTTGTTTCATTTTCATAGGCTATTTGTAAGAGAAATCAAGAAATAACCAAGAAGAATGTTTAACAGCACTATATGTCTTGAGGGGGTATAGTGTCATTAAGAGAAAAATGATGCAAGAGTAATTGGAGGCTGCGCAACAAGCAATTGCATCAGACCTACTACCTCAAACCTTTTTTTATCCATCAGCATCTAGCGTCCATCTTGCTAACACAAATAAAAGGCTGCGAGGGTGAAGAAGGGACAATATATCACTCTAGAGGTTGTTATAGTTATTGAGAGGATTGTAAGTAACTAATTTAAATACTAAGAATTTATATATTATTACTTGCTCTTCATTTATTTTAACTTGGTAACTTATATATGTTATAGGATGCACTAGAGTAATAGGTATCCTAAGGGTGTTTCATTCCTAAAAAAGGAATGGACATCCTGGAGATAACTATTGGCACCCCTAACCACCCAAGTCGAGTAAGAGGGTCCCCCAAAGGAGTAATATGCAAAGACTTTTTTGGCTCATCCTCTTAAAGAAGAAGCTCACCCTCCGCAGACATGCTTCAAGATGAGTTGCAAAAGGTTTAAGATAAACTTAAAGCAAAACCACAAGCGGAGTTGGAAAAGATACGCAACGAGATGGATGCGAAAGTTTAAGAGCTTATGGACGCTAGGCTCTAGTAGGCCATAATGATTATGGGTATCCCCACATCCAGCCAAAGTTTAGAGGTAAACACATATTCATTTACTTCTTTTCAAGGGATGTTTAACATGTACTTTGTCTTGACTAATTTTGTTTCTATTTTCAGGGTTCTTTTGCGGTGACTAATGGAAAGGGCAGCAACTATAAGGAGAAGTTTGTCTCCCAACCATCTGGCCCTGACCCTACCCTTGAGCACATTGAGGATAATGAGGAAAAATGTTGTCTCTATATTGTTACATACCAAGGGACAACATCCTTTATCACTCATAGTGTACCCGAATGCCATAAGTCACTAAAAAACAATTCCTGATGGCAATGCTAAGGTCACTATAGAGAACATAAAGAAGCTATCAGGCACTACACCGGTTCCCTGCCTAACTAACTTGGTCAAAATATTAAAGCAAGCTCCAAGACATTATATTATAGGGCCAACACATCTGATCAATTTAAGAAAATGGGTCATACCAGAGCTATGCTAGAGAAGGTACCTTAGAAACAAACCCCAAAGGGCCCAGAACTCGAAAAGACACAAAAAAGCCCAAGGTTCAGAGAGCAAAAGTAGACAAGCTCAGACCTTTTCCTGAGAAGATATCCTTGAGATATTTTGGTATGTCAACTCTCTATTCTATGGCAGTAGGGTTGGAGGAAGCACTTAGTTTCACAATTCTGTATCGGGTTTTAACCACACAAGAGATTTAAAATTCCACCCTGGACAAGAATGACATAGTGCAATACCTTAACTTTTAAAAGCTAGATTCAACTATTATACAGTATGCCATATTGTAAGTTGTAACTTTATTTTAATACTTTATGTTTAACCATTCACGGACTACTATTTCATTTCTCTATTAACAATAACCATTTCTATCAGAGATACCTGGAAGAAGCAAAAGGAGACACATATGACTTCATGTGTTCTCAATGTGTCTAAGAGATAGGTACCGATAGGATCTCTAAGATTATATACATGGTCGACGTTATGACCCACATTAGGAGGAAGATATATGTTGCACATTACATTAAAGGGTAAGCATGTTTAGAACTGCGATAGAATTCAAGACAGTCAAAGAAATCATGAAATGTCACTTTTAACCGCATTTGTATGAATTTTTTGTAGTATGCTACCTCTTGATAATATAATGGATTTGAAACAGTAAGAGAAAATTGGTAGGAATATATGTCTGTAGTATGTTTGGGATTTTATTTTTTGACTCTTATTGACATTCTTAGTGTAGCAGAAGACTTTTTAAGAGCTTATGAAGAGTTTCAACTAGATGGATTTGTTGCAAGTAGTGTCTCTTATTCTTGTTTTTGTGGAACCTCTATAGGGATCTCTTGTGGCACCTATTTATCACTCTAATCCTAACTTGCAACTTTATTAAATATTACATCTCTACTAATAATAATTTTGCCATTTATTAGATTATATAGCTTATATGCTTTAGATTCAGAACAATAGCCAATAAAAATATATTTTTCATATGTCTCATTAAACTTGTGAGAATGGGTCTTAATCAAAGCATAAGCTATACAACCAAAAATGTTAAAGTGGCTTACTGTTGGCTTTCTACATGTCCAAGCCTCATATGGTGTTTAATTACGAATAACTTCTCTGATAGATAAATTGAGAAGGTATATCACTATTGCAACAGCTTCTACCCAAAAATAAATAGGAAGGAAGATATTTCTCTTACATTATGCTTCTGGCCACTCTACTATAGTACAATTCCTCCTTTCAGTGACACCATTTTGTTCTGGTATATGTGATGTTATAAGCTGCCTGCAAATTCTATTTTCCTCACAAAAATTCTTAAAGGCAAAACAAATTCACCTTCTTTGTATGTTCATAGTGTCTTTATTAGAAGACCACTTTTCCTGTTAATAAAAACTTTGAACTTCTTGAACATATCAAATGCCACATATTTGTTTTCCAAGTAATAAACCCTAGATATACGACTGTAGTAATCTGTAAGTAGTAAAAAATATTGATTGTCACCAAGAGAATTCATGCTCCTACCCTACACAAATCAGCATATGCACTAATTAAAGATATTCAGATTCTCTCCGAGCCTTACTTATAGGAAAATGTCTTTTATTTTGCTTTACATAGACACACCTTTCACAAAAGTCAAGATAATCAAGATTTAGTAAACCAAAAATCATTTCCTTTTGATTCAATAACTTCAAACCATTGATATTTAGGTTCCCATATCATAAATGCCATAATCTACTCTCATTATTACCAATAGTAACTAAAGCATAATTTTCAAGCATTGAAACATCCAAAGGAAACATTCTATTTTAGCCATTAGAACTCTAATTATGATCTGTCCAGATTTTTTATCTCTAATAATGCAACAACTATCATTAAACAAAATTGAATATCCATTAGTCATTAGTTGGCCACTACTAAGTAAATTATGGGATAGACTAGGAACATGCATAATATTCCTGACCCATCTTAGCATTACCTTGGCTCATTTCAATGTTAACAATACATCTACCTTAAACGTGAATCTACTTGTTGTCACCAAGGTTAACATCTAATTTTTGAGACTCATAAAGATCCTTAAATGATGACTTTGTTCTAGTCATGTGGTTTAAACAACCACTGTCTAAAATCCAAACATTGTTAGTTTTCTATTTTTCACAAATATAGGGCCATAAATAGCTTACTCTCGTCATCTTCATGTTTTGCAAAATTAGCTTGATTGTTCTCATCTTTGTATTTTTTCCAATATAAAGCTTCTTTGTGACCTGGCTTTTTGCAGTAATGGCATTGAAAGGTTTTCTTCTCTTCATTATAACCTCCCCTTCCTTAACCTCTTCTATGGCCTCTACCATATCTGCCATGACCATGACTAGCAGAGTTATCATTATTCTCTGCCTTAACCTAAAAAGCCTTTTCTTCATGCTTTTCAATAAACCTCCACACCCTTTCTTCATGTGCTTGCAAGAACTCATTAGTTCATCAAATGATTAATCAAACATATCATATGCTTCTTCAATCACAGCAACAATATGTACAAACTTTGGAGTAAAACTCCTTAAAACTTTTACAACAACAATTTCTTCAGAAATATTTTCTCTATAAAACTTTAAAACTTCATTTGATTAAAAAGAGAAGATACTCTAGATAAAAAAAGTTTGAATAGATTCACCATTTTTTATAATCAAAGTTTCAAAGTCAAATTTATAAGTCTATAATTTTACTGTAATTACTTTTGAAGAACCATGAAACTCCTACAAAATTTGTCAAGTCTCCAATTACATAGTTACTACTGTAATCCTTAAAAATTTGTCTCATGGACAACTTGTTTAATGAAGAAGAAAACTTTAGCATTCTTCTTTTGTACTTCTTTCAATCTTTATGTAGCCTCCTTATTTGGATCAATGTGATCCATAAAGCTAAACTCCATAAAGTCCCAAAGATCTAAAGACATGAACAAGGTCTTTATGTTTATACTCCAAAACTCATACATCTCACTAGTGAAAATATGTATGAGTGGCGGTAAAAAGGAAGATAAATAAATAAAATTCGCATTCAAAGCCATTTGCTTTTCCATTTTTAGACTCCCTCTCTCTCTCTCTTGTGTTTCCCTTCTCCTGAACACTCAAAAGAAGTAGATAAATTTTATGTTGAAATCCATAGTGTTTCGCTTAAATACCCAATTGACCCAAAACTCACTTTTGATTCTATTACACACTGGATTGAACCTAGCTCTGATACTACTTTTATTGGAGCAAGAGAATATAATAGATGAAAAGCATTAACTGACATGTATTTATTGACTAAAATAGAAGCCTCATATATAGGCATACAATGAGTTTGTGATCAAGTAAAGTAGTAGAAAAGAAAATATTAAATAATAATAAATAAATGAAAGTGAGAAAGAGGGAAAGTAGGATAGATCATAGGATAACAAATGTGATGATCCTAGACTAATAAAGAAAATAAATAGGTAATCCAATTTAATAATATATGTATTAATTTTACACTTATGCACTAAGAGAAGCTAGTAGTTGAGTGGTGTTTAAAGGAAGTGGAAGTAGCTTGACATCCAATTTTCGAATCCTAGCACCTGTTGAAGTGGATTTTTATTTTTCCAGTTCATTACATGAAATTATTTAAATACCCTTGATTTTAAAACCAAATGTGCCTTCCTCCTATATTTTCTGATAGAATGATTGAGAGAGAGAAGTAAAAGCTTCATGATTCTTGACTGAGAACCTACTGTTGATGTGATCTCCATCCGCCTCCATCATTTGTGATGCTTACTGGTGATCGTGTCGTCAATTTCTGCCATCGTTCTTCTTTGTGGGTTAGATCTCAATCACTATTATGACTCTATTTTGCTTCTGTCGACTAAGCTGCTATCATAGATGACTACCATCGCATTTTTGCCGTCATTTTTCTCTTCTATTTAGACCTTAGGCTACCTCTAGTTTGGGAATCTCTACTCTTTCTTTTCGTTTTCTTTTTTATTCAGTAGCAATGTCGCTGAAGGAGGGAGAGGCCAGTGATCGTGATATCATTCATCCCCTATCATCCATGCCGTCGTAAGCTTATAGTTGTGGGTTTGATTGTGTGACTAGTAATTTCTATCTTCCTTCTTCCCTATATTTGTGAAATGCACCGTGGGTAAATGTAAGTGTAGGATTTCCGCCTCTCTAGTGATTATAGTTAGTTTTTGTTGAATGATTTGATTCATTTTCCTTTTCTTGTCGAGACTGTAAGGAAGAATTGAAAATTTTCTTTTATTGTTTAAGTTGGTTCATTTAAGGGGAAACAAAGATTGGAGTTGGAACACATGGTAAATGCATATATATATATATATATGTGTGCGTGTGTGTGTGTGTATGCTCAAGAGTTGTTTGGTAAAAGTGGAAGAGTGAAAAATTTGATAAAGTTATGTGGTTGTGTTTGCACTCAAGGCGTTTGTGAAAATAAATAGAAAAAGGAGATGGCTATATTAAGATTGTTTAGATATTGTATTGAAGCTTAGGGAAGTATGGATATTGCCTAAATTTATACTAATGTTGTGATGATAATGTTTAGATTTTAATTGGCAATAGCTTTTGGAGAGGAAGTCTACTCAAATTGGTATTTGTTTGTTAACATGATAGTTATAAGAGGATGTGTTCATTCCATTTATATCTTAATGTGATGATGAGGGATTGGTTTTAAGTGGTTTGAGTAGTAATATTGTAGTTGTAGTATTGTATTTTTAGTTGGTGTGTTTAATGCACATAGGACGTTCTGTAAAATGCTCGAAAGGAAAGAATGATTATCTAGATATGTGTTTCTATAGTGTTTTGGCTAGGATGAATTTAGATCTTATTTGGATTAATCATGATTTAAAGCTTGATTAAAGATAAACTTAGAAACTTTATAACTAGCCTATACGGTGTTGGGTTAATGGTTAGAGAGGTAAAGAGTAAAAGATCACTGAAGCTTTTAAAGAATATGTATACATGTGTGAATTGCTACTGTATTGAGTTGAAGAAAGAGTGTTTAAAAATGTAGTCCAAGCTTGATTTTGAAATTGGTATGTTCTGTTTCTTTAAGAAGTTATATAAAGTGCCTTTGAAGTAAAAAGGAAAGAATATTATGCACACACATTCAATTAACATACTTGTGTGATGGTTGGTGATTTTAACACCTTAATTCTTTTTATGAAGTTTGTACTTTTGGAATTAGTTAAAGCTAGAATTTCAAAGTTATATAATGACTATCAGAAAGTTCTTTAGAAGGCTAATAAAAAGGGGTTTAAAGTTTGAGTGTGAAAGAGGGATTTATTATGCAAATATTATATATGAAGGTTTTAAGTATTAATAAACCTTACATGGATAATTAATATAGGATTTGATATTTACCCGAGTCATCAAGGAAATACAAAAAGGAACACAAGATAAGGTAATTTGGAAGAAGAGACTCTAGGTGTTTGAGTTGATATAAGGGCAATTATTTTAGAAAGCCTTGGAAGGATAAGTTTTATATTGGGAAGCTAAACAAGTGAGTGAAAAATGTCCCATAATATTAATATTTTAGATAATATTTTACAATTTGATACATTTTATTTAAAGTATCAATTTTCAAGCATTTTATGCTATAAGCATGTTTACATGAATTAAAAGCTTTTATTATGGTCAAAAAAATTTCTTTGGAATGGCTTATAATATCATTAGGCTTACGTATGGAATGGACAAAGAAAGTTTTGAAAGATGTTGTGTAAACTATTGAGATGATTTTATATGTTCTTATATAAATTCCTATTATTTGAAAAGAGTTTGATTGCATTCAAAATAAAGGAAATCTTTAGAGAATTTATTTTGATTTTCATGCTAGGGTCTCTGATTATGAAATATTCTGTGAGATTTATGTATTGAAAAGTCTTATTCTTCATTAATGTTAAATTGACCCCATGCATGCTTGAAAATATTTTTTTAAGATGACTGAATACATAACGCTAGTTACTAACAATAGTACTATTAGTTCTTGATATACCATGGTTAAACCAAAGTTCACTTGTAATTTATGGGATTTATTTTCACGTCGGATATTCATGGAATTCATTCTCACACTTGTTATTCATAGGTCTCGTACTTGTGCTTGTTATTCATGACCTCATGTTATGCTTAGTTATTTATTATTGTGGACTATGTGTCCACACTTGTTATTTTGTTATGTTGAAATCCTACAAAAAGATGAGATTTGAAAACTATCATTTTAAAATGATTTCCTTAAATAAGTTATTTTACTGGCAATTTGAATTGATTTGAATAATGATTGTTATATAGTTCCATTTTGCTATAATTCTATTATTTATAAATTGAGATTTATCATCAAGCCTTATTATTTAAAGTTAGATATGATTTAAATTATTTCTTTTCACAATTTATTTATTTCTATTAATGAGACGTTATTCAACGGTAGATTATTTTTGCCTCAGATAGCACCACTGCCCTTGCACCTCCAGCGAAATAGAGAAAGTTCTCATAGTTGTTCAAAACTTATATATGCTCCACGTAGTCTATAGGCAATATTCCTATCATCTCTTATCTTTTTGAGATGTATAAATATATATATGGTGTGGTATTTATTATTTTGGAAGGTATAAATATATTCATATATAAAAATTGTAATGACCTTAGAAAAAATAATCATTATTAATATATTAAAGAATATATATTATTTCTTGTAATATTTTCAGAAAAGGACATGCATAACAGAGTGGTTGGGGAGGGAGGAGTTGAGTAAGGGATCCCCTATTTGGGTCCTAGCTCAATTCACAATGGGATTTTATTAATTTTAGGCCCATGAAATTACTAAACTGCCCCTCTGACCTTTTATTTCAGAATTTCATTTTCCTTCCTCCATTTTCACTCTGACAGTGAGAGAGAACAGAGGAACTGGGAAACTTCGTGACACTAAGTCCGCCGCTTGTGACCTGTCACCGTCATCGCACTGCCTCAGTCAGTTTCCTCTGTCTATGCTGCCACCATCTCTTCTGCAGTTTCTATCTGTATCTGAAAAGTAGAACGGGAGTGGGAATAGAGGAGTGTCACGGGAGGTGGACAGAGGTGCTCAACGGTTCCGCTGTGGAAGCATGTTGCCGTGGGTTCTCAGTTGTCCACGATGTCGTTGATGTACAAGCTGTCGCCACTATCACGTTGTCATTTCTGCTATGATTTTACTTCTGTTGTTACTATAGCGGCTCGATCTCTGACTCCTTTCCTGGTGTAGTTCGTTGTGGGTGAGTGGTAGGTGATAGATCTCTTCTTTTTCATGGTTGGTTCATGGTGTGAGTGGGAAATGTTGTGGATTGGCAAGCTTGGTTACTATAGCTGCTGCAGATTTCTAAGCTCCTTCTTTGTCTCCGTTCAATTTCTGTTGGGTCGGTGGCAAGTATAAACCACTTTCTCTCTATTGGACATTCATAGCTTGGTAGGGTGAATTACTTTCAGTTTTCCTCTGGTTATCAAAACTGTGTGGATTTATTTTGAGAGAAGAAGATGTGGACACTTCAGTATATATGTATATGTATATATATTGATTTATGTTGATAGTTGCTGCTTCTCGATTGACACTGAAGCTACATGTGTGTGATTTTTCTTCTATATTTATATATATATACATATGTTGCTGTTATGATTTAGTTTGAAAAAAAAAATGAAGGAAAGAGAAGGAGAAAAGAGTGTGTGGGCGCTGCTGTCTTGATATATATATATTGGGCTACTGTTTTGGTTGATATATATATATATATATATATATATAAATGGCATTGGGGTTCATTGTCCAGAGAATTTTACTGCTTTGTTGGAAATTAAAGGAGGCATAACGAAATATGCACTTTATGGACCGCAATTATTTTTGGAAGTAAATTGTTAGGATTGAAAGGTATAGAGAAATTGATTATTATATGCCTATACGATGATGTGAGATGTTGGATTTATATTTGGAATTTAAGAAAATGAGCTTAAGAGCATAGATGAAATTAGGATAAAGATTTTGAAACTAAATATGGACACTTGGGAATTCTCAAAGTTGGTCATGGATTTTTCTATGTATAGCTTTTAGTGAATGATTATGGTTGTTTGCAAAGGTTAAATTTGTTTAAATTATGGTTTCTGTGTGTTAGCTTATGTAATGTTTTATTTTTGAAAAATTTAAAGAAATAAAGGGAGAATGATATTTTGAAGCTTAGAGTAAGAGTAAGTTATATTAAAGTATTATAGGTGAGTGAATAATGTCCCCTAAAAATGATATTTTTACTAATAAATTATTATTTGAAATATTATATTTGAAGTGTTAAATTTTAAGTATGATTTTCTAAAGACATGGTTATATGATTTAATAGTTTTGAATTATATTATTGTGTTTCTTTTCACTTGGTTCATTATATGATTATGATTATGTATGAAATCGAATAAAGAAATGTTTTGAAAAAGATTGTTTTAAATGTTATATTAAATTGATTTCCTTAATGAAATATTCTTATATGAATTTTATAATTTGAATAATTGTTCCATAAGCTTTAAATAAATCTCTTGATAGTTTACTTTAAATGTTCATGCAGGGGTTTCATAACTATGAAGTATTTTTAGTAAAAATTGTTGCATTGGAAGGTATTGTGATCATGAAATGGTAAATGGACCCCACGTATGTTGGAAATATTTATAGAAAAGATTGAATACAGAACGATGGATACTAACAATAGTACTATTAGTCCTTGGTGCACTATGGTTAAACATAAACTCGATTGATATTCATGAGTCTCGTACTCACGTCAGTTATTCGTGAGACTTATTCTCGCGCCTATTCTCATAGGTCTTGAACTTGTGCCTATTATTCGTAGGTCTTGTACCTGCTCCTATTTTTGTGGCATTGAGCCACGCTAGATTAGTTAGTTACCCTCGTGGACTGTGTGTCCACGCCTATTTTTATTCTATTAAAGTCATTATAGAAAAATGATTGTTTTGAAATGATTATTTTAAACGTATTTCCTGAAATTAAATGTTTATAGGAATATTTGTATTTAATTATAAAATGTTATGATTTATATTTAAATATGTTGATATTATTTATTTTCTCATTTTAAATTATATTTTTGGGATGTTATTCACGAGTAAATTATTTTGATTTTAAATAATGCTGATGACCCTATTCCTCCAGCTAAACAATGAAGAGTCTCACGTCCAATCTAAAGCATTATTTTTGGCATATATACTTTTAATGTAATTATAAATTCATGAAATACTTATATTATTTTATTTTAAATTTAGATGATCCACCTAGTTTATAGACAAGATTCTGGTTATTTTAGAAATGTCTGTATATGATTTGAAATATTCGCAGTCTGTTGTAGGATTGTCAGAAGGTTAGTTATGCAAAGACATTCTTGCCGAAATTCCTACAGATAACTTGCCTTTTGATAAAAATATAATATATTATGATTATTGCTTTAAAAATTTTATTTATAGTTTTAAACTTAAGGAATATGAATTTATTCATATTTTGTGTCAGTCAACACTCAAATTTTAGGATGTGACAAATAATAAAATGGCTTATGCATGTCTAAGATCGTTATTATATTAATTACAATATTTGAAAGACTTACAAAATATAAGCTCTCTCTTATTCTATGCCTGTCATCCCTTAATTTTTAGAGCGTGACAATAAATTTGACTAATTAAAATTAATAAAATAATAATTAATTACTTGAATAATCACTCAACAGTAAGAGAGACGGATTGGTTTTTGCGGCAGTGACGGGTAAGTAGAACTTGTTGAGAGAGTAAGTCGAACCGATTCTTCGTGTTCTGGTTATACATGCTCGTTCCTTAGCCGAATAAATTCATTTTCTCCGTTCAAAACTTAAAATAAAAATGAATTTATCTGTTCAACGTCCAGAAACTGGACAGAGAAGAAGAAAGAACGATAGGTGAAAGAAAAAGAGAAGCTTTGAGACGTCAATGGTCACATGGAGGGAGTATTTAAATATTTGTATGAAAACGGGAGATATTAATGAATTAATTTTAATTTAAATCTAAATTCTTTCCTTTTTATCTGTTGTCATATTATCTTATATATTCTTTATCTTGATTCTTTTATCATTTGTTCACATATATCTTGATATTCTATGATCATTTTAAATATAATATTTGTTTTTGGATAAAAAGATTATATTTAAACGTCGTCATATTTTTTGCCAGCACTATATTTATATATAACGGGCAAAATATATATTTAATATTTTGACAAAAAACGGTAGTAAAATGGAATATATATGATTCTCTCTCTCCTAGTTTATTTCCCATCAATTTTTAAAATATTTCAAAAAATTAAATTAGCAAGAAAGGGTCCTTAATTTATACTCTTCTTTTATAATGAAAAAATTTATGCTCAAGCAAGTTTTACAACAAAGAACATGAGAAACCTTTCAAAATGCAGTTATATCTTCAAGTGCAAAAAAAAATTAAGGGTAAAGAAATAAGAATAAGTGAAACAAATTCAGCTTGAACAATTATTCATTAAAATAATTTAAAAGTCATTAAAATAAGCAGGCCAGCTTTGAATAAAGAATATTGTTTCATTAATTAATAAAAAGTGGGGCTATCTGAAAACAAAGCTCACACATCCACTACATATATATATATATATGATCACTGAGTACCGCTCAAGAAATACACACACACTTCAATTCTTCTTCTTCTTCTTTTCAATCCATCATATTTCGTTCGCAAATATGGCTTTTTCTGAGACTGAACTTGAAGTCGCTGAGATTTTGCTACATTTTCCTCGTTTGGTTTTCGATTCTGAGATTCGAAGAATTTTTCCTTTCTCTTGGGGCTCCAAGAAGAAGCGAACGATTCGCAGGTTCTCTCCGTTGAGTCGTCGTAAAACTCCTCCTCCGTTCCCTAAATCAAAGATCAGAATCACTCTCAAGATCAAGAAAACACCGGAGAATCTTCATCCTCATCAGAATTCCTCCAGGTGGGGTAATAATAATAACAAAGAAATATCATGTTTCTGCGCTGTGAATGACGAATCATCGAAGAGGAAGAAGATGATGAAACAGTCTTCTGAATCTTCACGTCCTTTTCGCACTCCTGATCTGAATCTCCCTCCATTGATCGAGGATGAAGAACACTGGTCTGGTATATGTGATGAAAGCAAGAAGCGCAAAAGCCCACGCTCCGTCTCGGGTGCGTGATGAAGATGGAAAAAATTGTTGCTGTTCTAACAAAGATCGTCTTGTTTGAGTCGAAAGAAACGTACGATTCAGATATGTGAGTGCATGTAATTAGGGTTTAGCTTCGTTGGTGATCTTGTGGTTAACGGCTATATATATTCTGTAGCTTCACGAGAATAAGTAATTAATTATTTATTTAATTCTTAATAAAGGGTTTATTACGTAAATACCATATCATTAGCTTTTACCTTTGATTAATTGGTTGTACGGATATCTGTTTTGCTGTTTTGCCTTATTAGTGACAGATGATCTATAAGAGTATTCTTCTCCTCTTTGCCTATGATGTGTTTCTGTGTTCTGTATATAATTCATGATTCTAGGTTACACGATCATCTCTTCTTTGTCTTTGGATTGAATTTCTCATCATGAAGAACCAAGAGTGTTCTTTCTTAATTTAGTTGCAAAACTAACTGTTGGTTCTTTAGGTTATAATTTAGTTTTCATTCATATTGAGATATTCTATGTATTCATACATTTCTAAGGTACAAATGAATCTTTTTCATCTTAGATAATTGATCTTTTTATAAAAAAGTTTCAAATTAATGTTTCCTTATTTCTTATAATATATATTTATTTCACTTCTAACATTTTTCATGACAGCTGAGAAATTACATTTATAAAAAGGCTACAGACGTTTATATTTATAGAGAACATCCTCTCTTTTTCTTAACGTACAAGAACATCAGAATATTTTGTCCAAAATAAATATTAATTTACTTAAAACATATTTTTAATAATAATATTGATAATTTGCAGACTTCCCCTCAACTCCATCATCTTAGAGTAATTTTTTCCAAACCAATTATTAATCTTAGGATCGCAATACACAATAATATTGTTTTTTCAAACAATAACAACAAGCCTTATATATCTCTAATCGGGTTGGCGATATGCATGGTTCACACAACATTATGTTTTAAGCCTGTTGTTTCCACAGTAAGTGTAGAAAGTGGACTATCCACATCGTGTCAATAACCAGTGTAAAAAGAGCGATATAAATTGACTCTGAATTCTCACTCTATACTCCAATAAGTCTCCCATTGTCCTTCTCTCTCCTCTCTCTATATTTTTTTAAAAAAATAATATTCGTGGACCAATATATTGACCAATGCTTGGGTTAATTGGTAATTTATTTATTGGGTGAGAAAAGTTGGAAACTTGGGAAATTACCAATTACAAAACAAGAATTAAATTCACAAGTTATAACTAATTTTAAGCAAAAGACAAGTTTCAAGTAATGAGTATGGTTCTTTCTTCTTCTTTTTATCATGAAAGAAGGAACCTTCTATTTACTAACTTCAAATTGTCGCTCAAGAATTTATTATTATTATTATCAAGAATTATTATTAGTAACTTAATAACATGCCTTAGTTATTCATTCTACTTTTTTAAATTATTATTATCAAGAATTTACTAATTTATGGTGTGGAGATCATATTAAACAATTATTGCAATCATAAAATTAATTTAATCTTAATTTTATGATATTTTTGTGTATCTATATATTTTTATAACATTCTCTCTCATCATATATGACATTTAATTATTCTTAGAAGCTACTTAGGGTAATTTATCAAAATGACCATAGAAATATTTTGAGAAATACTTACATATTTTAGGAATACCACGTCATCTGCATTATATTCAATTAAAATATAACAATTCAATATATTTTATTTCTAATTGGTTGATGAGTCATTTAAAATAATTTATATTATATTTTATTTTTAAGAAAAAATTGAACATCTTAATTTGATTCAGATGAGATTTTATTTTTTTCAAATAACTATATTTATTTTTTTAAAAAATAAAATAAATCATGAATTTTTTCATGTGAGTCATTACCTTAATTGTTGTATTTTAATTGGATAAAATTCAAATGACATAATACTTCTGGAGTATGTAAGTATTTCTCAAATATAGTTTCTCTTTTTTTCTTCAGATCCTAATTATTTTTAAAAATATAAGAAAACATTTTAAAAGTTACCTTTTTTAAACAAAAAAGTGATTTGTGTTGCAAATATTATTGTACATGTGGATGTCCATTATACCACTTAGGATTCCTTCTTGCCTTTATGCCATAAAACTATAACTTCCTCAATGAATCACTTGAGAGGGGTTTCTTGTGGTTAATAATATTTTATTCATCTTTAATCCTTTGTAACCTTATGTTTAGTCTTTAATGGTTGTGGCCTATAAATAGTGGTTATGTAGAAGGTATTTGGACAAGTGAATATACAAGCATATGAAGGATACTCTATTGCCTCCCATTTCACTCTTTTGTCTTGTTATTTCTTCTCCTCTTTAGCGTTGTTATCTTCTCTTATTTTATAACACGTTATCAGTACGACATTGCTCTGAAAAATTTAAGAATATGGATGTTCCTCTCTCTTTTATTGGGCACAAGAATGAAGATATATGTCTCATAGATAGTGCTACAACACATACCATACTCAAAGATAAAAAATATTTTTCTTATTTGACAATGAATGGTGCAAGCATCAATATTATAGCGAGTAATACAAAATTAATTGAAGGCTCCGAAAGAGCAATGATAATATTACCCAAAGGGACAAATTTTGTAATTAATGATGCTTTATATTCCTCTAAGTCTCAAAGAAATTTGTTAAGTTTTAAAAATATCCGCCGAAATGTGTATCATATTGAGACTATAGATGAGAAGAATATTGAATATCTATATATTACAATTGTTAGACATGGAGAAAAATGTGTTCTTGAAAAAGTATCTACATTATCTTCTGGTTTGTACTATACAAATATTGGTATAATTGAAACAAATGTTACAGTAAACTAGAAGTTTACTGATAAAAATACATTCATTATTTGTCATGACCGGTTAGGCCATCCTGGATCAACTATGATGCGAAGGATTATTGAAAATTCACATGAACTTCCATTGAAGAGCCAGGAGATTCTTCAATTTAAAGATTTTTCATGTGTTGCTTGTTCTCAAGGTAAATTAATTACAAGACCTTCATTAACAAAAGTTGGGGTAGAATCCCCTGCATTTCTAGAACGTATCCAAGGGGATATATGTGGACCTATTTATCCATCATGTGGACCATTTAGATATTTTATGGTTTTAATAGATACATCTACAAGATGGTCACATGTGTGCTTATTATCTACACGTAATTTAGCATTTGCTAGATTACTTGCTCAAATAATTCGATTAAGAGAACAATTTCCAGAATATGCAATTAAGACAATTCGTCTTGATAATGCGAGCGAGTTTTCATCGCAAAAGTTTAATGATTATTGCATGGCAACTAGAATAACAGTAGAGAAATCTGTTGCTCATGTCCACACTCAAAATGGTTTAGCAGAATCATTAATTCAACGCCTCCAATTGATTGCTAGACCAATACTTATGAGAATAAAACTTCCCATTTTAGCTTGGGGACATGCAATTTTACATGCATAAATAATTATACGCATCAGGCCAACAAGTTATCATAAATTCTCCCCATTACAATTGGCTTTTGGTCAGGAGCCAAATATTTCTCATCTTAGAATTTTTGGATGTGCGGTATTTGTCCCAATTGCTCCACCACAACGCACAAAGTTGGGACCTCAGAGAAGGTTAGAAATATATGTTGGTTATGAATCTCCTTATATAATCAAGTATTTAGAACAGTTAACGGGAGATTTATTTATGGCACGTTTTGATGATTGTCATTTTGATGAGACAAATTTTCCAACATTAGGGGGAGATAATAAGCAGATGGATAAAGAAATCACATGGAAAGCATTATCGTTGTCTCATTTAGATCCTCGAACACAAATATGTGAGCTTGAAGTTCAAAAAATAATTCATTTGCAAAATATTGCAAATCAACTGCCAGATGCATTTACTAACTCCAAGAGAATTATTAAATCTCATATTCCAGCTGAAAATACTCCAATTCAAATTGATGTCCCAGCAGGACAAGTAGCAAGTGCAAATAAAACTAAACCACGTTTGAAGCGTGGGAGACAAATCGGTTCCAAAGATAAAAATCCTAGAAAGAAAAGAGTAAACAATCAAGATGGTCAAATGGAGGAGGCTGGTCTTATAGGAGATACCCAGGACATAACAAATCAAAATACCCTAGAAAAGGTCCAGGTACCTGAAAATAATGAAGAGATCTCGATAAATTATGTCAACACGGGAAAAAGGTGGAATCGAGAAAATATAGTCGTCGATGATATTTTTCATACAGTGTTGCTGTTGAAATAACTAATCAATGTGAGGATATTGAACCTAGGTCAGTTGAAAAATGTAGACACAGAAATGATTGGCCAAAATGGAAAGACGCAATTCAAGCAGAATTAAATTCACTTTCAAAACGTGAAGTTTTTGGACCTGTAGTTCAAATATCGAATGGTGTTAAACTAGTTGGGTATAGATGGATTTTTTGTGCGAAAACAAAATGAGAAAAATGTGGTTGTTAGATATAAAGCACGACTTGTGGCACAAGGTTTTTCGCAAAGACCTGGCATTGATTATGAAGAAACATATTCTCCTGTGGTTGATACAATTACTTTAAGATATCTAATTAGTATGGCAGTGCATGAAAGACTTGATATGCGTCTAATGGATGTTGTTATAGCATATTTATATGGTTCTTTAGATACTGAAATTTATATGAAAATCTCTAAAGGATTTAAATTACCTGAAGCATGTAAGAATTCTAAAGAAAATTATACAATTCATTTGCATAAATCCTTATACGGATTAAAACAATCTGGAAGAATATGGTATAACCGTCTAAGTGAATATTTGTTGAAAGCTGGCTATAAAAATGACTCAATTAGCCCATGTGTTTTTATAAAAAGGATTATATCAGAATTTGTTATAATTGCTGTCTATGTGGATGACTTGAATATAATTGGAACTCCTGAAGAGCTTCAAAAAGCAATGAATTGTTTAAATAGAGAATTTGAAATGAAAGATCTTGGAAAAATAAAGTTTTGTCTCAGTTTACAAATCGAGCACTTAACAAAATGGAGTTTTTCTTCATCAATCAGCTTATATGGAAAATATATTAAAGCAATTTTATACGGATAAAACACATCCATTAACTACTCCAATGGTTGTGAGATCGCTAGTTAAAGAAAAAGATCATTTTTGCCCTCAAGAGGAAAATGAAGAACTTTTTGGTCCAGAAGTACCATATCTTAGTGCTATAGGGGTACTAATATATCTTGTTAATTCGACACGACCTGATATTGCATTTGCTGTGAATTTATTAGCAAGATTTAGTTCTTCTCCAACAAGAAGACATTGGAATAGAGTTAAACATATATTTTGATACCTTCAAGGGACAATTGATATGGGATTATTTTATTCTAATGAATCCGGGTCACAATTGATTGGTTATGCAGGTGCAGGATTTTTAGCAGATCCACATAAAGGTAGATCTCAGACAGGATATTTATTTACTTGTGGAGGTACAGCTATATCTTGGCATTCGATAAAGCAAACTTTATCAGCTATCTTATCAAATCATGCAGAAATAATTGCAGTTCATGAGACAAGTCGAGAATGTGTTTGGCTAAGGTTAGTAATCCAACATATCCAAAGAATGAGTGGTCTACTTCTAGAACAAGAGATTCCAACACTATTATATGAAGATAATACAGCATGCATAGCTAAATTGAAAGGAGGATATATCAAATGAGATAGAACAAAACATATTTCTCCAAAATTCTTTTTCACTCATGATCTTATGAAGAATGGTGATATAGATATTCAGCAAATTCGATCATGTGACAACCTTGCATATTTGTTTACCAAGACACTACCAACTAAGCCATTTGAGAAGTTAGTGTATAGTATTGGAATGCGCAGATTCAAAGACATAAATTGACAACGTCATCAGGGGGAGTAAACAAGTACTTGATGTACTCTTCATTTTAAGGATTTTGTTTTTCATTGGGTTTTCCTGAAAAGGTTTTTGATAAGGTAACCTAAATAAATATTGTGTACTCTTTTTCCTTCACTAGGTTTTTGTCCCAATGGATTTTTCCTAGTAAGGTTTTAATGAGGCACAATATCTGTCATGGACATCCAAGGGGGAGTGTTGCAAATATTATTGTACATGTGGATGTCCATTCTACCTCTTGAGATTCCTCTTAGGATTTCTTCTTGCCTTTATACTATAAAACTATAACTTCCTCAATGAATGACTTGAGAGGGGTTTCTTGTGGTTAATGGCATTTTATTCATCTTTAATCCTTTGTAACCTTATATTTAGTCTTTAATGGTTGTGGCCTATAAATAGTGGCTATGTAGAAGGCATTTGGACAAGTGAATATACAAGCACATAAGGAATTCTCTCTTGTCCTTCCATTTCTCTCATCTCAAAATCCTTTTCTTGTTATTCTTTCTGCTCACTCATTTTCTTATTTTTATAACAATTTGTTTTATAAAAATCTTGAACAAATGGACCTATAATAATATATTATTGAATTGTTAAATCACTGTTGAAAGTTTAAAACTTGATAATAATACTTAAATAAATCATCAAGGAATATATATATTTTACATACTTAATTACAATAAACCTAATTCATACAATAATTAAATAAATAATCAAGGTGTATATAACTATTTATTTTGACTTTGCCTTCTACAAAATACCCCATACCATCTTTACATATTTTGACTATTTACTCTCTCTTTATATATGTACATAAGAATTTTAATGTTATAGAGCAGTCAAACAATTACCTCTATAATATGAAAATAAGCAAGAAAGTCAGCTTTCATAGGCCCAAACCCCATGTTAGGTGGGTTTAGCGGTAATGTAAAAAGGTTTCTAAAAAACAATTCATATTTCTGAATTATGTTTTTATAGAATAATTATATAGAAATAGTCTTTAGCAGCTGGAGGTTTTTTTCGTGTATATTCCAAAATTTTTAATTATATTTTTATTTTTTCCACATTCATTTTAGAAAAAAGTTTTCATTGGCTTGAATTTTATTCTAAAAAGTTTTGTTTTGGATAAATACCACAAGAAATTAGCCTATGGGCCCACTTTTTTTTTTAATCAATCAAGCAGTCTTCTTTAATTTTAAAGCTCAGCTTCTTAGGCGGTTGAAACTTGAAAAGAGATTATTTCCTTAATTTTAATTATTTAATTTGACCAGGATAAATTCTATTTTATTTTTATTTTAACGGCTATATTCTGAAGTGGAGTCTTTTTCTTCAAGTTACTACAAATTAATGTTCCCTTATTTCCTAATTAATGTTTTCTTATTGCGCTCCATTACCGCCAATTCTTCTAATTTATTTCTCCAAGTTTATTTATAAGTTATTTTTAATATATTTTATATATATTATAATAAACTTTAAACTTTATTAATTAGATCATAAAATTCAACCATTTTTAAAATTTACCCCTATTTAATATATATTATATCTATAAAAATAAAGTTAATATACTATTAAAAAAATATTTATTACAACACTATTTTATGATAATTATAAATAAAATTATGATGAAAAAATATTTTTATAAATAAATATTTTAAAATATTTTTTACAATAATCTTTAATAAACCACCGTTAATTATGGATGTAAATAAACTATATATATAATTTCCCTTTCTCTCTCTTTGGAAGAATTGTGGATGTAAATATATATATATATATATAAATTTATTTGGACATTTCACATTAGTACTTTTAATATTAAATTATATATATGCTTGTGTCCTGGAAGCTGCCATTTTTAAATGTTAATCATTTCTAATTCGTACATACGATTCACCTTGTCTAGAAAAATAAAGTTGCGACTTGGTTACCTATCAAATTGAGTTTGATATTTGTATCCTTTTACTTTATAAAACTTAAAATTATTGTAGCTATAAATTCGATTAAATTTATGAGTTTATTTATCAAATTTTTTATTTTTCTATTTTTAATTTATAAAATCATCTTAACTTACTCTTAAACTCGTTATAATATTTTGAATTATGAATATTAATGTTAATTATATTATTTTGAAATATGTTTAAATAAAATTGTTTCCATTTTTATTTTAATTATTTAATCATGTACTTCTAATAATTATTTATAGTCATCGCTAAAGATAAACTAATAGAAGTTTATGATTCCAGTTCATATTTCTGTATCACTGAGTTTACTTAAAACTAAAAAGAAATATAAAACCCAATCTAAGACAAATTCGCAAATCTTGTATCAGTAGTTGAACTAAAAAATAAATTAAAAATATAAAACCTAATTATAACTAAAATAATATGATACATTTAAAATATATAAAAATATTTATATATAATTCTAAACATAGTAGTATTTAAGTAAAAGATATTAGCCTACAAGTAAGTTGAACATTGAGATATAAACAAGACATAATCCAAAAAAAAAAGAATTATTAAAACATAAATAATGCCAATAAGTAGAGAATAGAAGCATAAATTAAATTCAACATGACTAAAACTCTTGACCATACTAGGGTTCACATGTGGATGGGTATGTTGAGTTTTAAAACCATAATTAGTAGCCATGAACCACCAAAATAAAATAATTCATCAATTTTATTATTAGAAATCAGAAAATATTGTTTCAAAGGTAAACAAAAAATCATAAAGAAAAACCCTTTTCTATTTATTTTCTTCCATTTTCTTTGTTTGTTTTTATTGGTAAACCTAACTCAAAAATGATAAAGTTAGCAATATCAATAGTGCACATTTAATCATGAAGAACATAATATAACTCATGCAAAGCACTTGTTCAAAATCAAATGAAATGAAAGTGATGGGATCAAAGGGGTAAGCAAAGGTCAATTAAGATGGATTGTGTTTGGGTAAAAGGGTTTAGAGTCAAATGCCCCTATTATGCTCATAAATTCAAGTAATAATACAGCTTTGAAAAAGAATTTAGACAAGTTTTAGAGGTTAACCAAAACTAGGTGGAATCACACAAGATAAGAAAGAAAATTAAGGCTCAATAATCCTTCCAATAACTATTTCACTAAGATGTTTCCTTCCTAAGATCAAGCTACGAAACAAGGTTAATAACATTGTATCAAAGGCACTCCACTATGCTAACTAATTAAGAATAAAAAACTACTTAAGTCAAAATTATATTCTCACCTAGACATGCAAATGTTCACATGCATAAAGAAATAAGGATTTAAAAATTAAGCCCAATGATTTCAAAAGTCAAGTGGAAGGTGAGAATCACAGCAACAATTCGCTCATACAGTAGTGAAAAACCAATCAATTAAGCTTAACAGGTTCAAAAAATTTTAATTTATCATATTTTAGCGATGTAAGCAATGTCAACACAAATTAGCTAAAGTAATCCCTCTTTCACACTTAAACCATGCGTTGTCCTTAAAGCATAACTAAAGCATATATTAAAAGGAGAAGGAAAAATGATTAAAGAGTCATGAGCTAAAAGGGGAGATTTATTCAAAGAAAAACTAACCTAAAATAAAAAAATCTTTAAAATGCAACATATTCTAAGAAATTGTTAAAAGACTAACAAACCCATATTTTTATATATTAATTCATATCATTTTAGTGGGCTTTTGTCAACATTGTGGTCCTTAATTTTATTATTTATGCACTAATTGAATTAATATGACTTATATTGAATTAGTGCTTAATAGGGGCATAATTGTCATAATTTTATGATTTCTCCCAAACAATTATTTTTGGAATAAAAGATATTACATTATTATGATTTTATATTTCAGGAATTTATGAGAAATCAGAATTCACAAATAACAATAAAGGACCATAAAACTAGAAATTACACAATAAGACCCAATGGGCCAAACCTTGCGATTTGGCCCATTAGGTTTTGTCCTATTCAAAATGCTTTTAAAAAGCATTCACGCAGGTACAGGGGGCAAAAACTGAATTGAAAAGCAACATACACACAGCGGCCAGGAATTGAAGGAAAAGAGGCAGCAACACACACATGGAAAAAAGACGCTGAACAAGGAAGAGGCGGAATTGAAAAGGGGAAGAAAGGACGCATAGACATATACATACACAGGTGCTGCAACAGGAAAAACAAGAACACACCATAAAGCATTCAATTTCATTCCTCTATAGCGATAACCTCCGTATCTTCTCAACAACCATGGTTGGCAGTGAGATCTTGGCATTGATTTTCATGGCAGTCTGTGGCTAAGGTCCTAATTCTCTAATTCAATGGCAAAAGCATGATCTTGGGATCTCAAAGGGGTGTATAAATTACTCTAATTCTCTACCCAATAATTATATTATGACTCCTAGGTCTTAAGATTAATTTTATGATTATTGGGATTGTTTATAATGATTTATTTTGTATTTATTGAGGATTATTGAGACTAAATTTTTGCTTGACATTTGACATTAAACTTTAATTAACTTTAATTTCATTTACATTGATTTGGGTCAGACATGGTATTAAGATTATTGTGAATATTTTGTAATTTTTCAAGGTGGCTTGAATTATTGGATCGTTGTGTCTCTTGTTGGTTTAAATTCTATTTTATGAATTATTGAATTATAATTGAGCATTAGTTTTTAATATCTTTAGTCTTGTTTTATTATTCTGGTGGCAGTTAATAAATTAGGACTTAGAAAATATTTTGTGACAATTTGAGGTGGCTCGGTTGTTGGATTAAAAGCTTAATTATAATTCTTAATTCATTTTTTCATAACTCCCATATTTATTGAAGCTATGATTGCTTGCGTTATTGAATTAGAGGATTGCTTTTATTAATCACCTTTGAATCTATTCTTTTCACTTATTATCATTCATTATTCCTTTCTTTAAATTAAAAATACCAGAAATATTTTACTTAAATCTATTTTTAATTCATTGCATTTAGTTGTTAGTCAATCAAAACAAATCCCATTTTCTAATTTAGGTTGCATTGCATTTAGTTACTTAGAAATTTAATTTCACATTTTGGTTCCTCAGAGAGAACGACTCGAGGTTGCACTATACACAATACTTGGTTTAAATTTTTGAAGTAATCCCAATGCGACATCGGATTAAGGTTATTTTAAGTGGCACCATTGCCGGGGAGCCAAGAAATTGGTTCCCTAGTAACTAAGTGTCGAGTAACATTTTTTGGGATTAATTCAATTATTGAGCTAGTCTTAGTTAATTTGCATAACATTTGCATTTGCATTTTTGCTTGCATTATCTATTAAAAAAACAAAAAGTTTCATTTTCTTTGGTTTGTTTATTTTTCTTTTATTTCATATTTTTTTAGCTGACTGCTACTGTTTATTCCTAGGAGTGATAGGGCTTTACCTTTGATTCCCTTAAATCTTGAAATTGAAAGGTCTGTGAAAAGGATTAGAAGAAATAGGAGATTAGAGGGTACAAGTCAAGTTATTGTCAAGGAGGGGCATATTTCACAATAGTCAAGTTTATCATCTAGTGAACAAAAGTCTAGTGAGAGGGCTACCTCTAGTGAACACGTGTCTATTAGTGATTTTGAAATAGAAAAAGAAACCATGGATGGTGCTAACAGTAATAATGGTTATAATAGGCTTAATAGAAATAACGGACATAGTGAGAACAACTTAGGAAATAATGGTAAGGATAGAAGCATGGGGAAGATTAATAATTCTAATGTTGATTATGATCTTTATGGCTTTCATACTGATAATGTGAACTTTGAAATTAAAGGAGTATTAATTTCTTCCTTATCTAAATTTCATGGCTTTGCAGGTGATGATCCACACAGGCATTTGAAGACTATGCATATGGTGTGCTCTTCCATGAAACCACCCACAACTAATCTTAAAGATGCATTGAGGAGGGCATTTCATTTTACTTTAGAAGGCAAGGCTAAGGAGTGGCTTTACAAGCTACCTCAATATTTTACTACATTGACTTGGGATCAGTTGAAAGGAGCATTCTTGGATGAATATTTCCCTGCCTCTAAAACTTCAATGCTAAAAAAGGAGATAATTAGTGTGGTCCAGTGAGATAATGAATCCATGCATGAGTATTGGACCAGGTTCATCACACTTCTAGCTCAGTGCCCACACCACAATATTTTAAAGAATGATTTGGTCAATTCTTTCTATGAAGGGTTACTTCCACATCATAAGCCCTCAATTCATACTGTTGCAAATGGTTCTCTTAGAGAATTGAGTCCCAACGCTGCATGGGACCTACTTCAAAAGATGGCTACCAATGACCATCAATCTGGAGACACAAGAAAAGTGTATAATACCTCTTCGATTTCTTCCCAAGACATTCTTGCTGAAATTGCTGCTTTGGGGAACCGAATGGAGAAAAGGCTCAGTATTTTAGAGAATAATGTGAATGCCAAGCAGGTTAATTCAATGGGTCACTCTCAAGCTATAGTTGCTGGTTATAAGTACTATGGGTCAATGATGCATTCCTCGAATACTTGTTCTCGATATGAAGAGGTTTCTTCCCTATACCAAAATAGGAATGGTCCATATCAAAAGAAGGATCCTTACTCTAATACTTATAATCTAGGTTGGAGAGTGTAAGGAATTGGAAGACACGCAGTAGAAATTAACTTAAAAAATTTTCCATTCCCTGCTAGGATCTACCATATGTGTTTAATTAAAGTGGAAAGAAGTATTACCCTCAGTATTCAGTCGTGACTTTCTTAGCTTCTGGTTGCGATGTCCACAGCTTTTTTCCGCGGCTTGTGATCTCTTTTCGATCGCAAGAAGTCAATGACTCAGGTCAGTTTCCTCTACTGGTATCCACACAAACAGCGTTCTAACCACGAACGACGTGCTAGCGCCTCCTGTCCCTCCAGGGCTTACTCAAGAATTTGTCCTCTCCGTCTCTATTTCGGCAGTTTCTTATCTGCAAACCTTTTTGCGGATTCCCCTTCACCTATTTTTTTTCTATCCCAACCATAGCTCCTAAATATCAGATATATCGGACGCTATGCGTGTTACCACAGACTTGGATTTTTGGAATTAATCTTATATTAATTCTAAAATTAATACAATATCATATATTGTATAATTTGATAAGAAACTAATTAAATAAATAGTATTTGTATTAAATTCGTCCCACAGATTTAATTCACCCATTTATTTAATTTAAAATAAAAATAAGACAAAATTATATTTGATTTATTCTTATAAATCAAATTTGAGATATCATATAAATTTAAATTTTAAATTCAAACGTGATAGAGATTTAATTTATTATTATAAATTAATTCTTATAAATATCTCTTATATGAGATATCATAACAATTTGAATTTCAAATTCAAACGTGATAGAGATTTAATTTATCTTTATAAATTAAATATTGCAAATATCTCTTATATGAGATATCATATCAATTTGAATTTTAAATTCAAATGTGATAGAGATTTAATTTAGGGAAAAAGATATAAAAAGCCCATTTGAATTTCAAAATGACAAATTGGGCTTCTGAATATTCAAAAGAACAGATTGGGAAGGAGGCCCAATCTGTTATTTGCAAATTTATGTACAAAGACCATATTACCCTTAACTTTCCCAATATTTTGACAATACGATTTACAACTTGGCCAATGATATTTACAACTTTGACAATGGTATTTGCAACTGTGAGAAATTAAATTCTGGCAATTGGGAGAAACACTATAGCTTATTTGATAATACGATTTACAACTTGGCCAATGGTATTTACAACTCTGACAATGGTATTTGCAACTGTGAGAAATCAAATTAAGGCAATTAGGAGAAACACTGTAGCTGATACTGTAGCTTCTTTGATAATACGATTTACAACTTGGCCAATGGTATTTACAACTCTGACAATGGTATTTGCAACTGTGAGAAATCAAATTCTGGCAATTAGGAGAAATACTGTAGCTGACACTGTATCTTCTTTGACAATAGGATTTACAGCTTGGCCAATGGTATTTACAACTCTGACAATGGTATTTGCAAATTTGAGAAATCAAATTCTGGCAATTGGGAGAAACACTGTAGCTGACACTGTAGCTTCTTTGATAATACGATTTAGAACTTGGCCAATGGTATTTACAACTCTGACAATGGTATTTGCAACTGTGAGAAATCAAATTCTGGCAATTGGGAGAAACACTATAGCTGACACTGTAGCTTTTTTGACAATACGATTTACAACTTAGCCAATGGTATTTACTACTCTGACAATGGTATTTGCAACTGTGAGAAATCAAATTCTGGCAATTGGGAGAAACACTGTAGCTTTTTTGATAATACGATTTACAACTTGGCCAATGGTATTTACAACTCTGACAATGGTATTTGCAACTGTGAGAAATCAAATTCTGGCAATTGGGAGAAACACTGTAGCTTCTTTGATAATACGATTGACAACTTGGCCAATGGTATTTACAACTCTGACAATGGTATTTGTAACTGTGAAAAATCAAATTCTGGCAATTGGGAGAAACACTGTAGCTGACACTGTGACTTCTTTGACAATACGATTTACAACTTTGCCAATGGTATTTACAACTCTTACAATGGTATTTGCAACTGTGAGAAATCAAATTTTGGCAATTGGGAGAAATACTATAGCTGACACTGTAGCTTCTTTAACAATACGATTTACAAATACCATTGTCAAGATTGTAAATATCATTGTCAGAGTTGTAAATACCATTGGCCAAGTTGTAAATCGTATTGTTAAAATATTGAGAAAGTGAAGGGTAATATGGTCTTTGCACATAAATTTGCAAATGACAGATTGGGCCTCCTGCCCAATCTCTCCTTTTGAATATTCAGAAGCCCAATTTGTCCTTTTGAAATTCAAATGGGCTTTTTATGTCTTTTTTCCTTTAATTTATCCTTATAAATTAAATATTGTAAATATCTCTTATATGAGATATCATATCAATTTGAATTTCAAATTCAAACGTGATAGAGATTTAATTTATCCTTATAAATTAAATCTTGTAAATATCTCTTATATGAGATATTATATCAATTTGAATTTCAAATTCAAACGTGATAAATATTTAATTTATCCTTATAAATTAAATCTTGTAAATATCTCTTATATATAATATATATATACGAATTTATATATATACGAATATAAATATAAATAAATATATACATTCACCCTGGATCATTTATTGAATCTGGACATGTCTTAAATTCAATGAATTTGGACATCATAGCTCGTGTTGGGCTATTTTGTGTGCGACCCTGTAGGCCCATATGAAGTTGGCAGTGGGCCATTTACTATACTGACTCACAAGTCGCAAGCGGTCTCTAGCAAGACATCACGACTACCCAAATTATATGAGGATCGATGAACGATGTAACCTTTTATACAACCATATCATGTTCCTTTTGTCACACGATATTTTGGTCATGGGTGAGGCATGGAGAATGTCATCCTCCTATTCCTAAATGTTACTTTCTCGATGCCTAAGTAGTCTGACTATTCGAAATGGAACTACCTTTCCATTACAGTATGACCATACATTTCTTAGACTCACTTATCGAGGGCCCCAGTAATATCTCTCTACGAATGTGAGGGACAAATTCCATCTTGATCATTCACATTCCTCTGTACGAAAAACCACTAAGCCCGAACATAGTCTTTATGATCACTCAGTCAAAAGTGACTTTTGACTAGGTCAAAGCTGAGCGTTTGTCATGTAGGAATCCATGATGATCCCAGGTCAAAGGACATAGTGACATGGTTTGTATATGAGAGAAGCTTATGACTTAACCCATGCAGCTCTCTCATAGCGGGTCAGTCCAACACCTTGTACTCTTACATATGCCTATGACTTTGATTTATATCTCTATACATCTTCAAAGTTATACTGGTCTTATTTTATCTTTACTCCCGCATAGATGACCGACCAGGGACATTTAGGATAAGGTCATGAGTTATCCAAGGATGGTTATCACAGCAAACATGCAAATAATATGATAACACAATTAATAAATTCATAAATCAACAATGTTCATAAGACAATGATTGGCCCCTAGGGCACAATTTCCAAGGCAACTCTCAAAGGAATTTCTCAAATCAAGTGGTACCTAATCAAGGGGCATCATCTTCTTTTTCTGGAGGTAATGACTTTAGTATGATTATGAAAGGTATTACATGAGACTAATATGAATGAACCTCACTGGTATGACTTAGTTGTGAACAATGATGATGCTTTTACTTGTCTATCTTTCTCCCACCCTTCTCATGTCTGTGCATGTGAAGGTAGTGTATCTTGTGCCTATTATTTAGAGATAGATAGTTGGCTTTCTTCTGCTCATGAATTTGATGTATCATATTGCATTAACTTTGATATTATTGCTGATTCGACACTTGATAGCCTTGAGAAAGGTGTATTGATTGATTTTGTAGGAACTGATGATAAAGAGGGTAATTCATGAGCTACGAATATAGCTTTTCCATTGAGTGACGCTGGAATATTAGAAGAGGGTAACAGTGATTCTGTTACTGCTTTAGTCCTTTCTAATCACACTCTCACTTCTAATTTACTTTCTCTTTCTATTGATCAGACTGACCCTAGCTCTCATATTTTTAGGTCATCTAATAGTGGCACTGAGTCAGGAAGTGGAGGAAATATACACTATACTGAGCTTATATCTCCTTCTTTAAGCCACATAGACACACCACTCGCTCTGAATGCACTTGATACAACAAAGATGATTCCTTCCATTGTGCAACCCCCTACTTTAGAATTGAAACCCCTCCCCTCTAGCTTGAAATATATCTTTCTTGCTGATGATTGTAAATTGCCTATTATTATTTCTAGTTCTTTAAGTAGTTTTGAAGAAGAGAGACTAGTTTCAATGTTGAAAAGGTATAAAAGGGCTATAGGTTGATCTTTAGGAGATATACCAGGGATTGATCCCTTGGTTTGCACACACAAGATCCTTTTAGCTGAACGGTCAAAACTAGTTAAACAGCCACCAAGGAGGTCAAATCCTCTTATTCATGATGTGATTAAAAATGAAGTATCAAAATTATTGAGTGCTGGAATCATATATGCCATTTCAGACAGTAAGTGGGTGAGCCTGATACATGTAGTACCGAAGAAGAGCGGCATCACAGTAGTGAAAAATGAGAATAATGAACTTATTCCAACAAGAGTTCAGAATGCTTGGAGAATGTGTATATACTATAGGAAGTTGAATGAAGCGAATAGGAAGGATCATTTTCCATTACCTTTCATTGATCAAATGTTGGAAAGAATATCTGGTAAATCTTACTATTATTTCTTGGATGGCTTTTTAGGTTATTTCCAAGTACCGATTGCACCTGCAGATCAAGACAAGACTACTTTTACATGTCCTTTTAGCACCTATGCATATCGAAGGATGCCATTTGGGTTATGTAATGCTCTAGGAATCTTTCAAAGGTGTATGATGGCAATCTTTAGTGATTTATTGGATCATAATATGGAGGTTTTCATGGATGACTTCACTGTCTATGGTGATGGCTTTGATGATTATTTACTTAGTCTTGAGCATGTTCTTGATAGATGTATTGAGAAAAAGTTGGTTTTAAATTATAAAAAATGTCATTTCATGGTAGATAGTGGCATAGTGCTAGGTCACTGTATCTCTCAAAAGGGGATTGAGGTTGATAAAGCCAATATTGAAGTCATTTCTTCACTTCCCTATCCTACTTGTCTTAAAGATTTGAGGTCTTTCTTGAGGCATGCCGGGTTTTATCGACGTTTTATAAAAGATTTTAGTAAAATTGCTTTACCCCTCTCTAAGCTATTGAGAAAAGATGTTGATTTTCACTTTGATGATAAGTGTAGACATGCCTTTGACTCATTGAAATCCTTACTTATTTCACCTCTTATTCTCACTGCACCTAATTGGGATTTGCTTTTTGAATTGTCTTGTGATGCTTCTAACTTTGCAGTAGATGCTATGCTTGGTCAGAGGGAGGATAAGTGAGCTAGAGTGATAGCCTATGCCTCCAAGACACTTGATCCCGCTCAAGTGAATTATACCACAACTGAGAAGGAACTTTTTGCTATAATCTTTGCTTTAGATAAGTTTAGACAGTATCTGATAAATTCTCGAGTAGTTATTTTTACAGATCATGTAGCAGTATGTTACTTGTTCAAGAAGCCTCAGTCTAAACCAAGACTACTGAGATGGGCTTTATTGCTACAGGAGTTCGACATTGAAATTAGAGATAGAGATGGAGCAGAGAATTGTGTCTGACCACCTTAGTCGATTACCTGAAGGCATTAAAGGAGTTAACTCCTCTGATCTTACTATTGATTCCTTTCTTGATTATGCACTCTTTGCCTTAGCTGTTCAGGAGCCTTGGTACTATAATATTGTTAACTATGCTGTCACTAATCTTGTACCTCCTTCTATGTCTAAGTTTCAGGTTGATAAGCTGAAGAGGGAGGCAAGATATTACATATGGGATTCTCCAATTCTTTGGAAGCAATGTAGTGATCAGATCATCAGATGATGTGTTCCTAACAATGAGATTTATTCTATCCTTACCTTTGCACATTCTTTATCTTGTGGGGGCATTTTAGTGCTAATAGGATTGTTAGGAAGGTTTTAGAATATCGATTTTACTGGCCTACTTTATTCAAAGATGCTTATATTTTCTGTAAGACTTATGATAAATGCTAGAGGTTTGGGAGTCTAGGTAGAAAGCATCAAATTCCTTTAAGACCTATACATTTTTGTGAAATTTTTGATGTGTGGGGCATGGATTTTATGGGTCATTTTCCTTCGTCATTTGAGTTTTCATATAGATTACTTGTAGTAGACTATATGTCTAGGTGGGTAGAGGCAGTGCCAACTAGGAAAGATGATGCTTCTACTGTTGCCAAATTCTTATGTTCTCATATCTTTTGTAGGTACGACATTCCAAGAGCAATCATTAGTGACCAAGGAACACATTTCTGTAATAGGACCATAAAGTATCTACTTGCTAAACATGGAGTTAATCACAAGCTGACAACTCCATACCACCCTCAGACAAATGGATTAGCTGAAGTCTCTAATCGAGAAGTCAAATGAATACTAGAAAAGATTGTGAAACCATCCTGTAAAGATTGGAGTAAAAGGCTTAAGGAGGCACTATGGGCTTACAGGACTGCCTACAAAAACCCTATAGGCATGTCTCTATTCCAGTTACTTTATGGTAAGTCTTGTCATCTACCTATGGAGATTGAGCATAAATCTTTTTGGGCGATCAAGGCATGTGATGCAGACCTTGAATCCTCCCTTGAAAACTGAACGATACAACTCCAAGAGCTTGAAGAGATGAGACTTGAATCCTATAATAATGCCAGAATCTATAAAGACAAACTTAAAATGATTCATGACAAACATATTTTGAGAAAACAATTCCATGAAGGTGATAAAGTTTTAAAGTTTAAGGCCCGATTGAAGTTGATGCCTGGGAAATTTGTCACCAAGTGGGAGGGCCCTTTTAGAGTTACCATAGTGCATTCTTTTGGTACGGTAGAGCTGGTGGATGAAGCAACAGGTAATGTTTCACAAGCTAATGGTCATCTACTTAAGTACTACCATGAGAATCAGAGACCTCCCTAATTGCACGGTTGTTCCTTTCCACCTTTCTCCTTTACTTTCTATTGTATTGTTATAATATCTGTTTTCTAAGATAGTTAGGAGTAAGTGTAGGGGAGGGACCATCACAATAGTTTTAGATTTATTTGCTTTCTGTCTTTTAACAATTTCTTAGAATATGTTACATTTTAAAGATTTCTTAGTTTTAGGTTAGTTTTTCTTTAAATAAAGCTTCCCTTTTAGCTCATGACTCTAATCATTTTCCATTCTCCCTTTGATATATGCTTTAGTTATGCGTTGAGGACAACGCATGGTTTAAGTGTGGGGGAGGGATTGCTTTTGCTAATTTGTGTTGCCATTGTTTGCATCGCCAAAATATGAAAAATTCAAAAATTTTAAACTTGTTGGGCTAAATTGATTGGATTTTTCAATGCTGTATGAGCAAATTATTTCTGTGATTCCCACCTTCCACTTGACTTTTGCAATCATTGGGCTTTACTTTCAAATCCTTATTTCTTTATGCATGTGAACATTGGTATGTCTAGGTGAGAATATAATTTTGACTTGTGTAGTTTTTATTCTTAATTAGTTAGCAAAGTGGAGTGTCTTTGATGCAGTGTTATTAACCTTGTTTCATAACTTTATCGTAGGGAGGAAACATATTAGAGAAAGCCTTGTTGGAAGGATTATTGAGCCTTAATTTTCTTTCTTATCATGTGTGATTTCTACCTAGTTTTGGTTAACCTCTAGAACTTGTCTAGATTATTTTTCAAAACTGCATTAATACCTAGAATTGTAAGCATGATAGGGGCATTCATTTCTAAACCCTTTCACCTAAACACAAGCTATCTCAATTGACCTTTGCTTACCCTTTTGAGCCTATCACTTTCATTTCATTCTATTGATTTTGAACAAATGCTTTGCATGAGTTATATTATATTCTTTATGATTAACTGTGCACTATTGAAGTTGTTATCTTTATCTCTTTTAGTTAGGTTTGCCAAAAAAAAAGGGGAGAAAAGAAATAGAAAAGACAAGAAAAAGAAAAAAAATGTGCAAAAAAAAAAGACAAAAAAGAAAGAAGTTGAAAAAAAAGAGAAAGAGAGAAAAAGAAAAAGAAAAGAAAAATTGGCAATAAGGCATCTTTGGTAGTTGAAGATTAAAGTTTATTGTTCATTTGATAGTCACATGTTATCTTACTTTGAACTATTTTTTAATATTCATGCATTAAACTTGTTCTACATTTCATTCCATCCATTCATTAGCCTTTCACCAACATTACAATCTAATAAAGTCTCCTTGATCATGAGTCCATGATATGTTAGTAGTAGAGATAGTAGAATCTTTACAAGCCTATGGTAGGTGCTAATCTAGGTGGATTGAGTGAAAATTCCCTATACTTGAGAGTTGAGTGAATGAGAGATCTATTATGTTTCCCTTCCTCTATCTTGTTATGTCTTATGTTACTTTCCTTGCATCAAAACATTCCATCACTATTGATTGATTAGGGATAGAAGTTGCTTGAGTTGATTATATATTCTTACCTTGATAGTTTTATGTTTACTTGTATTGAGTATAATTGTTGGGATTCCTTTGAGTGATATTTTGCCCAAGAGTGCAAAAGGCTAAGTGTGGGGGAGTTGACAAACCCATATTTTTATATATTAATTCATATCATTTTAGTGGGCTTTTATCAATATTGTAGTCCTTAATTTTATTATTTATGTACTAATTGAATTAATATGGCTTATATTGAATTAATACTTAATAAGGGCATAATTGTCATAATTTATGATTTCTCCCAAAGAATTATTTTTAAAATAACAGATATTACATTATTGTGATTTTATATTTCAGGAATTTAGGAGAAATCAGAATTTACAAATGACAACAAATGACCATACAACTAGAAATTACACAATAAGACCCAATGGGCGAAACCTTGCGATTTGGCCCATTAGGTTTTGTCCTATTCAAAATGCTTTTAAAAAGCATTCACGTAGGTACAGGAGGCAAAAACTAAATTGAAAAGCAACATACACACAGCGGCTAGGAATTGAAGGAAAAGAGGCAGCAACACACGGAAAAAAGACACTGAACGAGGAAGAGGCGAAATTGAAAAGGGGAAGGAAGGACACATAGACATATACATACACAAGCGCTACAGTAGGAAAAACAAGAACAGACAAGAAAGCATTCAATTTCATTCCTCCATAGCAACCAACCTCCGTATCTTCTCAACAACCATGGTTGGTAGTGAGATCTTGGCATTGATTTTCATGGCAGTCCGTGGCTAAAGTCCTAATTCTCTAATTCAATGGTAAAAGCATGAGCTTGGGATCTCAAAGGAGAGTATAAATTACTCTAATTCTCTACCCAATAATTATATTATGACTACTAGGTCTTAGGATTAATTTTATGATTATTGGGATTGTTTAGAATGATTTATTTTGTATTTATTGAGGATTATTGAGACTAAATTTTTGCTTGACATTTGACATTCATCTTTAATTAACTTTAATTTCATTTACTTTGATATGGGTCAGACATTGTATTGAGATTATTGTGAATATTTTGTAATTTTTCAAGGTGGATTGAATTATTGGATCGTTATGTCTCTTGTTGGTTTAAATTCTATTTTATGAATTATTGAATTATAATTGAGCATTGGTTTTCAATATCTTTAGTCCTGTTTTATTATTCTGGTGGCAGTTAATAAATTAGGACTTAGAAAATATTTTGTAACAATTCGAGGTGGCTCGATTGTTGGATTAAAAGCTTAATTATAATTCTTAATTCATTTTTTCATAACTCCCATATTTATTGAAGTTATGATTGCCTGTGTTATTAAATTAGATGATTGCTTTTATTAATCACCTTTGAATCTATTCTTTTCACTTATTATCATTCATTATTCATTTCTTTAAATTAAAAATACCAAAAATATTTTATTTAAATCTATTTTTAATTCATTGCATTTAGTTGTTAGTCAATTAAAATAAATCCCATTTTCTAATTTAGGTTGCATTGCATTTAGTTACTTAGGAATTTAATTTCACATTTTGGTTCCTCAGAGAGAACGACCTAAGGTTGCACTATACGCAATCCTTAGTTTAAATTTTTGAAGTAACCCCAAGGCAACATCGGATTAAGGTTGTTTGAAAGACATAAAGCAAATAAATCTAAAACTACTATGATGATTCCTCCCCCACACTTACTCCTAACTATCTTATCAAACAAATATTACGAGCAATACAAGAGAAAGTAAAGGAGAAAGGTAGAAAGGAACAACCATAGAATTAGGTAGGTCTCTGATTCTCATGGTAGTGCTTGAGCAAATAACCTTTGGCTTGTGAAATATAACATGTTGCTTCATCCACTAGCTCTAACGTACTAAAAGAATATACTTTGGTAACTCTAAAAGGGCCCTCCTATTTGGTGACAAACTTCCCCAGTATCAACTTTAACTGGAACTTGAACTTTAGAACTTTATCACCTTCATAGAATTGTTTCCTTAGGATCTATTTGTCATGAATCATTTTCAGCTTATCTTTGTAGATTCTAGCATTATCATAGGACTCAAGTCTCATCTCTTCAAGCTCTTGGAGTTGTATTATTCATTTTCAAGTGAGGATTTAAGGTCTGCATCACATGCCTTGATCGCCCAATAAGATTTATGCTCAATATCCATAGGTAGATGGCAAGACTTACCATAGAGCAACCAGAAAGAAGACATACCTATAGGGTTTTGTAGGTAGTCCTATAAGCCCACATGCCTCCTTAACCCTTTCATTCCAATCTTTACGAGATGGTTTCACAATCTTTTCTAGTATCCGTTTGACTTCTTGATTGGAGACTTCAGTCAATCCATTTGTCTGAGGGTGGTAATGAGTTGCCAGCTTGTAATTAACTCTATGTTTAGCAAGTAGAGACTTTATGGTCCTGTTACAAAAATGTGTTCCTTGGTCATTAACGATTGCTCTTGGAAAGCCATACCTATAAAAGATATGAGAGTGTAAGAACTTAGCAATAGTATAAGCATCATCTTTCCTAGTTGGCACTGCCTTTACCCACCTAAACACATAATCTACTATAAGTAATATATATGAAAACCCAAATGACGGAGGAAAGGGACCCATGAAATCCATGCCCAGGCATAAAAAATTTCATAAAAATGCATAGGTCTTAAAGGTTTTTCATGCTTTCTACCTAGACTCCCAAACCTCTAGCATTTATCACAAGACTTACAGAAAGCATAAGCATTTTTTAATAAAGTGTGCCAATAAAATCCACATTCTAAAACCTTCCTAGTAGTCCTATTAGCACTAAAATGCCCCCACAAGAAAAAGAATGTGCAAAGATAAGTATAGAGTGAATCTCATTGTTAGGAACACATCATTTGATGATTTGGTCACTACATTGCATCCAAAGAATTAGAGAAACCCATATATAGTATATTGCCTCCCTCTTCAGCTTATCAACCTGAAACTTAGACATAGAAGGAGGTACAATATTAGTGACAATATAATTAACAATATTATAGTACCAAGGCTCCTGAACAGCTAAGGCAAAGAGTGCACAATCAGGAAAGGAATCAATAGTAAGATCAGAGGAGTCAACTCCTTCGGTGCCTTTAGGTAACTGACTAAGGTGGTTAGCCACATGATTCTCTGATCCAACTCTATCTCTAATTTTAATGTTGAACTCCTGTTACAATAAAGCCTATATCAACAATCTTGGTTTAGACTAGGACTTCTTAAACAAGTAATGCACCGCTACATGATCTATAAAAATAACCACACGAGAATTTATCAGATACTGTCTAAACTTATTTAAAGCAAAGGTTATAGCAAAAAGTTTCCTCTGACCAAGCATAGCACCTACTGCAAAGTTAGAAGCATCACAAGACAGTTTAAAAGGCAAATCCCAATCAGGTGTAGTGAGAATAAGAGGTGAAATAAGCAAGGATTTCAATGAGTCAAAGGCATATCTATATTTATCATCAAAATGAAAATCAACATCTTTTTTCAACAATGTAGACAGGGGTAAAGCAACTTTACTAAAATCTTTTATAAAATGTTGATAAAACCCAAGATGCCCCAAGAAAGACATCAAATCTTTAAGACAAGTATGATAGGGAAGTAAAAAAATGATTTCAATCTTAGCTCTATCAACCTTAATCCCCTTTTGAGAGATACGGTGACCTAATACTATACCACTATTTACCATGAAATGACATTTTTCATAATTCAAAACCAACTTTTTCTCAATACATCTATCAAGAACATGTTCAAGACTAAACAAACAATTATCAAAGCCATCACCATAAATGGTGAAGTCATCCATGAAAACTTCCATATTACACTATAATAAATTACTAAAGATCGCCATCATACACCTTTGAAAGGTGCCTGGAGCATTACACAACCCAAATGGCATCCTTCAATACATGTAGGTGCCAAAAAGACATGTAAAAGTAGTCTTGTCTTAATCTGCAGGTGCAATCAGTACCTGGAAATAACTTTAAAAGCTATCTAATAAATAATAGTGAGATTTACCAGATATTCTTTCCAATATTTGATCAATGAAAGGTAATGGAAAATGATCCTTCCTAGTCCTTTATTCAACTTCCTATAGTCTATACACATTCTCTAAGTATTTTGAACTCTTGTTAGAATAAGTTCATTACTCTCATTTTTCACTACTGTGATACCGCTCTTCTTCGGTACTACATGTATCGGGCTCACCCACTCACTGTCTGAGATTGCATATATGATCTCAGTACTCAATAATTTAGATACCTCCTTTCTAATCATATCATAAATAAGAGGATTTGACCTCCTTGGTAGCTGCTTAATTGGCTTTGACCCTTCAGCTAAAAGGATTTTCTGTGTGCAAACCAAGTGATCAATCCCTAGTATATCCCTTACATACCAACCTATAGCCTTTTGATACCTTTTTACCACTGAAACTAATCTCTCTTCTTCATAACTACTCAAAGAATTGGAAATAATAACAGGCAATTTACAATCATCAGTAAGAAAGACATATTTCAAGTTAGAGGGGAGGGGTTTCAATTCTAAATTAGGGGGTGGCACAATAGAAGGAATCATCTTTGTTATATTAAGTGCATTTAGTGTGAGGGTGTGTCCATGTGGCTTAGGGAATGAGATATAAGCTCAGTGTGGTGTATATTTCCTCCACTTTTTGCCTTAGTGCCACTACCAAATAACCTAGAAATAGGAGAGTTAGGGTCAGTCTGATTAATAGAAAAAGAAAGTAAATTAGAAGTAAGAATGGGATTATAAAGGACTAGGTAGTAGCATAATCACTGTTATCCTCTTCTAATGTTCCAGCACCAATAAATCGAAGTAATATCAAAGTCAAAGCAATATGATACATCAAAATCATGAGTAGAAGAAAGCTAACTATCTATCTCTAAACAATAGACACATGATATGCCACCCTTACATGCATATAAATGAGAAAGGTGGGAGGAAGATAGATAAGTAAAAGTATCATCTTGCTTCACAACCATGTCACACCAGTGAAGCTCATTCATATCAGTCTCATGTAAGTGGTCCATATCATGACATTCAATCGAACTAATACCTAAATAAGAGCAATCTTCATAACCATGATTTATAGCTTCTGAAAGATTAAAGTGCACTTCTTGATCCCCAATCCCCATAGTGATAAGACCATTTTTCATATTAATTATTGTCTCACCAGTTAAAAGTAATTGTCTACCTAAAATCAAAGTACTATCAATAGGTAGGTCATCAGTCATATTAAGGATAAAAAAGTCAGCTGGGAAAATAAGACCTTTAACTTGCACGAGAATATCCTCAACAATGCCTTTAGGGTATCTCATTGTCCTATCAGCTAGGCCAAGTACTATACTAGTGTCTGTCAAAGCTTTAATACCCAATGTCTTATAAGCAGAGTTTGGCATGACATTAATTGCTGCACCTAAATCAAGTAAGGCATAGGAAACTGTAGTTTTACCTATGGTACAAGGAATAGTATAGGAACCCAGGTCTTCACATTTAATAGGCAACTATGGCTTAAATAAGGTGCTGACACTCAACCCCAGTTGGATTGTATCACTATGCCTATACTTTCTCTTGTTTGTACATATGTCTTTCAAGAATTTAGCACACTTAGACATCTTTTTAATCAGTTCAAGTAATGGCACATTAACCTAAAGTTTGCTAAACATTTCAAACAATTCATCATTACCTTTCTTTTCAACAATCTTTTTACTAACCAAATAAGAATTTGGAAAATGCAAGTCATGAATATTTACCTCATCACCTTTAGAGTCAGAAGGTGATCCTTTTTCCATTAGTCCCTTTATAATAGTTGTTGCCTCTTTATCATTTTATACTATTGGTTGTTTCTGACACGTCTCCAAGAGCTTCTTTTCTTGTAGGACTTCATATTGGATGGAAGCTTCTTTCTCAGCTTATGAAGTTTCTTGTGTAGTTTTGGCAGGAGGAGACTCAACTTCTATTTCCTTATCAACTTGCTCTTCATCTTCTTCATGTTCTTTGAATTGTATATTCTTCACCCTAATTTTCTTACCACATCTCAGTGTGATTGCATTTAAAGATTTAGGATTTATCATTGTATTGGAAGGTATAAAACCACTACTCTTTGCTTATTGTTCACTCAAGTTATTAGAGAATTGATTCCATCTTATTCTCCATAGCATGTAACTTAGCCTTAGTTTGTGACTTTTGATTGTCAAACTTTGAATTAAGTTTAGTGATACCTTTCACAATCATATCAAGTTCATTACCTCCAGAAAAATAAGATGATGCCCCTTGATTAGGCACAACTTGATTTGAGAAATTTCCTTAAGGGTTGCCTTGATTCCTACCCCATCTAAAGTTAGGATGATCTCTCCAACCTGGATTATAAGTGTTAGAGTAAGGATCCCTCTTTTGATATTAGTCATTCCTATTTTGGTATAGGGAAGAAACATCTTCATATCGAGAACAAGTATTGGAGGCGTGCATCATTGACCCACAGTGCTCACAACTGGCAATTATAGCTTGAGAGTGACCCATTGAATTAACATGCTTAGAATTCACATTATTCTCCAAAATAACGAGTATTTTCTCCATTCGGTTCCCCAAAGTAGCAATTTCAGCAAGAATATCTTCAAAAAAATTGAAGAGATATTATACACTTTTCTTGTGTCTTCATATTGAGGGTCATTGGTAGCCATCTTTTGAAGTAGATCCTATGCATTATTAAGACTTAATTCTCTAAGAGAACCATTTGTAGCAGTATGAATTGAGGGCTTATGATGTGGAAGTAGCTATTCATAGAAAGAATTAACCAAATCATTCTTTAAAATATTGTGGTGTGGGCACTGAGCTAGAAGTGTGATGAAACTCGTCCAATACTCATGCATGAATTTATTATCTTGCTGGACCACACTAGTTATCTCCTTTTTTAGCCTTGAAGTTTTAGAGGCAAGGAAATATTCATCCAAGAATGCTCCTTTTAATTGATCCCAAGTTAAAGTGGTAAAATGTTGTAGTAGTGTGTAAAGCCACTCCTTGGCCTTGCCTTATAAAGTAAAATGAAATGCTCTCCTTAATAGCCATGGGTGGTTTCATATAAGAGCACACCATATGCATAGTATTCAAATGCCTATGTAGATCATCACCTGTAAAGCCATAAAATTTAGCTAAGGAAGAAATTAATGGTCCTTTAATTTCAAAATTCACATTATCGGTATCAAAGCCATAAGGATCATAATCGACATTAGAATTATTAATCTCCTTCATGCTTCTATCATCCTTACCATTATTTCCTAAGTTGTTCTTACTATGTCCGTTATTTCTATTAAGCCTATTATAACCATTATTACTGTTAGCAGCATCCATGGTTTCTTTTTCTAATTCAAAATCACTAATAGACACGTGTTCACTAGAGGTAGCCCTCTCACTAGACTTTTGTTCACTAGATGATAAACTTGACTCTTGTGAAATATGCCCCTCCTCGGCAATAACTTAACTTGTACCCTCTAATCTCCTATTTCTTCTAATCATTTTCACAGACCTTTCAATTTCAAGATTTAAGGGAATCAAAGGTAAAGCCCTATCACTCCTAGGAATAGACAGTAGCAGTTCGATGAAAAGATAAAAGAAACTAAAAGAAAAAAAAAATTAAATAAAAATAAATGAACTAAAAAAATACGAATAAAAATGCAAATGTTATGCAAACTAACTAAAACAAGCTCAATAATTGAATTAATCCCAGAAAATTTTACTTAACACTTAATTACTAAGGAACCAATTTCTTGGCTCCCTGACAATATCACCACTTGAAATAACCTTAAAGTCCGAAGTCGCCTTGAAGTTACTTCAAAAATTAAACCAACCGATGTCTCCTTAGGGTTACTTCAAAAATTAAACTAATGATTGCGTATAGTATAACCTTGAGTCATTCTCTTTGAGGAGCTAAAAATAAAAATTAATTTCTTAAATAACTAAATGCAATGCAACCTAAGTTAGAAAATATGATTTATTTTGATTAACTAACAACTAGATGCAATGATTTAAATAAAATATTTTTAGTATTTTAATATAAAGAAAGGAATAATGAATGATAATAAGTGAATAGAATAAATTTGAATGTGATTAATAATAATAAAAGCAATCATCCAATTCAATAACGCAGGCAATCATACCTTAAAAAAATATTGAGTTATAAACAATGAATTAAGAATTATAATTAAGCTTTTAATCTAACAACCGAGTCACCTCGAATTGTCACAAAATATTTTCCAAGTCCTAATTTATTAACTACCACCAGAATAATAAAATAGGACTAAAGATATTAAAATCCAATGCTTAATTATAACTCAATAATTCATAAAAATATAATTTAAGCCAACAAGAGACACAACGATCCAATAATTCAAGCTACCTTGAAAAATCACAAAATATTCACAATAATCTCAATACAATGTCTGACCTAGATCAAAGTAAATAAAATTAAAGTTAATTAAAGATTAATGTCAAATGTCAAGCAAAAATTTAGTGACAATAATTCTCAATAATTATAAATAATGCATTATCAAGCTTCCCAATAATTATAAAATTAATCATCAAACCTAGGAGTCATAATATAATTATTGGGTAGAGAATTAGAGTAACTTATACTCCCCTTTAAGATCCCAAACTCATTCCCTTGCCATTTAATAGGAGGATTAGGATGCTCTAGCCACGCATAATCACAAATATCCACATTATCATCACTGCCTTCATGACATCGTCACAATAGTTATGCGTTCGTGTCTTTTTCTTTTATGTTCTGTCATGATAGAGGGATGATGAAGATGGAGGTGTTCGATAGATAGGAGGTGGAAGATGAGTGGAGTGACTGCAGCGTGGAAGGATCAAAGTCGCAACTCCAGAATGAGTATAGAACCTCTCACAGCACAATACTCCCTAGATGTGTGTGTGTGTCTGCGGCTTGAAGATGTGGTTTTGCCCATTGTCCTGTGCATCCTTTTTTTCTCCTTGTCCTGCGACTCCACTTGGAATTGCTGAAGGATGCATCTTAAAAAAGTAACCTAATGGGCCAAATCGCAAGGTTTGGCCCATTGGGTCTTTATATGTAATTTATGAATATGTGGTCATTTGTTGTCATTTGTAAATTCTAATTTCTCCTAAATTCCTAAAATACAAAATTATAATAATGTAATACCTTTTAATCTAAAAATAATTGTTTAGGAGAAATAATAAAAATATAACAATCATATGCCCTTGTTAAGTATTAATTCAATATAAGGCATATTAATCCAATTAGTGCACAAATAATATAATTAAGGACCAAAATGTTGACAAAAGCCCACTAAAATTATATGAATAAATATATAAAAATATGATTTTGTCAGTTTGCCACATCATTTTTCATACCATGCCATTAATATAATTGCTTCAAATCTTAGTACATCTTAGTTATTATAGGGCGAATAGTATAAGCAAAACGATGAGCTTCCTCTAAAATTTGCTTTCTCAAGTTTTGTACTTGATGCACACAAATCATGTCATCATACCTTAGAACACCTTCATGGTCAATCACAAATTCTGTATTACTTCCTTATTTGACCAAATCCGTCAACTTGCATATTCTTAGGTCATAATACTAAGCCTTCTTAATATGTTCAATTAAAGAGGAATAAGCCTATACAAGAGCTAAAAATGTTCCTCTATCAACAATTTCAAATATGACTCCCTCTTGCTTGACTTTATGAATTTCCTGCACCAGCGGTCTTCTTTCAATATTTATATGCTCTAAGTTAGGGGTGTTCAATATGCCCAGTGCTTGGTGTACCCACCCGAGCCAGGAAAAAAAATCCCTACCCAGCCCAAAATACAATTGGGCAAGTTTGGTCCTGGCAGTTCCCTACCCTTCAGCGAGCTTCCATTTAGGCCAAGCAGTTCCCTACCCTCTAGCGAGCTTTCATTTGGGCCGGGCAATTCCCTACCCTCCAGTGAGCTTCTATTCTTGTCCATTCTCGTCCAGGGTTCAGATTCAGAGGGACAGAGCGAGTTAGCGACAAAGTCAGAGTTGTCTATTATTGTCACTAGCTCTCCCCTTACACCTCTCATGAGTTTCCAGTCCAGAGTTCTTGATGATCCTCTATTTCTAACCTTCTCAATTTTGGATTTGCAGTGAGTTCGGGTCATTCTCGCTCTTCGCGTGTCGGACTTCAAGTCCTTGTCTCTTCATCTATATCTCCGTCTCTTTGCAGTTCCTTTGTGTAATTTGACTTCATTGAGTTGATTTCTTCTTCTAGCTATCTTCTACTTGTCTCTTTAGGAGTTGAACAGGGCACAAATTTGACAAATGAACTATTGAATGTTGATTTCCTTTCCTCTTCATTGTGTAATTTGAATGTTGATTTCCTTTCCTCTTTAATGTTTGACAACTGATACAGAGGAATATTCTCACTGTTCCTATTAACTTAGGATTCTTGAATGGATACATGTATTTGGCTACATTATGTTCTTACCGTTCCAATCATTTTCTTTTTCTTATGTTTCTAATGATTTATAGTTAATCCTTGATTTTGCTTGTGATGCCGCTACTAGTTTGATAAGTGTAAAGTATTAGCTGTTGACATCTATGAATATAACTTAAGGAACTGTACTGCCATGTGTTTATGCTAGTTTGATAAGTGTAAAGTGTTATCTGTTATCAGTCATGTTGTAGCTACTCATTTGATTTGTTAAATGTTATTGATATTTCATTATTGGGGTTACATACGATATTCACTTCAACTTCCTAATCTTCTGCACCCTCTTTTAATGATTTATTGTCTCTATTTTGCTGTGATGCCACTACATTGAGTTTGATATATAAGGTTTAATTCTATGGAACTCTTATAGAAACCATGTTTGTTGTTTTATTCCTAGCATTTACAACACCCCCAAACAACAAAATATCCTCAACTTATATGTGATTGGTTGTGAACTTATATATATTTTGTAACTCTGGCTCTATGAATTGCACTGCTACATATATGGGATATGGGATCACACGTAAATCATCAATGCCTAAGTGTTTTTAGTCATTAAATTGCATTGAATTGCAATGCTACATAAATGGACTTGCATTGAATTGCACTACTACATATGTGGGATATGGGATCACATGTTTTTAGTTTGATATGAATTGCATTACAAGTATTCTTTTCACAACTTTTGAACATTTTCAAGGCATCCAACTTTCGATCATTACTCATTAGTAAGACAATAATGTTTAAATGGTTGGCTAGTTCTGAGGTTTCCATGGATAATTTTAGGTTGAATATACTTTGTTTACATTGATGATCAAGCTTCTAAAGTATCGTCATCCTCTCTTGAGGATATTTCAACTTCAACCACTTTTAAAACTTCTATTGAACCAACCCCTAGTCCTATCCATAATAAACCTAGTTCAACTCTAAACCCTGACCATACTCTTATGCCACCTCCACCACCTCTCAATCTTTCCTTACCTATCCCCACCCTCCTACTTCTATATCTCCCACTCCCACCAGCCAAACACAAACATAAACTAATGTGGAAGGTAGGGGTACAAAAAGAAAGGAAAGAGAACCCAAGCACACATCAGAGGTGTGGGATCACTTTGTTAGATTGCCATTAGAAGAAACTAATGGGGAGCACTTAGTAGCTTGCAAGCATTGCTATACAACCTATAAGGCTAATCCAAATTGCCATGGGACACATTCTTTGTTGAGGCATATCCTAAAGTGTAAAGAGAACCCTAACAAGACCACTACAGATAGAAGGCAATCTATGTTAAGTCTCTTGTCTGGGGGTCGAGTAGTCAAGGAAGATCAGTGGTGGCACATCTATATAATGAGAAGAGATGTAAAAGAGCTTTAGTTGAATTTATTATATTCGATGAGCAACCATTCAGAATTGTTGAGAATCCTGCATTTAAGAAATTACTGAATGAGTTTGAACCCCGTTTTCCAATCCCTTCAACAACAACAATTAGAAGGGATGTGTAGCAGTTATATCTTGGAGAAGTTAAATTATTGAAGAAGTTCTTGCAGCAAAGTGCTAAGCGTGTTTGCCTTACCATAGACTGATAGACATCATGCCAAAATTTCAATTATATGTGTTTGACAACACATTTTATTGATGAGGATTGGAAGCTTCACAAAAGGATCTTGAATTTTGTTATGATTGAAAATCATATATGTGATACTATAGGGAAAACCATTTAGCAATGCTTGTTGCAGTGGGGGATTGAAAATATCTTCACCATAACTATGGATAATGCCTCAGCTAATGACACGACTTTGGTATTTCTGAAAAGGCATTTAAGGAGTTGGAAGGGGTTACTTTATGACATTACATTGAAATTTTCAAGCTCCCTTTCTGTAACTTCAAATGAATGTTTCCACCAGATTGCACGTGTTCATAAAATATTGCAAAAGAATATTATAAACAGAGCTAATAATTTTGTGGGAGACATGAGCATCAGTATGCAGGCAAAATATGACAAGTATTAAGGTCAAGTAGATAATATAAATTCGTTATTATTTGTGGCTGTAATTTTGGATCCTCGTTATAAACTAACCTATGTCAATCATATGTTTAACGTCCTTTACATTGACTCTGAAGTATGTTTACTTATGAATGAGAGGGTAAAAGATTGTTTGTATCAGTTGTTTGATAAGTACACTACAAGGGTTTCTATTGAATTAGTGACTGTTTCAACAGGTGCAACTTCATTGCCTTCTTTTGATGACGATGATGATGATACTGAGGATCCAGGTCATAAGTGGTTAAAATCTATGAAAATAAGAACTTTTACTAATCCTCAAACTGAGTTAGATAGATATATTGTAACTGACTCAAGAGATGAAATCCCTTCTGTATCTGAGTTTGACATTCTATTATGGTGGAAAGCTAATTCTCAAAAATATAAAATTTTCTCCTATATGGCACGAGATGTATTGGCTATTCCGGTTTCTACAGTTGTTTCTGAGTCCACCTTTAACACTGGGGAACGTATAGTTGATCATTACAGGAGCTCTTTGTCTTATAAAATGACAGAAGCACTGATTTGTAGCCAATGACAATCTATCAATGATTTAGCTGACAAGCTTTGGGAGTTTGATAATTTTGATGAAACGGAAAATGTCATTTAGCTTGCAGCTAATTTTTCATTTTGAAGCTAATAAATTCCATTATATATTTTACTTCATAATATGTAATAGTTTTTCTTTTATTTTTTTCCTATAGATGCTACGCTTGGAAGGGAGAATATGAAGATTACTGATGACTGAAGATTATTTTAATTATAATACATTTTAAAACTTTAATTATTATCTTATTATTGCCTTGTTTTAAGTTGATTATTGATATTTTTAACTCTTTAAGATATAAATATGGTATTATTTTATAAATTTATGATTGTAGATTTTTTCCCTATAATATGAGAAGGACATCACTATTTGGGCATGTCTAGCCCAAAATAATTAGGGCTTTTATCGGGCAGGGCCGGGCATCTGGTTGTAAAATGCAGCCCATGGTTTTTTCGGGCAGGGCACCAGGCAAGGGGCAGCCCTGCCCATGCACACCCCTACTCCAAGCTACCCATAAACTTTCTACTTAAAGTATCAGCCACCATATTAGTTGTTAGGATGATACATAATTGTGCAATCATAATCTTTTAGCAATTTCATCCATCTTCTATGCTGAGATTTAAATGTTCTACTAAAAAATACTTAAGACTTTTATAGTCAGTGAAAATCTCACAAGTTTCACCATACAGATAATGTCTTTACATCTTTAAAGCAAACACAACTGCTGCTATTTCTAGATTATACGTTGGATAATTTTGTTCATACTTCTTAAGTTTTCTAGAGGCATAAGCAATTATTCACCCTTTTTGTATTAATACATAGTCTAAACCAATTTGTGAGGCATCACAAGAAACTGTGTATTCCCCAGTTCCTGATGGTAAACTTAAAAATAGAGTAGAAGTTAAAGATTCGTTTAATTTCTAAAAACTTCCCTCACACTTATCATCCCAAACGAATTTCATATTCTTCTGAGTTAACCTTGTCAATGGGGTAGCTATTCTTAAAAATCTTTCACAAAATGACGATAATATCTTGTGAGGCCTAAGAAACTTTGAATCTCTATTATCGTTGTAGGTTGTGGCCAACTTTTGACTACCTTAACCTAGTTAGGATCAACTTGAATACCGTTTTTAGACACCACATGCCTCAAGAAAGTGATCTCATTTAACCATAATTCACATTTAGAAAATTAGCATAAAGTTGTTGCTCCCACAGCTTTTGTAACACTAACCACAAATGATGCTCATGGTCCTCCATATTCTTAGAGTATACCAAGATATCATCAATAAACACAATTACAAAGTTATCAAGAAATACTTTGAATACCTGATTCATCAAGTCCATGAATACTGTAGGAGCATTTGTCAACCCAAAAGATATTACTAAAAATTTGTAATGACCATACTAAGTTCTAAATGTTGTCTTTAGAATATCTTCTTTCTTGATCTTTAATTGATGATACCCTGATCGTAAGTCTACTTTAAAAGTTGTGCTCCTTGCAACTGGTCAAAAAGATCATAAATGCGCAGCAACGGGTGCTTATTCTCTATTGTCACCTTATTAAGCTGCCAGTAATCAATGCATAGTCTTAAACATCTATCTTTCATTTTTACAAATAACATTGTGCACCCTATGGATAAGTGCTGGGTCAGATAAATCCCTTGTCTAACAGTTCTTGTAGCTAAGTCTTCAATTCCCTTAACTTTGAGGGCGTCATCCTATAAGGCAGTATTAAGATTGACTGTGTCAGGAATAACATCAATACCAAATTTTATCTCTCTATCTGGAGGTAAGCCGGGCAATTCCTCCGAAAAGACATCAGGAAATTCCTGAATAACTAAATTTTGATCTAAGCTGACAGTAGGTTTATCAACATCTTTTACTACAACCAAAAATTCTGACATACCTTTATCAATAACCGTTGGGCTTTTAAAGCAGAAATCAAATTAGTTAGGCTCTCTACTTTATTCCCTTGCAAAGAGTTTCACCTGGAATATTAAATTTCACCACTTTCAAGTGGCAATCAACAATAGCATAACAAGAGGCTAACCAATTCATGCCTAATATCACCTCAAAATCAATCATACCAAGAATCATTAAATCCACAAGACTTTATCTTCCCTCAAAAAACACTTCACAATATTTATACACATGTGAAACTGACAAAGATTCCCCAACCGGGGTAGCTATTGAAAAAAGACAATCAAGTTTGGCACAATCTTTACCCAACCTTTTAGCAAAATACACTAAAACATAAGAATGTGTCGATCTAGGGTAAAACAATGGATAATTTTTTTGATCTTTCATTAAAGGCTAGAGCATCTTGCCTCGTCATAGTATACACTCTTGCTTGACCTTGCCCTAAAAAGGGTTGTGCCCTTTTTCTTGACGGTCTTCCTATTGTGTATCTACCTGTTGAGGTAGAAGTTGCTCCAATAGACGAGGCTGCAAGTATAGCAGGACTGGGAGAAAGTCAAACTAATCCATAACTTGAATTTGGCTGAGCAAATGAACAATCTTTTTTCATATGCCCAGGTTGTCCACACCCATAACAAATACTAGAGGCCTTGTGACAAGCTCCTGAATGATAGTTTACACAAACAGCACAAGGAGGCCTAGAATAATTTGACTGGCTCACAGCAGGCTGATGTTAAACATTTTCAAATTTAGGTCTCGAATCTTGAGCGCTCACTGAGGGTCCATAAGATCTTGGCACTAATTGCATAGTAAATGATTGAGATAGGCCCTGAGAATGATTACTTTTAAATGACGACCCTTACAATCTTCCAACCCCCATTTTCTACTTCTTAGAAACCCCTTCTTCTTCAATGTGCCTCAGCTCAATTCTCAATGCACAATCCACTACATCACATAAGAAGCAAAATGTTTAACATAGGGACCATCACATTATGTATATATATATCGTCAATCCCTAAATGCATCTACCAATCATATCCTTCTCTTAAGGAATCAATGTAGATGCATACGAAGAAAGCTCTATAAATTTTCTATCATACTCTACCACTGTCATTCTCGTAGTACATTTCAACAATATAAACTCTTTAATCCTAGAATCCCTTTTAGTTTGGGGAAGATATTATTTAAGAAAATATCTTTAAAGTCATCTCATGATAATTATGACACTTTATCTCCCTATAAACTAGGTACTATTTTGCTCCAAGCATTAGCTACTCATTCTAATTGAAATAAAGCAAATTCCACATATTGAACATCAAGGCACTCAAGCTCTTCACCTCTTCTCAATATCTTCTAAAAATTCCATAGGTTATTCTCGAGAATCAAAACCTGTGAACTTTAAAGGATCCAACTTCATAAATTCTGACAACTTGATTGCAATAATATCCTTTTCAGTTACATTATGTGTTTCTTCTCAAGTCTTGTGTCTAGATGATATAGAAAATTTAAGGGATTGTGGATTTGATGGTTTATCTTCTGATAGGATCTCTTGAAGAGATATAAGGGGTTTACCTCTCCTAGTCCTAGCTCTCCTATGACCCTATCTTCTTCCTCTAGGGGCAAGTCGCTTTGCTAGATCTTCTTCTAGCTGGTGGACGTTTAGGCGACATTTAATTATATACAAAGAACATAAAAATATTTAATTCCAAGTGAAAAGGATATACGTATAATACCATGAGTAGAGAAAACATCTTTTTAAACTTCCTAAAGAGACCTTCAATAATAACTCAATTATAATTATGCTTGGGTTCATAATAATAATGGAGACCCCACTTAAGCATCCCTACTCCACTTAGCTATAGGGGATCTTGCTTTGATACCAAACTGTCATGCCCTGAAATTTGAGTAGTGAATGTCTCAAAATATGAAGAAATCCATATTCCTTAAGCCTTAAACATTTAAGTAAAATGTCTGATGTAATAATTATAATATATATATTTCATTATAACAAAAAGGCAAGTAATTTGTAGAAATTTTGGCAGGGTTATCTTTGTATAACAAACCTTCCAAAAATTCTACAATATATTACAAATGTTTCAAACCATATAAAGACATATCTCAAAATAGTTAGTACTGGTACTTTACAAAATGACAAAAGACCTAAATTTTTTCTATATACTAGGTAGAGCATCTAAACTTCAAATAAAATAATATAAATATTTCATAAGTTTATAAATTACATTATAAGTAGGTACGCCCAAAAGGAATCAACACTTCGGATCAAAAAAGATGCTATTCACTACTCAGCTGGAGGAATGGGTCAATAGCACTATCTGAAGTCAAAATAATCTGCCGGTGAATAACTTTCTAAAAATATAATTTAAAGTGCGGGAAGAAACAATTACAAAATTTTTAAATGTAAATAATAAAACTTTCTAGATGAATATAAATTTTCCAAAATATAGAATCATAGTAACCATAAAATTGTATAAAATTCATTAATCAAATCAAATCAAATATCCAGTAAAACATTTTATTTAAGGAAATCCGTTTAATACAATAATTCTCAAATCATACTTTTCTGTAGAACTTTAACAGAACAAAAACTAGCATAGACACACAGTCCACAAAGGTAACTAACAAATTCGGCGTTGCTCGAAGCTATCAAAATAGGTGCAGGTGTAAAATCCACGAATAACAGGTGCATGTACAAGACCCATGAATAATAGGCGCAGGAATAAATTCCACAAATATCGGCCGTGAGTATGAGACCCACGAATATCCATCGAGCTCGAGTTTAACCATGGTGCACCAAAGACTAATAGTACTGTTGTTAGTAACTAGTGTTATATATTCAGTCCTCTTCAAGAACATTTCTAAGCATGCATGGGATCAATTTAACATTAATAAAGAACAAAATTTTTAAATAGTAAAATCTTATAACAATATATTCTAATCAGTGACCCCATCATGAAAATCCTTGAACAAAATTATCTTTAAATCCTCATGCATACAAATTTGTAAAGAATAAAATAATGCAAATCATTTAAATAATTATTGTCACTATTTCAACTACATTCAAATATCAACTAACAAATATAATTCCAATAAGAAAATGTTTAGCAAATCAAATTTTAAAAATTATACTTTAATAAAATGATACAAGTAGCAAGATATTATTAAAATATTATTATTATGGGATATTATTTACTCACATGCAATATTATGATATAGCTTACTCCTACTATATTCTTCATAATAGTATTATCTCATTATTCTCCTAGATTTTATGAAAGTAAAACATTCTATCAGTAATTACCATTCATCTCTTTTTGTACCAAGTACCTTTTATTTATCACAACTACAACAAGTAACACATATACTTTATAACACTTAAAGCTTCAAAACCATAACCATAACTTTTACTTTAAATATGGAATTTCAAGTTTTACAACTACCTCAAATTTAAAAATCTTGGTTCAAATTTCAGATTCCCCAATTCAGCTCAACACTCAAGTACTAACAAATTTTTATTTTTCTCTTTTATTTTCATCATTCACAAGCAGAATGCCTCCTCAAATATCATTCCTTTTCCAACATATATTTAAACCCCAAAGAATCATAGCTTAGGTCCATTTTCACCTTATTACAATAACTAAACATTTAACTAAAATTTTCCATCCAACTCCCATCATCATCTGCCTCCACATAGAGTATAACTCAACACAAACAAAGTAACAATTAAACACACACAGCTTCCAGTTCAACAGAAAATTCACAGCCCTTACACCAATTCATTCTTCCACCCTCATTTCCTCACAGACTCTCAGCAACCAGAAGCAGCAATCAACTATTCTACCAAAACCAATAAGGATTAAATGAGAGGAGAGATGTAAAGCTTACCACACCCCTCACAGCTATATTTCACAACAACCAGAAAGAAGAAAGTTGGAGATCTAAGCTTGCTACAGTAACGACGTAGGCATGTGAAAGTGGCGACAACAGCTACAGGGCACATCGACGGTGCCACAGACGATAGAGGACTAATAGTGACATGATTCTACTGTAGCTGATGAACACTCCTCCCTCACCTCCAGGGATCTAGGGATGCTCCTCCCCACTCTGGCTCTATTTCTTGGCTAAAGACAAAAACTACAGAAGAGACGACGGTTCCAGTGTTAGCAACACGGATGGTAGAAGCTGACAGATGCAAGGCGACAGTGACTGTCTACAGCAGCAGCAGGCTTAGTGTCATGAAGCTTCCCCTTCTCTTGCTCATATCGTCAACTAAAAATGGGATGGGAGTGTGTTATGTAGTTAAATAAACAGAGGCGCAGTTTGGTAATTTCGCATGATAACTGAAGAAAATAAAATTCAACTTTGGATTGAGTTAAGGTTCAAACCTTATACCTCTCACTTAACTCCACTGCCTCTAACCACTCAACCATCAACTTCACTTGTGACAATACTACAAGAAATAATATAAACTTTATTAAAATAGTATCATTTATCTATTTATTTTCCAGGGTCATTACAGATGAGGAAGAAAGTGATGATGCAGTCTTCTCAATCTTCAGATCAGTCTTCTAAATCTTCATATTTGAATCTTGCTCTCTTAATCCAAGAAGAAGAAGAGCATAAGCCCATGCTCCGCAGCAGCGTGTGATGAAGATGATGGAAGAAATAGTTGCTGTTCCATCGACGGTCTTCTTGTTCAGATGAAAGAATCGCTTTAGATATGTGACTATAATGGTCTCGTAGTTTCTCCAAAGGTGATCTTGTGATTAACGCCTATATTACGTAGAGGAATTAATTAATTATTTCATTAATCACTTAATTAAGGGTTTATCATGTAAATTCCATATATCCTTAACCACTCTAACCCTTGATTTGTTGATTGTACGGCGGAGATTGATCAGTTTTACCTTATTCACTCAGCCATATAAATAAGAGTATTCTTCTCTCTTTGTGTTTATGTGTAATTGATTATGTTTATGTTCTATGATCCATGATTCTAGTTTACGCCTTGGTCTTCTTTGTCTTGGATTAAATTTCTGATGAACAACCAAGAGTGTTCAGGATTTTGTTGTAAAATTAACTGTTGGCTATTCAGTTTATGTTTTCATTATTGATGCATTTGCATTAGAAATCTAAGATTTTTTTTTTGCAGCTTGGTGTTTTATTAATGAAGTTAGAATATATGTAAAACTAATGTACTTTTCTAACATATTCTGTGGGACCTTCCCTTATATGTAAAAAGGATACTCACTTCTCATATTTCTCATATCCTAAATATAAGATATATTTAACTAATTTAATTATATTAAGGAAATTAGTTAAATTATTTATTGTAGCATATTTTTACTAAAATATCTTAATCATTTTCCTTAACTCTCTCCCTCATTCTCTTACCTAATTATTGTTGAGAGAGTATCAATAGAGCTAATTTGAGAAATAAGTTTTATATTTATGATCAAAATTAACTTCTATTTAAGTCTTATAGTTATGACCGGAGGAGTAACATACTCTTTTGTTATGCTTTTAAAATTAAATATGTCTTATCATATAACGTTACTTTCATTGTGATAATTTGGAAAAAGTTTTCCTTAATTTGTAATATCAATATCAGATACTTAAATTTTGTCACTTGTGATATGGTAACTGTGATGAACAAATGCTCAAAGAAAAAGCCAATCCCAAAATACGGGAGAGCCCATTATATTTATAAATCTAGCTCTACTTATGAGGCACCCTAATATACTTCTCAAGTTCTATTTATAAATAACTTTTAATATATTTTATATATAAAAAAATCTTAAATTTCATTAACTATATTATAGAATTTTAAAACTTTTGAACTATACTCCTATTTAATATACATTATATCCAATGAAAATAAAGCCAACATAATAATAAAACAATGGTAAAATAGTATATTCAATGAAAAACTTTTCTCTCTACCCTATAAATAGGACTGAAATAAATATTTTCTTATACCTTATAAATAGGATAGGTAGTAGGATTTATAACAGTAACACCTACAAGTTTTATATCCTAACCATTTCAAAGTTTCCTTTATATCAAAATGACACAATGCATGTATCCCATTATGCTCTTACTTAAACCTCAATCTATAGCATATTTGATTGAATCGATAAGAAATACAAAAAAAAGTAGCCTAGATTAATTTTAAAATTTAATTTACTTGAACTATTTTAAAAAGGGCTAAGGTATAAAAATGCTTATGATTTGTTTTCCAAAAGTGTGTCTGGCATCATAAACTTCACTTGAGTGTAAAAGTGCCTATGAATTTCTCTAAATGGAGCAAATATGTCAACTCCATTAACTAATATAAACTTCTATTTAGTTGGCCCCACATTATTATTTTGAAATAATTATTTTTTAAAATTATCTTCATACACTCCCGCTCTCCAATTCCGACTCTAAATACTGCATGTGACTAAGTTCTTCCAATATTCACGTGTGGACATGATTCAGTAGTGTTAAAGTCAAATTAATTAAAATGACATGTGCCAAACTTTTTTTGGGACAGAAACCCCAATGCCAAAACCAAGTAAAATTGCTTTCATTCCTAATTTCTTGAAGAAAACATGCTTACGGAGGATGAGTGTTCATCAAGTTATACACACACACTATTCATATAATCATAATGTAATTAGCAATTATTACACTACAAAAAAGTTAACTTTCAGCGGTGACAAAGGTATAAAAGTCACAACTGAATACCTTTAGCAGTGATAAATTATCGTCGCCTATGAGACTGTCACACATATACATTGGCGGCGACAATTGAAAGTCACCGCTAAATGTTAATCATTAGAGGCGACAATAAATCGCCGCTGAAAGTTTCAAAGGTGGCTACAAAAGTTGCCACCTAAAACTTAATCAGTGGTGACTATTTGTTATCATATCCCTAATTTTTTTATCTGATGTATATGTACAGTTTATATGTAATAGACAAGAGATTATTGGAATAAATTGTATCAGATTGAGGAAGGAAAGAGAGGGATTATGAACTAAGGAAAGTTCAAGAACCTAAATAAAAATTAGAAAAATTTGAAGGCCAAAACTAAAAGTAGAAATAAAAGTTGGGCCAAAAGGGGTAATTATCAAAAGTTTAGGGACCTAAATGTAATTAAGCAAAAGTTCAAAGACAAAAATATAATTATGAGAAAGTTGAACTGAAAAAGGCTAAAAACTGCCCAGAAGCAGTTTAGTCCCAAATCTTACCAGTAGATAGGCAAAATTATTCTGATCAATTTAACATAACACAGAATTTCGATTTGAGGTCCCGATTAATTGATATGAATTTCTGAAGTCATGAAGAATTATTACAGTATTTTTTAGACCTCAGAATCAGATGAAACTTTACAGTAAATTCCTATATTTAATATAATAATTTATAAAATTGATAGAGTTAGAAAAGAAATCTTGTAGAATTCTTATGGGAATTTACAGTGGAATAAAATACTTGATAAATACTGTTGGGAAAGGTTCCTTGGGATTTATGCCATAAAGGTAATAGACCAATATTAAGGCATAAATGGCATTCCAAGAGGCCCAGTAAGGTGGTTAGAAAGTTAAGTGGGCCAGAGTCTAGAGCAACCCCAAAAAAGTGTTAAATTACGAAAATACCCCTATATGACTAGATTATACCAGTGATAGATTAAGGGCATTTTGGTCATTTTGGATAGGTCAAAATGTCCAAGCTAGTATAAAGATGATTAATTAGAGCCAGTATATACCCTGATACAGTATAAAGTGGTGTGAAATGATAATTATGCCCTTAGGGCTAATATAGTGCAAGAAAGAGCAATAAGGGTATTTTGGTCATTTTTCAAGGGATGGTTAGCAAATAAATACTCAGTCTAACAATTTCAATGGTAGAAAAATCTAGAAACTAGTTTCCATGATAGAATACATATTCTGGAATATTATAAAAATTAGGAACATAAAACAGTCTGGTTTTTGTGAAACTGCTCAGATCAGTACCGGACTGGACTAAAATTTTTCTATCAGTATGTCTACATTTTTCTAGCCAAACATGGCCCTAAATGATGTCATGCATGGCATCATTCCAAGACTTCTAGGGCAAGATTGATTCAAGGTAGAATATGGACCATTAGATCAAATAGTAACCAAACTAATATTGGCCTTTCATTTCCACCCAAAAATTTCTATAAATACCCCCACCAAAACCAGACTTGTGTGGCACCTTGGAGTACCTTAGGGAACCTCTGGCCAAATTTTCTTTGGGGAAAGAAAGAAGCACACAACTTGGAGCAACAAGTAAGGTAACTAGCTCCCTTGTTCTTGGACTTTAATCTAGCAAGTTAGCTCTTAGTTTTGAGAGGTTTTTGTGACATATTTCCCTTGTGGGTGCTGCTTTAATTGCTTTTCATATGTGATAAGAATATGAGTTTTATGTTATGAATAGTTTAGACAAGCTTAAAAAAATTAGAATCAAGTGGTATATGCTTGGAAACTCAAGTATGCATGTAGTTAAAGTTTTGTGTTCTTGGCTGCCACTGTATGAATCACAATTCATATATTGGAATTTCATGATTTTTATACTTATAATGAGTTTAAAGTGGAAAATTGTGTGGGGATAAAGTAGGAGAATAAGTATTGGAAGCATTATAATCAAAATGTGAATTTTTGGAAAATAAGGGTGTCACTTGGGTTCTGTACAGCAGCTAATGGTATGTTTTGATTTTAGAAATTCTAATTTCATATTTGGATTCTACATGAAAAATTATGTGGAAATGAACCATGAGGATTTATTTTAGAAAGATGGAAGTATGGAACATAAAATGGAAAAAGAATTGAAAATAGTGAAAACCTAGTCTTGGAATTGTTTTCAAGTTGAGTTGTAACTTGATGTTATTTTGTAATGGCTAGGTTTTGACATTTGTGAGGGAAGGAAACTATCTCAAGAAGACTTTATCAAGGATAGCTAAGAGGTAGCAAGAATATCTAACTATAATTTCATGTTTGCTTGATTGTATGCTTGCTTGTTAGTTATGATATTTGGTTAAGTTTAAGATTATGCCATCATATTGATGATGAAGTATCAATGATTGCAACTCATTGCAACTAATATCATGACAGTATGCATGTTAGAATTTTCTCATGTATTATTATGAAGTAGCTCACATCTCATGATAACATGTTAAACATCTAATTAATCATGTATGCTATTATAGTTTGTATGACTTACTATTGAGATTTCTATGAAATCTCATTCTTTTCATATGCATAACCATGTTATAGGTGCTAGAACATCTCAAGGAAAAAGGATAAATATATATGGTTAAACTTATATAATAAGTCATATTGGTTACTTGACACTATGGAAGGATATGATGGGATGCATAGTGTTTGATCATGTAGTTGTATTATGAGGCCGTGGCTTTGTGAGGATGTTTACGACATCTTAACCAACGATTTTGAACTTGAAGTTTGGTATGATCATAGCTAAGATATATATATTTAAATGAACACCAATAACACCTCAATTGGTTAAGTATTCGATTTACTATGATTTTTCTAAGTTGGAGTTAAAATCTGAAATTGAGATAAAGTGAGCAACTCGAAGCAATAACGTTCCAAAGTTAATTTAATATAGTAAATAAATGAGTTTTTCTATAAAATTTTATGGGCTTAAATAAAACTTATGTCGCTTTAAATCCATAGGTAACACGGTTCATTTGGACAAGTAACCAAAGAGAAATGAATTTTTAAAGTTAAGGCAAAGAAATTAGAACTTCCAGATTTACCAAATGAACAGTTTTTTTAAAACGAATAAACTGATTTTATTGGGGCAATGAAACCTCATTTTTACATTTTTTTCTTCAAATTTAAATGAAAGATATTTCATTATAAATTAGAACCACCCTATTTCAATTTTTCTATATTTAATTATGAATTTTCAAAGTTAGGTACATGTTCTGAATTACCAAATGAACAATAACCATGAACAGTATCCGAGAGAAAATCTTTTGAAAATGCATATTTCTAAAGCAAAAGGTTATGAAATTGGTTCAAATGATTTTCAATTGAGTATAATTGAGGTTAAAAATAAGGATACGATATTTGTCGCTGCCTCAAGATGAATATGCGTGACAAAATTGTCGCCGCCTAAATTTGAATCAAAGGCGACAAATGTCGCCGTTGAAAGTTAGTATTGTTTTTAAAATTGTTTCCTATAATTTTTCTTATATAAAAAAATATAATTTAATGACAAAAATAATGATAAATAACTAAATAAATCATAATATCATAACATTGATAAATAATTTTGATCATCGTATAAAATATCAAATTATTTCAATTATCAGTATCATTTTCTATGTCATTAGTAGAAGTTCTACAATCTGTCTAAAATCTTTTAATTTTTTCATGCAACTCTCACACTGTATAACTATTCCAGAAACCTTTACTCGATAAGTCTGTCATAACATCTTTTCTCATTTTAAATATAACATTCATGCACCTTTTACAATGACAACATATTTGATTGACTACGCCAAGTTGATTAAATGCCCATTCTATAAAAGCATTCACTCCTCTAATATATGATAGGTTGCCTCTGTCTCTAATATGTAATCAACTTTTATCCATTTATATTTCCTAAACAGTTAAACCTAGGATACAATAACAAAATCCAACAAACATATTAGTATATAAATAGTATATATATTAATATGATTTAAAATTCATATGAATTGTTGAACTAATCAAAACACTAGTTTAAGATTCATTGATTTGATTATTATTAACAAACTAAACCATAATTAAAAATATCATATTAAAATACTATATATTGAAATAATAAAATCTTAGCTACTATTCCATAACCTCATGAACAAGTTAATATTTACCTATAATCACAACATGAACATAAAATAAACCAGTAATAATCAATTCTCAGGATATCGGTTAATTGACACTACTAATATTAATCGGTATCCGTCACATAAACTAATAGGTATATATATAAAGCATTTATGGATCCCATTTAATTAATTATCTTGTAAATAATAAAGTATATATTTATGAATATGAAAATATATAGCTCCATGTCAATGGTTTAAAAAGAAGCGTCAAATAAATCCAAAATGTCTCAAGTCATCTGGGAAAAGGAACAGATTTTAAATGAGATGGATTTACCAGCATCATAGCCAAAAAGAAGGCCACCAATTCCAGCGGAGAAAACCAGCAGAAGAACGCAAGGGTTTTTTCACAACAAAGCTAAAACACCCTAGGGGTGAGCAAAACCGAACACCAAATTGAACCGAATTCAATTTCGGTTTTTCGATTCTGTTATTTCAGTTTTTGGTCATATATTCGATTTTTATTTTTTGAAAATTCGGTTTTCAGTGTCGGTTCAGTTATTAAAAAATATTCGGTTAAAACCGAATTTTTTAATTAAGTTGGGCTATCTCATTGTTATTTAAGCTTTTTCTGTCCAAGTTCAACAATCCGTTAAAAAACCCATGTGGCCCAAACTAGAAGCCCATAAGCAGAAACCCTATCCAAAAGTAAATCCTACTCACTCTTCCTCTCTATCCGTCTAGCCGCCGCCTTCACTCATTCTCAATCACTCCTCTCTTTCAGTTTATCCTCAGTCGTGTCTTCAGTCTCTCGCTTAACACACTGTCAACGTCCAACCTATCCTTATTCTCGCTTCACTCCGTTGAAAGCATGGCCTTGTCTCTACTCCCTCTCCCTTCATCATTAACGAACCACTTTCATTAATAAGTCTGATTAATTATAATTACTCAGGAGTATGTATGTGTATGAACCACACATATATATATATATAATGAACTGCATGTGAATGTAGATTAGTTATATTAATTCTTGGTGACGAAGTTTTCTTCCAATAACTCAGTGCAAATTGACAAAAACAGGGAATGGCAGGACCATGTTGGTGTTTCCCGAATTGATGAGAATTGAAAGAAATTCTTGTTTCGTAATTGGTAATTTCCTAAGTGTTGGTAAGTTTCCAACTTTTCTCACCCAATACATATGGAAATAATACAATAAATTAAATAAGTTACCAATTGCTGCATCCTTAACCTAAACCTAACCAATGGTCAATATTTCGGTACATGGTTATATCATTTGAATTTTCGCCCCCAAAAAGGTAGTTTGTTAAAAGTAAGGAAATGAATTGCATCATACATATATATACATGTCACATGGTTCAGTGTTGAAGACTTGGATGCTCCTAACTAGAATTATTGTTAACTGTACAAATTACGTGGGTGTAATGAGGGTTTCGTTTTGTAGATGTACGTACGTTGCAGTTAACGGCTATATATATCCTGTTGCTTTGTTTCAGTAGGCATGTTAGAGGAAGGTGTAATTAATTCATTGATTAATTATTTAGTTAGTCAAGGGTTTATTATGTGAACACCATATATATCATTGCACTATAACCCTCAATTAATTAATTGTACAGAGATCAGTTTTCTGTTATAGACTGTAGAGTATTCTTCTCTCGTATTTTTGTTTGTTTATTAATTAATTACATTTATGTTGTATTGTCGAAGGTTCTAGTTTACATATCTCTTTTTATGAATCTTGTGATGAGCTCCTCTCTCTCTCTCTCTATGTGAGCGCTTGTGAGAGGGTTTCCACCATCATTTTAGGTGGTTTCTTCTTTTCATCTAGGGTTTCCACCACCATTTCGGTGAAAGAGGAGATGGTTTGCTGGTTGTTGTTCTCTTTGATGGTTATTGATTCTATTATGATAATTGTATTTCTGGAAATTTTTATTGACTTTAATATTTCCCTTTCTTCTCCATTAGAGGGTTTCTTTTCCAATTTGATTGTTTTGATAGTCCTTCTGGTTGTTACTTTGATTAGATTTTCTTGAATCTTGCATTGGTGTTTGTATTTCCATTCTATATGATGAAACCATATATTTCCAGTCCAAAAAAGAGAAAGAGAAAAACAAGTTTAAACCATCGACTTCTTTACTTTGTTTTCGGCTCACATTTTATTCTGATGAGTAGAACGAAGAGTCTTCTTAGTTAAGTTGCAAAACTAACTTTTGGTTCTTTTTTATGTTATACTTTACTTAAATTTTTGTTTATAAAGATATGAGCTTCTTGACGAGATAAATGAAGAAAACATTTAAGTAGATTCTAGGTCACAAATTAATTTTTTTATAGATTTTTAAGAAGAAAACAATCAGATTTTTTTTTATAGATTTGTAAAGTAATGTAGTAGCATTGATTTTAAGTCACAAATTAATGTTTCCCTATTTCTAAGTCTTCAACCGGCATTCTAATAGTACTAGTAGTAGGGGTTCAAAGACTATCTCCGAGGGAGGAAGTGAATCAGAGAGCAGCACAGAATAGGCATGGGCTGCGTGACCCTTATGAAATAGGAAAATGAATTTCTGGAGTCGGATCAATAGTATAAGAATCGGGCAAGGAATGCGCGGGAAAGGTATTATCCCGATAGTAAAAAGAATACGAAATGGGACTGGTGAAGGAAGATCTTACTTCAATCTTTTTCTCTAACAGGCGATTCGTGGCATAAAAGACAGATTAAGAGCTCTCTTGAACTTGAAACTCCCTGACATTAGAGAGTGCCCAGTTCTCCCTGCTTCTCCTTTCAGTCGTTATTAGCCTGTTGATGTTGAGGTGGCGTAATCGGACCCGCTTTTTACATATCTCCCATTATTTGGAACCCTATTCACCTCTTTGGGCTTTTATTGAATCGAGAAATGGGTTTGATTGTCCGATCTTGTTACACCGGTCAACGAACCATTTCACAAAGTATGTGTCTGGATAACCCAAAATCTCGATAATTAGCTTAGTTTCGTTTTAGCAATAGCCAATAGAATATGTATATTGTAAATTATGGCATACCTAATATAAATATTATTAATTGACCTAAACGAACTATAAATATTTTTTTAAAAAAAATAAAAGAAGTATACTTTTTGATATGGTTATTTGATTGGGTCATGTCTAAATATTGTCAAGTATAATTAAGATTAATTCTCTCAACTGTGTTTTTTATATTCACATAGATTTAAATTTAAAATTTGATACTTAACTCATCAAAATACTTTTTACTTGAATCAATAACAATTTGTTAAAAAAATAGGGTAAAACATGAGTATACTTCTTAGAATGTCACCCATTATAGTATTACTTTTATATAAAATTTTATTTTGTTCCATTAATTTTATATGGTATGTTATCAATCATTTGACCCTAAAGTTACAAAATTTTGAAGATTGACAAAACATAAGTTTAATTTTCAAAAACAACAATGAATGGTACAAAAATTATTATTGATATTAACGGTATTAAGATTAAATGATTAAAAAATATTTTATAAAATTAAAGGAATAAACTGAAATATTGTACAAAGTTAGAGAACCCATGTTGAGTGCAGTTTTGCTTAAATAATTGAATTCAATAATTTAAATGGTGAAAAAAAAATTTAAACAGTAAAAATGACATTTTTTAATTATAACTTGGTATAAATTTAAAAGACTAAATTTGCACTTTATCCTTTCATAAATAATGCGCTTTTCCAAGCCATATATATTTTTGAGGTTAAATTATATAAACTCCTATAAATTTTGAACAAATTGCATATAACTTTCCTAATATTTAAAGTTTAAATTTAACTTCTTAATCTTTTTTTTATTACGGATCTCTTGCCTTTAATTGATCATTATTTTTTTAACATAAATTGCCACATAGGATGAATAGAAAACATTTGGTTTTGTTACATTGCATCCTACTAGAAAGCGTTGTGATCATTTAATGCTAAATTGACCCCACGCATGCTTGAAAATATTTTTGGAGAAGACTGAATACAGAACGCTGGTTACTAACAATAGTACTGTTAGTCCTTAGTGCACCATGGTTAAAATCAAGCTTAATAGATATTCGTGGGTCTTGTACTTACACCAAATATTCATGTGATTTATTCTCGCACCTGTTATTCGTAGGTCCTATACCAGCGCCTGTCACTACAAAAAAAATGAGTTTCAGAGGCAACATTTGTCGCCGCAGAAGGTTTAAAAGTCACCGCTGAATCACTATAGTGGCGACATTTTGTCGCCGCTAAGTCGCCGCCTATGAGACTGTTGCCTATATATATTTGCGGCGACAAATAAAAGTCGCCGCCTAAAGATGAATTAGCGGTGACAAAGCTGTGGCCACCTAAAGTGGAATTAGCGACGACAAATCTGTCGCCGCCTAAAGATGAATTAGCGGCGACAAAACTGTCGCCGCCTAAAGATCAATCTGCGGCGACAAATATGTCGCCGCCTAAGGATGATTCTGCGGCGACATAGTGTCGCCGCCTAAAGATACAAAAATAAAAATTATTTTTTATATTTTTTCTAATAATTTCTGTAATATGAAAAAATATAATATAATAATAAATAATTAAATAAACTCTAATATAATAATATTAATAAATATTTTTATTATCATCTAAAATATGAAGATATTTAAAATTATAATAAAATTGTTTAATTTATACATAAATTTTATGTAGAAGGTTCAATACTATGACTAGAAGTAGCCTCATGTGGTTGTCCTTTCTGCATCAAGGCAGCGAATTGAGCTTGTATTCTTTGCTCCATTTGTTCCATTAGTCTTTGCTCGAACTGCACACGTTCTTGTTGTATCTTTTCACGTTCTTCTTCCATCTTTGCACGCTCAACCTCCAATTTTTCTCTCTCCTCTTGAAATTTTTTATCAAACTCTTCCTACAATTGGGCACGCACACTCTCCACAACTGAACTATCAGTAGATTGAGGGCGATTTCTCTTCCTTGAAGGTTCTGCTCCATACCCTTTCCCTCTTACATACCCCGACCTCTCACCAAGAACTGTCGCCAATATTTCCTCTGACGTCATTCGAGCATCACTCTCTAAATCTTGATCTTGTTGTTGAGAAAGTTCGTGCATACGACTCTATAATAAAAACATAAAACTGTTAGATTATTGATAATAGTAAATCAAAATAAGATATTAAATAACAATGCGTACATGAAGCTGTTCAGAGTGTGGGTCAGCCCATACTACTTGTCCGTCTAATGTCTTTCTAGTATGCGTTATCTCCCACAACTGGTCAGGAGGAATTCCATCTAGGCATCTTACACTTAGGACATGATTCTGCATGTGTGTGCTCTCCCCAATACAATATGCAATCATTCTCACAAGCATCAATTTTATGGTAATCTAAACCCAAGTCACGAATTATCTTCTTTGCTTCATAGAATGAAGTTGGCACTAAAGCCCCCTCTGGGAGAACTTCTTTTAATAAGCCCAACAAGACATCCATAGATTTATTACTCCAATGGTTAAGGCATTTCACTTGAAGTAACTTTACAATGAAAGAAAGTTTAGACATCTTGACACAACCTGAATAAAGTTCAGTTTCAGCATCTTTTAACAAGTCAAAGAACCTTTTAGTCTATAGATTAGGCTCTTCGCTGTCACAATGATTAGTATTTGTATAATCCACACATGGAACTCCATATGCATCGCATATCATCCTTGTAAAGTTTTCACTAGCAGTAGCATTCTCTTTGTCATTACTAGAAGTTCTAAAATCTGTCTGAAATCTTCTAATTTCCCCATGCAAGTCCCACACCGTATAACTATTCCAAAAACCCTTGCTCAATAAGTCTGTCCTGACATCTCTTCTCCCTTTAAATATAACATTCATGCATCTTCTGCAAGGACAACGTATTTGACTTCCCACGCCAGGTTGACTAAATGCCCATTCTAGAAAAGCATCAACTCCTCTAATATATGATAGGTTGCCTCTATCTCTAATATGTAACCAACTTTTATCCATTTATATTCCCTAAACAGTTAGACCTAGGATACAACAACAAAAGCCAACAAACATATCAGTAATATAATGAGGTAATGGATCCACACAACATCAATTTAATATTATAATAACTAAGCTTTATTGATTAAATACATCGTTTCTCCATTAAGAAACAACAATATTATTCAACAGTTAAATAAAAGTAAACATAATCATACCTTGAAGACTCAATCAAAATGCAATTCGTAAAATCCATGATCAAGTCCAACCAACTAACTTGATTAGTTTAAACTTCAAATGAACAGATTCACAATGCAATTACTCCAATTCAATCAAGGAAAAATAAGAAATAAATCTCTACTTTACAAGTTAATTGGGCAATGGACTTGAAACTTCAAGTCCTTAACTTCAATTAATTTAAGGGGAAAATACCAAAATACTCTTAATAGGTAGTAGATGCCAAAGGAAATGTAATTGCACATGACGAAAATTAATTACACTTGCCGAAAGTAACTTGCATATCATGGAAGCTAGTTTCATGTTACAAAGATGACTAACATATTGGTTCATATTGCATATTTCAGAAAAGTCACTTGCATATTATAAACTTCCTTATTATGTAAACGAACTTCCCTAGTGTACAAATGAACTTTCTCATTGTGCAAATGAACTTCCCTTGCGTGCAAATAAATTTTTCTATTACAAAATACTGTTGTAAAATTGTGGAAGAATTAAATTTCCCAACTGCAATTACAATTAGGATACAAGGTTGTTTAAAAGAACAGAGACACCCTTTCACATCAAAGAATACAAAATGCAAAGCTGAACTATTTTAATTCCATCATAGATGAACAGAGAGACCCAATATGATATATATATATATATATGAGCATCTCTTTTAGGAAACGCTAGGGTAAACTGAACTCTCCTATATATGGCTATAATGATTATGATCAAGATCTGCAGTAAGCAATTTAATTCCATCAGGACACCAATTAAACATTACTATCAACATAAAAATCCATTCACTTTATCCAACATTTATTTCCTTCAATTTTGCTTCCAGTTCATTCTCATGATCGAGATCATGGTTGTATGGACACCTATGAATCCAGAATGCCACAGAACATAAACAAAAAGAAATGTATTCAACCACATAACACTTGAGTCTGTCGGGCAACTTCAGAAGTATTGAATAAATTCATCAACAACGTATTTGACCAGATAGCACTTGCGTTTGTCGGGCAAATGAACAAGTAGATAGTGGGCGACATTACAGAACAGGCACAATACGACTGCACAAATTTCCCAAATTCCCAAAAATTTCCCAAATTTGATCCAGGATAGTGCGTAACATTTATGCTTATGACACAAATTGCAGAAACCCCAAGCATATATACATGAATTTAGTCACAAACGACTTGCGCAACGACTGAAGGAGCAACAAGAACGAATGTAACTTACTGTGAATGATAGCGATGGTCTGAGGCGAACGACAGCGAAGAGACCAATTTTTCAGGCGAAGCGAGTCTGAAGCTGAGGAGGAACGACGAATGGGCGACGTGTATTTGAGACTCAATGGAGCACCGACTGCCAACGGTGAGGGGAACTCGCACTAGATGACTAGGGAGGGAAGGAAGAGTCAGATGACGACTTGCAGAATGACAGTGAGGACTGACTTTGTGAACAACAGCGACCACTGACTGGGAGCACGACGACCGACTGCGTGAGGAAGGGAGACAGCGCCGCTGGGGGTTAAACCTAACTGAAGAAATGAGTCGAGGAGGGGCAGGGCGAAGGTTATAAAATGTATTAGCGGCGACTTTGTGTTGTCGCCGCAGAAAAGTGTCGCCAAAATTTTTTATTTTTGTTGCTTCTGCGGGACAAAGAAATGTCGCCGCTCAAAGTGTTTCCTTCAGTGGCGACAAAGTAAAGTCGCCACTAAAAGTATTTTTTCAGCGGTGACTTGTTTGTCGCCGCAGAAACTCAAGCCTTTCAGCGGCGACAATTAATGTCGCCGCTGAAAATCTTGAATCAGCGGCGACTTTTTTTGTTGCCGCTGAAAAGTCGTGGCCAAATCTATATCTTTTTGTAGTGTGTTATTCGTGGGTTTCATACTTGCACCTATTTTGTGGCTTTGAGTCATGCTAGATTAGTTAGTTACCCTCATCGCATGTGTGTCTACACTTATTTTCGTTCTGTTAAAGTCCTATAGAAAAGTATGATTTGAGAATTATTGTTTTACATGGATTTCTTTTGATTTTTATACGGTTTCATGGTTACTATGATTATATGTTCCGAAAAAATTATATTAATCTACAAAGCTTTATTATTTACATTTAAATATGTTATAAATCGTTTCTTCTCGTATTTTAAATTATGTTTTTATGGGACATTATTTACCGGTAGATTATTGACTTCAGATAGTGCTGTAGACTCTGTTCCTACAACTGAGCAGTTAAGAGCCTCATTTTTTATCTAAAGAGTTAATTCTTTTTGGCATATCTACTTATAACGTAACTATAAACCTATAAAATACTTGTATTATCTTGTTTGAAGTTTAGATAATCTAACTAGTTTATGAATAAAATATTGGTCTTTTGTCATTTTGTGAGGTACGAGTACCAACTATTTTGAGATATATCTGTATATGATTTGGTGAAACAACTGCAGTAGCCTTACCAAAATTTCTACAAATGACTTACCTTTTTTGTTATAATAGAATATATATTATAATTATTATATCAGACATTTTATTTAATGTTTAAGGCTTATAGAATATAAATTTCTTCATATTATGTGTCAGCCACTAATCGAATTTTGGGGCATGATAATATATATATAGTGTCTTGGTGAATGATACAATTGAAGAGTTCATTTTAATTGTACTTTTAAATATTTTAGGATACTAATTGCACCTTTAAAATTAGTTTGATGTACTTGGTGTATCTTTACCCAGTTTAAATATAGTACAATAAAGTGTGAACCATATGGCCAACTTGATTTAGAGAGATATAAAAGGTTTATTGTTATTGTTTGAAAAAATATTACTCCCCTTATCGTTAATATATGACATAATTGAAGAGTTAATATTGATTCTAAATATAAAATGCATTCCATATTTTATCAATTTTTTTCAAATTATATTTATTGATACTCTCTTAATAATAATCAAATAAGAGAGGAAAGGGAAGGGGTTAAGAAAAATGATTATAGTGTCTTAAAAAAATATGTCTTAACTAATTTTTTTAATCTAATTAAATTAGTTATATATGTTCTATATTAGAGATTCGAGGAGTATTAGGTATTATAGTCTTATAGGATTAATACTTGCTTTGGAAAAATATACTTTAAGATTAGTTTAGGGGAATTTTGCAAATTATCAATATTTTTTTAGAAAACTATTTTAAATAAATTAATACTAGCTTCGATACTTAATATGAGTTTATTAAGTGGTTAAATTTAATCATAAATATAATAGCTTAATCTATTTATATCTAATATTTATTATTTTTTTTAAACTAATTTATATAACTTATAAACTGATATATAATCTAATGTTATAATTTGAAAGATTATGTCATATTTATTATAATAAACTAATTTATCTTATTTTTTTAATATACTCAAATTAGTCAATTACCTTTATAACTTCATTTGTAACTTTTTTATAAAAATGATCAATTATATAAGATGAAAAAGATAAATATGTACCTTAAAAATACAGTACCCACAACTAGTATATTAGTTTTACATTTATGCATTCTAAAATTTATAAAAATTGACAAAAATCTAAAAATTCTTATCTTTATTTATGGCAACTAGAAACTTATAACTCCATTAGTAAAACGCCAACCTGAATAAAAAGTATTTCATTTCTGATGTAAATGTGTGGATATATTGAATATCTCAATGTGAATAAAATTAAATTATAACCTAAAGAACCAAGATTTAATTTTGCAACTAAACTAAGAACACTCTTCGTTCTTTACAAGAAACTCATTCTTGGCTTATATACAGAACATAAACGCAATTATAATTACACATAAACACACAATCAAAGAGAAGAATACTCTTATAGCTCATCAGTTGATAAGGCAAACCGCAAAACTGATTCAGATCACCGGAGGAAGATTCAGATCAGGGATGCGAAAAGGACGTGAAGATTCAGAAGACTGTTTCATCACCTTCTTCCTCTTGGACGATTCATCATTCACAGCGCAGAAACACGATCTTTCTTTATTATTATCACCACACCTGGAGGAATACTGATGATGATGATGATTATTCTCCAGTAGTGTTTTCTTGATCTTCAGGGTGATTCTGATCTTCGATTTTGGGAAAGGAGGTGGAGTTTTACGGCAACTCAACGGAGAGGACCTGCGCACTGTTCGCTTCTTCTTGGAGCCCCAAGAGAAAGGAAACATTCTTCAAATCTCAGAATCGAAAACCAAACGAGGAAACTTAAGCAAAATCTGATAGACTTCAAGTTCATTCTTATCAAAAGCCATAGTAGCGAACGAAATATCATGATTGAGAAGAAGAAGAAGAATTGAAGTGTGGATTTCTTGAGCGCTAATCAGAAATATCAATGAAACTAATATTTAAGGAATTAAAAAGAATCTAAAAAAGATATATATTAGCTCGTAAACAGATTAAAAGATAAATAAGATATATATCTCTACTTCATGCATTGAAAATAAGAGATACAACCGATTATCAAAAGCACAGAAGCACAAACACAAAACCAACTTTCAATATGCCAAAATATATATTATTTTATAGACCAATATATATTTAATTCTTTTTCGGATAGATACTTAATTATTTAAAAACAACGTTCAATGTTTGAACCCCCCCCCATAATCAATTAGTGACTCATATTAGTTCCTTTAATTTTTTTAAGATAGTTTTAAGTCAATTCATTTTTAAAATTGATATAGATTACTGGTTGTTTTGTATTTCTCATTATCTACTCAAATATGTCACATGCTTTGAGGTCTAAGTAAGAGCAAGATGAAATAAATGCATTGTCATTTGATGGCCGACAACTTAAATGGGTTGAAAACCCCCCATAATCAATTAAAAAAGCATTTTTCACACTATCCGGAAAAATTCATCTTTTATATTTATATCCTATAGCTAGCGTAAAATCAATTAAAATAAACTAATCCCAACACACAATGTATTAATTGGGTAGTTGAAATGGAGGAATGTGCCAAGATTTACTTAAAATACACTAGTAAAACACAAATACTTCTTTTTATAGCAAGATTTTAGAGAGTGTGACGGGATGCAATTTTGTCAATACGCTGTACTGCCTCTAATTGTTAACTAATTCTTAGTTATTATGCATGCAATTGGTGAATGTTTAGAATCATCACACTTGTTATTGGCCATGCATAAAGTGACTTTTGCTACGAAATTTACTTGTGACTAATTAATCATCTAGTATGAGCTATTTTTTTTTATCACAGATGCCAGCCATCGCTACAGAAATATAATCCCAAGTTGTAAATATTATTAAAATTATGTAATGATTGGAATTTATCAAATTTATTATTTATTATAAGATTTATTGGAATTTATGTAATTATAAAAAAATAATATAGGGGCCTTTCTTTAGGGGGAAATTTTATCTAATAACCCCTATAAAAAATTAATATCAGATTGCCCCCAAATGATTCTAAAATTTCACTGCACCCTAAGTACCAAAATGAAATTAAATTTGATGGGTGAAAATACATTTGGCCCTTAGTTCAATTTAACTAATATTGGAGTTGTTAATTCCCTTATGTTTGTTATAAATTTTCCTATACTTGTTAGCATTAGTAGTACTTTGTATTTATAATTGTGATACTAACGGAGATTGGTCCGAGTGGTAAGCAACTCGATATCATTTAAGTGAGATCTCGAGTTTAAGCTTTAGCGTATGCAGAAAATTTTCTTTAGGAGACTCACCTACCATAGCCAGGTGCATGACATAGGTCGAATCCAAATGTAATCGGGGAAAAGTGCCGATAAACTAAGTGGACAAAAAAAGAAAAAAAGAATTGCGTTGTATTTGGGCTTCATGTATGTAATGAGCCAGGGTCCATAGTGTTTAGATGTTAATTGACTATTGTTGTATATATACTTCATATCATATCAATAATAGGTTGGTTTTGTTTTTTCAATTGTCGAGGAGATCCGTGTTTCATGAATTCACAGGCCCTATCTTCATAAGAAAAAGAACATAAATTCAAATCTTAATAAATAAACTTGTTTAGAGAAGTAAAATTTTGTGTGCTCTAAACCTTGAAAAAGGTTGCATTATTAACTATATATATATATAAAAAACTATTATTGTAAGGTTATTAAACTTACGAATTTAAACAATTTTTTATAATAAGTGTAATTCTTTTACCGTTGTCTTGGTTAAATATTTAAATATGTAGTCATGCTACCTTAAATGTAAGGTTATTAATCTTATAAGTTTAAGTAAACTCATAGTACGGATGTAAAATTATATCGTAAACTCTTAAAAAATGTATTTTTATCAATAAAATATTATTAAAAGTATATAATCAAATAATTAAAATACAAAAATGATAACAATTTAATCTAAATATATTTCAAAACTAAATAGTAGAAATTAAATCTATCAACGTTCATAATTTATCATATTCAATAAAAATATTTTTATAAAATTTATATATAAAGTTACTAAATATAATCAAATCTAAAAAAACTTAGCATGAACTTAATATTAAGTTGATATGATTTTATAAGTTAGAATTACAAAAATAGTAAACTTAGCAAGTGAACTCGCGAGTTCAACTAAATTTATAGTTAGTATGTGTTTAAGTAAAATCGATATAATTTTTTAGTTAGAATTTAGAAATGAAAAACATTAAATTGGGTGAATCAACTTATGAGTTAGACAACAATCCTTAATACTCTATTTGGATGGGAATAAAAGTTGAAAGGAAAAGAAATGAGTGGGGAGAAGATAAAAATTGGAAAGAAGATGTTACCACTCTCCCTGATTAGATGATGGAGAGAAAATAATGATAAAAAATGAGTAAATATTTAAATGACTAAAATACCCGTATTTTTATAGCAAAATGTATTGAGTTTTAAATTAAATAAAAAATCATAAGAAAATAGATATCATCAAATAATTTAAAATCAAATTATTTGATAAAAATATATTTTCATAATATTTTTAAATATAATTTTTAAAAATTAAATATAGTAAAACGGAACTAAATAATTTTGTAAGGTGAATCAATGAAATCATCGTATTGATTAAGGCATTAAACACTCCGGAGCGCATTCCACGACCCACAAATGAGCGTCAGCACACAATGACCCTTATGACCACCAAAATTCCGTCAACAACAAAATACACAACTAAGGGAAAACCCGTCTCTCTGCCTCATTTTCTTAATTTTCTTTCCACCCCTATTTTCTCTTCATCCAAATATGGGTAAATGTATGATTGCAATTTTTTATTACATCATGACAATCTGTTCTCAAATATAAACAGTTTTCAATTACGAGTATTTTTCATTTTTTATAGTGATGTACTCCTTTTGTTCTTAATTATAAAAGCTAAATAAAGAATTTGATTTATTCTTAATATAAGACCACAATCTACTTTATCTCTAAAAATTATAATTTTCTTTATAATATATCCCTATACGATTGCATATATTAAAGAATACATATCAAAGATAGTTTAAATGTATATGATTAAATGTGATATTTTAGGAAAACTAACACACGATCATTACAATTAATTAACTTACCTAATTTTTTTAATCTATCTAAATTATTTAAGTATATCTTATAATTAAGAATGGAGGTAATAACAACAAAAGAAAATTTTCAAATAGAGATCCGAAGACTGATGATATATCAGTAAGACCAGATAATACTAAAGTAGTTTGTAATTGGTAATTGTGGACTTAGTCCATCTTAACCATGTTGCTGTAAAACTAAAATAATTTCAATGAAAGAAGATAACAATAACAATATGTGTGTGTTCATATACACACACGTTTCTAACTAAAGAAGATAATATTATTTGTCCTTTGTGAAACTAAAACGTTTTATAAAATTAAAATTTGATATAGTAATTAATGAATAATAAAGTATGATAAACATAAAAGAGAAAATATTATATACATTAACAATAAATAATAATGAAATGGATAAAATTTAGTTTAAATTGCTTATATCAATTTGGTCAAGTTTATACGTGAATTTACGAATACACATATACATTTTAACAACTAATAATAGTAAAATAATAAATATCCATATGAAAATTTATAAATCCTAATTTACATGATAAGAGATGATACAAAAATTTATGAATGTTTCATAGATGAATTTATAGGTGTAATAAATATTTTAACAACTAATAATAACAAAATAATAAGTATGAATGGAGAATTTGACCTAATAGATATAAGCAACTTTATCTAAATTTTTCTAATGAAATAACCATACTTTTATAAAAATATATAAAAGTGTAATTTCAAAAGGTAAAAATCACGAGTTAAGCATGAAAATATTATTTTTTTAGTCAAAATTGTGAAAATCTTATTGAAGATTGCAAAATATTTATAAAGATATTGTTCATATAAGGTAAATATATAATTATATCATAGTTCTAAGGATGAGATTTGTGAACCGATTTGGAGTTGATTTTCAAACAGATTTAGATTAGATTTTCAACCTTGAACATCTTCCAACATAATGCAAACCATTGGACTTGGGTCGTTTTTACGGAACCTCTCAATAAATTTTATTGTAATTATATCCTATAATATTTATTTGTGAGTAATACCCCCTAATTTTTTTTCTTTTTTAAATATATATTATTTGCTACTATTCCTTCACAATGGACAACTGAAGATTATTTTGATATTTAATTATAATTAATTTAGTTTTTGAAAACTAAATGTCAATCTCTTTTTAAAAAATTAAAAGAAAAAAAATTAAGCTTCTATCCGATAATAATTTAAATTAATCTTGATTCTATACTTCAAATACTTTTTTTTTTAAATAATCCCTAAAGTCTTCGTGCTCTTATTGATATAATAATATCGTTGAGGTATGGATGAAGGTTCAACAAAAGATATAAAAAATAATTTATATTAATTAAGGAATTATAAGATACTCAATCCAACCTTTTAAATCTGAAGTTTGACTAAACTATAGTTAGAATATCCTATTATCTAAATATATAAATATTTTTTATTCAAATGATAATTTAAATATGTTATATTTATTAAACAATTAGTTTTGAAAAATAATCCAAGTGAATTTTAATTAATATTATTATTTGGAGGGTAGATATAGATATTAGGGACAATGACTTATCGGGATCATTCAAATAGCTAATTAATTATATTGGAATCCTTAGGTCCTTTGTTGACATTAACATTTCATATCAAATTACCATTTTGCCCATAATTTAAAATTGCACTGGAGCTCAATGACAGGTCAAGTTTTATATAACAATTATAATATAATATAATTTTGGTATTTATTAAATAATAATTTATTTAGTTAGAAGTTTTTCTTCAATTTTATTTGAAGTTTGGAATTTTTAATATTTAATTCGGAAATATATATTTTACGGATTACATATAAATGTAATGTTGGCAAAACAAATATGACATATAAATATAATATTTTATCCAAAAAAAACTATAATATTTACCGAATAAAAGAATCAATATATGTCTGTTATAAAAAAGAGAATCAAGATATGACAACAGATAAAAGAATCAACATAAATAATGAAGATAAAGATAGATGACAACAGATAAAAGGGAAGGAATCTAAATTTAAATTTAGATTAATTCATTAATATGTCCATTTTTCGTACAAATATTTAAATACTCCCTCCATGTGACCATTGACGTCTCAAAGCTTCACTTTTTCTTTCCACCTATCGTTCTTTCTTCTCCTCTGTCCAGTTTCTTAACGTTGAGGAGAGAAATTCAGTAGGAGAAACTCAAAAAAAAAAAAATGAACGGAGAATTTCCTCTTCCGTCAATCTTACGTCTAAAGGACGAGCATGTAGAACCAGAACACGAAGAATTGGTTCGACTTACTCTTTCAACAGGTTCTACTTACCAGTCGCCGCCACAAAAGCCACCGCTTCCTCCTCCTCCTCCGAAATCATTACCACCCTATCCGTCTCTCTTACAACTATTTTCTCCATCCTCCTCCACACAGTCACCGAAACCACCGTATGAATCATCACCACTACTAGTGTCTCAATCCTCCTCCCGATCACCGGAACCACATCATTTTCTTGTTTTACCTCCATACCAGCCACAATGTAGCAAAAATAGCATCTTTACCCTACCGCCGCCGCCTACATCAACCCTCCATCCGTCTCTTTTTATGCCTTCATTCTCCTCATTACCACCAGGATTCCATTTTGCAATGCCTTCATCATCCTCCCGTCAACTGCCCCAAGAGAACGGTTTAACCCTAACGTCACCAGAACTGCATTATACCACTACTTCTTCGCGACCAATATTGCCCGAACAGACGACGGCGCCACAGCCACTGGCAGATCAATCAAGAGAAGGCCAAACTCAACTGTCCGGTAAGAGACGTAAACGTAACCACAAGAAGGAGGGATGGCAGCCAACCATAGAGCCGCTATATCCATGGTCTTCATCAATGAGGGCCCAAGTTCTAAGTATGGAGGAATTAATCGCCAAGAAAATCACCGTAATAACTGGTGACGTTAAATGCAAGGAGTGCAATGAGAAGTTTCAGATTGGGTACGATTTGAAATCCAAGTTCTGTGAAGTTGTTAGCTTCATAGCTAGTGAAAAGGGGGAAATGCATGATCGAGCACCAGATGTTTGGATGAAACCAGAGGGCTTAGACTGTAAGTTTTGTGGGAAAAGCAAGTGTGTTGAACCTGTTCCACCTGAAAAGAAGAAGACGACGAACTGGCTTTTTCTGTTTCTGGGACAAATGATTGGGTCTTTGAATCTCACTCATCTTAAGTATTTCTGCGAGCATACGAGCTCTCATAGAACTGCAGCCAAAGATCGATTGGTTTATCTCACTTATAAGAATTTACACTGTCAATTAGATCCCAAGGCAGAAGATCTATATAATCCCCCCAAGGAGGAAGATGATCTATAGGTTAGAGTATGCATTTTTAAATGTTTAGGTTTTAGGGGTTTTTCTTTATGCTTTTTTGTTTCCCTTTGAAACAATATTTTCTGATTTCTAATAATAAATTTTATGAATTATTTTATTTCGGTGGTTCATGGCTACTAATTATGGTTTTAAAACTCAATATACCAATCCACATGTGAACCCTAGTTACAAAATTTTATTTTGGTCCATTAATTTTATATGGTATGTTTTCAATCATTTGACCCTAAAGTTACAAAATGTTGACATTAAAATTTTAAAGATTGACATAAGTTTAATTTTCAAAAACAACAATGAATGGTACAAAAATTATTATTTGATATTAACGGTGTTTGATATTGAATTCAATAATTTAAACGGTGAAAAGAAATTTAAACAGTACAAAGTATATTTTTTAATTTTAACTTGGTATAAACTTAAAGCACTAAATTTGTACTTTATCCTTTCATAAATAATGCTTTTTTCCAAGCCATATATATTTTTCAGGTTAAATTATATAAACTCCTATAAACTTTGAAGAAATTCCATATAACTTGCCTAACATTTCAAAGTTTAAATTTAACTTCTTAATCTTTTTTTATCACGGATCTCTTGCCGTTAATTGATCATTGTTTTTTTGAACAGAAATTGCTACATAGGATGAATAGAAAACATTTGGTTTTGTTACATTGCATCCTACATAAATTAATGATTTTACAGTAATTGTACATGTTTTACATAAGGGATTTTATTACTAAGAAAAACTCTCCTCTCTTACGTTTTTGCGCCGTCTGCGAGCATCTTCTTCAACTTTGAATTCTTAAAAACGAAACAATCGTTCTGCAAGAAAGTTTTTTTTTTAGCCTTGGCAGCCTCGGTAATTATTATGCAGAGTTCAAAGTATTTAGAGGTACATAAGCGATCTATCTCTCCAGTTCCTTGTGTGTTTGTATCGTAATGAACATAACATAGTTATATATGGAAGTGATTTAAATGGGGAAAGGAAAGATTCTAGGAGAAATTTTGATTTGATTATCAAGTGAGAAGTGCAGAACGAGTTTTTCTCTTTTTTGAGAATTCAAAGTTGAACAAGATGATCTCGGCGCAGAACCACAAAAGAGGAGGGTTTTTCTTAGCAATAAAATTACAATATAACCCTAATGTAAAACATACAATTACTATATATAAAATCATTAACTTATGTAGATACCATGAAAGATGTCAAGTGGCTTTTATTCGTCCTATGTGGTCCATAAAAGGAAATATACATGTGTATCTTAAAAGTTGGTTTCGCGTTTTCACTTTTGAGAATTAGTTTTATCGCTTATTATCTTTAATATGCATGAAGATGAAGTGGAGAGATATCTTATTTATTATCTTTTAATATGTTTATGAGTTCTTTATATATCTTTTTTAGATTCTTTTGAATTCCTTAAATATTAATTTCATTCATATATATACACACACATTTCAAATCTTCTTCTCAATCCCGATTGAGTTTATGACTAAATTATTAAATATAAAGATTAAAGATTGAGTTTCAGATCAATTAAAAATTTAAAAATTAAGTTACACTGAGTCCTAATTAATTGAGCAGAGTTGTTATTGAGGGCTCAATTATAGATGAATTAAAATTTAATAAGATTAAAAGATTAATTTTTCTAAATTTTATTATCTATATTTTACGGGTTAGTATATTTTTTATTATAAAAATATCATTTTTAAATTGTGATAATTATGATAATGTTATTATTGAGGAATGTTCAGGTCCAAACCAACAGTGAAGTTTCAAGCTTATTGGGGGAACTCGAGAAAAGTGTGTTTGCTTGCAATAAGACAAGTTGTGGGACCTGCGTTTTTCTTTTTTCACAATTGGTGTAGAAAGAGACAATATAAAGGTCTCAAAAAACTAATTTCTACACCAATTGCAGAGACTCCAAGTATTAAAAATATACTTTCTATGCAAATTCTAGTTACACAAATACTTTAGAATCACTATAGAAAGATACGGTATAATTAAAAAATTAATATTGATCTTAAATATAAAATATATTTTTTATATTTATAAATTTTTTTCTAAAATATCTCTATACTCTATAGATAATATTTTTAATTATTAATAATTAAATAATAGAAGAAACAATGGGAATTAAAGAACACGGTTAAGGTGATTTAGAAAAATTATGTCATATTAAATAATTTAACTAACATAATTAATCTAATCAAATTAGTTAAATTGATCATATATTAAAGATAATATTAACTAACTTAACTAACTTCTCTAATATAATCAAATTAGTTAAATATGCTATATATTAAGAAACAAAATAGTATATATAGCCTTGTGAAAAAAGGAAGCAGTATAGCGAGGGAGACTATTAATGACGCCACTTAAGAAAGTTATCCATTGATGTCTTATATTAAGAATATGAAGACTATATGTATAGCGAGGGAGACAATCAATTGATTTTAATTATACTTTTAAATATTTTAGAATACTAATTTCACCCTTAAAATTAGTTTGAGGTAATTGGTGTATCTTTATCCATTTTAATATAGTACAATAAAGTGTGAACCATTTGGTCAACCTGATTTAGAGAGATATATAAAGTTTATTGTTGTTGTTTGAAAAAAATATTACTTCCCTTGTCCTTAATATATATGATATAATTGAAGAGTTAATATTGGTCATAAATATAAAATATATTTTATATTTTATTAAAATTTTCTAAATTATATTTATTGATGCTCTCTCAATAATAATTAAGTAAGAGGAAAGGGAATGAGTTAAGAAAAATGATTATAGTATTTTAAAAAAAATATATTAACTAATTTTTTTAATCTAATTAAATTAGTTATATATATATCCTATATTAGGGATTCGAGGAGTATTAGGTATTATAGTCTTATAGGATTAATACTTGATTTGGAAAAAATACTTTAAGATTAGTTTACGGGGAATTTTGCAAATTATCAATATTTTTTGAGAAAATTGTTTTAAATAAATTAATACTAGCTTCTATCCTTAATATGAATTTATTGTATGGTTAAATTTAGTCCTAAATATAATACTTTAATATATCTAATATTTATCATTTTCGTCTAAACTAATTTATCTAACTTATAAAATGATATATACTCTAATGTTCTAATTTGAAATATTATGTTATATTTGTTATAATAAACTAATTTATCTGATTTTTGTAATCTACCTAAATTAGTTATTAACTATAACTTAATTTATAACTTTTTTTTTATAAAAAATCAATTATATAAAATGAAAAAGATAAATATGTACCTTAAAAATACAGTACCCACTACTAGTACATTAGTTTTACATATATGCATTCTAAAATTTATAAAATTTGACAAAAATCTAAAAATTCTTATCTTTATTTATGGAAACTAGAAACTTGCAACTCCATTAATAAAACACCAACCTGAAGAAAAAGTCTTTCATTTCTGATGTAAATGTGTGGATATATTGAATATCTCAATGTGAATAAAATTTAAATTATAACCTAAAGAACCAAGAGTTAATTTTGCAACTAAATTAAGAACACTCTTCGTTCTTTACAAGAAACTCATTCTTGGATTATATACAGAAAATAAACGCAATTATAATTACACAGAAGCACACAATAAAAGAGAATAATACTCTTATAGCTCATCAGTTGATAAGGCAAACCGCAAAACTGATTCAGATCACCGGAGGGAGATTCAGATCAGGGATGCGAAAAGGACGTGAAGATTCAGAAGACTGTTTCCTCACCTTCTTCCTCTTGGACGATTCATCATTTCACAGCGAAGAAACACGATCTTTCTTGATTATTATTACCACACCTGGAGGAATACTGATGATGATGATGATTATTCTCCAGTAGTGTTTTCTTGATCTTCAGGGTGATTCTGATCTTCGATTTTGGGAAAGGTGGTGGAGTTTGACGGCAACTCAACGGAGAGGACCTGCGCACCGTTCGCTTCTTCTTGGAGCCCCAAGAGAAAGGAAACATTCTTCAAATCTCAGAATCGAAAACCAAACGAGGAAACTTAAGCAAAACCTGATAGACTTCAAGTTCATTCTTATCAAAAGCCATAGTAGCGAACGAAATATGATGATTGAGAAGAAGAAGAAGAATCGAAGTGTGGATTTCTTGAGCGCTACTCAGAAATATCAATGAAACTAATATTTAAGGAATTAAAAAGAATCTAAAAAGATATATGATTAGCTCGTAAATAGGTTAAAAGATAAATAAGAGATATATCTCTACTTCATGCATGGAAGATAAGAGATAAAACCGATTATCAAAAGCACAAACGCAAAACCAACTTTCAAGATGCCAAAATATATATTCTTTTATAGACCAATATATATTTAATTCTTTTTCGGATAGATAATTAATTATTTAAAAAAAGGTTCAATGTTTGAAACCCCCCACAATCAATTAGTGACTCATATTAGTTCCTTTAATTTTTTAAGACAGTTTTAAGTCAATTCATTTTTAAAATTGATATAGATTACTGGTTGTTTTGTATTTCTGATGATCTAATCAAATATGTCACATGCTTTGAGGTCTAAGTAAGAGCAAGATGAAATACATGCATTGTCATTTGATAGCCGACAACTTAAATGGGTTGAAAACCCCCCATAATCAATTAAAAAAGCATTTTTCACACTATCCGGAAAAATTCATCTTTTATATTTATATCCTATAGCTAGCGTAAAATCAATTAAAATAAACTAATCCCAACACACAATGTATTAATTAGTTAGTTGAAATGGAGGAATGTGCCAAGATTTATTTACAATACACCAGTAAAAACAAAGACTTCTTTTTATAGCAAGATTTTAGAGAGTGTGACGTGATGCAATTTTGTCAATACGCTGTACTGCCTCTAATTGTTAACTAATTCTTAGTTAGTATGCATGCAATTGGTGAATGTTTAGAATCATCACACTTGTTATTGGTCATGCATAAAACTCACTTTTGCTATGAATTTACTTGTGACTAATTAATCATGTAGTATGAGCTTCTTCTTTTTTTTTTATCACAGATGCCAACCATCGCTACAGAAACATAATCCCAAGTTGTAAATATTATTAAAATTATGTAATGATTGGAATTTATCAAATTTATCATTTATTATAAGATTTATTGGAATTTATGTAATGATAAAAAAATAATATAGGGGCCTTTCTTTAGGGGAAAATTTTATCTAATGACCCCTATAAAAAATTAATATCAGATTGCCCCCAAATAATTCTAAAATTTCACTGCACCCTAAGTACCAAAATGAAATTAAATTTGAGGGGTGAAAACACATTTGGCCCTTAGTTCAATTTAACTAATATTGGAGTTGTTATGTTGTAAATTTTCCTATATTTATTCATTTAATAAACATTTGTGCATTTATGGGGTTATGAATTTTCCTATACTTGTTAGCATTAGTAGTACTTTGTATTTAGTATTGTGTTGTATTTGGGCTTCATGTATGTACTGAGCCAGGGCCAATAGTGTTCAGATGTTAGGTGAATATTGTTGTATATATACTTAATATCAGATCAATAATAGGTTGGTTTTGTTTTTTCAATTGTCGAGGAGAACCGTGTTCCCTAATCTTAAGAAGTAAAATTGTTTAGAGAGCTAAAAAGTCTGTGCGCTCTAATCCTTGAAAAATATTACATCATTAACTATATATAAAAAACTATTATTATAAAGTTATTAAACTCACGAGTTTAAATAATTCTTTATAATAAGTATAATTTCTTTTTACCGTTGGCTTGGTTAAATATTTAAATATGTAGTCATGCTACCTTAAATGTAAGGTTATTAATCTTATGAGTTTAAGTAAACTCAATACGGATGTAAAATTAGATCGTAAACTCTTAAAAAAATTATTTTTATGAATAAATTACTATTAAAAGTATATAATCAAATAATTAAAATATAAAAATGATAACAATTTAATTTAAATATATTTCAAAATTAAATAGTGAAAATTAAATCTATCGATGTTCATAATTTATCATATTTAATAAAACTATTTTTATAAAATTTATATATAAAGTTACTAAATATAATCAAATCTTAAAAAAACACTTAGCATGAACTTGATGGTAAGTTGATATGATTTTATAAGTTAAAAATATAAAATAATAAATCTGACATGTAAATTGTACTAAATTTATAACTAGTACGAGTTTAAGAAGAATCGATACAATTTTTAGTTAGAATTTAGAAATGTAAAAACATTAAATTGGGTGAGCCAACTTATGAGTAGACAACAATCCTTAATACTCTATTTGCATGGGAAGAAAAGTTGAAAGGAACAAAATGAGAGGAGAGAAGATAAAAATTGGAAAGAAGATATTACCACTCTTCATGGTTAGATGATGGAGAGAAAATAATGACAAAAGAAAATGAGTAAATATTTAAATGACTAAAATACCTATATTTTTATAGCAAAATGTATTGAGTTTTAAATTAAATAAAAAATCATAAGAAAATAGATACCATCAAATAATTTAAAATCAAATTATTTGATAAAATTATATTTTTAAATATAGTTTTTTAAAATTAAATCTAGTAAAACGGAACTAAATAATTTTTTAAGGTGAATCAAAGAAATCCTCGTATTGATTAAGGCATTAAACACTCCTGAACGCATTCCACGACCCACAAATGAGCGTCAGTACACAATAACCTTATGGCCACCAAAATTCCATGGACAACAAAATACACAAATAGGGGAAAACCCCTCTCTTTCCCCCATTTTCTTTCTTAATTTTCTTTCCTCCCCTATTTTCTCTTCATCTAAATGGTAAATGTATGATTTCAATTTTTTATTACATCGTAACGATCTGTTCTCAAATATAAACAGTTTTTAATTATGAGTATTTTTTATTTTTTTATAGTGATGTACTATTTCTGTTCCTAATTATAAAAGCTAAATAAGATATTTGATTTATTCTTAATATAAAATTATAATCTATTTTATCTCCTTAAATTATAATTTTTTTCACAATATATCCCTGTATGATTGCACATATTAAAAAATATATATCAAAGATAGTTTAAATGCATATGATTAATAACTAATAATAATAAAATAATAAATATGATTGAAAATTTGACTTAATATATATAAGTAATTTGATCTAAATTTTTCTAATGAAATAACCATACTTTTATAAAAATATATAAAAGTGTAATTTCAAAAGGTTAAAATCATGAGTTAAGCATGAAAATATTATTTTTGTGTCAAAATTGTGAAAATATTATTGAAGATTACAAAATATTTATAAAGATATTGTTCCAAGGATGAGACTTGTGAATCGATTTGGAGTTGATTTTCAAACAGATTTAGAGTAGATTTCCAACCTTGAGCATCTTCCAAGATAATTCAAACCATTTGACTTGGGCCATTTTTACGAAATCTATCAATAAATTTTATTGTAATTATATCCTATAAAATTTATTTTTGAGTAATAACTCCTAATTTTTTACTTTTTTAAAATATATAGTATTTGCTACTATTCCATCACAATGTGCAACTGAAGATTATTTTGATATTTAATTATAATTAATTTATTTTTTGAGAACTAAATGTCAATCTCTTTTTAAAAAATTAAAAGAAAAAAAAAGCTTCTAGTGGGATAATAATTTAAATTAATCTTGATACTATACTTCAAGTACTTTTTTTTAAAAAAATAATCCCTAAAGTCTTCGTGTTCTTATTGATATAATAATATCGTTGAGGTATGGATGAAGGTTCAACAAAAGATATAAAAAATAATTTATATAAATTAAGGAATTATAAGATACTCAATCCAACCTTTTAAATCTGAAGTTTGAATAAACTCGAGTTAGAATATCCTATTATCTAAATATATAAATATTTTTTATTCAAATGATACTTTAAATTTGCGGCAAGTAACCTTTAAACTAATAATGATTGGTGTTACCCTATAAATCACCTTCTTAATTACTTATTGGATGGAGATATTAGAATTCATCAGTTCAACCGCACCAGATGCCTCTATTTTTATTGATGGTATTAGTTTATTGTAATTAAATATGTTATATTTATTAAACAATTAGTTTTGAAAAATAATCCAAGTAAATTTTAATTAATATTATTGTTTGGAGGGTAGATATAGATATTAGGGACAATGACATATCGGGATCATTCAAATAGCTAATTAATTATATTGGAATCCTTAGGTCCTTTGTTGACATTACCATTTTGCACATAATTTGAAATTGCACTGGAGCTCAATGACAAGTCAAGTTTTATATAACAATTATAATATAATATAATTTTGGTATTTATTAAATAATAATTTATTTAGTTAGAAGTTTTTCTTCAATTTTATTTGAAGTTTGGAATTTTTAATATTTAATTCAGAAATATATATTTTACGGATTACATATAAATGTAATGTTGGCAAAACAAATATGACATATAAATATAATATTTTATCCAAAAACCTATAATTTTACCGAATAAAAGAATCAAGATATGTCTGTTATAAAAAACAGAATCAAGATATGACAACAGATAAAAGAATCAACATAAATAATGAAGATAAAGATAGATGACAATAGATAAAAGGGAAGGAATCTAAATTTAAATTTAGATTAATTCATTAATGTGTCCCTTTTTCATACAAATATTTAAATACTCCCTCCATGTGACCATTGACATCTCAAAGCTTCACTTTTTCTTTCCACACATCGTTCTTTCTTCTCCTCTGTCCAGTTTCTTAACGCTGAGGAGAGAAATTCGGTCGGAGAAGCTCAGAAAAAAAAATAATGAACGGAGAATTTCCTCTTCCGTCAATCTTCCGGCTAAAGGACGAGCATGTAGAACCAGAACACGAAGAATTGGTTCAACTTACTCTTTCAACAAGTTCTACTGGTAAGTCGCCACCACAAAAGCCACCGCTTCCTCCTTCTCCTCCGAAATCATCACCACCCCATCCTTCTCTCTTACAACTATTTCCTCCATCCTCCTCCACAAGGTCACCGAAACCACCGTCTGAATCATCACCACTACCCCATCCATCTTTCTCACAACTAGTGTCTCAATCCTCCTCCCGATCACCGGAACCACAGCGTTTTCTTGTTTTACCTCCATACCAGCCAGAATGGAGCCAAAATAGCATCTTTACCCTACTGCCGCCGTCGCCTACATCAACCCTCCATCCGTCTCTTTTTATGCCTTCATTCTCCTCACTACCACCAGGATTCCATTTTTCAATGCCTTCATCATCCTCCCGTCAACTGCCCCAAGAGAACGGTTTAACCCTAACGTCACCAGAACTGCATTATACCACTACTTCTTCTTCGCGACCAATATTGCCCGAACATACGACGGCAGCACAGCCACTGGCAGATCAATCAAGAGAAGGCCAAGCTCAATGGTCCGGTAAGAGACGTAAACGTAACCACAAGAAGGAGGGATGGCAGCCAACCATAGAGCCGCTATATCCATGGGCTTCATCAATGAGGGCCCAAATTCTAAGTATGGAGGAATTAATCGCCAAGAAAATCACCGTAATAACTGGTGACGTTAAATGCAAGGAGTGCAATGAGAAGTTTCAGATTGGGTACGATTTGAAATCCAAGTTCTGTGAAGTTGTTAGCTTCATGGCTAGTGAAAAGGGGGAAATGCATGATCGAGCACCAGATGTTTGGAAGAAACCAGAGGGCTTAGACTGTAAGTTTTGTGGGAAAAGCAAGTGTGTTGAACCTGTTCCACCTGAAAAGAAGAAGAAGACGAACTGGCTTTTTCTGTTTCTGGGACAAATGATTGGGCTTTTGAAGCTCACTCATCTTAAGTATTTCTGCAAGCATACGAGCTCTCATAGAACTGCAGCCAAAGATCGGTTGGTTTATCTCACTTATAAGAATTTACACTGTCAATTAGATCCCAAGGCAGAAGATCTATATAATCCCCCCAAGGAAGAAGATGATCTATAGGTTAGAGTATTCATTTAAGTGTTTAGGTTTTAGGGGTTTTTCTTTATGCTTTTTGTTTCCCTTTGAAACAATATTTTCTGATTTCTAATAAAAAATTTTATGAATTATTTTATTTTGGTGGTTCAAGGCTACTAATTATGGTTTTAAAACTCAACATACCAATCCACATGTGAACCCTAGTATATGGTCAAGAGTTTTAGTCATGTTGAATTTAATTTATGCTTCTATTCTCTACTTATTGGCATTATTTATGTTTTAATAATTCTTTTTTTTTCTCGATTATGTCTTGTTTATATCTCAATGTTCAACTTACTTGTAGGCTAATATCTTTTACGTAAATACTACTATGTTTAGAATTATATATAAATATTTTATATATTTTATATGTATCATATTATTTTAGTTATGATTAGGTTTTATATTTTTAATTTAATTTTTAGTTCAACTACTAATACAAGATTTCCGAATTTGTCTTAGATTGGGTTTTAGATTTCTTTTTAGTTTTAAGTAAACTCAGTGATACAGAAATGTGAACTTGAATCATAAACTTCTATTAGTTTATCTTTAGCGATGACTATAAATAATTATTAGAAGTACGTGATTAAATAATTAAAATAAAAATGGAAACAATTTTATTTAAATATATTTCAAAATAATATAATTAAAATTAAATCCATTAATAGTCGTAATTTAAAATATTATAATGAGTTTAAGAGTGAGTTGACATAATTTTATAAATTAAAAATATAAAAATAAAAAATTTGATAAATGAACTTATAAGTTTAATCAAATTTATAGCTACTATAATTTTAAGTTTTATAAAGTAAAAACATACAAATATTAAACTCAATTTGATAGGTAACCAAGTCGTAACTTTATTTTTCTAGACAAGGTGAATCGTATGGGCGGATTAGAAATGATTAACATTTAAAAATGTCCGCTTCCAGGACACAAGCATATATATAATTTAATATTAAAAGTACTAATATCAAATCTCCAAATATATATATATATATATATATATATTTACATCCACAATTATCCCAAAGAGAGAGAAAGGGAAATTATATATATAGTTTATTTACATCCATAATTAACGGTGGTTTATTAAAAATTATTGTAAAAAATATTTAAAATAAAATTATTTATAAAAATATTTTTTCACGATAATTTTATTTATAATTATCATAAAATAGTGTTGTAATAAATATTTTTTTAATAGTATATTAACTTTATTTTTATAGATATAATATATATTAAATAGGGATACATTTTAAAAATGGTTGAATTTTGTGATCTAATTAATAAAGTTTAAAGTTTATTATAATCTATATAAAATATATTAGAAATAATTTATAAATAAACTTAGAGAAATAAATTAAAAGAATTTGCGGTAATGGAGCGCAATAAGAAAACATTAATTAGGAAATAAGGGAACATTAATTTGTAGTAACTTGAAGAAAAAGACTCCACTTCAGAATATAGCCGTTAAAATAAAAATAAAATAGAATTTACCCTGGTCAAATTAAATAATTAAAATTATGGAAATAATCTCTTTTCAAGTTTCAACCGCCTAAGAAGCTGAGCTTTAAAATTAAAGAAGACTGCTTGATTGATTCATAAAAAAGTGGGCCCATAGGCTAATTTCTTGTGGTATTTATCCAAAAAAAAAATATTAGTTTCTAAAGAATCAAAGGATATCAAGATATCTCAACAGGTAATAAAAGAATCAAATTAAGCTTCTCTTTTTCTTTCTACCTAGTTTCTTTCATCTTCTCTAATTCGGTCCGAAAAACTCAAGAAAAAAATGAACGGAGAATTTCCTCTTCCGTCAATCTTCCGGCTAAAGGACGAGCATGTAGAACCAGAACACGAAGAATTGGTTCGACTTACTCTCTCAACAGGTTCTACTTACCAGTCACCGCCACAAAAACCGCCGCTTCCTCCGCCTCCTCCGGAATCATCACCACCATTTCCTTCTCTCTTACAACTATTTCCTCCACCCTCCTCCTCCTCCACACGGTCACCGGAACAACCACCGCCACCTCTACCCCGTCCATCTTTCTCACAACAAATGTCTCAATTCTCCTCCCGATCACCGGAACCACAGCGTTTTCATGCTTTACAGCCATCCCAGCCACAATGGCGCCACAATAGCATCTTTATCCAACAGCCGCCCGCGCCGCAGACATCAAACCTTCATCCTTCTCTTTTGATGCCTTCATTCTCCTCCCAATCACCGGAACCACAGCGTTTTCATGCTTTACCACCATCCCAGCCACAATGGCGCCAGAATAGCAACTTTACCACACAGCCGCCCGCGCCGCAGACTTCAACCCTTCATCCTTCTCTTTTGATAACTTCATTCTCCTCCCGATCACCAGAACCACAGCATTTTCTTGTTTTACCGCCATCCCAGACACAGTGGCGCCAGAATAGTATCTTTAATCTACAGCCGCCAGCGCCGCAGACATCAACCCATCAGCTCGTCGGTCCGGTCACAAACGTGCACGTAACAGCAAGAAGGACGGATGGCAGCCAACCATAGAGCCGCCATATCCATGGGCTTCATCAATGAGGGCCCAAGTTCTAAGAAAATCAGATTCATCTCCAAGAAAATCACCGTAATAACTGGTGACGTTAAATGCAAGGACTGCAATGAGAAGTTTCAGATTGGGTACGATTTGAAATCCAAGTTCTGTGAAGTTGTTAGCTTCATAGCTAGTGAAATGGGGTAAATGCATGATCGAGCACCAGATGTTTTTGGATGAAACCAGAGGGCTTAGACTATAAACAGCCATTTCCAGTGAAAGATATCTTGGAGCTTTTATTATACTAGTACTTTACCTCTCCCACTATCATATATATTTGAGCAGTTGTTTTCAGAGTAGCTTTTCTTTCTTTCTTCTTGGCATTCTATTATGAGTTAAGTTTTTCTTTTTTTTTTTTAATCACAGATTTCCAGTCATCATTATAGAAATATGATCACAAGCTGTAAATATTTTCAAAATTATGTAACGATTTAAAAATTATTTTTTTATGAGATTTATTAGAATTTATTTATGATATCAGATGTGCTATTGTTATACGATTAAAAAAAACAGAGAGTATGATGTCTATATATAAATCTAAAGGACTAGAGCCTTTTTATTCGTAAGAGTATGATGTCTATATATAAATCTATATATTACGTTTATGTCTGTATTCGTCATTTACATATTTATATCAGAAATCTTTCATATTATGTTGATGAAACTATTAGTGGAATCTCGTTGCCACAGATAACATTAATCATACTTTATAGATTTTAGAATAAATTTGTAAAAGTCACGTGCTAGTGTTGATCTTCTTAATAAAAAAATTAATGATTCGTTATTTTTTTCATATGATAATGCGAAGACTTCCCTCAACTATGAAATTATTAATCTAAAATAAGAATTGCACCATGGGAACAAGTGCCCTCTTTCTTTCTTTTGATATTTTCGAGCCAATGAAAACTCTTTTCTAAAATGAATGTGGAAAAAATAAAAATATAATTAAAAATTTTGGAATATACACGAAAAAAACCTCCAACTGCTAAAGATTATTTCTATATAACTATTCTATAAAAACATAATTCAGAAATATGAATTGTTTTTTAGAAACCTTTTTACATTACCGCTAAACCCAACTAACATGGGGTTTGGGCCTATGAAAGCTGACTTTCTTGCTTATTTTCATATTATAGAGGTAATTGTTTTACCGCTCTATAACATTAAAATTCTTGTGTACATATATAAAGAGAGAGTAAATAGTCAAAATATGTAAAGATGGTATGGGGTATTTTGTAGAAGGCAAAGTCAAAATAAATAGTTATATACACCTTGATTATTTATTTAATTATTGTATGAATTAGGTTTATTGTAATTAAGTATGTAAAATATATATATTCCTTGATGATTTATTTAAGTATTATTATCATGTTTTAAACTTTCAACAGTGATTTAACAATTGAATAATATATTATTATAGGTCCATTTGTTCAAGATTTTTATGAAACAAATCACTTTTTTGTTTAAAAAAGGTAACTTTTAAAATGTTTTCTTAGATTTTTAAAAATAATTAGGATCTGAAGAAAAAAAGAGAAAGTAGATTTGAGAAATACTTACATACTCCAGAAATATTATGTCATTTGAATTTTATCCAATTAAAATACAACAATTAAGCTAATGACTCACATAAAAAAATTCATAATTTATTTTATTTTTTTTTAAAAATAAATATAGTTATTTTAAAAAAAATAAAATAAAATCTCATCTGAACCAAATTAAGATGTTCAATTTTTTTCTTAAAAATAAAATATAATATAAATTGTTTTAAATGACTCATCAACCTATTAGAAATAAAATGTGTTGAATTGTTATATTTTAATTGAATATAGTGCAGATAATGTGGTATTCTAAAATATGTAAGTATTTTTCAAAAGATTTCTCTAGTCATTTTGATAAATTACCCTAAGTAGCTTCTAAGAATAATCAAATGTCATATATGATGAGAGAGAATGTTATAAAAATATATAGATACACAAAAATATCATAAAATTAAGATTAAATTAATTTTATTATTGCAATAATTGTTTAATATGATCTCCACACCATAAATTAGTAAATTCTTGATAATAATAATTTAAAAAAGTAGAATGAATAACTAAGGCATGTTATTAAGTTACTAATAATAATTCTTGATGATAATAATAATTGCTTGAGCGTCAATTTGAAGTTAGTAAATAGAAGATTCCTTCTTTCATGATAAAAAGAAGAAGGAAGAATCCTTAAACTGATATCCACTAAATTCATTTGTACCTTAAAAATACAACACCCACTAAATTTTTTTGGTGAAAAGAAACTAGTACATTAGTTTTACATATATGCATTACTAATGCAAATGTGAATACATAGAATATCTCAATATGAATGAAAACTAAATTATAACCTAAAGAACCAACAGTTAATTTTGCAACTAAATTAAGAAAGAACACTCTTGGTTCTTCATGAGAAATTCAATCCAAAGACAAAGAAGAGATGATCGTGTAACCTAGAATCATGAATTATATACAGAACACAGAAACACATCATAGGCAAAGAGAAGAATGCTCTTATAGCTCATCTGTCACTAATAAGGCAAAACAGCAAAACTGATATCCGTACAACCAATTAATCAAAGGTAAAAGCTCATGATATGGTATTTACGTAATAAACCCTTTATTAAGAATTAAATAAATAATTAATTACTTCTTCTCGCGAAGCTACAGAATATATATAGCCGTTAACCACAAGATCACCAACGAAGCGAAACCCTAATTACATGCACTCCCATATCTGAATCATACGTTTCTTTCGACTCGAACAAGACGATCTTTGTTAGAATAGCAACAATTTCTTCCATCTTCATCACGCACCCGAGACGGAGCGTGGGCTTTTGCGCTTCTTGCTTTCATCACATATACCAGACCAGTGTTCTTCATCCTCTATCAATGGAGGGAGATTCAGATCAGGAGTGCGAAAAGGACGTGAAGATTCAGAAGACTGTTTCATCATCTTCTTCCTCTTCGACGATTCGTCATTCACAGCGCAGAAACATGATATTTCTTTGTTATTATTATTACCCCACCTGGAGGAATTCTGATGAGGATGAAGATTCTCCGGTGTTTTCTTGATCTTGAGAATGATTCTGATCTTCGATTTAGGGAACGGAGGAGGAGTTTTACGGCGACTCAACGGAGAGAACCTGCGAATCGTTCGCTTCTTCTTGGAGCCCCAAGAGAAAGGAAAAATTCTTCGAATCTCAGAATCGAAAACCAAACGAGGAAAATGAAGCAAAATCTCAGCGACTTCAAGTTCAGTCTCAGAAAAAGCCATATCTGCGAACGAAATATGATGGATTGAAAAGAAGAAGTAGAAGAATTGAAGTGTGCATATTTCTTGACCGGTACTATATATATATATATATATATAGTGGATGTGCGAGCTTTGTTTTCAGATAGCCCCACTTTTTATTAATTAATGAAACAATATTCTTTATTCAAAGCTGGCCTGCTTATTTTAATGACTTTTAAAGTATTTTATTGAATAATTGTTCAAGCTGAATTTGTTTCACTTATTCTTATTTCTTTACCCTTAAATTTTTTTTTGCACTTGAAGATATAACTGCATTTTGAAAGGTTTCTCATGTTCTTTGTTGTAAAACTTGCTTGAGCATAAATTTTTTTATTATAAAAGAAGAGTATAAATTAAGGACGCTACCTTGCTAATTTAATTTTTTGAAATATTTTAAAAATTGATGGGAAATAAACTAGGAGAGAGAGAATCATATATATTCCATTTTACCACCGTTTTTTGTCAAAATATTAAATATATATATTGCCCGTTACATATAAATATAATGCTGGCAAAAAATATGACGTTTAAATATAATCTTTTTATCCAAAAACAAATATTATATTTAAAATAATCATAGAATATCAAGATATATGTCAACAAATGATAAAAGAATCAAGATAAAGAATATATAAGATAATATGACAACAGATAAAAAGGAAAGAATTTAGATTTAAATTAAAATTAATTCATTAATATCTCCCGTTTTCATACAAATATTTAAATACTCCCTCCATGTGACCATTGACGTCTCAAAGCTTCTCTTTTTCTTTCACCTATCGTTCTTTCTTCTTCTCTGTCCAGTTTCTGGACGTTGAACAGATAAATTCATTTTTATTTTAAGTTTTGAACGGAGAAAATGAATTTATTCGGCTAAAGAACGAGCATGTATAACCAGAACACGAAGAATCGGTTCGACTTACTCTCTCAACAAGTTCTACTTACCCGTCACTGCCGCAAAAACCAATCCGTCTCTCTTACTGTTGAGTGATTATTCAAGTAATTAATTATTATTTTATTAGTTTTAATTAGTCAAATTTATTGTCACGCCCTAAAAATTAAGGGATGACAAGCAATAAGAGAGAGCTTATATTTCGTAAGTCTTTCAAATATTCTAATTAATATAATAACGATATTAGACATGCATAAGCCATTTTATTATTTGTCACGTCCTAAAATTTGAGCGGTGACTGGTATAAAATATGAATAAATTCATATTCCTTAAACCTAAAACTATAAATAAAATGTTTAAAGCAATAATCATAATATATTACATTTTTATCAAAAGGCAAGTCATCTGTAGGAATTTTGGCATAAATGTCTTTGCATAACCGACCTTCTGACAATCCTACAATAGGCTGCAAATGTTTCAAATCATATACAGACATTTTCAAAATAACTAGAATCTTGTCTATAAACTAGGTGGATCATCTAAACTTAAAATAAAATAATACAAGTATTTCATGAATTTATAATTATATTAAAAGTAGATATGTCAAAAATAATGCTTTGGATCAAACATGAGGCTCTTTATTGCTTAGTTGGAGGAATAGGGTCATCAGCATTATCTAAAGTCAAAATAATCTACTCATGAATAATGTCCCAAAAATATAATTTAAAATGCGAAAATAAATAATATCAACATGTTTAAATATAAATCATAACATTTTATAATTAAATACAAATATTCCTGTAAACATTTTATTTCAGAAAATCTATTTAAAATAATCATTTCAAAACAATCTTTTTCCATGGGACTTTAATAGAACAAAAATAGGCGTGGACACACAGTACACAAGGGTAACTAACTAATTTGGCATGGCTCGAGGCTACAAAAATAGGAGCAGGTACAAGACCTATGAATAATAGGTGTAGATTCAAGACTGTTAGGAAATAGGCTATCTACCCATGGTGGATCAGGCCCAAATTTGAGAAGCTAATGGAGGGAACAATTGGCATTTTGAAGGGAGGAAAATGAGAGAGTGGAAGTTACAGTTATCCAACTTCCACTCCATATATACACACATACAAGACATAAAAAGAGAGAGCAAGGGATCAATTTAGATATCAAAACTTCTTTCGTGTGTGCATTCTCTGCAGACAAGAAGATCAAGATGCTTTGTTTTCCTCCTCCTTTGTTATTCCTATTGCTTCCGGTCAAGGCTTCTCGATTTTCTTCCTCCTTCAGTGTATTTGCTGTGCATACATATTAGAGTTCATATAAGGTACTCCGGTTACGTGTGGGTACTTCAGTGGATAAGAAGAAGATCCAAGGTATGCCCAAAATCCTTCAGTGGTATCAGAGCCAGGTTATATGCTTCCGCATGCTTCTCTATGAATTTTTAATTTTCTGGTTATGCACTGTTCTGTTGCATATATATGTTTTAAAGTGTTTATTTAGTGATAATACGCATATAGCATGCATTTAAACCATAAAGAGAAGTATTTTCAACGTAAACCGTAATTGAGCATTTTTGTTTTGAAATTGGGTCATTAGAAAATGAAGTTTTTAGGCCTTGAAATTAGTCACATTGCGTAGAGTATGAAAAAATGAAGAAAATGACACCAAGAACGTCAAAATCAGACTTCAGACGTAGAAGTTACAGGCAACAAATGAGTCGGGTTATTGGACCTAACTTGTTTTCCAGTCAGGGTCTGTGCAAACCCGGCTGGAGGTCAAGGATGACAATGTTCATCCGTAAAAAAAAAGCTTAGCAGGAACTATTCATCAGACTGGGTTGCGTCCAGCCTAGTCCAACAAAAAAAATTTGGGCTAACAGAAGCCCAACAAAAAAAGATTTTTTTTGGAATAAAAAAATCGAAAAAAAGGGATTTTTTTGGAATTAAAAAAAACTTTTTTTTGAATTAAAAAAAAGGAAAATTTGGTGGCTGACACGTGGTAGTGGCCACGTGGTAGCACCAGAATGGCGCATGCACAAAGGTCGAGAGTGGGCTTCGTTAAATTTTTTTTTCTAAATTTTTTCTTCTTAGGGCACGTGATGGAGCGTGGGACCTCTGATTGAGGTGCGGTTTGTTCCTAAAAATCCCTAAAATGAATATCTTTATTTTGATATATAATTTGCCTAATTTTGGGGGCAATTTTGGACCTATTTATGAATATTCAATATATTTTTGGTGTTTTTTAGTGTTTAAAAATTTCAGAAAATTATGATAATTAATATTTTTATTATTTAGGTGAAAAAATGACTTCATCTAGCACTGAACCTCTGGGATATATTTTAATTAATGACATCTCATTCTTGAATGAGGTCAATAACCTAGAGAAAAACCTTCAAGAGGACCCCGAGGGGGAACCTGAGGAGGATCCAGAATAAGATTTTGATAAACTTTCTGAAGAAGACCCAGAGGAGTTGATGAAGCAAGTTCCACAAGAGAAACCAGAAGAAAGAGATAATTTTGGACCGTGCTCGAAAACGTTATTCCCCATCGAACCACTTCCTTTACAGCCTTTAATGGTGTCTTCAAATTTAAACTCCCAGATGGTGTCTACTCTTAATGGTGAATCTCAAGTTAAGGATGAAGAAGAAGTGAACTAACCTCTAACCCCTACTTTGGTCATGAATATAGCTAAAAGAGATGCAACTAGATTAACAAACATAAAAAAATGTTAATGGCGTGATTGGTAAATACATTGAAGGCATGACAGATAAGAAGCATGATGAATTCTACTTGAAAGTCATAATGGAATATATAAGAGCAACAAGAGTTAAAGGCAAGTCCAAAATAGGACACATGAGCAAAATATATTAGCTTAGAACAATAGGATTTGTATCTAACCTTATAAAGCAGCCTCGTGAGTTTAAGAAACTAAGAAAAGCAATGTTAGAATATTTTAAAGCTCATATCAAATAATGTAAATTTGTATTTTCATTTCAATTGCTTTACTTTGTTCAGGACATCATTTATTACTCTTTCTTTGTAAAGACTTGTCATTTGATACATGCCTTGTATACAAGAAAAACATGTTTCATTTTATTTCTGTATTTTAGTTATGATTCATGTATACCTTTTATAAGTGGGAGCTTTTTTAGATGATGAGTATTCTGTAAAGCAATATTTGATGAGAATAGTACTTATATTAATTTTGATAGAGAATGATGGCGTTACTAGTGCTTGTGTGATGGGAGGTATAAACATATTCTCCTGATCATAGGTCTAGTGATATTATTATTTTATGATCAAAAAAATAATAAAAGTACGTGACATTGTATACTTTACATGTGCTATATATATATGTAAATTCACTTAAATGTTCTATGGTTCAATAAATTAATGTAGGGAAGGTTTGTCACAGAACCGATATTGAATAATGGCATCAAAGAACATTATTGCTGAATTGAACAAGGGGTAAAAGCTCAACGGGGACACTTGGGATATTTGGAACCGAAAGGTCCAATATATTCTAGAAGAACAGTATGCTATTGAGCCATTAATAATGGCCATGGTAAAGCCTGAGGCTGGAAATATAGCCCAGCACAGGAGAGACCAGGAAGTCTACTTATCTTGGAAAAGGAATAATAGCATCGCAAGAATCACCCTGCTGAGTGCAATGGCTAATGATTTAATGTGTGAGTTTGAGACACACAGAACAGCACAAGCAATATGGATTGTCTTAAAGGATAAGTTTGGGGGAGTGTCCATGACTAAGCTTAGAATGTTGACAATTAAATTTGACACCTATAAGCTAAAACCCAATAATCCTATGAGGCAATATCTACGAGAGATATCCACAATGATTCGTGAACTGAAGAAAGCTGGACATAATCTATCTGACGAACAACAAGTACAAGCTATCATCAGGTCGCTCTCTGTCAGTTGGGAGCACATGAAAGTTAATCTGACCCATAATAAAAATATTATTACTTTCAATGATGTAGCTAAGCATTTGGAGCTAGAGGATAAATGTCTGGAGGCTTATAAGACCACTGGACAAGCCTATTTAACTGAAGGTGTTGGTCTTTCCCAATCAAAGTCTAAATCCAAAAAGGGCAAGAAATTTTAGAAAAATGGGAAGAAAGTCAGTCCTCCACCCAAGAAGAAGGGAAAGAAAGGAGGCAAGAAAAACCTAGACCTAAATAAGGTCAAATGCTTTACCTACCAAAATATGGGACATTTCGCATGTGACTGTTTTAAACAGGTCGAGAGCGGAAAGGTAACAGTGAATTATGTGAATTCACATGTCTCATTTGTTTCTAGCACTATTTTTTTGACAGAACCTATTTATTTTTCTTGGATTATTAACTTAGGCTTCACAAACCACGTACGTCAAGATTGAGGATCTTTTGTGAAATACCGTTGGTTGCCATTTTAAAGAAAGTGGCTTTTCGTTGGCAATAATGCAAGGATCGAGGTTTGAGGCATTGACACCTGTAAACTTGTTTTGCATGGTGGAAAGACCTTAATACTGCATCATGTGCTTCATGCTCCTGACATCTGACAGAATTTACTTTCTATAATTTGCTTGTTAGACTTTGAGTTTAATGTAAACTTTCATGGTAAAGTTGCAGACATTTGTAGCAACTCAATATTTTATGGTTCAGCTTTTCAATTTCAAAAGTTCTTTATTTTGGATCTTGCTAGTTTAATGTTCATGATTGCTTTGCTATTACTTCAAATAATCCTGATGTAAATATTTGGCATGCTAGACTAGGACATATTAATCAAAATTGAATGATTAAACTAGCTAAAGAAGACTTGTTGGGAGTAATCCCTAACATGGATATATCATTATGTGAAAGTTGTCTAGCTGGTAAGGCTACCAAGAAACCATTCGGTAAGGGAATATGAGCTAAAAACCCATTGCAATTAATCCATTCCGATATTTACGATCCAATGAGTGTGAGGGCGAGACACGGAGCTTGGTATTTCATTCCTTTTATTGATGATTTTTCACAATATGGTTATGTATATTTGATTTCATATAAGTCTGAGGCACTAGAGTGCTTTAGACGATACATGAATGAAGTAGAGAATTAAGGCATTACATACTGATCGAGGTCGTGAATACCTTTTAGATCAATTCAAACAACTCTGTGAAGAAAAAGGGATTATTAGGCAACTACTATTCCTAGGACACCTCAACAGAATGGGGTTGCCGAAAGAAGAAACAAAACTCTTCTAGACATGGTTAGGTCTATGATGGCTCAGGCAAACCTTACAATTTCACATTGGGGTGATGCTTTATTGATGGGAACATTCATACTTAACTGTGTGCCCTTAAAGTCAGTTGCTTCCACACCCTATGAGTTATGGACTAAACGTCAGCCAGATCTAAGCATCCTTAAACCTTAGGGTTTGACAGCATATATCCATGATAATTCTCATAGACATGGAAAACTGGGTCCTAGAGGAAAAATTGTATTTTTATAAGGTACTCTGAACCCTCAAAAGGATATGTATTCATAAGTGAAATTAAAGATAGAACAGTGACTGAAACAGAATCAAGAGATGTTGTATTTATTGAGATGGAGTTTCCCAGTAGGGAAGATATTGACCTCACTGTATCTCTTTATAAGACTCAGGAACAGGACAGTGTTGAACAAATTGATAGACCATAATCGTCTAGGTATGTCAATCTGAGTGGGAGCCAAGAACAATGAATACAAAGACTAAGACAAATGAGAAAAGATAAACAAGTTGCTCTTACTAGAAAGAGTAACATGGAAAGTGTTCCAAAGAGACGCTTCCAAATAGAAGGTGAAGCATTCTTAATTACTCTAGAAGGGGATGATGAACCCTGTACTATTTATGAGGCCTTAGCAGGTCCTGCAAATGAGGAATGAAAGAAAGAAATGAAAGAGGAAATGGACTCAATGATGAAAAACCAAGTTTTAGAATTGATTGATCTACCAAAAGGGCGTAAAGCCATTGGGAACAAGTGGGTTCTCAAAATCAAGAGAAAGGTGGATGGATCAATTGACAAATTCAAAGCTCGATTGGTTGTAAAGGGATATACACAATAGGAAGGTATAGATTATAAGGATACTTTTTCACATGTTGTGCGCTTCAATTCAGTAAGATTTATTCTGGCAATAGTAAATATTTTAAACTTAGAGTTATATCAGATGGATGTAAAAATCGTATTTCTGAATGGTGATATGGATGAAGAAATCTATATGGAATAACCAATATGTTTCATTGAAAAAGTGTTTGAACATAAGTATAAACTCAAAAGATCCATTTATGAATTAAAACAGTCATCCAGACAGTGGTACTTGAGGTTTCACAAGGCGATTACCTCATATAACTTCCATATGATAGAGGAAGACCACTGTGTCTACATTAAGCGGTTTAAGGGTAACTTTATGATATTATCCTTATATGTAGATGATATACTCTTAGCCAAAAATAGTCTTGACTCTGTGATAGCTATTAAAGAATGGCTTTCATCAAAATTCGAGATGAAAGACACGGGTGAAGCAGAATACATACTTGGAGTCAAAATTTGAAGGAATTGTTCCAAGAGAATCCTCACTCTTTCACAAGAGAATTATATCAATAAGACACTTGAGCAATTCAATATGAGTGAATGCAAACCCATGGATATCCTTATGGCCACTGGAGTGGTCTTGAGTTCTGACATATGTCCCAAAACTAAATTAGATAAAAAGTAAATGGAAAGAGTTTCATATGCCAATGCCGTTAGTAGCCTGATGTACGTAATGATGTGTACAAGACTAGATATTTGTTATGCCGTAGGGCTATTTAGCATATTCTAGTATAACCCTGGTGAAAAACACTGGAAAGCAGTGAAAAGGATCTTGAGATACTTAAAGCGCACAACTGACTATGCGTTGTGTTATCAAGGAAGCGATCTACGCCTAATCAGATGTTACGATGCTTATATCGGTGGTGATAAAGAAGAATGAAGATCGACTTCAGGATACACCTTCTTGCTTAATAATGGCTCCATATGTTGGAGTAACAAGAAGCATACATGCATTGCTTTATACTCTATGGAAGATGAGTTTGTGGCATGCATTGCAGCAGCGCAAGAGGCTGTTTGGCTGAAGAGATTTATCAAACACCTAGGATTTGGGAATGAAAGTACCAATCCGGTGTTGATACATTGTGACAATACTGCAGCTATAGCCTACACTAAAGACCCTAAGTATCACAGCAAGACCAAATACATTGATATAAAGTATAACTTTGTGAGGGATTATATAGCACAAAAAATTATAACTATACAATACATTTTAACCAAATGTATAGTTGCAGATCCCCTGACCAAGCCAATAGGTAAAGACATATTCGAGAAACATGTAAAAGCCATTGGCATGTTAAAAATATAAAGTTGCAGACTGTATATAATAGTTTTATTTTTTATTAATAATATTATGTCATTTATTATTACTTATATGTCTGGATAAAATTATACAATATCTAGTATGTCATACAGGTTGAAAAGGGTAGCTCTCTCACATGAACAACCACCTTTGATGCTATAAAAGCGTTCAAAGATGAGATATGTGTTCACCAGTAAAGCAGTAAGAGAGCTAATATGGTAGAGAAGAAACACAATAAGTATCGCCTTGGCTTAAAAAGTGCAGTGAGTCGATATGAGATCTATGAGTAAAGGTATGGATTGAACAATGGATACCCACATCTATAAAACCTATTGCCAGATAACAAATTCTTCAAAATTGATGTCATATTATGTGAATAGAATTGAAGAGTTTGGGTTTAAATATTATAAGTGTCTAAACTTAAATCTGTATGGTGTGATTGATAAAATCAAAAACAACATACACTCTTTAAGGATAAGAGGAACACCGTGACATGTGATTCATACCATATGTCTAAAGAACCACAAATGAAAAGCAAGTGAAACACCCTTGGGATGCCTGTTACTTTAGTGCATCCTATAACATATATAAGTTACCAAGTTAAAATAATTGAAGAGCAAGTAATAACGTATAAATTCTTAGTATTTAAATTAGTTACTTAGAATCCTCTCAACAACTGTAGCAACCTCTTGAGTGATATATTGTCCCTTTTTCACCCTCGTGGCCTTCTATTTGTGTTAGCAAGATGGACACTAGATACTGATAGATGAAAAAGGGTTTGAGGCAATAGGTCTGATGCAATTGCTTGTTGCATAGCCTCTAATTGCTCTTGCATTATTTTCCTCTTAATGACACTATACCTCCTCAGACATATAGTGTTGGTAAACATTCTTCTTGGCTATTTCTTGATTTCTCTTACAAATAGCCTATGAAAATGAAACAAAATTGGATTAGTTGATTAAAATGTACACTCATTCCTAAGTAAGTTAATTAAAACCTTATAAGTAGTATCTTTCAGACATTGACAAAACAATGTCTAAGCTCTGTCACTAACATTGAGGTATTATCCTTCGGATAATCCTCTATCTTACTTCCTCGAAGGTAGTCCTTAGCAAGGTTCAATTTAAAGTCTCTCTACTGTTCATCGCATTGCTTTAAAATGATATGCTTCATACTTGAAGTGGCAGGAATGTCAAAATTTTGCTGCATGGAAGTATACACAAATATAAGATAAAGTTGCAATAAGGGACAAAAATCATGAATAACTAAAGTAGATAGGTGGAATATAGAATTATAAATATAACATGTCCTCCCAAATTATATCCTTGTTTTTCTAGTCGACTGACTTCCAACTGGGGTACGTAATGCTAATCTTAACATGTACTATATGGTCAAAATAGTTGTTAAATGTTGGCCTATTTTGACTAGTTGCCTTCATGTCAGCACCAAACTCAATCGGCAACCTCATGGCATTTGACCCCTATCTGTCCTAGAGACCCATTTCGTACAAGCGGGCATCTTCCTCTTTTCTTCTCATATTGACTAGAACCTTAACCTAAACTTGTTAAACCTAAACCGTCAATGCTCTGTTAAAAAACTATAAATAAAGTTAATAATATGATACAACTAACCATCCAAAATAATGAACTAATCTTTCAAATTATAACTTCATTGTGCCACTTGTTTAGAAATTAAGAATCTCAAAACAACACACTATATTCTACTATTTAAACCTCAATAGCCCAATAACTAGGGGTATTCATGAGATAGGTTAGGATAGAGACACCCCCATCCCATGTCCCATCCCATCCTGTCTCTTCTTGAACTTGTCCTAGTCCTGACTGGGACTAGGACTGGGACAAGGACATGATCGAAAATTCTCGAACTTCTTTAAAAAAGTGGATGCTATTTACTCAGTCAATAATCCATAACTTAGGGAAGAAAAGCTATATGTTACTAGTTATATTAGATTATATTGATACTATACATTACCCAGAATAAATCTTACTAATAGTCTAGACTCTACTAGATCTCAGTTGGCATTTCCTTTTGTTAAGAATCAAATAGTATCTAATCCTTTTGGTTTAACGTACAAGTAAAAAGGAAAAATAGGAGGTAACATAAATAAAAAAAATTAAAGTCGTAGTAAGGGCAATCACGAATAAGAGGTCACTGTAACTATTACAAATTACTATCGTTGACAGAAGGTCCCTATCTAAGGAGATCAATTTGGGTGACCATGCGATCAATTTAGGTTGAATCATATGAAGGGTGTTGATCTAATTATTAGCGAGATTAGGTCGACAAAGGTGGTCGCAAGATCACAATCGTGGAAGGTTGTTGCTGTCATTAGTGAGCTTTGAACCTCTGAAAGTAATGACTATTATAGTAGGACGTGAGACACAAATGACTAGAGCGATGGAGGGAGCGAGAGTGAGAAAATAGGGAAGAGTTTATTTTTATTAATAAAAAATATTCTAAGTATGGGATAAGATATCTTGAGGGTCATACTGAGACCCATCCCATCCCGATGGTTTCCTATCTCAGTCTTTCTCAAGACATGACAAACCCATCATGAAGCCAACAAGATTGGGACAGGATGGAAGTGAACACCCTGGCAATAAAATACATAAATATATATTCATCTTTATTATATCCATAAATCAACTAGCAAACCATCATTTTAACTTAAACTCAACATATTGTCAAACCATCCTAAAGCTAAGATTTAGTTTTCCTATGGCTCAACGTATTGTCCAAATAAAGGACGAGAGAAAATTCATAACTTGATGAGCTCTACTATCCCAAAGCTCATTTTGGAGTTTTTCAACACCTATTACAATAGTTCAAACATTTAGGAATATAACCGAACAAAACTCAATTCGGTTTTTCAGCAACTAAAACCCAAAACCCCATAACCCACTTCACTGAATCACTTACCTACACACCCACAGTGCGACATTTACATATTTTCTTAACTCATTTAGTCTCTTTTAGCTTTAATCCCTATAAAGAACCACACCACAAAATAATGAAGAAGTTAAACTGTGACTTACAACTTTGAAGATAAGAATAATGATGGAGGGAGTTAACATCGATAGAGATAGTGAACGATAATGAGAAGGACAATAGAGTCACCAAAATCAGTTAGAAAATGACAAAAAGTACCTTTTATCTAAGTCTGTGGTGGTGGGGCAGAGAACGAGGACCACTAGCGGCTGTGTGAAAAATAAGTCTGAAGCTCACTACAGATTATGTTTGGTAAATTTTTGTAGCTTTTTAAGGTAGTTTTTATTAAAATTGACCATAATAGATACTTGTAAAGTCAATTGTTAATAAAACTGAGGTCAAAATTCTGACATTTACTAGATGTGAAGACTTTATATGGCAGTTTTATTAACAACCACGTTACCAGTATATGTAAGGGCGAATTTTAATAAAAACTTTCGTAAAAAACATTGATCTTATACTATATATTTGAAGCTAACATATATATTTTCTTGAATCTAATAAATTAGACAATAAGCTAGTATACTAACGGTATTTAGTAATTTGTTGTATTATCAATTTATTGGATAAATTAGATTTCTTAATTAATATTTTTCTCATAATATGAGCACTTTTATTTTCCTTTAAAGTACTCATTGCTGAATGCACATCTAATTAAACAAGGTAAAACTGATGTATTACTTTGTTGAGTTTTAAGCAACCTATATGGCGTCATTTTCAACTATTATACCAAAATTTTGGGTGAGTTAAGTTAGGCTGATATCAAACTCAGTATAATATAATAATAGGTTTATTCTTAAGAAAAATGTGTACACATACAATTGATCAAAACATTAAAAACTGACTTTAAAAAATATTCTAACTATTTGCCTATTCCTTACTAAATGGTATAATATACTACTATTTAAATTTTGTAAGAAATCACATCCCATTAGCCAAACACCAAAAATTATCAAAAAATTGAGATGAACGAAAGGTGTGAAGCCTTTCAATCAGATGATGAAGCAAAGTCATCTGAGTCTTTGGAGTCATCTGGGTCATTTAAATGGTGGTGGAAGTGCCAATTGTTATGTTGGCGGCGAAGATCATAATAGAAATGATCAAACCTTTCTTGTAGATTCTCTACTTGTAGGGAGAGCCCTTCAACTGAGTTCTCCAATGTATCCATTCTATTTATCTTTTCTTATAGATATTTGAGGATGTTTGGTGTAACATCTCAAATTTTTTCTATTTATATAAGACTGGTAGAGGAAAGAGGTTATGAAGGAATTGTGATAGTAATTAGAAGGAAAGATAATGATTAAGATAAGTTTTAAGCCAAAAAAATATAAGATATAAAGTTGTAAAGAAAAAAGGACTAAATTACAATTAATGAAAGTTTCAAGGACATAATGGACATTTTAGAAAAGAAAGGGATTAAAGTGAAAACTTTAAAATTTCTATAGTGTAAAATGGAAGTAGACATAAGGTTTGGGCCATTAAGTGTAATTATAAAAATTTAAGAGCCTAAAGTATAATTTTTAAAAGTTTAGGGGGGAAATGATAAGTATGGAAAATTGAGCTAGAAAATGCCAAAAATTGTCTGGAAGCATTCCAGTCCTAAATTTTACCATAAAATATAAAAATTTATTCTAAAAAGTTCAATGCAAAATAAAATTTTTAATATAAGAATTTATGAAACTGACAGAAGTCAAAAAGAAGTTATATAAAATTAATTAAAGAATTTAAGGTGAAAAGGACACCGATAAGGGATCAAAAGAAACATATATAATTTTTATCAGGACTTCTAAGTCTTAAAAAATTATAAGAATTTCTAAGAAATTTATTTTATATTAGAATAAATTTTTAAAAATGTTAGAACTAATAAAAGAGATGTTTAGAATTTATCTTAAAAATAAGGTAATTTAAGGATATTGGTATAGAAAGTGCATTGGGATGTATGCCCAAAATTATGGTTTAGGCTTAAACAAGCCCAATATAGTGTCATATAGGTTTCCATGGAGCCCAAGCAATTGTCATGTGATTAAATAGATTTTCTAAAATATTTTTTGAATTTTTTTAAAAAAAGAATTGAAAGAAAAATAAGAAGGTGTAAGGTGTCATGTGAGGTGTCTTGTGGGACCCACATGCTTCACACATGGCGCTAAGAAGAAGGAGAAAGGGTTATGCCGTATGCTCAATTATATTAAAATAATATAAGAACTAACTTAATTGTGATTAATGTTAATTAATCCAAAAACCAACAAATCAAATTCAAGATTAAGCCATTGTAATAATTAGGAAAAGTGGGGTTATTATGGACCTAAGGTGCCAAAATTTTTGCTATAAATATCCCCCCATTCTTTGTCAAAAATTTGAGTGATTGTGGACCTTGGGAAAACTCTTGTCAACCAAAATCTCAACCAAAGCAAAGGCAATCTAAGGTACTTTGATCCAAGTTAGCTAAGGCATAAGGTAAGCAATCCTTCCTAGCTTATTTATATATGTTTTATAAGGATAAAACCTAGGTTTTAATGGTTAGAAAATGGATTTTTCCCTTGATCCTCTTGCTGACCAAAATTCATAAACAAAGAAGAAAAAGGAAGATTAAGTTAGAAATATGAAAAATCTAGATAAGCTAGTTTGGATAGTTAGTAATGGAATTATATTGAAATTCTTTATGTTTCAAACTATAGAAGCCTTTCGGCCAAGGGCAGAACTGAAAGGAAGATTTTGAAATTTAATGATATAATAATTCCATTGAATTCAAATGATGATTTTGTGTAGGAATGAATAAGATTGGAACTTTGGAAGCATTGGAATTGAAAGATAAAATTTTGAAGTCTTCTCTATTACTATTCGCATGCATGAAGAGTGATGTGAATTTCATAATTTTAATTATTATAATAGATTTAAAATGAAATTTTGTGTTTGATAAAGTAGAGAAACAAGTATTAGAAGCATTAGAATAAAATGAGAATTTTTAAAGAATTATATGCACTCTTCAAGTTTTGTCGACAGGGTAGGTAGGAGTTAGAATTTTGTAATTCTAAGTTTATAAATGGATTTATAAGGTAAAATTGTGTAGGGAAAAGTTAAGATGCAAGTTAGTTCAAAAGATAATGTAATTAACCACAGATAAATAAAGTTAAGGGTTAGTTAGTTAACTGGGTTCAATGTTTTTAAATCTTGGTCAAAATGAGATTGTGATGCATGTATGAATATGAAATGTTTAAGATTTGATTTGTGTGTTCAAGAAGTCAAACTCACATCAAGGAAAGGTGACAAGGAAGAAGATAAAAGAAAAGTAAAGCATCAAGGTAGTGAACTTACCTAAACTTATATGTGTTGAATGTATGGTTGATTATGTTATGGCTTGATTGGTTGATATGATTCATATGTAGTTGTTGAAGCTCTATGATATGATTACTGTGGCTATTTGTATTTTATATGTTACATGAAAGTATGCACAATATATTATGTTAACACAATCACAAACAAGTACAAATACCAAGCATTAATGCATACATTATTTAGTACCTTTTATTATTAAGATTTCCCCAAAAATCTCACCCCAATATATATAATTCCATACAGCAGGACCATCAAGCATGGGAGGTGAAGAATAGAGGATGATATTATATTATGTTTGTATGGTTATGTTATGAACAAGTTATGGATTGTACGTATATAAAGTTAGTCAATGAAAACTTTGTACTTGAATAAAAACTAGTTTTGAACAGTAACTAGTAATCTGTAATTAAAAATATTAAATTATAGAATAAAGGCACGATATTTTACTAGTACTTAGTTTAACATGTCAAGCTTTATTTTGACACCAAGAACGCCTTATTTTGATATCTGTACAAAGAGAACAAATTTTTCAAAGTCAAGGACCAGAAACTATTTTCCAAAAATTTTGACCAAATGAACAGGAAATTTTGTCACCAAAGTTGACTTAGTTGACTAGCCAATTGATTTGAGTAACTATTTTTCTATTAAATTATATTATGTTATCTTCTAGTAGCCTTTTGAACCACTTCCTTTCAATTTTTCTAGAATTAATTATGATTTTTTGAAGTTCGTAGCTAAATCTAGAATTATCAAATAAACAGTAACCATGAACTTAGAAATTTCAGATTTTGAGATTGAACTTCAATAGACTTGTAAGTATTTCTAAATATTACAGAATGGTCCCTAAGACGTATGAAAGTAAGGTGTTACATCTGGAAATGGTGAAGCAGGTATCAAGTCTAGGAGATTATGGTTATCCTAAAAATCATCACGCCATCTTTTCTTTGAAGAGATATTTTAAGAAAGCTGAAAAGAGAGTAAGACAAAGACGATACAACAGGAAACATATTGAGAAAAGGAAGTAGAACAAAAAGTAACATGGAAGGGTATTTAAGATTAAGGAAAATACAGCTCTTAAAAGGTATATGTTAGCCTTCCCTCTTGATGGCTAGAAATGTTGGGAATCAAAGAGACAAGGGACATACACTTTCTTTCTGGAGATAGAGTCGAAGGCTGGAAGGTAGACTGATTGGCTTATAACTGTGATTGTTCTAAGAAACACCGTTATAAGTTCTCAGTGTCACTTTTAATTACGAATATGCCACTTCCTTTTTTACAATATTTTTACTTTTAATCGCTATGAAGTAGCGCTGTATAAGTGTTTTTTCTAGTAGTGCAGCTAAAAAGGAAGAATGGGATAAAGCAATGGTAAAAGAGTTGAATTCCATTAAAAAGAATGAAACATGAGACGGTGAATTTACCCGAAGGCAAAATGCAATTTGCTTGAAATGGGCGTTTAAGACAGAAAGTGCAGATGGAAGTGTAGAAACGCATAAAGCTCATCTTGTGGCAAAAGGCTATATATAACAAAATGGTATTGATTTTGAAGAAACCTTTTTTCCAGTTAACTGATGTTTTAATGAAGGCTTTATCAAAGAAAAAGTTCTAGTTTTCTAGGGGATTACTTGGAGTATGCAGCTTTGAAATAGGGGAAGTGTTGACTGATTCTTCAAACAACTAATTCTTATTTTATTAGTTTGAATTGGTCAAGTTTGTTATCACATGATCTCTCCCCCTTTCCCTCTTTCCCACTTATTTATTTGTAATTTAATATTTTCTTTTTCACTACTTTTCTTCATCACAAAGTCATTCTATGCCTACAGCACTAGAAAAAAGAGCTTTTAATGGTAGCTAAAAGTGATATTTCACTTCGGTTTTATGAGCGACGTGAATTCTACTGGCGTTGTAAGTCTAATATTTAATGGTAGTTTCAAAACCGCTATTAAATAGTAGACTTACAATGAGGTTTAATATTAAAACTGCCGCTATAGTGTAATACATTAACTGCAGTTATATTATTAATCACCATTATTGTATAATTTCCCACGATCGTTATAAGTCATTTGTTTTATTTGTAAGCTTTACATGACGATTTTTCTTAAAATTGCCTTTGAAAGTTCTTTTTGAACCATTTCTTTTATTTATCATTTTATGCCACCCTGCATGTAGTATACTCAAGATAGACCAATTAATTCTATATATCAAAGTATGAAGTAAGCAATCCTAAAATCTAAATGGTCATACAATTATCCAAATTAGTAAACTTTTAATAAACCAATATATCTGACATCATATATAAAAGAAGGAAATAGTTGAAGATAAATCCTAAACAATTGAAAAGAAAATTTCAAGAAGAAAAATATTAACCGAATATGTACTTCATCACATTTACAAAACAATAAATAAATGTAAGAACTAAGAATTAATCATGCAATGAATTTGTATTAAGTAATCAAAGGGATATTTATTTCAACAAAATCAACTAATTTCATACTAGTTTATATCCACCCAAATTCCTTCATAACGATAATCTCTAATAACATATTGATCATCTTCTAAATCAAACTATGTTGTTATTATAGGTCGGGTAGTTGTGAAAGGTGGGGTTTTGTCAAAGTTGAACCATAAGTCAATATTATCACCAATTGCTTACCTTTTACCTTGGAGCACAATGGAAAGATCTTTATCTGTTGGATCGGTGACATAAAACACTTGAATTTTTTGACTTTGCTAAAATGAATGGCTCATCTAAGTATTCAACTCTCTAAAGATCCACTAAAATAACACCCCAGCATGATCATTAGAACAAAATCTTAAAATATTTCTTCAATGGAATAATTATTCAAAAAATAAAATTCTTGTAAGCATATTTCATGAAGAAAATCAAGTCAATATAACATATGCAAAAGTTTTTTCCCAAAACTTCTTTATTTATTTTCATACACAACCATAATCATATTATAAACCAATTGAAAATAAAAACCAACAATCTTAATCAAAGTCATGAATTCACATAACCATGTCTTTAACAAATCATACTAAAATTTTACATTTTTAAATTGAACATATCAAATAGCAAGTTATTATTGAAATATTATTTTTAGGGGACGTTATTCACTCACTTGACACACTCCTAACCCTTTACTCCTTTTAGCTAAACAACTTCTAATTATTTTCACTTCTCAATTCCCTGATATCCCAAAAACAATATATCAAAGTTCTAATTATATTTTGGCAATCCAGAATCATATCCTAGTGCTCAATTTATAATACTTTAAAATAGAAGCAGAAATTAAAATTTAATCCCCATTTTCTTATTAGCCAACATCCCACAATAGCTACTACCAATGGCTTACACATAAGCATTCATAAGACACATTAACATAATTAAATCTCTTGCTCAACACCAACTAGTAAGCAAAACAAAGTAATGCTCAAATCCATTTCATTCTTCTTATAATATAAGCCTTATCTCATGAACAAACTTTAACATCATTTCAACAATAATTCTTCTCTTACACATAATAACCAACACCTTTATCCACAATCATAATTTTTTATTAGTTTTACAAAGCATATTACCATGAAATTCTAACTTGTTCCAATTTCCAATTATTCTCCTTACTTCACGCATAACCTACATAACTCTCATTTTGGAATTTGAAAACATAATCCAAACCTGTAACTAAGCTCATAACTCAAACAAATTCCTAGCTAGGTAAAACATCCACTATTTCCAATTCCCATACATAACAACAAGTTATATATGCACATATGTTGTTTGAACCATTTCCCACATGGCAGCAACATATAATGACAACAAACAGAGGGACACATGTATTAATCACCTATTTCTCATTACCCATCTTCATGATTATTAGAATTCTATAGCATAACACACTTCATCTGTACCCTTTATTACCAACACAAGCATGGCAGTAGAGAAGAAAGAAGAAAATTAGTTTATACCTTCCTCTATGAATAATTAATAAAGAGGGAAAGGCATTAGCTTACCATACACCACACTATGTGGTCTTCAACGACAGCAAGGGTGTCATACGTTGGTTCTTTCTCCTTTTCTTATCTCATTCACACACACAACGGTCTAAACAGAGAAACACAGTGAACATGAGGTTGCTATAGTAGCTCGTGACTCAAAAGCATATAGATTGCTAGAAAAAATGGTGGAAATATGTTTGGAAAGCTTACCTCAGTCGAGATCTATTCTAACGTATGCTATCGTAGCTCCGACAATGTCCTCCATTGCCCTTACCACTACTACTATCATGACTCTCACTCTCAAGCTCCCGTCGCTGCCTCCATCTTTCTTACTAACCCTCGCTCTCACTCTTCTGTTATAGTTCAGATGACGAAAAATGGTAGTCACAGTAGCGACAAGTCTCACCATCGCGGAGCCTCTCTTCTAAACTCTCACTCTTGGGGTCAATGGGCAGAATGGCAAGAGGAAGTGTTTCAGAAATAAAAAAGGATAGAGGGGCAATTTGGTAATTTCATGCTTCTAAAAACAAATAAAATTCTCCCTCTGGCTAGAACTAGGATTCGAACCAAAGACCTTTAGGCTTTGTTTGATTCACCATAGGGGAGGGTAGGTTAGGTTAATTTAATGGAGGGTAGGGAAAAGTATGGGAGGTTAATGAATGATATTTTTTATTTGGTTCAGGAGGGGAGGGGAGGGGGGTTAATTAAAAGTTGACAAATATACCCTTATCTCTTTATTTAAATTTATTTATTCTTTATTTACAATATTCATATCAAAATTATTATTTTTTAATTTATAAATCTTAAATTTTTTTATCTCATTTATATATATAATAAAATTTAAAAAAATAAAAAAATATGTTAAAATTTTAACATTATTTTTTATTAATTTTATAATTATTATATATTTTAATATAATATATAAATAATTTATTATACTTATTAAGTTTTATTATAATTTATTATAATTATTATGCCATTAAAGAAAAAATTAGATGTGAAAAAAATAAAAAAAAAGGTTTAAGGGTATAATTGGAATATTAAAAAAAGTTTGGGGTATTTTAGTCAAAAAAGTGATAAAAATTTCTCTCCCTTCCAAAAACCTCCACTTTTGGATTGGAGGGGAGGGGAGGGGAGGGGAGGGGAGGGGAGGGGGTCACAAAAAGACAAAAATTTTCCCCTCCCCTTCCCTCCATTTTTTCCAACCAAACTCCCCTCCCCTCCACTCCACTCCAAAACCCCCAAACCAAACAAACCCTTAGTTTAACACACTACCATCAACCACTTAGCTAGCCACTTCCTCTTGTAATTTCACTACAAGAAAATATATATATAATCTTAAATAAATTATTATCATATCTAACATTTTCCAGGTTCATTATAGTGTTGTCTCGGAAGGATTATTATCCTTTAACACTTCTTGTTTGAATAATTTTACAAAAGACATATTGTGCTTATTAGCTAGGTACATGTCACTCTTTCTTGAGTCATATTCCTAAGTGTATTCTTGTGAGCATCTAAATATGGTAGAACTTTATTTTTATATTTAAAAATATAAAGAAGTGCTTGCATCACCAATTCGTAAGACATGCATATGATACTGACCAGTTTTGAAAAACTGAAGTTTCTGGATTGAGAGAGACCAATATTAAATCGGGTATTACTTTTCTTTCAAAGAGGTTATAAAGAGCTAAATATAGTAACTACAGCCAAGTGTAACGGGTTACTACAACCTAATCAAATTACTAATTGTTATGAAAAGCAATAATTTTTTTTTATTGGGAATACTTTAAGGAGGCAAAAGCCTAGAAGGGGAAGGAATCTTATAATAGGGATCATTTCTCATAAAATCAATGCACTGAGGATGGGTGAGCTTTGGAGAAACTTTTTTGGCTCATTTTATGGTAATTATCTTCATAATTAACTCTTGGTTGTTGGTTGGACTTGGAATTTTTTTCAAACATTTCAAAATTTTCCTAATTCTTTTTATTGTAATGTTTAAATTTTTTTATTATGGATAAACCTTTGTTTCAAAATATAAAGTGATACATAATTAATCTTCCCAATAAGTGAACCTTAATAATCTAGCATTGTAATTATCGTCAATTTAAATACTTCTTTCTTTTTAAGTGATATCGAATTGTTTTCCGAGTTAGAGTCTTTCTTTTCTCTTTTGCAATTTTTATTTTTTTTATTTCCCACATTTGTGTTTGATTTATATACTAAATATATGTTCTATTTGATTCTTTGTATAATACTTCTCCAATCGTCAATAATTAATATAAGAGTTATTTAACTAATTTAAATAGATTGATAAAACTAAATAAGTTAGTTAGTTATAATAAATGTAACCCGATATTCTTAAAATACCTGTATAGCATTATATTGTATATAGCTTATAAGTTAGGTAAATTATAAAAATGATAAATATGAGAAATAAAATATAATCTTCCAGTATTTTATATAAGAGGTATATAACTAATTTGGATAAATTAAAAAAATTAATTATTTTAGTTATTTGTAACAAACATGGTTTTATTTTTTCATAATATCATTTTTTATCATGATCACACTGGGATGGAAATAAATTAGTTAGTTATAACAAATGTGACCCAATATTCTTAAAATACCCGCGTAGCATTAGATTGTATATAGCTTATAAGTTAGATAAATTAAAAAAATTATAAATATGATAAATAAAATATAATCTTCTAGTCTTTTATATCTGAGGTATATAACTAATTCGGGTAACTTAAAAAAATTAGTTATATTAGTTACTTGTAATAAATATGGTTTTATTTTTTAGAATGTCATTTTTCATCATGACCATACTGGGATGAAAACCCCGAACTAATATAAAAAAAATTCTTAATATAGGATATATTTAACTAATTTGATTAGATTAAAAAAATTAGCTAATATGTCATATTTGTTCTAAAATACTTTAATCATCTTCCTTAACTCATTCCCTCTCTTTATTACTTACTTATTGTTAATGAAATATATCATAATCAACTCCCTAATTAGATTATATATTAATAATAGGAGGAGTATATTGTAACATAAAGAAACCCCTTAAGGGTAGCCATGATGAAATATAAAAATTTAAAAAAATTAAATCTTATTTATTATAAATAACTAAAATAACTAATTTTCTTAATCTATCTAAATTAGATATCTAGCTATTATATTAAGAATTGGAATATATGTTCTGTGGTTGTTTCATGGTTTATATGTTGAATAATGTTGTGGGGAAGAGGATTTCAAACACTCACTGTTTCAGAGTTGTGTTGTTCGTTTTTTTTTAATATGGGAATGTGTTGAAGTGTTGTTGGTTGTAAGATATTGGCAATTTATATGCTTAGTTATTTACCATTACACATTATATATTGATTTAATATTTTACTACGGAGATCCACTTCAATATCACCCCTTTCTTCCATGTACCAAAGCAGGAGCTAGTTCCTCGAAAGTATAGAGCAAGCTGTTGAAAGAGTTGGGATGGTAGAGGCTACGAGGAAGCTATTTCTTATTGTATTTTAACCGTTATTTATATTTGTGGCTGATTGTATATATGAGTGTATTTAGTTAAAGTTTAATTAAGTTAAATTTATATATATGATATGTAATTAAACTCCAGAAGGAGTAGCATATAAGTATACAAGTAAGGGCTACGTCAGGTACATAGCCAAGGGCATGATTAAATAGTGATTATTGTCAGTATGCTTATTTGAGCTTCATTTTCATATATGCTTAAATACAGAGTAAATATTTGAATTAGGTTATGAAATTTTAAAGAGAATTATTACACATACCAAGTTTCAAAACAAGCCTTATTTTATAATTTTTGGATGTATACATTAAAAAAATATGAATTTTTAAAGTTTTGACAAATTTCTAGAAAATTTCTTATGAGGTGATGCTGAGCAGTTTTGAAAAACTGGACTTCCTAGACTGAGAGAGACCAATGTTAACTCGGTTATTACTTTTCTTTCAAAAAGGTTTTAAAGAGCTAAAAATAGTTACTACAGCCTAATCAAATTACTAATTGTTATGAAAAGTAATATTTTTTTGTTTTGGGAATACATTAAGGAGGCAGAAGCCTAGAAGGTGAACTCACAGATAAGTTGTAGAGCGTAGTGAACCTAAATAGGGATCATTTCTCATAAAATTAATGCGCTGAGGATGTGTGAGTTTTGGAGAAACTTTTTCGGATCATTTAATGGTAATTTATCTTCATAATTAACTCTTGATTGTTGGTTGGACTTGGAATTTTTTTTTTTCAAACGCTTCAATTTTTTTCATAATTTTTACTATTGTATAAAACTTTGTTTCAAAATAAAAAATGATGTATAATTAATTTTCCCAATAAGTGAACCTTAATCATCGAGCATTGTAATTATCATTAATTAATTTAAAATAGTTCTTTCTTTTTTTAAGTGATACTGAATTGTTTTCAGGTTAGTCTTTCTTTTATCTTTTGCAATTTTTAATTTCTTTTCTTTATTTCCCACATTAGTTGCCCTCACTGCTGACTTTGATTTATATATTAAATATATTTTCTATTTGATTCTCTGTATAATACTTCTTCAATTCTTAATGTAAGAGTTATTTAACTAATTTAAATATATTAAAAATGCTAAATCAATTAGCTAGTTATAATAAATGTGACTTAATATTCTTAAAGTACCCTGTATAGCATTAGATTGTACATAGCTTATAAGTTAAGTAAATTAAAAAATGTTAAATATGAGAGACAAAATATACTATTTTGGTTTTTAATATAAGAGTTTAATAACTAATTTGGATAAATTAACGAAATTAGTTATATTAATTATTTGTAACAAATATAGTTTTATTTTTCTCGAATATCATTTTTCATCATGACCACTATAGGATGGAAACCCCATACTAATATAAAGAAAATTGTTAATATAGTACATATTTAATTAATTTGATTATATTGAGAAAGTTAATTAAATTAGTTAATAGATAATATTTTTTTAAAATACTTTAATCATTTTGTTAACTCATTCCATCAATTTCTTGCTTGATTATTATTGATGAAGTATATCAATAGAGGTCATTTAAAAAAAATTAATAAATATATAAAATATGTCTTATATTTAGGATCATGATCAACTCCCTAATTATATTATATATTAATGACAGGAGGAGTACATTCTAACATAAATAAACCACTTAAGGGTAACCATGATGAAATATGACAATTTAAAAAAATAAATCTTATTTATTATAAATAATTTTCTTAATATATTCAAATTAGATATCTAACTCTTATGTTAAGGATTTGAGCTAGTAGTTTTCTTGAATATATACTGAAGTGAACTCATAAAGAAATATCTTCTAATATGTTTTATTTCTTTTAAATAAAATGAAATTTACACTAGTGAAATTATTTTTGGCCAAAATGTGTAAAAAAAAAAAGGTTGAAATAATTTTTTTTCTTGCATTAGTCGAAATTCTATTTGGGACGGCCTAAGCTCCAAAGCTTCAGTTAAAGAGTATTGTTTAAACTAAATCTCTCATAAAAATAAAATGAAATTCAGACCGGTCAAATTAAATTCTCATTATTTGTAAATTATTCGATGAAATAATGTAAAAGTATAATAGCCCAAGCAGATCAGATTTAATTAAAGAATTAATATGGTTTAGTGGGCCGATCTGACTTTGAATGATGAATGATCACTATGAGATATTAGTAGCATTTAATTACCACGCTAGCTATACCAAAAAAAAAAAAAAAATTGCCACGCTAGCATCAAGAAATTCATATATACATTTCAAATCCGTCATATTTCGTTCGGAGTCGCTCAGATTTTGCTTCATCTTCCTCATTTGATTTTCGAATCTGAGATTCCAAGAATCATGTCTCCTCTAAAGTGGGGCTCCAAGAAACGACCAGCCATGCACAAAACTTCTCTTTCTTTCCCAAATTCAAAGAATTGAATCACTCTGAATACAGAAAGATCAGATAATCTTCATCGAAATCCTCACCATTCTGTGCTATGAAAGATGAATCGCCAAAGAAGAAGAAGAAAGTGACGCAGTCTATTGAATCTTTAGTTCGGAATCTTCCTCTCTCGATCGAAGAAGAAGACAAGAAGCGCATAGGCCCACGCTCCGTATCAGCGCATGATGAAGATGGAAGAAATAGTAATCTTCTTCTTGTTCTTCTTGTTCAGGTGAAGAATCCATTCAGATTGCTTCAGGGAAGGAACCTTGTAGAGGAGTAATTAATTATTTCATTAATCACTTAATTAAGGGTTTATTATGTAAATGCCACATCATTAACCTTACCCTTGATTCATTGATTGTAAGGAGATTGTTCTTTGCCTTATTGACCGATGATGAACTTTAGGAGTATTTTTCTCTCTTTCTTTGTGTTTATGAGTAATTAATTACGTTTGTGTTCTATATAATCCATGATTCTAGTTTACACAATCATCATCCTCTTTGTCTTTGGTTTGAATTTTCTCATGAAGAACCAAGAGTCTTCTTGTTTTTTGTTTTTTTGGTATCAGAACCAAGAGTCTTCTTAATTTAGTTGCAAAACTATAACTTTCGGTTCTTTATAACAAGATTGATAGATTTACATTAATAGAAGCAAGATGTTTTTCAAGTTGTTTTCTTAATGAAGTTACAAGCTTTTAGCTGTGAAAAATAACGATCAGAACTTAAAGATTTTTGTTAATCAATTTTTATCTTAGAATGCGTATAGGTAAAACTAATATCCTACTTTTTTTATTGGGAGCAAAACATGCAAAATGGTATTGTTTTTTTAAGTTACTGCAAACTAATTATTATAGTTAGAATTGGAGGGAGTATTTTATATTTATATAATATTCACTTTTAAAATATTTTAGTTGATTTACGCTAGTGTGTAAAAAGGTCAAATAAAATATAGCACATCTGAATTTTTTTTTTGGCGAAAATAAACATTAATTGATTTAAACCATTTTTTTAAAAAAAATATTGTTAATTTGTAGACTTCCCCCATCTACATCATCTTATAGTATTTTCCCAAAGCAATTATTAATCTTATAAGTGCAACAACTAGGAATATTGTTTTCAATTTTTTTTTATTTCCCACGTTTGTGCCCTCACCTCATTATCACGAACTTTGACCGTCAATATACTAAATATATTTTATATTTGATTCTTTGTATGATATTTCTCTAATCTTTAATGTAATAGTTACTTAACTAATTTAAATATATTAAAAAAATTTAATAAATTAATTAATTATAATAAATATGACATCATTCATGATTCGCCCCATCTTGCAAATTTCCGTGGATGACAAGGATACCATATTTCTTTTTCTTTTTTTTTATTTAGTTAAGGGTATTTACACTCTTTTAATACTTAGAATGTAAAGGAATCTCACCTCCCTCAACAAGTGGCTTTCTAGGATTCTAATTAAGGAGACCACATTTTTCCCATGTCACCAAAACCTTCTGATGGGTGCTGCAAAGTCTTCCGTCTGGGTCTTAGTAGTATTGCGCAATCACATATAACTTCATTAGTTGAAAATTTTAAATCTGAACCATTAAAACTATATTTAAACGGTATGGATTTCACTATAGGCGATGGGCACCATAAGCCCATCACCCTGATGAACATGGAAATTGGGTCCACATAGATATGAGCTTATAAACTGGTGCACGTGTTGCTGCAATTTTTGATCCTTAAATTAACAAGGAATGGAAACGAAATCTTGTTTGGCTTGATCGAAATATTGGCAACATTGCTCTCATAATCTCCAAAGATAAGATAAACCACTTTAATTGAATTAAAAGGGAATATTAAACACACATAAACTAAGGGCATTTACTGATGAATAATTAAGATTAATAGAAACATTAATTACATTATTAACAAAAATATATCATTTTCATTTCTTCAGAAGTGTGAATTGAACCTCGATATTGATTATGTAACATACATCCATTTTCTAGGTCTAGATCTCATGAACAGTTGCAATCAAACAATAAAGTAATGTATTTTTTAAACAATACTCGCGTGCTCTTTATGCCAGAGTAAAAAGATTATATCCAAAATTATATTAAATTAAAAAGATTATAGGTGAAATTGTATTAAATTAAAAAGATTATAGGTAAAATTATACCACAAATAAGATTAGGATATTGGCTGTATATGAGAAATAATATTAAGATATTGGGTGTTACTTAACCCTATATTTTTTAAAAAAATTGTTATCCATACATTGGTACAATCTGAAAAAACAATAAAGTGGATATTCCATGGACTTATCAATTCAATATATTTGGTTAACTAATAGTCTAGTTTAACCTAAATAATAGATGGGGCAACATTGGTATGATTTTGAAATTTTTGGGGTGATATTGAACTAAATTTTTTTTTTTCAGATACATAACAATACTGAGTGAAAACTTTTAAGAAAAATTTACACTATAATCTAATAAAAATGAAGTGGAGGACACGTGAACCTGTCAGTTCAGCAAATTTAGTTAACTAACGGTCAAACTTAATCTGGAAAGCGGCTGGGGCAATATTACTACGATTTAGAAACTTTTATTGCAACATTGAATCCAAAGACCTTTACGGATATCTAGCTAATAAAAACTTCAAAGATAAATTTGCACATGAATCATTTTTTTATATTGTTTAAGCTTTTCTACATTAACATGTATGCAATGAGTGCATAGCATATACCAACATAAAGTTAGTCTAGTGGTGCAAGAGTCTATTAGATCCCTCTAGATCTCAAGTTCGATTTATAGAGGAGATATATATACAAAGAGAGACAGTCACGAACCCTAAAAGTGAAATACCTAGTAATAAGGTTGGATTAATATTATAAAAAAGAAACAAAAGTAAATGAGTGGCATGTAATATTTCGAATCTTCCTGCTCAGTAGATTTTGAGGTTATACATATTTCCATCACACGCATTTGTTTTAAAAACATTATATACTATTTCTCTAAAACTTTATTTTAATCTAAAACTTTATTTAAAGTCTACATATAAAAATATTATCTTACTTGCTGAGAAAGACACACACATAACACATTGCTCTATAAAGGGAAATATATTTTTATATCTTGAAAATTGTTTGTGGTCAATGCATCAAGTAGAGATAGATATGTTATTTATCTTTAAATCTGTTTCCGATCTAATAATATATTTTTATTTAGATTTTATAAAATTCCTTAAATATTAGTTTTCTTCAATATATACTGAACTGAATCCATAAATAAATTATATTATAATATTTTATACTTCTCTGAAATTAAAGTAAAACTAAATTAAAATTAAATTTACACTAGTGAAATTATTTTCGCCAAAAAATAAAAAATATCTAAATAATGTATATTTCAAACCACCTGTAAGAAGCAAAGCTTTAGTTAAAAAGTACTATTTAAATTCCAATAAAAATAAAATGAAATCCAGACTGGTGAAATTAAATTAATATTATTTATAAATTATTCTATAAAATAATTTAAAATTTATTAAAATAAGATATTTAAAGTTTCAACAGCCTAAGTAGATCAGATTTAATTAAAGAATTAATATTATTTGACAATTAGTTTTATCTTTAATGCAGGAAGATGAAGTAGGGATATATCTTATTTATCTTTTAATCGTTTTCAGATTCTTGTGAGTTCCTTAAATATTAGTTTCGTTAATATCTATATCTATGTATATATATATTATTGATAAATTATTCAATAAGGTAATTTAAATAATAATATCAAAATAATATATTTTAAACAGAATACACAGGTTAGCTTTGACTGTAGAATATTATTTCATCTATTAATAAAAGTTGGATCCATCTTAAAACTAAGCTAAATTTTCGCTTAGGTGCATATATTTGCTTACACTTCCGTACCATCTAACTCATTTACTATAAATGATCAGTGAGCTTGCTTATCATCTTGTAGGGTACGCCCTCAAGAAACTTTTATATACTTTTCAATTCAAATCTTCTTCTTCTTCTTCTTCTTCTTCTTCTTCTTCATATTTCTTCGTTCGCTCATATGGCTTTCAATCAGACTGAACTTGAAGTGGCTGAGATTTTGGGTCATATTCGTTTGATTCATGCTTCTTCGTTGGCTCATATGGCTTTCACTCAGACTGAACTCAAAGCGGTTGAGACTTTGCTTCATCTTCCTCGTTTGGTTCACGATTCTAAGATTCGAAGCATGCTTCCTTTCTCTTGGAGCTCCAAGAAGAGGCGATCGATGCGCAGTCGCAGGTCTAAGAGGTTGAGAAGCCTTAAAACTCCTCTATGGGCCCCAAAATCGGAGATCAGAATTACTATCAAGAGAAAAACATCGGAGAGTCATCATCAGAATTCTGATGAATCGTCCAAGAGGAGGAAGGTGATGATACAGTCTTCTGAAACTAAATCTTCAGGTCCTTTATTTCGCACCCCTGATCTGAATCTTCCTCTGTTGATCGAAGGAGAAGGACAACACTGCCCTGGTGGCATTTCTGAAGAAAGAAAGGAGGGCATAGGCCTTGCAAGCTCCGTCTCTCCGGAGTGTGATGAAGAAGGAAGAGATCGTTGCTGTTCTACCAAGGATCGATCTTCAGATGAAAGGAAGGATTCAGATATGTGACTGCTATGTAATGAGGGTTTTCGTTTTGTAGGTGTACGTACGTTGTAGTTAACGGCTGTACCCTGTTGCTTCAGGTGGCATGTTGGAGGAATTAATTAGGAGTAATTAATTAATTCATTATTTATTTAGTCAAGGGTTTATTATGTAAACACTATATATATCATTGCATTTTAACCCTCGATTAATTAATTATACAGAGATCAGTTTTATATTATAGACTGATGAGTTATATTAAAGAGTATTATTCTCTCTTATTTTTGTGTGTTTATATTTACATTAGTTCTATGATTCACGGTTCCAGTTTACACCATCGATACCTGCATATATCTTTCACTGACTCTTGGGGTGAGTTCTTTTCTCTCTCTCTACGTGAGAGGGTTTCACCACCGTTTCGGGAGGTTTATTCGTTTCATTTAGGTATGTTTGGATGAAAAGAAAAGTGGGATGAAATTTTGGGGAAGGAATACCAATTTTTTTAAATAGTATATTTACTATTTTGTAGAGTTTTTCCCCCTTAATATTTTTTCCTCCCCAATTGTTTTTCATCCAAACATGAAGTTAGAGTTTTGTGATAGTGGAATTTGACTGAGCGAAGGAGGAGGAGATGGCTTGTTGATTCTTGTTCCCTTCGATTGTTGTTGATTCTATTATGATCATTGTATTTCTGCAAGTTTTGATTGACTTTAAGATTTTTCTTTCCTCTCTCTAGGGTTTCTTGGAGCTACAATTTATTGCTCGATATTGTTTCCTTGGATAACCACCTTCTATTGCTTTTTTTTTTTTTTTTATCATAATAGACAATAATTGCTTTAATTAGGTTATCTTGAGTCTTACATTAGTGTTTGTATTTTGATTCTATATGATGAAATCATGTTTTCCAGTCAAAAGAAAAAGTTTACCCTGTCGACTTCTTTGTTTAAGGCTGAAATTTCCTTCTGATAGGTAGAACAAAGAGTCTTCTTAATTATTAGGTTGTAAAATTAACTGTCATTTTAGGTTATAATTTAATTTAGTTTTTACTGATGAAGATATATGGTAAATTATGGCAACTGGAGGATTACTTTTTTTGCATATCTAAATATTATTAATTTGACATAAAGCAACTTTAAAAAATAATGATAATACGAAGACTTGCCCTCAACAATCTCATTATTAATATTAAATAATTAGAATAAAATGAAATTTAGATTAGTTAAATTAAATTCATATTTTTTTTTAAATAATTGGTAAAAGTGAACCTTTAGTTACTTAACTTCATAAAAAGTTTTATTTTAATTCCTTAATTTTATAAATTATCTTTTCAATCTTTTGACTTACCTTGTTAAAAGATGTTGACATTAAAATTTGTAATATTAACAAACATTATTAAATTCCTATATATTAGTTTTAATTTTCAAAAAATAACAGTCATTGGCACAAAAATTATCATTTAGTATTAATGGTTATAATTAAAAGACTAAAAAAATACTTTACAAAATTATACGAAGTTAGAGGAGTAATGATACATGCTTAAATAATTAAATTCATTAATTTTAAAAAATTAGAATTATTTATTTACTTATTTCGCAATGAGCATCATGCGCACATCTCTTCCAAGCTGTTCAAATGAAATTTAAACCCTTAACCCATTTCAATTTGCAACTCCACATTCGTTTTCGTTTAAATATATATAAAGATCACTAAGAGCGAGCGTGAGCAGAATCTGATCAGTGCCGTTTGTTTCAAATCATCTTTTCAAATCCTTCTATAACTTTCCCCATTTCATTCTCTGATATGGATTTTGATGAGACTGAACTCAGTCGTTCAGATTTTGCTTCAACTTCCTCGTTTGATTTTTGGATCTGAAAATGAGCACTACAAAAAAAATGATTAGGTCGCCGCTGAAAGTTTAAAAGTCGCCGATGAATCCATATAGTGGCGACATTTTGTCGCCGGTAAGTCGTCGCCTATGAGACTGTCGCCTATGCATATTTGCGGCGACAAATTAATGTCGTCGCCTAAAGTGGAATTAGCGGCGACAAAAATGTCGCCGCCTAAAGCTTTTTCTGCGGCGACAAAGGTGTCGCCGCATAAAGTGGAATTAGCGGCGACAAATATGTCGCCGCCTAAAGGTTTTTCTGCGGCGACACAGTTGACGCCGCATAAAGTGGAATTAGCGGCGACAAAAATATCGCCGCCTAAAGATTAATTAACGGCGACAAAGGTGTCGCCGCATAAAGTGAATGGGCGGCGACAAAAATGTCGCCGCCTAAAGGTAAAAAATAATTTTTTTTGTTTTATTTTTTTATATAATTTCTATAGTATTAAAAAATACAATATAATAATAAATAAGTAAATGAACTTTAATCTAATAATATTAATAAATATATGTATTATGTTATAAAATATGAAGACATTTAAAATTAAAATAAAATTGTTTAATTTATACATAAATTTTATATAGAAGGTTCAATACTATGACTAGAAGTAGCCGCATGTGGTTGTCCCTTCTGCATTAAAGCAGCGAATTGAGCTTGTATTCTTTGCTCCATTTGTTCCATTAGTCTTTGCTCGAATTACACACGCTCTTGTTGTATCTTTGCACGCTCTTCTTCACGTTCAGCCTCCATTTTTTGTCTCTCCTCTAGAAATTTTTTTTCAAACTCTTCCTGCAGTTGCGCACGCAAACTCTCCACAACTGAACTATCAGTAGATTGAGGGCGATTTCTCTTTCTTGAAGGTTCCGCTCCATACCCTTTCCCTCTTACATACCCTGACCTTTCACCAAGAACTGTCGCCAATATTTCCTCTGACGTCATTCGAGCATCACTCTCTAAATCTTGGTCTTGTTGTTGAGAAAGTTCGTGCATACGACTCTATAATACAAAAATAAAACTATTAGATTAACAATAAAAGTAAATCAAAATAAGATATTAAATAATAATGCGTACATGAAGCTGTTCAGAGTATGGGTCAGCCCATACTACTTGTCCGTCTAATGTCTTCCTAGTATGCGTTATCTCCCACAGCTGGTCAGGAGGAATAGGTCATCCAGTAGTAGGATCTCTCTACAAAATAATAACATACAAGAAAATACAAAAATTAGATTTAAACAAAATGATTGAAAGTTTAAATTACAGTGATGATATATTGAACTTACTGTAGCGTACTCAATCTCTGCAAATGATCGAGGACCACAAGTATGTTTAGTCATTTGTTTTTCTCAATTGATCATGTTCCTTATACTTTTGTTCTACAACAAAATGTAGTAACTAATAAGAATTTAGTAATCGAAAAAAAATACAATTTATGTAGAAGGATAGTGAGATACCTTAAATATGTCAGACTTAAAATATATTAATAACCACTCCCAATCTTGAAAACTAATAGTTTGAGGAGGATCAGCCAACCTATCCTCATCAGTCTCATATTTCTTGTAGTGAGAGTGCAAATTGTTCTTCCAATTTCTGAATGCATTTTGTAAAATAATTGATATAGCTATATGAAACTTTTCTTCAGTAATTTCATCAGCAGGTTCAAATTTATCCTGAAACAAATAAATATAAACACTTCATATAATAATACAAATAAACTAAAATAAGTATACAAATTTGACATAAATACCTTTATCTTTAAAATCATATCTTGACCATATTTTTCAAAAATATTCTTCCAACTACCTCCACTATCCCTGAAAGAGATTGTGGTTCTAAGAGTTAAACCACAATAATTGGAAAAGTCTCTTGCTTCTGGACCAATTGCTCTTGACATGGAATCTGAAAATTTGACTCGAATCTTCGTTCCTTGTGCAGTTTTTAAATTCACATTAATAGACTTGTAAACTCCTCTGCGCTTGTTGATTGCAGTAGAAGAGCCTATCATTGAAGTTGAATTAGAACAATTAAATGTTACAAGCGATGTAAATTAAACAATATTTTGAGTATTAAATCAATTATTAAAAGGTTGAAACAAACTTACCTGCACTACTATTTTGAGTATGGGGAGTAGGAGGAGAGTTGACAGGCATTTCCTGAAGTTGCTGTTGCAGTAATAGAGGTGAAATAAGAGGTCTTGATTGAGGTGTAGAGCATGTACCTCCGCTATTTGTGTTGTCATTAGATCTAACAGAAAGACTTTTCCCACCTCGACCTCTCTTTAATCCTGACATGTCCTACAAAAATATACATTTTATTTAGAAAGAAACAATGGATCAAACAATAGTCAATGTAGATAAAATATACCATATCACTTAATTTCATTCATTTGAATCTTTCGTTGCACTATCACTTTCATCAATGTCTTCTGATTCATCTGTTTCTTCTATTTCAATGTTTGTATCACTTTCTACTTCAGTATCACTATCAAAGTCATCAAGAAAATCCTCTTCATCACTAAATCCAGTATTAATGGCATTATTTTGATGAATTTGTGATGGTTCTCCTTGAGCTAAGGCCTGCGTTTGTCCATCTTCTCCATATAAGTCAATGATAATATCATCAAGTTGTGTTGGACTCGCACGATAAACATTTAAGTCTACCACCAACTGTTGATAAGGTTCTGTATCAACCATTGGATCATGAACCCCACTATCATCAATAGCATTATCAATTGGTATATTAAACAGATCGCGTGGGTTTGTTTTGACAACAACGAGCCAACCAGGTGCAACAATGTCATCCACATAAAAAACTTGCTCAGCTTGAGATGCTAGAATAAATGGTTCATTTGTTTGTAATGAGTATCGCGTATTGATACTTATGAACCCGTACTTATCAACCTTATATCCTTTGTCATAATGAGCCACATCCCACCAATGGCACTTAAACAAGTATACTTTTCTGTTGCCTATGTAAGACAGCTCATAAATATGATCTAGCACACCATAATATTCTTTGTCAGCATTAGTGTCATCACCCTTAGCTAGAATACCACTGTTTTGGGTTTTTTTTCCTGTTGCACGGTCTTTTGTGTGAAAACAAAATCCATTGCCTATGAACATGGAATAGCGATTCACCATCGTCAATGGACCAATTGATAAACTTTTGAGATCATCACTAACATGGCTCTGTGTGGACAATGCTGTCACCTTTTAGGACAAAAGTCATATGTTAGATATTTTATATAAATGTAATTGCTAGAAATACAAAGGCTCAAAATGTTATATCTTACTCGTGAATGAAACCATTGAGGAAACTCATATTGGCTTTGCTCACTCCTTGATCCATGTGCTTCAAGCTTTGTTGTATATTCCCTACAATATATGATAGCAGTAAGATAAAAATGCAATATGACAAGTACATTTTTGCTCTAGTCAGGCAACTTACTCCATAAATGGCCAAACTTGTTCACAATTTTGTAGCACATACATTCTTGCTTGACAATATTCTTCATAGGGAAGAGAAATTGATTGACAATGCCCCCTAGCTTGACCATTTATCTTAAATATTGTAAAGTCAGGGTTCATATCATCATTGGTGTCATCATTCCTACGTGGCACATTAAACTTTGTTTTCAAATATCTTGAACAGAACGTCTGTACCCCTAGTTCCCACAATTGCTTCAGCTCCTGAATCATAGGTTGGAGATAAACATCTATTTCATCACCTGGACACTTTGGACCAGGAATAAGAAGTGTCATCATAAAGTATGGGCTTTTCATACAAAGCCATGGTGGCAAGTTATATGGCACTAAGACAACAGGCCAGATACTATGATTGGCACTCATATTCCCGAAAGGTTGAAATCCATCACTTGCTAAACCCAGTCGAACACTTCTTGGATCAGCAGAGAAGTTAGGGTACTGGTTGTCAAAGTGTTTCTAAGCTACAGAATCAGCTGGATGCCTCATTACCTCGTCATTTGAGTTTTTCTCCTTGTGCCACCTCATTTCTTTAGCTGTATCTCTTGACATATACAGTCTTTGTAGCCTTGGTGTTATGGGGAAATGCCTCAAGACTTTATGTGGAACCTTCTTCCCTTTCTGTTTGTTTAAATTCCATCTAGGCATATTACACTTAGGACATGATTCTGCATTTGTGTGCTCCCCCCAATACAATATGCAATCGTTCTCACAAGCATCAATTTTATGGTAATCTAAACCCAGATCACGAATTATCTTCTTAGCTTCATAGAATGAGTTTGGCACTAAAGCCCCCTCTGGGAGAACTTCTTTCAATAAGCCCAACAACACATCCATAGATTTATTACTCCAATGGTTAAGACATTTCACTTGAAGCAACTTAACAATGAAAGAAAGTTTGGACATCTTGACACAACCTGGATAAAGTTCAGTTTCAGCATCTTTTAACAAGTCAAAGAACCTTTTAGCTTGCAGATTAGGCTCTTCACTCTCACAGTCACTAGTATTTGTATAATTGACACATGGAACTCCATATGCATCGCATACCATCCTTGCAAAATTTTCATTATCAGTAGCACTTTCTACGTCGTTACTGGAAGTTCTACAATCTGTCTGAAATCTTCTAATTTCCCCATGCAACTCCCACACCGTATAACTATTCCAGAAACCCTTACTCAATAAGTCTGTCCTAACATCTCTTCTCACTTTAAATATAACATTCATGCATCTTTTACAAGGGCAACGTATTTGATTTACCACGCCAGGTTGACTAAATACCCAATCTAGAAAACCATCTATTCCTCTAATATATGATAGGTTGCCTCTGTCTCTAATATGTAACCAGCTTTTATCCATTTGTATTCCCTAAACATACAACAATAAAAGCCAACAAGCATATCAGTATATCAATAGTATATATATTAAAATGATAAATAGTATTAGGAGCTTCCTAAATAGTATATCACTAAATCTAAGAGATGCTACCATCTTTGTCCTTCTCACATACACAAATTAACATAAATTAACATGCATCTAAGTAGATAACTTTTAAAGTACTTAATTATACAACTGTTATACTAGCTAAAATGAAACTAAAAATACAAAGCTAAATCCAACATTAAAGCCACACCAACCAATAATTCAGAAACCAAAGTCAACAATAATGGTCAACAAACAAAATCATTTAAGCTTCACTATGCAAGTGGATACATAGTCTAATATCCATAAATAGCTTTTACACGCTTGAGAAGTTACTGAGCTTAATTTCTTCCCTTTCGCACTCATTGTTCTGAGCTCTCTCTATATATCTCAAATACTTCATCACTAATAATGGACGCATGCCTGTCATCAGTCATCTTAAGATATCACTAATCACAAATGATAAAGAAAACTAGCAAGTATGGGGTTCACCGAAAGGTGGAAGAAAATTAAGCAACTTCTCAGTTGGATGAAACAAAGGCAATAGGTAGAGAAACAAAAATAATCAAATCAGCCACATCCAATAAGCTACTCTGTTCGGTTGCAATAAATTTTTATTTGATCAAAACACACCTGAAAATTGCAACAAAGCTCACTGAGAAGAAGCACGTAGGTGTAGAAGATTGGAGGGAGAGAGGAACCAGTACCTGAAGGAACCAGATAGGAACCAATACGCAAGTGTTCAATCTCCTGTGCTTCTGGTCCTTCCTCCACAGCTCTTTCTTTGTCTCGCTTTTTCTGGGTGAGTAAAAACAGAACTATTATACAGTAGCGAGAAGCATGATAATTTGTTCCAATTAGGCATTTAACATTCAAACAGAAACATTACAGAGCAGCGAGCTATTTCCCAGCAGCGACAGGCATGATAATTTCTTTCCATTTAGCATTTACAATTCAAACAAAAATAAGAGAGTAGAGGATGATTTGAAACCTTCACGGCGTCTTTGTGTTCTTTGAAATGTACTCTTCACCGCATCAATTTCAGTAGACAAGGCGACGGCACACGGTGACTTCCATGAGATACAATTGCGACTCTGAGACGGGGTGAGAAGCCGACGATCAGAGCACCAAACCACCAGATGACGCGGCAGCGACTAGCGAGGTGAGGGACGCCGATAATCAGAGCACCAAACCACCGCCGTGCGCTCGCGATGAAGGACGCCGATGCTCTGCTACGGCACAGAAACCACTAAACGGAATAGAGGAGCAGTGAACCCAACCTCGACGCAGGAGTGCACCACCGCCGTGAGCTCGCGCATACAGACGCCGACGCTCTGCTAGGGCACAGAAATGCAAAAGACGATGAAAGTGAAGTGAAGTCGACTGCGCTTTGACAGGGTAAATAAATTGGGCTTTAGCGGCGACAATAAAATGTCGCCGCTTGAAGGACTTTCAGTGGCGACAATTTAGTCGCCGCTGAAAACACTTTCAGCGGTGACAACAAAGGGTCGCCGCTCAAGAATATTTCAGTGGCGACCTTTTGTCGCCGCTAAAAATTCTTTCAGCGGCGACCCTTTGTTGTCGCCGCTGAAAGTCTTCTTTTTTAAAAATTATTTTTAAAAAGTAATCTACTTTTAAAATAACAATATTTCCCCCCAATAGCTTCTTCAACTTATTAGACAATTTTCATAAAATGTTTTAGATAAATTATCATTTCTAACTATTTTTCTAAGAAAATAGGCATCTATTTTCCAAAAAATAACTATTCAATCAATTATTTCTCTTCTGAGTAAATAATTTGTTTCATGATTTTCAAGTAACAAAATACTCATTCTATGATTTCTTTCTTCATTTTTCTTAACTCCAAAATATTTTTAATAATTATTATTTTCTTTATTATTTATCTAAAATTTCATTTTTTAAATTTCAGAAAAACACTCTTAAACTCAGAAATATCTTATAAAAGCCGAAATGCTATATGAAATGTAGCAACAGAGACCAAATGCAATAGTAATTAAGAACATATATATACATTTTACGTCTATTCTTTCTCCCGATCTCACACACACATATCTCCCTCTCTCTATCTCCTCTCCCATATTGTTTCTGATAAACAAATACTAACTCTCAAGCTCATTGACATACATTTATTATATCTCTCTCATACATAGACCCTTGCTTCATTTCCTTCTTCCGTAGACATCATAATAATTTAATTTTATATATTAGATAGTTGTTTTAGGGTTGCTTGGAAAGAATGTATGCCTTTTAGCGGCGACATTTGTCGCCGCTGAAGGATATAAAAGTCGCCGCACAATACGTATTCTGCGGCGACAAACAATTGTCGCCGCAGAAAGTGTAGACTTTTTACGTGAGTCACTGCAGACACTATTATCTTTTGCGGTGACATTTATTGTCACCGCAGAAAAGTGGAGTAAAAATTTTTCATTTTCTACCTTCGGCGGCGACAATTAAAGTCGCCGCGGAAAGTCAAACTTTCAGCGGTGACAAAATTATGTCGCCGTTGAATGTATAACTTTCAGCGGCGACAACAAAAGTCACCGCTGAAAGTCTAACTTTTAGTGGCGACAACAATTGTCGCCACTAAAAGTCTTTTTCAGCGGCGACTGTTTGTGTCGCCGCTGAAAAGTCGTCGCTAAAAACCAAATTTCTTGTAGTGGAGAATCGAAGAGTGTTCTTGATTTTGTTGCAAAATTAACTGCTGGTTCTTTAGTTTATGTATTAATTATCGATGTATTTGCTTTAGGAATCCAAGAATTTTTTTTTTCAGCTTGGTGTTTTATCAATGAAGTTATAAGTTTTTAATTGCCACTTGCCACAAATAACTAGAAGAATTTGTATATTTTTTTTGGTGAATATTTTAGAATACATATATGTAAAACTAATGTACTTTTCTAACATATTCTGTGGGACCTTCCCTTACATGTAAAGAGGATACTCCCTTTTCATATTCCTCATGTCCTAAATATAATATATATGTAACTAATTTAATTAGATTAAAGAAGTTGATTAAATTAGTTATTGTACATATTTTTACTAAAGTATCTTATTCATTTTTCTTAACTCTTTCCCTTATTCTTTTACTCAATTATTGTTGAGAGATGATCAATAGAGTTAATTTGAGAAATAAATTTTATATTTATTATCAAAATTAACTCTCTAGTTAAGTCTTATATTTAGCACCAAATGAGTAACATACTCTTGTTATATTTTTAAAGTTTAATATTTCTTATCATATAACATTACTTTCATTATGATAATTTGGTAAAATAGTATATTCAATACAAAAGTGCTTAAGATTTTAATTTTAAAATAGTATTTCAATACAAAAGTCGATAAGAAATACAAAAAGAAGTAGCCTAGATTAATTTTAAAATTTAATTTACTTGAACTATTTTAAAAAGGGGTAAGGTTTAAAAATGCTTATGATTTTTTTTCCAAAAGTGTGTCTGGCATCATAAACTTCACTTGAGTGTAATAGCGTCTAGGAACTTCTCTAAATGGAGCAAAAATGTCAACTCCATTAACTAATATAAACTTCTATTTCGTTGACCCCACATTATTATTTTTAAATAATTATTTTTTAAAAATATCCTCAAACGCTCCTTCTCTCCAATTCTGACCCTAAATACTGCATGTGACTAAGTTTTCTTCTCAATGACAAAACCAAGTAAAATTGCTTTCATTCCTAATTTCTTTAAGAAAACATATGCTTACGGAGGATGAGTGCTCATCAAGTTATACACACATACACACACTATTCATATAACCAGTTACCATTAATTAATGTAACAACCAATTATTACTTGTTAATATTACCTCCTAACGAATCCAAGGATGAAATTAGACTTGCTAGTCTTAGGTTCTCAACTCTCTGCCTTGTTTGTATATTTGTGCTGATGAGGATGCTTAAAATTGTTTTTTAAAATTTTGAAAGATGAGTTGTTGATTAGGAGGGTGCATATTCATTATATTTTTATTTTAAATAATTTTAATTTACAAATTTTAAATTAAAGATTGACATGTCAAATTGGTAATTTATTTATTGTATCATTTTCATGTGTACTAGGTGAGAAAAGTTGGCAACTTACCAATTACAAAACAAGAATTCTTCCAATTCTCATCAATTCGGGAAACACCAACTTGGTCATCCCATTCCATTTTTTGTCAATTTCCCTTGAGTTATTGGACGAAAACTTAGTCACCAAGAATTAATATAATTGATCAACATTCACGTGATGGAGAAACCCAAACAATACATACCACCCCTCTCCTTCTCCCTCTCACTCACAATCATTCTTCTTCTTCCTCCTCTTTTCTTTCTTTCTTTCTCTTGAAGTCATCATGTCAGTTTTTTCGGGTTTTTAGCTTGGTTGTGGAAGAACTCTTACTTACATTCTTCTGCTAGTTTTCTCCACTGGCTTTTTGGCTATGACACTAGTAAATCATCTTTATTTTATTATTATATAGGTGTCAATCTGGTGTGCTTATGTACATCACAGATGATTACAAGGCTCTTGATATGGGGTGTAAGAAAGTAGGCTGATCCATCTTTGGTGGATTAGACCCAAGCCCAATAGGTATTAGGATAATAGAGGGAATGGAGGGAACAATTTTTCTCCTTAGTCTTCAAAAGGAGAAAAATGTAGGAGTGGGAAGTTACAAGTATTCCACCCCCTTACCACATACAAACATGCACATAAGAAGCAAGGCAGGGTGTCCAGTCTATTTGAGTGCGTGGTCTTTGCTCTGTAAAAGTGTGCTCTTCATTTTGGCTTCTCCTCTGTTCACCATAACTCCTCCTTCGGTGCATTTGCTGTGCAAATGACACTGTGAGCCTTCTAAAGTGCTTTGATTTCATGTGGGTATTCAGTGAGTCAAATAAAGGTTTCAAGTACGCCCAAAAACCTTCATTGGTATCAGAGCAAGGTTCTCTGCTTCTGCATGTTCACTGTGATTTTTTATTTTCTATTTATACATTGTTTTCTATGCTTATTTCTGTTATAAAGTGTTTATTTAGTGATAATATGCATAGAGCATGCATTTAAACCATGAACAAAAGCATATTCAATGTTAACTGAAATAAGAAACTTTTGTTTTGAAATTGGATCATTAGAAAATAGAGTTTTTAGCCTTGAAATTAGTTCCATTACGTAGAACATGAAAACATGAAGAAAATGACACCAAGAACGTCAAAATCGGACGTCAGACAGAGAAGTTATGGGCAAAAAATGAGTCAGATAGTCGGACCTGACCCGTTTTCTAGTCAGGTCTATGCATACTCGGCTGGAGGTCAGGGACGACAGTGTTCATCAGGAAAAAAAAGCTTAGTGGGCACTGTTCATCAGACTGGGCTGCATCCAGCCCAGTCCCACAAAAAAAATTGGGCTGATAGAAGCCCAATCCAAAAAAAAGGAATCTTTTTTATTTTTTTGAATTATCCAAAAAAAGATTTTTTTAAATTAAAAAAATTCGTAAAAAAGGGGGATTTTTTTTAATTAAAAAAATAAAAAAAGGGGAAAATCTGGTGGCTGACACGTGGTAATAACCACGTGGAAGCACCAGACTGGTACGTGCAGTGCACGCGCCAGAAGCTGAGAGTGGGCTTCATTAAATTTTTTATTTTTTTCTTCTTGGGGCACGTGAAGGAGCATGTGACCTCCGATTGAGATGCGGTTTATTCCTAAAAATCCCTAAAATCAAGATCTTTATTTTGACATATAATTTGCCTAATTTTGGGGACAATTCTAGACCTATTTATAAATATTCAATATATTTTCTAGTGTTTCTTAGTCTTTAAAAATTCTAAAAAATTATGATAATTAATATTTTTTATTATTTAGGTGAAAAATGACTTCATCTAGCACTGAACCTATAGGATATACTTTAAATGATAACATCTCATTCTTGGATGAGGTCAATAACTTAGAGAAAACCTTTAAGAGGACCCTGAGGGGGAACTTGAGGAGGATCTAGAACAAAATCTTGATAAACTTTCTGAAGAAGACCCAGAGGAGTTGATGGAGGAAGTTCCACAAGAGGAACCGGAAGAAAGAGATGATTCCAAACCATGTTCAGAAACTTTATTCCCCATCGAACCACTTCCTCTACAGCCTTTAATGGTATCTTCAAATTTAAACTCTAAGATGGTGCCTACTCTTAACAGTGAATCTCAAGTTGAGGATGGACAAGAAGTGAATTAACCTCTAACCCCTACTTTGGCCATGAATATAGCTGAAAAAATGCAGCCAAATTAACAAACATAAAAGGCGTTAATGGCATGATTGGCAAATACATTGAATACATGACAGATAAGAAGTATACTGAATTCTACTTGAAAGTCATAATAGAATATATAAGGGCAACAAGAGTTAGAGGCAAGCCCAAAATAGGACGTATGAGCAAAACATATTGGCTTAAAATAATAGGATTTGTATCTAACCTTATAAAGCCGCGTTGTGAGCTTAAGAAGCTAAGAAAAGCGATGTTATAATATTGTAAAGCTCATATCAAATAATGTAAATTTGTATTTTCATTTCTATTGCTTTACTTTGTTTAGGACATCATTTATTACTCTTTCTTTGTAAAGACTTGTCATTTGATACATGCCTTGTATGCAAGAAAAACATGTTTCATTTTATTTCTTTATTTTAGTTATGATTTATGTATACCTTTTATAAGTAGAAGCTTTTTTAGATGATGAGTATTCTGAAAAAAAAAATATTTGATGAGAATAGTGCTTATATTAATTTTGATAGAAAAATGATGGCATTGCTAGTACTTGTATGATGGGAGGTATAAACATATTCTCCTGATCATGGGTCTAGTGATATTATTATTTTTTGATAAAAAATAATAAAAGTACGTGACATTGTATACTTTACATGTGCTATATATATATGTAGATGCACTTAAATGTTCTATGGTTCAATAAATTAATGTGGGAAAAGTTTATCACAGAACCGATATTGAATAATGGCATCAAAGAACATTATTGCTGAATTGAATAAGGGGGAAAAACTCAACGGGGACAACTGGGATATTTGGCACCGAAAGGTCAAATATATTCTAGAAGAATAGAATGCTATTGAGCCATTAACAATGGCCATGGTAGAGCCTGAGGCTGGAAATACGGCCCAGCACAGGAGATACTAGGAAGTCTACTTGTCCTAGAAAAGGAAGAATAACATTGCAAGAATTACCCTGTTGAGTGCAATGGCTGATGATTTAATGTGTGAGTTTGAGACACATAAAATGGCACAAGCAATGTGGATTGCCTTAAAGGATAAGTTTATGGGAGTGTCCACGACTAAACTTAGAAGGTTGACGATTAAATTTGAGACCTATAAGCTAAAACCAAATAGGCAACATCTACAAGAGATGTCCACAATAATTCATGAACTGAAGGAAGCTGGACATAATCTATCTGAAGAACAACAAGTGTAGGCTGTCATCAGGTAGCTCCCTACAAATTGGGAGCACATGAAAGTTAATTTGACCTATAATTAAAATATCATTACTTTCAATGATGTAGCTAAGCATTTGGAGCTAGAGGATGAACATCTGGAGGCTTATAAGGCCACTAGACAAGCATATTTGACTGAAAGTGTTAGTCCTTCCCTATCAAAACCTAAATTCAAAAAGATTAAGAAATTTCAGAAAAATAGGAAGAAATGCGGTCCTCCACCCAAGAAAGGCAAGCAATAGTACAAGAAGAAAGGAAATAAATAAGGCAAGAAAAAGCTAGACCTAAAGAAGGTCAAATGCTTTGCCTGCCAAAATATGGGACATTTTGCGCGTTACTGTTCTAAACAAGCCGAGAACGGAAAGGTAACAGTGAATTATGTGAATTCACATGTCTCATTTGTTTCTAGCACTATTTTTCTTATAGAACCTATTTCTTTTTCTTGAATTATTGACTCAGGCTCCACATACCACGTAAGTTGAGATCGAGGATCTTTTGTGGAATACTGTCAGTTGTCATTTCAAAGCAAGTGGCTTTTCATTGGTAATAATGCAAGGATCGAGGTTTGAGGCATTGGCACCTATAAACTTATTTTGTGTGGTGGAAAGACCTTGATGCTGCATGATGTGCTTCATGCTCCTGACATCCGACATAATTTAATTTCTGTAATTTACTTATTAGACTTTTGGTTTAATGTAAATTTTCATGGTAAAGTTGTAGACATTTGTAGCAACTCAATATTTTGTGGTTCAGCTTTCTGATTTCAAAAGTTCTTTATTTTGGATCTTGCTAGTGATTTTAATGTTCATGATTGCTTTGATATTACTTCAAATAATCCTGATACGAATATTTGGCATGTTAGACTAGGACATATTAATCAAAATAGAATGATTAAACTGGCTAAAGAAGGCTTGTTGGGGGTGATCCCTAACATGGATATGTCATTATGCAAAAACTGTCTAGCTGGTAAGCCTACCAGGAAACCATTCAGTAAGGGGATACGAGCTGAAAACCCATTGCAATTAATCTATTCTGATACTTACGGTCTAATGAGTGTGAGGGCGAGACACAGGGCTTGGTATTTCATTACCTTTATTGATGATTTTTCACGATATGGTCATGTCTATTTGATTTCACATAAGTCTGAGGTACTAGAGTGCTTTAGACGATACATGAATGAAGTAGATAATCAAATAGACAATAGAATCAAGGCATTACATACTGATCGAGGTCATGAATATCTTTCAGATTAATTCAAACAACTCTGTGAAGAAAAAGGGATTATTAGGCAACTAACTATCCCTAGCATACCTCAACAGAATGGGGTTGCAGAAAGAAGAAACATAACTCTTCTAGACATGGTTAGGTCTATGATGGCTCAGGTAAAACTTCCAATTTCACATTGGGGTGAAGCTTTATTGACGATAACATTCATACTTAACTGTGTGCCCTCAAAGTCAGTCACTTCCACACAATACGAGTTATAGACTAAACGTCAGCCAGATCTAAGCATCCTTAGACCTTGGGGCTTGAAGGCATATATCCATGATAATTCTTATAGACATGGAAAATTGGGTCCTAGAGGGAAGAAATGCATTTTTATAAGATCTCTGAACCCTCAAAAGGATATGTATTCATAAGTGAAATTGAAGATGGAATAGTAACTGACATAGAATCAAGAGATGTTGTATTTATTGAGATGAAGTTTCCTAGTAGGGGAGATATTGACCACACTGTATCTCTTTATGAGACTCAGGAATAGGACAATGTCGAACAAATTGACAGACCATAATCATCTAGGTATGTCAATCTAAGTGGGAGCCACGAACGATCAACACAAAAAGCAAGTTGCTCATACTAGAAAGAGTAATAGGGAAAGTGTTCTAAAGAGATGCTTCCAAATAGAAGATGAAGCACTCTTAGTTACTCTAAAAGGGGATAATGAACCCCACACTGTTCATGAGGTATTAGTAGGTCCTGCAAAGGAGGAATGGAAGAAAGCAATGAAAGAGAAAATTGACTCAATGATAAAAAACCAAGTTTGGGAATTGGTTGATCTGCCAAAAGGGCGTAAAGCCATTAGGAATAAGTGGGTTCTCAAAATCAAGAGAAAGGTGGATGGATCAATTGCCAAATTCAAAGCTCGATTGGTTGCAAAGGATAATACACAACAGGAAAATATAGATTATGAGGATACTTTTTCACCTGTTATGCGCTTCAATTTAACAAGACTTATTCTGGCAATAGTAAACAGTTTAAACTTAGAGTTACATCAGATGGATGTAAAAACCGTATTTCTGAATGGTGATCTGGATGAAGAGATCTATATGAAACAACCAATAGGTTTCATTGAAAAAGGGTTTGAACACAAGAAGTGTAAACTCAAAAGATCCATTTATGGATTAAAATAGTCATCCAAACAGTGGTACTTGAGATTTCACAAGGAAATTACCTCATATAACTTCCAAATGATAGAGGAAGACCACTGTGTCTATGTTAAGTGGTTTGAAGGTAACTTTGTGATATTATCCTTATACGTAGACGATATACTCTTAGCCAAAACTGAATTAGATGAAAAGCAAATAGAAAGAGTTCCATATGCCAGTGCTGTTGGTAGCCTGATGTATGCAATGATTTGTAAGAGACTAGATATTTATTATGTCTTAGGGCTGGTTAGCATAACCCTGGTGAGAAACACTAGAAATCAGTGAAAAGGATCTTAACATACTTAAAGGGCACAACTAACTATGCGTTGTGTTATCAAGGAAGCGATCTACGCCTAATCGGATATTATGATGCTGATGTAGGCGATGATGAAGGAGAACGAAGATCAACTTCTAGACACACCTTCTTGCTTAACAACGGCGTCATATGTTAGAGTAGCAAGAAGCACACATGTATTGCTTTACACTCTATGGAAGCTGAGTTTGTGGCATGCACTGCAGTAGTGCAAGAGGCTATTTGGCTGAAGAGATTTATCGAGCACCTAGGATTTAGGAATGAGTGTACAAATCTGATATTGATACACTATGACAAGACTACATCTATAGCCTACACTAAAGACCCTAAGTATTACAGCAAGACCAAACATATTGATATAAAGTATAACTTTGTAAGGGATTATATAGCACAGAAAATTATAACTGTATAATACATTTTAGCCAAATGTATGGTTGCAGACCCCCTGACCAAGCCAATAGGCAAAGAAACATTCGAAAAACATGTAAAAGCATTGTCATGTTAAAAATATAAAGTTGCAGACTGTATGTAATAATTTTATTTTTTATTAATGATATCATGTCATTTATTATTACTTATATGTCTAGGTAAAAGTATACAATGTCTAGTATGTCGTACAGGTTAAAAAGGGTAGCTCTCTCACACAAGCAATCACCTTTAATGCTATAGAAGCATTCAAAGATGAGACATGTGTTCACGAGTAAAGTAGCAAGAGTGCTGATATGGTAGAGAAGAAACACAATAAGTGTCACCTTGGCTTAAAAAGTACAGTGAGTCGAGATGAGATCCATGAGTAAGGGTATGGATTAAACAATTGATACTCACATCCATAAAACCTTTTGCCAGATAACAAATTCTTCAAAATTGAAGTCATATTATGTGAATAGAATTGAAGAGTTTGGATTTAGATACTATGAGTGTATAGATTTAAGTCTGTACAGTGTGGTTGATAGAATCAAAATGACGTACACTCTTTGAGGATAAGAGGAATACCGTAACATGTGATTCATACCACATGTGCTAAAGAACCGCAAATGGAAAGCAAGTGAATCAATCCCTGCGTTATTGTTGTGAGTTCCAGAAATTATGGAGGGTACGTTTCAACGGTTGCTACTTTGACAATATTATGGAGGTACGTTTCAACGGTTGCTACTTTGATATATGTCCTATGGTTAAATTATATATGAACCAAAGATATTATGCTAGGAAAGCGGTTGATTCATATCAAAATGATATATTGGTGAAAGGAAGATTACCAAAATATACACATCCATGCTAGTGTCTGTGATCGGTCCCTTATGATATTATTTTGTTAATTTCATAAGTGTGGATACTATACATAAGTGGCGACTATCTGAGTTATATACTAACTTAATAGGGATTAGACTAGCCATAAGAAAAGTGTATATGGGTAAATCTAGGACATTCAAGGCACTATAACTTATTCTGATCAAGCTGCACTCAAGGGTTGCTTTATGCTGGTCTTTGAAAAAGGGATTTCTAGTACAAATGCTCGAAAGGAGATGTCATGCTTACGCAGTCACGGCAAAGCACCTAGTATGAAAAAAGGAAGAATATGAGATTGGACCCATAATATCTAATCTGCCAAATGTGAGTAGGAGATATAAGAAAATGGACTGATCTACCTTTAGTGGATTAGACCCAAACCTAATAGGTATTGGGATAACAGAGGGAATGGAGGGAAATTTTTTTCTCCTTAGTTTTCAAAAGGAGAAAAATGTGGGAGTGGGAAGTTACAAGTATCCCACCCCTTATCACATACAGACACGCACAGAAGAAGCAAGGTAGGGTGTTCAGTCTATTTGAGTGTGTGGTCTTTGCTCTGTAGAAGTGTGCTCTTCATTTTGGTTTCCCCTCTGTTCACCGTAACTCCTCCTTTAGTGCATTTATTGTGCAAACGCGACCGTGAGCCTTCTAAAGTGCTCTAGTTTCATATGGGTATTCAGTGAGTCAAACAAAGGATTTCAGGTATGCCCAAAAACCTTCATAGGGACTAGGTTGCATGCAAGTCAACCTAAGCCAGCCTGAAAGCCATAAAAATAAGAAGGACAAATTGCAGCTACATTATTAAGATATATATATATACTCTTTCAAATGATGAGATGACGATGATATATAATAGACAAAAAAGATATATATATATATATATATATAAGATGGCAGAAATTCATGGGAAGAAAGAGCCTTGGAGCAAAGTTAAAAAAAAGTGAAATAAGCATTAATTACATGCAAGCTTGTCCCCATATTTATGGCCTTGTAATCATCTTCGATATATAAAAGCACATCTGTCATGTCTCAAAATTTGAGCTGTGAACGGCACAAAATATCAATAAATTCATATTCCTTAAGCTTAAAACCTTGAATAAAATGTTTGAAATGATAACCATAATATATTACAATATTAATCAAAAAGGTAAATCCTCTGTAGAAATTTTGGCAGGATCGGCATTGTATAATTGACCTCCTGACAATCTTACAATAGACTGCAAATGATTTAAAATCACCTTTAACATTTTTCAAATTAACCAAAATCTTATTCATAGATTGGGTGGAGCATTTATCCTTTCAACAAAATAATACTAGTATTTCAAAAATTATCATTACATCAAAAGGAGATTTATTAAAGATCAACGCTTTAGATTGAATATGAGGCTCTTCACTGCTCAGCTGGAGGAATAGGGTCAACTGCACTATCTGAAGCCAAATGATCTACTATGAATAATGTCCCAAAAATATAATTGAAAATGCAGAAATAAACAATTTCAACGTGTTTAAATGTAAATCATAATATTTTGTAATTCGATATAAATATTTCGGTAAACATTTAATTTTAGGAAAACCAGTTAAAATAATCCTTTCAAAATAATCATTTTTCCATATGACTTTAACAGAAGGAAAACAGGCGTGGACACACAGTCCATGAGGGTAACTAACTAATCCGGTGTGGCTCGAGGCCACAAAAACAAGCATGGACATATAGTCCACGTGGATAAATAACCAAGTGTAGCATGAGGCCACGGAAACAAGTGTGGATACACAATCCACGATGGTAACTAACCAATCCAGCGTGGCTGGTAGCCACAAAAATTGGCGCAGGTACAAGACCTATAAGAAACAGGCCCGAGAATAAGTCCCACGAATAACTAGCGTGAGTACTAGACTCACGAATATCCATCGAGCTTGGGTTTAACCATGGTATACTAAGGACTAACAGTACTACTATTAATAACCAGCGTTTTGTATTCTCTCCTCTTTCAAAACCTTTCTAGCATGCTTGGGGTCCCTTTTTACATATAATGATCACAACACTTTCTAATGTAATAATCTTCACAATAAGAATACTTTGAGATTTGCAAAACCCTAACATGAACATTTAAAATAAAATATCAAATGATTTATTTAAAGCATATGGAACAATTATCCACATTATGAAATTCATATAAGAATATTTCCTTGAGAAAATCAATTCAATATAACATTTATAACAATCTTTTTCCAAAACTCTCTTTATTCAGTTTCCTACACACACTTAGTCACTTAATAACCAAATTGAAAGAAAAACCATTTCTAACAAATTAAATCCATGAATTTGTCTAACTTGCTTTCCATAAATCATATTTAAAAATTAACACTTTAAATGAAATACATCAAATAACAAGTTATTAATAAAAATACTATTTTTAAGGGACGCTATTCACTCACGTGTAGTGCTCTAATTAATTTACTCTTATTCTTAGCTTTAGAATATCATTCTCCCTTTATTTCCCTAAATTTCTCAAAAATAAAACATTAATACTTAACTTAAATTTCAATTGTAATGGATATTATAACATACCATTACTTTTCTATATATCCCAAATATTTCCATTCATGAAAATAGGACAGTTATCCACCTAAGCTTCTTTTCTTCTAAACATGAAATACGCATTTAATAACTTCAGCTTCTTAAAATTTAGCCCAACTAGCACTTGTCTTCATCAAACCACATTTATATCTTACATTTCATTAGCATTTGTCCATTCAACTCATCCTCTAGCCGCATGTATACCTCTCATAGTTCCACTACAATAAATCTGAACTTTTATTATTATTATACAATGTTTTAGCTACTCCTTCCAAACATGAGCATATATATATGTATATATCTAAAACATACTCTCTCTCCTCCTAAATCTGAACATTTTCCACCTCATTTACAAGGTTTAAACCTTCCTTTTGAAGCCTATAATCATGGTTTAAATACTCACAACAATGACCCAGCACTTGAGGGTCAATAACAATACGATCTAACTAAGTTTTTATCTTCATTTGGTTGGTGACTTCCCTTCCATGGCTTCAGTTTCAATCATTCTTTAACACCTCTCAGAACCCCACCATAAATCTAGAATTTTTTTAATCTAACTCTAGCACTTATTAAAATATCAAAGCCATGATATTTTACAACTTTCATGCTTTCATATTTCAACATGCAAGCACAATACTAACTACGTACTATGCCATATAACACTAATGTGTATATATATGTAACTTAAGCTACTCAATTCCATCATTTGTTTCCAAGATCATCTATCTATAAATTCCAACAATATCAAAATTTCTCTTCAAAATTCCTTATAAGGAATAGTTTCCCATTCTACCATAATTTAATCAATAATAATTCCCTCATATACTTGTTTACTACTAAAGACAATCAATTCACATATCAGGTATCGTGCCAAACCCCTTGTGAACATCAACATAGTTGACAAGCTTCTGTTTTGTTTATTTTTTTATGCAATATAAATCTCAGAATAGAACAAGAATATAATATATTTAAGCTTATCTAATGAATAAATATTCTTCCTTATTCCTACTTTAAGCAAACTTAGTACCCCTAATTATTAAAACTGAAGAAGTAGAAGGTGGAAACAAAATAGAGGGAATCACCAAGGCCAAGGATCACTTCTATATGCAAACTCTCCCTTCCTTCCAATCACCTTCTCCCTCAAGCACCACCTAGCCACCAACTTCTCTTAGTTACCTATTACTCCATTTCACTAACTCAAGCACCACCTAGCCACCAACTTCTCTTAGTTCATAACTTAAGAAATAATATATATACTATTAAGGTGGTATTATTTATCTATTTACTTTCTAGGGCCATTACAACACCAGATACCACACCTGCATAATAATAAAATAAAATAAGTAAAATTAGTCAGAAACTGGGAAAAGGCTCATATTTTAAATAAGATGGATTTACCAGTATCATAGCCAAAAAGAAGGCCACCAATTCCAGCGGAGAAGACTAGCAGAAGAACATAAGGCCATGTTTGGTACACTGTACTGGGAACTTAGGACTGGCACAGAGATAGGGAATAGGCTATTTAGACTGTTTGGTATGTAATATAAGTAATCTTTGGGATTAGGCAATGCCACATAGGTGGGATTAGCTAATACCATATCCCACCATGGTATTGTATTTTTAGTCCTAGGATTAAATTTTTTAAAGACAAAAATATCCCTGTGTCAATAAATTTTGGATAAAACTAACCTTTGTTGCTTAAGATTAATCTCTCCTTCCTTTTCTTCGATCTCTTTCACAAGGATGTTACTGGTGGGGCTTAATGAGCTGGGTGAGAAGAACGCCACTCTTTGTGATATTGCTCTTAGTGGCATCGCTCAGTCTTTATCGCTGTCAATCTATATTGCTTAGTCTTCATCACTCGGTCTTTATCGCTCGGTAAGAAGTACTCTATTCACTTGCTTGTAGGTATTAGCTTATGTATGTATTGCATTTGGAGCACGATAATAGAAGGCACTCATTTTACCCTCTCAAGTGCAAATAGGATTTTGTGAATTCTTTATGTGATTTTGGAGCACAATTATAGCAGTAGTCTGTTTATTCGCTCGATGTTATGTGTTTTTTGTACGTTAAACATCATGGTTTCTAATATAATTTTGTCAATATGGTAATAAATCAATTCACTCCCTCAATGGCATTTCTGTGAACAACCATGGCATTTTGTGCAATAGAGTAATGTAATGTGCACAACTGTAGAACTGATTCACTCCCTTATTGTGCATCATGGTTTATGTAAACAACCGTAGAACTGATTCACTCCCTTATTATGCATTTTTTGAACAACCAAGGCACAATCTAATGTGTAGTACAAAAAGATAGCACAATTACTCTATTGCACATTATGCAGCATTATCTCAGGATAATCTTTTAATTTATTTTGACTACTTCCTATGTTTTGATTTAGCTTAACTTAGAGAATACTTATACTTGTACATAATTATAATTGATTACACAGTTATGGCACTATCTGAAGAAAAGAAAGAATTATTATGTTTGTTGCTTTTGTGGACTATCATAGTTGAGGCAATATAAGGTTTTATATGTCTATGTATGACCATCATATTAAGGAGACGATGAATAAGGCACATTTCTTACAAGATGGATTTTGTTGCTAAAAGATCTTATTTGAAGAGACTGGTATAAGTAGTGATGTATCATGTTACAACCTACTTAAAATGAATAGGAGAACATTTGATAAGTTATGTTGCATGCTAAAGGATATAGGTGGTCTTAGACATGGTAAGAATATACTTATAGACGAGCAAGTTGCAATATTTTTACACATATTAGCACATCATGTGAAGAATAGAGTAATACAATACAACTTTAGTAGATTTGGAGAAATTGTTAGTAGGTATTTCCATGTTGTACTTAATAGGATGATGAGACTTGGGGATATATTGTGGAAGAAACCAGAGCCTGTGCCAGAATACTCAACTGATGACAAGTGAAATTTTTTTACGGTAGATGTATATGTCATCTATTCATTATTAATTTTTAATAGTATGCAGAAATTTCTTAATTGTTAAACTTGTATATATATGTTTTCTTTGTAACAGCAAGGTTTATGTGCATTGGACAAAACTCATATTAAGTTGAGAGTTTCTTCCTTAAACAAGGCTAGATACTGGAATAGGAAAGGAGAGATCAAGACAATGTGTTAGACGTTTGCTCACAAGATGGCAACTTCATATATGTTCTGCCTAGATGGGAAGGATCTGTAGTAAATGGTCGAGTTCTTCGCGGTGCTCTTAGTAGGAGGAATGGATTGAGAGTTTCACATGGCAACTATTATTTGGTAAAAGATGGGTATACTAATTGTGATAGGTTTCTTGCACTATACAAAGGACAAAGATATCACTTAAGTGATAGGTTTCTGTAGTATATGGTCAAGTTCTTCGCGGTGCTCTTAGTAGGAGGAATGGATTGAGAGTTTCACAAGGCAACTATTATTTGGTAAAAGCTGGGTACACTAATTGTGATAGGTTTCTTGCACTATACAAAAGACAAAGATATCACTTAAGTGAATGGAGAGAGGGGATACATCCTAGAAGTGCAAGAGAGTACTTCAACATGAGACATTCTTCAGCAAGAAATGTGATTAGAGGTATTTTTGGAATTCTTAAGATAAGATGGGCTATTCTAATAAGCCCAGCATTTTATCCTGTTAGGACATATAATCGAGTAATAATTGCTTGTTTCCTCTTGCACAATTTAATTGGTCAAGAAGGTGAAGATCCTTTAGAAGATGGAGTTGAAGAAATTGAACTTGATGCAAGTGGGATAGAGAACCCCTTAATACAAATCATAGATGCATCTGAGGAGTAGTCTATATTTAGGAAAAATCTTGCCAATGAAATGTTCAATTCTTTCACTGCTAATAGAGGTTGAGTTATTTAATATGATAGTTGTTGTTAGTTTTGATTTATGACTCTACCTTAATTTATGTTATATGTACTGTTGTAACTTTATTTCAAGTGCTTGTAATCTCAGAGTTATCATATCTCTTGTTGTATTTCATGGCAATAAAATTTGTTGTATGAACTGTATGTGAGTTTCCAACATATTTTGTTGTCTTGTAGTTGACTAACTATGTCAAAAAAAATTGGAAAGACGGATAAGCATGTTTGGACACCGGAAGAAGATGAACTACTAATACATTGCATAATGTTACTACATGATAAGGGTGAACTTATCTGTGAGGGTAGTCTTACGCCCCGAGTCTTGAATCAATTGAAGGAGATGCTTCATGGCCTAATACCTAAATGTATTCATCCTCACATATAGTCTAGGATTAAGAAACTGAAAAGCAACTATTATGTGGTTAATGGCCTTATAAACTTGTCTGGTTTTGGTTGGGATATAGAGAAAAAAATGTGTGATAACTCCTAAAGAAGTATAGGATGAATATGTGAAGGTAAATCCAATTATATGACAATATCTAGGTTACATATGCTTATATATGACTAAGTTAATTATGTTTTGCAAGTGAACAAGGATGCTCCAAAGTTTAGGAACAAGACATTCCCTTATTATGATGAGATGCATGATGTATTTGGGAAGGATAGAGCAACCAGGAAGGAAGCTCAAACTTGTGACGATGTCCTTAAAGAGATAAATTGTAACATCCTAAATTTTTATAGAAATAATTCATAAAAGAGACTCATGGTAGTTTTGGTTTTGGAGAAATTAATAATGAAGGGCAATCTATCCTTAAGTTTTCTTTAGCTTACAACCTTAAGATTGTCAACACGTGCTTTAAGAAGTGGGAGGAGCATTTGATCACATACAAGAGTGGGGCCCACAGGTCACATATTGATTTCTTTTTGGTAAGGAGTAATGACAGAAGACTTTGTACAAATTGTAAAGTGATTCCAGGGGACAGAGTGACAACCCAGCATAGGTTAATGGTCCTTGATGTGCGTATTAAGTGTAGGAAAGAAAAGCGGTGATATGTTTTAAACACAAGAGTCAAGTGGTGGCAGCTAAAGGGGAGAAGAGAGAAACTTTTAAAAGAACTATGTTAAATGAAAGGATTTTGGAGGCGCAGGAAAATGCTAATATCATGTGGAAGGAAATGGCTGAGAAGGTCCGAGTGGTTGCTAAAGTAATTTTGGGAGAATCTAAAGGTTTTGGTCGACGAGATAAAGAGACTTAGTGGTGGAATGAGGATGTACAAGCAAAAGTTAAGTCCAATAGAAATTATTTTAAAGCTATACACTTATGTAATGATACCAAAAATTGGGAAAAGTATTGTTTAGCTAAGAAGGCGGTGAGTGCAGCTCATTTTAAGGCGTTTGAGGAATTTTATAAGGAGTTAGAGATAAAGTCAGGAGAACAAAAGATTTATAAGATTGCAAGAGATAGGGAAAGGAAATTGAGGGATTTGGATCAAGTACGATGTATTAAGGATGAAGAAGGCAATGTTTTGGTTGCAGATAGTGATATTAAAGAACGGTGGGAGACATATTTTTACAAATTATTTAATGACGAGGGAGGAGGGTCAAGTTATAAGCTAGAGGATTTAACAGGAGAAGTTGAACCAAATTTGGCATTTTACCGTAGGATCCGTGTTGGCAAGATTAAAGAGGCGCTTAAGAAAATGGAAAATGGTAAAGCTGTTGGACCTGATGGTATTCCTATTGAAGTTTGGAAGTGATTAGGTGAAATAGGGTTGGTGTGGCTTGCTAAACTTTTTAATGTGATCTTAAGTTCTAAGAAAATGCCGGATGAATGGAGTAAAAGTACTTTAGTTCCTATTTACAAAAATGAAGGGGATATTCAAAATTGTGCAAACTACAGAGGATAAAGCTTACGAGTCATACTATGAAGTTGTGGGAAAGGTAATTGAACACATGTTGATATTAGAAACTGATATTACTGAGAATCAGTGTGGTTTCATGCCAAGTAGGTCTACAATATAGGCGATTTATTTATTAAGGGGGTTAATGGAAAGGTACCGGACTAAAAGAAGAGACTTGCATATGGTCTTCATTGACTTAGAAAAAGCATATGATCGAGTGCCAAGAGAGGTGCTTTGGAAAGCTTTGGAAAAGAAAGGTGTACGCATAGCATATATCAAGGCAATAAAAGATATGTATGAGGGGGTAACAACTACTGTAAGAACGTCTGGGGGCGAAACAAAGGATTTTCCCATAAGGATTGGTCTACATCAGGGATCAGCCTTGAGTCCTTATTTATTTAATCTAGTAGTGGATGTTCTAACTAAACCTATTCAAGAAGAAACCTATTCAAGAAGAAATCCCTAAGTGCATGCTTTTTGCGGATGATATAGTTCTTGTGGCGGAGTCAAGAGAAGAGATTAATTTTAAACTTGAGTTATGGAGAAGTACTTTAGAGTTGAAGGGTTTTTGTCTAAGTAGAAGTAAGACTGAATATATGCATTGTAATTTTGATAAGAGGCAAGTTAGAAGTAACTTGGAGGTCAGATTGGGAAATCAAGTTATTCCACAAATAAATAAGTTCAAATATTTAGGATCAATGATACAGAAGGACGGTGAAATTTTGGAGGATGTTAATCATATAATTCAGGCTGGGTGGTTTAAATGGAGAAAGGCCATTGGGGTTATATGTGATTAGAAAGTACTAGATAAAGTACAATGAAAGTTTTATAGCACTGCTATAAGACCAGCAATGCTTTATGGAAGTGAATGATGTGCTTTAAAAGGACAGTAAGAGCATAAAGTTGGGGTAGCTGAGATGAGGATGCTGAGATAGATGTTTGGGCATACAAGAAAAGATAAGATTCATAATGAACATATACGGGGAAGAGTTGGAGTGGCACCTATTGAAGAGAAAATGGTAGAGAACCGTCTTAGGTAGTTTGGACACATACAAAGAAGGCCAAAGGATGGGCCGGTGAAGAGAGTGGATCAAATAGTATGGCCACCGATTAAAAGGAGTAGAGGAAGGCCAAAGAGAACGCTCAAAGAGATTATTGAACGGGATCTCCTGGTCAATAACCTATCTAAGAATTTAGTTTTCGATAAAGCACAATGGCGTCGTATGATCCATGTAACCGACCCCATCTAATGAGATAATGCTTGTTGTTGTTATTGTTGTAATTCATAAAAGGTAGTTAAGGTTATTTTTTAAAAAATTAAAAAAGTCTCAGATTAAATTTTAGAAAGAAAAAGAACAAAGGAAATAATGATAAAAAAATTGGGATTTAGAAAAATTAAGAAAAAAATTATAGAATAGATCTTGATGAGAACTAAAAAAATATGAAATAATTTTTTTTTCAAGAAAGAAATAAATGATTCAATAACTATATTTCAATTTTAAGGCTCTAGTTTTCTCAAAAATTTAACAAAAAAATTTAAAAATTATCATTTGTTTTAAAAATTTAGAAAAAAATTACCATATAAGTTAGAGAAGTTATTGGATAAAGAAAATTTTAATAAACATTATTTTTTAAATTTTTTTTGAAAACTCATGATATTAAATAAAGAATAATTTAAGGATTAAATAAGGCTGAAAGGTAGAAATGTCATTTCTCTCACACCTCCACATGTCCTTCTTTATCTGTCCATCACTGACTTCTTCTTCATCAAATCAGAGTAGAACGTGAGAGTGAGAGGAGGAGGAGGAGAGAGTGTGTGTAATCGAACGTGAGAGGGGTGACAGACCAGAGAAGTGTGGTATGGGACGAGTGCATGGAGGAGGTACGAGCTCATGGTGCTGGAGATCGACTAAAGTTGCTCTATTTAGGGGAAAAACTTGAGGCTCTCTATACAAATCTCAGTTAATGGCAATTAAAGCCAATAAAACGGTGGTTTCGGGTTGTCTTTTCTGGGTTTTCATTATGTTCGCGATAGTAGCATTCTTTCATAGTAAACTGATATAGACCAGAAGAGACCACTTATCTCACTCTAAGACCATTGAAACTTCTCACTGTTCTGAAAACCCAGCGAAGGAGAATTTGAAGGAAGTCACCCACAAAATGTTTTTTTTATATAGAGATTGACAGGCAACTTGCAGGTAATTTGAACTGTTAGAATATAAACATCTCAAACATAACATAATCAATCCAGATTATGATATATATAAATATAAAACATATATAAGATGCAGTGGAAGACTTAAAGTTACCTCTCGCCATTAGCTTGATTGATCTGAGAAGAATTGAAATTCAAATGAGATAAATGTCAATTCGAGAACATTATCAAATAAATAGCATGTTCTTCCAACTGGTGATTAGGCACAATGATGGCAACTTATGTACTGTCATCACCAGTGGGGAACCCTCGAGAGTGAGCTGAGAAATTAGGTTATTACTCCAGACTCAAAACTATCGTACAATAAAACTGAATGGTTTATTGTTAATTTCCACCATAAAAAAATTAACCTTAATAAACTGAGTCAATAACCCACCTTGGACTGGGCCTAATCATTATGGGCCACACTCTAAATATTTATTAATTATCCTAATTAATATCTAAATAGGTTGTATTATAATAAATATCTCATATTCTCCCACTTAGCTCATATACTCAATGTCATTGCCCTGTCTAGGTAAATTGATGTCATGCTACAAGAATCATGGTGATAAGTCCCCTTTTATCGGGTATTACCTTCCATATATTGCAGGTAGTACCATCACTTAATGGGTATCACATTATACATGAACTCAATGTTCATCAATTCCTATCTCAATGTTTATCAATCTCAATAACACAAATGTATACAATCATAAATGTATACTGATACGTTTAACGAAAACTTTACCATCTTGAACTCTTTCTATCAAGCAAAGGAATTTAAGTTCAACAAACTTACTTCGACTTTTATTCCTTCTGTTGTTCGCTATGGCCACCGTAGTTGTATTATCATAGTACATTCTAATTGGCTTAGAGACTAAATCCATAATGTTATACCCAGCAATGAAATTCCTTATCTAAATAGTTTGTGAACTTGCTTCAAAACAAGCAATATACTTAGCATCACCGGTAGAAAGAGCTATTTGACTTTACTTAGCGCTTCTTCATTATATAGCTCCTTCTGCCAATAGGAAGATGTAACTAGATGTAGACTTGTTCGTGTCTATGCATCTTCCAATATCTGAATCTGAGTATCCAATTACATCCAGACTGTTTATTCTCCTATATGTGAGCATATAGTGTTTAGTGCCTTACAGTTACATAAATACCTTTTTTGCAGCTGTCCAATGTGCTTTCCCAGGATTACTTTAGTATCTTCCCGACATACCTACATCAAAAGTAATGTCAAGTCTTATACAAACTTATGCATACATTAAGCTTCCCACCGCTAAGACATATGGGACTCTTTCCATTTATTTCCTATCAAGCTTAGTTTCAGGAGATTAACTTAGACTAAACTTATCTCCCTTTTCAATAGGATCCATATTAGATGAACAGTTCTACATTCTAAATCGTTCAAGAATTTTGACAACGTAAGCCTCTTGAGACAAGCCTACAAGACATTGGATTCTATCTCTATAGATCTTTATGCCAATGACATAAGAAGCCTCACCCATGTCTTTCATGTCAAAACTCTTAAATAGAAATTGTTTCCCCTCACGCAATAGTCCCAAATCATTGGTAGCAAGTAATATGTCATCCACATACAAATCAAGAATATGATTATGTTCCTACTAGCCTTGTGGTATATACAATCATCCATGATGTTCTCAATAAAACCAAATGATGTGATCACTTCATGGAACTTCAAGTACCACTGCCTTGAATCTTGTTTTAAACCATATATTGATTTCTTTAGCTTGCATACGAATTGTTCTTTACCTTCTATAACAAATCTCTCAGGTTGTTTCATGTAGACTTCTTCCTCCAATTCACCATTAAGGAAAGTAGTCTTTACATCCATCTGGTGTAACTCCAGATCAAAATGGGCAACCAATGCCATGATGACATGGAATGAATCTTTCTTAGATATAGGGAAAAAAGTTTCACTATAATCGATTCCTTATACTTGAGTGAAACCCTTAATAACCAACCTAGACTTGTATCTATCGATGTTAACTTATGAGTCTCTCTTGGTTTTGTAAACCCATTTACAGCCAATGGCCTTAGACCCACTAGGCAACTCTACAAGTTCCCAAACATGGTTGTTTGCCATGGAATTTATTTTATCAATTATAGCATCATGCCACAACTTAGAGTTTGCACTCTTCACAGCCTGAGTAAATATTAAAGGATTATTCTCAACACTTACATCATAGTCAACCTCAGTAGAATACACTACACAGTCATCAGGTAATACCAGTCTTCTTTCTCTAGTTGACCTCCTTAATTCAACATCTTTGGTTGATCCAGGTTGTTGAATAAGAACATCATCTACCATATTTTGTAGTGGTTCCACTTGTGTGATAGGTTGACCATCTAGTATATGTCTATCTTGTTCAAAATCATCAACTTGAGCCACAGGGTCTACATCACATTCAATGTCAATCCTAACAATGGGTGATCATTAACTATTGATGTCTCCTCATGAATGATGTCAATGGTTCGCTCTATGTGATCGTCTTATGGACAATCACTCTCACTAATCACACCATTCTCAAGAAATTTGGCATTCCTATACTCTACAACATTTTAGAAGGTGGAGGACAATAAAACTTATAACCCTTGGACCTTTTCGCATAGCCTATAAAGTAAGTTCTAACGGTCTTAGGGTCCAACTTCTACTCCTGTGGATTGTACACTCTCACTTCAGCAGGATAACCCCATACCTTGAAATAATTTAAATTGGGTTTCTATCCTTTCCAGATTTCGAAGGGTGCCTTGGACATTACCTTTATTGGAACCATGTTTAATACGTATGTGGCTATATTGAGTGCTTTCTTCCATAAGGAATATGGTAGTTTAGAGCTACTCATCATGCTCCTAACCATATCTAGTAAGGTCTTATTTCTTCTTTCAACTATATCATTTATATCAGGTGATTCAGGCATGGTATATTGAGCTACTATACCTTACTCTCAAAGAAAATCAGCAAATAGATCTGGCGCTTGTCCTCCACTAGTGTATCTACCATAATACTCACCACCACGGTATGATATTACGATCTTGATATTTTCTCAATTTGTTTTCCTACTTCTACTTTATATTCCTTGAAAGCATCTAGTGCCTCACTTTTATTATAAAGCATATAGATATACATGTAGTGTGAGTAATCATCGATAAAGGTGATAAAGTATTTTTAACCATGTACAGTCAAATTAGGGCAACAAATATCCGTGTGTACAATTTTTAGCATCTCAAAACTTCTTTTAGCCCCTTTATGTGACTTATTGGTCTACTTTTCCCTTATGCAGTCCATATAAGAATCAAATTCTGAATAGTTTAAAGATGGAAGAATTATGTCTTTATTTAACCTTTTGATTCTGTCAACAGACATATGACCCAGTCTCCTATACCACAGGCTATAAGAATTCTCATCGATGACACTTCTCTTAGTACCACACGAACAGAAAAAGATTGAGGCGAATCACAAACAATTTAAAATAAACCATCAATCATAACCAAATTCACAATTAAAATTGAATCCTTTGACAAAGTCATAAGTTTCTTAAAAAGAACTAAATGATAATCAAATGAAATAAGTCTTGACATATAAATTAAATTTCTCTTGTAAGAGAGAACATAAAAATATCATAAAGTTTTGAAACATGATTATTTGAAAAATTTATGTGAAAAGTTCTAATAGCTTTCACAGGATCTCCTCTTGCACTGCCTGACAAGACGGTTTCCTTATTGGGATGTGGAGGCCTGCTTGTTAGAAAACCCTGTAGTGTTAATCCACCAAGTGTCATCATTAACACTAGAAAAATTAGATTCAAAGGTAACACACGATGAAAGCATACTTCTCCTCTCCATTATTTGTTACCTCACACTGCCAATGCCTATAAGCCTCACAGCACATAGGTCAGACATGATGGCACCACCTATATGCCCGTCTATCATCTTAAATTGCTTATCTAAGGCTTCTAGGTATCCTTTAGTTGTGTCACACTTAGGGACTGCTCCCCTAATACTTCTAGTGATCTTTTGTTATATAAGCAGAAGAGATAAGCGGTTACTCCGCTCTCACATATTATATATTTCCTTTGCCTTTCTATCATCAGAGGCATCATCAGGTCTCAGAGGTTTATCATACCTCAAGGCATAATCCAAGTCCAAGAAACCAAGATGTAGCAAAATATCATCTCTACAATCAACATAATTAATGATGTCATCTAATATTGTTTTATTGCTTATATTAGCCATAATATTGGGGCCAACAATTGGATCTGCAAGATAGAATAGATAACATACAAACAAGCTCACGAGTTAGAATTTTAAGCAATCATAAGTCACTGTGCCATGTATGCATGCTTAGCTCAAATGTATGATGCAAGCAGTATAAATACGTATCACCAATGTTTACCTATGGGCAAAGGCATTAGCATAGCATGTATTTATCTCAAATGATAGAATTAGAATATATTCATAACTTTCCAATACATGTGGGTTAATTAGAAAATAACAAAGCTATTTTATCCCACCCTAATTAAATATACAATTAATTACATATGATATTTCAAATCTATATGTGATTAATGAATACATTTAACAAATTTAATAAACAAGGATGCTGTGGTTACTCCTTAAAGAATTGCACGCTAACCACAAATATCATTCATGTGCATTGAAAATCTAAATATACACAACTTAATGGAGAAATTAATTCTCCCCTAATTAAATGTACAATCATGATATATCTACCTATAGATAAAGATAAATCATGACTATACATTTAATTGCAATTGATATTTTAAATCCATACGTGATTAATTAATGCACACAATAAAAATAAATAAGGATGTTGTGGCTACTCTTTCAAAACTGAATATTAATTATAAATATTAATAACGTGCATATAAATTCAAATATACACAACATAATGGAGCATTTAAAAATTAATTTAATCAATAAATGTGACTAAATAATTTAATTTAAATTCTCTCACTATATCATGTACCCAAAAAATATTTAATAAATTAATTTCAATTCAAAAGGTTTTTACAAAAAATTAAATAATTAATTTAATTGCCAAGGGAGAAATTAATAGGCAATTAAATAACATAAAAATTAAAATTTGTAAACACCTTTTTCCAAAAATTAAAATAATAGAGAAATTAATTTAAACATTTACACGTACAATGCATGTAATAGTAATTAAATGTTCTTGGAAAATCAAATTAAATGGCCAAAAATAATTTTCTAAAAATAAAATCAAGTGACCCATACACAAGAGTCTAAAATAGAGCCCAAAATAAATTCCAAAAACAAAAAAAATTTAGGCCCAAACACATTTTGTAGAGAGAAAAAATTGTTTCTGGACAAGGAAAACAGCCTAACATGCAAGCCCATAAAAATAGATTAGAAGAAAAAAATTGTTTCTGCTGGCTCAAAAAGTGTCAGCCCAGCAGGCTTTTAATTTTTTTTATAGCAGCCCAAAATTCGCGGCCCAACAACATTTTTTCAAAAAAATATTTTAATTAGCCCAGAAGCATGCGCTAGCCCAATAATAAATAAATTCCCTTAGCCCAGGTGCAGGAGGCCCAACACACAACAGTAAATATTTCTTTTTTAAAATGTAGCCCACCCTAAAAATGAAACAGCCCTGAATAATTTTTTTTGTTTAATTGGCCAAAACATTAGTGAAATGGTGTATTTTTTGAAATGTCGGTGATTACAACATGACTCCCTCGCTTTCTCTAACGGTTATTTCACGGTGACACTCACAGGGATTTGCACTTCATATTCTATCTCCAGTTTTTAATGGTTCCCTCTCTTTCTGGCATCATCAACAGTAGTCTCATGATGATTTTCTATTTCCTTCCCTGGTATACTACAAAAAAATTAATTTTCAGCAGTGACTAAAAGTTTAAAAATTGCCACTAAATTTCAATGTGGCGACACTTTGTCGTTGCCAAGTTGTCACCTATGAGACTATCACCTATATATATTAGCAACGATAGTTGAAAGTCACCGCCTAAAGTGGAATTCGCGGTGACATAAATGTCGTAGCTTAAAGCTAATTTTGCAGCGACAGAAACTGTCGCCGACTAAAGAGGATTCTATGGCAACATATTTGTTACCACCTAAACTTAATATTATTTTTTAAATTTTTATTTAATTTTTGTAATATAAAAATATAATTTAATAACAAATAACAAATGATAAATAACTAAATAAACCATAATCTAATAATATTAATAAATATTTTGATTATCGTATAAAATATCAAATTAGTTCAATTACTTAAATATAATTAAAATTCAAATAAAATTGTTTAGTTTATACATAAATTTTATGTAGAACGACCAATAGTATGACTAGAAGTAGCCGCATGTGGTTGCCCCTTCTGTATCAAGACAGCAAATTGAGCTTGTATCCTTTGCTCCATTTGTTCCATTAGTCTTTGTTCAAATTGCACACGCTCTTGTTGCATCTTTTCACGCTTTTCTTCCATCTTTGCACGCTCTACTGCACGCTCAGCCTCTATTTTTTCTCTCTCCTCTTGAAATTTTTTATCAAACTCTTCCTGCAATTGGGCACACACACTCTCCACAACTGAACTATCAGTAGATTGAGGGTAATTTCTCTTCCTTGAAGGTTCCGCTCCATACCTTTTCCCTCTTACATACCCTAACCTCTCACCAATAACTGTTACCAATATTTCCTCTGACGTCATTCAAGCATCACTCTCTAAATCTTGGTCTTGTTGTTGAGAAACTTCGTGCATACGACTCTATAATAAAAATATGAAACTATTAGATTAAAAATAAAACTAAATCAAAATAAGCTATTAAACAACAATGCGTACATGAAGATGTTCATAGTGTGGCTCAGCACATACTACTTGTCTATCTAATGTCTTCCTAGTATGCGTTATCTCCCACAACTGGTCAGAAGGGATAGGTCATCCAGTAGTAGGATATCTCTACAAAATAATAATATACAAGAAAATACAAAGATTATATTTAAAAAAAAAAGGATTGAAAATTTAAATTATAGTGGTGATAGATTGAACTCACTGTAACATATTCAATCTATGCAAATGATCGAGGACTATAAGTATGTTTAGTCATTTGTTTTTCTCGATTTATCATGTTCCTTACACTTTTGTTCTACAACAAAATGTAGTAACTAATAAGAATTTAATAATTGAAAAAAATATAATTTATTTAGAAGGATAGTGAGATACCTTAAACATGTCAGACCTAAAATATATTAATAACCACTTCCAATCTTGAAAACTAATAGTTTGAGGAGGATCAGCTAACATATCCTTATCAGTCTCATATTTCTTGTAGTGAGAGTGTAGATTGTTCTTCCAATTTCTGAATGTATTTTGTAAAATAATTGATATAGCTATATGAAATATTTCTTCACTAATTACATCAGTAGGTTCAAATATATTCTGAAATAAATATAAACACTTTATATAATAATATAAATAAAGTAAAATAAGTATAAAAATTTGACATAAATAATACCTTTATTTTTAAAATCATATCATGACCATATTTTTTAAAAATATTCTTCCAGCTACCTCCACCATCCCTGAAAGAGACTGTGGTTCTAAGAGTTAAACCATAATAATTAGAAAAGTCTCTTGCTTCTGGACCGATTGCTCTTGACATGGAATCTAAAAATTTGACTTGAATCTTTGCTCCTTGTGCAATCCTCAAATTCATGTTAATAGACTTATAAACTCCTATGCACTTGTTGATTGCAGTAGAAGTGCCTATCATTAAAAATCAATTAGAACAATTAAATGTTACATGGGATGTAAATCAATTATTATAAATTAAAGCAAACTTACCTGCACTACTATTTTGAGTATGAGGAGTAGGAGGAGAGTTAGCATACATTTCCTGAAGTTGTTGTTGCAGTAATAGAGGTGAAATAACAGGTCTTGATTGAGGTGTAGAGCATATACTTTGGCTATTTGTGTTGTCACTAGATATAACAGAAAGACTTTTCCCACCTCGACCTCTCTTTAATACTGACATATCCTATAAAAATATGCATTTCATTTAGGAAAAAGCAAGCAATCAAATAATAATCAATGTAGATATTAATAAAATCTACCATATCAATTAATTTCATTCAATTGAATCTTCCATCGCACTATCACTTCCATCAATGTCTTCTAATTAATTTGTTTCTTCTATTTTAGTTTATGTGCCACTTTCTTCTTCAGTATCACTATCAAAGTCGTCAAGAAAATCCTCTTCATCACTAAATCCAATATTAATGGCATTATTTTTATGTATTTGTGATGTTCTCCTTGAGCTAAGGTCTACATTTATACATCTTCTCTATATAAGTTAATGATAATATCATCAAGTTATGTAGGACTCGCATGATAAATATTTAAGTCTACCACCAACTGTTAATAAGGTTTTGTATCAACCATAGGATCATGGACCCCACTATCATCAATATCATTGTCAGTTGCTACATTAAACAAGTCGCGTGGGTTTGCTTTGACAACAACGAGCCAACCGGGTGCAACAATGTCATCCACATAGAAAACTTGCTCACCTTGAGATGCTAGAATAAATGGTTCATTTGTTTGTAATGAGTATCGCGTATTGTTACTTATCAACCCGTACTTATCAATCTTATATCCTTTGTCATAATGAGCCACATCCCACAATGGCACTTAAACAAATATACTTTTCTATTGCCTATGTAAGACAACTCATAAATATGCTTTAACATACCATATTCTTTGCCAGTATTAGTGTCATCACCCTTAGCTAGGATACCACTATTTTGGGGTTTTTTCCTATTGCACGGTCTTTTGTGTGAAAACAAAATCCATTGCCTATAAACATGGAATAGCAATTCACCATCGTCAATGGAAAAATTGATAAACTTATGAGTTTATCACTGACATGGCTCTGTGTAGACAATTATATCACCTTTTAGGACAAAAGTCATGTGTTAGATATTTTATATAAATGTAATTGCTAGAAATACTAAGGCTCAAAATGTTATAACTTACTCATAAATGAAACCATAGAGAAAACTCATATTGGCTTTTCTCACTCCTTGATCCATGGGCTTCAAGCTCTGTTGTATATTCCCTACAAATTTTCAAAGTAATAAGATAAAAATGCAATATGACAAGTACATTTTTTATCTTGAGTCAGGCAACTTACTCCATAAATGGCCAAAATTGTTCACAATTTGTAGCACATACATTCTTGCTTGACAGTATTCTTCATAGGGAAGAGAAATTGGCTCATAATTCCCCCTAACTTGACCATTCTTCTTAAATATTGTAAACTTAGGGTTGATATCATCATTGGTATCATCATTCCTACGTTGCACATTAAATTTTATAGGAAAATCTTTCAAATATCTTGAACAGAACGTGAGACTTTTATCTGCCAAGTATCCTTCTACAATTGATCCTTCAGGCCAAGCTTTATTACGAACATATGATTTGAGTGTTCGTAAATACCTAATGCATTAAAAGTAATTAACATTCTATAATTATGAATTATAAATATACAATGCAATTGATGCATGTTACCTTTGTATTGGATACATCCAACGATATTAAATTGGTCCAGCAACTTTTGCCTCCCCTACCAAGTGTATTGGCAAGTGAACCATCACATCAAAGAAAACAGGTAGGAAGATCGTCTCCAACTTGCATAATGTCAATATTATTTGACTTTGGAGTTTGTCATGTACTTCACAAGACAGACTTTGAACAAAGATTTTTAAAAAAACTTACCAACTCTATAATTGGTTCACACACCTTAAAAGGTAATAACCCACGTACTGCAATTAGAAATATCTCTTGCAATAACACATAGTGATCATGACACTTCAAACCAAATAATTTTTGCTCCTGAATGTTGACACATCTTGAAATATTAGATGAAAAAGTATCAGGCACTCTTAAGTTAGCCAAGAATTTTAAAAGGGATTGTTTGTTCTCAGGAGACAATGTGTAAGGAGCAAGAGGAAGAGAAACATTATTACCATCTTCAACTAGGTGCATATCACTCCTAATACCTAAGTCTATCAAGTCGTACCTACTTTTAATTTTGTCCTTCATCTTTCCAACCAAATCCATCACCGTGCACACAATGTTATGAGAAATATTTCTTTCTATATACATCACATCAAGATTATGCCGTATTAGCAAGTTTTTCTAGTAAGGCAATTGAAAAAATACTTATTTTCCTCCAATTATAAGCATTATTATGTGTATTATGCTTTCGTTTTGTACCCTTGCCAAATGACACATCACCTAAGTGTTGAAGTTGCTTAAGCACTTCATCTCCAGTCAATGGAACTGGTGGATCCATATGCTCTTCTTTACCATCAAATGATACCTTATTTTTACGCCATGGGTGATTTTGTAGAAGAAAGCGCCGATGCCCTATGTAAGACAACTTGCTCCTTATCAAAATACAATATCTTTATGGCAACATAGACATGCAAGTTTACCTTTAGTTGACCACCCTGAAAGGTTTCCATATGTGGGAAAATCATTTATAATCCACATGATAAAATTTGATTGACAATATGCATCATACATCTGTACCCCTACTTCCCACAATTGCTTCAACTCCTGAATTATTGGTTGGAGATAAATATCTATTTCATCACCTGGACACTTTGCACTAGGAATAAGAAGTGTCATCATAAAGTATAGGCTTTTCATACAAAGCCATGTTGGCAAGTTATATGGCACTAAGACAACAGGCCAGATACTATGATTAGCACTCATATTCCTGAAAGGTTAAAATCCATCACTTGCTGAACCCAGTCGAACACTTCTTGGATGAGCAGAGAAGTTAGGGTACTAGTTGTCAAAGTGTTTCCAAGCTAAAGAATCAGCTGGATGCCTCAGTACCTCATTATTTGAGTGTTTCTCCTTGTGCCACCTATTTCTTTAGCTGTATCTCTTGACATATACAGTCTTTGTAGCCTTGGTGTTGTGGGAAAATGCCTTAAGACTTTAAGTGAAACCTTCTTCCCTTTTATTTGTTTAAATTCCATCTAGGCATATTACATTTAGGGCATGATTATTCATTTGTGTGCTCGCCCAATACAATATGCAATCATTCTCACAAGCATCAATTTTATGGTAATCTAAACCCAGATCACGAATTATCTTCTTAGCTTCATAGAATGAGTTTGGCACTAAAGCCCCCTCTGGGAGAACTTCTTTTAATAAGCCCAACAACACATCCATAGATTTATTACTCCAATGGTTAAGGCATTTCACTTGAAACAACTTTACAATAAAAGAAAGTTTGGACATCTTGACACAACCTGGATAAAATTCAGTTTTAACATCTTTTAACAAGTCAAAGAACCTTTTAGCCTACAGATTAGGCTTTTCACTTTCATAGTCACTAGTATTTGAATAATCCACACATAGAACTCCATATGTATCTCATACCATCCGTGCAAAGTTTTCATTATCAGTAGCATTTTCTATGTCATTACTAGAAGTTCTACAATCTGTCTGAAATCTTCTAATTTCCCCATGCAACTCCTACACCGTATAACTATTCCAGAAACCCTTGCTCAATAAGTCTGTCCTAACATCTCTTCTCACTTTAAATATAACATTCATACATATTTTATAAGGGCAACATATTTGATTTACCATGCCAAGTTGACTAAATGCACATTCTAGAAAACCATCCACTCCTCTAATATATGATAGGTTTCCTCTGTCTCTAATATGCAACTAACTTTTATCCATTTATATTCCCTAAATAGTTAAACCTAGGATACAACAACAAAAGCCAACAAACATATCAGTATATAAATAGTACATATTAATATGATTTAAAATTCATATGAATTGTTGAACCAATCAAAATACTAGTTTGAGTCTGCTGATAAGAATTAATCACTTGTGTATAATATTTCCTTTCATTGTTCCTTGGTCTCTTACATTATGCTTTCAAAACCCATTTATTTTGTGGAAGTGGGGAGTAACTTCAAAGAGAGCAGGTGAAAACTTTTGGTCTGAATTTTAATTGATAAAATCGACACATCTTTGTGCCATACTTCAAACTCTTTACTTAGTCACTTTCTTGAACATGAACACTTCTACCTCCCATAATTAATGACATAACCTATAACAAGCCTTCTGTGGTCTGATATGTTTTCTTCAATCTTAATTTTACTTTGCTATTATATAGTAACATGGCTTGCGTTACTTTCTGTTCCACAGTTTTCTTAGGTTCATGTACAAAGCAAAAGTTTCTGTGAGTCAAATAAAAAGACTCCAACTAAAAGACTCAGAATCACAGCTTTTGAGTGTTATTTCTCCATGTAGTTCTTTACCAAAACAAGATTCTTCAGATAGATGCCATGGGGGAAAGAAGCTTCTTATTGCAGCTTCATCAATTCTTTCATGCTTCTCATTACACATAAGTAGCAAGTAAGCCCAATATTTTAAATATCACTAAGTACGCATTTTGCTTTTTCAAAATCTGTTTGTATTGCTTTTAATATCTAAGTGCCTCATCTTGTTCCAATATAATCAATTTTGTAGGGTGATAAACCAGGAGTTTCCTTTAGTGAGATACTAAACATAAAGGGTTAATACAATTTTTGGTCATTCAAATTTACATAATTTTACTTTTGCTCTCTTAAGTTTCAAACCCCAGGTTTTGATCCCTCAAGTAGCAAAATGATCCAAGGATTTGTTAAATTATATGGACTAACCCCATTTAATCCTCACCATCAAATCCTCAATATCGAGGTTTTCTTATTAGCTAAAAAATATTTCAGCAAGTCATAGATGTAATATTTCCCAGCAACAAGTAGACACCTTGGCATATTTATAGCTAAAAAACATCTATTATGAACAACAGTCCAAAAGATTAGAGAGCAGTGAGATATTTCCCAGCAACGAGAAGCATGATAATTTGTTTCCATTTAGCACTTAGCATTCAAACAGAAATATTAAAGAGCAAAGGATGATTTCAAACCTTCACGGCGTCGATTAAAGAGCAAAAGAAACTAGGTGTTCTTTGAAATTAACCCTTCACGGTATCGATTTCAACAGACAAGGCAATGGTGCATGGCAACTTCCACGAGATAGAGATCAAGCTGATGTAATTGGGACACTAAGACAAGGTGAGAAGCCGACAATCAGAGCACCAGACCACCAGACGACACGGTAGCCACTAGCGAGAGCTAACTGTGAGGTTGTTATATGGCGCACGATGCAGGAGTGTACCACCTCAAGGGTAGCCGTGACTCGTGATGAGGGACACCAACGCTCTGCTAGGGCATAGAAGCAAAACACGAAAAAGAGAAGCAAAGTGAAGTAAACCTCAACTAGGTAAATAAATTGGTCTTTAGCGGCAACAATAAAATGTCGCCGCTAAAAGTCTTGCTTTTACCAAATATTTTTTAGAAAATAATCCACTTAATAAAATAATGATATTTTTCCCCCAATAGCTTCTTCAACTTATTAGACAATTTGTGTAAAAGGTTTTGGGCAAATGATAATTTCTAACTATCTTTCTTAAGTTTTCTAATAAAATAGGCATTTAATTCTCAAAAAATAACTATTCCATCAATTGGGTCTCTTTTGGGGAAATAAATTGTTTCATAATTTTTAAGTCCCAAAATACTCATTTTATGATTTCTTTCTTCATTTTTCTTAACTCCAAAATATTTTTAATAATTATTCTTTCCTTTATTATTTCTCTAAAATTTCATTTTTTTTAATTTTAGAAAAACACTCTTGAACTCAAAAATACCTTATAAATCCTTCTTATAAAAGTTGGGATGTTATATGAAATACAGCAACAAAGACCAAATGCAATACTAATTAAGAACATATATATATATATATATATATATATATATTACGTCTATTCTTTCTCCCGATCTCACACACACACATCTCCCTCTCTTTATCTCCTCTCCCACATTGTCTCTACTACACAGATACTAACTCTCACGCTCATTGACACATTTATAATATCTCTCTCATAGACCCTTGCTTCATCTCCTTTTGTAGATATCATAATAATTTAATTTTATATATTAGATAGTTGCTTCATGGTCCTTTGAGATGTGGGAAGAATATATGCCAACGTCGCCGCTGAATCACACCTTCTGCGGCGACAAAAAATTGTCACCGCAGAAAGTATAGACCTTTTACTGCAACACGAGGGTGTTGCTGTAGATACTATTACCTTTTGCAGTGATATTTAGTGTTGCCGTAGAAAAGTAGAGTAAATATCTTTCATGTTTTTACCTTCTGCGGTGACAACAAAAGTCAATGCTGAAAGGCAAACTTTTAGCGGCTATAAAAGTATGTCTCTGCTGAATGTCTCACTTTCAGCGGTGACAAAATATGTCACCGCTAAATGTCTCTATTTTAGCGGCGACGAAATATGTCGCCGCTAAAAGTCATTTTCAGCTGTGACTCCTTTGGTCACCGCTGAAAAGACATCGCCAAAAACCCTTTTCCTATAGTGGTGGTCTTGATGGTGGCATGTCTAGAGAATGGCAATGAGCATTCCTTTGACACTCTCACCATTAGAAGGAGGTCAAATGGTAGTCTAAAATTTTGAAACTAAAGACACGACGGTCTCTTCCTTCAGTAACTGCTATGTCCATTTTCCAGCAAGTTCTAAGGTGATCTCGTAGCAAGTATGGATTCCATTCTCTCTCACCATACATAAAGGAAAAGTGGTCAAAGGTCAAAATTAAAACAAAATTATAATCTCTAGAGTTCCATATATCCCATATTTAATCCATATTGCTACTTATGAGGATTAGAGATCAATAAACAAGGTAAGAGTGATCTCAAACCAGACTTTAATACCACATGTTAGAATATAAACATCTCAAACATAACATAATCCATCCAGATTATGACATATATAAATATAAAATATATATGAGATGTAGCGGAGGACTTAAAGTTACGTCTCGCCATTAGCTTGATTGATCTGAAAAGAACTAGAACTCAAATGAGATACCCATCAATCAGAGAACACTATTAGATAAATAACAAGTTCTTTCAACTGGTGATTAGGCATAGTAATGGCAACTTATGTACTACCATCACCAGTGAAGAACCCTCGAGAGTGAACTGAGAAATTAGGTTATCGCTTTAGACTCAGAAAACTATCATACGATAAAACTAAATGTTTTATTATTAATTTCCACCATCAGAAAATTAACCTTAATAAACTGAGTCAACAACCCACTTTGGACTAGGCCCAATGACTACGGGCCACACTAAAAAATATTTATTAATTATACTAACTAATATCTAAATAGGTTATATTATAATAAATATCTCACATGAACAAATTAGATGCTTGAAATTTCTACTGATATGATTCAAAAATTGAGCTTTTTATTCCATATTACTTCCCTGGTTTTGCATGATTCGTTTGGTAATTATTGTGGGAATTTTAGGAATCGAATATATATTAAGTGTTAGAAGGAAGTGTAAGGAATTGGAAGACACACAGCAGAAATTAACTTAAAAATTTTTCCATTCCTTGCCAGGATCTACCGTATGTGTTTAAGTCAAGTAAAAAGAAGCATTACCCTCAGTGTTCCTCAGCGACTTCCACAGCTTCTGATCACAACATTCACAGCTTCTCTCCACAGCTCATGTTGGGCTATTTTGTGTGCGACCTTGTAGACCCATATGAAGTTGGCAGTGGGCCATTTGCTATACTGGCCCACAAGTTGCAAGCGGTCTTTAGCAAGACATAACGACTACCCAAATCATATGAGGATTGTTAAACGATGTAACCTTTTATACAACCATATCATGTCCCTTCTGTCACGCGATATTTTGGTCATGGATGAGGCATGGATAATGTCATCCTCCTATTCCTGACCGTTATTTTCTCGATCTCTGAGTAGTCTGACTATAGAAATGGAACTACCTTTCCATTACAATATGGCCATACATTTCTCAGACTCACTCATCGAGGGGCCCAGTAATATCTCTTTACGAATGTGAGGGACAAATTCCATCTTGACCATTCACATTCCTCCGCATGAAAAACCACTAAGCCCAAACATAGTATTTATGATCACTCGATCAAAAATGACTTTTGACTAGGTCAAAGCTGAGCGTTTGTCATGTAAGAATCCATGATGATCTCAGGTCAAAGGGCATAGTGACATGGTTTATATATGAGAGAAGCTTATGACGTAACCCATGTAACTCTCTCATAACGGGTCAGTCCAACACCATGTACTCTTATATGTGCCTATGACTTTGATTTATATCTCTATACATCTTCAAAGTCATACTGATCTTATTTTATCTCTGCTCTCGCATAGATGACCGACCAGGGACATTTAGGATAAGATCATGAATTATCCAAGGATGGTCATCACAGTAAACATGCAAATAATATGATAACACAATTAATAAATTCATAAATCAATAATGTTCATAAGACAATGATTGGCCCCTAGGGCACAATTTTCAATAGGAAGTTTATGTATTATTGAATCTGTGGCATCATACGACTTTGAATTAATTGTCTCTATATATAGTCTCTGCACTTGTTCATGAAATCTGAAATTTTAGAAATTGTATATATCTTAAAAATAATTGCTTTAACTTATAATATTGTTTGCATTCATTCTGGTTGTTTTGATATCTTGTGAAAGCTAGTAAGTAATGAAGATCATGATACGGAAACCCTAGAGAGTTTAACAAGGTTTATATTTGCTATTGGAATGGAATTCGACTGTGACAAGACGAGGATGTAGAGGATAATATTAGATAATGATAAGCTATTTAGTTTCTATGCTAGACTTGAAAAAGAACTATATATATACTCTATGGTTTATATACGGGTGTTTATATATATACATACATTGGTTGTTGAAATTATAATCCTAAATAACTTATAAAGTACATAATAGTGTTTGAGTGCTATAAAAGATAGAAAAAATTAAAGTAAGGTTTTTAGGAAGGAAATTAAGGAATTTTATTGATTAAAATTTTGGTAGATTTCTACAAGGTTACAGTTGAGTGATATGATGTTATTTGTATGATAGGGAATTAAGGTTGAAGCATATTGAAAGTTATCAAATATGATATATTATAGCTATTGGGAGTTAACAGGTGAGTGAATAGCGTCCCACTATAATAATATTTTTAATATTATCTTGCCAATTGATACAATTTATTTGAATTATCAATTTTTAAGCATGGTTTGTTAAAAGTATATTTATTGAAATATTTGATTATTGTCATTGATTTTTCTATCGAACGGCTTATATATCATTGTGCTTATGTATGGAATGGATAGAGAAAGTTTTTAAAGATATTTTGTAAACCTTTATATTGAGATAATTTTTCACTCTGAAATATTCTTATGAGAATTCTTACTATTGGAAGAGAGTTTTGCTGCATACATATTGAAATAAATCTTTTGAGAATTTATTTTGATTTTCATGTTGCAGTCTTTGATTATGGAATATTCTTGCTGAGATTTAAGTATTGGAAGGTTTTGTTTTTTATTAATATTAAATTGACCCCATGCATGCTTGGAAATATTTTTGAGATGACTGAATACATAACGCTATTTACTAATAATAGTACTGTTAGTCCTTAGTACACCATGGTTAAACTCGAGCTTGATGGATATTCGTGGGCACAGTACTCACGTAGGATATTTGTGATTTATTCTCTCGCCTGTTATTCGTGGGTCTCATACCTGTGCTTGTTTTCGTGGCTTTGAACTATACCAGAATGGTTAGTTACCCTCATAGACTTTATGTCCACACTTGTTATTCGTTCTGTTGAAGTTCTATCGAATAGTGAGATTTCATGATTATCATTTTAAACAGATTTCCTTAAATAAAATGTTTTACTAGATATTTGGATTGTTTTAATTAATGATTTTTATACAGTTGCATTATTTTTGTGATTCTATACTCTAGAAATTTAGATTCATCAACAAGTTTTATTATTCACAGTTAAATGTATTTTAAACTGTTTCTTTTCACATTTTAAATTATTTTTAATGATGGGATGTTATTCACCAGTATATTATTTTGACCTCAAATAACACTGTCGACCTTGCACTTCCAGCAAAACAGAGATGGCTCTAATAGTTGTTCAAAACCTATAGATGCTCCACGTAGTCTATAGGCAGGATTCTTGTCCCCTCTTGTCCCTTAGAGATGTATAAATCATTGTATGTGGTATAGTATTTATCATTTTGGGAGGTAGAGATATATTCATATATGATAAATTCTAAAATGGTTTATGCATAGTTAAGATTATTATTATATTAATTATGATGTCTAAATGCTTACGGAATGTGAGTTTTCTCATATTATGTACTTATCATCCTTTTGATTTATAGGGTGTCACATAAATGACAACAATATAGAGCTTATGCCAGATCATTTGGTTGACATGGATGTCTCACATGGACACTGTTCAACACCTGATAGCAATCCATAAGAAAACACTGACACTGACAATACTCCGTTTGAGGCTACTTTAGGATCCAAGAAGCAAAAGCGCAAAAGCACTGATCATGATGATGTGTTTCTAATTGGTCTTGAGAAAATCGCTAATGGGATATCTCAAGGGATTAAAGATGCAAGTGAGCTTCTTGGAATGCATTTTGACAAGGTTGAATGCAATAAGCAAGTAGATGGGATGAAGTGAGTAGATGGGATCATTCTGTGGACCATATTTACCCCGCCCATTCCAACCCTGTACAGAAAGCATAACAGATTCATTCCTTTCTCCTTTATTCTTCTTCTTCACTTTCACATGTAGTCTAATAATGGGTTATCAAACCTGTGAAAAATGTACCAGTTGGTAGCCTTGCCTTGGAATCCACCATCCACAGAATAATATTTTCCAACCTATGAATAGAACAATTACACTACAACTTAATCAATTTTAGCACTAGCAGTCATTAAACAGCCTAAAAAATAGAAAAAAAAACTAGCTCAAATCCACATTGCCTCGCTGACGAACTCACACAGGTCAAATAAAGCCTACAGGTCGAAGCTTGATTTGATTACCTTTTCATTGCTAAGAACTTCTTACCGTTTTTTGCTTCAGTGGTCGAGATGGAAGGTCAGTCAGCAAAATTTATAGCAGAGTTCTCTTCGTCATTATTATAAAATGGATGAGGAAGGAGAAAGAGAATATGAAGAGAATGTACGAAGAAGAAAAGGATGTGAAAAAGGTATAGAGGTTGGTTGAATCCGATGGGAGAAAAAGATGAGGGGTGTTTGTGTCTTTTTATAATTCATGGCTGATTAAAAAATAAATATGATATAATCATTCCTACTAACAATTACCATCATCATTTTAAAAGCCTACTTACCCTCTCAATCCTAATCTCAATCACAATCCCAATTTCAATCCATCAAAATTCAGTGTTGCATACCAAATGTAGCCTAAGGGTTTTTCCACAACAAAGCTAAAAATCCTAGGGACGAGCAAAACTATACACCAAATCAAACAGAATTCAATTTCGATTTTTTGGTTCGGTTATTTCGGTTTTTGGGAAGATATTCATTTTTTATTTTGTGGAAATTCGGTTTTTGGTGTTAGGTTCAGTTATTAAAAAAATTCAGTTTTTTTTTACAAAAAATTCTAGAAAGGGGTTAGGCTCACCCACAATTCAAGGGCAGGGCGAAGTCTCCCTTCCTCTTAGGCGATACCAATATTGGGTAAGGCGATCCATCTATTACCTTTAGGCGTAAACCTAGGCACCTAGGAGTTAGGATGCCTCTCCAAGTGCTGGGACTAGAATCACAACAAAATTATACTTTTTATGGATCGAACATGCTCCAAATTATTGAGTTAAGTTGCACTATCTCAATGTTAATTAAGCTTTTTCTGTCCAAGTTCAACAATCCCTTAAAAACCCCATGTGGCCCAAACTAGAAGCCTATAACCAGAAACCCTATCCTAAAGTAAATCCTACTCACTCTTTCTCTCTCCGTCTAGCTGCCGCCTTCACTCATGCTCAATCTCTCCTCTCTTTCAGTTTATCCTAAGTTGTGTCTTCAGTCTCTCGCTTAACACAGTGTCAAGGTCCAACCTATCCTCATTCTCTCTTCACTCCATTGAAAGCTTGGCCTAGTCTCTACTCCCTCTCTCCCTTCATCATTAACGAACCACTTTCATTAATAAGTCTGATTAATTATAATTACTCAGGAGTATGTATGTGTATGAACCACACACACACACACATATATATGATGAACTGCTGTGATTGTAGATTAGTTATATTAATTTTTCATGACTAAGTTTTCTTCCAATAACTCAATGCAAATTGACAAAAAAACGGAATGGAAGGACCATGTTGGTGTTTCCTGAATTGATAAGAATTGAAAGAAATTCTTGTTTCGTAATTGGTAATTTCCTAAGTGTTTGTAAGTTTCCACATTTTCTCACCCAATACATATGGAAATAATACAATAAATTAAATAAGTTACCAATTGCTGCATCCTTAACCTAAACCCAACCAATGGTCAATATTTCGGTACATGGTTATATCATTTGAATTTTCGCCCCCAAAAGGTAGTTTGTTAAAAGTAAGGAAATGAATTGTATCATACATATATATACATGTCACATGGTTCAATGTTAAAGACTTGGATGCTCCTAACTAGAATTATTGTTAACTGTACAAATTACGTGGGTGTAATGAGGGCTTCGTTTTGTAGATGTACGTACGGTGCAGTTAACGGCTATATCCTGTTGCATTGTTTCAGTAGGCATGTTAGAGGAAGGTGTAATTAATTCATTGATTAATTATTTAGTTAGTCAAGGGTTTAGTTTATTATGTAAACACCATATATATCATTGCACAATAACCCTCAATTAATTAATTGTACAGAGATCAGTTTTCTGTTATAGGCTGTAGAGTATTCTTCTCTCGTATTTTTGTTTGTCTATTAATTAATTACATTTATGTTGTATTGTCGAAGGTTCTAGTTTACATATCTCTTTTTATGACCTTGTGATGAGCTCCTCTCTCTCTATGTGAGCGCTTGTTCCACCATCATTTTAGGTGGTTTCTTCTTTTCATCTAGGGTTTCCACCACCATTTCGGTGAAGAGGAGATGGTTTGCTGGTTGTTGTTCTCTTTGATGGTTATTGATTCTATTATGATAATTGTATTTCTGGAAATTTTTATTGACTTTTATATTTCCCTTTCCTCTCTATTAGAGGGTTTCTTTTCCAATTTGATTGTTTTGATAGTCCTTCTGGTTGTTACTTTGATTAGGTTTTCTTGAATCTTGCATTGGTGCTTGTATTTCTATTCTATATGATGAAACCATATATTTCCAGTCGAAAAGAAGAAAAACAAGTTTAAACCATCGACTTCTTTATTACTTTATTTTCGGCTCACATTTCATTCTGATGGGTCGAACGAAGAGTCTTCTTAATTAAGTTGCAAAACTAACTTTTGGTTCTTTTTAAGGTTATACTTTATTAAAATTTTTGGTTATAAAGATATGAGCTTCTTGATGAAGATAAATGAAGAAAACATTTAAGTAGATTTTAGAAGGCGACAATCAGATTTTTTTTATAGATTTGTGAAGTAATGTAGTAGTATTGATCTTAATTTCTAAGTCACAAATTAATGTTTCCCTATTTCTAAGTCTTCAAACTAATGTAGTAGTTTCGTTTTAGCAATAGCCAATAGAATATGTATATTGTAAATTATGGCATACCTAATATAAATATTATTAATTGACCTAAACGAACTATAAATATTTTTAAAAAATAAAAGTATACTTTTTGATATGGCTATTTGATTGGGTCATATTCAAATATTGTCAAGCCCAATTAAAGTTAATTATCTCAAATGTGTTTTTTATATTCACATAAACTTGAACTCAAAATCTCATACTTAACTAGTCAAAATCCTTTTTACTTGAATCAATAACAATTTGTTCAAAAAATGGGGTAAAACGTGAGTATACTTCCCATAAGGTCACATACTAGTATTACTCTTACCCAAGATACTTCTAATCATTTAACTTCATATAAAATTTTATTTTAATCCATTAATTTTATATGGTATGTTTTCAATCATTTGACCCTAAAGTTACGAAAATGTTGACATCAAAATTTTAAAGATTGACAAAACATAAGTTTAATTTTCAAAAACAACAACAAATAGTACAAAAACTATTATTTGATATTAACCGTGTTAAGATTAAATAACTAAAAAATATTTTATAAAATTAAAGGACTAAACTGAAACATTATACAAAGTTAGAGAACCAATGTTGAGTACATTTTTGCTTAAATAATTGAATTCAATAATTTAAACGGTGAAAAGCAATTTAAACAGTAAAAAGTATATTTGTTTAATTTTAACTTGGTATAAATTTAAAAGACTAAATGTGTACTTTATCCTTTCATAAATAATGTGCTTTTTCAAGCCATATATATTTTTCAGCTTAAATTATATAAGCTCCTATAAACTTTAAACAAATTACATATAACTTCCCTAACATTTCAAAGTTTAAATTTAACTTCTTAATCTTTTTTTATCACGGATCTCTTGCCGTTAATTGATCATTGTTTTTTTGAACAGAAATTGCTACATAGGATGAATAGAAAACATTTGGTTTTGTTACATTGCATCCTACATAAATTAATGATTTTACAGTAATTGTACATGTTTTACATAAGGGATTTTATTACTAAGAAAAACTCTCCTCTCTTACGTTTTTGCGCCGTCTGCGAGCATCTTCTTCAACTTTGAATTCTTAAAAACGAAACAATCGTTCTGCAAGAAAGTTTTCTTTTAGCCTTGGCAGCCTCGGTAATTATTATGCAGAGTTCAAAGTATTTAGAGGTACATAAGCGATCTATCTCTCCAGTTCCTTGTGTGTTTGTATCGTAATGAACATAACATAGTTATATATGGAAGTGATTTAAATGGGGAAAGGAAAGATTCAAGGAGAAATTTTGATTTGATTATCAAGTGAGAAGTGCAGAACGAGTTTTCTCTTTTTTGAGAATTCAAAGTTGAAGAAGATGATCTGGGCGCAGAACCACAAAAGAGGAGGGTTTTTCTTAGCAATAAAATTACTATAAAATCATTAACTTATATAGATACCATGAAAGATGTAAGTGCCTTTTATTCGTCCAATGTGATGATTTCTATTAAAAAAAATAACGGTTAATTAACGGTAAAGAGTCCGTGATGAAAAGATAAAAATTGTGGAGGTTAAATTTTAACTTTAAAATGTCAAGGGAGTTAAGTACATGTTTGGGAAACCCCCAAACTAAAGTTTTATATACAACTGGTTTAAAGTTCATAGGGATTCTGTATACTTTAGTTTTCTATATTATTATTTTAATTGAACAGTAAAAAGAAATTTCCTCAAATAGCATAAATATATAAACTTGTTAAAAATTTTAAAATCATGCATTAATTTCATTTCATTATTTCCAAGCCCTTTCATATTTATATTTATTAGTAACTTCAATACAAAATAATAAAAAATGTTTGTTAGTAACTAAACGTATAAAGGAAAAGTGCGACCCACCTCCCCTAAATTTTAAATTTATCACTTATACCTTTCTAAACATTAACAATTTTTTTTAAAATAAGTATATATATATTAATTAAATATATATTGGTCTATAAAAGGAAATATACATTTGTATATTGAAAGTTGGTTTCGCGTTTTCACTTTTGAGAATTAGTTTTATTTTCAAACAGATTTAGAGTAGATTTTAAAACAGATTTAGAGGATATTATCTTTCAATAAATTTTATTGTAATTATATCCTATAATATTTATTTGTGAGTAATACCTCCTAATTTTTTTCTTTTTTAAATATATATTATTTGCTACTATTCCTTCACAATGGACAACTGAAGATTATTTTAATATTTAATTATAATTAATTTAGTTTTTGAGAACTAAATGTCAATCTCTTTTTAAAAAATTAAAAGAAAAAAAATTAAGCTTCTATCCGATAATAATTTAAATTAATCTTGATTCTATAATTCAATTACTTTTTTTTAAAATAATCTCTAAAGTCTTCGTGTTCTTATTGATATAATAATATCGTTGAGGTATGGATGAAGGTTCAACAAAAGATATAAAAAATAATTTATATTAATGAAGGAATTATATGATGCTCAATCCAACCTTTTAAATATGAAGTTTGAATAAACTCTAGTTAGAATATCCTATTATCTAAATATATAAATATTTTTTTATTCAAATGATACTTTAAATATGTTATATTTATTAAACAATTAGTTTTGAAAAATAATCGAAGTGAATTTTAATTAATATTATTATTTGGAGGGTAGATATAGATATTAGAGACAATGACATATCGGGATCATTCAAATAGCTAATTAATTATATTGGAATCCTTAGGTCCTTTGTTGACATTACCATTTTGCCCATAATTTGAAATTGCACTGGAGCTCAATGACAAGTCAAGTTTTATATAACAATTATAATATAATATAATTTTGGTATTTATTAAATAATAATTTATTTAGTTAGAAGTTTTTCTTCAATTTTTATTTGAAGTTTGGAATTTTTAATAATTAATTCGGAAATATATATTTTACGGATTACATATAAATGTAATGTTGGCAAAAAAAAATATGACATATAAATAATAATATTTTATCCAAAAAGCTATAATTTTTACGGAATAAAAGAATCAAGATATGTTTGTTATAAAAAATAGAATCAAGATATGACAACAGATAAAGGGGAAGGAATCTAAATTTAAATTTAGATTAATTCATTAATATGTCCCTTTTTCATACAAATATTTAAATACTTCCTCCATATGACCATTGGCGTCTCAAAGCTTCACTTTTTCTTTCCACCCATCGTTCTTTCTTCTCCTCTGTCCAGTTTCTTAACGTTGAGTAGAGAAATTCGGTAGGAGAAACTCAAAAAAAAAAAAATAATGAACGGAGAATTTCCTCTTCCGTCAATCTTACGGCTAAAGGACGAGCATGTAGAACCAGAACACAGAATTGGTTCAACTTACTCTTTCAACAGGTTCTACTTACCAGTCGCCGCCACAAAAGCCACCGCTTCCTCCTCCTCCTCCGAAATCATCACCACCCCATCCGTCTCTCTTACAACTATTTCCTCCATCCTCCTCCACACGGTCACCAAAACCACCATCTGAATCATCACCACTACTAGTGTCTCAATCCTCCTCCCGATCACCGGAACCACAGCGTTTTCTTGTTTTACCTCCATACCAGTCACAATGGAGCCAAAATAGCATCTTTACCTTGCCGCTGCTGCCGCCTACATCAACCCTCCATCCATCTCTTTTTATGCCTTCATTCTCCTCACCACCACCAGGATTCCATTTTTCAATGCCTTCATCATCCTCCTGTCAACTGCCCCAAGAGAACGGTTTAACCCTAACGTCACCAGAATTGCATTATACCACTACTTCTTCGCGACCAATATTGCCCGAACAGACGACAGTGCCACAGCCACTGGCAAATCAATCAAGAGAAGGCCAAGCTCAACGGTCCGGTAAGAGACGTAAACGTAACCACAAGAAGGAGGGATGGCAGCCAACCATAGAGCCGCTATATCCATGGGCTTCATCAATGAGGGCCCAAGTTCTAAGTATGGAGGAATTAATTGCCAAGAAAATCACCGTAATAACTGGTGACGTTAAATGCAAGGAGTGCAATGAGAAGTTTCAGATTGGGTACGATTTGAAATCCAAGTTCTGTGAAGTTGTTAGCTTCATAGCTAGTGAAAAGGGGGAAATGCATGATCGAGCACCAGATGTTTGGATGAAACCAGAGGGCTTAGACTGTAAGTTTTGTGGGAAAAGCAAGTGTGTTGAACCTGTTCCACCTGAAAAGAAGAAGAAGACGAACTGGCTTTTTCTGTTTCTGGGACAAATGATTGGGTCTTTGAAGCTCACTCATCTTAAGTATTTCTGCGAGCATACGAGCTCTCATAGAACTGCAGCCAAAGATCGATTGGTTTATCTCACTTATAAGAATTTACACTGTCAATTAGATCCCAAGGCAGAAGATCTATATAATCCCCCCAAGGAAGAAGATGATCTATAGGTTAGAGTATGCATTTAAGTGTTCATGTTTTAGGGGTTTTTCTTTATGTTTGTTTGTTTCCCTTTGAAACAATATTTTCTGATTTCTAACAATAAATTTTATGAATTATTTTATTTTGGTGGTTCATGGCTACTAATTATGGTTTTAAAACTCAATATACCAATCCACATGTGAACCCTAGTTACAAAATTTTATTTTGGTCCATTAATTTTATATGGTATGTTTTCAATCATTTGACCCTAAAGTTACAAAATGTTGACATTAAAATTTTAAAGATTGACAAAACATAAGTTTAATTTTCAAAAACAACAATGAATGGTACAGAAATTATTATTTGATATTAACGATGTTTGATATTGAATTCAATAATTTAAACGGTGAAAAGAAATTTAAACAGTAAAAAGTATATTTTTTAATTTTAACTTGGTATAAATTTAAAGGACTAAATTTGTACTTTATCCTTTCATAAATAATGCTTTTTTCCAAGCCATATATATTTTTCAGGTTAAATTATATAAACTCCTATAAACTTTGAAGAAATTCCATATAACTTCCCTAATATTTTAAAGTTTAAATTTAATTTTGAACAGAAATTGCTACATAGGATGAATTAAACATTTGGTTTTGTTACATTGCGTCCTACATAAATTAATGATTTTACAGTAATTGTACATGTTTTACATAAGGGATTTTATTACTAAGAAAAACTCTCCTCTCTTACGTTTTTGCGCCGTCTGCGAGCATCTTCTTCAACTTTGAATTCTTAAAAACGAAACAATCGTTCTGCAAGAAAGTTTTTTTTTCCAGCTTTGGCAGCCTCGATAATTATTATGCAGATTTCAAAGTATTTAGAGATACATTAGCGATCTATCTCTCTAGTCCCTTGTGTGTTTGTATCGTAATGAACATAACATAGTTATATATGGAAGTGATTTAAATGGGGAAAGGAAAGATTCTAGGAGAAATTTTGATTTGATTATCAAGTGAGAAGTGCAGAACTAGTTTCTCTTTTTTGAGAATTCAAAGTTGAAGAAGATGATCACGGCGCGCAGAAACACAAAAGAGGAGGGTTTTTCTTAGCAATAAAATTACAATATAACCCTAATGTAAAACATATACAATTACTATATATAAAATCATTAACTTATGTAGATACCATGAAAGATGTCAAGTGGCTTTTATTCGTCCTATGTGGTCCATAAAAGGAAATATACATTTGTATCTTAAAAGTTGGTTTCGCGTTTTCACTTTTGAGAATTAGTTTTATCGCTTATTATCTTTAATATGCATGAAGATGAAGTGGAGAGATATCTTATTTATTATCGTTTAATATGTTTATGAATTCTTTATATATCTTTTTTAGATTCTTTTGAATTCCTTAAATATTAATTTCATTCATATATATACACACACATTTCAAATCTTCTTCTCAATCCGGATTGAGTTTATGACTAAATTATTAAATATAAAGATTAAAGATTGAGTTTCAGATCAATTAAAAATTTAAAAATTAAGTTACACAGAGTCCTAATTAATTGAGCGGAGTTGTTATTGAGGGCTCAATTATAAATGAATTAAAATTTAATAAGATTAAAAGATTAATTTTTCTAAATTTTATTATCTATATTTTACTGGTTAGTATATTTTTTATTATAAAAAATATCATTTTTAAATTGTGATAATTATGATAATGTTATTATTGAGAAATGTTCAGGTCCAAACCAACAGTGAAGTTTCAAGCTTATTGGGGGAACTCGAGAAAAGTGTGTTTGCTTGCAATAAGATAAGAAGTTGTGGGACCTACTCTTTTTTTTTTTTACAATTGGTGTAGAAAGAGACAATATAAAGGTCTAAAAAAAACTAATTTCTACACCAATTGTAGAGACTACAATTATTAAAAATATACTTTCTAAGCAAATTCTAGTTACACAAATACTTTAGAATCACTATAGAAAGATATGATATAATTGAAGAATTGATATTGATCTTAAATATAAAATATATTTTTTATATTTATAAATCTTTTTTCAAATTACGCCTATACTCTATAGATAATCTTTTTAATTATCAATAATTAAATAAGAGAAGAAACAATAGGAATTAAAGAACACGGTTAAGGTGATTTAGAAAAATTATATCATATTAAATAATTTAACTAACATAATTAATCTAATCAAATTAATTAAATTAATTATATATTAAAGATGGTATTAACTAACTTCTCTAATATAATCAAATTAGTTAAATATGCCATATATTAAAAAACGAAGTAGTATATATAGCCTTGTAATAAACAAGGAAGCAGTATAGCGAGGGAGACTATCAATGATGACACTTAAGAAAGTTATCCATTATTGATATTTTATATTAAGGATATGAAGACTATATGTATAGCGATGGAGACAATCAATTGATATTAATTATACTTTTAAATATTTTAGAATACTAATTGCACCCTTAAAGTTACTTTGAGGTAATTAGTGTATCTTTACCCATTTTAAAGAGATATATAAGGTTTATTGTTGTTGTTTGAAAAAAATATTACTCCCTTTGTCCATAATATATATGACATAATTAAAGAGTTAGTATTGGTCATAAATATAAAATATATTTATCCATTTTAGAATACTAATTGGTCATAAAGAGTTAGTATTTATCCATTTATCCATTTTAAAATTAGTTTGAGGTACTTGGTGTATCTTTACCCATTTTAACTATAGTACAATAAAATGTGAACCATATGGCCAACCTAATTTAGAGATATATATAACGTTTATTGTTGTTGTTTGAAAAAAATATTACTCCTCATGTCTTTAATATATATGACATAATTGAAAAGTTAATATTAGTTATAAATATAAAATATATTTCATATTTTATCAAAATTTCCCAAATTATATTTATTGATGCTTTCTCAATAATAATTAAGTAAGAGAGGAAAGGAAATGAGTTAAGAAAAATGATTATAATATCTTAAAAAATTATATTAACTAATTTTTTAATCTAATTAAATTAGTTATATATATATATATATATTCTATATTAGGGATTCGAGAAGTATTAGGTATTATAGTCTTATAGGATTAATACTTGCTTTGGAAAAAATACTTTAAGATTAGTTTACGGGAATTTTGCAAATTATCAATATTTTTTGAGAAAACTGTTTTAAATAAATTAATATTAGCTTCGATCCTTAATATGAGTTTATTGGATAGTTAAGTTTAGTCCTAAATATAATATTTTAATCTATTTTATATCTAATATTTATTATTTTTTTCTAAATTAATTTATCTAACTTATAAAATTATATATAATCTAATGTTCTAATTTGAAATATTATGTCACATTTGTTATAATAAACTAATTTATTTATTTTTTTTAATCTACCTAAATTAGTCAATTAGCTTTTATAAATTAATTTGTAACTTTTTTTATAAAAAAATCAATTATATAAAATGAAAAAGATAAATATGTACCTTAAAAATAGAGTACCTACTACTAGTACATTAGTTTTACATATATGCATTCTAAAATTTATAAAATTTGACAAAAATCTAAAAATTCTTATCTTTATTTATGGCAACTAGAAACTTATAACTCCATTAATAAAACACCAACCTGAAGAAAAAGTCTTTCATTTCTGATGTAAATGCGTGGATATATTGAATATCTCAATGAGAATAAAATTTAAATTATAACCTAAAGAACCAAGATTTAATTTTGCAACTAAATTAAGAACACTCTTCGTTCTTTACAAGAAACTCATTCTTGGATTATATACAGAACATAAACGCAATTATAATTACACATTAACACACAATAAAAGAGAATAATACTCTTATAGCTCATCAGTTGATAAGGCAAACCGAAAACTGATTCAGATCACCGGAGGGAGATTCAGATCAGGGATGCGAAAAAGATGTGAAGATTCAGAAGACTGTTTCCTCACCTTCTTCCTCTTGGACGATTCATCCTTTCACAGCGCAGAAACACGATCTTTCTTTATTATTATCACCACACCTGGAGGAATACTGATGATGATTATTCTCCAATAGTGTTTTGTTGATCTTCAGAGTGATTCTGATCTTCGATTTTGGGAAAGGAGGTGGAGTTTTACGGCAACTCAACGGAGAGGACCTGCGCACCGTTCGCTTCTTCTTGGAGCCCCAAGAGAAAGGAAACATTCTTCAAATCTCAGAATCGAAAAACCAAACGAGGAAACTTAAGCAAAATCTGATAGACTTCAAGTTCATTCTTATCAAAAGCCATAGTAGCGAACGAAATATGATGATTGAGAAGAAGAAGAAGAAGAATTGAAGTGGAGAGATATCTTTTGATTCTTTATATATCTTCTCAATCCGGATTGAGTTTATGAATAAATTAATTATAATTAATTTAGTTTCTGAGAACTAAATGTCATTCTCCTTTTTAAAACATTAAAAGAAAAACAATTAAGCTTCTAGTCCGATAATAATTTACATTAATCTTGATACTATACTTCAAGTACCTTTTTTTATTTTTTTTAAATGATCCCTAAAGTCTTTGTGTTCTTATTGATATAATAATATGTTGAGGTATGGATGAAGCTTGGAACAAAAGATATAAAAAATAATTTATATTAACTATTCAAATAATTTATATAAAAAATAAGATACTCAATCCAACCTTTCAAATTTAAAGTTTGAATAAACTCTAGTTAGAATTTCCTATTATCTAAATATATAAATATTTTTTATTCAAATGATGCTTTAAATTTGTGACAAGTAACCTTTAAACGAATAACGATTGGTGTTAGGGACAATGACCAGATGCCTCTATTTTTATTGATGGTATTAGTTTATTGTAATTAAATATGTTATATTTATTAAACAATTAGTTTTAAAAAATAATGCAACTAAATTTTAATTAATATTATTATTTGCAGGGTAGATATAGATATTAGGGACAATGACATATCGGGATCATTCAAATAGCTAATTAATTATATTGGAATCCTTAGGTCCTTTGTTGGCATTAACATTTCATATCAAATTACCATTTTGCCCATAATTTGAAATTGCATTGTAGCTCAATGACAAGTCGAGTTTTATATAACAATTATAATATAATATAATTTTGGTATTTATTAAATAATAATTTATTTAGTTAGATGTTTTTCTTCAATTTTATTTGAAGTTTAGAATTTTTAATATTTAATTCGGAAATATATATTTTACGGATTACATATAAATGTAATGTTGGCAAAACAAATATGACATATAAATATAATATTTTATCCAAAAAACCTATAATTTTTACAAAATAGAAGAATCAAGATATGTCTGTTATAAAAAACAGAACCAAGATATGACAACAAATAAAAGAATCAACATAAATAATGAAGATAAAGATAGATGACAACAGATAAAAGGGAAAGAATCTAAATTTAAATTTAGATTAATTCATTAATATGTCCCTTTTTCATACAAATATTTAAATACTCCCTCCATGTGACCATTGACGTCTCAAAGCTTCACTTTTTCTTTCCACCCATCGTTCTTTCTTCTCCTTAACGTTGAGGAGAGAAATTCGGTCGGAGAAACTCAGAGAAAAAAAAAATAATGAACGGAGAATTTCCTCTTCCGTCAATCTTCAGGCTAAAGGACGAGCATGTAGAACCAGAACACGAAGAATTGGTTCAACTTACTCTTTCAACAGGTTCTACTTACCAGTCGCCGCCACAAAAGCCACAGCTTCCTCCTCCTCCTCCTCCGAAATCATCACCACCCCATCCGTCTCTCTTACAACTATTTCCTCTATCCTCCTCCACATGGTCACCGAAACCACCGTCTGAATCATCACCACTACCCCATCCATCTTTCTCACAACTAGTGTCTCAATCCTCCTCCCGATCACCGGAACCACAGTGTTGTCTTGTTTTACCTCCATACCAGTCACAATGGAGCCAAAATAGCATCTTTACCTTGCCGCTGCTGCCGCCTACATCAACCCTCCATCCATCTCTTTTTATGCCTTCATTCTCCTCACCACCACCAGGATTCCATTTTTCAATGCCTTCATCATCCTCCCTTCAACTGCCCAACGAGAACGGTTTAACCCTAACGTCACCAAAACTATATTGTACTACTACTTCTTCTTCGCGACCAATATTGCCCGAACAGATAACGGCGCCACAGCCACCGGCAGATCAATCAAGAGAAGGCCAAGCTCATCGGTCCGGTAAGAGACGTAAACGTAACCACAAGAAGGAAGGATGGCAGCCAACCATAGAGCCGCCATATCCATGGGCTTCATCAATGAGGGCCCAAGTTCTAAGTATGGAGGAATTAATCGCCAAGAAAATCACCGTAATAACTGGTGACGTTAAATGCAAGGAGTGCAATGAGAAGTTTCAGATTGGGTACGATTTGAAATCCAAGTTCTGTGAAGTTGTTAGCTTCATAGCTAGTGAAAAGGGGGAAATGCATGATCGAGCACCAGATGTTTGGATGAAACCAGAGGGCTTAGACTGTAAGTTTTGTGGGAAAAGCAAGTGTGTTGAACCTGTTCCACCTGAAAAGAAGAAGAAGACGAACTGGCTTTTTCTGTTTCTGGGACAAATGATTGGGTCTTTGAAGCTCACTCATCTTAAGTATTTCTGCGAGCATACGAGCTCTCATAGAACTGCAGCCAAAGATCGATTGGTTTATCTCACTTATAAGAATTTACACTGTCAATTAGATCCCAAGGCAGAAGATCTATATAATCCCCCCAAGGAAGAAGATGATCTATAGGTTAGAGTATGCATTCGAGTGTTTAGGGTTTTTTTCGTATTCAACTTTTTTTGTTCCCCTATGAACAATAATATTTTTTTATTTCTAATATAAACTTTTATCAATCATTTTATTTTTGTATATTTCAACTACATTATATTATTTTAATTATGATTGTATTTTGAATTTTAACTACTGATACAAGATAAGTTGTGTCGTTGACATTAATTAAACTGTTATTAAACTTCATTGGAATATATTATCTATTTCTTTTGCAAAATTTATCTTTTCAGCAATGATCTTATAAAATGTGAATTAAAACTTCTAAACTTTTTTAAGTACTTAAGAATGAAATTAATAAAGGAAAATTAATATTTTAGTCATTAAACTTTTATTAACTCACCTATAATTCACTCATTCTCTCTGTATCTGACTAATCATATTCAAACGTTGTTGAGCTTAACTTGAATAACTCTCTTAAAGGTACTTTATGTATTTATACAAATTCAAACTCAATATCTTATATTTAAGCGAACAAAATGCTTTCACTAGGGCCTTCGTGTGTTGGTTCTCACTCATTCTCCCTCTCACACCTTCCCTAGAAATAAAGATATTTTTAAAAAAAATAAATATCATACATTTGTATTACATTTAACTAATTTTAACAAATCTTGTGATCTATGTAAATTGGTTCTTTGTAACTTAGGACCAGAGGGGAGTATGTCACTCAATTTCAATTCTTTACAATAGTTTTACAAGAATCATTAATACACTTAAAATTCATAAGCCAAAATGACAAAATATAGTTTGAATTATTTTTTTTTTATGATCAGATTTAAAATTATTAATTATTTTGAATAATCAAACTTTATTTATATTGGATCAGAAAATGGATTGTTTATTCCACTTGTTATCAATTTACCCCTACTAAGATCTAAAATCATCCTTCTTTTGGTACCTATCGAATAATTGGGATATATGCTCAGACAAATAATCTGGATATCATATTTATTTGCGTAGTTAATATAGTTTATGTGTAATCCACGTGTTTACAGATTAACACAAATTTATTTTTGTGGTTCATGGCTGCTAATTATGGTTTTAAACTCAACCAAAATCGCCTGGTGAGACCAATGAATTAGTGAACTTGGTTTTATATTTTTTAGTCAAGTTGAATTTTGTTTTTCTCTCCTTGTCCTTGTTCATATTATTTTTGCTTTCATGGTTCTTTTTTGTTAGTTTATGTATTGTTTATATGAATTTTCAATTTACTTGTAGAGTATTTTTTTTATTTAAATATTACTCTTTTTAGGATTATATATAAATTTTTTACATAATTTAATTACTTATATTATTTTGATTAGGATTGGATTTTGGATTTTCAGTTTATTTTTTTGTTTCAACTATACTGATACAAGATCTGCTAATGTGGAATTAACTAAACCGTTATTCAACCTAACTGGAATATATATATTGACTGCTTGTTTGCAAAATTATTGTTATTGCCTACGTTCTCTCTCTTTTCCGCAAAGATATTAATTATAAAATTTGAATTAAACTTCTAAATTAGATCCCAACGGAGAACATCTATATAATCCCAAGGAAGAAGATGATATATAGGTTAGAGTATGCATTCAAGGTTAGAGTATGCATTCAATTGTTTAGGTTTTAGGGCTTTTTCTTTTTGCTTTTTTGTTTCCCTTTTAAACAACCTTTTCTGATCTCTAATAATAAATTTTATAAATCATTTTATTTTGGTGGATCTCCTCAAGAACTCTGAGACCCAATCCAAAATAAACATGAAATCACGATATTTATCTAAGGACTTACGGCTGATTCTCTTTAGGACTTACTTTTGCCTTTAAAGATCCTAGTTTCCATAAACTTCCAGACTAAATCAGATCATTCAAACGGAAGACTTAAAATTCTGGTAACATGGTCTGATTCCTTTCTAATACACAAGATCCTTTAATGAGGAAAGTGTACAGCATAATATAATCTATGTGGAGACTCTAATAGAAGTAAAGGAAGATAGAGCTTTCAAAAGAGAGAAAACTTAGAAGGCAAGCATTCTTATTTCACAAAGAGATATTATAATTTAAACTCTCGATGATCCTCCACAACTGGAAGAGTCTCATTATATAAAGATTCAGCTACACAAGACTCCGAACAACTATAATTATGACATGAACTAGAAAGTAGATAAGTATACTCATTATAGACAATACTGGACACACCTTTAATCAGGCTAACAAACAGAAAAAATATTTTTGAGAAAAGTAAATTACACCACGTAGAATCTACTTTATTAAAGCTCTTTGGACATTAGTTCAGCATGCGGGAATCTTTCTATCATTTGTATATAGGCTCATGATAATCATCCGGGTCCATGTTAGAGTAGTCTTCATCAAATCCAAAGAGAATATCCTTTTCAGGAAGATAACTCCCAAAGACTTTGATCCTCTTTATCTATTGATAGAATTCCTTCATCTATCTGTAGTACACTATCTCACAAGATAGACAATCTTGTTGAGTTTACCCATCTTCCAGAAGAAGCTCGTTTCAAAGAACTGAGCTACCCTTACTTAATCCATACTCTATTTTCTACAGACAGCGTTCAACTACCTTCCTTAATATCTCCCATCTTATTACCAGAACTTCTCCTCCTATTAAGGAGATTGTCCAAAGTTCCCGTCTTGACTAGTGTGGTATTCCCTCTACTTCAAGTGAACAATATGTTACCTTGGAGTTACCACAACACTCATCAATTCTTATATTAATTAGGGATATTCCCACCTCCATCTTGGTGCAGTCAGACTCATACTCACGCTTCATGGCAGAAAAAGGCTTCATGTTTCTACTAAGGTTGCTTTATTAAACACTGCTTATCATGAGTACCAGCATCCTTTGATAGGAGCTCTAATTACTACTCTTAGCAATAGGAGCATTATTCTCACCATCACTCTAAACTTCAACATGAAGCTATCTGACCCAACTCTTTCAAAAAGGACTAAAGTTCAGGTATAGATTGTTGGAGCTAAACTTGACCCCAATGCTATAGCAGCTACTCTACATCATGAGTTAATTTATAGAATCCAAAACCACTCTCTGGATCTCCATTCCTATAGAGACATAAGATGATTTGCTGATATTCATTGATCATGACTATGGTCCAACCATAGTCAATATTCCTAGATAGATCCCTAAGGAAGAACTTGCTCAAATTATTCCTCTTGAGTGGATCACTAATTATGAACAGGAGTTTAATCTACTCCCTCTAATGTTCATACCACAACGCCTCATGTGATTGCCAGAATGTCTGATGGCACTGTCAGAACAGTCTTCCAGAAGCCAGGCTCAAAGGATCTTATCCTTCTAAACACATTGCCATTATTTCTCCTGTATATTCTAGCGACTATGACTCTAGTAACCCTACAGTTCATGAATTCTCAAAGAAAGTTGAGCCCGTCTATGTTTCTCATGTTCATAGACACTTCATCTGGGATTTTGACAACTCCATATGTGAATCAGATTGTGAATGTCATGATCCTTCATTTTGGGACTTCTCTGATAATGAAGATTTCAGAAGCCTGCAACCCAACCTAGGTGCAGAAGGCCTAGAGATGATGATGATAATGAACCACAAAAACTAAGATTTGGTATAAAGTGGGATATTAATGCTATGACCCCTAGCTCAAAACTTTCCCTCTATGATATTCTAAAGAAGCTAGGTCATGATAACCTGATTGCTGACATCTTCTCCCAGTAAAAACAAGCAGATCCTGCCATTCTAGAACCACCTCCAGTTCCTTCACTAAAACTTTCCATGCTTAATTTGGAATCTTAACCTTATAAAGCTCAATTTCCTTCACTAGAGAAAAGCTTTGACCAAAGTATTAATATGACCAGAAGACCATATGTTAAAAGTATTGAGGTTACACCATAGGAACCTAAGGCTATTACTCCTGCTGAAGCAGTGCTTAATTGGCATATTGATAATGCTGTTAGCCAAAATAAGTTCATGTGCCGGATTGATTCTAAGTTGGACCCCATCACCTCTCAAACTGAGGATCTATCCTCACAAGTAGAATCTTTGACTGAACAGGTGCAAAAGCTTCATTTAAGGCTTACTTCTCAAGCTCAATAGCTTGATACTGAACTTTGAAGATATATTGGTCAACGTTATTTTAGACCAAATTTCCAAAGGAAAGAATAGGAGCTAAAGCAAATACAAGACCAGATTAAGTAGATTAAAGCTGATATGCCTAAACATGCACAGCCTCCTTTCTCACCTCCAACAGTTAATCCTTAAACTTCATATTCACCTCTATTTCCATCAACCTATCATGTTTACTCTCCAATAACCTCACCAACACCTGTACCTATCCCTACAGACTATAGCCAAATGTTTCGCTCTACTTATCATTTAGCCAGACAGTTTAATCCTCCTAAGCCTAAAAAGCCATCAAAGAAAAAACAAGTTTCTTACTCTGGCCATCAAACCACCATACCAGAAACTCCCATAACACCAATGGATGTACTACCCATATATACAGGACCTACTTTTTCATATGCCAGACCACCAGTAGAAGCTATAAGACCTCCTTCTTCTAGCATACAAATCCGTGAGACTGTATCTACACCTCCTACCTCTAAAAATGTTTCTACTCCTGCCTAATACTCTAACTATTGGAGCACTTAAAAGAAACAAGTATTCTCTCCTTAGAGATACTTATGCTCAGAGTTCCTCCTCAGAAGTATCTATATAAACTAAGACTGAATCTTCTACAATACCTAAAGAATCTGAGGAATCTGTTATCACAGAAAGCTCAACAACTTTCTCAGAATACTCTAGTGAGAAATAATACTATGCTGACTTGTCAACCATTGCTATGGTAAATCCAACTACCCAAACTACTATAGAATCTACTAGTTATCCTATTGTTGAAGATCATTCTTTAGAAGAAGAAGCAATGGGAGAAAGAACAGATGATTGAACATCCACACCATTCAAAGCAAAGAAACATAGTTCTTGGTTTACCTTTGATGATATTTTGCCTTCAAAATAGAGTAATCGACTTCATGAATGTGGTGCACAAATTGATTCTCATATGACTAATCCAATTCTTACCTTGGAACATATTTTGACTCAATTTGTCTCTCAAATGATTGGTAATCTACAAGAATGGTTTACTCAGCTCAGTGAATACTAGAGATTACAACTGATTAGATCTGCAAGTCTAAGAGCATTTCTTGGAGCACTTCATTTGGAATTCCTTGTAGATTTTCATGTTATCTAGAAAAGAAATTCCTATAAATATTTGAAATAAAATGTTGCTCACTCAACAAACATGATCTTTAGAAACACTATATCAGAATGGCTGAAAAGTATTATCCTCTGGGAGGACCTCAGAATCCTAATCTTAGGCATATTTTTATTACCTCTCTTCCAGATGAATTACAATCAGAATTGCATAGGATGATTTCTTCTCTCAACAAAGAAGTAACACAACTTATTTTAGAAGAAATCTATCAACTTGCATTAGCCACTCTTGATAAGATGTGTGAGTAGAAGAAATTCTTTAAGTCCATGATGAAAGGAAGTTCAAAGCTTAAGCCAGCGTGTAGCATATCTCATTTAAAGATTAAATGCAAGGATAAAGATAAATACCACTACCCTACAAAGAAGAAATCTCATTTCTCTGTTTGGAAACCTCATAAGGGAAGAAAAAAGAAATACATAAAACCTTTCAAGTATTTCAAGCAGAGATCTTCCAAATCACCTAAGGCACATAGGTGTTTCCTTTGTGGTGGAAAAGGTCACTTTGTAAAGTCTTGTCCTAGAAAGAATAATAAGAGAGAAATCAAGATGCTTTAGTCTTTCTAGTATGTATTGCCTATTTCTAAAACTGAAGACATTAAATCTGTTTATGAAGAACAAGCTGAGAAAATAAAGAAACAGAGTATGTCCTTCACATCTCTGATTCTTCTTATTCTAACTCTAAAATAGAATATCCTCATAGATCTATTTGCTCTCTTGGTCTTTGGAATACAATCTCAAGGATTACAAAAAAACTATCCTATAGATCATTTGGATATGTAGATATTCTTCAGATAGATCATACTTCAAGACCTCTTACTGAAGCCAAGATCATTTTGTCCAAATATGATAAACCAATCAAAGCAATTGCTATGATTGATACAGGTTCTTGTGCCACCATAATCAAACCCCATATCCTCCCTGGTGATATGTGGATGCCTTTTGATCAACTATTCCTTACTGTGAACCAGGAACTATTTCATATTGAGCTTATCTCCATAAAGAAAATAGGGATACAGCTTTTTCTTGGAAGTATGATATAGATCAAAGTCTTTGGGAATTATCTTCCTGAAAAGGATATACTCCTTGAATTTAATGCTCTTTATAGGATAGCAGGATTATCAATCTCGGCGCAAGGATTAAGATTTAAAAAGTTCTTTACTCCTTATGTCCAGACGCCAAGCATTCTTCAAATTAAACAAGCTTCTGCTGGATATGAATCTATCAGAGATAGACTTCTCAGTTTATGCTCTGACAACCATGATCAATTTCAACATCCTCATCCTTTGTAGAAGAAGAATTTCTTCGTGAAATTACCATTAAAAAATAATGAAGATGTTAACCCCACAAAAGCCACTCATTCAGATATGAATCCTAATAATTTAGTTCTTGCCAGACAAGAGTGTGCTTCTCTATTAGCCCAAGGTCTAATTGAACTTATTGAATCAAATTGGGCTTACCAAGCCTTTTATGTGGATAAAAGGTCTAAACATATTAGAGGAAAAAAGAGGTAGGTTATTGATTATAAGGCTATTAATTATTCTTACAAGATGATAAGTTTCCTCTTCTAAAGCTGAATACATTGACCTCTAGACTTGCTATAACAAAGATATTTTTAAAGTTCAATTTAAAAGCTGCTTTTTGGCAAATTGGAATTCATCCTGAAGAAAGATACAAGACAGCTTTTTGCATTCTAGATGCTCAATATCAATGGACTTTCCTTTTGGATTAAAGGTAGCTATATCCCTTTTCTAGAAGAAGATGATCAAAATATTTGAGCCTATCTTGTATTCAATACTGGTATATATTGATGATATTCTCCTCTATTCAGAGAATGAAGAAAGCCACAAAAAGTTATTAGCCCAGTTTGCTAATATTGCTGAAACCTATAGAGTTATATTATCTTCTAAAAAAGGATATATTGCTCAGGCACGTATTGATTTTCTAGGAATGAGCTTCCATGATGGTTTCTATCAACCAGACCCACATCTGGCCCAAGAACTACTCAACTTTCCAGATGACAACTTGTCGGTAAAGAAAATTCAACAGTTCCTTGGCATTGTAAATTATCTCCGTGATTTTATTCCAGATGTAACTAAACACACCAGTCAGTTATCAGCTTTATTGAAGAAGAACCCCCACCATGGGGACCTCCACAGACTACAGTTGTCCAGACACAGAAAAAGATTTCATAGACTCCTCTACCATTGAAAATTCCAAGAATAAGACAAAGATTACTGAAGACTGATGCTAGTGATGATTTTTGGGGTGTAATTCTTCTTGAAGAAGTAAATGTAAAAGACACTACCATGCTCATGCGAGCGATAAATTTAAAGATTTTGAACAACATTACCATGACTCTTACAAGGAGATCTTAGCAGTCAAAAAGGTTATTAAAAAATTCAGTTTTCACTTAAGTTCTTATGAATTCATTGTGGAAATGGATAATACTGTCTTCCCCTCCATGCTAGATACCAAAAAGAAAGTTTTGCCTGACTCTTAACTCCTGATCTTGAAAGATTGGTTCTCTCGCTATAAATTCACGGTTCGACATATTAAAGGTCACCAGAATATTATAGCTTATTTCCTTTCTAGACCTTCAAAAGTCCAACTTCTTACTCCCCTTAGCCGTCGATACATCCTTATAATGGATTGTCTACCTCTTCTGAAAAAACTCCTACCACATCACAAAACACCATAGTTTTCCTCCTGGAAAAATCCCTACCACTGTGAAACAAGTTCAACAGGTAGCTAAAAGAAATCTTTTATATTGGCTATATCTCTTACTTGTTAATCATCCCTTCTCTTTAGCCATAGAACATGTTAACCTAGATAACCTTATCTTTCTATCCCCTTCATTGCCATACCAATTCAGAAGAGTTAAAGTGGTACCTTTGGTCACTTTCAACTCTTTATCTTTTTATTATGGATGTTTCACCATTGCCTATTTTTCATTATATGTGTGATAGTAACAATAAAGGTTCTTCTCTATGGACTATTCTACAATGGTTTTCTCCACTGTCAATTTGGAGAACTCAACTCAGATAGGTCATTGAACAATATCATATTTGGGAAATCCCAGAAGATCAACAGCTAAACTATCAGTGCTTCTTTACACTTCACAGGCCTTACAGTTTGAATCATGAAGAAAAACTATACACTCTTAACATGAATAATTTCCTGGAGAGAAATCCTAATTTAAAGTGCACACCATTAGGACCAATTCCTCATGAAGCCTTTATAACCCCTCATATTCAACAATGGTACAGAAGACCTCAGGAATAAATATTTTCCCCTGATACTTTAAGATATTTGGATTCTCGTCCTTCTACCTCCAGGCTATCAGCCAGACGAACTGAGTTACAGCTGTTAAGAAGCTCGTCACTTACTGATTTACAATTGTCCTCCAAGAATTCAGAATCAGAATCTGAGCTAGCTGTCTCACTGTCTCAATCTAAAGACCCTTGGGTGGTCCTTTGTCACAAGACCCATAAGGTAGACCACTTGATACTAATCTTGAAGCTGCCTTAGCAAATCTGCCAAACCCATACTTTGGATTTAATAAAGACTACTCTAACATGGACCTGAATAATGATCACGAGCCTATCTACAAATGACAAAAAGATTCCCGCATGCTGAACTGATCTCCACAGAGCTTTAATAAAGTAGATTCCATGTGGTATAATTTACTTTTCTGAAAAGTATTTTGTCTGTTTGTTAACCTAATTAAAGGTGTGTCTAGTACTGTCTGTAATGAGCCTACTTTTCTGCTTTCCAGTTCATGTCATAATTATAGTTGTTTGGAGTCTTGTGTAACTAACTCTCTATATAATAAGCCTCTTCCAGTTGTGGAGGATCATCGAGAGTTCACATTGTAATATCTCTTTGTTAAATAAGAATGTGTACTTTCTAAATTTTCTCTCTTTTAAATGCTCTATCTTACTTTAATTCTATTAGAGTCTCCACATAGATTCTTTTATGCTTTACAGTTGCCTCATTAGAGGATCCTATGTATTAGAAAGGAATCGGATCATGTTACCAAAGTTTTAAGTCTTCCTCTTGAATGATCTGATTTAGTCTGAAAGTTCATGAACTCTAGGATCTTTAAAGGTAAAAGTAAGTCCAAAAGAGAGGCAGACGTAAGTCCTTAGATAAAGATAAAGGTTGCATGTTCATTCTGTACTGGGTCTTAGAGTTCTTAAGGAGATCTACCCTTTAAAACTCAACATACCAACCCACATGTGAACCCTAGTCTGGTCAAGAGTTTTAGTCATGTTGAATTTAATGTATGCTTCTTTTCTCCACTTACTGGCATTATTTGTGTTTTAATAATTCTTTTTTTATATTATGTCGTTTATATCTCAATGTTCAACTTACTTGTAGGCTAATATCTTTTACTGAAATACTACTATGTTTAGAATTATATATAAATATTTTTATATATTTTAGTTATATCATATTATTTTAGTTATGATTGGGTTCAATTACTGATGATACAGGATTTGCTAATGTGTCTTTAGATTTGACTTTTATATTTCTTTTTACTTTTAAGTAAACTCGTGACACAAGAACGTTAACTCGATCAGTAAATTTCTAATAGTTTATAAATAACTATTATAAGTATATGATTAAATAATTAAAATAAAAATAAAAACAATTTGATTTAAATATATCTTAAAATAATATAATTAAAATTAAATCTATTAGCATTCATAATTTAAAAGGTTAAGTGAGTTGACAAGATTTTGTAAACTAAAAACGTAAAAACAAAAAATTTGATAAGTGAACTCACAAATTTAATAGATTTTGTAACTAGTGTAAATTTAAGCAGAATCAATATAATTTTATAAAGTAAAAATATACAAATAATAAACTCAACTGGCAAATTTGACAATAATGCTTCTACTACACCTTTGATAGCTAACCACGTCACAACTTTTTTTCTATAACGTAAAGACAATGTCACACGTATGTACGAATCAGAAACGATTACTGTTTATAATATGATAAATGATTATATAATATAAAAGTGCTATATTATCTAAATTCTATCTAATTAAAATATAATAAGTACAATAACTTAATTGATAATTTATATAAAAGAATTCACGATTTATTTTATTTTAATAAAATAAATATTATAATTTTAAAAAATAAAAATTCATCTAAACCAAATTAAAAAGTTTATTTTTTCTAAAACATAAAATAAAATGTGACTTATTTTAGATGATTTATTAGCCAAATAAAATTAAAATATAATTTTTTGTTTTATTTTGATTCTATAGGATTTATATGACATAAGCATTTTTGGAGCATGTAAGTATTTCTCTTATAACATTTTAAATATAAAATACTGAAAATATATTAATTTAACCACTGACATTTCGAAAACGCTTCAGCTGTAACCAAAGTAATAAACCTTTTTAACCAAAATTAATCTTGTTTCTCTAATGTTTGATTCAAGCAATTGAGGTGAGGGGAAGTATTTTAACGAAGGAACTGAGAGAAATTAAAGGGTTTGATTAGAAAGAAGAGAAGAAGATAGATTTTAATGCTACCTTATTCACTTTAGGATGGGAGGAGTGGAAAAATATTTTTATATGGAGAATTTACCCTTATTTTATTTAAGTTGTTTTTTTAAACTTTGTAAAATATTTAATAAAAAATATTTCTCTCTTCATATGCTATTATTATTATTGAAATAAATAATGAAGCAGAAGCAATTGAAAACAAAGTAATTATCATTATTTTCTTTTCAAAAAAATTCAGAGTATGATAAACCGATCCTTACAGAGACAGTTTAAAATTTTTAGACTATAATTTCACAATAATTCAAAAAAATTTAGAGTATAAAAAATTTCAAAAAAATTCATAGTATAATAAAAAATATTTTTAATTTAATAAAAAAATTACACCAAATGTACACGTGACCAATGTAAAAGAAAATTACTACACCAGATACTTCCACAGCAGATATCAAATGTACTTTCACACCGGTTGTATATATGTCCAATTTAGAAAAAAGTTCTTTCTATATCAGTTTTCCTTTTCATCCGATGTAGAGTTGCTTCCTAAATACACTTTAATTTAATCAAAACCCCTTTCGCATCTCGCATCTCTCATTTTTCATTAGTTCACGCTTTTAAGTCTTATCAGCCATTCTATCACAGTGAGTTTTGTTTAGAACTCCTTGTCTTGAGAAATAAAATTTTATGCACTACAGGTAGCTTTTGTTGTTATTTGTGTGAATTCATTGCTATCATTACTTATTTGAATTGGTGAGTTCTTCCACTTGTGCTTGATATATTCTCTCCCAAAATTAGTTGCAAGTTAGGTTTTCTTGTTTTCTAGTTTTCTGGTTTTCTAGTTTTTTTAGTCTTCCACAACTATGGATCATAGTTAGATAAATGTTAAATAAACAAATAAGTATGCTGACGAGTAAAGGAGTTTTTGGATTTTATTAAATGAAATAGTGATGATGATAATGAAAGGTTTTATTGTTCTTGTGTGAGATGTTTGAATGAGAGGAAACAGTATCCTACATATATGTACACTCATCTAATTTGTGAGGGGTTTTGTAAGAGTTACATGGTATGGGTCTGTCATAGTGAAAATGTGGAAAGGTCGAATACATCTGAACATGTGGAATAAACCTTTGATGATGACATAGATACTGATGATTTGGTAGAGGACATGATTCGTGATGTTGGAGAAGATGCTTTTATGCGGTCACATGCATATGGTAATATGTGTAATGATGTAAGAAAACCTCTATACCTAGAATGCAGAAAATACAGCTTGTTGAATACGGTGTTGAGGTTGATAAATGTGAAAGTATGTCATGGGTAGGGTGATAGTGGTTTTTTAGAATTACTTAAGTAGTCGCAAGACATTTTCCAGAAGAAAATGTGCTACATAAATGCTACTATGATGCAAAGAAAATAATGCCTATTAAGAAAGTATATAAAGATTTATGCATGCCCAAATGATTGCATATTGTACAAGAAAAAAGTTTGAAGATGATGAGAAGTGTCCAATATGTAAGACACTAAGGTGCATATCAAACAACTCTCATGAAAAGCTATTATGGTACCTTCCAATTATACCAAGATTTAAACGCCTCTTTGCTAATGAAGATTATGCAAAAAAATGTTATGACATGCGGCTAAAAAGATTTGTGATGGAAAGCTTTATCATCTGGCTGATTCTTTACAATGAAAGAAGATTGACGACTTATTTTCCAAGTTTGGCAATGAACCTTAAAACCTAAGGTTTAGACTTAGTACAGAAGACATGAACTCTTATGGTAATCTTAGCAGCATATATAGTTTATGACCCGTCCTCTTGGTACTTTACAACCTATTCCCCTTGTTATGTATGAAAAAGAAGTATGTAATGTTGTCTATGTTGATCTCATAACCAAAACAAGAGGGAGTTATCGTTTGAAAATATTAATACTTTGTCCAAGGATGAGAGAAGAAGTATTTGTGAGTATTTACAAGTAATCAAAGTTCCCTCTAGGTACTCATCAAATCTTAAAAAGATTGTGTCAATAAAAAATTTGAAATTAGTAGACCTAAAGTCCCATGATTGTCATGTCTTGATGCAACAATTACTCCCACTAGCTATTTGAGAAATCCTTCAAGATGATTTGAGACACACTGTAACACGACTTTACTTCTTCTTCAATGCTAAATGTGGTAAAATCTTTGAGATTAAAAAGTTAGATGAATTGAAACACGAGGGTTATGTTATTTTGTGCCTCCTCAAAAAATTATTTCTTCCTACTTTTTTAACATCATGGTATACCTCATCATTCATCTAGTGTGAGAGATAAAATAGTGTGGCCCTATATACTTACGATAGATTACCCAATCGAAAGATACATGAAAATCCTTAAAAGGTATATGAAGAATCCAAATTAGCTCAAAGCATCCATTGTTCAAAAATATATTTTTGAAGAAGCTATAGATTTTTGTCAACACAATCTATCTAAAGTAAGATTTACCAGTCTCCCTAAACCCCATACTAAATAGGGGGTCAACGTGGAATGTCAATGAAAAGTGTTGATGATAATGAATTGCAGCAAATACACTTACACATCTTGCATAACATTGATGAAGTTCAAAACTATATAGTTGTTCATAAAAAGCTTGTCAGAAAAAAAAATAGTAAAATGACAGAGCAAAAGCTGATTAGAGAACACAACAAATCTTTTACACATTAGTTCAAACAAAAGATTGAAAATAAGGATTATGTTTCTGATTCAGTTAGAATGTTGGCATATAGTCCTGAATTTAATGTGATAATTTGAAATTCATTTGATCTTTTATATGAAGTCCTTAAACGATAAAAGTATCATGTAAAATATTGGTTTTATGTTAGTAGTTGAAGCTATGCACTTCTCTATTTAAAAAGACAACAATCTTAAATTAGTAGTCATCCCTTATTACAATATTGTTGAAGAGATTTTGGAGGTGGACTACTCCAAATTCACAATTCCTATATTCAAATGCAAGGGGGCTAATGTAAACAACAGTGTTATAGTCGATCGGCTAGGATTTATACTGCTTGATTTGAATAATACAAGTTTTGAGGATGAGCTTTTCATTATAGTAAATCAAGCAAAGCAAGTATTCTATATCACTTGTCAGGCAAATAAAAGATGATCTATCAATCTCCAAGGAAACAATTTGTTGATAATGATGATTCAATTTTGAGACCCCTTCTTTTTCAGTAGGTTTACCACAATTGAATAAAGAAGAAATGGATTCTAATTGATTTGTATGTGAGTGTTTTATGCTTTTGATGTAATATAATAATACAAGTTTCTTGTTCTGATTGCATATATATTTTTCATGTAATAATGCAAGTTTTTTGTTCTGATTGCATATATGTTTTTCATGTAATAATGCAAGTTTCTTGTTCTTATTGCATATATGTTTGTTGATGACTTTGTAAGTAGAGCAATAAAAAATACAACTATTTGTTGATAACTCTACTTTTAATAGAAAATATTACATCTTATTTATGATATTCCCAACAATGAAATCTTGAAGAAGAATGTCTTATTGCACTGAGCATTGGAAGGCATTCAAGACATAACTAGATCTTTATTATGTGCATGACCGTGAAAAAGATGGTTAGCCTCATACTTCTCCATGCAACAAGTATCAATTCATTAACAAAGTTACTTAAAAAGAATTTGTTAGGATTCAACTGTGCCAGTAGTTATGGTGAGTTGATCCATCTTAAAGTGTCCTATATGTATACGTTGTCAAAAGGAATCTTACATTTTCCATGTTTCTTCCTTTTATATGTGTTGGCAATAAAAGCAAATGTATCAGATTATCATATGTATTGATTTTAACTACTTCAATTCTTGTAGGAAAAAATGGCAAAAGCAATTGAACAGCTCTCAAGAATGATTGCCCCACATAATGTCTCGAGGAGGTTACGTGAAGGCTAAAAGATACTTGTTGGGGGCTAAAAGGAAAATGCTAGAGAAAATATTGAGTCACATCCTAGTGTTATTCTTGCTGCCCCATCTCTAGTATATCACGAAGATAAATGGTTGTACGCTCACCAAATAAGGAGAGGATCATATACAAGTGATCATGCTCGCATGAATGTGAAAAAAATTGTAAGTACTACTTCTATTATTTTGATTTAGTAGACTAATTATATTATTTCTTATGTTTATTCTTTATATGTGATAAACTGATCTTAAACAACAAGAGGCCTATGGATCCTTCAAATCAAATGGTAGGAATGACATTTTGACTTTTGCTACAGGCAAACAAAAATATGGGGTTGTGTCAGAAGAGTTGGAAGAGGTACAGTTATAAGAGATTACTTTAGAGCATCTCTACGACATTCCCATATATGGTGTCAAGGGCACAGTTGGAATCATTGTTAGCCACCATGAGGATATAGGCTAAGGTAGAGGCAGAAGCTTCACTTGAGGCACTATTACAAAAGGGGTTGGCAAAGCTCAAGGAAGAAATATTGTCCATAATGACATCAAAGCAACAGGAGCCAAGTGCCCCCTAAACGCACTCAAATACATCCCATCATATCATTAAAGGAAGTTGTTGCATGGCCAGGCCAGAGTTAGAGAATCATGCAGATCCAAATATTGAACCTTATGATCTATATGTGGAGGATCCACTTAGACAATTAATGGCAAATGGTTCAATCTATAGCTTAGGGGCAACTGTCCTCTACATCTCAATTTAAAACAATCAATTAAGAGTGACAGTTGAAGACGTGATAATTGAAGATGTTCTTATCCTAATTTCCACTGATGAGGCGAAGACAGTGGGTCAGGCGAAGGGAACTTTCATATTATGGCAAAAGCATCTTAATTGGGATCACGTTGTGTCATCCTTGAGGCAACTTCTTACACCTTCCACTTTGAGTTCCATGCAAGATGTGATCTTACTGGCATTTGACAAAACGTTTAATTTGGTTGCATTGCATATGGATTCAGTTGTAGGCGACGTGAGGGCACCGACCTTTGTTGATCATGAGAATGTGAAATCTCTTATCACTCCTAAGATGAACTACCTTCGGGTGCATCCAAATATTTTTTATGTAAGTCTAATTTAAATATAAATATATGTAATAACAAAATTCAACTCTTATAACTAACATCATGTTTGCATTAACTGTAGGTACATGCAAGTTGAGTTGGTTTCCAAGGGAAAACAAGATAAGTTTTGATTCCTATGCCCAATTCAGATTTATACAAAAGGGACCTCTCAAGCTTTGAGACTTCAATACATTTCAAGGAGGCTCGGTGAAACCGATATTGATTGTTTCTTCGCACCATATATGCAGGAGTAAGAATAATAATATTTCATTTTATTTCATGATAGGTTTATATTTACTTAATGATAATACTCATTCTTTTTTAATTTCTCCAGCAACCATTGGCAATTAGTCATCCTATGTAAGCATAGTTATAAAGTTCGTTTCTTATGATCCCTCCATTACAGGCCATTGATTGATATCAACAAGATTATGAACACGTGAGTTTTCTTATACAAAACATTAGTCTTTGTAATAAATATGGTATTTGTAATAAATGAGTTACTAACTTATAACTTTGGTTATAGGACTATGAGGACGTTCGCAATTGTAAGGGGTCCTAAGCTCGCCAACTTGGTAAGGGACTTGAATGGATCACACCAAAGGTAATAAAAATATTAAATGACAAATAATTTTTAGCATGTTAATATTACAGAGTCGAAGGCAATCCAGATAAAGTAACTTGTGCAGCTTATATATAGTCAATATTATCATGTCAAATAGGACAGACCTAACTGAGGAGGTAAAATTGTGTTTTTAATGATTTCATATTTTTCTTGTCAATTTAATATATATTAGTAATGCCTTAATTTTTTTTATTTTAATTTGATCTATTAGGTATTTGATCAATCTGACCTATTTTCTAAACAAGATATTGATGACATTTGCAATCGTTGGGTTGAGTTTTTTGTTTAATTCTTTTCTTCTCAATAGTATTTATCTTTCACTAAATACATTTTTTTAATTTTTTGTTCAAATTATTGCACTTTTTGTATTGAATTTTATTAAATGAATAATGAGCAATTGAATTATATCTCTGCCATCTTGAATTCCGTCTCTATTGCTATTTCTTTGGGTCGTATACTTGCGCAATTTATTTATGAAGCTTCAAGGGATGGGGTAATGAAACCGTGAATGGGTCATTTTTAAAAAACACATTTAAACGAGATAAAGAATATCAGCAGGTGTAGAAACAATATATAAATATTATAACATCTACATCGGTTGTGTTCATAGTGAGATATAGAAAATAGATTAATCTACACCGACGTAAATACAACTGGTGTAAAAAATTCATTCATCTACAATGGATGTGTACAAAACTGCTGTAGAATATGCATTCATCTACACCAAATGTCCTTACAACTGGTGTAGATATTAGCAAATTCTACACCTGATATCAAAAGGGAATTGTTTAAATGTTAAGAAAAATGATTCTTCTACACATAATTTTCAAACCGGTTTAGAAAAAGATTTCTTCTACACCAGTGTACCTCCAGGTTTAAAAGACGTACATTTTCTACAAATTATGTTTTTATACCTGATCATTGTCCCGTGTAAAATACTATTTTAAATTGTTTTAGAAAGCCTTTTTTGTAGTAGTGAGGCCAAGTAAATAAGGCTTGAAAGGAACTATCAGTGGCCAATGAGGAAGCTATTAGGGCCAACAAGGGATCCACAGACTTTGATGAGAGAAACCTTATATATGTAGAGATGAGAAGATATCTAGGCTATTGTAACATCCTAAATTTTGATAGAAGGATTTATAAGGGGTTTTAAGGTTAAGAGTATTTTTCTATAGAATTAAAAATTCTTAAAGGTTAAATTTCAGGCAAAAGGATAATAAAGGAAATAATAACCATTGATAAGGCTTGTGATATTCTTAGGTATTGCATGCAGTTATAGGACTAATAATTGTTTTGGAAAAATACCCTAAGATTTCTATTCCCCTGCTATTGCAGAGTTGATAGCGATAGTATCTGGACTTAATTTGTGCTTTGGAAAAAATACTCTAAGAATATTGTCGTGTAGTCAAACTGTATAAAAGCGATTGATTTTTGTATTAGGGGCTGGGTCGTCATAGGAATCACCCCTTCAGAGACATTGCTGACAACATTGGGCTAGTTTTACATAGAGACTAGAAGGTTTTACTAATTCATAGTTGTAGGAATAGGTTGATTGCTGTTGATTATCTTGCAAAGTTTTCTTATAGTTTGACAGGTCACATGTTGTACCATTAATCGAGCTCCATCTGGGCTTCAAAGAATGAATCTATACTTAGTAAAAAAAAAAAAAAAACTCTTGGATGATGTAGTTGAGGGGAAGTCTACAAATTATCAATATTTAAAAAAAAATTGTTTTAAGCCAGTTATTTATTTTGGCAAAAGAAAAAAGAAAAAAAAACAAATCAGATATGCTATTGTTATACGTTTTTAAAATAAAAAATAAAAAAGGGTACGCTGTCTATAAATCTAAAATGACTGGAGCATTCTTACCCGTATGGGATTAGGAAATAAGGGAACATTAGTTTGTAGTAACTTGAAGAAAAAGATACCGCTTCAAAATATAGCCGTTAAAATGAAAATAAAATGGAATTTATCCTATTCAAATTAAATAATTAAAATTATGGAAATAATCTAGTTTCAACCGCCTAAGAAATTAAAGAAGACCGTTTGATTAATAAGAAAGTGGGCCCATCCATCATAAGAAAACTAAGCTAATTTCGCGCGGTATTTCTACCTTAAACTTAGTCTCATGCATTCAATGTGAAGATCATCACTGGATCTAATTTGCGCGCCAAATTTCTCCTCATTGAGCTCCAACTCTGATCTTTAGCGTCAGCCTCAAGCAATTCGTTCAATCCTTTCCTTTTATATACACTTCAAGTCTTCTTCACTATTCGCAATTCATCATTTCGTTCTTTGTCTTGCTGTAAATTTCCTTCGCTCACATGGCTTTCTATCAGACTGATCAAGAATGCGAAGTCGCTCAGATTCTGCTTCAACTTCCTCGTTTGATCTTCGATTATGAGATTCTGACAATGTTTCCTCTCTCTTGGTTCTCCAAGAAACAGAGAACAATCCGCAAGTTCGTTGATCCGTCGGCTACCTGGAAATCCCCTATTTGGCTCCCAAATTCGAAGCAGAGCATCACTCGGAAGAGAAAAAGATCGGAGAATCATCGCCAAAGCGGCATCAGAGGAGGAAGATCGCGTTTCTGTGCTGCGAAGAATGAATCGTCGAAGAGGAAGAAGGTCTCACAATCTTCTAATTCTTCGGCTGCTTTTTCCATCCCTGATCTGAATCTCCTCCGTTGATTGGAGGAGGAGAAAACTGTCATGAGCATGAAGTGCAAAACCCACGCTCTGTCTCAGCACGTGATGATGATGACGACGGCGGGAGGAAGTGCTGCTGTTCTATCAATGATCTGCTCTAGTTCGAGTCGAATTCGGTTCTCAGGTGAAAGAACGATTCGCATCTGTGATTAGTGAGGATTTCGTTTCGTAGGTGAGAGGTTCTAGTTAACGGCTATATTCTGTTGCTTGTAGAAGGAGGTAATTAGTTAATTAATTAATCAAGGGGTTTATTATGTAAATACCATGTCATTAACTCTAACCCTTGATCGATTAATTGTACAGAGATCAGTTTTGTGTTATTGACTGAGATCTCTATTACGGGTTGTTTATGTAAAATTACGGTTATATATATATATTCTCTTATTCATAGTGCTCGTTTACTCTCTCGTCTTCGACTTTCGGTCATGAATTCCATGAAGAAGGAAGAGCCTTCTTCTTTTTTTCTATTTTGAGGTTGTAATTTTTTTGTTAATTTTGGTATATTCGTTATTTTACAAATTTATATCAGAAATTCCAGATTTTAAGATTGTTGTCATAGCTATGAGCATCTCCTTTGCGATAAATAACAATAAGATTTTATAGATTTTAGAATGCATTGGTAAAATTAACGCGGTAGTATTGATTTTCTAAATAAAAAATAAATTATTTGTTATTTTTTTCTTATGATAATGTGAAGACTTCCCTCAACTATATAATTATTAATCTAAAATAAGAATTGCACCACTGGCACAGCCTTCTTTTCTTTTAATATTTTTGAGCCAATGAATTTTTTTTCCTTGAATAGATGTGGAAAAATAAAAATACAGAATGGAAATTTCGGATTATAAATAGGAAAAGACAAAAGAAATTGAGAGAGAGAAAAGGAAGAAAAACCCTCCAAGCCCTTTTGAGAATACACATGGTCAATATTCAAATCCCTGGTAATATTACAAAGTCTAAAAGGAAGCAAAAGAAATACACACACACAGTTATTTGCTGGTTATTGGGCACAGCTCTTCTAATTCTTCCGATTTTATTGTTTATATTTTACAAATTAAAATATTTTTAACCTTAAAAATATCATTTTTTATATTTTGTTAATTATAATAATGTTATTATTTTATATATTATAATATTTAATATATATTAAACACGTATTTTCTATTTTAAAAAAAATATATTTTTGTATCTAGAAAGTATGAGTGTTCATTGAGCCTATATATTTTTTAAAATTACTTACAATTTATTTTTCTTGAATATTTACAATGTCATACGAAATATATTCTAACATGTTTTACTTCTTTTAACTAAAATAAAATTTAGACTATAGTCAAATTAAATCCACAATATTTATAAGTATTTAATAAAATAATTTAAAAATCATTAAAATTAAACAAGATATTCTTATTTTTTACAGCAATGCATAAGCAACTTGGATTAAATTAAAGAAGACCATTTAATTAGATAAATATTTACATATTTAGGAGTGACACGTCATCTAAACTTCGTCTAATTAAAATATAATAACTCAAAATATTTTAATTCTAATTGGATGATAACTCATATGAAATAATTCACATTTTATTTTGTTTTTAAGACAAAATAAACCTTTTAATTTGGTTCAGATGAGTTTTTATTTTTTAAAATTAAAATATTTTTTCAAAATAAAATAAATATTGAATTGTTCTAAATGAGTTATTAGCTAAGTTGTTGTATTTTGATTGAAAAAAATTCATATAACATGGAACCTGGAGTATATAAGTATTTCTCCTAAACTATATGAGTGTTTTTCTTTTCAATTTTCGCATCTTTTTTGTTTTCATGTCGTTATTGTATGCTGCCTCTTTTTTCCTTCTCTTTAATAATATTTCATTTTATCAAAATAAAAAATAATTCTACAATTTTGAATACAAAAGTAGCATTTTCCTTACTAAAGAAAAGATTGTCTTATTTAGGTGTTGAAGTCTCGCCATTGTGTTCATATGCGGGTGAAAATTTAGAACCAATCTATCAAGGAAGAACATTTCATGCGCCATCTAAGATTACATTCTAGTCCCAAATAGTATTTGAAGTCATTGACAACTCAACACATTTATAGGACAAGCAATAATATGTGTAGTAAATTATGACTATTTATGGTTATAATTTCAATTATAAATATCTTTAGGAAAGTTGTTAATCCCATTGCATAAGTTACAAACCTGAAAGCTACATCTTACAATTAGAGAGTTGTAAATGTCTTAAGAAAAGTTATATATTTTATTGTTGAAGTTGCAAATTCTATTAAAGGAATTACAAATACCATAAGAGGAATTATAAACCCGAAAGCAATTATAATACAATTTTAGTTGTCAATGTATTAGGGAAAGTTGCAAATATCAATAAACGAATTGCAAATCTTATTGAATGAGTTACAAACTTGAAAGCAATATTTTACAATTTTAGTTATAAATGTATTAAGGAAAGTTACAAATTTTATTGTTGAAGTTGAAAATCCTATTAGACGAATTGCAAATTATAAAATCCTTCTAAAATATAACTATTGTTAATTATTTAGACATATTTTATACCCAATATAATTTAAAGATAATATTATAAATGAATTTAGTTTATCTTGAAAGAACTAACTATAGTAGAAAAAAGTTTAACTAAAATTTAAATGAACTCTAATATGGTTATACAAAGGTTTTCTTAAAATATAAATAAAGTAATATGATATATGAGTATGCAAAATAAAATATATTGTAGCAATATACAAATATTCTACACATAACTTTAAAGGGGAAAGCTAGACAATTGATATAGCTTTAACTAAGCCTATGAAGTTTTCTCTGGGGTCCTAAGGTGAGAATATAACCTAAAATGTTAATAAAAATAAGGTGATATTAACGTCTCAGTAACCATCAATTATACTCATTATGCATATTAACATGTGCTCATGAGGTGTCAAGTGGAATCTCACAAAATATAATATATACAAAATAACATATTATTATAATAAAATTAAATGAATAACCCACCCAAGTTCCTCCCTCCAAACCAACTAAACTACTTTATTCCTGCCAATCGAACCCATGGGTTAGTGGTAATTAACTACTCAAAAGTTAACCGATTAAATGGTATGGATATGCTAAAATCTATATAGCACATGACCGGACTATGGATTCATTCCCCATTGGTAAACAGGTAGGGGTGTCATTGGCCCTCGGTAAATAGGTGGATCACATCCCTTAGTAAACTGGTAGAACAAAAGACAACTATCAAGCTCTAATACAGATCATACCACATGGTAGAAATACAACTATCTCTTCACCCATCCCTAATGCATAATTCTTAAAATAATCATATTAATCAAAATATCAATAACTTAATAATATCATAAAAGAGTATTTTTCTCAAGATAACTTTCTTCAAATTCTAATTTCAATATATGACAAGTTTAGAATATCAACTCAAATTTTCTAAATTAAACTTTAAATCCCACAAAACTATTTTCTAAAAATCATAAAACAAAATTTCTTAATTTAATAATATCAATATTAATATTTATATATATTATATTAAAACACTCACAAGCATCATATTAGCACACACAAGTAGAAAGTGGTTACTTTCTTTGGGAATAGGAAATAAACTGGGAGAGAGGACTACAAAGAGAAGAATCGACTCAATAATCAAATTTGAGAAATAACTCAGGGTTTTAGTTCTATTTATAAAGTCATAATAATAATTCAAAACTCAAATTCATATCTTATCTTTATTAAAATTTTATCATATAGTAATTTAAAATTTAAACTATATTATCATTACAGTATAAATATATATATTATTATATGTATATTTAATTAAAGATATAGGTATATTATTATTATTTTCTTTATCAAAATTCTATTATGTATTGTAACTTAAAATTTAAACTATATTTTCAAAATAAAATTGCATATCTAAATATGAATATAAATCCTAATAAATTCTTAACTAATAATAATAATCAAATCATAAAATTCTAAATAAGACAAAAATAGGATAATCTATATACCATATTTTATTAAAAATAATAAAAATATTAAACTATAATAATTTAATTAGATAATATTTTTAAATTATTGATAAATAATATTTTTAGTTTTACTTAAATATAAAGATAAAAATTGGGATGTTACACAAATACCATTAGAAGAGTTACGAAACCTGAAAGTAATTGTAATTACTTTGTTACAGAGTTATAAATGTCTTAGGGAAAGTTGAAAGTCTTATTGTTGACATTACAAATCCTATTAGAGGAGTTATAAATACCACTAAAGGAGTTACAAACCTGAAAACAATTGTAATACAATTTAAGTTGTAAATATTTTAGGAAAAGTTACAAATCCCATTAAAGAAATTGTAAAACTCATTACATAAGTTATAAACTCGAAAGCAATACATTGCAATTTAGTTGTAAATATTTTAGGAAAGTTACAAATCTCATTGTAAAGTTATAAATCCCATTAAAAAAGTTGTAAATATCATTCCAATAGTTGTAAATATATTCTATATGCATCACAACCTGTCTACTATAACTCGTTCAACATTATCAACTAATTATCAACATTACAGCATGTCTAGTCTGCATACTAACTGATCAAGGATACAAAGTTCAGCCTTGATAATACACCATTGTATCAGGAATTCCTCTATGTCTTGTCTGTACAGTGAGCTTCGATAGTGACAAGGCGCGTGTTATATTTGAGCTTAGATGGTGCTATAATTAGATCTAACACTCTTCAACGGCAATAAGACGAGCACTATGGAGTTGGAAAAGCCACCTGAAGCAACCACCCAATGGCTATGGAATCTGATAACAAGAAATATAACATCTTAATTTTTATCATTATATTTAAGTACAATTAAAAATATTATTTATCAATAACTTAAAAATATTATCTAATTAAATTATTATAATTTAATATTTTTATTATTTTTAATAAAAATGATATATGGATTATCATACCATTATCTTTACTTAGGGTTTTATGATTTGATTGTTATTATTAGTTAGAAAATTATTAGGATTTCAGATCAGATTTAGATATGAATTTTTATTTTAAATTATTATTATGGCTTTATCAATAGAGCTAAGGCCATGAGTTATTCCCCATACTTGATTATTAAGTCAACTTCTCTCTTTTTAGTCCTTTCTTTCAATCCCTATCATCTTTCTAAAGAATCTCACATCTATTTTTCTCCCAAGCACGCCCTTAGTTCAACTCACCCAAAGATGAGATTTACCTTTCAAATCTTTTGTGATAATTATTCATATATTTAGGCGAGAGATAACCACTTTTTATTCATTGTGTGTGTTAATGTGAGTGATTTAATATGTATATATATAAACTTATTGATATTGATATGATTATATTGAGAAAATTTGTTTGATTATTTTTATTAAAAATAGTCTTGTTGGACTTAAAGTTTAAGTTAAGTTAAAAAGTTTGAGTTGAGATTATAAACTTATTATATCCTGATATCAGAATTTGAAAAAAGTTATTATCTTGAGAAAAATATTTTTTGATATTTATCAGGTTGAGATTTTGATTAATATAATTATTTTGATAATTATGCATTGCGGATGTGTGATTATAGTTATATTTTTACCACGTGGTATAGCCTCTATTAGAGCTTGATAGTTGACTTTTATCCTACTAGTTTACAGAGCGACGTGCCCCGCCTATTTATCGAGGAGCTGCGATACCCCCACCTATGTTATCGAGAGCGAATAAGCCCATAGTCTAATTAGGTGCTATGTGAATTTTGGCATATCCATACCACTTGATTAGTTAGCTTTTTAAATTGTCAATTATCATTAGCCCATGGGTTTAGTCTATGAAAATAAGGCGGTTTAGTTGGATTGATGGAATAAACTTGGGTATGTTATCTATTTGATTTTATTATGATAATGTTATTTTCTATATATTGTACTTTGTGATATCCTACTTAACACCTCATAAATACATATTAGTATGCATGATTAGTAGAATTATTGGTTACTGAGACATTTATCTCACCCTATTTTTATTAATATTTTTCATATTATATTCTCATCTTATGACCCTAGTAAAAATTTAAGATATTTGATTAAAGTTATATAAATTGTATAGTATCCTTCTTTAAATATATATGTAGAATACTTGTATATTGCTATAATATGGTTCATTATGCATACTCTAATATTATATAATACATTATTTAAATTTGATTTTGGGAGTTCATTTTAGAGATAATATTTTAAATATACATGATAAACTCTTCTAAACTATTAATTATTTCTTCAATTTTACTAAAACTGCATAGACTCTTATATTATTTTTATATATACACTTTAATCTAATTTTTAATATCTTTAAGAATATTGTATAAAAGATTCTATTATTACCTTTTTATTAATTAATATATAGTGTTATAGAAAAGTATAATATTTATATTATAAAATCAAATATACTTTGGTATCTATTTAGATCTAATATACAATTTATAAAATATTCAGCAATTTATATATCATAAATAATTTGACTCATCTTATTCTTTTTATATCATAATTATTTTTCTATTAAGAAAAATCTTTTTTATAAATATAGCAGGATTTTTTATTTTAGTAAAACTATTTTCTTCCATAGTTAACTCTTTTAAAATAAATTAAATTTATTTATAATATTATTTTTATTTATATTATGTATAAAATAGATCTAAGTAATTAATAATAGTTATATTTTAGAAAAATTTTACAATTAGCCTTATCTAGCTTATCAAAATTGGATCAATTTGCATTTTTAACTTGTGCAAAGTTTTCTTCTTGTAGTACCTATACATGGATGCACGATATCCATAAGCAATAATAGTACTACCCTTAGGCACTCAAGGCCATTAGCCACTTGATGCAAAAAAATCTTACTTTTTCTATTGATTCATTCGAAGCTTCATTCTTCCACTTTTTTTTTTTTTTTTGAAATACTTCTAAAGATAATTTAGTTTTTTTATCCAAAATTACAAAAAATTGATTAGGCCTCTTATCTAATCTATCATTTTAGATATTCATATACTAAAATTTTCGTTTCTAAATTTATATAGTCTTTTATTATCTTTTTTTAAAAAAATATAACAAGACATAAAATGATAAATAAAGCTCTAAGTCCTACAGAATTCAAATGCATGGGGCAATTAACAAATAAAAATGAGCGTGGATTTAGGTTAGGCCCAGCTCTACAGGTCCATTCATCAAAATTAGAGTTGTATTTATTTATTGAATAGATATTTTATCTTAAATTACCAATTGTTTTGAGGGTTCAGTTAGTAAAAATGTTATATATGTGATTATTTAGAATGTGTTCAATATTTAGAAAGTACTAATTTATTGTAGTTCCAGTTGCGGCGCTTAAAGAGGCATCGTAACTCTTGAGTAACTAAGTTTATACCTGAGGGTAATTGATGACTCGCCCTACTCGATACTAGTATCACCTAAAAAGAAGATAAACTTTACCTTACCCTTAGATTATGAGTAAACTTAACCCCTTTTTAAAAATTTTTGTACAAAGAACAACTTTTTTATTCATATGAACCAAGGGCCATTTGTTTAGATTTGTTTTCTTGATAAAATTATTTTATTTTTAAAAAATCAATTTTATTAAATTTTATATTATTTGTTTAAATTTATTAAGTTAGCAAAAGGACAATTTAAATTTTTTAAAAAAATATGAAAAAAAAAATAGGGAGAAGATTTCTAATTATCTTGAGAAGTCACTCTGGGTAGCCTATGAAAAAAAATCTTCATAATACCTTCCTATTTAATTATGTAGAAATTGATTTTTTTCATTTTTTAATTAAATATTCATCACTGTATTTTTTTAATATATTTTACATAGTATATGTTGATATATTCTATTCTCTTTTTAAAATTATTTAAATATGTTTAAGTGGTCATGTTTAAAGAAATAAAATAAGAGTTGCTCCCAAAAAAGAGACAGAGAAAGAGTAATCAAACTTTCGAACATTGCATTATCAATTCCCACCAAAAAGTTGGTCACCTTAAGATGCTTCTGTCACCTGCCTTGACAGTTGACGGCCATGTTTTATAATTTACATCCACACACATCACATTCTACAGGAAAAATTAATTGGTGAGATCTTCTAATTTTATTTTATTTTTAGTCAAATATTTCTTATTAAGTTTTTGTAATTTTCTTAATTATAGGGTCAGTCTCCATATTTAATAATTTATTATTTAAGACTAGTGTGAATATTATCTGAGCAATATGTAAATTGATAACAAAAACAAAATAATTTTTTAATAAAATAAAATGACAGAATAAAATTTATTTATTATCAATATACAAATAAAAATTTTATTTATTTATTAACCAATTACTAATCCTATAAATTTTGGTGCTCTGGCATCGATGTCGGTGGCTAGCCGAAGCTCCGACCGCCTATAGTGATACATTTAGGTTTCTTTTTAATTCTTAGAAGAAACAAGGGCATTTTAATAAGGAAAAATTTTAAAAAAAATTTAAAAATTAATACATTTTAAATTAAGACTTTAAATATTATAAATATTAAAAAAGTGTCAAAACCTAAATTAAAATTTTTAAAAAATATTATAAATATTAAAAAAGTGTCAAGACCTAAATTAAAATTTTAAAATTTAAAATTAAATAGCCATCCCTAAATTAAATATAATTGATTGTTTTTATAAAAAAAATATTTTAGTCATTTGACTTAAAATTTTAAATTATAATTTGAGTCATAATACTTCTTTAATATTTATAATATTTAAAGTTTCAATTTGGTTTTGCCATTCATCAAAGATTTTCACTTTTAGTAATTGTATTTCCAAAGTTATTTACACTTTAAGAAATAGGGGATTTATTGTATTTTGTGGGACTTTAAAGTAATTGAGTAGTTTGTGTTGTACTATACGGTAATTTTAGCTATATTTGATGATAGTCCGAAATATTATAGGGGGAGGGAAGGGTGGGAGGGGGGTCTAGGCTATAGGCATAGGGGGAGTAGGATACTGTTGACACCTGCCTTTGCCAATTGAATTTCTCACATTTCTGACGCACCACCATCTTCTTCTTCATCACATTCCTTTGACTTGTTTCTTTGACCAAGACTCACCAGCACGACAAATCAATACAATTTTATGACTCTGTTTTTTTTTTTAAACTTGAGTGCTCTTTTGATTCAAGGGAAAATGGAGACATTCTCATGACAAAAGAAAAGGACGAGAGGTACGAAGTTTTAATGCTCATGTATTTGATTTGGTTAAAAGAAGAAGGAATCAGGAATGAGGAAAAATTACCAAAAAAAAATCTGACATTATAAAATTTATTACTTAAACATACTTAAAATTTGTTTTAAAATATAAGTGCAATCTAATAACTTTTGTTTGAGTTGCCCGCAAAACATAAGATAATTACGCATAATTAAATATATGTTATATATAAAAATTATATCTACTGAATGCTTAAGATGTTGAAAGTTAGCACAAACTTCCAGTGCATGAGGAGCACGTAGCCATCTTCCCAACGTGTTGCTGTTACGAGATATTTTGGAATATTGTTTTTTTTATTCTGCTTATTTTACTCGGTCAACATAAATCAGTTTCCTATTATTTTTCTGACTTATCTTGTTTTTAAATAATAAGGGAGTGCTGGCGAGATCTTCGGGATTATAGCGAGATCGTAGGAAATAACGTTCATGGCCTATTGTTATAAAGGTCACTGCTGTATTCAGTTTGGACGCAGAGAAAAATAAAACAGAGCATTCCCAAAAGTTTCATTGTTGTCTTTGCTTTTATCTTTTTCTCATTTTATTTTATGGTATCAAAGCCAGGTTCGTATAACCAAGAAGAAGTCCTTCGTCTACTGCAATGGAACACTCAAATGGAGGAAACGGTCAACCTGGAATGGAGAAGCTAGTAGGTTCTAATTACAAGTACTGGAGAATGTGCATGGAGGCATATCTCCAAGGTCAGGACTTGTGGGAGCTGGTTGCTGGATCTGATACGATTCCTTTGGACATTCCTGAGAACTCCGAGGCACGACGCAAGTGGAGGATCAAGTGTGGAAAGGCTCTTTATGCCTTGAGGACGTCCATCAGTAAAGAATACATCGAGCATGTTCGCGATGTTGCTTCTCCACGGGAAGTTTGGCAGATACTTGAAAGGCTCTTCACTAAAAAGAATACAGCGCGACTACAGTTGCTAGAGAATGAGCTGGCTAGGATGAACCAAGAGGGTATGACAATTTCAGAATATTTTCTTCGAGTTAAAAGTCTGTGCGCTGAAATTTCAGAGATTGATACTGATGAAAAGATCAGTGAAGCAAGGTTGCGTCGCTATCTTATAAGAGGTCTAAAGAAGGAATATGGGCCCTTCGTCACCTCTATTCAAGGGTGGGTGACACAACCTTCGGTTGAAGAATTAGAAAATCTGCTTTCAAACCAAGAAGCATTGGCTAAGCAAATGACGAGGAGTATGGAGACAGATGCTGTTCTCTTTTCTAAAGGGAAGACAAGTGCAAGAACGGGGTCTAGTGGCAAGAATAAGGATGAGGACTCGAGTGCTGAGGAAGAAGGGGACCCACATATCAAAAAGCCCATCACATGCTACAGATGTGGTAAGACTGGACACATAAAGAAACACTGTCGAGTGAAGCTCTCAAAAGCCAACGTTGCATGTACCAATGAAGGAGACGATCAACTTAGTTGGAATCAGTGCTTCACTGTTGAAGCTATGGATCAAAAATCAACTCAAGGTTTTGCAAATTATGCATTCAACCAAGAGAAAGAGTGGATTGTTGACTCAGGGTGTTCCCATCATGTAACTGGAAATGAAACTCTGTTCTCTGAGATATATGAGCATCGTGGAGATAGAGTGATTGTCACTGCTGACAACTCAACTCATCCCGTGACCAAAGAAGGAGTAGTGACTGTTGAGACAAGCAGCCATAAGAGTATAAAGCTGGATGATGTCTACCATGTTCCAGGTTTGACTAAAAATCTAGTATCTGTTCCTCAAATTACTGAGTCCGGTAAATATGTCTTGTTTGGGCCAAAAGATGTGAAAATACTAGACAATGTGAAAAAAATATCTGCTGATATTTTGTTCTCGGGGGAAAAGAGAGGTTCTTTGTTTGTTATGTCAGCAGGTGAAGCTTATGTAAAGAGAACAAGTCAGACCGATAATGTCGCGACATGGCACGCTCGGCTGGGTCATGTGGGTTACCAACTGCTACAACAGATATCATCCATGAAATTAGTGGATGGAATGCCAATGCTAAAGAACGTTCGTGAAGATATAACATGCCAAGGGTGCCAATATGGTAAGTCTCATCGACTTCCATATAAAAGATCGTCAAACCGACGCTCTATATTGCTTGATCTAGTTCACACAGACATAATGGGGCCAACAAGGACACCTAGTTGTAGCGGACAACGGTATGTGATGGTGCTAGTAGATGACCACTCGAGATTCACATGGGTGAAGTTTTTGAAGGAGAAAAGTGAGGCACTGTCAAAATTTGCAGAATTCAAGGAAGCAGTAGAGAAGGAGTTTGGAAAGAAAATCAAGTGTCTTAGAAGTGACAATGGTGGAGAATATATGTCTGATGATTTCTTTAAGTATTGTGATGACAATGGCATTAGTCGACAAATGACTTGTCCAGATACTCCTCAACAGAACGGGGTCGCTGAAAGAAAAATAGCTTATCTCACGTCAGTCTGTCTCTCATGGTTGCATGACAAGAACCTTCCAAGAGAGTTATGGGCAGAGGCAATCCAGTGCGCATGCCATGTAATAAACAGGCTACCAGCTTGGCCAGGTACACAGAAGTCTCCCTTCGAAGCAGTATATGGTGAAAAGCCAAACGTAAATTACTTTAGGGTGTTTGGGTCTATATGTTATGTCCATATACCCAAAAGCAATCGCACTAAACTCGACCCAAAGGCCAGAAAATGCATCTTTATTGGATACGACTCTTACAGGAAAGGATGGAGGTGTATGGATCCAAAGACAAAGAAGTTCACAACCTCAAGAGACGTTGTGTTTGATGAAGTGTCAACGTCTTTTCCAGCACCCAAGTTTGTTGCCCCTGATGATGGTTGCTCAGAACTTCTCTTTCCTGAAGCCAATGAGAAAATATCGAATAATGATGTGGAGGAGGAAAGGGAAGCATCTCCTAGAAGTGATGAACCTGTTGAACAAATTGTGAGACGCTCAACAAGAGAGAAGAGGCAGCCTCACTACTTGAAAGATTATGAGGTCAACAGTAGCTCGATTACTGCTTGCTTCTTTGCAGGAGAGCAAAGTCCAGATGAACCAACCTGCTATGAAGAAGCAAAAGGCAATCCGAATTGGGAGAAAGCTATGCAGGATGAGATAAATGCCTTAAACAAAAATGAGACGTGGGAGTTGGTGCCTAAACCAGAAGGCTGCGAACCTGTCACTTGTAAGTGGATTTTTCGAATAAAGAAGAAGGCAGACGGCACCATTGAAAGGTATAAAGCACGTTTGGTGGCACGGGGTTTTTCACAAAGCTATGGTTTAGACTATGAGGAAACATTTAGCCCAGTAGCAAAGATGGTAACTGTGAGGACCATTGTCTCTCTCGCTGCATTTAAGGGTTGGAAGCTGTGGCAATTGGATGTAAAGAATGCGTTTCTTTACGGGGAACTGGATAGAGAGGTTTTTATGCAACAACCACCTGGGTTCATCTCTGAGCAACTTCCAAATCATGTATGTAAATTGAAGAAAGCATTGTACGGCCTAAAACAAGCTCCACGAGCTTGGTATGGTAAGGTTGCTCAATATCTCACCTTCTGTGGCTTCAATGTATCTGACGCAGACTCTAGCTTGTTTGTAAAATCAGAGTCGAATGTGCAGCTACTGGTGCTATTATACGTAGATGACATGATAATAACTGGAAATAATGAAACTGAGATCTCTGTTTTGAGAAACAACCTGTCTCTTAGGTTTGATATGAAGAATCTGGGAGAAGTAAGTTGCTTCCTTGGCTTGGAGGTAGAGAAAACGAGTCAAGGATACTTCGTGTCTCAGAGAGCCTATGCAAGGAACCTCTTGGAACGTTTCGGGATGGGGGAGGCAAAGGAAAAAGCAACTCCAATGGAGCCCAACTTGAAGCTGAAGAAAGATGAAGGGAAACCATTGAAAGACCCGATAAAGTTTCGGCAACTAGTTGGGAGCCTGATCTATCTAACTATCACAAGACCAGAAATATCATACTCAGTTGGCATCATTTCTCAGTTCATGCAGAACCCAAGAGCTCCTCACTTAGAAGCTGCAAAAAGAATCCTGCGATATGTCAAAGGAACTCTTGGTTACGGATTACTGTACAAGAAGCATGTAAAGTTTACACTGAGTGGATTCACTGATGCAGACTGGGCCGGAGACACAATTGATCGGCATTCAACTTCTGGTCACTGCTTCAGTTTTGGGTCAGCTGTAGTTTCATGGTGCAGTAAGAAACAAGACATCGTAGCCTTATCCAGCACTGAGGCAGAGTATGTAGCAGCAACCATGGCTGCTCAAGAGTGCATTTGGCTAAAGAAGTTGATGAAAGGTATACTTCATGAAGATGATTATGTTGTGGAAATTAAGTGTGACAATGAGAGTGCTATCAAACTAGCGCTAAATCCAGTTTTTCATGCAAGAACCAAGCACATAGAAGTTCGCCACCATTTCATACGTGAGAAGGTCCTGAATGAAGAAGTAGAGTTGACTGGTGTTCGAACCAGTGCCCAAGTAGCTGATATTTTCACCAAGGCCTTGGTGAAACCCAAGTTTCAAAATCTTCGAAAAGCTCTTGGAATCACTGATAGGAAGTTTGCACTAAGGGGGAGTGTTGAAAGTTAGCACAAACTTCCAGTGCATGAGGAGCACGTAGCCATCTTCCCAACGTGTTGCTGTTACGAGATATTTTGGAATATTGTTTTTTTTATTCTGCTTATTTTACTCGGTCAACATAAATCAGTTTCCTATTATTTTTCTGACTTATCTTGTTTTTAAATAATAAGGGAGTGCTGGCGAGATCTTCGGGATTATAGCGAGATCGTAGGAAATAACGTTCATGGCCTATTGTTATAAAGGTCACTGCTGTATTCAGTTTGGACGCAGAGAAAAATAAAACAGAGCATTCCCAAAAGTTTCATTGTTGTCTTTGCTTTTATCTTTTTCTCATTTTATTTTATAAGAATCTCTATTCTAAGGTATTTTAGGACAATAATCAGTCTTTAAGATAAATTACTTAAGGCATCTCTATGCCATTTTTTATTTGAAATTAATTATTTTTAAAATTTAATTCCCATTATTTAAATATATTTTTTTTCTCTTAATGGAAATGAGGTCGCTACTACCAGTTTGTTGGTACTTTAGAATAATAAATTTGTAATAAGAAAATTTTCAAACAATTTTTTCAACACAGCTTGGGGATGAACTTATTCCACATTGAAATGCTCGTTTGGGTGGGAATTAGCTATTAATTAATTAATTAATTCAGAGTGGAGACAAATTGAACACGTTGGAATGCTCATTGAAGCCAATTATATGCTTTCTGCATTCCCTGTGCTGCATGGAACCCCATGCGTTGGCCCATGGCATTGCATTTGCTTCTTCAATCTATAAGTATATATAGAGTTAGGATAACAACTCTAAAATATTTGTTTAGATCCATTTATTATTTTAAAATATTTTATAATAAAATTTTATCTTTAAAATATTTTTTATGAGCAATTTTAAAATTATTGTAAACTCCTAAAAAAGAATCCATTAAATCAAAATGCCATCCAATGCTATAAAGTGTGTTTAAAAACCACATAAATAATAGCATTAGAAACTTTTTTAGACAAAAAATTTGAGTTTAAATATTTTTTAAAATAAATAATTATATTTATTTAAAAATATTTTTAGACTAAATTATAATTTAAAATTAAAATTTTAAATAAACTACTGAAATTAGTTTCTAAAATAATGAAAGAATTTATACTTACTATTTTATATTTATTTTTTTATACCCTCTCTCCTCTCTCTTCTCTCTTCTCCTTTTTCCCTTTCTACATCTCTCATCTCTCATATTTTTAATAAAATCATACAATTTCTAATAATTTTTCAATTACAAAAGTCTTTCTAATAATAACTACTTAAATACTCATTTATTTATAGTTACTTTTTTTTATAAGTTATGTTCTAAAAATTATTTTCTAAAAGTTGTTCAAAAGCTATTTTTTATGATAAACTATTTTACAAACTCTTATCTAAATAAGCCCAAAATATTATTTCAATAGAACTTAACACCTTAAAATAATATTTTGGTACATTTTTACACTCAAACTATCTCATGGTTAAATTTTTTTATCCCTCATCTTCCATCTTTTTAGTCTTCATCTTTAATATTTTTAATAATCAGTTTTAAATCTTTTCAATGGTTATTTTACATTTTTTTAGATTTATTTATCATGTTTTCAACCATAACTTTTAATTATTTTTATTACTGAAAGCATTTAGAATGACTACTGAAAATTGATTAGAATATAATTTCTCGTCTTTCTAATCTTTTTTTATAAATTATATTTTTTAAATATAACCCTTTTTTTTATAAGTTACATTTGTATTTATCTACAAATTTAATTTAATTTTTTCATTCTTGCCCCAACTAATTACATTTCACTCTTATTTTTTTTTTGTGAGAATTATTCAGGAGTCATGTGGAAGAGAACTTATTATAAAAAAGTTTTAAATAATTATTAAATAATTAAATAATCCTTAGAGATTTGGGAGTAATAAATTTCATTTATACAATTACTAAGTTACCCTTATGCACAAATGACAAGTTACTAAAAATATGAAGACAACTTGATTGGCACAAATGACAACTAGGAGAGCATGTAATGACAATTTGATGTTGCATAAATAACAATTGGAGACATAAGATAACCCTAAATTGGCATTTGTACATATTAAATTGTAATCGTATTCCTTTAATTATCATTTGTGTCACTTCAAATTATCATTATCTGCCCTCAATTATTATTTGTACCATTTTAAGGTGTTACCGCATACCTATAAACTTGTTATTTATGCATAAATATAACTTAATAATTGTATAAATTAAATTTATTATTCCCAAGTGTTTTCAAACTATTTAATTATTTGATAATTTTATGATATTTTTTCATAATAAATTTTTATGATACTTCTAAGTAATTGTCCTTTTTTTTATGTTTATTCTCTTATCTCTTTGCCCATTATCTCCCACACACACCCTTTACCACTAGGTATTAGTTTAAATAGAATAAACTTTAGCTGTTTAAATATAAAATTTTAAATTTGAATCTTTATGAATATAAAAGATACTTTTAGTAGAGTTGATTCAATTTAATTTAATAATACTGAAATTTGACTCAACTAAATAGTCATATAAAAAATAAGGATATTTTAAAAAGAAGTTATATTGTTTTATATTTTATTATTTTTAACTAATTTTAACTAATTTTTTATAATAAAATAATTAATTTAGATCTTTTATTTTTATTTTAAGAAATGAAAGGAAGTATAGTCGAGGATGGTAGGAAGAAGTGAAGGAGGGCATAGGAAAGGGACCGAAGAGTGACACGTGGAAGAACCCCACGCACTGTAGCAAGAGTAGGGCAAAATTATAGGGCATGTATAGGGTCACACTGAGAAAAGAAGAAGAAGAAAGAAAAAAAAGAAAGAAAGGATGAGAATAGAGCGGGATATGCCATGTGAACTCTCACCTCTCTCTCTCCTTCTCTCTTTTCTTATTTTTTCTCTTTCCCCATTTAATTATCGAAGAGCATAATATATAAAATATTTTATTTCATATTATAATTTTTTAAAACAATTCAAAATAACGTTAGTTTTTTTTTTTTAATTTTATCCTTAAAGTTACTTCAATAAATTTAAACAGGGAGTAACTCTACAAAAATAAAATAAGGAGCACAAACAGAGGGAGTATTTACAATTCACTTTTGTGTTTTGGAGTTTTAATTTTAGGGTGTGTTTGGCTTATTGGTAGAATTTTTTTTTTCAAATATGACTTTTACAAAAAATAGATTAGGCAAAAGTCTATATTTAAATTGACTTTTGTCACGTTACAAAATTTAACTCGTGATCAGCATATGATATGAATAATTTTATATTCTGAAAGTCTAACACATTAAACAAAATATTCAAATTTTCCATAACATTTTTCAAAATAAACATAATATTTTCTAAAGTCTATGTGGAGCATTTACCTTCTTTTTGAAATAATACAAGTTCTTTAGAAAAGTAATTACATCAAAAGTAGTATTTATAAAAAACGACGCTTCAGATCGGCAATGAGGCTTTTTCACTACTCAGCGGGAGGATTATGGTCACATGCACTATCTGAGGCCAAATAATCTACTCGTGAATAACATCCCAATAACATAATTAAAAGAATGTAGAAATCAATAATGCATAATCATGCTAAAAATGTATTTCATAATATTTCGTAATTTGATGTAAGCCTTTCTGTAACGTTTGTATTTCAAGGAAAACAACAATCAGATATAACCACTTCAAATAAATCATTTAAAAGCCATCCTTTCAAAACCATAATCTTTCTGTATAACTTTAATAGAATGAAAACAGACGTGGACACATAGTCCAAAGGGTAACTAACCATTCTGGTGGCTCGAAGTAGGGGTGTGCAAGATGCCCATGGCCCGATGAGCCCGCCCGGGCTCGGCTAAAAAATACCCTGCCCAACCCAGAAAAAAATAGCCCGGAAAAAAGTGAACAATTTTGGACAGGGCTAGTATGCGGGCCGGGCCGGGCACCGGGCAGGGGTTGCTGCCCTGCCCGGTTGGCCCGGCCCGGTCATCAGTATATTATATAATAATATAATATTATAATTATTTCTCCCATAGTAGATTCACACTTCACACACGGTCAGCCCATAGCAGATTCACACTTCACTCTCGCGGAAAGTGCCCTCACAAAGTCGCAGCTCGCAGGGTTTATTGTTTTCTCCAGCTGAGGCGCCAACGATCAATTCCTCTCTCTGTGATCGCCATATCTGCATAAATCAGTTAAAGGAAGAACTGCTCGGCTGCTCCGCGATTGCCATAACTGTATTTCCAACTCAGGCAACTGCTCGGCTGAAGCTCTGCAACTCAGGCAACTCAAGCAACCTCAGAGCTCTGCAATTCTTCTGGTGAGGGAATTCTCGTGCTGAAGCAAAATTCTCGTGCTGGAGTTGTTCAATTTTGATTTGTTTTCCTTTCCTTTTCGGTTTTGTTGATTTAACTTCTAGGGTTTTTTTTATTGGATTTGTGATGCTTTACTCATTGATTAGCGTAGTTTGTGATTTCTCTTCGCGGTTTAAGGTAGAAACAGGGAACTAGAGCTAAAACTTCTAGGGTTTGGGTTTTTCTTTGATTGCCTTGGAATAGGATTGTAAGTTTTAGTATGTAATACCTCTGTTAGAATTGTTGAGTTTGTGATGGCTAGGTTAAAATAAATGTATTGATGAATGATGATTCATTTCAGGGCTTGAACTAGTTTGTAATGGATTTATTCTTTTCTTTGGAATTGATAGTTTAGCCTCTTTTGGTGTCATACTTTTATATATATATATACTGGTTATATGTTTGTCTTTGGTGTCACAAATTTTTTAATGTTTAATTAGATTTTATTCTGAATCCTTTTGAATTGTTAAATACTGGTTATATGTTTGTCTTTTGTTTTTTGGTTGCAGGAGCCTTGCTTATTGTCACATATATGGATATATAACAAGTCTGTGCTTGAGTGGGAAATTGCAGTTGGCCTACGTTACAAGGTTAGTTGCCTAAAGTTGTCAAACAATTCATCTTTGTTGCATTGTATTTTTTCCCCTGGTTTTTATATTATTAGTGTTGCTAACCAGCAGGCTTAACACTTAGAGGATCAGATCTGGTGGTTTAATGTTCAACATCTTAATTTAAACCCCTCCCTTGCCTAAGTATTGTTGGGATGTGGATTAGAAAGCACAGCTGAAATTAAAATTTTTCCAAACTCCTCCAGGATTTTGATGAGAATTCTTAGATAGATATAGGAATAGGTATGATTGCTTTCTTGATTGGAAATGTCATTGGGTGTTGAATCACTATGGGGAAATAATATCCTTGGCATCTGTACAATTAATCATGCCCTACTCAATGTCTTTTCCAGAAGACACTCAAGTTAGGCATTCTTGGAGATTCTTTCCTCGCGCTCTAAGTTACTCTAGGCAGCACACTACATGTGTCTTGCATCATGATTAGCTTTTCCCTAGATGCTATCTAGATATCTCTGGGGTTTTCCTTAGGCCTACTTAGAGGTTTACTGCTAAACTAATGATGAAAAGTGTAATGGGCATTAATTATTGGCTCAAATGCCTAACCTCACTATGGCTAGCAATTAAACAATCTTTTGGCTCTAATTGTTGGCCCGGTTTTATTGTAGCTAATAATTAAACCCAATATAATTTATTAAGTTCCAAAAGTAAAAAGAACATTGTTCAATATCACGTTATGGTCTTTCTTCAACATTGTTTTTTCATGAAAAGTTGAAAGATCTACTATTTCCATTGATATCTTGTATGCAAATGATTCTCTATATAGTAAAGGCTTCCTCTTCAACTTTGTTCTGTTTGTTATGCTCTAAAATTATTCATTTTTGTGCATGAAAGTATGTTGCATGCCTTAGTCATTGGTATTTACTTGTCAGACAGAAACCTTTCAGAAGGTTCGACCACGGTGTGAAATAATGTTTGCACATTTGGTGCTTTGGAATTCTGACTACCAAGAAAATAGTTATGTCATGTTATGTTATTATGTATTTTAATAGTTAATTTCAGGTTAAATGGATGATCAAGCTTCTAATGTCTCACAATTGTCTACTGAAGATACTTCAACTTCAACCTCTTTCAAAAATTCTAATGTATCACCAAGTGAAGGTCTTAATACTCCTAGGCCTCTACCTCCTCCTCCACCTACCTCACAATCTCTCCTCCCCCCTCCCCACCCTCCTATTTCTCATACCCCCACTCCCACCACCCAAACACAAATAGAATTTGTCACACAAGAAATAAATGTTGAAGGAGGGGGTACAAAGAGAAAAGAAAGAGAATCCAAGCACACATCAGAGGTGTGGGATCACTTTGTTAAATTACCATTAGAAGAAACTAATAGGGAGCACTTAGCAGCTTGCAAGCATTGCCATACGACTTATAAGGCTTATCCAAATTGCCATGGGACACATTCTTTATTGAGGCATATCCCAAAATATAAACAAAACCCAAACAAGGCCACTACAGATAGAAGGCAATCTATGTTAACTCTCTTGTATGGGGGTCAAGTGGTCAAAGAAGATCGGTGATGGCACATCTATATAATAAGAAGCGATGTAGAAGAGCTTTAGTTGAATTTATTATATCGGATGAGCAACCATTCAGAATTGTTAAGAAGCCTGCATTTAAGAAATTACTGAATGAGCTTGAGCCCCGCTTTCCAATCCCTTCAAGAACAACAATTGGAAGGGATGTGTGGCAGTTATATCTTGGAGAAGTTAAATTATTGAAGAAATTCTTACAACAAAGTGCTAAGCGTGTTTGCCTTACCACAGACTGCTGGACATCATGCCAAAATTTCAATTATATGTGTTTGACAGCACATTTTATTGATGAGGATTGGAAGCTTCACAAGAGGATCTTGAATTTTGTTATGATTGAAAATCATAGAGGTGATACTATAGGGAAGACTATTGAGCAATGCTTGTTGCAGTGGGGGATTGAAAATATCTTCACCATAACTATGGATAATGCCTTGGCTAATGACACATCTTTGGTATATCTAAAGAGGCGTTTAAGGAGTTGGAAAGGGTTATTTTGTGATGGGGATTATATTCAATTAAGGTGTTGTGCCCATGTCCTTAACTTGGTGGTTAATGAAGGTATCAAAGAGATGAAGGATAGTTTTGAAGCCATTCGAAGTGCTGTTAGATATGTTCGTTCTTCTCCTTCACACTTTTTAAAATTCAAAACTTGGGCTGAAGCTGAAAAAATAGACACTAAAAGCCTTGTTTACCTTGATGTAAACACTCGATGGAACTCATCATACTTGATGTTGGAAGCTGCGATGAAGTTTCAAAAAGTATTTGATCGGATGCTTGATGAAGATAATGACTACATTTCCCACTTCAGCTCAAGCACTTCAAGCTCTAGGCGTGGAGCTAGGCATGGCCAAGATGACTTCTTTGGTCCTATTGGTGATGATTGGGATAATGCTAAGATCTTTATCAAATTCTTGAAGGTATTTTATGACATTACATTGAAATTTTCAAGCTCTCTTTCTGTAACATCAAATGAATGTTTCCACCAGATTGCACGTGTTTAGAAAATGTTGCAAAAGAATATTACGAACAGAGCTAATAATTTTTTAGGAGACATGAGCATCAGTATGCAGGCAAAGTATGACAAGTATTGGGGTCAAGCAGATAATATGAATCTGTTACTATTTGTGACTGTAATTTTGGATCCTCGCTATAAACTAGCCTATGACAATCATATGTTTGACATCCTTTACATTGATCCTGAAGTATGTTCACTTATGAAGAAGAGAGTTAAAGATTGTTTGTATCGGTTGTTTGATGAGTACTCTACAAGGGTCTCAACTGAATTAGGGATTGCTTCAACAGGTACAACAAGTGCAACTTCATTGCCATCTTTTGATGATGATGATGATGATGATACTGAAGATCCAGGTCATAAGTGGTTAAAATCTATGAAAATAAGAACTTCTACAGATCCTCAAACTGAGTTAGATAGGTATATTGTAACTTACTCAAGAGATGAAATCCCTTCTACATCTGAGTTTGACATATTATTATGGTGGAAAGCTAATTGTCAAAAATATAAAGTTCTCTCCCATATGGCATGAGATGTATTGGCTATTCCGGTTTCTACAGTTGCTTCTGAGTCCGTTTTTAGCACTGGGGACGTATAGTTGATCATTACAGGAATTCTTTGTCTTACAAAATGACAGAAGCACTAATTTGTAGTCAAAATTGGCTACAAGCTGGCCAATCTATCAATGATTTAGCTGACAAGCTTTGGGGAGTTCGATAATTTTGATGAAACAGAAAATGTCATTCAGCTTGCAGGTAATTTTTTATTTTCAAGCTCATAAATTCCATTATATATTTTACTTCATAATATGTAACAGGTTTTCTTTGATTTCTTCTTACAAATACTACACTTGGAAGAGAGAATATGATGACTACTGATGAATAAAGATCATTGTAATTGTAATAGTTTGAAAAATTTAATTATTATCTTATTGTTGCCTTGTTTTAAGTTGATTATTGCTATTTTTTAAGTCTTTAAGACATATGGTATTATTTTATAAATTTATAATTGTAGATTTTTTTCTTATAATATGAGCAGGATATTACTATTTAGACATACCTAGCCCGCCCATGTCCAGCCTGAATTGGTTAGGGCTTTTACCGGGCTGGACATCGGGCTGCAAAATATAGCCCATGATTTTTTCGGGCAGGGGGGCTGCCCTACCCAGCCCTGCCCATGCACACCCCTAGCTCGAAGCCACTAACTGTTTCGAGAATAAATCCCACAAAATAATTCTGGTGGCTCAAAGCCACAAACTGTCGCGAGAATAAATTCCACGAAATAATTCCGGTGCCTCAAGGCCACAAACTGTCGCGAGAATAAATCCCACAAAATAATTTCGGTGGTTCAAGGCCACAAACTATCGAGCTCGACTAACCAAGGTGCACCAAGGACTAACAGTACTGCTATTAGCAACCAGCGTTCTGTATTCCATAATTTCTAAAACATTTCCATCATGCATAGGGTTTATTTCACATGTAATAATCTCAATTGTTTCAATGCTATAATTGTTAGTAAAAACCACTTTAAATTTCAAAAATTCCAGTATGTACATCTAAAATCAAGTTACTGTAAAAACATACGAAATTCGCATAAGAATATATTTTATAAATAACATCAGTTCAATGCAACTTTTGCCAAACTATTTTCAAAAGCTTATTCATCCATTTTCATACATAATCATAATTCTTTTGTAAACCAATCGAAAGAAAATTATTTCTAACGATTTAAACCATACTTTCGTAAAATTTGCTTTTCGAAATTCATATTTAAAATTCAACATTTGAAATGACAATGCATTTATTTGAAAATATAAATTTTAGGGAATATCATTCACTCACCTGGCACACTCCAAACTTTTACCCGTTATAGCCAAACAACTTTCAAGAATTTCTCGCTTTACAATTTTCTGATATACCAAAAATAGCGTATTACAATTAAATTGTATTTTTAACAATCCAGAATCATGTCAACATGCCCAAACTATAACACTTTAAAACGAAATTCAAACTTGAGTCCCTATAGGTGTACATATATATATTCCACTAATACGTTGGCTTTTTAAAAGATAATAGGACTTGTCACTCATAGATAATAAATCCAACCTTTAAACTTTAGAAATTTTCCTTCTCCTTTCCCCTTTCTTGTTGACACGTTTAAATTCAATATATCACTAAGTATCAATATATCACTAAGTATCAATATAACCATGCTAATTTAAGCATATATTCTCAAGTTTATCTATTTGTGAATTCCAACAAAATCACCATGACATCCTAAAACATTAATTAATTTCATAAAACATCAATTCATCTCTTTATACCTTATATAATTGATTACCACCTTTTTTGCAAGCTATAAACATCCCAACGATTCCACCAGTTACTACGCATCCTTTACTCTGTTTTCCAAATAATGGAAACCACTATACAATAATCTCCTAAAACAGGGCAATCCATCACACAATGCACATACACACATACACATATAACTAAACTAATCAGAGCCCTTCCCTCACGGCATTACACATACCCTCAACAGAGACTAGAAACCCCTTACACACAGCTAACGGCCACAACGCATACCCAATGCAAACACAGCAGCTGAATCCCATATTCATCAGAATACATATATAGATATACCCTTTTTAAGTTTGATATACTTGCATCTTATTTCTAAAACCATGAAATCACATACACTGAGGCAACAAGTTCCAATTCTTATCGGCCAGATCACATAACAAGGAAGAAAATAGAATTTACCACACAAAATAGTTCACCCAATTTCAGTAACGTTCATGGCTCAATCATACAACAAACTCAACAGAGCAGCCCAACAATTTGATTCCCCAACCCCACCCATCGCGGAGGAATAACTGAAAGGGAAGAAGCAAACCTCAAAACCACTGACAAAAGCTTCTTCCTGACGGCTTGGTGACCGAACAACGTTGCGATGGATGTGAGTAGACTCGCGATACTGTAGTCGCTAGATCACGCAAATGGAAAGGAACAAGCAGAAATTTAAGGATTTGCTACAGTACTCAATTCTTGAAATGAGACGGTAGCGATAGTAGCATCATGGCATGGCGGTAACGACTGACCTTGGTAGTGACTCACAATGCGTCTACCCTCTTCTCTCCCTTTTTTCCCCACCTTTCGTGACCCCTCGCTGGAATCCCCTCCCCACAGGCACTATTTATCAAAAAAGCGTGGCTGCCATATGATGTGACGACTCTAACCGCGGCGACCAGCAGAGTGAGGTGACAGAACACTGGAGGGGAAGACTGCACGCCAACAGTAGCGTGAAGACTTTCATCATACTCCCGTTGCTCCTCGCCTGTCTCGTTGCTGAACTCTGAAATCTGAAGGAAATGGGGTATGGCATACAGAAAGAGAAAGGGAGGGCAAAAATAGAAATTTCACGCATCCAAAAAATCAAAATAAACACCCTCACCCTGCAGTAGCCGAGAATCGAATATAGGACATCAAAGTTAACTCTCGCACCTTAAGCCACTCAACTGTCCATAGCCTTTGAAAAAAACTGCAAGATCTAACATATATTCATTTGTTGAATAAATTTTATCTACTAAATTTTCAAGGCCATAACAACTTTTGTTACAGTTTGATAAAAATTTGTTAAGATAAAAACTTAAAAATAAGAAGAAAAAAAAGAAGTCAAGATGAATACGCTATAAGTTAGAAGTGCTACAAAAAGTAGCTTCATCTTAAAAATCTATTTGAACCTAAAAGTTATATTGTGAAAATGGTAAATTAAACATTAATAGTAATTAAAAAATAACTTGTACTGAATTGATAAGTCAATTTAGAGGCTCAAATGCTCCCCTAAAAACACCCTTAGTTATGTGGTGGTCTCATTTAAATAAGTTTTTGAAAAAAAAATACATAAAATAAATTTAAACAACTTTTAAAAAATAGTTTCTAAAAAAGAGTTTATAAAAAAATAAATATAATTTTAAATAAATAAGTATTTAAATAGTTATTACTAAAATAACTTTTGTTATTGATAAATTACTAAATAAAAAAAATAGAAGTCACTGTTGATCTTCTATCCCTTCTCCAGAAATGCCAGATCTCTCCCTTAAGACATCTTCTTCTGATCATCTCTTTCCTCTCTGTCTCTCTCTCTCTCATCTTCTCATCTCACATAACTTGCAGAGCTCATCTACAGTGGTGGAGAAGGAGAAGACAACAATGATAGAGAAGACTAGATCTAATGTCATAGAGAAGGAGAATATGACAGCAACAGAGAAAACTATATCCACAATGACAAAGAAGAAGAGCCACAACGCAATCAGCATTAGACAAAGTAACACCGGAGAAGAAGAATAGGGCATGGAAGAGAGGAGAAAGTGTCTCAAAAAAAAAGGAGTAAAATAATATTTTGATGTCCTTAAGCTACTTTTCTATTATAAAAATTATTCATATGAGTTTATTCAAAATTATAGTTTTAAACTATAATTTAATTTATAAATCTTTTTAGATAAATAAAACTGTTTATTTTAATAAAATTTCAAATTAAAACTTGGGCTAAAAGTCATTTTAAAATCGTGATTTAAGATTACTCAAACACACACTATATCATAATATAATTAGTGTTAATCATCACTTTAACAATACTCTTAACAATTTTATTAGGCTTCTATTGTAAACTATCACTATATTCATATGGACGTAAATTTAAGATCTTATTATATTTAAATGGTTAAAGTTTTTTCTAGTTAAATCAATACATGTTGGTTTCATTTGAATACGATTTAAGCCCTACATTTAGTTGTAAAAAATAAATAATTCCAAACCTAGTTAGCGATCGTCTCTTAACCAACAATTAAGCGTTATGAGATAAAAACCCCTACCAACTATACCAACTTTATTTGACATTTAAATTTAATTTTAGTACAAGCAAATTAAGGTGGGAAAATTGTTGAAAACAACTTTCATTGCAAAAATCCAGTACATAAGGATTTAAACCTTAAGTTGGTATAACCCATTTTCAATTGATATAACTCTTCTCCAGTTGCATATAATATATATAGTTATATGTAAATATCTTATATTTTATACATAATTAAAGATAAGTTATACACAGTTAAAGAAATTGTATACCTATTGAAGATAAATTATATTTAAATCTTTAAATAAAATTTCATATATATTTAGATAATAAATTTTATAATGAGAAGTTTTTAAATAACTTTTGGGATTAAGATATTGTTTGGTTGAGAGTTTTTAGGGAGGAATGTAGAGGAGGGGAGGTATAAGTGTGTTGGGTTGTAAAAAATATGAGAAAATAAAAGTTTAAAATTTTGTCATTTTATGCTCCACTCTCCTTTAAAATTAGAGTTTTTGGAGTTAGAGCAAATTTTGATCATATTTTGTTTAAAATACTCATGACATATTTTAAAATTTCCAATTCTACATATCACAATTAAAATAATTAAATTATTTTTCTCTCTTCAGTTTCCATGCTTGCTTCTGACACTCATGCAATAAAATAAATTATGTTTTTTTTTTTATTTTCAGTTTTTTTCTTCTCACAGATGACATTTTTTATCTTCAAAATTCAAATATATATTTTTTCATTTTTTTTCTCTTCAGTTTTTTTTTCAAATCTAAATTACGTTTTTTTGCGTAAAAAGGTCTTAATTGTGTTTTCTTAAAAAATGGGAACAAAAACTAAAAAGTCCATAAATTATAAAGATAAAATATTAAAGAAGAAATGTAAATAAAATAATAAAAATATATCTGTTAATTTTTAATTAGCTAACTTTTTCTCCTCTACTTTCCTTAATTAAATAAAAAATCTCTCATTCTCTTCCTTATCTTTTACTAAATTAAGTTCTTCTCCCCTCTAGTTGAACCAATCATAGCCATATTTAATGGTAATATTTTAGCCCTGCAAATGCAATAATGGAAAATGGGAATTGTACTAGGTCGGAATCACGTGAGGAAAGAATAGGAAGAGAAGGGCAAGAGAAAAAACAAGAGGCGATATCACGTAGGAGCATCTCACAACATTTACAAGCTCTCACCTCAATGGAATGACTATAATGGGATCTTCCCAGTTCCCAGAGAGAAATGACCTCCTGTCATCTTCTTCCTTTGCATTGTTTGGTTTAATTTAGGGAGAATATATTAAATTAATCTAAGAGAGATTAGGAGAAGGTAGAGGAAATTGTGAATATAAAAATAGGGGAGAAGAGATTATATTTTTTGTTTGACTTAGAAAGGAAGGGGAGTTAATTAAAAATTAATAAATATACCCTTATCTCTTTATTTAAATTTATTTACTCTTTATTTACAATATTTATATTAAAATTATTATTTTTTAATTTATAAATTTTAAATTTTTTTATCTCATTTATATATATAATAAAATTAAAAAAATTAAAAAATATGTTAAAATTTTAACATTATTTCTGATTAATTTTATAATTATTCTATATTTTAATATAATATATAAATTATTTACTATGTTTATTAGGTTTTAACAATCAAAGCAAAATTTATGTGTGAGGAGAATTAAAAAAAAAAGTTTGAAGATACAATTAAAATATTAAAAATATATAAAGAGTAATTTGGTTAAAATTGTGTAAAAAAATTATCTCCCCTCCAAAAACCCCCATTTTTGGAGATGAGGTAGTAAGAGAGGGGAGGTGAGCATATATAAGGATAAAAAATTTTACCTCCCCTCTCTTCCATTTTTTCCAACTAAACAAATTTATCTCCCCTCCCCTCTAAAACCCCCCAACCAAACAATATCTTATCACCAAACCCCTTCTCATCACTCAACACAAGGCTTCCTGGCTACACAAAATAAACATACTCTACAATATTTAATATAAAAAATTATATTATTAATTTATATAGATTAAAAAAATTAGTTATATTAATTATTTATAATAAATATAATTTAATTTTTTTCAAAAGTTATCTTTTATTATAACAACCTTTAGGTAAAAGTCTTTTAATATATATAATTAATAGGGATATTATAAGAAAATATTATAAATTTAGAGGACAAAATTGATTACGATTTTATATTTATGACTAAATCTAATTCTCAATTAACTTATATATTAATAATAGAAAAAAGAGAGTACTAAAAATTAGAAACACTTATTAAATGTAAATCGGTTAAGACATTAATTTATTATATTAATGATCATTTCTTTCTTTAGAATATAAAAGTCAATAATCTAATTAGAGTTAATTGAATTATTTATATAGTTATTAAAAAATTAATGTACTGTAAAAATTTTTGATGATCAAATATAAATTTATTTCTTTTTTAATACTTCTAAAGAGACATTGATCTAAACAAATAATTTAAATACCCACGACTCATAAATCTTTCAAAATAAAATTAGATCTTAAGTTATATCATGAAAACTGTGATATGATTTTGTTGGAAATATAACAAACACCAAATTTATTCAGTTTTAAAGTGGATATCATGAAGTTATAGAATGAGTTGCATTATACTCCTCTATTCATATCTATAAAAATAGACAGAGAAAAATTATTTTAATTTTATTTAGTGGATAGAGAGAAAAAATTATATGAATATACTATTTTATCTTATATTTATTATTATATTGATGTTATTATTATTGTGTATAATATATATTAGATAAATATAAAATTAACAAATTATTAAATTTTATGGTATAGTTAATAAAATTTATTTATTTTTAATATATATAAATTATATTAAAAATAACTTATAAATAAAAATTAAGAAGGAACTGAAATAATTAACATGCAAAATTTTATAATGAATGGTCAATAATAATGTAATGATTTGATTTGGGAATCATTATCTTCATCTCTTTTTGTTTTTACAAGAACCAATATTACTTTTCAAACTTCACAGAAAAATCACATATCAAGAAGTCACTCCCATTACAAAGATATAATAATAAATATATTAATTTAATAATAATAAATATTACATATAAAATGTGTTACATTATACTCCTCTCGTCATATCTATCTATAAGATAGATAAAGAATATTTATTTTAATCTTATTTATAAAATAAAAAATATTTTTTTTAAAAAAATGTACCATTTTATGTTATATTTATTATTATATGGATTTTGTTGTTATTGTACATAATATATATTAAATAGATATAAAATTAAAAAATGGTTAAATTTTATAATATAGTTAATAAAATTTAATATCTTTGTATAAATTATGCTAAAAGTAATTTATAAATAAAATTGGAGAAGAAATTGAAATAATAAACATGCAAAACTTTATAATAAATAGTCAATAATAATAATAGTAATAATTTGATTTGGGGATCATTATCTTCATCTCTTTTTGATTTTTCAAGAACCAATATTACTTTTCAAACTGCACAGGAAAATCACATACCAAGAAGTCACTCCCATTACAAATATATAATAATAAATATATTAATTTAATAATAATAAACATTACATATACTCGAAAAATTCCATTACACCATCAGACACAAAACTGGCGGATTCAAGAGCCCTGAAATCCACCTACATAAGATGAACATGGAAATTACCCTGCATCCCATACCACTAACTGAAAGAAACCACCAGCAGATCAGAAATTTAAAAATATAAAAAGAAATCACAAATTATACAAAACCTTTTTTTTTTCTTTTTCAGGCTTTTTGCATGCATGTTATGAGACGAATATGATCACAACGTAACTAAAACTGAATAAGCTGCTTATTTGGTGATAACATCTTTGCTGGGTCCTGAAATAGGGGGATTGATCAATAGACTTAAAAGTAATTAATTAAAGAGGCATAATAATTATGGTATTAATACCAATAAATTATTAGGAGAGGGGGGCCCGTTGAGGGGCGCCCTTTCTTCTGCCGCCCAGGGAGAGGACTATGCGGGGGAGGCGGAGAGGTGAAATGACAGAGTTGCCAGAGGAGCCGTAGGAGGAGGGAGGGGCAATTTGGGAATCCTGGTCGGAGGAGGTGGCGTCGAAGTTGGAGAAGGCTAAGTCGGAATCACAGAATCGGTGCAAAATGCCGGACAGGTCCTCCCCTTCCTCCACCATGTGATCCACCTGCGCACACATAACCACAATATCAGCAATTAATGTTGGTAATTAGTAATTAATTAAGGGAATTAATTTAGCGTCCATAAATACTCTCCCTCTGTTTCTTATTAATTATAATGCACTTTTAACTGCTTTATCAGAATCAAGGAAGAAGGGGTAACTGACTCTATTCTTATATCTATTACTTCTTCAATTAATTTTTACAAGAGACAATTAAATAAAAAAATTATTAAAATTAGTTAGAGTCAATACATTTATAAATAATATAAATATTTTTCTAAAAATACCCTCATTTATGTATGAGAGGGTGAATGTGCGGTGGAGAGGTTGAAATTAACTCAATTAAGTCAAAAGTAAGAGTTAAATGTATTGATATATGAGTAATTAAATAGGGTTAAAATGGGAAGTTAACAAAAATCTAAGACAACTTAAAAACGTCTCTTATAAAAAAGAGCATGTCATGTCAAAATTACTCTCATGAAAAAGAAAGGAGGGAATATTAAACAAAGACAAAGATAGAATATTATTGAATATTAAGTCATAGTTCATGAGATTTAAATTTTTTTCTTAGCTTTGAATAAACATGTTGGAAATGAGCAAGAGGGGAGAGAGAGTAAAAAGGAAGACCTTGCAAGAGAGAGAACAGAAGAGGAAAGGGTCCTGAAGAATGCGATCGCAGGTACAGCAAGCATTGGCTGGGCCTTTGCATGGCCGTGACTGTGGCCTCTGCTTTAAGAATATCACCTTCGCTCCGTTTATCGTATATGCCTGCCATTCATTAATTCATTCAATATATGTATTATTAATTGTAACATCTAAAAAAAATAGAAATTTACCAATAAATAATTATTTTTAGTATACAAATCATGATAAATATTAATAATAAGGCCATTTTGCTGACCTGAATATTGGAACAATCAATGAGCTTTTCCAGATCACCCAGTCGAACGACGTCGTGGTACACATACCTTCTCACCTGTTGTGACCAGCCACCCAAAAATAATAAACAAGGATAGTTAGCGCCAGCTGTAATTTTTTTTTTTAAAAAAATAAGCCTAATTTAATTTCTCGTTTTTAATCAAAGAATATTTCACAAATTTCATAGTATACATCAGCATAATTGTAATGTAAATAGCTCATGTGTACTGTTACAGGCGTAATTAACGTTTTCCCCCATATATAATATAAATACGATTTTCATAATAAATTATATCATTTAAAACTCATTAATGAAAAATTATTGGATTACATGGCACCTAAAGGTATAATTTTACTTATAATTTTTCTAATTTAATACAATTTTATCTATAATATTTTTACTTTAGTATAATTTTTAGTACTTAAAAAATAAGATTATGTGTAAAATTGTACTAAATTAAAAAATTATAAATAATATTATACCAAATTAAAAAAAATGAGTAAAATTATACCACAAATAAAATTAAGATTTAGAAACATATAAGAAATAAAACCATAATATTATATTATGCCCTATATAACCCTAAATTATTTTTCAGATTCATAAACTGACTTAAAGAGATGCATATATAGAATTTCTCTCTTTCCAATTGTTGATATTTTCTTTTAATAATTTAAAATTAAATTTTTGTTCTTCGAATTGAAATTATTATTAATTTAAAATCAAAAATTAGTAAAAAGGATAAGCGTGAAATCTAATTTAGATCCTTTAAAGGCAGGAAATTATGTTCTTAGAGAGAGAACGAAATTGAAGAACAAGAACTTCATTCAATCTCCCAAAATTGACCCCACGCTTTGTGCCAAAGAATCTATCTTGCATCATATATACCTTACATACATTGATGCTTTTTCAAACTCAATATCAACATTTACATTTAAATCTTGACCAAATATAGAAACCATTTTTCCTAATAAATAATTTCTGAATTTTATTTTTGTGAAAGTTTTTTTTTTTACTTAAATCTTATCAGTGTGTTAAATTTCTTCCTATAAATATATATAGAAGACCTTACCTTCCCCTGAAACAGCTAGGCACCAAAACTTAATGATCCAATAATTTAATAAAAATAAATTAAAAAAATAAGTGACCAGACTATAAAGAAAATACTATATTAAAGAATAAAGAGAAATTATACAATCTATGTCTATGTGACTTACAGAGTATGTAATTACAAAAACCTAAAAGGATAAAACTACAACACACAAATGATCAATATTAATATAAATTATAAAATTAGTAGAAAGCTACATTCTTTTAATGGAATAGTCAATAATTATTACTTATTTAGCAATATATTGCCAATAGTAGTGGAGACAAATCTCCTACCAACAAAATTGCTTTCTAACATACTCCCATCCTATCCTTATTATAAGATACCTTCCGCCATCTGATTAAAAAGAGCCAGTCTAGTTATTAAATCTGTTTGAAAATTAATTTTTTTTAAATCATGAATTATATCTTAAAAAATAAAATAAAAAATACATCAAACTTTAAATAGAGACAATTTTAAAAGAATATAATTAGTGCCCACTTGATGACTTATAATAATAAAAATAGAAAGTATACAACTCCCATCTCTCAATTATAAGTTACTTGTATAACTCATTCTCACAAATTAAAAGTGTATTAAATATGTTTGAAATTGACAAAAAATTTTAAATTTCCATATTAGTTAAGAATCATTCTCAACCCCCCTTCTTTTTAATAGAAATTAAATAGAGAAAAAAATTTAAAAAAATCATTAATAATCTTTTTCAAGTGACTTATAGTTAGAACAAAAAAAATTTCTAATAAAGGATTAAATTCGAGAAACTTAATACTCTCAAATCACTTGCTAGAGGGTAAAATTTATAAAATTGCAATTTCTTACTATTGGTGGGGCTGAAATTGGGAGAAGAAATAAATGTGGGAATGGTACAAAAATTGGTCAAACTTCCGCTTTCACTGAAAGGAACAGCTGAGAAACCTTTGCAGGTAGAAATGGATAAAGAAGAGATCTTCCATTAATGGGAAAGAAACCAAAACCAAAAAGTGGGAATCAAACACTACATCATGATCCCTTCCCAGGAAACCACTTACAACATATTTTGGAAACCCCCCATTTCTTTCTCGCATTCAATTTCCAATCTTCAATTAATTAATCATCAATAATCAATCTAATACTATCTTGCTATTAACCCTAACAACAAGTTAGTTCCTTCCTTTCTTTCTTAGAACCCTACAAAGACAAAATTGAAATATTCCCTGAGAAACAAAACCCAAATCCTAAAACAAGAGAGAAAGAGAATCTTTCAGAAACAATTCCTAGCTAATTTAATTCAACCTTTCCGGGCAAGAATCTTGGGATCAGGTACTACTACTGTTTTGTTGTATGACGTTTTCCCTTTGATTTCACACAGCCGAATTTCATGACTTAGAAGCTTAATTATTCAACCATCTTCCTTCATCTTCAGTATTCAAAGATAAATTCACCAGAAAGAAGCAAAACTCATAATCCCAGATGGTTAATTAATTGCATGCGAGGCAAAAACAAACTAAACAACAGAGATCCAGCCACACACACATACAAAGCTGCATCATGAATTCCAGCTTCCAGCAGAGAAAGAAATCAAAGAATCGTAAGCTAGAACATGAACTCAGAAACACAAGAATACTGGGAAATTTCCAAGATACAATCACATGCGGGTATGAAAGTGATGGGGAAATCAAGGACTTGGGAAGAATTAGGGGAAATTAAGCAGAAGAAAGTCAGAAAAAACTCAGAAAGAAGCAAGGGGATGAGGATTAAAGAGAGGAATTGAGAAGAATATGAAGAGAGAGAGAGGTACCTGGAGAAGAGGATGAGAGGGATGAGAAGAGAGACAGTGAGGGCAGATGCTAAGGCAACAGTGCAAGCAAAAGACGTTCTTCTCGTTCTTCCTGCGATTCTGGTGGACCCCACACCCACCAAAGAATGTCTCCGCCATGAGCCTCTCTAGCCATGCAGGTTTCTCCCCACTCTCACTCATGATCTCTCTCTTTCTCCCCAATTCTCTCTCACGATGATGATAATCGATCACTAGTATTCGTCTTCGATCGCAGTAGAGAATTATTAATACCCTCCACTTCTGATTCTGATTATGATTGTGTTCTTCTCTCCTTCTTGCTGTAATTCCTTCTCGATTAAACCTCTCTCTCTCTCTCTCTCAGGTGAGGATATTTATGAAGTGAGAGCGGTCTTTCTCTTTGCTTTACTTGCAAGGACCAGACCAGATAGAGATGGCAAATAATTTTCCTTTTTTTCTGACTTTTTTTTTTGGAAAAGTGGGCGAAATTTTGATTTTGATGATTTCTTTCTCCTAGTGTGGTGGTATAAACTGAAAACCCTAGTGGGCTAAGAGAAACAGACCTCTCCTCCTATTTATAGAAGAGGAGCTTCCAGAATTGTTGTCGTTTCTAGAGAGAAGGAGAAAATGAAAAATCCAGAAAGAAAATGAAAAGCTGGGAATTAGTAAGAAAGAAAATGGAAATAAAATCTGAGGAGAGAGAGAGAGAGATGAGGTTTAATGGCGGGAAACAGCCCACCAATGTGTACTGTCTCTGTAAGCTTCATTTTCTTTTGCATTCTCTCTCTCTTATCTGAGCACTCTCCACTATGACACCTTCATTTATTAAGGTAGTTCCCCCTCTCATTTGACAAAATGTGTATATATATATATATATACACGTTCTTAGCCCTTATACCTTTCTCTCCCTTCTCTACATATTCAATGTCATTTCCTTTTTTGTTATTAATTTCTATATCTTATAAATATGGCAATTAGATTATTAGCACTTAATAATTAAGTTATAAATATTAGTGAAGTGAATAAAAATAAATATTTTTTAATATTAAGTATCATCTTATTAGAATCATTTATATTCAAAATATTATTAAATTTTAAATATAAATATATCTTTTAATAAAAATTTAAATATTAATTTACTATATTATGAGAAATTAATTTATTCTATTAAACTTAATATTTTTTATATCACTTTTAATTATTTATATTAAATATTGATCACTTGTGAAAATACTCTATTAATAGGAGAAATTAATATGAAAAATTTAGGAAAACAATTACACTCCATATTATAACTTACTTCTAAAAGAAATTTTTGGTCTAAAATATAAGTTATTTGAAGGGTTATTAATTATTTTCTTATAATTTTATTTTTATTTAATTCCTATTGAAAAGTGATAAATATGAATGATTTATAAATGCAGAGAGATTTTTTTTTAATAAAAGCATAATTGGATAATTTTATCAATTTAATATATATTTAAAAACTTAACTATCTTTTCTTTATTGATAAAAATTAGTTGAGAGTAACCTACAATAAAGACTTTAATAGTATTATACTTAAAACTAAAATAAACCCCTTCCATTAACTCATATTAAATGAAAAAATTAATTAAAAAATTTTAATTCTATTTATTTAATTTTTTAAAATCTAATTTATAAAAAAATTCCTTCTTTTTCTTTCCCCTCCAAATATCTTATGCCAAACAATCTCTAAAGGAAAAAAAATATAAATTTAAGAGAAGTGGATTAAGTAAATATGTTTAGAATTAATATGAACTACTTATTTAATTCTTATATTTAAAATATGTAAGACAAATTATTCCCTTTCATGCTAATTTTGCTAATAAAAAAAATGAAAGAATTAAACATGCATATATAAAAGTTTAAGAATTTGTTTTGATTGAATTAAATTTTAAAAATTATCAAATTATTCCTACATAATTTAAATTTTAAGGTAAATTGTTCTTTTGTTATTAAATTTTCAAATTAGCTACTTTTAACTGAAAGCTTGTATGTAAAAAATATAAATTCTACATATTTTAATTAAAAGTATTATAAAAAATATATATTGAAAAATTAGACATAAATTTTCCTAATATATGTAATTTATTCAAAATTTTAAATAGACTAACAAGTAACCACAAATTTTTAATTCTAACCTCTTAGATTAAAATGTAGTTATTTGTAACTCATGAGATTGAGTAAACCACATCATAAAAAGTTTTAAAAAAAAAACACATGTTGATGATTAATGATTATAGTGTTATTGGGTTGAAAATAGTTAAAGAACTAAAAAGATATTGATATGAAAAAATACATATATGTGTTGTTTTATTTACTTGTTTGTTTGTGTATTTATATGTAGACATCCTAGAGACAGATGCAGTGTTACATATATAGTTAAACAAATGCAGTGTCAGGTATAAAACATCTACCTCGTTCATATAAAAATATCGGCACACATATGCTTTGATAAACGAGAACAAGATTAATATATATTAATTCTTTTTTTTTTTATGAAGAATGATATAAATAATTTATTTCAAGATATATTTTACACTAATTAATATGTGTGTGTGTGTGTGTGAATATATGTATTTGTTTTTTTGGTGCTCCTTATTCGTCCAAGGCAAATAAAAGTATTTGAATAGTTTGAGAAAAGTTTATGAAAAATGGTAGCTGGAGAATTGGGAAGGGTAATACTACCTCTTTGTCATTTTAGTTTGATAGATGGTCTCCATCCTCAACATTTTTGTCAATGGAAAAATTATTCATCGTGTGCTTATAGTTTCACATCATTTTTATTGTATCTTTCTAATTTTATTAAAAAATAAGATTTTATAATTTTAACTTAATTAAAATTCAATTTATGTAAATCAACTTTTACATTTCTAAATCAAGTAAAACTTGATATCTAAAATTTGATATGTATATTTTACCCTATCTTATTTCTATTGCTTCTTCTTATCTTTATTTATTAAATTTATTTTCAAATTTAAGTGATTTTTAATATTATCCTTATTAATTACACTAAACTCTATTATTATATTATCTTCTACTACCTTTATTAAATATAATCATGTAAGGAAAAAAACGCATTATAAAAAGAACTAACAATACTTGCTAGTTAGTTCCTTATAATAAATACTAAAAGAAGCATAATATACTTTATAAAAATATTATTTAATTCTTAATATAAATTATTTGGAGAGTCATTAATACTTGCTTATCAATTTTGTTCATATAATTAATGCTTCAATAAAGCTCTTCATGTTTTTCTCTATTATTCAAAACTTCATTAACCATGCTAAAGTAAAAAAAATTATTAATTTAAGATATATTTAATAAAATAACGGTTATTTATTAGTTCATGCGAATTAATTTAAAATATTCTATAATAAAAAGCAAAAGGAGTAACTATTAGGGTATGTTTATTATGAAGAATTAATTGTGATGAAAGAAAAGGAAGGGAATGAAAAAATTTTGACCCAATGAAAAATAGATTGATAAAATAATTTATATTTGGGGGATAAAAATGATGATGTAATGTGATTAGTAAATGATTTTAATACGCTTGATTTAAAATAATAGTAAATAGTTATTTTTTTGTTTGTAGTAATAAAAATTTTAAAATAATTATTTATAACTATAATTATCATCGAAATATAACAAAATAAGTATTAAAGACGATTATAAGTTAATAAAATTATTATTTTTCTGAGTACTATTTTTTTATGAGGGTTTAAGTTAAATAAAAATAATAAAAGAAATTGAACATCACAAAATGAGATGAAATAACTTGACATAATGAATATAAAAAATATGATTTAAGTTTTGTCTTTAAAATTATTTTGAAATTATAATTATTTTTTAAGACAAAAATTATTAGGTTTTAGCGATCTATTATAAAACAAAAGATAATACCGAAGTTAACATGTAACAATAATTATACTTTGAAATAATTTTGAGCTTACTTTTTTAAAATAAGAGGGAAAATCATGTATTTGTATAATTTTACTTATTTTTTTATTTTCTATTATTCAAAAAGTTAACCGTTGGCCGGTGAGCATCAATGATTTACAGACTTTTAATTTAGACTTAATATTAATAATTAACTAGATTTATCTTAATCTGCATACATATATATATATATATATATGATTTAGGTAAGGTGTCAAAAAATACTATATGAATTTTTGAAATTCTGAAGAAAGGCATGCGAATATATAAAATATAGATATATCACAAGTATCACAATGGGATTTCAATATAAGTGGGAAAAGATAAAACTACCACTGAGTTGTGGCACTACCATAAAAAATATTTTTTAAATCAATTAAAAATGATATTCTACCTTAGACAATGATCCGGTGTATAAATAGATCGTGTAGAAAGTATATATTTTTTAAATTGAACAGTTCACCCGTATATAATGAGTAAAATTTAAACTGGTTATTTTTGAAATCAGGAGTAAAATTTACTAATATCGACATAGATTATGTGAACAGATTAATGAATTGTTTACACCGGTTGTATTTACACCTGGTGTAGGTTAATAAATTTTCTACACCTCACTATAAAAATAATAAGTGTAGATGTTGTAATAATTACATATTGGTTCTACACCTGCCAGTATTATTTATCTAGTTTAAATGTATTTTTAAAAAATGACATATTCAATATTTTATGAACCCCATCCCTTGAAGCTTCATGAATAAACTGTTCAAATATAAGGATTCAAAGAGATAGCAACAGAGATAGAGTTCAAGATGGCAGTGACGTATCTTCAATTGCTCATTACATTATTCATTTAATAAAATTCAATAGAAAAATACAACAATTTGAACAAAAAATAAAAAAAAATATTCTGTTAATGACAAATACTATTGAAAAGGAATAAATTGAATAAAAAACTCAGTCCAAATATTGTGCAGGTCCTCAATATCTTGTTCATAAAATAGGTCAGACTGATCAAACATCTAAAATATCAAATTAAAATAAAAGAAATTAAGGTATTATTAATATATATTAAATTGACAAGAAATATGCAACTATTAAAAACACAATTTACCTCCTCAGTTAGGTTAATCCTATTTAACAAGATGATATTGATAATGTGTCTAACCATGTAGAAGCCACACAAGTTACTTTCTTTGGGTTGCCTTCGACTCTATAATATTAACATGAATACAATTATTTATCATCAGCAAAAAATTGTGGAGCATAAGACTTAATACTTTTATTACCTTCAGTGTGATTCATTCAAGGTCCCTCACCGAGTTAGCTTTCTTAAAATTCTTTGTAATTGCAAATGTCCTCATAGCCCTATGACCAAAGTTATGAACTTAGTAACACATTTATTACAAATACCATATTTATTACAAACAATATTGTTCTGTATAGAAGAAAACTCATGTATTCATAGTCTTCTTGACATCAACCGATGACTTGTAGTGGAAGGAGCATAAGAAGAAAACTTTATAAGTGTGCTTATATAGTATGATCAATTGTCAATAATTGTTGTAAAAATTAATTAAACAATAATGATTATTAGCATTAAGCAAATACAAAACTAGTATGAAATAAAATAGAATATCATTATTCTTACTCTTGCATATATAGTGTCGGTTTCAGCAAGCCTCCTTGAAATGTACTGAAATCTCAAAGATTGGGAGTTCCCTTTTGCATAAATCTAAAATAGGCATAAGAATCCGAACAAACCTTATTTGCCCTTGGAAACTAACTTAGCTTGAATGTACCTACAATTAATACAAACACGACGTTAGTTAGTTCGAACCTTAACATATACATTGAGAAATGCAAGATTCATTTTCCATGATATATCAACTCACCATAGCTACTGTCGTAGTCCGAACCTTAACAAATTCTTCCTAAATAGCTTCATCAATGAATTGATACTTGCTGCATGGAGAAGGATGAAGCTGACTATCTTTGTCCCGGCCATGCACATACTGACAAGCTAGTTGTGTTTTAAATGACCTCCAATGCTCAGTGAAATAAGACAACGCTTCTTCTTCAAGACTTCATTGTTGGGAACATCATAAGTGAGCTTCAATAATTTCTATTGAAAGCAAAATTATTAACAAACAATTGTGTTTTTAGGTATTGCTCTGCATACAATATACAATAGTTAGTTCCTACACCCAGATAGAGTCCCAAATTTGATTCTTCACACGCTTATCAATAGCATCTTAAGTATGTATGGTGATGTTAGTCTTGTTACGTGCTAAGAGGCTGATATAACTCATATACTTGGTCATCTATTCACCAATTGGGTTCCAATATGTGTCAAACTCAATCAGTAGTAATTTTCCTTCCTTCCTGTTTTTCGAAATGTCTTTCAATTGCGTCGCACTTCTGCCCCTTCTTTGCTTAGAGTCGCTTGAACCATCGCTAGCCTTATTCTGATTACCACTACCCCCATATTCCTATATACACAATAGCAAAATTAAACACATTAATTAGGCTTAAACCTTTTACCTTCTGTCAGAATACACAAAACTTGTTCCCTTTAGTATTTATCCACGGAAAGAAGTGTAAGCATTTATAGTAAAAAAATTACAAAGCCTAGATTAAATGAACACGTAAATGACGAAGCACATACACGAGAAAATAAGTGTCAAGAACAAGTACACAGTAAAGCACAATGAGAGCGAGAACATAGAAGAACAACTTAGCATAGTGAAGCCCGACGAAAATCACAGAGCCCAATGAGTGCAGTAATGATAGACGAAGTAAGAAATAAGACTTAATAAAACCTGAGAAATAAGAAATGAAGAGTCGTACCAAGGGGCAGACTTCAAAAATATATTTTTAGTAAGACTTTTTACACCGGTTAAAACATAAATTTGGTGTTAAAAAAATCATATTTTGAATTTCAGAGGACTAATATGTTGAATTTCATAAGACTTTCTACACTAGATAATATAAATCTAGTATAAAAAAGGTTACCTTAAGTTTTTTAGATAATTTTTTACACCAGATAACATGTAGAATTGGTTTAAATATTAGAGTTATTTTTTTCAAATCAATCCTTTTATTTACTCATCACTTGAAGTTACAACAAAATAATATATGCAATTAGAATAATATACTTGTGCTATTATTACATCAAAATAATATATGCAATCAGAACAATAAACTTAATTGCATTAGTTCCTCACAAACATAAAAACTCACATACAAATCAATCATAATCCTTTTTTTTCATTCAATTTTGGTAAACATACTGAAAAAGAAAGGGTCTCACAAATTAAATCATCATCGTCAACAACCCTTTTTCTTTGGAGAACTATAGAAGATATTTTATTTGCCAGATCAGTGATATAAAACACTTGCTTTGCTTGGTCTACCATAATGAAAGGCTCATTCCTAAAACTTGTACTATTCAAATCAACCAGTATACATCCTAACCAATCCATCATAACACTGTTGTTTACATTAGCCCACTTGCATTTGAACACAGGAACTATAAATTTGGTGTAGTCTAGCTCCTAAATCTCTTCAACAAGGCCATAATAAGGGATGACTACTAATTTAGAATTGTTATCTTTTGAACTAGAAAATATATAATATATTCTCTTTTTTTATCATTACATACAAAAAATAAAATAGGCAGGACAGATAAAGGTTATAGGCTTTACTCCTCATCATACTCGGAGGTATGGGATTTATCAGAGTCAATAGGATCAACATTATTATACAAGCTATCATTTTGTTGATGGCGGCAAACTTCTGATTAGAAAACTCTGAAACTGTCTTTTAGTCTATTAACTTTATGAGTTAGTTCTTCTACCGAGTCTTCCAGGCCATTGAAGCTCGTGATGAGTTCTTTAAGGCATTCTATCAGAGTGACAACCAGGGGAGGAGGAGAATGAACTATTGGGTGAGGGTCAGGATATTTGTCTTCAAAGTCATCTGTTTCTTTTATGCGATGGAGAAGGAGGTGTGCATGAGGAAAAAGCCATTGGAGCACTCTGATAGAAGAAAATAAAATAAAACAGAGATAAAGTGATGAGATAGAAAGTACTGATCATAGGAATGATATACATATAGTTGAGGAATAAGAATGATTTCAGAAAAGAATGTCGAAGAATAAAATTAGCCTTTTATCATAATGAGTATAAACGTTTGGAACTGAAAAAGTGAAATGAATAGCCTGATAAGGTACAAAGAAAAGAAGCGAAAAAGCATAGACAAGCAACTGAAGAGTTAGAATAGAAAGTATATTTTACACAGGTTCAATATAAATCTGGTTTAAATATTTTATCATATTTACAAAAATACCACCAATCATTTATTTTAAAGCTTCTTCATAAGGTCTCAAGAAAGTTACAGAAAAGAAATGGGAAAGCATAGACAAGAAACTAAAGAGTTAGAATCTGATACAGCTAATCTATACCCATTAATATTAGTATCCGGTGTAGTAATTATCTTTTACACTAGTTACATGTACATCCAGTGTAACTATTTTATCTTATTTACAAAAATACAACCGATCATTTTTTTAAAATCGTCTCCATAAGGACCGGTTTAAAAATGGGGCTTTAAAAAGTATATTTTACACTAGTGTGGGCATTGACTATACTAATAATAAAATTGATAACATGTATAACAATTTTAATAATTTTTTAATAAAAAGATTGACTACTCACTTGAACAAGTTAATGGTACAAACAATAGGTCATTTTGTAGGCATTTACTATACTAGTGACAAAAATGACAACATGAGTAATGATGTTAACCATTTTGATAGTGATATTGATTATATTCCATTTAACAAATTAGTGATTCAAGTAATTGGATCATGTTCTATGGTATTGACTATGCTAGTAACGAAATTAACAAAAGGTATAAGGATTTCAATCATTTTATTAATGAGATTAACTACTTCATTTGACAACATAGTGGTACAAATAATATATTAGGTTGTGCACATTGATTACATTAAGAATGAAATTGACAACATGTGTAAGGATTTTAACCATTTTTATAAAGAGATCAATTGCTCCATTTAATAGGTTAATAGTTTAAGTAATTTGATTAGGTTCTAGGGTAGTTTCATATTTTCTCGTAAATATTAAAATTTTATATTGATTCTTGTGATCACTTTATCCTTTTATATATTCTTATGCCTTTTTAAAATTTTTGAATTTAAATTATATTTTTGAGATTTTCCTTATGATATACGCTAAGAATTAGACAAAAATAGAAATAATCAAATAAAATTGGCCACTTCTTTAATAAAAGTATTGATAAAAGTATGGTGATAACCCAACTTGAAATTATTTGAACTCTCATAAACTTTATTTAGTAATAATGGCTTCAATAATAAAAAAATACTCTTTGGAAAAGCTTTAGGGTATGTTCCATTTGAATGGAGGGAAGAGAAGGGGAGAGAAAATGAATCCCTCCCCTCATTTGGTTTGAAATTTTCGGGGGTAAGGAAGCCAAAAATTTGGTTCATTTTCCTTCCCTTCTCTTGCTTGTGCTCCCATTTAAATCAGGGTTTTTCGGAAGGGAGCCAATTTTTTAGACAATTATATCTGCCTCCACACACCTCTACTCTTTGTCCGAAGCTTCTCTTTTGTGCCCACACTAATGTCACTTTTGACTTATTGACTGGATTCTCTATGGCAATTTTGGCACCAGTGTCGAGGTTGCGTGCATTGTTACAAAAGTATATACCAGTGAGTTGTGTCCTAAAAACTAATTTATAGTTTGAGTGGCAAGAGGGAAAAGGTTCGTGATAAAATAATGAGCAGAATAAGTAATTTTCCATCTAGTTGAAATATCATTAGAATGATTCCTAGAGCCTTCTTAGAATTATGTGGCATGTTAGAAATAGAGAGTAGTATGCAACCTACTCATTGCTCAAGTGTGGAACAACAAGTTGCAATAAACCTTTACATATTAATACATAATGTCACTCGTATAAAATAAGCTTTTTAAACCGGTTAAAAATAGGCTTATACATTGGATCAGGTCCGGTGTAGAAATAACTCGTGTAGAAACTCTGATATTCTACACCCGTTGTGTACAACTGGTGTAAAAAATTAACTTTTTAAACTGGTTATTCCATACAACCGGTTTAAAAAGAATATAAAAAATAAAAAAATTCAAAATCGAAAAAACTCTAAATTCAAATTAGATAAGCTTATAAACCAGTTTCTCCATTAAAGCACTAAAATTCTTTCCTTCTTTGTTATAAATCTGAAGGACGAGGAGAATGATGAAGAATAATAGGTACCTGGAAAACACAAGTAGAAAAAAAAAAGAGGAAGAAAGAAAAAGCCAGAGAACCCAGAAATAAAATAAATGAAAACTCAGATATATAAACAGAAATAAAAACCCATAAACACTATCACCTAATTGAATATATCACAAAAATATCATCACAATTCCTTCGGGTTACCTGCTCAACTACAAACAGAAATATATTTAAACAGATCCAAAAAATGAATGAAATAAAAATCCAAATATATACACAGAAACAAAAACCTAGAAACATTGTTACCTAATTGAAGACATCGCAGAAATGTCTTCACAATTCCTCTTACTTACCTAGTCAAAAGTGAACAGAAATATATTTAAACAAAACCCAGAAAGAAAGAAACAAAAAATAGACACCCACCATTGCATATATGGGTCTTCTTCTTTTATGAGCTTTAGAGGTGAGAACGACATATTTCAACAATAGATAACGACGAGCATATGTATGGGTCATCGCATTCTACGTCTTCTTCTTCAGTGAGTTTTAAACATTGTTACAAAGGTGGAGCTTCCTATCACCATGTTTCTCCCTTATTTGGTTTTTTCCATTGACGAAGATATGATTTGTGAAGATAAGGAAGCACAAAAAACTAAAGCATTTTATCAGATTTTTAATAGTAAAGACATTATACACTGGATGTCATTACATCAGGTGTAGAATATTTTATTAGGTGTTGAATATTTCATCTTTTACACCTGTCCCAGTGTACATCAGGTGTAGAATATGTACACAAGGATATTCTATATCGGATGTCATTCAATCAAGTGTAGAATATGTACACAAGGATATTCTGCACTAGATGTCATTCAATTAGGTGTAGAATATTTTATCCTTATTTACAAAAATGCCACCGCTCATTTCTTTTATATCGGTCATGTTTACATTATGTATAAATATTTTATCCTTATTTACAAAAATGCTACCGGTCATTTTTTTAAAACCTTCTCTACAAGGACCGATTTAAAAATGGGACTTTAAAAAGCATATTTTATACCAGTGTGTGAGAAATTGTGAAGTCAATATTTGGTTTGTGTTCTGTTGGACAAAATTAGTCATTATCTTCATAAATTTTTGGCAACTATCATTGGGTTAGGAGAACAAATTATAGTGCAACTTGATAGGTCTATTATCCCTCCTGAGATTCAAAATGAGAGAAAGTTCTTCCTATATGTTAAAGATTGTGTAGGTGTTATAGATGTAACATATATACGAGTCAAGGTGTCTCCTATATATTCTCCTATATATCGTGGTTGGAAGGAATTCCTTACACAGAATGTGTCAGTAGCATGGACATTTGATTTAAAGTTGACTTATGTACTCACTGGATAAGAAGGCATTGCATCAGACTCAAGGATTATTAAGCATGCATTATTAAGGGAAGATAATCTTGAAATTCTTAAAGGTAAATATTTTACCAATTTTGATAAAGTTTACATTAAGTAAAGTTCATATAGTAATAATTTTTATTTATAATAGGTAAATATTTCCTTGTGGATGTTGGATTCACGTTAACAAGATGACTTATAACACCTTATAGAGGAGTTCAGTATCATATGAAAGAGTATTCGAGAAGAAATTCACCCCTAAACTATACGGAGTTATTTAACCTAAGACATGCAAAGTTGCGTAATGCAATTGAACGGGCTTTTGGTGTTCTAAAGAAAAGGTTTACAATTTAGTCCAATGGAACTGAACCTACATATGGAATCAAAGCTCAACAAATGATAATATATGCATGTATAATTTCTTCATAACTTCCTCATGAGTGTTGATGCTAATGAAGATCTGATAAGAGAAGTTGATCGGGATCCGTCAACAAAATGTATCAAATGACTATATCTGTGCTCCAAGAAGTGACCATAATGAAGCTACTTGATGTGAACTTATTAGAGAAAATATAGACAATTAAATTTAGATAGATTATCATAATTCTCTTCAGGATGCTATTAAGGATGATGTGGGGGATGGGCTTGAAAATAATCTTGAGGATTGAAGTTTTTTTGTCTAGATGAATGATGACTTTTTTATGTTATGTATATTACTTATTCATTGATATATTACTTTGACAACAGAATATGTTACTTCCATGGTGTTACTATATTCATGAGTTTGCTATATTCAGTGTGCACTATGTCATGTATGATTTGTTTACTTGGATTTGAAAATAAACTATGTTATGTTATTATGAGATAATGTTATAGGATGGCACTAAGCAAAAATATGGAGGCACTAAATTAGACAAGAATCCTGGACAATACACTTATTTATGCTTTTATGACTTGATATAATTAGGACTACAAATTTACTTGTAATTTCACACCTAGAGCTTATGAAAATATAGTTAAATATTTATGTGTTTTATTTGGTAAACAGATTGATAAGGACAAGGTGAAGAATCGATAGAAGACTTTAGAGAGAAACTTCTCGGATATGAATGAAATTTTCAAACATCTAAGTAGCTTTGTTGGAACCCAACAACTCAATTGTGGGATGCAAAACCCAAAGTTTGGAATGCTTTGATTGAGGTAAATATATAAGTATTTTGTTTATATTTTAGCTGCTATTTTGATTAGTTTCGCTTGATCTCTACTTCATTTTTTGATATGTGCTACCTTTTTCTCTTCCTTTTCAAACCAAACCTAAAGCAGCATTATGGAGGAGTAAGGCTTTCCCATATTATGAAAATATGATGATATTGTATAGAGTAGACAGAGTTAATGGAAATGATGGGGAGATAATGCGTGAGTGGTTGAAGAGATGTCGTTATGAAGAAGATGACACTCAAACTATTGATGACATAGAAAATCTTGATTCACAAAGTAGACTTGCAATGAACAATGATAATGATGTTGATCTTGATCTTGATGGACAAGGTGAATCACCAAAAGAAGATTACTCTCCTACTGCTGCTGCTGATAGTGTTTCTAGTAAGAGGACAAAGAAGGTGCATAAAATAACTTCAAGGAACTAATAGGGTCTATGTGTGCAGTGGGTAAGACAATTAGTAAAGGTAATGATTCAATTCTAAAAGGAATACATGAATTATATTGGTTTCTTATTAGTGCCAGAACTTTTTGATAAAAAAATTTGGAAAATGCTTGAAGAATACATGAATTATATTGGTTTCTTATTAGTGATGTCGATAGGCTTAAGGTAGTGGCTCAATGTCCTCCTTCAGCAAGAAAGCAATTGATCATGATAAGGATGCATAGTTCTCATTAGATGGTCGTTGAAGCATGATGACCTTTGTATGTTTTGGTATATGCTGAAAAATATGTCTTGAGCATTATCAATGATTTTTGTATATTTGGGTATATGCTCAAAACAAGTATGCCTTCTGAACATTGCAATATGTATTTTCAATATTATTGATGACTTCTACATAACATGTAACTGTTATCAATTTAATCCATATGTGTTTTTAGGAAAAAATATATTATCATTTTATTGAAATCAAGTTTTTGGTGACACTCGGTTTAAATCAATTTACATTGTTTTAACAAAATTAGCTCTGTTTTTTTTAGCTTTCTAGACTTTTGTTATCATCATAAATAGATAGAGATAGATAAACATTTACACAGAAAGAAATGTAACTAGATAAACATTCAACCCTCTATAGGCTTACCACCAAATATCATTAAAAACAGTTCATACGCATCAACATTTACATTAACATTCACAAAGAAAATAAGATTTTCTTTTTGTGGTCAGTTTGTTCGATTTCTTGGAGCCAACACCTCTCTCCCCCTTTTTAGCAGCATCAGAAGGGGTAGCTACATAGGGACATATGGAGCAATGGTAAGAGGGATTGGAGGGGAAGAAAACATGTCAGAGAAGCTATGAGTGCGAAGGTGACTCAAACTCAGGGTTGGGCAATTAAAAGACAGGAACAGGAAAATGAAGGGATCCTCAGGCAAGAATTAATAGTGGTTAAGATAGGGTAGGATGCAAAATTAGAGAACTAAGAGTGACCAGGTCCAAGGGAGGATCCAAGTCCATAATGAGACTGGAAATAGATGGAGTAGTTGCAGATAGTGATGTTTTAAAGGCACCTGGTGACAAGAGAGATAGGTGTAAGGGAGAGTGGTAGGAGACAAGATGGGAGAGTTAGGTAAATGTGTCTCAGGAGGACCATAAAAAGGATCTAAAAAAGCATGAGGTGATGAAGTAGAAGCCTGCGTATACTTAGCCTAACTCCAAATTCAACAACTCTTTGCTCCAAATCATTTATCTTCTGTCCAAAATGGTTGAATATGGCATACATTACTTGCCCTACATTTTCTAGTCTAGCCAACATTGTGGTCCTGAATTTTTCAAGCCCTATCCATCCATTTTACTTCTTCACCATCTTCCAAATACTAGATAATGTTGGCTTTGAGGATCAATAAGATAAGTGAATGATAGGATATATAGCTTTGTCTTTTATTAGAGATAGCTACCTGCAGCATTTCATCAACTATTATTTTCTCTACATTCAATGACTCCATCCTAACCATTATTGTGAGCAACTGCATGTCCTTAGAAGTCATAATAGAGAAATTTCCACCCTTACTCACAAAAGTCCTGTTGTATAGATAGTGCAGATCCTATATTGATCAGGTAATTCAAAAGGCTTTAGGGTGGCCTTCTCTGGTACATTACTATAATTCAAAAGGATAAGGAAGATTTCCTTGCTGAGTATGATGGCTCAATGTGCACAGGGAAATCAATATGAAACAAATCCATAATACCCTCATCTGTTATCTTTATTTCTTGTCATTTCACTTTGGTTTTCACATACTTGGATTTCTTATCCACTTGTAAGTTTCCATAAAAGACTTTCACTATGATTCACTATACGGTAGACTTAATTTCAGTAGGTGCTCATATGGTAGTAAGATATCCAATAAATCAAAGTTGTACTTAGATACAAATTTACGAATATCTACCTTAACCATTATGCTAAACTTTCTCTATCTCAAATTTGACTATATATCTTCAAGTGGACTAGAGGCAAATTCTTTTTTCCTATATGTGTCTTTGGAGCTTCCTTGCTCTTATATCTCTTCATTAGTTTTGTTCTGACAGAATATTCAAAATGTGGATTAGAAGAAGAAATGTGTTAAGAGCTTCTCCTTTTTGTGATGGGAACTATCCGAGACGTCTCCACGGATTCAGTTCCAGCGCATGCTTCCTTTTTCCAATTTCCTTAGCTTTTCTTTTCCAAGTAGTAGGACTAGACACCAAAGATGTATATCCCTATGAAGACTCAGACCCTATTCGCAAAGAACTCTTTTCCTTTTTCTACTTCTCCTTTTTCTCAAATGGTCTCTTTTCTTCTGCGCCCGTTCAGGTTGAACTACATCCTTCCTCACTTTTCGACTTTCCCCCGACTTTTGACATTGATTATTCTCTTAAAATGCAATCTTCACCACAGGCATTTTCGTTCGAGCCATTTTAAGGTTGGTTTACAAAAAATGGGGAATGGAATAGTTTACATGATTCGAGAGATGGAGTGGGCGAGTTGAGCGTTGGTTTAGAGAAGAGAGCATCAGAGTACAGAGATGGCATATTGTTCGATTTTTGAAATGATGCTCGAGGTATAGGGTTTTAAAATACAGTGACCTAATATAGACAACTCGAGTTTGGATCCAAAACTTGCATTTTATATGAAAACTGTATATTTTACGAAAAACTCAAGTTAATTTTATACATATCACAGTGTTAAAACTCGAGTTTCTTCTCAAAACTGAGTTTTCAACCTTAATGTGAGTTTTATTAGAAAACCCGATTTTATCACACTTTTCTTAGCAGGATGACATACCGCCATTTGCAAAAGTCAATTTTTTTTACCATAACTTAATTTTTTTTCTTGTTATACAACTCGAATTTTATAAAAAAATCAAATTTTTGTACACAAATTTATTTGTGATAATAAAAATATAATAATAAATTAATTATTTTATTCCATCCCTTTTCCCCTTTAATTACACAAATAATCATTAAAAATACAGTCTCTCTTTTCTCTGTCAATTAAATTAAATAAAGAAATATTCAATCTTCCCTCTATTTTCTTTGAAGTGAACAGGCCGTAGAGAAAATATACAAGGCCAGTAAATAAAATTGAAGAAAAATAAAAAGAAGGCTTTGTAGCGTCAAATCAGTGATGGAGAAGGTCAAATCGTAAATCATTTAATTTTCTTCACAGACGTCAGAAAGTTGGCATTCCTCTGGAAAGCGACCACATCATTTGTAATCCAACCGAACTAGTTTACAGCCTATCATTTCTCTAATAATACATTTTCTATATTTCTATTTATTTGTAACATAAATAGTCTACAATCTCTTTTCCCCCTTTTTATTGCAATTTGATATCATACTATTTCATGTGAAATTTAAGATGAATCATAATGTTTAAATATTGATGATGACACAGTTAAAAGTCTTTATCATGTCCAAGAGAAAAAAAGTATAAGTTATAACATTTTCTTGTAATGATTAATGTGTAATATATCAATCTTGTCGATATGGAACCTTTTGGAACAATATAAACATTAATAAATTATAAATAATATAATTTCTACAAAAAAATTATAAATAATATCTTATTTTTGTGGGTGTTATCATACATAGTTGATTTTTCATATTTTTTTATAATACACCCAGAAAATATGCCAAATTATTTTGTAGATATAAGGGTATTAAAAATAATCATATTTAAGACACTATAGAATATTAAATATAAATATATTTTTTAATAAATATTCAGACTTTATTTATCATATTATGAAAGATTATTCCTTTCTATTATGCTTAATCTCTAATAATATCAAATTTAAATATATATATATATATATGTGTATAAATTTACTCTAATAACAAGCCCACCACAATTTAAAAATACTATATATAATTGGTTAATAAATATTCAATTAATAAGTGATTAACTCATTTGTAAAATTATTAATTTAAATCTTATTATTAATATGAATATTTTTATAAATACTTTTTAAACTTTGATATATATCTTAACTTTAATGAATCTCTAAAACTCAATTTATCTAATTTTTTTTACATAATATATATAATACTTGTATGGGAGATTAAATTCCTGATCTCCAACCAGTAGAGTGATCATCATGCCAAACTATATTATAAATGCATTAGAATTACAAAATATTCATCCGGTCATAAATATATAAATTATTAAGCTAATTTAATTATATAAAAAAAATTAGTCAAACTATTTATTATATCATATTTTTTAAAAATATACTTATCATTTTTTTCAATTAATCTTTTATTCTCTTATTTAATTATTGCTGAGAGAGTATCAACATGATTAATTTAAAAAATATATTTTATATTTAATATTAATATTAACTTATTAATTATGTCCTATATTTAATATTGGAGGCATATAATTTAGATCTTTCAATATTACATAAAACAGTTTTTATAGTAGAGAAAATATGATAAGAAAGGGTCGCATAATATTCCTGTGTTTCAAAGCCAATTGTTAGTAATGCGTTATGTCTTCCGCAAAAGGTTAATATTAAAAATCAATGCACATGCTTTTGCTTTGTTTTTCTTCTTTGTTCCCCACCTTTCTTCAAATGAAGGGTATGGACAAAAGCCGTATACAGATTCACATATAATGGGGATTCTCAGAAATCGCAGTTTCTCCATTTATATGAAAGCTATGGTGAACTAACTAGTTGGTACAATTATTTGTCTTCCTATAAACATGCTTCTAAGTGACAAATCAATTTGATGTGACGATACCACTTGTGTTATTTAAACTAATACTAGGAATTATTGAATTATCCCATGAATTTTTTTAACACGGGCAGCACACATAATAATCTATAAAGTTATAAATAAGAGCAAACTCATAATTTTTTATTTTTATGAGAGTTTAATTTTTTTATTAATAGACTATAAGGCTATTGAAATCTTGAATATTCTTTAAAAATAAGGTTCAGTTAAATTTTATCTATTATTCTAAAAAAAATTTAGTAGCAGTCAAAATTTTAAATTAATTTATAGTCTGTTTAATATTTTAAAATATATTTTTTATAATATTCAGTATCTTAAAATATTTTTTTAATAACACTCGTAATCTTATAAGGGTGTTCATAGTAAAAAAAAAACTTTTGCTCTCTTAGGTCAACAGAGATTAAGGGTTTATTTGGTTGGAAGATTTTGGAGGGGAGGAGGGAAAATGTGTTTGGTTGAAAAAAATGGAGGGGAGGGGAGAGGAGATTTTTTGTCTTTTTATGACCCCCTCCCCTCCCTCACATTCCCTCCAAAAGTAGGGGTTTTTGGAGGGGAGAGAAAATTTTACCTCCTTTTTTACTAAAATACCCTAAATTTTTTTTAATATTCCAATTATACCCTCAAATCTTTTTTTTTATTTTTTTCACATATAATTTTTTTCTTTAATTGCATAATAATTATAATAAATCTTAATAAGTATAATAAATTATTTATATATTATATTAAAATATATAATAATTATAAAATTAATAAAAAATAATGTTAAAATTTTAATATATTTTTTATTTTTATTATATATATAAATGAGATAAAAAATTTTAAGATTTATAAATTAAAAAATATTAATTTTGATATGAATATTATAATTAAAGAATAAATAAATTTAAATGAAGAGATAAGAGTATTTTTATCAACTTTTAATTAATCTCCTCCCATCCCCTTCTGAACCAAATAAAAAATATCATTTATTAACCTTCTGTATTTTTTCTTATCCTCCTTTAATTTAACATAACCTATCCTCCCCTATAATAAACTAAATAAAACTTAAGACAATTTAAAAATCCCCTTCACTTCAATGGAAGATATGGGATGGACCCAAATGTTTTTTTTTCTTTTGATAAAATCTCTAACTCGGTTTCATAATTACTATATCTTGAATTATATATTGTTCAATATGATAATCAGTTAACTAGAAAGCAAGCGCGCTCTAGAATAAATGTGGAATCGAGAGGAAATGCCAATGCCTATTAGTGAAGCATTGCTATTTGAATCTTTAATTTTTAAAATAATTTAATTTTAGTTTTAAAAAAGTCTGGGATTTTAAATTTTTAAAGTTATTTTCTAAAAATAATCACCTATATATATTTACGTTCTTGAAAACTAGTAGTTTATTCATCAAACCTAGAAGTGCACAAGCTCTCTCTCTCTCTAACACACTCACTCTCTCTCACACACACACATGCGTGCATTCATATATATATATATATATATATACATATATGAAGCATATATAATAATGAAATGAAAATATGGAATTGGCCAAAAATTATATTCAGGAACAGTGAAATGAAGGAATGAGGACGTTGAATGTGTACTGTAGCTCGTGGCCCTTCCTCGGTTTCAAAGCTGATCATGTTACCAACGCATCTTTCCTCTCTCGTTACTTCGCATCTTTTCTTTCTTTTTCAATCATTTACACTATCTTTTCTTTCTTTTCAATTCTTAAATTTTATTTATAAATATATATATTATATTTTTATTTTTTTTTAAAACATGTAAGTTACTTCATTTTAATTCGAAGTCAAAATTTTAATTGGCTAAATGAGAGGTAGGGTTTTGATCCTATTTATAATTTTATATTGTTGTTAATATATGCTTTTTTAATTTTATAAAATAATTAAAAAATATAACATTTTTCTGTGCATGTTTCGAAGTGAGATGATGCATGTCAGAGAATAACATAATTTAATCTGGTTAAAAAGTCATTTATTTAGATTAAAAGAAAATACTTTAATTAAAAATTTAAAATTGAATCGATGTTAACATACTTTTAGTGTTAAGAAATATAGGATAGGTCATTTATATAATTTAAATAAAATTAAAAGAAGAATTATTTAATTAATTTGCAGAAATATCAAGTAGAAGGACTTAGATTAAAAAAAAAATCAAATAATTTTCTTTGAGATGGCATATATCTAGCACTATTTGTGTGCTTGTATAAGATTTAAAAAATAAATTTATAAAAAAAAATTTGGACAGTTTATATAAAAAGTTTTTTAAAGAAGAATTTATAAAAAAAAAGTGATTTTGAATAAATGAGTGTTTGGATAATTATTTCTAGAAGTATTTTTATTATTGGTAAATTACAAAAAAGTGTATGAGTATTAAATGAAGAGAGATAATATATAAGAGGAGAGACGAGAGATGAGGGATAGTATAAAAAAAAAGAGGGCATAAGAAAAAATAAGAGAGAGGAGAGAGGGTGTAAGAAAAAGTAGGAGAAATGATATAAGACAAAATATAGGTAATATAGTAATTGATTAGTCTATAAACTCTTTTATTGTTCTATAAGTTACTCTAATCAATTTATCTGAAATTTTAATTTTAAACTATAATTTAGCCCAAAAATTTATTTAAATAAATATGACTATTTATTTTAAAATTTTATCAAATCTAAATTTTACCCAATTTTTTTTTTAAACTATGATTTTTAACTCTTCCAAACAGGTCCTACGATGGAGTTTAAAATAATGCCTTGAGCGGTGTCAACCTCCTTTTACTTTTGAAAAAAATTGCCCTTTGTTAGAGTATTTATTAAATAATAACCTTATTGAAATACTAAAAAAGAATAATATTGTATTTATTGAATGACTCAAAGTACCCAATTGTGCTGCTGTCCTTACCAATTTTGGGAGGTGTGTCATCATATTTTTTTTCACTTTTTAAATTCGTCTCAATCTTCCTGACATTTGTAAAATCCCATTTGGCATTGTTTCAGGTGGAGAACATTTATTAGTGTGTGGTTAGATTAGTTTTTAAAAAATAAATTTTAAAAAAAATAGATTTTAGAGAATAAATTTTAAGAAAAATAGATTTTAAGAAAAAAATAATTTTAAAAATTAGAGATATTTGGATGATTAATAGTAAAATCACTTTTTCATAGACAATTACTAAAAAAAACATAAATTAATATGATAATTACATAAAGAATAAATTTAATTTTAAATTTTTTATTTAAATGATTACAAAATAATATATATACATATGTATTTGAATAAAATAAAAATTTATAATATTTATCTAAATTTTAATTTTTTTCTACTAAAAATTTTATTAGAGAATCAATCTAGATGACTATCAAAAAATATAGAAGATTATAATTTTTATTGATAAATTTATCTTTTTTCCAACATTTTTAAATAAAAAATTAAATTAGATTTATTTGTTTTAGCTTTTTTTTAATTAATAAAATTTAAATTATTAATTAATAAAAAACTCACCATGGCAAAAGGGTACTAAAAAGCTATAAATAGACCAATTATTCTCAAACCATAGTTTTGGATTTCAAACCATAATTTGAGTTTTAAAATTGATTTTTTTAAAAAAAATCTTGTTTAGCCCAAATCTTACAAAACTATAATTTGGCTCTATAATCTATTCTTAAAAGTAATCCCAAACACACACTTAAACTAATGATAATAAAATAATAATAATTCAGAACTCATCCTTGTTATAATCAGCCAAACAATAATTTAAAATTAACATTTATCAAATAAATAATTTAAAGTTAAAATTTACCGGAATTGGATATGGGAAAAGGTAGTTCCTTGTAATATTATAAATTAAAATTATTTTTTTATTAAATAGATATATATTTTTTATTATAGATAATTTATTTAAAATATTTAGATATTAAATATAATAATTTTTCCTACTAAAAATTTTAATATTTATTCATTATATTTTAAAGAATTAATATATTCTGTTATATCTAATTCTCATTAGTTAAAATTTAAATTTTTATAAAGAAAGATATCTATATTTTATATTTGATAGTCGCTTAAACAAAATTGATACCAATGAAAAAATATGTATGTTAACAAAAAATAATTTAAAATTAAAATTGAAGATGATTTATTGTATTCTTTGGGATTTTGTTGAGGCTGAAGAATTACACAAAAATATGGCAATGAATAGTCAAACGGCAAAGAATCCAATGCTCAGGAGATTAGGGTTTTATTTGAGTAGTGCACATGTCCTTCGGTGAAACAGCATAGAAACTCTACAACATAATAAAATATGTATAACTAAGTCTAGATATTAATAAATTTTTACACATTTTTTTCTCTTCTAATTTCATCTAAATTAATGGCCAACCAAAAAAAATCATATAAATTTAAAGAGCAGAGGAGAGAGATACTATTTTTTTTATAGAGTTTAGATGGTATATCTCATCCAATAATTAGAAATTAATATTTTAAAAATATAAAGATCACTAAAATATTTTTTTTAAATAATTTTTTTTTATATATACTGTCTGAACAAGAGACATAGTAATTAACTATACGCCTTTACAAAAAGTGGAGAGTTCATTCTTGGAAGGGTGTTATTAATAAAAATATTTTTTTAAAAAATATATAATATTATTGACTAATTTGAATTTAAATTGAGTCAAATTAAAATTATAGAGACTGAATAATTAATTTTTTAAAAGATTTTTTTAGCCTTATAAATGCTAAAATTAATAGGTTTAATTTCAATAATAAATTTGGATTAAACTTATGGGACCATATCAGACGAATATTTCTATTACCGTGGTATTGGCTGTGTCTTTATAATTTATATGCAGACATAATTCGATGTTTGTTGTAGGCATCATTGGTAAGGTTTTAGAAGTTATGTTTGCATATTTTAACACTAAATAATATTAATTAATTTATTTAATCTAATCATATTTTTGTATGTCTCTATATTTATGTATGTTTATATAAAGGAGTGCATGTATGATCATGTCTTATGTTGAAGTTTGGTCAAAAGGTAAGGTGCTTTTATCCCTTGTGGCTGGTTTGGTTTAATTTTGTCAGAGAAACTCTAGAGAATAATAAGTAATTTAAAAACTTTTTTGAATAAATTTTTATAAAAAAATAATTATAAATAAAATAGATATTTAAATATTATTATTATAATAATTTTTATAATCAATAAATTATTAAAAAAGTTATGAGATAAAATGATGATGAATGGAAATATTAATAATATTATTTTAAGTGTAAACTATGATGATACTTCTGTTATATTTTTGTGACTCATAGAAGTATCTATCATAATTCACTCATATTTTGTTAGTATTTATTTTTTTTTATTAAATATAAGTATTTTTTTTATTAGAGATAATTTTATTTTTTTCAATTTATTTTTTTGGTACAATCTTTAATTTACTTTTTAGTTAGTTTTTTTAGTATAAAAATTTATAGAAATGGATTATCGGGATGAATTCCCTCGGTCTTGTTCTATCTAAGCGGGTCGAGAACCTCGTCCCAAATTTGTTGGGCCGGCAATGGCATGCCGAGCCTACTAGAAAAGTGTGGGGCCCAAAAAATAACTCAAAATGAAATTAACTTTTCCCAGCCCCTTTGCTTTGCCGCCGTATTCACCGTCTTCAGTGCCACCCTCGATTCCCGTCCTCGCTGCCATCGTCACCGGCGATCCAGCGTGCCTGCTTGAGGTTGATTTCCTACCATTTTTGTCGTGCTCTCATTCTTTACTTAGATAATTCTGGGAAAGGAAGAGTGAACGCCGAAGAGGTGGAGAAGAAAGGGGAGAAATGGAGAATACAGATTGATTGAGCCTCAGTGAAAAACGATCGAATTCACTGACTAATAGAAGACGTTTAGAGCCACCATAGAAACTCCCTTCACGTTTTAATAGCAAGAGTGAGGGGAAACTTATCTTCTTTATTGGTTTCTCAAGTAACAAGAGACCCGACAAGGTAACCAAGCTCTTCCTTCTAAATTTCAATGTAGCTTCTCCAATGGCAATGTCAGTTGATTTCCATGTACTGTAATATCCTATTCTGTCTTGCATATATGCAAATGTGAAATTGATTCTTCCAGGAATGCACGTGCTGCTATAAAACATTCTAGGAGTTTAGTATTGTATTCATATGTATGTTGTCCCTTGGCATGAATTTAGTAATTCGTTTGCTGAGTTTGGTGTTATTTATGGTTTCGGTGATATCTCTTATGTGTGTTCCTTTCATTTTGGGTGGTGTTGAATCATGAATACACTGTGTTTGCTTATAACAGAACTAGTAACTATTATGAATGCGTAATATGGGAACTTATTTTCTCTATAATAGACCAAATCAATATTTTTATATATAGGATTGAATTTATTTGACTGGAAGATCTGAGTAGTGCTTGCATCAACAGTAGCTATAAGGTTGAAAGCTTCAATAAAGGCTATGCAACTTGACATTTACTTTTTCCTCTGCAGAAAATCTGAGGCCTTTTGCCTTGCATCTCTTGGTCGTTTAGGCATTGGCAATGGAAGCACTGGTGAATAAATTTCAGGCGAAATTTAGAAAAGCTAGGGAAGAAATCAGTCGATGGGATGAGCTCCAATGTCATTTAGTTTCACAGTTTAGGAATGCTTCTGCCATCATTGATAGGTTGCAGGTGAGCAGGTTGCTTTTAATCCTTCTTTTCTTGGTTGAAAATTTAATTCCATGAATTTTATATATAATGTACAGCTCGGAAGTTCAAATTGGCAATATATTGGTTCTAAAGTTACTTGGGAAATTAAAGTAGTTTGTCTGGATGTAATCAGGTTCTTCAAAATTCCAAGAACTATGCTAATTTAAACTATATCAATGGTATTCAAGATGCGCTGTTGTCCAAGCAGATGGGATCTTTGGAAAATATCATGGTTTCGATGAGAAATACTTTGTAAGATTCTGCACTTTTCGGGCCTACAATTTATTTAAATTGGCAAACATAGAGAAATTAATTTATTGTGCTTTACTTTATATATATTTTTCCAAGTTTTCATTACCTGGGATCAAAAGTTATTCAACATATTATTAGGTATTTGATATTCTGAATCTCTGAATCATTCTATAAGAGTTGGGACTTGCTTTTCTGTGAGTTGCCTCTACTTTTCAGAAGGGCAAATATTGAAGTGTTTGTTAAATTTTCTTTGAAGTTTTTTTTTTTTGGGTACTCCTCTTTGAGGGCTTGTTTTAAAAGTTACTTGCGCTTTTGGTTCATTAAGATACTCAAAATATTTTTACAAAATTACTATTTCCATGTTTATTTGGGTAATTTTGGTTATTTCAATATTGAAGGTGCGTAGTTTTCCTAAAAAAGAAAACAAATGGACGTGCATTTATAATAATACTTACTAAACACAAACCACCTATAAGCAGTATTTAATATATTAACTCCCAAAATTAGTTACGGAGTAGCTTCTAAATTGCCTGATAGAAATGGCTTTTGATGACAGCTCTTGAAAAGCATCACCAGTGTAAAACTTAGCCTTACAGAGCCATTTCATGTCCAGCTATAGTGCTGATTGCAGGAACTAAAGAGACATGTTTGCTGTGTTTTTTTTTCCATAATGTAGATTTTGTCTAAAACATTATATAAATCCATTGATTTTCCGCTTACCATGACATGAACTTCTTCTGGTTCTTTTGATTAAAATTTTAAATTAATGTCGCTTGTTTTGCCTTTTAAAAGAAAGCTTATGATCTTAAGAGATCTCTTTAAAAGTGAGCTTATAAATTAAAATGGAACTTTCAGGGAAGAATTTCATAAAATTGTTTTATCTCTTGAGAAGATTCATCGGGATGGTAGACAATTAGTGAAAGGTGGCTCTTCACGTCCAACTATAAAACAGCTGCAGCAGCGAGTTGGCGTAAAACCTACCATTAATGATTGCTTGGATGGCCTGTTGTTTCTTCATGACATACACAACTCTGAGTAAGTGATATGTTACTTTCATTCAAATCGTACTGTTTGTACAAATGTGGTAATGAGATTCTTCTGTTTTACTGTAATCTTGGTTTCTCTTGTGGGACTTCACTTTTTTAAGGGTGTTCACTAGTAATTCGTTTATATTGTGTTGTCTCTTCATGACATACACAACTTTGAGGAAGCGATGTATGTTACTTTCGTCTATATTTTGCTGTTAGTACAAATGTGGTAGTGAGATCTTCTTTTTTATTGTAATCTTGGTTTCTCTTGTGGGACTTCACTAGTAATTTTTTCTTCATGGGTGTTTCCTTGTTTGATACGTGAAGGGACTGATTTGGTCTTCTGAGATAATAGTTTTTCTCTCCTTTCTTCCTCTCTTCTCTCTCTCTCTCTTGTGGAAGGAGAAAGAGGGAGATAATTAGAGGAGAGGAAGTTGGGAGAAAACCATATTTCTCTGGTTATTAATAACATGCCTCTTTGGAGCAGGTATCAATTAAAGACATCAATAATCTTAGTAGTATCAGCTGGTGTCTTAAAGCTCAGGTATGAAGATTAATGGTAAACTTTTAATGTTGTGATGATGATCTTTGCACACTATCTTTGCCACCTTTTTGGGTTTTCATCTTCTCCATGTCTATATTTTCATTTTCTCCATCTTATTCTATACTCTATCATTTTGTGTTGTGTTGCAGTGGCAGTGATCTTAGTGCACTACTACAACTCCTGATTGATCAACCCAACATCCCTAGTGAGGAAGGTATGTAAGAATTATTAGTTAAGTAGAAGTGACTTCTTGATTATGTACATCCATGCCATGACTTTGACTACAAGACATTTGTGAAAGTATCCATTTTTATGGAGACTGTGTGTAGTAGTTAAGATAATCATAGATAGCTTGTCTTCGATTTCTATCCAGGCAATGGTTCCCCTCTTGGATCCTTTGGTTAATTTTTGAGACCTCTTCTTTGCTGGAAAATACTCAGTTCCATTTGACAGTTGTTTTAAGGTGTCAATTTTTGTTAACATATTTCAGTTTTCTTTTTACCTTTTTGCCTTGACGTTTTTAGAATTTTCAAGATGTTTTCGCCTGCTAGTGAACCATTTCAAACCCTCAAGTCCTTTTGTGTTCTTGAACAAACTTGTACATTGAGTAATATCTTTATAAAGAACTCCCATGCTCTTGAAATTTTAACCTAAGCCATTTAACTTGGCTAAGTTCACGAGCTAACTGATTTTAACAACTATGGTGTAGTCCACAAGCATGGGAAATAATGACGGAAACTCAGTATATAATTCAACTTTTAACCTCCACATAGTTTTTGTGAAGAGTTTAAAGTCTTCAAGCTGAAAAAGTGGAAGATGCAGAAAACTAATGCTAAATTTGCCAGCTGTCTATTAGCACTTAGCACTCATCTAGGCATTGTGAAACTGTATTATTCACACGCTATGAATAGCGTAATTGACTTAGACTTTGTGCAAGCCCGGCAGTCTCTTATTTTCCAGTTTTTGTCATAAGTTGTCACTTTATTTGTTTTCATGCATATCTTTGGAATTAGACTCTCATTCTTCTGCATATTTATTATATTTACTTTGTTAAAAATAGTTCTATAGGATTCCCCTCTCACTCTCTCATATTGCTAAATAACTTTGATATTTTTTCATGCAATTGGATCTCTAATTGGACAAAATCTTTCTGCTATTTATGTATCATGCTTTAATAAATTTCTTGCCTTTCTCTTGTATTATGTTCACTTGCTTCCATCTGACTTGGGACATTTTGGTGCAGTTCAATTTGCCTTTGACATAATATTTGCTGAAGAATGCTGATACTGTGTTATTGATGGTATTGAGTTTGTGCTTGGTGATGCAATCATGGAGAAGGCATTCTGTTTTTGGTGCCCGGGTAATGAAATGAGATGTAATATCCATTGTATTTTTAAATATTTATTTTTTATTTTTTGTTAGGAACAAAAATGTACTTGAATATTCGCAAAAATGATTTTTTTTTAAAAAAAATCTATTTTTCCATCAATGTAAATAATTGTTTACTATAGGAAAGAGATTTATGTTACACGAGAACGAAATATTTAATATTTAATATACTTGTTCATTAATAACATTTGATTTGATGTTATTTGCTTGATGCTTATAGAAGGCATTTTATTCTGTATTTGATTGGGAAATTTCCAGTGGAGAAAAGTTTTACTCTGGTCCAAATAAGAATCTGGTGAGTTTCAAAGTCTATATCATAAAAGACATACTCTCATAAAGTAAATGCCTGTAACCTGTGAAGCAGTTGCTTTTTTAATAGATATGAAAATGGCCTGCTGTTTTTTTAGGGTTTTGATGGACTGAATAAGGAAATTAATCTGATGAATTGGCAATAACTATGCAATTGGTTTGGGATTCAATAAGACAGATGGGTATAATTAACAAAGCTTTATTAGCCAAACATGCTTGAACCTTAATATCTACCAAATTTGGATTCGATTCAAGGGTCTAACGAATTGGGAAAATAAAGAAAGGCAGAGTGGAATCATCACACGAAATAAAGGCAAATTGACTCAAAATATATTTAACTATATAATCACTTTTGAGGACCAATGCGAGTAGGCAAAATGGGATATTAAATAGCTCTCTCATTGAGGCCTCTGTGAGGATTGTGGGGAGGGTATAAGCTTAATTTTTGAGAAGTGCACATAGATTAGTCTCTACTCTAAAGTGATTTAAGAATAATATGAATTTATTAAAGAAAAACAACTTTTAACTGATTTGGTACAGGTTTCACTTAGCAAAGTCATGTATTATTCTCCTTGTCTTTTTGTACTTCGACAACAATGCGATGTTCAAGAGTATATAACCACATGAGTTCAATTCTTGTTGTCGTTGTGAGGGTTTTTTAATAGATGATCTCGTAAATCTTTTGTAAACACTCTCTAAACTCTAAGACTGTAACTTTGCTTTGGTAGAGGACCGTGCCGAATCCACCTAAACTTTTGTTTATATATAAAAAAAAAGTATGTTCAACAGTAAATGTGATAAGAAGGGATATAAGATCTCGAGTTTTCCAACTTCAATAATTATTTTTTGGGACATGATGTAGGAGATATGAGAAGTTAATGAGGAGAGATCATAGGAATCAGAATTAATTGGAGAAATAACAGGAATTAATGAGAATCAAAATTAATTGAGAGAAATAATAAAAATTAATGAGAATAAGAATTAATAGGGAGAAATTAGAGGAATTAATGAGGAGAGATTAGAGGAGATTTAATTACATTTAATTACTTGATTTTATTATATAAATCTCACATTTTTTAGGATCCATTACATGTATATATATAGCATATTATATCAGTGAAATATACAAGAATATTATACAAAACCTTTCACTGTTTTCTATCTATCTCCCTTGCTATCATTGGTATGTCAACCAATATGGTATAAGAGCAGGCAATCCGATCTACAAATTCTACTAGGGTGGAGTTCGACGGGTACAAGGTGGGTCACGTCTAAGCTCAGCCAAACTCGTCGGCCTTGAAGGGTTGGCCATCCTCATTGTTCCAGAAGATCTCATCGGCAAAAAATAATCTCGTAAACAATCTGTTGCGACTGTGGTATAGCACAGTAATTTCTTTAAAGGCCTTACAACTATTAAAGGAAAACATACCGGTCCCTTTTGGATAATAGACTTCGGTACCTCTGATCATATGACTGATAATATCTTACTATTTGTAAATTATACTCCTATCAAGTCATACCTCATAGTTAAAATTGCTGATACTTCAGATTCTCTAGTGGTTGGTAGTGGTACCATTAATGTTTCTGCTACACTAACACTTCATGATGTATTACATGTTCCAAAGTTGAAATGTAATTTGTTATATGTGAGCCAACTGACAAAACGGAAAAAATATCATGCTAATTTCTTGGCTACTCATTGTGTTTTTCAGGATCTGTTCACGGGGATGACGATTGGTATTGCTAAAGATCTTGATGGGTTGTATTATATGAATGACTGTCATAATGCAGTTCCTTATTCTTATAATAAAGTGTCTATTCCTAGAGCTAGTGAGTTGGAATTATAGTACAAAAGACTAGGGCATCCAAATTTTCAAATATGTGTAAGATGTTTCCCTCAATCTACTCAATTAGAAATTCAAACTTTTATTGTGATTCATGTGAACTTGCAAAACATCATTGAGCTTCCTTCCCCAGTACTTCATATCATCCTTCTAAACCTTTCTCAGTTATTCACAGTGACTTGTGGGGTCCATCCCGTGTTCCTAATCGTACCCGTTCTAAATGGTTAATGACTCTCATTGATGACCATACCCATGTCAGTTGGGTTTTCCTCTTAAAAGATAAAACTGAGGTATGTCAAACATTTATTGATTTCTTCCATATGATCCGTACACAGTTCAATACAAAAATTCAAACTCTCCACACCGATAATGGTACTCAGTACTTTAACCACTAGTTATCCACATTTCTTAAATAACAAGGTATCATTCATAACAGTTTTTGTCCTCACAGTCTTCAGCAGAATGGTATTGCAGAACGCAAAAATAGACACATCCTCGAAACTACTAGGGCCATCCTCTTGAAACTACTAGGGCCATCCTCTTTAATAGCAATATTCCTACCCACCATTGGGATAACACTATCCTCACTGCTACCTTCTTAATCAACTGCATGCTCTCCAAACCTTTGTCCTTCCAAACCCCTCTCCAAGTCCTTCACCATTATGGTAATATACCCTATCTTGAAAATACCATACCACAAAGAGTTTTTGGGTATACTACATTTGTTCACCTACACCATACCCATAAACTTGAACTCAAAGCTGTTAAGTGTATTTACCTAGGGCCTGCTGGGTCCTAAAAATGGTACAAATATTTTAATCCCACTTCTAAATGCCTCTATGTCACTTGTGATGTCATCTTCCATGAAACTGTTCTCTTTTATCCCTCGACTTCTGTTCAGGGGAGACTTGGAGTGAACCTTAGACAGAAACTGAATCCAAATACCCCTAACATGAACCTGATCCAATATATGTCCTTGAGAAAACTATACTTGAGGTGCCTAAGGAAAGTGAAGAAGACACTAGTTTATGGGGAGTGCATAAGGAAAGTGAAGAAGACACTAGTTTAGGGGGAGTGCCTAAGGAAAGTGAAGAGGATACTAGTTCAGGAGGAGATACCAACAGGTGGGGTCAAGTCTATATCCGCTATAACATGAATATTAACATGACAGGTAATACACCACAAGTAACTGATACACACCAAGAGTCTGAACCAGGAGCAGTTCCAAACCATGAGGAGAAAAATGAGGATTTTGAAATACCAATAGCAATAAGGAAGTAACGAAGGTCATGTACCAGATATCCTATTGAGATGCTTGTCTCTTATCAGACTTTATCATCAAAATATTGTGCTTTGATATCTCACCTTAATCATATCAGGATACTAGAAAGTATAAATGAAGCCCTTGACAACCCTGAATGGAGAAAGGCAGTTATGGAAGAAATAAAGGCCCTTGAAAGCAACAAAACATGGGAAATAGTTGAACTTCCTAGGGGTAAGAAAGTTGTAGGCTGCAAATGGGTATTCACCTCTAAATATTATGCTGATGGGAGCCTTGACAAATACAAAGCGAGATTAGTGGAAAAGGGTTTCACCTAAGTTTGTGGTATGGATTACACCGAGACATTTGCACCAGTGGTCAAGCTAAATTCTATCAGAATCCTCTTTTCACTTGCTACAAACTTAGATTGGCCACTGCACCAAATGGATATAAAAAATGTATTCCTGAATGGGGAATTAAAGGAAGATGTATACATGAAAATGCCTCCAAGGTTCCTCAGAAAAAAGGAAAATCAAGTGTGTAGATTGAGGAAGTTATTGTACGGTTTAAAATAATCCCCTCGAGCATGGTTTGACAGATTTACAATAGCACTAAAAGCTCAAGATCATACACAAGGACAGAGCTACCACCCTCTATTATTCAGACGTCAAAATGGGAAGTGGTGTTAGCAGTATATATTGATGATATTGTTCTCACAGGTGATGACCTAACAGAGATTGATAGGATAAAAAGGGCACTTAATAGGAAATTTTAGGTTAAAGACCTAGGAAAGATGAAATATTTTCTAGGTAAGGGGAATCAACATCTCGCAGAAAAAAAATATACTGGATCTCTTAGAAGAAACAGGTGTGCTAGGCTGTAGACCAAGTGATACTCCTATATGGATTGATAAAATCAGGGATGATGAAGATATGGTGAAGGCAGTGGATATGGGAAGGTACCAGCGTATGATTGGTAAGTTAATCTACTTATCACATACTTGACCAGACATTGTCTATGCTGTTAGTGTGGTAAGCCAACATTCTCATAACTCTAACAATCTACTTATCACATACTTGACCAGACATTGTCTATGCTGTTAGTGTGGTAAGCCAACATTCTCATAACTCTAACAAAAGCACTTGAATGAATTCTACATGATTCTCAGATATTTGAAGGGTTCTCCCAGATTAGGTATTTTATTCAAAAAATCCAATAGCAGAAATGTGGAGATGTTGATGGATGCTGACTGGGCAGGAGATCAAGATCATAGGAGATCTACCTCAAGATATGTTACTTATGTATGGGGAAATTTAGTCACATGGCGTAGTAAGAAACAAAGTGTGATTGCTAGAAGCAGAGCTAAAGCTGAATTCAGAGCTATAGCTCTTAGAATCTATAAAGGTCTATGGATAAAGCGACTATTAGGAGAATTGAGAATGCTAGTAGAACTACTCATTAGATTGTACTCAGACAATATGACAGCGATCAATATGCCACACAATCCAATCCAACATGACAGAATAAAGCATGTGGAGCTAAATAGACATTTCATACGAGAAAAGATTGATGCTGAGACAATTGATCTCAAGTATATTCCCTTAAAAGAATAGATAACATATGTACTTACGAAGGGATTGACTCGAGATAAGTTTGAGTACCTAATTAGCAAGGTGGACATGATTAATATCTATGTTCCAACTTGAGGGGGAGTGTAAGATATATGAGAAGTGAATGAGGAGAGATCATATGAATAAGAATTAATTAGGAGAAATTACAGGAATTAATAAGAATCATAATTAATTAGGAGAAATAATAGGAATTAATGAGAATCAGAATTAACAGAGAGAAATTATAGGAATTAATGAGGAGAGATTAGAGAAGATCTAATTGCATTTAATTACCTGATTTCATTATGTAAATCCCACATTTTTTTGGTATCCATTACATGTATATATACAGTATATTATATCAATAAAATATACAAGAATATTTTACAGATCCTTTCATTATTTACTATCTATATCTCTTGTTATCATTGGTATGTCAACGAATATATGATTCTTCTAAGGATTTATGCCCATTACAATGGTATTTTATTGAGAGACGTCAACTAGACATCCTCTCTTGAAAGGTGTTGTTATGAATCTCACGTTAGAAAGATTACTTTAAAATGAGTTTTATAAAGTTTTAGATTCTCTAATTCTATGAGCTGGCTTTTGGATGTGGTTTTGGCCAATGAACTCTAGATACCTTTATTTTATTTTTTTTATAGATTAAAATTGATTAAAGATAAAAATGTATTTTTTGAAAAAAAATACTTTTATTTATGGACAAAGAGTGAATGAAGGAGGAAATGAGTTGGAAAAAAGAAACTTGTAAAGATAATTAATACGTTGATATAAAATATAATTAATTAATGAGGATAAAAATAAAAATAAAAAAATCAGTCAATTTTCAAATGTTTATATATATATATATATATATATATATAATTGTATTTTTTTTACATACATACTATGTGTCGACCTGGTTTCGTTTTTTATTCTGCTGCTTCGCTTCGCTTCATACCCTCGTCTTCTTCATTGCGACTGCGACCCGCTTCTCTCTTCTGCCACAATTCCCTAAACCCAAAATTCTAGATTGAACTTCGCTGCTGCCCGTGACCTCGTCTCCTCGCTGTCGTTCTCCTCAGCTAATATATTCTGGTATTCTGGCTTTTTCTTCCATTCTGATTTGTAATTTTGTGTAAATGAGTTGTGCTGTTTATATAGTTGGAATTGTATTTTGGTATACCGTTATCTCTTGAGAATAGACAGATAGTCTAAGCAAGAACTTTAGATAATATTGTATCTTAATCATATTTTGGCTTATAGCTACCATTATCCCTATGATTATACTGTGATAACGCCGTTATGTGGTCCTCTTTTATATTCTTTCTACCAGCTTTGCCTCCTTGAGTTTTGCAGTCACCATAAAGTATGCATTTTTCCCGTAATGTATCATTGTTTTTGGTGCTGTGATCTAGGGAGCTTAATGATGGTCTTCATCTATTAATTTCAATAATTTCTAGCCTTTTGTTTTGAGTTGTTCCAGAGTCGTTGGGCTGATTTCTCAGAGGAATTTTCAGTTTTCTTAAAGAAGAGTTCCTTAAATGTAACAAGGTTTCCAAGAGTTGTTGGACTATACTTGTGTCAAATACTCATAAACTTGACGACTCTTGTATACATGTCTTGTGTAAAATTCTTGCTGGAACTTTGTCATCTTGCCCAACACATATATTGGTATAAAGTCTCTTACATACATTACTTAGTTCAGGTTAATGGAAGACTGTAGCTAACGTGACCTCAACGATTCATTCTTCCGTATCAAATTTATCACACAAATCATGGCCATTCTACACCCCTGTGCTCCTCTTCAAACTGGCCCAGTCATTACATGCTTCAGACGTTTCTTCCACAACAATAACTTTGTGCCATCTTCATCTGTTACACCGGTAGTCCGAAGCTATACTAGAAATATAAGATTTTTATGTGATGTCAGAAATTCACACAAAAAGGTGAACAGTAAGGATATTGATATAGATATAGATATTCTTGATCAAGAACAAGAATCCAAGGAGGAGGGTGTAGGCGAATTTTCAACTCAGGGACTGTATGCAAGAAGAGAGACCAGGGACATTGATCTCGTGGATGAACAAGATGAAAATGATTATGCAGCTGGATTTTCAGGTCGAAGGGCATATGCAGGTAAACAAGAAAAAGATTATGACCGTGATCCAGAATTTGCTGAAATTCTTGGGAGTTGTCTTGATGACCCGAACAAGGCCCGATCCAAAGTAAGCAAAATAATCTAAAGATAGTTTGCTCATTTCTATATGTGAATGTTTACTTGGTATTTCCTTATAGGGGAATTTTATCTTGTTTCCGTAATACCTTTTTTTGAGGATGATGTTTGTTACTTTGGTATTTGTGGCCGTTTGAAGTAATTGAAAATTAAGGAGACCCTTTAGTGAGCAATATTCTCATTGAAGCTACTTAATGTAATTCAGATGGAGGAGAGGTTAAGAAAGAAGAGGAGCAAGATACTGCACACAAAGACCGGATCAGGAGTACCAATGAAAGTGACATTTAACAAGTAAGTTCAATCATGGACGCTTGCAATATTTTGCCTCTGAATGCTATCATTTACTGCAGTAATCTCTCTTAGTAAGCTATTAAAATATATGTACAACGTTGCATTTGAAGACAAGAAATACAATGTGGTCTTTGGCACCTTTGAGAGAGTGATATGCATGGCCTTCATGATGAATGACTTTGCTATGACTTCTTAACAGATAAAACTGAGAGGAGATATGAGAATTCTCGCCCCATTAAAATTTATTTAACCTCTCATGAATTTAGCATTAACTACACAGAACTCTCTGATATTCTAAGAATAAACATGGACATCGTTTATATTTTTGACAATCTGCTCTCGTTTAGTCTTTTTCAAAGTGATTCCTTGGCAAATTTAGTAACTGAGACATCCTAAGGTCAGTCAACATGTAGCCTAGAACACCATTACAAGTTGTGTCCAATTAGAACTTCAGCTAGTTACTCTCAGATCTGAAAAAGTTGCTTGGTTTCATTCTCAAACACTTCGAAGTGTTTCCAGTAATGTTAAAATGTATTATATACAAAATATCAAGGGCGTTCAAAGTTGGCTTTCGACCCTTACAGTGGAGTAAATGATAGTGTGGAGATCTGCATATTTAATGCTAAATTAGTGGGGGAATGAATATTATAGAAACTACAAACATCTAAATATTGTCCTTTACCTTTTTGTTTTGGGTACCCTAATGTGCCTTGTAATTAAGCACCAAGTGAAGTCTGTGTTTTCTTTAATTTTAGTTTTGTTTCTTATTTTGAGTTGGAATATCCCTAGGCCTAAATAATGCAATTGTTACTATTGTTCATACTCTTAACTGTTAATGGTGGAATATCCAGATTTGATTTCTCAAACTCGTACATATGGATTGAATTCTACAATACTCCACTTGCAAAGGATGTCTCCTTACTTTGTGATGTAAGGGACTTCATGCAACTCATGACGCTTTTGTATTGTTCATTCGCTAATGACTATAACCCTGTTTTGGTCCTTTACCGATAAGTTTTCATTGAGTTGGTCCCTCATGGGATTGCCTTTTCAATTTGATCTCTCATATATAGGGCATTTCTCAGGTGTTTTCTCAATTTGGTCTTTCATATACAAAACTGATAAAAGTCAAGTCCTTTTATCTATTTACTATTAATGAAACTAACTGTGAATCTTATATTTCAATTATATATTATAAAAGCGTGAGTAAGCAGTACCTCACCAAGCGTCATCATATTTGTTAATTTCATTTGTGATAAATTGACAGAAATCATTATTGAGAAATATATCTGTGAAGGATCAAATTGAAAAGGCGATTTCTTAAGTACTTAAGTTGAGAAATACCTCATCTGTGAAGGACCCAAATGGGTATCTAGTTTATTCCCCAATGTTTATAGATGCACTTGCATGTGTTAGGAACTTTAGTTGACCTTGTTGGATTTGACTCTTATCAGACTATTAGAGCATGGCACATAGTCGGACGTCTTGGTGGATGTAATTCTATGAATATGCAAGTAAGACTTCTCTTCTCTAATGGATGCCAGTTGAATGCTGTGTAAATTTTAAATTTTGAATGTAACTAGATTGAGTCTTGTGCACTAGAGTTTGATATTAGCTGCATTATTTTTTTTTTATATTTTTATATTGATGTTCCTTACTGAACTAGTTTTACTCCTGCAGCTATCACAAAGTCCTTTGGACAAAAGACCAAGTTATGATTATATTCAGGGAGCGAATGTAACACCAACTACATTTTACAACATCGGGGATCTTGAGGTTCAAGATAACCTTGCTCGAGTTTGGTATTGCACCAATATCTTCTGTTTTTTCTCCTTTTACTACTTGTTTACCCGTTAATGAGATTTGAAGTTCAATTATTAATAATCTGTAGTTGTGATATGACAGGGTGGATATTGGAACTAATGAACCATTGATTCTGGATGTTTTAATAAACGCATTGGCACAGATAAGCTCTGAGTATGATCTTCACTTCTTGCTTTTCTTTTGCTTTGTTGACTATTATGGTTTAAAGGACTATCAAATCAAAACCATTTAGGCTCCACAAGATAGAAATAGGAGATTGTCATTTGCGTTTTGCTTTTCAATTCCTAGGTGTGTGTGTGTGTGGGTCATGTCTATATGCATTTAAGCATGTGTCTTCATTATATTACAAATTTATGGTTTAAACTAATGCAAAAAACCAAAAAAAGGGGGAATTATTATGAAGTCGTGAGGAAAGAATTTAATTGCCAAAAAGCCCAATGACAAGTGACTAGTATAAATATGTTATTATGTTTTACACTGGAATTTGTGATTGTATGCTTCTCAGTTGTTACTAAACTTTTAGGTGATTAAATCTCAAGTAATTCCCCCAAAAAATATATATATTACACATTTGTAATGATTTCGTCTTTAACTGTGGCCATTGACTTGTGATCAAACAGTATGGATAAGATTTAATGCAAAAACCATTGATTAGTTAGTTCTCTCTCCCTGTGTACATGTAGACACATAAATTGTTTGCTGTGTAACTCATCCCATCTTTGTGGTTTCTCTGCTTGTGTTGGTAGTTTTGTTGGGATCAAGCAAGTGATGTTTGGGGGAGCAGAATTTGAGAACTGGAAGGAGAACTTGACATCAGAGGAAATGGGTTATAGCGTTCACAAGATTTAGACAACGTTTGAGGCATTTTATGGGTACTGATTACATGATAGACTGTAGATTTTTTTGCCTATTATTTATAGTTTTTGATAGAGTATAAATTGTGCGATCCATATTACCGAACTCACCTACTTGTTGTTGGTAATATCTCCCTTGGGCCAGTTGTATGCTTACCAGTTTAGTGCAATTGCTAAAACAGTTTGTTGAGATGTCATGTAGCTTCATCGGAATATGTTGAGAGAACTTTATTTGATAGTTATAGTTTAATTTGCCCATTTTAGAAGAATTTTATTTGAATGTAGTTATATATTTAGGTGTTGCTTGATTTAACTACTCATACTTTTTGGGAAGTTATTTTCCTTATTAGTGTACTTCCTAGAAAAATTAACTTAGAAAGTTTATTCATATCTTGCTTGTTTAATATTTTATTTCCTAGAAATTTAATTTTTTTTTACAATAATATACTAATTTCAAATGTTAATGACACAAATATCCTTGTTTTAGATTTTGGAGATTTAATTATGAAAGTTTTTATTTGGAAATTAAGTACTTGGAAAGTGCAACTTCCTGAGGTTATATTTGGGTAGATACTTCTGAAGTTCAATATTATTTCTAAAATCAAGTAAACGTAAATGATATACTTTCCAGAAGTACTATTCCTCTTGTGGTAATTATAAGGGTGAATTAATTTGTTTAGATAGATTAAGGAAAAAAAAGGTAAATAAATCAGTTAATTATAATCAAATTTAACATTTTAATATAAATTAATATTATATACCTATCAATTTACTCAAATAAATTAAGGGCTCGGATAAGAGTTTAGAAAAGAGTTTATGAAAAAAAGGGTTTTTGAGTAGTTTTTATAAAAGGGCTTATGGAGAAGAGTTTATGAAAAAAAAAATAGTTTTAAACAAATGAATGTTTGAATAGTTATTTCTAAAAGTATTTTTATTATTGATAAATTATAAAAAAGGGTATGATTATTAAATATAAGAGAGATGAGAGATGAGACATGATAGAGGGTGTAGAAGTGAGATGAGAGAAAAGAGATAGTGTAAAAAAGAGATGAGAGAGGGTGTAAGAAAAAGTAGGGGTAATATAGTAATTTGTTAGTTTATAAGCTTTTTTACTGTTCCATAAGCGACTCTGATCAGTTTATCTAAAATTTTAGTTTAAAACTATAGTTTAGTCCAAAAGCCCTTTTAAATAAATATAACTTTTTATTTTAAAATTTCTCAAAATTTAGATTTTGCCTAAACCTAAATTTAAAACCTAAATTTAGAGCTTTTTCAAACATACACTAACTAGTTTCTATATTAATTATATTAATTAATTTTTTTAATTTTTTTTAAAAAATTAATTAACTATTATAATTAGGATCGAATAGAATATTTTCTTTTTCTTATTAAATGGAATATTTTCTTTTTCTTACTTTTCCATACCACACGTGATAACCAAATGATAAAGATACGAAATTATCTTATAAAAGATAAAGGAAATAAAAATAAATTAATTAAAAAATCACTAACATTCATTAGATATAAACTTAAGATAAAATAAAACGAGATACGTAAAACACATATCTAGACACTAGAGATAAGGTATAAAATGATAATTTAAAAATCTTAATAAATTTTAAGATATTAAGAAGAGAAAAAAAAAATCAAATGATCATAGAAATTTATTTGTGTCAACTTCTTAACCATAATTATTATTTTTATTTTTTTCGTTTTAACAAATTTATAAATTCTTTAACTTAAAGCTTGTGCAATAATTGTGTGGTGAATATTATTTCTATTGATATTACCTTGTATCTTTTTCTCTCCTTCTATTTAAACTATTATTTTTTTCATAAATAAAATAATTTATCTTCTTTTATAATAAATATAATGATTTAAATTATAGTAATAATAATGAATATATATAGTATAATATCCATGTAAATACTTATATCCATGAGAACAAATTGGCTAAATAAATAAGTAACAAAATAAATAAAAAAAAATAATTGAAACAAATTGTTAAGATGGAATTTCCCTTTACAATTATGAGAATGTGTTACACGGGGAATGTATGGAGAATATATATAACAAGTTTTAAATTTTAATTTCTTTTTATTATAAAAAGTTTAAAAGTTTGATATCGGTTTTCTATTAAAATTAGAGTATAATCTCAAAATTTAGAGAGCGTTTAAAGGGAACTTTCGAAATCACTTACCAAATAAATAAATTTTCATGATAACAGTAGAAATTGAATTCACACCCTTATGAGATATAAGTTAATTTCTTACTATTTATACTAATTGTTATAGACAATTTTAATTTTAATTATTATTGCTCGTAGTGCTTTCACATCCTTCTAGATCAAAATCTCACACTAAAAGGGAAACAAAATCATAAGGGCAAATTTGGTGATATACATGACCATAACTTGTAAACTCTTCTATCATAACAATTTTTTTTTTTTAATTTTTCTATTAAGTTTTGATGATTTTCTTCTTCTTCTGTTTCTTCTTCACTATCATTGTCTTTTGTTTCTTTATCACTGCCATCATCTTTCTCATGGCCATTGTCATCAACTTCTGTTTCTTCATAATTGTCATCATCTTCATTATTGTATTCTGTTTCTTCTTCATCATCGTCTTCGTCTTCGTCTTCTATTTTTTGGTAATTGTCATTATCTTCATTATCATATTCTGTTATTATCATCTTTGTGGTTATCGTTATCCTCTTCCCCTTCTTCCTTTGAATTTGCTTCTTCCAACATCTCTTTGAATTGATTTCTTGATGCAGATATCATATATTCACGACCTTGATTATCCATAAATAGAACTTGAGCTATTTTAGGTCCAAAAGTTGTACCTTGATCAATTTCAAATATTGATGGCCCTCCGTGAAGAGTTGTTTGACCATTAGACATCTTTATTTGTAAATGCAGAGAAATAATTAAAATGGAATTTTGAATTTTCCAATGAGTTATAACCTTAAATTTTTAAGTGGACTTTCAACTTAAAAAAGTTTCAAGCTGGTCATATATATATATATAGATGGAGTTTCTTTTTAGTTTTAGGAAAATCAGAAAACTTTTGATGTAATTGGATTTGTTTAGATCATAATTGTTTTGTTCAAAGGATATCTAGATTCATATTAGATAACAATAGATAACTATTTTTTAGTTTTTTTTAAATAATATGGGATCTTTTCAAAAATTAATATATTATATTTCGAGATGCAAAATTAATATATTTTTATGGTGATACACATGAGCATAAGGCTTAGTAATCTTCTTCTTCTTCTTTTCTTTCATTTGATTGAGTAATCTCCTCCAAACATATCTAACACACTGTAGACTTTTCAACTTTTTCTAATTTTTCTATTAAGTTTTGATGATTTTCTTTTTTATCTTTTTCTATTCCTTTATCATCGTGATCCTCTTCTCCTTCATCCACTGGATTTGCTTCTTCTAACATTTCTTCAAATTGGTTTCTTAGTACATAGATCGTATATTGATGACCTTGATTATCCGGAAGTACAACTCGAATTATTTTATGTCCAAAATTTGTAACTTGGTCAATTTCAAATATTGATGATGGCCCTTCATGAGGAGTGGTTTGATTATTAGACATCTTTATTTGTCAAAGCAAATAAATAAGATGATTTTTTTTAAAGTTTCAAGTGAGTTATCTAACTGGCCTTTTCAATAATAATAATAAAAAAAAAGTTTCAAGCTAGTCATAAGTTATATGGATGGAGTTTCGTTTTAGTTTTTGGAGGATCTTTGAGCTTTTGATATAATTGGATTTGTTTAGATCATAATTATTTAGTTCAAATGAAATCTAGATTTTTATTAGATAGGCATAGATATCTAATTTTTAATTTTTTAAAAATAATATGGGATCTTTTAAAAAATGAAGACATTATATTTCAAGATGCACAATTTTTTAAAAAAATTAAATTTAAAGAAAAAAAATCATAAATACTTTTGAAGAAATAGAAGTTATTGTATTAGACAGCTAAGCAATTAAGAGAAAGAAGTTATTAATTAATTTCTAAATATTTACTACTATCTAGTCGAATCTATCTACTCCGATTGATTTTTAGGTAATATTAACTAAAATTATATAGTTATTAATAATTGTAAATTCAGATTACTAGTTTGAAATTTTAACTATTATTACGGGTTGACGTGTGCTACTTTCTAGTCGGTCAAGATAAAAATCTCAAACAAATTTCATTGAATATATATATATATATAAAGAATATAATTGAAAATCAGAATTTTATTTAACATATAAAAATAATATTTTATATTCTAATGCAGGAATTAAGTTATTGGTTAGCCTGCAAATAAATTAAAAGATAGAAGTTACTAATTAATATCTAAATATTTACTGGTACTAATCGAATCCATCTAATCAAATTGATTTTCAAGTAATAGTAACTAAAATTAATGTGAAAATAAGTAATCTTTATTAAAATTATTTAATAATTATTAAATAATTTTACATTCAAATTAACTAGTCTGAAATTTTAATTATTATTGCTCGTTGACATGTACTACTTTCACATCCGTCAATATCAAAATCTCACCCCAAAAAGGAAACAAATATGAAATTTCATTGAATATTATATAAATAATATAGGTCAAAATCAGAATAATTTTAGGGTGACAAGTACTCTGATAAGATAAAATATTTTAAAGATAAAATTTTATTAAAAACTATTTTAGGATCCTGAATATTATGAAAAAAAAAAGTGTTAATTGGGACTTCACCATTTTCTGTTTTAGCCCCCAAAATGTTTATATAAGGTTTAAGAATTTCTCGCACAAGGATTTTTCAGCCGATTCTAAAGAGTGACAGTTATTTAATTTAGATATTTTATCATCATAAAAATAACAATAAAAAGAAGAAGAGAAAAACACAAGTTGGATTCTTGGAGTCTCAATTTTCCAACCATAACAGAAAATTAAATCAATAAATGAATAATAATATTCATCTCAAAAGACGAAATAAAAGAACTGCTATTTGATTTTTCAGTGAATGAATTAAAACACTATTAGCTCGTAATCTTGTAACGACACAGAGGACAAGTATTGTGGTTGATGAGCCATTTGAGGATGCACTTATGGTGATATATATGGCCACAAGGCTTAGGAATTTCAACTGCTTCTCCTCCTCCTTCATCATCATCATCTTCTTCTTTTCTTTTGTTTGATGGAGTAATATTCTCCAAACATATTGAACACATTGTACACTCTTCTATCATAACCACTTTTTCTAATTTTTCTATTAAATTTTGATAATTTTCTTCTTCTTCATCTTCTGTTTCTTCTTCACTATCATTATCTTCATCATCTTCTGTTTCTTCATCACTGTCATCATATTCCTCGTAGCTATCATCATCATCTTCTGTTTCTTCATCACTATCATCATCTTCCTCGTAGCTATCATCATCATCTTCTGTTTCTTCATCACTGCCATCATATTCCTCGTAGCTATCATCATCATCTTCTGTTTCTTCATCACTGTCATCATCTTCCTCGTAGCTATCGTCATCATCTTCTGTTTCTTCATCATTGTCATCTTCTATTTCTTCATCTTTGTCTTCTGTTTCTTCATCATTATTATCATCTTTATCGTTATTGTCATCCTCTTCCCCTTCTTCCTTTGAATTTGCTTCTTCCAACATCTCTTTGAATTGATTTCTTGATGCAGATACCATATATTCACGACCTTGATTATCCATAAATAGAACTTGAGCTATTTTAGGTCCAAAAGTTGTACCTTGATCAATTTCAAATATTGATGGCCCTCCGTGAAGAGTTGTTTGACCATTAGACATCTTTATTTGTAAATGCAGAGAAATAATTAAAATGGAATTTTGAAATTTCCAATGAGTTATAACCTTAAATTTTTAAGTGGACTTTTAACTTAAAAAAGTTTCAAGCTGGTCATATATATATATATATATATATAGATGGAGTTTCTTTCTAGTTTTAGGAGAATCAGTGAACTTTTGATGTAATTGGATTTGTTTAGATCATAATTGTTTTGTTCAAAGGATATCTAGATTCATATTAGATAACAGTAGATATCTATTTTTTAGTTTTTTTTAGATAATATGGGATCTTTTCAAAAATTAATATATTATATTTTGACATGCAAAATTTAAAAAAATAAATAAATTTAAAGATCCGAAAAATTATAAATATTTTTTAAGACTGAGAAGTTATTGTATTAGCATACCAAGAAATTAAAAGAAAGAAGCTATTAATTAACTTCAAGCTATTAATTAAAGGTTATTATCCTGTTATTTTTTAAAATTAATCAAAATCGGATTATCCAAATCAACTGAAATTAAACGAGGTAATTACAATTCAGTCAAGAAAAAAACATAACTAGAATCATAAGTTTCCAATTTATTATCTCGCTAGTTTTTTTGGGCGTATGTAGAGCAGCCCGACGCGGCTTTTTTGGGTTGGTTAATTAGAGGTCCATTTAGAGGCAGGTTTTTACAACCCCGCCAAACCCATACCCTCCGCCTCCGTTTCCTCACGGCGGCACCGCAGCACAGCTCCAGCTTTGTCTCTCTACCCCTCTTCTTATTTCGTCTATCTTCCTTCCCTTTATCGCGTTCGCAGCAGGCAGCACCACGCCACCACCTTCGTCTGAATTTGTAATCCTCAGTTTTATTCAGGTAAGTGACTTTTTGTAATCAGTCTTATGTCCTGCAGGTAATGTTAATAGCTTTTGTTCTCTAGCCTCTTCGGAAGTGTGCACAAAGATACCAGTTCGCTATGCGCTGGCGCGTGTGAAATTGGGCAAAATTTTGAATTTTTTTTAATGTGTATGAATGCCAGTCCCACATTTCGTGCTTAAGAAATTGTCATAAGCAAAAATTGTATGTAATATTGCTTTGGCATCTATCAAATGCTAGTAGTGTAAGTTGACATATGATATCAGTTATCATGCTTCAAACATACTTGTACACAGAAATTCTCAGAAAAGCTTTATTTCATGACAAGGTGCATTTTATGCTATTCCCGTATGTTATGCGCTAGGGTTGTGGTTATGGGCTGTCTTTGATCTTCTGCTGCTGAGAGATATAGGTTTTTCCACTTTTGATTTGAGCCTTTTAGGTTCACTCTTCGCTGTTTTCTTTAGAAGGATATTTAAATTTGTCCTCTTTGTAATTTTTCTCTATTTTTTCTAATGAAATTTCTTCTTTTAAAGAGAAAAAGGTGTGTATATATATATATGTGAAAAATATGAGTCATACCTAATGAAACTTCAAGGCAACTTTGAAGCCATTGTTTTCATTCTATATTATACTTTCAAAGTTATGAATGTCTCTCATTACAGTTGTAAAAGAAGAGGAGAGTCATTTTTCTGAAAGAACCTGCATTTTGATGAACACCTTTTGTTAGATATTTTTTAATTAAGGAGCTTATAAAGTACTCATGATAACTTCTAACAAAGATTAAGCTTATCCATAAAATGTTTTGTACCTAGTTTATATTATATGCAGTATCAGTTCTTTTCTGTTTTTCATTCAGGTAGTGGTGTGAGAGTTGGAGAGATTTGTCATTCGTTGAATAAGAAATTGCTATTTGATCGTACACTTTTTCCTTGAAAGTATACATCATTGTCATTTTGAGATTTGATGGCAGATATTATTGTCGTTAGGACTGGATGCTATGAGATTACTATCATAGGCTGCTCTGAAATCTGAATATTATTACCTGCATCAGGGCCGTGACAACTTAGCTCTTCCTGTGTAGTCAATTGATTTCTGGGATGAAGAATGCTGATACATTCTTTCTAGTCCCTAGATATTAATGTACGTCTAGCTTTGTGCAGCACAGCTCAAAGTAAATTGGAGTAGCATGGTTATTGTTGTCTTAAATTTTGCATTTTCCATTTCAATGTTTCTTTCATATTTTCCAGTTTTTGTGGGTAGTTTAGTAAATTAACCATCTATTCCAATGTAGTATAAGCATGATACCTTGTTTTTGATGGTTAGAATGTTAAACATAGCAGAACGATCAACCTAATAAAACACGTGAAATCTTTTTGCCATAGTAGAAGTTTGTTGCATATGTAATGGGAGTGATTAAAGATGGCACAGTTTCGGGGTTTATACCTAGCCCCCGTGGATTTCTGGTCCATTATCCTGGCTATCCATCATCCATGACACGTGCGGTAGATACTCTTGGTGGAATTCAAGGCATCCTCAAGGTACAAGGAAATACGAGCCCTTACCTGTTTGTTTAAGCTGAAAAAATCTGTGTCAAATTGTTTAAAAAATTGATTTGTTGTTTAGTGATTTTATAAAAAGAAGTTATTTTTTTATTTGGTTAAAATTATAAAAAAGAAATTTTTAGTTGAAACTTGAAAGTTCTTTTTAAAATAGTCAGAAGCTATTTAGAATAACTTCTTAAAAGGATTAGAAATCTTTTTGTTTTAGAAGTTTAACCAAACATTCTAAAATTCTCAAAAGTACTTAATTTTGAACAAATTTTTCCCCATAAAAAAAGCTGAAACAAATGGGCCCTTACTCATGATTTGCCAATTGGATTTAGTTTCTATGCATTTTCACTTATATTATGGCCTGGTTGATGTTTTACAGGCTCGCAGTACACAATCTGAGAAACTGGAGCTCCATTTCCGTCCTGAAGATCCATATTCACATCCTGCATTTGGGGAGCTTCGTCCTTGCAAGAATTTTCTTCTTAAAATATCTAGGGAAAATCCCAACGATTGTCATGATGCTAAAGCTTCTGACAGCTTGTCAAATAATGAGATGCAAACAACTCAATCAAAAATTGATACAGTGGCTACCACTGAAGAAGATAACTGCAAATCTGCAGATGGAGAGGCAAATCTTGTTGCTGATATTGTTGCTCATGTTCCTGAAGCTTATTGTTTTAATGGTTAGAAACTTAAATTGTGCTTGTTTTATGTGATCTAATGCTGAGGTTCGGTAGGTTTCATTAAATTTATGCAACTTCTAAGGGAATTTTGACATGTTTTTGTTTTGTACTCTAAAATTATGAAGGAATGGTAGATTACCAACATGTTATTCCAGTTCATGCCAATATTGCCCGGAGGAGAAAGAGAAACTGGTCAGAACTTGAAGAGCCTCACTTTGGTGAGTACTATATGTTTTTGAAATGCATATAGTAGTTACATACTGATACAGTGGTTATGTATTTGGTTTTGTACTGTCACAGAAAAGGGTGGTCTCATGGATGTGGATCAGGAGGATGTTATGATTATAGTGCCCCCACTTTTTTCCCCAAAAGATGTGCCAGACAATGTAGTGTAAGTTCCTGCAGCCTTTCTTGTTTAGTTGATTGCATAATTCCTGATTTGGAATGCTTGGTTAGATATCATCTATTACAATCGAAGACTTTTTGCTTATTTTCCTAATCGAATGCAATATAGTATCAGGGAATATGAAGAGAAAACCTCTCATTTTTGGGGAGGGGGAGTTGTGAAGGACTACTAGCCAGCATAAAACAAAATATATTAAAATATTGTGTCCTAATCTTATATATTATGTGTTTAAGTATTTTTAGTTTTTTTAAAATCATTTTCTATATTTCAGCTTGAGACCACCATCAATGTCTGCCAGTTCAAAACAGAGACAAGAGGCTAATACGCAACCTGAATTTGAGGTATTACACTTGAATTAATTTCTTAATGGGATGTAGGCTTAGACTGTAAAACATTTGTTATATCAGAATGAACCACTCAGTGGGAAATACAGGTTGATTTTCTTGTGGATTTTGTTTCGGGCACATCTTAATGATAAAATGTCAAAAAGACTGTACAGTGTTGCAGAGTTTACATTTTTTTTCCTGCCCATGATTTAAAAATCTAACTAAAAGAAATTGTTCCAATAAAAATATTATACATGTTTGCATTGGGGCTTTTGTACAATATTTTGAAAGAATGACCTTGATATTTGTAGTGGGGCTTAAAGTACATGATCTTTCTATATTTGCTTGAAGGAAACTTACTGTCGTCCTTTTTGCGCAGATGGACATAGAGTCAGTTCTTGCAATTGATTTTGACATTAAAGATATCCTTATCACAATTGGTGAAGAATCATCTTGTGAATTATTGAAACTCATACTTTAATGCTTTTATATAATGACTGTTTTTATTGTCTAAGGGTGAGTAACTGTTAGTGACAAATACTTTTTACGTGAATTATGTGTTAAATTTGCTGTTTTATTGTTTAGTTGGGCTCTTTGATTAAATACTTGGGTGTTTCTAAACTGGCAAAGGCTGTTTTTTGGGCCAAAAACTGGCAAATGCTGTTAGTTGAGGACATATTGAGGTTGCACAGATTATTTATCAAGTGAAAGGGATCAATTTTAGGATAGAGGTGCGATGGGAACATATAATTTTGTTTCAAAAATATGTTGGGTGACCAAACTTCAAGGTAAGAAAGTTAACCAATTTCTGTCTGGTTTTCCCAACTCAGACTTCCTGAGGGCTGCAAGAAATTAAGAATTTCTTTTGATTTCATTCTAAGAACCATCATTGTGGTAACACCACCGCCACCCTGCTGCCACCAAACAAAAAAAGGAAAAGAATTTTGTGCTCTCCTCTTCTGAATCTCTCAATCTCTCTCTCTCTCTCTATATATATATACACATAATTCATATATCTTTTACTTGAAAGTTTCTCTGTAAGCTTCTTACACTGAGATTAGTAATTAGTGGTACTTCTGAATGTTTTAACTTGTAATTGAATATATCACTGCAAATTGATTTCATGCCAAGAAAGAAGACAAGTTTTCTTCTAGCTTGAAAATAAAAACCAAAGTATTATGGTTTCAAAATGCTAATACTAGAATATATTTCTTTCAAATTAGTATCGTGAAATATTGTGTCAAGCTGATTATGTTTATTCCATTGGGAGTGTAATATCATTTATATTATTTTCTTTAAACTTTTCTTTACATATAGTGGAGTGCAAGCAAAGGGTTTGCAGTACATTTGGTACTTCTTGCTGATGTCTGATGGATCTGTCAAATTCTGGGGCCAAAGGTATAAGAGGAGGGCCCAAGACAATGGACCAGGCCCAAATCTGAATGCAGCAGACAACACACCAGGGGAAGGGCAGAATGGGTGCTAACGAATTCCTGACAGTAGCAGGGTAGTTGGAGTGTGTATAAGGGTGGTAAGACGAGCTGTGTTGGGTAGGCAATGTTTTAGAAAAGTGAGGAGAGGACCGGGTCTCTCAAAAACAAGGTTGTGTGGGGGTTATTTTACTGTTCTATCTGCTGTTTTCTAGGAATATCATTGTAATCTCTACATGTTCCCTACGTAATAGAGGTTACTCAGCTAAATTTTCTTCTCAAATATCTATTGTGATTGCTGGTCCTATCAATGTCTTAAACTGAAAGTAAATAAAATTTTGTTTAGATATATTGCAATGAATGAAGCACTCGTGTTTTGGGTTATACTTAACTTACTTACAGATTCCAAAGATAGTGAATTGGGAGGAATATGTGCCTGAAGGTTCAGATCAGTGGGAGTCACAGAAGGCTATATCTAGGCTCTTTGACAAGCGGCCTATTTGGCCAAAAGAATCTATTAAACAATGCTTACTTGACAAAGGCTTAAATTTTTCAACTGAGATGCTTAGAAGGTTTTTTTACCTAAGCTCTGTGAAAAAAGTTTTTAAATTGAGGTGATTGAATTCCTGATAATTATTCAGTAACCTTCTATTCTTTCTTACTGCAGGCTTCTTTCTAGAATCGCATACTACTTTTCTAGTGGACCATTTCTTAGGTTTTGGATCAAGAAAGGATATGATCCACGGAAAGATCCTGATTCTCGTATGTAAGTTCTACTCTTGATTAATCTCTTATACTTTGGTCACTCTTGCACTTTTGTTTAGTTTCAGTGTTTAATAAATTCTAATTTCTTGTTCAGTTTTGTGATATTATCAGACTTTTTAGAATACTAAGATGCCATGCACATTCATATCTTTAAAGTAACTAAAAAGAATTCGAATCTTTAATGGACAAGGAGTGTAGAAGTTGTTTTGTTCAATGTTCATAAGCTTGCTGAGGCATGTTAAAAATATTAGTCAAGTTATTCATGGGTCTCCGAATAACATTAGCATTTAGCTTGAAGCGGTGTCTCGCAACTAGACACTCAAAACAACTTATATCATTATAGGCTCCAAATTGGGTTGGAAAACCCATCCCTGAAAGATATCTACTGAGGTGAAAGAGCCTGCTTACTTGAATATTTCATTGAACGGCCCATATTATTTAATATGGCACTTAGGCATAACACTTTAGTCCCTATTTAAAGACAAAAATATTTAAAGAGTCTGTGTTTCTCTCTCTGGCACAAATTCTGTACAATAATTTCATTCTATTTATGACCCTGAAGTAACAAAATTTTTTGTGATAATGCCCCCTGAGGATAAGGCTCTTGCAATATCCTCCCTGCTAAAAATAAAATTATCAATAATTCCACATTCCCTCTCAAGTTGGAGTATAAATACCAATCATGGCCAGCTTGGATAAACGAATGTCAAATTGGGTTGTTGGAGTATCTTTGATCACAATGTCAATTTTTTGTTGAAGTGCAAGCGTATAAATGGCCTCAATGATCCCCTTTTCTGTTTTTTCTTTGATAAAGTGCTGATAGCTTCAGCATACTTAGTTTTGTCATAGTGGATAGGTTCTTTTAAATGCTTATTGCTGCTTGGTTACTACTCCCTCTGGTCCTATACATAAGTAACATTCTCTCACATAGGGTTGATTCTATATATAAGTAACACTTTGTGTTTGTCTAAAAATTTAATGTACTTTTTCCATTTTTACCCTCAATTAATTGCTTATCTCTCTCATCTCTTTTCCCATTTATTCTCTCTCTTCTCTTTTCCCACTCATTCTCTCTCTCACTCATTATCTTCATGAATAAAGGTATATTTAAAAAAATTACATCTCTTACACATCTATTGCTTTTAACTAATTTTAATGATCTATTGCTTTTAACTAATTTTAACGAATATTTTGATCTACATGATTTGGTTAGTTGTTACTTATATATAGGATTTGGGGGACTGCATAATAACTTAATGGATGCGGAATTAGGGACTAGAAATTCCTCAAGGAGCCTTTTTAACTACATACCAAATTATTATTTGCTTTTAAACAATATTGGACCTTGACTCTGTTATTAATGTTCAAACATTTGGTTTAGCAGTTATCAAAGATTTGATTATCGAGTACCAACACCATTAAGAAGTTACTGCGATTCTCAATTGGCCAACAAGTAAGTTCTTTTCTTTGTTTCATCTTTGGATTTAACATGATGTTAATGAATCTAATGCTTTTTTTTAGCTTCACATACCATATCTTGTATGTTGGCCAGAAAAGAAATATCATATCTTTTAATTTTTTTGTCTGTATTTATGACTACAATTTTTAGCTTCTATTTCTCTCTTATTTGTTACTTTTCTATGCAGAAAGAAACATAGATGGGAGGACATATGTGCTTTTCGTGTTTTCCCTTACAAGCTCCAGACGTCATTACAGTTATTTGAGCTTGTTGATGATTACATCCAAGTGGAAATAAAGAAGCCTCATGTACAGGCAACTTGTACTGTAAGTTATTATATATGAGTTTCCATTTAACATTTTCACATTTTTTTAAAGGCATACATCTACACAATAACACAACTCTTTGATAGACAAAGATGCTAGGCAATTAAGTGAATAGTTTCTTATTTTTCTCATCCCTCGGTAATTCTCATTAGAAGCACTAGTTACAAATGCTTGAAATTTAAGGGATAACCTATCTATGAAATAGTGACTGATGAGATACTTTGTGCAAGATTTTTTCTCCCTTCCATTGTGCAAGGTACTCGGAATAAGAGAAAATCTGGAATTGAATGTGTGTGCAAAGCTCTTCAGCTGTACATTGTCGACCAGTCCCTAGACATTTTTTCCTCCTTGAGTACAGTTTCAAATTTTTCTGTTGCATGGCATTTTGACTGATTTCATATCTGTTTGTGTTCCATGCAGAATCTTGATTGGTTGTGTGTGTATGGGTTGGAAATTAGGGGAAAATGTTGAAAGATGGAATGGAAAAAGTAGTCCCAAGTTCTATTCCAGGAACAGCAAATACATTTTCATGCAATAATAATAAATAAGCAGCCTAACAACGTGATTAATCATTGGCATTCAAAAATATAGCTGCAGAAATATTGTTGCTGAGAAGCTTTAAAATCATGGATATTGAATGAACACAAGGTATACTGTTGTCACCAAAATCTGAAGTGCCCATATGTAGTATGAAGTTTCATGTCGTGTCTAATAAGGGATTCTAACTTATGTCAGATTCAGACACTGTTCCTTCTTTGAAGTGTATGTGCTTCTTCTGCATAACCATGAGAAAACGATCTAGATTTCAAACAAATAAAAGTATATGATAGTTAAATGGCCTGATTTATTTTGAAAACATTACTTTCCCAAGAAGCCTTCTTAGGTTGTTTGATGAGGCATCTTCTTCCTTGCAATTTTACTGTTTCTTGCCATTTTTTGGGCCACCAATGTTTTTTGCCATCTAATAGCCCTATGATTTGATATTACCCCAAAAAATAAAACTACCCTACGAAAACTTATTTTGACATTTCTCTCTATTGGCAGTCAAGGTGCTTCCTCAAACAAATTTGATCCTTTTCTTTTCTTGTGTCAAAAAGTTCCGGGCTCCTGTTTTCTAAATTATGGTAACCTTTGTTTCTTTTTCTTTACGTCTACTGGTTCTAATGCACTTAAGCTAACAATCTATTATCCTTTCAAGATACTTATAGATAAAAGTTCTAGCCATACTCAATGTCTCCCTTAGTAACTGTAGGTTGTATAATTCATAAAGCATTAAATTAGATTGAAGGAAGAGCTCTATGATTATGTAGGGGGTCACAAAGTTTCCCATTGCTTGAACAACAAAGAAGCAGCTGAGTAACGTTTAGTTGTGGTCTAGTAGTAAAAAGTTTCTCTAATTTGTGGTAAATCTTAGATTTAAATATTTATGCTGCAATTTATTAAGAAAAATAAAGCAGGCTCCTAATTTTGTATAATCTTGTTTTCTGAAATTATGCATGTATGTTGACTTTCCTGATCCTGCGTCAAATTTTAAAAATTGCAGAAACTACTTGATTTATTTTTCTTTATGAAGTTATCATGAGAAATTTGGCAAATGTCATATTTGCTCTTAACATGCTAATTTTTACAGTTTGCAACAGGATGGTTTTCACAGAACATACTCGATTGTTTTAGACAACGTCTTATGATGAGGTTTCTATTAGTATTTCCAAAACCTGGTGCAGAAAACTTACTCAGAGCTGCTACTTCAAGGTTTGAAAAATTAAAGAGGAACTGCAGTAAGGAAAACATAAAGCTTGATGAAGAGGACAACCAGCAAGCTAACTCAGGTTCATATTACGACCTTTCTAGTTTCTTTGTTGTCATATTGCTTTAGTGTTGTAGAGGCTGTCAAATCCGACTAAATTAGTGCCACATAGCTATGTATCATTACTGTCTTATGGGCCGTGGAAAATCTGTTAGCTTCAAGTCTCACTAGACAAAGAGCTGCTCTTGGGTATTTTTATGGAGTTTTGGGTGCCCAGGCAGATCTGTTGCTCCAAATTCGTTATAAGGGTTTGGTAACAAGAAGAAGGGGAAAATTCTATTGCAACGTATAGTTTGTGGGATTATGTGGTTTATTTGGTTGGAGAGAGATGCCTGCATTTTCAAGGGTGTTTCTTTTCCTTTGAATGTGTTATGGGATAAAATTGTATTCATGGCTTCTCTTTGGTGCTCTGCACATGGTCTTCTTAATTTGGGCTTTTCTTATGCAATTCTGTTCTGTGACTGTATATGTGTTCTTTTTCAGAGGTTTTCTTGTATTCCTTTGTTCTTACTCTCTTACCATTTCAATAAAACTTCTTACTTTATCAAAATCCAAATGTCCTGAATGTCAAATTTTTAGTTTCTTTTCTTGCCTACTATCACTTTTATCTGTCAAGAAGTTCCTATATCATAAAATTTCCATTTTTCTTCCCACTATTATACACAAGGAGAAAAACCTATCTAGGTCTCTTAAATTTTGTTCTTGTTCTTTGAATCGACTAATTAGTAATGTCATGGTTATTTAGCTGTAATATAAAATTAATTTACTGTATATTGTAATTATGAACTCAAGCAATTTTTTGACTGATTGAGACTTTGCAAAGTATAAAATTTACTATGTACTGATGTTATCAACGAATATTGTGTATCTGGAATATTAGGTTTGCAAGAGAATGAAGAAGCGATTGATGTTGAAGATAATGAGGAAGATGCGGCTGAGGCTAACAACAGTGATGAGGAATGGGATGGTTATGACGAACTTGATTTGGTATAATCTTTCTCCTCTAACTTCATTTTGTATTCAATCGTGTTCCAGCTAAATTATTAGTTGTTTCTGTTAATTCTTGTGTAGGCTGAAGACGGTGACATACCTTTGCCATCACATCCTTGTATCCTTATCTATTTGAAATATGTTTCAATACATTAAAACCTGCGTATAATATGTGTCTTGAACATTAAGAATCCCCTGTATTATAACTAGCTGTCTTTTCATCTATTGCATGAATTTTTAAGAATGTGTCGCATTGTTTATTTCTTGCAAATTGTGTAATTTCTTGTAATTTTAATATTTTATATTGATATTGAAATCCTTGGGTGAGCCTCGACTTAGTGGGAAGATTGCTGCCACGTAACCTGAGGTCATGGGTTCAAATTCTTAAAATAGCCTCTTTGTTTGCGAGGTAAGACAATGTACATCTATCCCTCCTCAGATTAACTCCTCAGATTAACGTGCACTAGGCCACCCTTATTGATATGGATATCTGACCCCAACTAATGGGATAAGGTGAAAGAAGGGAAGAAGTGATTGATATTGATATCCCTTGCATCTGATGTGTCATTTCATGAATTCGATTTGTTAATGAAAATCTATATTGTCTGGGAAGACATCATGCCATGCATCTGAATAATTGTATTTCATGCATCTGAATAATTGTATTTCAATATGGTTTCTTGATGGATATTGTGTTGAGGTTTATGATATCAATTCTCTTTTAGATTAAGTTTATTGTTAGAATTTCTGAAATATCATTCATGTGTATCCTTGGATCCACATGTTCTTTTGTGTTCCTATACATAGGTTCAGATATGAATGCAGAGAACATTTCAAGAACCCATTTACAGGAGCTTTTTGATAGCTTTCCCTCTAGTGGATGTGAAGATGAAAGAGCAGAAGAAAATGTTAGTGACGAAGAATACCAGATATATGAGCAAGATAGTGATGACAACTACTCTGATGAATGAATTTTGGCCTATGCCTAGATTTCTTTTAACGTCGTCTTGTATTTATTAATATGCAATTTGAAAGTTTTGTATTTCTACAAGAGAGATAACAGGAATAAGTCAAGGTAAAGCCATAATTGCTACCTAAACTATAGTTAGGATCAGATGTTGGAGGGTTAAGGTCTGTTAATATATTTATGAAAGAATTTTGTTAATATGTTGCTTTTATGACTAAAGATAGTTGCTAGAAATATTAATGACCAGAATTCATATGTATTTGGAAAGGTATTTATTTTGATGCATAGTAGTGCGGTTTCTTTGTTTTCTTTAAAAGGACTTCTAAGGGATAGCTAGAGTAATTCTTTTATTACATAAAAGACAAAAAAAAAACTATATAGGACAAAAATACTGACTCTAATATTGACCCATATTAAAGTTTTTCTTTCTTAATACCATCTTGAAATTCTTACCAACTTTTGTAATTCCATGTTCTTTTTAAGTAAAACTTGCCAAACATGGTATATTTTCTCAAATATTAATGGAAGAGTTTATCAAATTATTTTACAAAATATAACCTTATTTTTAAATATTTATTTATCAAAATTAATTTAAAATTTTAAAATAAAAAAGTTTACCTACGTTCCAAGAAAAGAGTTTTCTCTTACAGTGTGAAATGTATTTTTTCAAAAAGGAAAAAACAGAACCATGAATCCAGTGTTATGTCGCTGGAAAAACCAAAAAGAATTTCAAGGGTACTATTGATATACAGCACAAATTAAATTCATTCACTTTTTTATTAAAATCATATTTTTATGTGTGTACAGTATATAATTTTTGAACTATGTGTTGTTTTTACAAAAAGAATTAAATATTTCTACAAAAATATTTTTAGTTAAAATATTATTATGTATATAATCTGTGAATACTGTTAATCCATCAATGCATAATAAAAATCTAAAACACAAGCGGTGGCTCAAAAGCAAACAAGAAGCGTGTTTGGCTTCCGCGGTGGAGAATAGATTTTGGGTAAAACTTCATTTTGAAAAATTTTTACATAAATATCAATTTTTGTCCAGAATTGATTTTGGAACAAAACTTTCGGTTCACAAAATTTTTTGCCAAACAGCCATTTTTGTCCAAAATTAATTTTGGGCAAAACCTCAGTTTGAAACTATAGTTTTGAAGAAGCTATTTTTCAATAGATTTTAGAACTGTAAAAGAGTTTATAGATTATCTATTACTATTTTACCCCTATTTTTTTCTTATACTCCCCTCTCTCTCTCCTCCCTTATCTCCTCTCTCCTATTTATTCTCTACCATCTCTCCTCTCTCTCCTATTTATTCTCTACCCTCTCTCCTCTCTCATACTTTAATCAAATCATACCATTTTTAATAATTTATTAATATAAAAAGTAATTCTACTATTAATCATCAAAATATCTCTATTTGCAAAATCTATTCTCCTCAAAATCTATTCTCTCTAAAATCTATTCTCCTCAAAATCTATTCCTCAAAATCTATTCTCCCTAAAATCTATTCTCAAAAGCTAATCACATAGACTCAACAAACATCTAAACACCGTCGAAGGACAAAGCAACCATTAGCTAAAGGCCACGTCTAACTTTCCTGAGCCACATCCACTTCTATACACACGTACACGTATCTCCTCTAATTTGCATCTCTCTGTGCGCCTCAAGCCACAGAGCTTCTCTTCTTCACTTGCATTCTCTCCCACAATCTCTTCTGAGGTATGTGTTTCTTTATCTGTTTCAGATTTTTTGTGGGTCTGTTCATACTTCTTCGTATTAGTTATCAGTTCTTGAACTCAAACAATCAATCAAACCCATTTTAGAATTTTATCTTTCCATCAATTGGAGAAACTCTTCCCTTCTGTTGCGAAATTGACTAGAAAAACTGATTTTAACTGCCGATTTCTTGATATTTGTTACTGGTAAATTAGTGGTTATCATTGCGGTGTGAAATTCGGTGCTCATTTGGAGCGTAAGCTAGTTTAATCTGAAACTAATCAAGTTTGTTTTTTATTAGTCTAATACAGGTAATTAGCTTTTGTCTTATCTTTATCGTATGCAAAATTATTGCTCTTCTTTCGTTTTCTTGTTGGATTGAATAGTGGGAGAAGGATTATAATCGTTTTTCAAATGAATTCATTATACACGAGTACAATATTTGACTTGGGTGGTTAAGTTTAGTGAAAGAAGTGTGTTTTGATGAATCATAAAGAACAATTATATTTGAGTGACTAAATAATTGTATCTAACAGTTTGTCTTGCTCATATTCTTCAGTATGCTGATAGATAGCGTTTTGCTAATTCTTTGAACTGGCTTCTCGGGTGGGCTTTGTACTTTGGGTCTCTTTGTCATTCTTTTGATCACTGTGTATCCTGTATCAATTAACTATGCAATGTTTACAACTTTGTCAGTACAGAATATGGCTTCAGCATCATCGGTATTTGTTTTTGGGAACAGCTTATCTACACGGAGTAATAAAAGAACGTTTAGCAAGGACTTTCGTAGAAGGTATCTTGTTTCATCATGGAGACTTCCATCATCAAATAGAGCATCAAAGTCAGTTTACATAAAGGCATCCTCTGATGAAGGGCAGCATGAGGGGAGAAGAGGCTTTCTGAAACTGCTTGGAGGTGCAGGAGTGGGTTTACCTGCATTATTGGGAAATGGGAAAGCACTTGCTGATGAACAAGGGGTTTCCTCCTCCAGAATGTCTTACTCTAGATTTTTGGAGTATTTGGACAAGGATAGGGTTAAGAAAGTTGATTTGTTTGAGAATGGTACCATTGCTATTGTTGAGGCTGTTTCTCCGGAGTTGGGTAATAGGGTACAACGAGTCAGGGTTCAACTTCCAGGACTCAACCAAGAGCTCCTCCAGAAATTTAGGGAAAAGAACATTGACTTTGCAGCTCATAATGCCCAAGAAGATTCAGGTTCTCTGTTGTTTAACCTCATTGGGAATCTTGCTTTCCCTCTAATCTTGATTGGAGGACTGTTCCTTCTATCAAGGCGATCTTCTGGAGGGATGGGTGGTCCTGGTGGGCCTGGCTTTCCTCTTGGTTTTGGTCAATCTAAAGCTAAGTTTCAAATGGAACCCAATACTGGAGTGACATTTGATGATGTTGCTGGGGTGGATGAAGCAAAGCAAGATTTTATGGAGGTGGTGGAGTTTTTGAAGAAACCAGAGAGGTTCACTGCTGTTGGAGCTCGCATTCCAAAAGGAGTTCTTCTTGTTGGTCCTCCGGGAACTGGGAAGACACTATTAGCCAAGGCTATTGCCGGTGAAGCTGGTGTTCCATTTTTCTCAATCTCAGGTTCTGAGTTTGTTGAGATGTTTGTTGGTGTTGGTGCTTCTCGAGTTCGTGATTTGTTCAAGAAGGCCAAAGAGAATGCTCCCTGCATTGTATTTGTTGATGAAATTGATGCTGTTGGACGACAAAGGGGAACTGGAATCGGTGGAGGAAATGATGAAAGAGAACAGACCCTCAACCAACTGTTAACTGAAATGGATGGGTTTGAAGGAAATACTGGGATCATTGTAATTGCAGCAACTAACAGGGCTGACATTCTTGACTCTGCTTTATTGAGACCTGGTCGTTTTGATAGACAGGTATGAAAATGTTTGAAAATAATTAATGCAATTATGAACAAGTTAATCAACAAAGTGTTCTTGCAGGTGACTGTTGATGTTCCTGATATTCAAGGAAGGACTGAAATCCTTAAGGTTCATGCCAGCAATAAGAAGTTTGATGCTGATGTTTCTCTTGATGTAATTTCAATGAGAACACCCGGTTTTAGCGGAGCAGATCTTGCAAACCTCTTGAATGAAGCTGCTATATTGGCCGGACGTCGTGGAAAGACAGCAATTTCATCTAAAGAGATTGATGATTCTATAGATAGAATTGTGGCTGGAATGGAAGGAACAGTGATGACTGATGGAAAGAGCAAGAGTTTAGTGGCATACCATGAAGTTGGGCACGCCATTTGTGGGTAAGTAAGATATTAGGCTTTGGGTTTATTTCATTTTTAACCTTTTGCTGTTTATGATTATTGCATTGGAAGGGGAGATGAACAAAGGGAAATTATTATTGATATTTGAAATATATTTCAAAACAGAATTGAGAATTCTATAAAGTGTTCTAATATATTCAATTCTATCTTTATTGTATACAGAACTTTGACTCCTGGTCATGATGCTGTACAAAAAGTAACCCTAATTCCACGTGGTCAAGCTCGGGGTCTTACTTGGTTCATTCCTTCGGATGATCCAACTCTGATCTCCAAACAACAACTTTTTGCAAGAATTGTTGGTGGACTTGGCGGCAGAGCTGCAGAGGAAGTTATTTTTGGTGAACCTGAGGTTACAACAGGAGCAGCTGGTGATTTGCAGCAAATCACTGGTTTGGCCAAACAGGTACTTGTTCATTGACATCAATGGAAATTATTTTGTAAAGAATAACCTTGTTATATTGATTGGTGACAAGTAAGTTATGCTGCTATTTTTTTTGGTAAAAAGAAAAAAATTGTTGGTTTGGCTCCAACTATGATTTAAGCCAAGACTGATTGGTAAATTGTTAGGACCTTTATCTCTCTATAAGAATCTCATACAGAAAGTAAAATAGAGGCCAAGAGAATCTCTGAATAATTTATTTATTCCCCCCCTAACATGACTAAACTAGAGACATAAATAGATGCATAATCAAAGATAACTCCCCTACATTTCTGGACAACATACCCATAACTGACTCAACTGACTCCCCACTAACATAGTGGGATAAACAAAATAATTAATAATTAAATAAACTGCTTAGCCTTAGTCATAGGACCTTATCAATACTTCCCCCTTTGAAATCCGCCTTGTCCTCAAGGTGGAAGTCAGAATCTAACTCCACAATCTAATAAAAACAAATCTTTATTAGAATATGAGTAAGAATCTTCAACTCATATAACTAACAAAGCCTGAGGATAATCTCCAATGAGTAAGAATCTTAACTCATAATTAATAAAACTTAAAAGAGAATCTCCAAATCACAAATGTGAAATTAATATATGCTGGTCCCCTCAGTCTTCGTCGGTGTCTCTGTCCTGGGTGCTGGATCCTCGATAACCTCCAATAGTGAGAGGGAGGCAGAGGTGCAGCGGTGGCCTGGTCGGAAGGGGTCGCCGCACCGGTAACAAAGACCCTTATCCCTCCGCTGCTGCCTCGTCGCGTCCCAACCGCTTTGTCTCGACGGTACCGATGGTGAAGGATAGAGGAAAGCCGAGGATGATGGTGATGAGTTCGTGTGGGTGTTGCTCGGCTGCGATGGGGCGTGGCCGGAGGCTGGGCTGGTTGGGTTGTAACTATTCGGCTGGGTTGATCTCATGGTTGCCCCAGGTCCAGGTCTATAACCCGACCCGATAGACCTTTCCATCTCAAGTGCAAGACTGGAGGCGCGATACACTGTTCGTGGTTTGTGTAGCCGCACTTCCGTCCTCAACTCCTCCTTCAGGCCATTCAGAAATACACCCAGAAGGCAATGGTCAGGCCAATTCATCGCCCGAGCGACCCTACGAGCCCACTCCTGCCTGTACTCAGCCACGCTTCCCGTCTGTGAGATGCCGCATAGATGTTCATCGGGATTTAGGAATTCTGGGGGTTCGTAGTGCTCGTTCAATATCTTCACCAATTCCTCCCAATAGAGTAAGGTCCTCTCTGAGTTCATCCACGAGAATAAATCTAGTGCATCCCCTTCCAGATACATCGCTGCTATCTCTACTTTGTCATCCTCTGGTGTTTGGTAATATCGGAAAAATTTCTTGGTTTTCAGCACCCAACCCCGCGGGTCACCACCACAAAATCTGGGAAATTCAATCTTTGCATAGGGAGTTCTGTTTCGCTGGTATGTCTCCCCTTCCTCTTCGGGTTCGTCTCCCCAGTGTCTTGTCTTCTTTGTTGCTGCATTGTTCTGTGCTTGTACTTCTAGAGAAGCCACCTTGTCTCGTAATTCATCCAGCATGTTGAGTCTCGCAGCAATAACCGCTAATGGATCTCCTCCCTAAGTCTGACTACCTGCTGGATTTGCGTTCATTTCTGGGTTGACAGCAGCAGGAGAACGTGTTCCTGCTGGATTTGTGTTGATTTCTGGGTTGGCAGCAGCAGAAGAACATGTCTCAACCATAGCTTTGATACCAAATTGTTAGGACCTTTATCTCTCTATAAGAATCTCATACAGAAAGTAAAATAGAGGCCAAGAGAATCTTTGAATAATTTATTTATTCCCCCCCTAACATGAGTAAACTAGAGACATAAATAGATGCATAATCAAAGATAACTCCCCTACATTTCTGGACAACATGCCTATAACTGACTCAACTGACTCCCCACTAACATAGTGGGATAAACAAAATAATTAATAATTAAATAAACTGCTTAGACTTAGTCATAAGACCTTATCATAAATGGTTTCTTGAATAACTGTTGAAATGATTAGTGTTAACTGTGCAGTTAAATGATGCTGTTTTATTCTTTCACACAAAAAGAGAAAGAAAGAAAGAAGTTTTAATTTTCCTGAAGAAAGAAAGAAGTTTTAATTTTCCTTTCCTATTATTGAACAGTTCTTTTATGCATGTGCTTCTTTGAAAATCACACATCCTTGCAGATGGTAACAACATTTGGAATGTCTGAGATTGGCCCATGGTCGCTTATGGATGCTTCAGCTCAGAGTGGTGATGTCATCATGAGAATGATGGCCAGGAACTCGATGTCAGAAAAGCTCGCAGAAGACATTGACGCAGCGGTCAAGAGGTTATCAGATGAAGCATACGAAATTGCTCTTGGCCACATAAGGAACAACAGGGAGGCCATTGACAAGATTGTGGAAGTTCTTTTGGAGAAGGAGACAATGACCGGGGAAGAATTCCGGGCTCTCCTGACAGAATTTGTTGAAATTCCAGTTGAAAATCGGATGCCTCCTTCAACTCCTACACCAGTTTCCGTTTGAGAAGTGCGTCAGTTCGAGTTGCGTCCTCTCCTGTTCCAGTCTAGTCTTTGGTGAGAGAGAGAGAGAGGAGATGAGGCAAATTGGTGCATAACAGAACAGTGGTTTGTCTCTCTTTCAGAAGTCATTTCCAGTGCAAGAGAGGATCTGTGTCAGTCATTGTTAGGGTAGCACCAGATTCTTAGATTTTTGAAGCTGTAAAATATTTGAAATATGTATAACTTATAATACCACCTGATACATATACGTGAATTTAAAAATACAAAAAGAAGCTCCTAGCACTTTCCTTGTGTAAAGCAACGAAGAAAAGTTTGAATGTGATATTGTCAAGTTTTCAAACGTCATGCACGCTTTCATTAGGGGATGCTGACCTGTCGCTTTCATCTTGCATGTCACTAGGGCCGAGGTTGTATGTCACTAACTCATCTTCAAATGTAAATTTCAAGCTTCAAAAGTAACCGCCATCTTTCAAGTGACCGTGTATGAATATATTTTCTCGTTTCAAGGGGAGCAAGGGAGATGGTGGAGAGTATAGCCTGAGCCTTGAGGCACCATCTGATCTGGCGAATAACCCTATTCTCGGATTTTCAATGCCCTCCCCAATCCTGCTCAGCGTGCCTCCTTCGAATCCTTTATGAGATTAATCATCAGGTAGCTGTTAACCCAATTAGATAGACAAAGGCACGTGTTAATGATGATTAGTTCCCAAATTCGTTGTGAAACTACTTATAATTAAAATGGAAGCTCCTCTTTTTCCCTTTTATAAAATAAAATAAAAAAATATATAAAATATTTATAAAGTTAATCCAATATATCTCAAAATCTACTTTTTGATTATAAAATATGTATTTATAGAAGTTGTGTCAAAGTATCTCAGATGAAATCATTTTGTTGTAAAAGAGCAAACACCAAAGGGATTATTAAGAAGCACCCATCACATAAAAAAACCTCCCAGCAACAATTTTCTCCCATCACAAGACTTAAACCCAAGACTTTACTTTGAAGGGAACCAGTGTCGAACTACCTGAATCCAATGCCCTTGGTCAAAGGCCATAGTCTTTGTATTATTATTATTATTGAAATAGCAAGCCTTAGGGGGAGGAGTGGAGAAGTATTTTGATGATTAAAAGAAAATGAAGGAGAGTCACTTTAATATTACTTTGTTTGGGAGGGTAGAGGAGGAAAAATATTTTATACAGATAACTTTGTTCTTATTTTATTTAAGTTGGTGTTTTTCAAACTTGCCAAATTATTTAATAAAATATAAATATAAATGACATTTATAAATTATAATTTTATAATTATTAAAATTGAATAAAAAATTATATTACATAATTAATAGTTATTATAATATATATACTCACAATAATAATTAAACTATAATATATAATAATTTTACCAAAATAAAGATTAATACGCTTGTTCTAAGTTGTATTCTGAAACTAATTTCACTCAAAGAAAAATTATAAATAATAAATATGGTGGTAAAAGATTGATTGAAAAATGTCAAAAAAAGATTATGTGTTATAAAATAAGAGAAGATGAAGAAGTTAAAGAGGAGAAGAAATATCAAGACAAAAGAGTAAAATGGGAGGCAATAGAGTATTCCTCATATACTTGTATATTTACTTGTCCAAATGCCTTCTATATAGCCACTATTTATAGGTCACATTAAAGACTAAACATAAGGTTACAAAGGATTAAAGATGAATAAAATGCCATTAACCACAAGAAACCCCTCTCAAGTAATTCATTGAGGAAGTTATAGTTTTATGTTATAAAGGGAAGAAGGAATCCTAAGAGGTAGAAGTTATATAGACATCCATAAGTACATGAATATTTGTAACACTCCCCCTTGGATGTCCATGACAGATATTGCGTCTCATTAAAACCAAACTAGGAAAGATCCATTGGGACAAAAACCTAGTGAAGGAAAAAGAATATACAATATTTATTTAGGTTGCCTTATTAAAAACCTTTTTAGGAAAATTCTTAAAATGAAGAGTACATCAAGTACTTATTTACTCTCCTTAATGACGTTGTCAATTTATGTCTTTGAATCTGCGCATTTCAATACCATACACTAACTTCTCAAATGGCTTAGTTGGTAGTGTCTTGGTAAATAAATCTACAAGGTTGTCACATGATCGAATTTGCTGAATATCTATATCACCATTCTTCATAAGATCATGAGTGAAAAAGAATTTTGGAGAAATATGTTTTGTTCTATCTCCTTTGATATATCCTCATTTCAATTGAGCTATGCATGCTGTATTATCTTCATATAATACTGTTGGAATCTCTTGTTCTGAAAGTAGACAACTCATTCTTTGGATATGTTGGATTACTAACCTTAGCCAAACACATTCTCGACTTGCCTCATGAACTGCAATTATTTCTGCATGATTTGATGAGGTAGCTGATAAAGTTTTTTTTATCGAATGCCAAGATATAGCTGTACCTCCACAAGTAAATAAATATCCTGTATGAGATCTACCTTTATGTGGATCTGATAAAAATCCTGCATCTGTATAACCAATCAATTGTGATCCGGATTCATTAGAATAAAATAATCCCATATCAATTGTCCCTCGAAGGTATCGAAATATATGTTTAACTCCATTCCAATGTCTTCTTGTTGGAGAAGAACTAAATCTTGCCAATAAACTCATAGCAAATGCAATATCAGGTCGTGTCGAATTAACAAGATATATTAGTGCCCATATAGCACTAAGATATGGTACTTCTGGACCAAGAAGTTCTTCATTTTCCTCTTGAGGGCGAAAATAATCTTTTTCTTTAACTAACGACCTTACAACCATTGGAGTAGTTAATGGATGTGCTTTATCCATATAAAATTGCTTTAATATTTTTTCAATATAAGCTGATTGATGAAGAAAAACTCCATTTGTTAAATGCTCGATTTGTAAACTGAGACAAAACTTTATTTTTCCAAGATCTTTCATTTCAAATTTTCTTTTTAAACAATCCACTGCTTTTTGAAGCTCTTCAGGAGTTTCAATTATATTCAAGTCATCCATATAGACAGCAATTATAACAAATTCTGATATATTCCTTTTTATAAAAACACATGGGCTAATTGAGTCATTTTTATAGCCTGCTTTCAATAAATATTCACTTAGACGATTATACTATATTCTTCTAGATTGTTTTAATCCGTATAAGGATTTATGCAAACGAATTGCATAATTTTCTCGAGAATTCTTACATGCTTAAGGTAATTTAAATCCTTCAGGGATTTTCATATAAATTTCAGTATCTAAAGAACCATATAAGTATGCTGTAACAACATCTATTAGACGCATATCAAGTCTTTCATGCACTGCTAGACTAATTAGATATCTCAAAGTAATTGTATCTACCACAGGAAAATATGTTTCTTCATAATCAATGCCAGGTCTTTGCGAAAATCCTTGTACCACTAGTCGTGCTTTATATCTAACAACCTCATTTTTCTCATTTTGTTTTTCGCACAAAAACCCATCTATACCCAACTGGTTCAACACCATTCGGTATTTGGACTATAGGTCCAAAAACTTCACATTTTGAAAGTGAATTCAATTTTGCTTGAATTGCGTCTTTCCATTTTGGCCAATCATTTCTATGTCTACTTTCTTCAACTGACCTAGGTTCAAGATCCTCACTTTGATTAGTTATTTCAACAGCAACACTGTATGAAAAAATATCGTCGATGACTATATTTTCTCGATTCCACCTTTTTCCTGTAGTGACATAACTTATCGAGATCTCTTCATTATTTTTAGGTACCTGGACCTCTTTTGGGGTCTTTTGATTTGTTATGTCCTAGATATCTCCTATAAGACTAGCCTCCTCAATTTGACCATCTTGATTGTTTATTCTTTTCTTTCTAGGATTTTTATCTTTGGAACCGATTGGTCTACCACGCTTCAAATGTGGTTTACTTTCATTTGCATTTGCTACTTGTCCTGCTGGGACATCAATTCGAATTGGAGTATTTTTAGCTGGAATATGAGATTTAATAATTCTCTTGGGGTCAATAAATACATCTGGCAGTTGATTTGCAATATTTTGTAAATGAATTATTTTTTGAACTTCAAACTCACATATTTGTGTTCGAGGATCTAAATGAGACAATGATAATGCTTTCCATGTGATTTCTTTATCCAGCTGCTTATTATCGCCCCCTAATATTGGAAAATTTGTCTCATCAAAATGACAATCATCAAAACATGCCGTAAACAAATCTCCCATTAACGGTTCTAAATACTTGATTATAGAAGGAGATTTATAACCAACATATATTCCTAACCTTGTTTGAGGCCCCATCTTTGTGCGTTGTAGTGGAGCAATTGGGACAAATACCGCACATCCAAAAATTCTAAGATGAGAAATATTTGGCTCCTGACCAAAACCCAATTGTAATGGAGAGAATTTATGATAACTTGTTAGCCTGATGCGTATAATTATTTATTCATGTAAAATTGCATGTCTCCAAGCTGAAATGGGAAGCTTTATTATCATAAGTATTGGTCTAGCAATCAATTGGAGGCGTTTAATTAATGATTTTGCTAAACCGTTTTGAGTGTGAACATGAGCAACAGATTTTTCCACTATTATTCCAGTTGCCATGCAATAATCATTAAACTTTTGCGATGAAAACTCACTCATATTATCAAGACGAATTGTCTTAATTGCATATTCTAGAAATTGTGCTCTTAATCGAATTATTTGAGCAAGTAATCTAGTAAATGCTAAATTACGTGTAGATAACAAATACACATGTGACCATCTTGTAGATGCATCTATTAAAACCATAAAATATCTAAATGGTCCGCATGGTGGATGAATATGTCCACATATATCCCCTTGGATACATTCTAGAAATGCAGGGGATTCTACCCTAACTTTTGTTAATGAAGGTCTTGTAATTAGTTTTTCTTGAGAACAAGCAACACATGAAAAATCTTTAAATTGAAGAATCTCCTAGCTCTTTAATGGATATCCATGTAAATTTCAATAATCCTTCGCATCATAGTTAATGGATTGCCTAACCGGTCACGCCAAACAATGAATGTATTTTTATCAGTAAACTTCTGGTTTACTGTAGCATTTGCTTCAATTATACTAATATTTATATAGTACAAACCAGAAGATAATGCAGGTACTTTTTCAAGAACACATTTTTCTCCATGTTTAACAATTGTAATATATAGATATTCAATATTTTTTCATCTATAGTCTCAATATGATGCCCGTTTCGGCGGATATCTTTAAAACTTAAAAATTTCTTTGAGACTTAGAGGAATATAAGGCGTTATTAATTATAAAATTTGTCCCTTTGGGTAATATTATTATTGCTCTTCCGGAGCCTTCAATTAGTTTTGTATTACCTGCTATAGTATTGATACTTGCACCATTCATTGTCAAATGAGAAAAATATTTTTTATCTTTGAGTATGGTATGTGTTGTAGCACTATCTATGAGACATATATCTTCATTCTTGTGGCCAATAAAAGAGATAGGAACATCCATACTCTTCATCAAAAGAAAATAAATGTATCAAAATATATTATTAGCAATAATACTTTTAAAAGAAGAAAATACACGTAAACATAAATAAAGCATAAATAAATTAAGATAAAACATAAACTAAATTTGTTTCTCTAATCATGATTCTCAAAGAAATCAGCCACTTCTAAATGTGCTATAGCATCAAGGTCATCATATAGCTCATTAGTATCATCATTCTTGTATGCAAAATTTGCCTCAACATCATCTTGGAAAGTCATATTTGCTTCCATGTTCTTTGAATTCTTTTTTATGGAGGCTTGATAAAGCTTTGCTAGATGCTCAAGCGTATGACAGGTACGCGACTAATGCCCTTTCATCCCACACCTATAAAATAGATTTTCCACAGTTTTTGAGGGACCACCCTTGTCTTTTTTTCTGCCCTTCATTATATTTCTTCTTTTAGTGGGTATTTAGATTATAATTACTTCCATCACCATGATGATGGTAATTGACACGTCCCCTACCATGGCCATGGCCACGGCCACGACCGCGACCACGACCATGGGCATGAAAATCAATGCGTTCAGTCACATTTGCTTCAGGGAATGGAGCTAATCCAGTGGGATGGATCTCATAATTTTTCATTAATAACTCATTATTTTGTTCAGTCACAAGAAGACATGAGATTAGTTTAGAATACCTTTTAAAACCTTTTTCACGGTATTGCTGCTGCAGGAGCACATTTGAAGCATGAAAGGTTGAAAAAGTTTTTTCTAATAAGTCCTCATCTGTTATTTTCTCACCACATAATTTCAGTTGAGAACTTATTTTAAAAACAACTGAATTATATTCAGATACATATTTAAAATCTTGCAGTCTTAAATGCAACCATTCATAACGAGCTTTGGGCAAGATTACCTTCTTTTGGTGATCATATCATTCTTTTAAATTATTCTAAAACAGATGTTTCACCATTAGGTATTCAGCTTTTAGCCCTTCATGTAAATGGTGGCGAAAGAAAATCATGGCCTTAGCCTTATCTTGATTGCTTGCTTCATTTCTTGGTAAAATAGCATTCCCAAGACCTTTGGTATCTAAGTGGATTTCAGCATCTAAAACCCAAGATAAATAATTTTGTCCCGAGATATCAAGAGCAATAAACTCGAGTTTCGTCAGATTAGCCATGGATTAAACTAAAATAATAATAACAATTAGAATTATAATAAAATTAATTAGAAAATATGATAATAAAAACATAAATCAAATAAACAATATATATTCAATATAAATATAAATTCAATAAAAGTAATAAAATATAAATGGTATAAATAAAGAAACAAAATAAATAAATAAAATAAATAACTATAAAATATATATAGTAACACATAAGAAAATAAAATAATGGAAACAACTTAAATAATATGTTACAATACCTAGAATTAGAAATAACATAAATCAATTATATGAATAATAATATAGTATAAGTATTTTGTAATATAAATAAGTAAATATTGTATAACTGTAATAAATATATAATAATGCTAAGAATACAAAGAAGATAAATAAATCAATTGAAATATAAATTAATAAATATACAGGGAGGGGGAATTGGAAATGTAAATAATATATAGGGAGAAGGAAAAATGGAAACAACACACATATATTTAAATATATATAAATAGAGAATCAATCATAATATTGTATCAATATATCAAAAGAAAAAAAAATTAGAATAACACGATATTTTATATAAGAATAAAATACAATAAAGATAACCCACACACACATATCTAACAACAAAAATTAAAATGAATAGGAACGAATAACATAATAAATAATGGTAAAATTTACCCATAATAATTAAGTAAGATGATAATAGAAAATAAAATATATATGATAATTAGATAAAGAGAAAACTAATATCCTTTATATATAATTGAACATAATAGTACATGAATTGATAATGAGTTCATACCTTAAATTTTTTAGAGCAATCTCGTGCTGATAACGTGTTATAAAATAAGAGAAGATGAAGAAGTTAAAGAGGAGAAGAAATATCAAGACAAAAGAGTGAAATGGGAGGTAATAGAGTATTCCTCATATGCTTGCATATTTACTTGTCCAAATGCCTTTTACATAGCCACTATTTATAGGCCACAACTATTAAAGACTAAATATAAGGTTACAAAGGATTAAAGATGAATAAAATGCCATTAACTACAAGAAACCCCTCTCAAGTAATTCATTGAGGAAGTTATAATTTTATGTTATAAAGGGAAGAAGGAATCCTAATAGAAATCCTAAGAGGTAGAAATTATATGGACATCCACATGTGCATGAATATTTGTAACATTATGAGAAATGTTAATGTTAAAGCAGGGCTTTGTGTTATTAATATCACATTTATTGTTATCATATCTATTATTGTCAACCTACCTAATTTATAATTTATTATTTTTAGAGTATTTTTCTGTTATTGTTTTAAGATTAAAATGTCCTTTATGCGCTTGAATGCGTAAATAAAAGTATATAACTTACACACTCAAAATTGGTAAACAAATAACAAAAAAAGAACTAATTAGAAAAGACAAGTTTGGGTGGGAGGGAGGGAGAGAAGGAAGGGAACAACTATGAGACATTGAGGGATAATTTGGGATATAAAAGAAATATAATTAGTATAATGGCTAAGACAAAGTAAAAATTTACTCTTTCCCTCAAAATCCTCCATTTTAGAGGGGAGTACTGGGAGGAGAGGAGAGGGAAAATTTAATTTTTTTCCTAATTTTAGGTACAAAATAAAGAAAAATTGATAAAATCTCTCCCTCCTCTCCTCCATCGTACCAAAAACATATTCTTATACTAGCCCTCCAGACATTTAGTTCTAGGTTTTTTAAAAGATACATGCACTCACCAGTCTTTAGTATTTTTTAAATCCTAATAACAATTTTTTTCAGTGGCCAGTTGATAATGAAAGGAGGGAAATTCTTGACTAATTAGTAAATGAAAACAAGAAAACAAAACATTCCCCCATGCCTTCCAGTTGATAACACTGGGACACCAACAAATAAGTATCGGTTCTTAACTACATCTTCAGAATGCCAAATGCCAAATCCCCAATTGTCTACTTGCCAAGAATCTCAGAATAGGTAAATCTAAGAGTTTCTGATCAATATTGTCTCTAACCACATAGCATGGGCTTGTATTAACCTTTGTGAAGCACAGTCTATTCTCACAACCCCGAGTGGATGAATAAGTAACATTCTTTTCTTCATCTCCATCTTCCTCACTGTATCCGACTGTAATTTCCAATTTAATGTATACTTGTATGGTATAGAAGAGCAGATGCATCAGGTGCAGTAGCCATAGTTGTAGTAGTTATGACTTTATGATTCTTTAAGAAACAACAGAAACAAAAATAGATAGTTTAGTCACCCAGATAAAATTAATATTTCCATTGGTGGAGGGATCTTCATTGTCTGTAAATTTAATTAAATTCATTAAGACAATAAAATAAACAATAGAAAAACAATTACAGCAAAATTAATATTGGATTAAATAACAAATTACCTCCCCTAAGTTAAGAAGAGATCATATTTATATAATCAATTAATTAAGTAATTTCATAGTTACAATAATATTAGTAATAATACACTATTCATAAAAAAATATAGGAAGGAGTGCTAGAGTTTACAAAAATTATGAAACAATGCTTTAAGCTAAAAGCCATTTATAAGAATTAAACGCACATTTGTCTTAATTTCAAGAAGCCATTTGTATACAAGTTGGGGTGAAAAATATTCTAGAAAGTAAAATATCTATTTACATTTAAAGAAATAAAAACCCAAACCTAAAAACTAAAATGACAAAGCTACCCTTCATACTATCAAGTTTCCCATCACTTCACCTCAAGTTAGGGTTATATTCTTTTGGTTCTATTTATAATAAATTGCTTTTAACATGTTTAATACATATTAAAGAAAATTTTAAACTTAATTAATTATGCCATAAAGTAAAATAACTTTTTAATTTTATCTTTATTAAATATTCAATGCACCAAATGGAAATAAAATTAACATAAATAAATGAAAGATAAAATGAAAAATTTATATGAAAAATTTCTCTTTCTACCTTATAAATAGAACTAAAATAAATATTTTTTTTTGTACTATAAATATGACTAAAGAGTATTCATGTACTCTTGGCTTGCTATAATGTTCAGAAAATCCACCAGAATACAGCGGCTTCGAAATCTTCTTGTTTTCATTAACAATCTTGTATATTCAATCTAAGTCTAGTAATCAACTATATGGTTGGGTCAAGTAAAATGAAATTGGTTTCTTTTTAAGTAATATTAATTAAAGAAATGCATTAGACTCTCACTAACCGAACTCTCAATTAAGAAGTTTATTTGTTTTAAAATAATTAAAAAAAATTTAAATGAGTCATAAACTAAATTGTTGTATTTTGATTTAACTTAATATGATATGTCACTCCTAAGATGTGTAAATATTTTTCTTAATTTATATCAAGGCTTAAGCCTAAAAACATTGGTTATGGAATATTAATATATGATACCCATGATATGTAGTGCTATTTGACTAATCCACATTCAGTTTTTATATGTTAAATAAAATTATGATTTTCAATTATATTCTTTATATATATTCAATGAAATTTCTTTTTTGTTTGAGTTTTTTATCTTGATGGACGTGAAACCTGTACAAATCAACTCATAATAATTAAAATTTTAAACTAGTAATTTGAATTTAAAATTATTAACTATGAAATACTTTTGATGTAGAATTAATTATTTTTCATATTAATATTAGTTATTATTACTTGAACATCAATTTGATTAGATATATTTGACCAAATAGTAGTAGAGTATATTTATAAATTATTTAATAACGTCCCTCTTAGAATATGATATATTCATTTTTGAAAAGATCCGATATTATTTCAAAAATAAATCAAACTTTAAAAAATAGAAATCGTTAATGTAGATACCCTTTCAACTATATATATATATATATATATATGCGTGTGACGAGCTAGCTTGAAACTTTGAAATTATATTTTATTTCTCTTATTCTTTCTCAAATAAAGATGCCTAATCCATCAATATTTGAAATTGATCAATGAACGGAACACATCCTAGACTCAAAATAATTAGAGTTTTGCTTTTGGGTAATCTCAAAGTGTTCGACATATGGTTTATGTATCAAGAAACCAATATGAAGAAATATTTGAATAAGTAACTTCAGAAGGAGAGGGAGAACAGGAGGGGGAGGAGGACGACGAAAATCATCAAAAGTCAATAGAAAAATTAGAAAAGGTCAAGATTGAATGTGTTCTATATGTTCTATTTGTTCTAACATAAATGAATCCTCACATGCCTCATCAAACCCAGTACTTATCTGTTGTATCGCTACAAGATTACGATATAACAGTGTTTTAATTCATTCAAAGAGAAACCAAATAGCATATCTTTTATTTCTTATTTTATTTTCAAGATCAATTTCTTGATACAATTAAAGATTGAAATTATGTATAATGTCCAATTTGTCCTTGTTACCTTTCTGATACTTGTTTTTTTAGACTTCTGCATAGATATTGGGGAGCCACATTCCATGCTAATCAATAGTCTCATCTGAATCTGGACCATGCAGATTGATTTTGGATGGTCCAGATTTTTCAATGTTTTAAATCATGTTTTATTTTAATAAATGTAAAATTTAAAATAAATATAATCTTATAAGTTATAACTGACATACGCCTCTTAAAAACAAAACATTTATATGTAGATTAAAGTTTTTGAATAAGGACAATCCATATTTCATCAACGGTGAGCAAATGGTGATCATATTTTAAAAGAAAAATTAATATTTTATTATTCTTATGTACCATTTAATTTATAGTTGTTAATCATTATCCATGTTTTGCAAGTAAAATATTAGTTATCGTTACCATGTTAGTCTTTTACTGTGGTTTCTATCATGACAAGCAATTATGTTTTCTTCTCTAATTCAGATCATTATTTGTGTACTAACTTATTAACTTTGTATTATAGTCCTTTTTATCTAATTCAGATCAAATAGTTATAGCATTTTAAAAGAATTTAAATACCACAATAATGAGTTAGTGGGTGAAATTCATACATGTTGTAAAAAGATTGATGTGTTGTTCTTTGTTCTTTTAATATTTTTGTTGAGTTTTTTTATCTATTTTTATTTAATGAAGATATAGAAAATAATATACTCACATCCCTCTCACTGTCAGCTTCCTCCATGATTTAAGTAAAAATACTACTTGCATTCTCTATAATTGTAACGTGATTTAGATTATGTCTAATCAATAACACCAGACAATATATTATAAAATATTACTATATAAGCAAAAATACTACTTCTATACTCTATAAGTGTCACATGATTTAGATTATGTCCAATCAATAACACCCTACAATCTATTACAAAATATTACTATAACATCCAAAATTGTTGGAAGAATATTTTACTATAACTCGATTATCTAAATTTAGTTAAAGATCATACACACTCAAATCCATAATATCACTCATTATATGAGTTTTGACTTTTAAAATATCTCAAATAAATATTTCTTAAGAAAAATAAAAGTGAGCAAATATCCCAAATTAAATACTTTAACTGTAAAATATCATTCTGAAAAATATCCCGTCTTCTCTAATTAGTGAAACTGGCCTAGAGTTTGCCACTAATGCGGTATTTTATCATCCTTACTACTTAGACCTATTTATATCATATTTTACATATTATTACTATAATTAAATTAAAAAAATTATTGACTACTTACAAATATATTTATCCTGATGCACCATATCTCCCTTATAATCTTCAAGTGTTATCGACCTTGTAAAATAATAAAGTTTTATTATCCAACTATTATCTTGACCTCCAATAATAGTAAAACTACACAATGTCAAATTACTGTAGATTATCAAGCCAAGAGTTCGAATAGTTGATAGATAAATTAGCAATTTTGATCATTAATGGGTACACTAAATTATGATCATTAGAAAAAGTCTAACTGCTTATCCCTTATGGTTAAATAAAGAACTCAATTATCTGATACTATTTGTTTATCTTCTGATACTCTCTAACACGCACAAAACTATAAATTTTATTTTTTATCCCAAATTATTTAAACATTTTTAATCTTTATATTTTGTTATAATAATAATTAAAATATTTAATGATATAAATAGATTATTAGTCTCACAAGATTTGAACTATGCCCAATTATTAATTTATGACATTATATTAAAAATATTATTATTATTAGATAAAATTGTTGGGAGAATCTCTTAATGTAACTAGATTGTCTAAATTTAGACAAAGTCAAGACATACTCATATCCACAGTATTACATATTATATGAGTTTTAACTTTCAAAATATCTCAAACAAATATTTTTTAAGAAAGATAAAAATGAGCAAACATCACAAATTAAATATGTCAACTGTAAAATATTGCTCTGAAAAATATCCTATCTTCTCTAATTAATAATCACACAAGCATGTCTAGCCTAAAAAATTAAAATAAAAATATATTAAACATGTTTGTTTGTAAAAGTAACGCAAAAATGTAATTTTTACCTAAAGTTTTACATTCCAACTCTCAAGATGGCTAAAAATATTCCTAATTTTGTGTATTAAGTCATTCAAAGAATTTGTAAACTTTTTATTCCTTTTTACCATTGGGCCTTTGAATGACAAAGAAAAGTGAATAACTTATCAATCTTACTTTGTCATGACTGATTTTGACCCACAACCTCCACTTTATAGGCATCAAAGTCGTCTAAGGCAGTATAAATGTATACTATTTTGTGATTTAGAAAAAAATGCTATAAGCCTAAAAAATAAAAAAAAATCTCTTTTTCAGTGTCTAAACAAAAAGAATAAGTAAAATCATATCATTTGATAATTTGATAGGTACATCATAATAGGATTCGAGTAAACAATATCTTTAATGAGATATCTCATCTCTGAATCTTTTAGTGGTTTACTTAGGTACACATTATCCCACAATATATGGTTTTTGGCTTTCAGACTATCCCCGCACAAATATTTCTTAAGAAAGATAAAAGTGAGCAAATATCCCAAATTAAATATGTCAAGAAATATTACTCTTAGAAATATTAGGTCTTCTCTAATTAATGAAACTAGTTTGCCCCTGATGAGATATTTCGTCAACTTTGCTATTTAAACCTATTTGTGTCATTAAAAATTTTATATATCATCAATGTAACTAAATTAAAAAATTATTAACTACTTACAAATATATTTATCGATCTCTTAAAATAATAAAGTTTAACTGCTTATCTCTCATGTTTAAATAGATAATTCATTTATCTGATACCATTTGTTTATCTTCTAATACTATCTAACACGCATAAAACTCAAAATTTTATTTTTTATTTCAAATTATTTAAACATTCTTAACCTTTATATTTTGTTATAATAATTAAAATATTTAATTATATAAATAGATTATTTTTTTATATGTTAAATAAAATTCTGATTTTCAATTATATTATATATATTTATAGTCAATGAAATTTCATATTTGTTTCCTTTTTAGTTGGAGTTTTTTTTATCTTGACCGACTTGACAGTAGTACACGTCAACCTGTAATAATAATTAAAATTTCAAACTAGTAATCTGAATTTACAATTATTAATAATTATATACTTTTACTTATTATTACCTAAAAATCAAACGGATTAGATAGATTCGACTAAATAGTAGTAAATATTTATAAATTAATTAATAACTTCTTTCCCTTAATTGCTTACCTATCTAATACAATAACTTATGTGTCTTCGAAAATGTTTATGATTATTTTTATCTTTAAATTTAAATTTTTTAAATTGTGCATCTTAAAATATAATATCTTCATTTTTGAAAAGATCCCATATTATTTAAAAAACAAATAAAAAATTAAAAATTAGATATATATTGTTATCTAATAAAAATCTAGATATCATTTGAACTAAATAATTATGATATAAACAAATCCAATCATATCAAAAATTCAAATATCCTTCCAAAATTAAAAGTTAGATGACTGGCTTGAAACTTTAAAATTTCATCTGATTTATTTGCTTTGAAAAATAAAGATGTCTCCGCGGTGACACAGACAGGAAGAGCCAGCAAGAGCAGCGACGATGCTTCACGCTAGAAGAAACTGGTGCCGTGTACCCGAGATTGCTTTTGCTAGTGTCTATGTCATCTTGTTCCATCACCGTCGACTCTCTCTGTTAACATATCTTCTCATTTTGGCTTCTATTGGTCGGGAGAGAGAGTGATAGCAGAGAAATTATGTAGACATTCCGCGTTTGTGAGTTACCACGAGTAGTCAACGCTGCTTCTTGTATTTGGGTTGTTGCCACCGTCGTACTGTGTGTCGTCGCTGCCGAGTACGCTCTGTTACTGTAGCAAATCCAAATTTTCTCTCGCCTTTTTCTTTTTGCTATTGTGAATTGTTCTGTTACTGTCGCTATTGGAACTTATCATTCTCCTGCAGCTATCTCTGACGACTTCCTGAGTTTTTGTACATAAGGCAGCGTTATAGGAGGTTGTCCATTGTCGGATATGAGAAGAAAGGAAGGAAGGATAGTGGGGGAGTAGTTGCTATGGTGGCTGAGGAATCTCCATCGAAAGCTAACTGATGTGGTAAGCTTCTTCAATATTTTGCATTCCTTTTTTCGGCAGCCTGCAATGTTAATTTTTGGCCTCTATAGCTATTAGAACAGGGGAAGGAATAGAGGCTATCTTGGCTTGAACTGAGCAGAAAATCTATATGTGTGTGTACTCATTTTGTGCGCTGTGTATGTATATGTTGTTATTGCCACAAGATGGAAAACCTATGTGTTTATATTGTTGCCATGGGTGAATTTAGGAAAGGAACTATCGGGTTTGGTGATTTAGGTTGAGTAGGAATGGTGTATATGACTTGATGGGATAGTTGAGGTGTATACATACATATATATATATATATATATATGTAATTGTGTGACAATTCTATTAAAATGAAAAAGGAAACAGAAACATGTGGTTATGTGGAATGCTGTTGCTATTATGAATTAGAAAGAAAGAAGATAAAGAAGATAGGGTTGTTGTTGATAGGTATATATATAAATGAATTGGAAATTTAGGAAGTTAATAGAATTAAGGAGAGATGAGGAATAAGTGATTGAATCTTTGATTTAATAGATGATGGTATGTAATTTTTTGAAATGATAGATTAAGGATGATTATTTCTAATTAGAATGTTAATATATTGTTTCAAGATACCAGGGAATTAAGAAGTGAAAATAATTGGGAGTTGATCAGTTGAAAAGAGTAAAGGTTTAAGAGCGTGACAGGTGAGTGAATAACGTTCCCTTAAAATATTATTTTAATAACTGGTTATTTCATTTAAAATGTTGAATTTCAAATATGATTTACGAAAATAAGTTTTACGAAATTATGGTTTTAATCGTTAGAAATGATTTTCTTTCAACATGGTTTACAAAAAAATTACGACTATATGTCAAAATGGATAAAGAAGTTTTAGAAAGAATTTGGAAAAAGTTATATTGAATCGATTTTATTCACGAAGCATTCCTACGTGGATTTCACATGTTTCATAGTAACATGAGATTTGATTTTAAATATTCATGCCGGGGGAAATCTTGAGATTCAAAAGTATTCTTACTCAAGTTTATTGCATTAGAAAGTGTTATCATCATTACACGTGAAATAGACCCCGTGCATGTTGGAAAGGTTTTAGAAATGACATAATACAGAACGCTAGTTACTAACAGCAGTACTGTTAGTCCTTGGTGCACCTTGGTTACCCAAGCTCGATGGATATCCGTAAGTTTCGTACTCGCAATAGTTATTTGTGGGATTTATTCTCACTACATTTATTCATAGGTTTCGTACTTGCACATATTTTCGTAGCTTTGAGCCGCCAAATTAGTTAGTTACCCTCGTGGACTATGGGTCCACGCCTGCTTATATTCTGTTGAAGTCCTACGGAAAGATTATGGTTTTAAAATGATTGTTTTTAAACAATTGATTTGAAATGGTTATTTCAAATTGTTTTTCCTGAAATAAAAATGTTTACGGAAAGATTTACATCGAATCACGAAATGTTATTTAAAACATGTTTATGCATTGTTTACTTCCGTATTCTTTTAATCATGTTTTAGGACGTTATTCATGAGTAGATTCTTTGGCTTCAGATAGTACAGTTGACCCAGATCCTCCTGCTGAGTAGTGGAAAGCCTCGTTGTCAATCTGAAGCGTTATTTTGACAAGACTACTTTTGATGTAATTATCGATTATAAAGTACTTGTATTATTTTGATAAAATGGTAAATACTCCACATAATTCTTAGAAAAGATTCTGGTTATTTTGGAAAAACCTTATGGAAACTTTGAATGTTTGTAGTCTGTTGTAGGATTATCAGGAGATCGGATATAAAATGACAATCCTGCCGAGATTTCTATAGAGGACTTAGTTTTTATTTATGAAATGTAATTTATTATGATTTTCATTTCAAACATGTCATTTAAGGTTTTAGACTTACGGAATGTGAAATCATTCATATTTTATGTCGGTTACAGTTTAAATGTTGGGACGTGACATTAAGGTACAAATTTTGGACATGTAATAATTCAAGTTGTACTTTTGGATAATCAGGGTCATGAACATACAATCTATGTATCAAGAAATCAATTCAAAGAAATGTTGGAAGAAGCAAATCTCGCGGACGAAGGAGAAAAGGCTGATGACAATGATGAAGAAATAGAAGATGACGAAGAAATCATCAAAACTTAATAGAAAAATTAGAAAAGGTCATTATGATTGAAAAGTCTACAATATGTTCGATATGTTTTGAGGAGATTACTCAATCAAATGAAAGAAAAGTAGAAGAAAAAGAAGAAGAATAAGAAGGAGCCGTTGGAATTCCTAAGCCTTGTGGTCATGTGTACCACCCTAAATGCATCCTCAAATGGCGCATCAACCACAATACTGCTTTTTGTATAGCTGTAAGATTACAAGCTAATACTTTTTTAATTCATTTATGATACTGAAATCAAATAACAATTCTTTTATTTCTTATTTTAAGGTAAAGACTACCACTTATTTCTTGATCCAATTAAAGATTGAAATTATGTATAATGTCCAATTTATCTTATTTTCTATTACTTTTCTTAATACTCCTAATAGATATAAAATGAGTTTCAATGTTCATCACAATTGATGTAGTGAGATATGCACCATTTAACTATAGTTTCAATATTTAACTGTTCACATTTAAAATTTTTAACTAATAATTTTTAAATAAACAATTATGTTTTGAAAAACTGATAGTTAAAATTATCTTTATTTTATATTTTACATATATTAAAATAATTTTTTAAAAAATAAAAGTAAAAAAGTTAAATTTAGACAGTTCATATTAAATCTCGATCACCCATATTTTGGTACTCATCAAAAGAAATGAGCACTGAAACATATTAGGCCTACCTTAAGCGAGGCGTTTAGCGTCATTTGGACCGCAAACCCGATGATATAGGTCTTTATTTAAGCATATACTTTTGTGTGTAGATATGCAAATAGTAAGTATTTTTTGTTATTAATTTATCATAATAAACATATAAAGGATAAACGGAGGGATATAGGGGGTGGATCTCCTACAAGAACTCTGAGACCCAGTCTAAGATGAACATGAAACCCACGCTCTCTATCTAAGGACTTACGAATGCCTCTCTTAGGCCTTATGTTTGCCTTTAGAGAACCAGGTTTCTATGAACTCCCACACTAAATCTAATCATTCTAGCGGAAGACTTAAAACCATTTGGTAACATTGGTCTGATTCTTTTTCTGATGCACAGGATCCTCAAAAGAGGCAGGTGCAGAGCATACTTTGAATCTCTGTATATGAATCTAGACAGAAGTAAAGGAAGATAGAGCTTTCAGAGAAGAAGAGAGTTTTAGAAAGCACACATTCTATTTCACAAGAGGAATTACAATGATAGAATTCTCGATGATGGATCGTCTTCCTCTTCCCAAGAGATCCTATCATGTTTCTAAACATCACCAATTCCCTCCTGGTGAGATACCAACCACAGTCAAACAAGTACAACAGATAGCCAAAAAGAATCTTTTATATTGGCTTCATCTCCTGTTTGTCAACCATCCTCTTACACCCAGTCTTGAACATTTCAGTTTAGATAAACCATACCTTTCAGTTCCGTTCATCACTGGCCCTGTCCCTGAAGAGTTAAAATGGTACCTTTGGTCCCTTTCAGCTCTTTATGTTTTTATAATAGCCATCTCACCTATGCCTGTTTATCATTATCTATATGATAGTACTAATAAAGGTTCTAATCTGTGGACTATTTTACAATGGTTCGCACCACTTCCTGTTTGGAGAAAACAACTTGGAGAAGTCATAGAGCAATATCAGATTTGGAAACTTCCTGAAGATCAACATCAGAAATTCCAATGTATTTTTGCTCTACATAGGCCATACAGCCTAGATCATGAAGGAAAGTTGTATACTCTCCATCAAGCTCATCTATGGCAGACTCAGACTTCCTGGCCACGATATCAAGAAGCTCTCTTCTCTAATCTCAAGCTCTTTGTTTGCAATATGAATAACCATGAGGAACATCCGGAACTAAAATGTACTGCTTTAGGTCCTATACCTAATGAAGCATTCAGTACTCCTCACATCCAACAATGGTATAGAAGACCTCGGGAATAAATATTTTCTCCAGAAACATTAAAGTATTTAGATTCCCGTAAAGCTTCCTCTTCAAAGAAAACAGAGAAGATAACACGGCTTACTGAGTTACAACTATTACCCAGCTCCTCTATTACTGAATTACAGCTGTCTTTACAGACTCAAAATTCTGAAGCTATTGTCTCACTCAGACAGGATGAAGACTCGTGGCATGACACATGGCAGGATTCCCAAGACCCATGGGGAGGACCTATGGACCCAGACCTCGAAAAAGCATTGGACCAACCTACTGATCTTTATTCGATTTTTGGGATGGATCCAAATTATTCCAACCTTGATCCTGATGATGATCACGAGACCATTTACAAGTAGTTGTCAGTCTTGTTAAAGCAGATTCCGCATTGTGTGGCGTGTTTTACTTTATTCATGTCTAGTTGCAGGATTTTCACTTTAATCATGGTTGGCTAAGAACCCGTGATACTTTTGTGTTTGTTTCCCCTAAAGTATTTTGGAATATGGTAAAAATAAAAGCACGATTTATAAGTGCTGCCAGGTTGTCCTTTGTCATCTTATGAATTTGAGACTCTATATAATGAGCCTCAGTCAGTGGTATTAGGCATCGAGAATTCTATCATTGTAATTCCTTTTGTGAAATAGAATGTGTGCTTTCTAAAACTCTCTTCTTCTCTGAAAGCTCTATCTTCCTTTACTTCTGTCTAGATTCATATACAGAGATTCGAAGTATGCTCTGCACCTACCTCTTTTGAGGATCCTATGTATCAGAAAAAGAATCAGACCAATGTTACCAAATGGTTTTAAGTCTTCCGCTAGAATGATTAGATTTAGTCTGGGAGTTCATAAAAACCTGGTTCTCTAAAGGCAAACATAAGGCCTAAGAGAGGCATTCGTAAGTCCTTAGATAGAGAGCGTGGGTTTCATGTTCATCTTAGACTGGGTCTCAGAGTTCTTGTAGCAGATCCACCCCCTATGGTATCAGAGCCAGGTATATTCCCTTCTGACCAGATATTCTGGTGAATCTAGCAGAAATAAAGTTAGAGAAAGCGAGTAAGAGAAGAAATTTAATATCATGAGTGATACACCTTCTACTTCCATTGAACCTGTTAGAATTTCTTCCGCCCTATCCATAGACCGTCTACCTTCCTCTATCCGCCGTACTCTTTCCCACAAAATAGACAACCTAGTTGAGTTTACCCATCTTCCTGAAGAAGCTCGTATCCGAGATACTGAGTTACCTCTTCTAAACCCATATTCTCTTTCTCACAGACAACGTTCCACTACCTTCAGAAATATCCGCCATCTTATTTCTAGAACCACTCCTCCTGTCAAAGAAATTATTCAAAGTTCTCGCATTGACCAGTGTGGTATTCCATCTACAAGCAGTGAACAGTATGTTACTCTGGAGCTGCCCCAGCCACTTATCAACTCCTATATTGAACAGGGATATTCCCATCTCCATCTTGGAGCTGTTCGTCTTGTTCTTACACTGCATGGCAGAAAAGGACTTCCTGTCTCTGCTAAAATTGCTTTGTTAGACACTGCTTACCATGAGTATCCAAATGCCCTGATTGGTACTCTTGTAACCACTCTTAGTAATGGAAGCATTGTCTTGACCATTACGCCAAACTTCAACATGATGCTGACAGATCCTACTCTTTCAAGAAGAATAAAAGTTCAAGTATAGATTGTTGGTGCTAAGCTTGACCCTCAAGCCATTGCAGCTACTCTACATCATCAGTTGGTTTACAGAGTTCAGAATCACTCTCTGGATCTTCAGTTCCCAACAGATACACATGATGCTCTGCTGATGTTTACAGATAATACTCATGGCCCAGCCATTGTTAACATTCCAAGGCAGATTCCTAGAGAGGAGATTATCCTACTTGAATGGATAACAAATTATGAATGAGAGTTCAACCCAACTCCTGCTGATGTTCATACTACTGCACCGCCTACAGTCTCAAAGATGCCTGATGGCACTGTCAGAACAGTTTTTCAAAAGCCTGGATTAGAAGGATCTTATCCTTCCAGGATGATTGCTACAATCTCTCCAGCCTATTCTAGTGATCCTGAAGCCAGTGATCCTCCAGTTCATGAATTTTCAAAGACAACCAAACCAGTATACGTGTCTCATGTTCATGGGCACTTTATCTGGGATTTTGATAATTCTCTGTGTGAATCAGACTGTGAATGTCATGACCCATCTTTTTGGGAATTCTCTGATGACGAAGATTTCAGACGTGCTGTCAAGAAGAAGAAAAAGAAAAAGCTGGTACATCAACCGAGGCGCAGAAAGCCTAAAGATGATGATGATGAACCACCTAAGCCTAGATTTGCTGTTAACTGGGATATCAATGCTGTGAAACCCAGATCAGAAATGTCTCTGTATGATCTGTTAAAAGAACTAGGACATGATGATCTGATTGCTGATGTCTTCTCTCAGCATAAACAGCCTGAACCGGCTATCCCTCAACCATCTCCAATAATACCAGTTATTCCACCAATCCAGTCTCAGCCTTGTATAGCCATGCTCAATCCAGAGTCTCATCCTTATGAAACTCAATTTCCTTCTCTTGAAGAAAGTTATGATCAAGGAACAAAAATAGCCAGAAAACCTTATATCACAAGTACTGAAGTTACTCCTCATGGTCCTAAACCTGTTACTCCAACAGAAGCAGTACTTAACTGGCACACTGACAACGCTGTTTGTCAAAATAAGTTTCTTTCTCGGATTAACTCTAAGCTGGATTTAATCTCTGCAAATACTGAAGATTTATCCTCTCAGGTTGAATCATTGACTGATCAAGTTAATAAGCTTCATTCAAGGCTTAATTCTCAAGCACAACAACTTGATGTTGATCTCAGAAGATACATTGATAAGAGATATTTGGACCTGATTTTCAAAGAAAGGAGCAAGAACTCAGACAGATACAGGAACAGATTAAACAGATTGAGGCAGACATGCCAAGATACGATCAACCTCCTTCTTTCCCTTCCACAATAAATCCTTTAGCCTCATATGTTCCTCTTCATCCATCAACTTATCCAGTGTACTCCCCTTTGTCCTCACCAAGTCCTTCTCCTACAGATTATAGCCAAGTTTTCAGATCTACCTACCATCTAGCCCGACAAGTCTAGCCCAAACCTAAAAAGCCTTCCAGAAGAAAACAAGTTTCTTATTCAGGCCAACAGACCTTTATACCAGAAACATCACAAACACCTGTCCAACCTTCTTCACCACCTCACAGATGGAGAGAATCCGCCTTCTCTTTTGTTAGACCACCTGTTTCAGCAAGAAGACCCACTTCTGCTGGTATCCAGATCCGTGAGCCTACTCCTAATACGTCTACTTACAAAGAAACTGTTACTGTTCCTGGAAAAGGAAAGGGCCCTGCAGCCCATCCTAGTAGTTCTACTATTAGAGCATTGGAAAAGAATAAGCTCCTTCTTCCTAGGGACCCAGAAGAGCAAGCATCTAGCTCATCTGAAGAATCATCTGTAGTTGAAATTGAATCTACTACCGAAGAATCTCAGGAATCTGGAGAATCTGCTACGATGGATTATTCTGAGTATTCTAGTGAGGAACAGTACTATGCTGACTTATCGACCATTGCTATGGTTAATCCTCAGACTACTACTGCAGAATCAACTAGTAGAAATCCTATTGTTGAAGATCCTCCTTCCTCTGAAGATGAGATGGAAGAACAATCCAATGAAAGAACATCCACTCCATTCAAACCCAAGAAACATAATTCTTGGTTTACCTTTGATGATATTCCGCCTTCTAAATGGCGAGATAGACTGCATGAATTTGGAGCCTGGATTGATTCTCACATGACAAATCCAAGTCTTACCTTGGAACAGATACTGACTGAGTTTGTTTCTCAAATGACTGGAAATTTACGAGAATGGTTTACTCAGCTCAGTGAATATCAAAGATTACAACTTGTACGATCTACCAATCCTAGAGCATTTCTAGGAGCTCTTCATCAAGAATTCCTTGGAGATTTTCATGTGATCCAAAAAAGAAATTCCCAGAAATATTTTGAAATGAAATGTTGTTCACTCAACAGACATGATCTTCAAAAACATTACATCAGAATGGCTGAAAAGTATTATCCTCTGGGAGGAACTCAGAATCCTAATCTAAGGCATGTTTTTATTGCCTCTCTTCCTAATGAGTTACAACCAGAATTACATAGGATGATTTCTTTTCTCAATAAAGAAGTAACCCAGCTTACTTTGGGAGAAATATACCAACTTTCTTTAGCCACTCTTGATAAGATGTGTGAGCAACAGAAGCTCTTCAAATCTATGATGAAAGGGAGCTTAAAGCTCAAGCCAACTTGTAGCAGATCTCATTTAAAGATCAAATGCAAGGACAAGGATAAATGTTACTGCCCAACAAAGAAGAAGTCTCATTTCTCTGCATGGAAACCTTACAAAAAGAAGAAGAAGAAATATAGAAAGCCTTTCAGATATTTCAAGCGGAGATCTTCAAAATCACCTAAATCTAATAGGTGTTTTCTCTGCGGTGGTAAAGGACACTTTGCAAAATCTTGTCCTAGAAAAAATCAAAAAAGAGAAATCAAGATGCTACAGTCATTTCAGCATGCATTGCCTATACAGAAGTCTCAGGAGATAGAATCTGTCTATGAAGAACAGTCTGAAGAAGATGAAGAGACTGAATATGTTCTTCATATATCTGATACTTCTGATTCTGACTCAGATTATGAGCCTGATTATCCGCACAGATCTGTTCATTATCTTGGAGCCTGGAGAACAATCTCTCGAGTTATTAATCATCCTACATATGGATCATGTGGATCTATAGGTATTTCTCAGATAGATAAAACTCCAAGACCTCTTGCAGAAGCCAAGATTCTATTATCCAAGTATGACAAACCCATCAAGGCTATTGCAATGATTGATACAGGATCTTGTGCAACAATCATCAAACCTCACATCCTTCCTGGAGACATGTGGATACCTTTTGATCAACCATTCATGACAGTCAACCAGGAGCCATTTCAGACTGAGCTTATCTCCAGAAAGAAAATTGGGATACAGCTTTTTCCTGGATGTGTTACGTGGATAAAAGTTTTTGGAAGTTATCTGCCAGAAAAAGACATACTTCTTGGTTTTGATGCTCTTTATAAGATAGCAGGATTATCTATTTCATCACAAGGATTACAGTATAAGAAGTTCTTTACTCCTTATGTGCATACACCGAGTATCCTTGAAATCAAACAGGCACCTGCTGGATATGAATCTATAAGAGACAGACTTCTCAACTTATGTTCTGATAGCCATGATCAATTCAGACATCCTCATCCTTTATGGACCAGAAAAGAATTCTTTGTGAAACTTCCATTAAAAAAGAATGAAGATGTTAATCCAACAAAGGCTACTCATTCGGGAATGAATCCTGATGACTTAGTGCTTGCCAGACAAGAATGTGCCTCACTCCTGGCTCAAGGACTGATTGAGCCAATTGAATCAAATTGGGCTTGCCAGGCCTTTTATGTGGAAAAAAGATCAGAACAACTCAGGGGAAAAAAGAGGTTGGTAATTGATTATAAGCCTCTTAATCTCTTTTTGCAAGATGATAAGTTTCCTCTGCCAAAACTAAATACCTTAGCCTCTAGACTTGCTACTGCAAAGATATTTTCAAAATTTGATCTTAAAGCAGGTTTTTGGCAAATTGGTATTCATCCTGAAGAAAGATACAAGACAACCTTTTGTATACCAGATGCTCAATATCAGTGGACCGTTATTCCTTTTGGATTAAAGGTTGCACCTTCTCTATTTCAAAAGACGATGATCAAGATATTTGAGCCCATTCTTCATTCTGCTCTGATTTATATTGATGACATCCTTCTCTATTCAAACAGTGAAGAAAGTCATAAGAAGCTCCTGGCCCAATTCGCAGAAGTCGCTGAAGCCCATGGTGTTATGTTATCTTCCAAAAAAGGATACATAGCCCAGGCCCGAATTGATTTTCTAGGAATGAGCTTTCATGATGGTTTTTACCAGCCAGGTCCGCATCTAGCACAGGAACTGCTTAACTTTTCAGAAGACAACCTGTCAGTAAAATAGATTCAACAGTTTCTTGGAATTGTTAATTATTTGCGTGACTTTATTCCTGAAGTGACAAGACATACGAGCCAGTTGTCTTCTTTATTGAAAAAGAATCCCCCACCTTGGGGACCACAGTAGACTAAAGCTGTCCAAGTGTTGAAAAAGATTTCTCAGACTCCACCTCCATTGAAGATTCCAGGATCAGGACAAAGGATCCTGCAAACTGATGCCAGTGACCAGTTTTGGGGAGCACTTCTTCTTGAAGAAGTTAATGGTAAAAGACACTACTGCGCATATGCCAGTGGTAAATTTAAAGATTTTGAACAACATTACCATGCTTCGTATAAGGAGATATTAGCAGTCAAAAAAGGGATTGAAAAATTCAGTTTTCACTTAAGTTCTTATGAATTTATAGTGGAAATGGATAACACTGCTTTTCCTTCCTTGCTGGATACAAAGAAAAAGATATTGCCTGACTCTCAGTTACTAAGATGGAAAGATTGGTTTTCTCGCTATAAATTCTCAGTAAGGCATATCAAAGGTCATCAGAATATCATTGCTGATTATCTCTCTAGACCTTCCAAAGTACAGCCTCTCACTCCTCTTGGTCCTAGATATATTTTGATGATTGTTGCACAAGATCCTGTATCAATCATTGCAACAATGAGTTTTTTCTTTGAATTTTAAACTTTTAAAACTTCGAATAAGGACTTAAGGATGATATTTGATAGTTTTGATAATTGTTTTTGGAATCGAAGTTGTTAAGAGAAAAATCACAATATAAAGGAAGTTACAGCTAATTGTAATATTAAACTATATCAAAATATTAATTTTTTTCCAGATATTTGCTTTACTTATAAAATGTTTTTGGCAATGCTACCAGTAACGGTTACATAATATGTATGCTCGCACATGTGAATATGTTAATACTAATTAGTTCATATAGATTAAAGAAATTAGATAAATTATTGACCAAATATCCTAAAATACTCACTTGTAATATTAAATTAAATATCAGTTTATAAGTTATATAAATTAATTTAAAAAAATAATAAATATAAATAATAAAATATATTGAAGTTTTATATTTAGAGCTGAAACCTAAACTCTAACTAGCTAAGGGCCATTTAGTTGACGGAAAATGTTGGAACGGAAAAGAAAGGAATAGAATAGAAAATTGTCGATCGAATGGACCTTTGGTTTGGCAATGGAAAAGAAAATAGTTGGATGGAAAATTTGATGTTGGGCTGGTTTGAAGTGATGGAAAATTTGTTAGTACAGACATGTAAAAGACTTTATTTTCCTTATTGAAAACAATATATTTATATGCATAAAAAGCCTTCTGCTGGATGAGATATTTTGCCGAGCTCCTCTTGGGAAGTTGACGACAAAACCATGAACCATGACGAAGAGGTTGTCGATGGAGGAGGGTGTGAAGAAGGTGGGGCGGTGAGGGTCCGGGCACACTGATGGTGACTACCTCTTTCCTATCTATAGGTCCATCGACGACATAATTTGGTTTTTGTAGATCCATTCATATTTTCCACAAAATGGGGCCATGGAACTTTTTGTGGCATGAAGGCAATTTTGGCCGGTGTTGCCTGTAGATCTTTGAAGAGGTGACTGTTCTCATTGATTGCTTGTGGAGATGCGACTAAGGGGACAATACATGGACGACAGAGGCTGCTTGGCTGCTGGTGACGTAAGGTATCTGCAACAGGAGATGGAGCATAGGTTACCAGGAAGTGGGTTAAAGGGTGTAAGTGATATACGCTCTGTGATGAGGAGGTTGAAGGAATATTGGATATCAGTGTTCAACATGTTGTATGGTCGAATGCAAATGGTTTCAGGTGGGACAATGTGACAAATTGTGTATAGACAGATGATCGTGGGATGCCTATGTTGTAGTAAGTTTGATGATTTAATACGTTGTTAATTTTGTCAGATTTGGAGTTATTAGTCCGTTGATGTGAAATTGTGTTGTTTTTACAGGTTAACCGTAGATGTGCCAAGTTTAGGAATAACCCATTTAGATTTGGAATGATGGCTTTACTGGTGCGAAGTTTCAGCAAGAAAAAAGAATGGAGCACTTATCGCTTCCACAGCATGACTTATCATTACTTTCACCAATGAAGAAATTGAATGAAAATCCATAGAAGTCGTTTCACAGCCATTGCTTTTAATGATGACACCAACAATTTGATTATTCGTGGAACTACATATAGTATTAGGCGTCATAGTTGTTGTATACTTAGAAAACATGTATTAGTAGAATAATGTAAAAAATTTAATTGAAAAATTCGACAATTAAATACAGTCACCCTCGTATGTTAGATGATAGGAATAAAGCATAATCTCTTATTGCATATAAGTGACAAGTAAGATGGCTCATGACGTATCTTTCAAGGAAGGTAGAGCTTAACACACCAACAACTATTTGGGTGCAGTTTAATGCCATGAGATCTAACACTTCTTGAAATTAAAAAAAAAATGGTATTAAATTTATAAACATTCATTCATAAAATCATTTATATATAAACCTTGGCACAAGCAGCAGGCATGAGTTCAAAAAATACTCACCACCCTACTTCCATGATCGTTCTTTAACATATCATATATGTAATCTTTTACAAGTAGATGGGTTAGTACGAGTTGAAGTAGCATCAAGTAATTTGGGTGCAGATGCCTGACTTGATGAACCAGCTTCACCTTAAAATTTCGAGGCTTCTCCCACCTTTTCTTTGTCTTTACCCTTATTTGCATGAGGTGGAAGTTCAGTAGGCTTAGTGCGAATACGCATCTTGTTGAGTTGTTTCTTTTTAAATGTTGCAACCCACTTCACTGGTTCTCCATCTTCCAGATACCAAATCTGGTTTTTCTTCAGGATTCGAGATTGGATGTGAGGTGTGACTTTTATCCCACTGCCAGGTGATCTCTCTGCCATCATACCCTCAAGACAGTTAGCAAGCCTCGACTTGAATCCATTTTCAACCATAAACTTTTTCTCCGTACGCAGCTCCACCAGACACTCCACTAGAAGTTTGTCTTCTTCAGGTGTCCACACTTGAAACTTTGACTTTGTGAATCCTCCATTGTGTAACTGATAAATACGAGAAATGGTTAATTCATTGAAGTAAGTAATATCCAAGAAAAAGTAGAAGATTCATGTATGTAGTAAACAATACTTATTCCATTCCATTTAAGGAGAACAAGTAACATAGACACAAAAATAATAGATGACAATTACAATAATAACAATCAACTTCATGATGACACTTGATTAGCCAAATTAACATTATGCATGTCATTGGCTAATTCATCCCCCAAGTGTAGAAACATAGCTACTTGCTCGTCAACTAGCATATGTGCAGTAGGTTTCAACCCCCAGTTGTGTCTAGCATCTAACACAGACTATGAAACGTGCTCGATACATCTTAATTTGGTTAAAGCATGTTGTGCCAGTATTGTATACCATTTGATGGACTTAAGACTTGATGTAATAAGCCCATTGGGCTTAATCAGTTAGTATTTAGTTAGGATTTTGTAGATTTATTTTGGATATGTTTGTAGTATATAAAACATGTGTGACCTGTGTGTGTGTACAGAACAGTTCATTTTCTCAGTTCAATGAAATATTCATTCCTTTGCTTTTGGCTGTAGCGATTCGTGAACCCTAACATGGTACCAGAGCCATCCAAGATCCAAGACCTGTACCCGTAAAACAAAGATAGACGGAAAAAAGGCAAGATGATTTCAAGACCTCCGTCAAAGCATCAACTTGAAAGGTCAAGAAAAGCCACCGACCTGGTAAAGCACTCCCGATCCTCTTTAGTTCACCGTCAATGATGCACCTTGCCGGTACCAAATCAAGCAAGAATCTGGAAGAGATTCACGAAAGCCGATAGAGCACCACAGACGCAAGACCCATGGGAGATAAACAACTCACTGCAGAATCTGGAATCGGTTTCAGCCATCTTTTGTATCTCCACCCCTCAGACACCTAAGGGACCTCGATTGTGCCACATGTGCTCATCAGAAGTGAAAATTATGCCATTTGGAGCCGTGCTATACGGATTGCGCTAAAGTGAAAACGAAAAATTGGGTTCATTGATGGAACCTATAGAAAAGAACACCAACTCGACGCATTACAGGAGCAATGGGAACAATGCAATGCTGTCGTACTCGCCTGGCTGCTCAATTCTGTCTCCAAGGAAATCAGTAATAGCATTATCTTCTACTATGAGGCAAGTATGGTGTGGAAAGATCTCCAAGAACGCTTTGACAAGGTATCAGGTTCACGAATTTTTTCTCTGCACCGTGAAATTGCTTCATTCAGACAGGAATCATGTCTCAAGCTATTATACCAAGCTGAAGGAATTATGGGAAGAGGAATCCACGTTATTTCCCATTCCCACCTGTCAATGTGCTACCTCTAAGGTGTATGCGGAGAAGATGCAGCGCCAGAAACTTTTTCAGTTTCTAATGGGACTGAATGATTGCTTCACCCAACCAAGAAGCCAAATCTTGCTAATGAGCCCTCTGCCTAGTGTCAATCAAGCTTTTACAATGATTACAGAAGACGAGGACCAGAAATGGATTGCAAATTCCTCTAAAACTAGTCTAACAGAAGGAATTGCAATGACTGCATCTAGAGGGCGAGGTTGAGGTAGGGGAGAGGAAGAAGAACCCCACTAGAATATGCCCATTGTCATAAGAAAGGACACACAAAGGATGTGTGTTAGCAGCTGGTGGGATACCTGTCTGATTTCAAAGGGAGTAGAGGGAAGCAGAACCAAAGTGCTTCTGCTAATCATCTCGGCATTGATTTAGAGATGATGGAGAATGACCCCAGCAAACCCAACAGAACCGTGATGCCATCCCTTACGAGGGAACAATATGATAGACTGCTTGAGTTGTTAAAGAGGGACACATATGAACCAGTACATGCACTTGCCGGTACAGGTTTGATTAACTTTAATTTTTCTATGCAATCTTCCAAAGAATGGATTTTAGACTCAGGAGCCACCACCCATATGGTAGGAAATTTAGGACTTTTCTCTGAATATAGAATAAACAATGGACCTATCAATAACATTAAGATCCCAAATGGAGAACAAATAAGGGTGACGCATATAGGAACAGTTCAATTAAATGATGAGATAATCTTAGAAAATGTGTTGTATGCATGTGAACTAAAATTTAATCTAATCTCAATACCTAGGCTAACTAAAGAACAATGTGTAAAGTAGTATTCTTTCCTAACTATTGTGTGGTGCAGGATCTCCAGAATGGAAAAGGGAAGAAGAAGATGATTGGTAAAATGATAGGAGAATTATATGTACTAGATTTTGGTAACATACCTGCCTCTGTCAATACTGTAATGAACAAAAAGTCCAATAAACCTATTGATATAAGGTTACTACATGATAGACTTGGGCATGCCCCTGTCTAAGTGCTGAAACATTTAAGCATTGTAAGTAATATAAATGGGATGATGAATAAAGCATGTGAAATATGCACCCAATCAAAACAGACAAAATTTCCTTTTACGTCAAGTTGCATTAAAAGTCAGTATTATTTTGAATTGGTACATATCGATGTATGGGGACCATATCGGATACCCACTCACCAGGGACATCAATATTTCTTTACTATTGTGGATGATTTTTCCAGATCAACATGGATTTTTTTGCTTAAAAGTAAATCTGCAGCTCCTGATTGCATAAAGAACTTTGTCTCATATATATTGACTAAATTTGGGGTTAACATAAAGAGAGTAAGGAGTGATAATGGGACAGAGTTTAGTAATCACACCTTGAGGAACTATCTAAACCAAAGTGGCATGATCCATAAGACCTCTTGTCCTTATACCCCTAAACAGAATGGCATTGTAGAAAGGAAACATATGACATTGATAAAATAGCTAGAAGCCTCATGATCCAATCAGGAATACCAATTCGGTTCTAGGGGGAGTGTGTGAAGATGGCCACTTATTTGGTTAACAAAATTCCCTCAAAGATATTGAACTATAAAACTCCTTTTGAAAAGGTATATGGAAAAGAACCTAACCTGGGTGAATTAAGAATTTTTGGATCTTTAGCATATGCAACTAATCTAAATCCTGTGGATAAATTTCAACCTAGGGTTGTTCCATGTGTATTTCTAGGTTATCCTGCTAATCAAAAAGGGTCTTTGCTGTATAATTTGAAAGATAAAACATTGTTAGTTAGTAGGAATGTGACATTTTTGGAGGATAAATTCCCTTTCAAAGAAAGGTTAGGCACAGATCAAGGGGGAGTGAGTAAAGAAGCAAGAAAATTGTTTTTGTTTGATGATTATGAACTAATTGGGCAAGATAACCTTAGAAGTATAGCATCTGCAGGGAGAGAAGAAGGAATGCAGGAAGAAAATTTGATGAATAATGATGCTTCTCTTGCACAACCTAGCGTCAGATCAAGTAGGGTTAGAAGCCCACCTATTTGGTCTAAAGATTATGTGTTTAATTTGGCAGCAACTAATCAGCAGAAAGATAATCAAAACACCTGTTTGTATCCCATCCAGAAATATATGACTTATCAGAATATTTCACCTTCTCATTTATGTTATTTGTGCAAGATTGAGTTTGTTACTGAACCCAAAACTTATGAAGAAACAATAAGAAATGATGAATGGGTAAAAGCAATGAGAGTGGAAATGGAAGCACTTGAAAATAATCAAACATGGGAAATAGTTTCATTACCTAAAGGAAAGAAACCTATAGGTTGTAAGTGAGTTTTTCGAATTAAATACAAGTCAAATGGTGACATAGATAAATTTAAGGCTCGCTTAGTAGCTAAAGGATATAGTCATAAGGAAGGAGTATATTATCATGAGACTTTTTCTCCTGTTGTGAAAATAATAACAGTAAGATTAATCCTTAAAGTAGCTGTGATGAATGACTGGAATTTGTATCATATGGATGTTCATAATGCTTTCTTGCAGGGACACTTGGAAGAGGAAGTTTACATGACTATACCACAGGGATTTGAGCATAAGCAAGGCAATATGGTTTGTAAATTAAAGAAATCACTATATGGACTTAAACAAGTCTTTAGGCAATGGAATTGTAAACTGACATCATCATTGATTACAGGAGGTTTTGTTCAGTGTAAAAATGATTACTCATTATTCTTTAAACAGTTTTCGGATGGGATAGTCATTATACTTGTTTATGTTGATGATTTGTTGGTTACTGGGAGTTGTGAAGACAGAATAAAGGAGGTTAAGAACTAGCTGCATAGTATTTTTAAAATAAGGGATTTAGGTTTGATGAAATATTTTCTTGGAATTGAAATTGCAAGATCTAAGAAAGGCATATTGTTGTCTAAAAGGAAATATGTGTTAGATTTGCTTGCAGATACAGGGCTGAGTGGCTGCAAACCATTGAGCATTCCTATGTCTTCAACATTAAAGTTGAGAGCTTTTGAAGAAGGAAGGGATAAGGATACAGATTTGTTGAAAGCTCCAGGAAGTTATGGGAGATTAGTAGGACGATTAATATATTTAACATCACCTTGCCCTGACATTTGTTTTGCTGTACAGGTGCTTAGCCAGTATATGCAGATGCCAATGAAGGTACATATGGCTACAGCAAAGGCAGTAGTAAGATATCTAAAACAAACGCCTGGGCTGGGGATCCTGATAAATGCAGATAGAGATAATTCCCTCAGCTGTTACTGTGATTCAGATTGGGCTTCATGTGCAACTACAAGGAAATCAGTCACCAGATACTTGCTGAAGTTGGGCAACTCACCTATTATGTGGAAAACTAAAAAGCAAAGAACCATTTCAAGATATTTTGCTGAAGCTGAATATCGTGCATTGGCAATGGCTGTAACAGAGATTGTATGGACAGTAGGATTAATGAATGAGTTAAGTATAGATGTCTTGAGTCCAGTAAATGTCTACTATGATAGCAAGTCATCTATACATATAGCCAACAATCCTGTATTTCATGAAAGGACTAAGCATATTGAGGTGGATTGTCACTTTGTTAGAGAGAAGTTGCAAAGAAAACTTATTGATTTGTGACATGTCAAGTCAGGTGAACAAGAAGCTGATATGTTGACTAAAGTGGTTGGACGAGATTTGCAAAATAAATTTCTCAACAAGTTGGGAGCTATTGATGTTTTTAGCATCCAACTTAAGGGAGAGTGATGGATTTAGAGCTTGATGTAATAAGCCCATTGGGCTTAATCAGTTAGTATTCAGTTAGGATTTTGTAGAATTATTTTGGATCTGTTTGTAGTATATAAAACATGCGTGACCTGTGTGTGTACAGAACAGTTCATTTTCTCGGTTCAATGAAATATTCATTCCTTTGCTTCTGGCTGTAGCGATTCGTGAACCCCAACACCATTGCTCTCAACTTTGCTCACTTGACGTTAAAATCTAACCTATATGACCTAACAGGGATTTGCCTACTCTTACGGTTCCTTCTGGCCAGTATGAGGAACACTGTCAAAACCCATTTTCGTGTCGCTATAACCATCGCTAAATAAGCAGCCAAAATTTAAGGCAAAGACTCATCGTCCATAAAAACAGGGTAAGAAGCAAAATCAAAGAAAACACGTATATATGTATGGAAGTGGACCAACACACCTACCAACTTCTTCGACCTTTAACCCAGAACATACGTCGAGCAGCTTGTTCTTCAGCGCTATGCAAATTGGATCGAGGAGTGACGAGTTGTTTATAGTTTATATATACATACATATATATATATATATATGTGTGTGTGTGTGTAACGGCACTTTTGTACTTATCCCTTCCCTGCGAGGAAAATCAGATCCCAAAAAAATAGATGGATTTCCAGTAGCTTCCAGCAAATTTTGTCAACCAAACGGGTGCCAACTAGGTAAAATTTGAATTTTCCCTTTCCCTCGTCCAATTTTTTGCCAACTGACGTATAGGATTAAAGAAGTACTTATTCAATTCTTAATATATAATATTTAACTAATTTAATTAAATTAATAAAATTAATTAAAATAATTAATATATCATATTTTTTTAAATCACCATCGGCATCTTCTTTAAGCCTAAAAACATTGGTTATTAAATATTAATATATGATACCCAGCATCATTTGACAAATCCACATTTATTTTTTATATGTTAAATAAAATTTTGATTTTCAATTATATCCTTTATTTTGGTAGAGTCTAGGAGATATTTCTCAGACGAATAGTACTAAAGATTAATCATATTTAAAAGACCATATCATTTATAAAAAATACTAACCTTTGTTGGTTCAATTATATCTTTGAAAGCAGTCCACGTCAACTCGTAATAATTATTTTTTGCCAATAAAAAATAATTCAAAATTTAAATTAGTAATATGAATTTAAAATTCTTAATAATTATAGTTACTATTACTTGAAAATCAAACTGATTAGGTAGATTTGACTAAATAGTAGTAAATATTTAGAATTTAGAAATTAATTACTAACCTTTTCTTTTAATTTCTTAGCAGGCTAATACAATAAATTATCAGTCTTAAAAAATGTTTATAATTTTTCTGATCTTTAAATTTAAATTTAAAGCATCTTGGAATATAATATATTCATTTTTTCAAAAGATCCCATATTATTTCAAAAATAAATTAAAAAATTAAAAAATGGATATCTGTCGTTATCTAATAAGAATCTAGATAGCCTTTTATCTAAATAATTATGATCTAAACAAATCCAATTACATCAAAAATTCAAAGATCCTCCTAAAACTAAAAGGAAACTCCGTCTATATAATATATGACTAGCTTGAAATTCTTTTTTTTTTTATTAGAAAGGCAAGTTAGAAATTTAAGGTTATAACTAGCTTGAAACTTTGAAAGTTTATTTTATTTTTCTACTTTGACAAATAAAGATGTCCAATAATCAAATCACTCTTCACGGACAACCATCAATATTTGAAATTGATCAAGGTGGAAATTTTGGACGTGAAATAATTCGAGCTGTGCTTCGCGATAGTCAAGGTAATCTACGTACAATCTATGTTTCAAGAAGCCAATATGAACAAATGTTTGGAGAAGTAAATCTAGAAGGAGAAGAAGAAGAGGAAGAGGATGACGAAGACGAAGACGAAGAAATAGAAGATGACAAAAATCATCAGAAGTCAATAGAAAATTTAGAGAAGGTCAAGATTGAAGAGTCTACAATGTGTTCGATATGTTTTGAAGAGATTACTTCAACGAATGAGAGAGAAGAAAAGGAAGAAGGAGGAGGAGGGGCAGTTCGAATTCCTAAACCTTGTAGTCATGTATATCACCATAAGTGCATATCCAAATGGCTCATCAACCACAATACTTGTCCTCTGTGTCGCTACAAGATTACAAGTTAATACGTTTTAATTAATTCATTCATAGAGAAATCAAATAATAATTCTTTTATTTATTATTTCAAGATCAATTTCTTAATCAATTAAATATTGAAATTGTGGATAATGTCAAATTTGTCTTTGCCACTTTTTTTTAAGACTCCTATATAGATATTGGGGAGAACACTCCATGTTCACATAAAAAGATGAACATTAATGCTCATCTTAATCTGGACTATTCAAATTGCTTTGGGATGATCCATATTTAATTTTATTTTTGTAATGTTTTAAACTATTTTTTATTTGAATAGATGCAAAATTTAAAATCAAAGATAAACGTATAACCAAAATTGTTTAAAAAAATAAATTTATCATTAAAAAATTGTGGATTAAAAATTTAAAATCCGAACCATCCAGATCAAATTTTGGATGGTCCAGATTTCATCACAACGGCAAGTAAACGGTGCTTAGCAGGAGTTAGCACGATTCTCGATTATTTAATTGTAATAATTAATATTTGAATATTGCACTGGTTGTGATCGTGACACTGGAGGTTTTTTATTGAATAAACTATCTAACTTTTTCATTATATAATATAAATTAGGAGAAATTTTAGATTAAATTCTTTAGATTTATTTTGATAAGTTCTTCCATCTCTGTTTTTTAATATTTTTATTTAATTTAAATTCATATGAATAAAAATAAACATGGCTAAATATAATTAGAAATTTTGACAAAATTGATGCAAATAAGTATAAATTATATTTAGGAATATCTTTTCACTAGTTTAATAATGATCTCTTGTAACTATAAGAAGAAATACAGTTTTATTAAGAAACCTAAAGTCATCTAAGCCATCCAGGATCAAAAGTTAATCCTAATCACAATGATTTGCAGGATCTATAAGTGAAAAAGTAATTTAAATAATTTATATCACCTTAACTACAAAGGCATGCATGCTTGAAATAATTAATTTGCCAAAAACTGGTTTTGTCTAATAATATGCTACACATCAAGATTAACCATATATGTTTAAAATACATAAACTGGAATCAAATAACATTTACAAACTATGAGAAGGAAGTATTTACATACCTACCTTTAATTTTCTTTTTAAACTATAGAGGGACATTTTGAATTTTAACAAGATTTAAAAATATATAATTAAGCCTTATGACCAGATTAACAATTTGTTAAAAGTGCAGACCTAAATTTAGATTTTGGCATTTCAAGTAGATTTAATATATGATATCTAGTATTTTATTTATAAGTTAAATAAAAGGGGAAATGATAGAAAAAGAATTTGAAAAGTGATAAATTCTAAGCAAGATTTATTACCAACAAAATGTCCTACTTTAATATTTATTATTTTTACAGTTTTTTTTGCCATTTTTCCTAAATAAAATTATAATTCTCAATTCTTTGTATATATATTTTGATTCAAACAAAACTTTGTATATATTCAATGAAATTTCATCTTTGTTTCCGTTTTTTGTTTGAGATTTTGATGTTAACTACCTGAAAGCAATTCATATTAGTAAAACTCACATTTATGGCCTGTTTGATTGATTACCTGTAATCAGTAATAAAATCCATACTTTGAAATTGTATTTATTTTTATTTGAAATTTTTTACAAAATATAATTTAATTATTTAATAATAATTAAAATTTCACACAATTTATTTTGAATTTCATATTATTAATTATTAAATAATTTTAATAAAGAATTACTTATTTTTCACATTAATTTTAGTTATTATTTCTTGAAAATCAAGTTGATTAGATAGATTTGACTAAATAAAGGTAAATATTTAGAAATTAATTAATAACCTATTTCTTTTAATTTCTAGGTAGGCTAATTAATAACCTCACTCTTCGATAATGTTTATGATTTTCTGATATTTTAATTTAAATTTTATAAATTGTGCATTTTTAAATATAATATACTCAGTTTTGGAAAGATCCCTATTATTTAAGAAATAAATAAAAATTAAAAAAACGGAAATCGTTATCTAATAAGAATATAGATATCCTTTTAACGAAATAATTATGATGCAAACAAATTTAATTACATTAAAAATTGAAAGATTCTCCTAAAACTAAAAGGAAACTCCATATATATATATATATATATAAATAGTATATGACTAGCTAATTTCATTTTATTTCTTTCATAAACAAAGATGTCTAATCAAACTACTGGGCCATCTATATTTGAAATCGATCAGCGTACAAATTTTGGACATGAAATAATTAGAGCTGTGCTTCTAGGGAGTCAAGGTGATCGGCATACAGACTATGTATCAAGAAACCAATATAAATAAATGTCTGGAGAAGCAAATCTAGAAGGAGGAGAAGGAGAAGAGGAAGACGACGACAACCCCAAGATGAGAAAGAAATAGAAGAGGATGAAAATCATCAAAAGTCAATAGAAAATTTAGAGAAAGTCAAGATTGAAGAGTTTACTATATGTTCAATTTTTGTCGTTACAAAATTACAAGCTAATATTGTTTTAATTCAGTTATGATACATAAGATTTATAAGCTATAAAGTTGTGTTTTAGTTCATTCATAGGGAAATTGAATTACAGTTCTTTTATTTCTTATTTCAAGATCAATTTCTTGATCCTATTAATTGTCACACAACTTTATTTTTTTCCTTCCTAAACATGAAACAAGTTAAAAAGAAATAAAAAATAGCAGTCCATCATATTTAATTTTTAATAACTATATTCTGTTAAATTATGTGAGATTTATGTATAAATATTCTATTTACTCGTAGATTAATATATTTTATATTTAAATAGTACTCTTTTTAAAGTTATATATATAAATATTTTGTATATTTTTCATAAATTCTTTAAATTTTACACATCAATTAAAAATGTTATCTCTAATTTTTTTTTAATATTCCTCATCGATAAATTTCAAATCCTCCTTTAAAAGACATAAGTCAATTTGTGAAATTTACAATTTATCCCATGATTTTTTATAAGCTTTCTACAAATTTTATGTCCAAGTTTTCAAAAGTGGAAGAATTTCAACTTCAGAAATCACTTGTAAAATTTGGAGAATTTACTTGTGAAAGTGAAGTGAGGAGGACCCTTGTTGTGGTGTAAACAAAGCAAATGAATTGTGGTATTTCAGATTTTAAAAAAGTAAATAATAAAAACACTCCTTTTAGTTAATTAAGAAGTTCAATGGAAAAATAGCTAGAGGGAAAAAGTAGAAGAGGAGACACTGTTTTGTTTATCGAAATTAATCAAAACACTTGCGACCAAACACAGATTTAATTTAGTTTTACGCAAATATATATAATCGAAACTAAGACACGTAATTTCAATTTCACCTCTGAGAAATCCGATCCCAGGATCCAATATTTATTTGTTGCAGCATTATTTGAATTTTTAATACCCAATTTTAGTATATAAATCCAAATCCGTTTCTTCAAAGCGTTCTTCTGCTTTTATCAAATAATACCTTGCTCATTTCTGTCTCCCATTCCACCAAGCCTTGTTTCAACTTCTTCATTTTCTTTACCTTGTCCAGTTTTAGAACCTCGTGGGCTTCTCTTTTTAACTAAAAATTCAAATTAAAATCACATCATATGGATAATAATATATTGCGTACATATTTTTTTATATTTTGCTTTCATTAAAAATCTTGTATATTCAGGTTAAATGAACTCGATTCATTTCAAGTAATACTCCCCCGGTAATTAATATATAACCTAACTGAAAAATTAATCTCAATCATAAATATAAAATTTATTTTTTTATATTTAGCAATTTGAAATTTAGTGTGGGGAGTATCTATTTAAAAACTTTGGTTATGGAGAAACAATGCAGTGTTCAATTCTGAATCTATTAAACCTTTGGAGTCAACTATGTTCATTATGCACATATGGCGTACTTTTGTGCAGCCTAAAATATTATTTATCCTAAGGATTCATTTTTACCAAATACTCCTTCCGATTCTTAATATAAGACTCAATTATTTTTTTGGGGAGAGATTAAGGAAGCTAGATAAGTTACTTAATCATAGTGTATGTTAGATTATATATCCGTTTATAAGTCAAACAAATTAATTTAGAGGAACAAGATAAATTCAATACTTGAAAGTATTTTTTTTAGCTTCCTTAGTATCCCTAAAAAAAGTCAATTAAATCTTATATTAAAGACTAAAGATAATAAATTAGATTGGCATCCACCCTTTTGGGTTGGAAGAAATTGAACGTTGATGGGGCTATGGCTTCTTCCCATAATAAGGGCAGCCTGCAAGCTATTAGAGACCATTCTTTTTTTTATATATACAAGAGAGGCTAAAGCCCAAAAATAAAATAAAATAGATTATTGATGAATTTAATTATATCAAATATGAATCTACTGAGTCACATAGCTTGATAGGACAAGTGTCAAATATAACAGATCTGGCAATACCCTCCTTAGCAAGCGTATCAGCTACTCGATTGGCTTCTCTTGATATAACCTGCATTTTTAATTTTCACCTTTTGCACATAAAAGTCTCAATCTGGACAATCAACAAACTGCCTCGTTGACTTATATAATTTTCTCCCAACATATCAATGAGGTACCTTGCATATGATTCAAGTCTAACCTGTTTATACCCTCTCTCCCATGTAGTTTGGAGCCCCTTCAAGACTGCCCATTCCTCTGAATCAGCTACACTGCATATAGCAAGAAAATAGGTGAACCTATATATCTACTTGCCATTATGATCTCTTAACACCCCACCATATCCAGTTTTATTATTGGACAATGTCATAGCCCCATCCACATTAAGTTTAACCCAACCAATAGGTGGAAGTTGCCAGGTCTAATCCTTTGTGAAGGACAAATGCTATAACTTATCAATATCATTAACTTACATATACTTCTTTCACACTTGTAAAATAATAAGCTCCGGTTGTTCATGTCTCGTGGCATCTAAGTTAAATATAATCATATTCCTCCAAAACTAGATCTTCCAGCTACTTCCCAAATCAGCTTCCAATCATTCTCCATAATGCCCAATTGTCTATTTAAATTAAAAGCAAACTAATCAGTAATAGAAGCAGCAAAAAAAGTTGAGTGGTGTTATGGTGATAATAAGTTAAGCCTCACACGCCTTGCATAAATACAAGATCTCAAGATATGTAAAATATCCTCATTGGTCAAGTTGCAAGCCTAACATCTAGCAGAAGTAGAGGACCACCTGCTTCTCCAAACATTAGTTGAAAGCCTATTATTGACAACTATCCACATAAATACTCGAATTCTCTTTGCATCTTGCCACTTCCAAATAGCTCTAAATACTGAACTATGAGAAGTATGATTGTTATTATTTTCTTCTAATAGATAATAGGCACTCCTTAATGTGAAAGCCCCACTTACAGTTGCATTCTGAGACATAAAATCTGAATTGGTGTCAACCCTCAGAGGAGCCATCATGATGACTCGGTGAAAAACATTACTTGGAATAATGGCAGCCAATCTTTAGAAGTCCTATGCTCCATCCACAACCCACTCTGTAACTGTGTTACTTTCTCCTGAGGCGTTAGTGGTTTTAGACAAACATCTGTAATCCTCAACTCAGGAGATAACCAAGCTTCCTCAAAAAATTGTATCATACTCCCATCTTTAAGCGTCCACTTCATTCTTTTATTAATGATTTCCTACTTCTCTGATATAAATTTCCATAGAGGCGAGTCTCCCTTACGCCATACTTACAAATCGTCTTCATTTCTTAACATGTATTTATGCCATAAAACTTTAGCCCATAAACTTGTAGTGCCAGAGATGAGATGCAATACAATATTTTGCACCAAAAGCCCTATTGACAATCGTTTAAAACCCAATCCTCCATGCCTTTTAGGTTGCACCACCTGATTCCACCCAATCAGATGAAAAGCATGAACATTAAAACTCTTTCCCCAAATGAAGTTTCTTTGTAGTCATTCTATTTCTTGACAGACTACATTAGATACAAAGGAATAGAACTCAAGACCGATTTAGCTAGTGTAATTCTTCCTGGTATGAATAAGCTATTCTCCTTCCGTGAAGCAAGCTTGGATTTAGTCTCCTCCTCCTAGAAAATGGAAACCCCAGATATTTTCCTATCTTTGAGGAAATACCCATCCCAGTAATACTTTTAATCTGCCTGCGGGATTCTGGGTTCACCCTTGGATAGAAAAAATTGAGGATTTATTCCTACTAATCTGAGCCCTAGAAGCCATATAAAACTTGTCAAGACATTTCATCATGCATCCAGTTTGTTCTTTTGTTGCCCTACCAAACAAAAGCAAATCATCAGCAAACGTAAGATGAGAAACCATTGGTGTATCTTTTGTCACCTTAATAGGTTTCCATATACTTGCATTCACCATATCATTAATTAAATGAGATAATTTGTCCATACACAAAACCAATAGAAGCAGTGATATTAGATCTCCTTGTTTTAGTCCCCTCTTTTGTTCAAAATAATCAGTCATGGTACCATTCCACAAGAACACAACCAATAGAAGCGGTGATATTAGATCTCCTTGTTTTAGTCCCCTCTTTTGTTCAAAATAATCAGTCATGGTACCATTCCACAAGACATTATAAGTAATAGAAGTTACACAAGTCATTATTAAGGAAACAAAATATGCTTAGAACCCAGCCTCAATTAAGACTTATTGAAGAAAATCTCATGGTATCCGATTGTAGGCTTTCTCTAAGTCAATCTTTAGAGCCAATAGACATTTCCTTCCTTTAAATTTTGTATCTAATGCATTATTTCTTGTCTCACAATTATATTGTCTTGAATATATCTACCTTTGACAAAGCTGACCTAGAAAGGAGAGATAATCTTATCCATAATTCCCCTAAATCTAATAGTGATTACCTTAGTTATATACTTGTAGTGAACAGTACATAATGAAATAGGCCTAAAATGATTAACAAACTCAAGAGAATCCCTCGTATAGATCAAGGAGATAAGAGTCATATTGGCCTCCATTAAAGTCACTTTATTCTAAAAGACATCCCCTACAAAGGAACACAAAGCATCATCCACCACATTCCAGTTGGGCTGATAAAAATATGACAAAATCCATCATCTCCTGGTGCCCTATGCGGTCGCATAGAAAATAGTGCACTTTTAATTCCTCTACTGTGGGATGAACATGTAACTGAGAAAGCATCTCACTCTCCACCCTAGGAAATGAGCTTTTAGTGTTCAGAGAATAAGATGGCAAAGCCTCCTCATCATATAGTTGTTTGAAGTGATTCACAACAAAATTCTTCAATAGTAAATCATCCTCTATCCACGTCCTATTCTCATCTTTTAGAGTCAATACTCTATTTCTTCTTAGTCTTAAAGTTTTCTTCATATGAGAATATCTTGTATTCCAATCTCCCTTTGTAACTCAATTAGTTATAGCTTTCTAAAACCATTTAATATCTTCTACTTTCAACATCCTATCCAATTCATCATGTAGTTCCTTTTCAAGATTACACTAGAATACTGAATGTGGGTATGCAGGGGAATTTTGGATACCACCTAATCTAGCCATGAGTAGTTTATTTTTTTGTCTACGAATCCAAAAACTTCTCTATTCCACTCAAGAAGATCATATTGCAAATTTGTTATAGACTGGTTTAGATTGACTCAAATAGACCATTTATTTGCAAGAAATTCTCTAAGTTTATCATGAGATAACCACATAGCCTCAAAACAAAAAGGTTTTGCCTCTCCCCCACCCTATCATCCCTATAAAATTGTAGAGAAATAGGATTATGATCAAAGTACTGAGTACAAGGAAGTACCTTAAGGTAGCATTCTAGCACTTGATATAGAATTTTCCAAAGCCCTATCCAGTCTCTCAATCAAACGAGAAAATCCAGCAATCTTTAACCCTTTCCAGGTGAATTTGGGTCCTTTGAATCCCATATATGTCAGACAACAAGTTGCAACTCTTGCACTAAACCAATCAATTCTATTTCTAGTGGAACTTGCACCCCCAATTCTTTCTGAAGAGAAAATGATATCATTTAAATCTCCCAACACTACCCATGGTGCTGAAATAGTAGATGATAAAATAAAAATCTTCTCCCATAGAATCTTCCTATAATCTAAATGTGGAATAGCATAGACCGCTATGAGCTTGAATGGTATCTTCCCTTGCAATGAGATTCCATATGAAAGTATTGTATGTCTTCCTAAAGCAACTTTACCGTGATAGAATTACTATTCCAAGCTACAACCATACCACCTAATCTTCCTTCACTAGAAATAACTTTGATTGAGTCGAATCCCATCATAAAAAGGGACTAAAAACGGCTTATTCTATCACACCTTGCCTTTACTAGTATAATTAAATTGGGTCTAGTCCCTTTACACACTCCTTTTATGTTTCTAAGGAGTCCCTCATTACAAGTCCCCTTATATTCCAATAAAGAATGTTATCCATAAATACCATAATTTCCCAAACCATAGGATCTCTTAAAACTAACCCTCAAGCTGGGCCTCTGGCACCACCGTGTTCTCACTACCTCCATCCTCATTACAATCAATTATCATAGGATCTATCACTACAATCCCAATTCCTTTATCTCCTACAGGCCTATAGCACTGATCTCTTGGGTCATAATAATCAATCTAGCCACGCATAAGTACATCCTGTATAGTCATCTAGTGGCCTTGTTTTTGTCCATTAATTCTTCTGGCCCAAGGATGCTTATTCCCATGTTCTTTACCAAACCATGTCCATCCTCAACTTGGGCCTCATCATTGTCCATGAGCACCTCCGGCCCAACATCAACCCCCGCCCCAATTTTAACTATAAAACTGTCACTTCTCTTTCCATCACAATCTCTCTCGTTAAATTTCTCTATTACCAAACCTTCACTCCCATTTCCCTCACATTATCCTCATTAATTTTCTCCAACTTTTGCATCGGTACCTCTCCACTTCCCCTCTCCTTCCTCATCATTTCCCTTGTTCTTTTTTTCACTTTTCCTTGACCCACCTTGTCTCTATGATTGCATACCTATTTCTTTCCCTCTTGTTTTTGTCGTATGAATTTGACTTTCCCCATAGCTGACAGATATCTCCCCTTTCCTCCTTAATAAAATTTGTACTCGCCTGTTATTCCTTAGCATTAAATTTTTCGGCGTAATGTCACCTCTATTTTCCTCACATCCCCTGCCAGCGACTGCCTTCTCCATCGTGTGCTCTGTCATGTCCGCCAGAACACTAAACCTCGACCCTGAGTTCTCTAGTTGCCTTGGCTCACCCTTGTTCTCCTTGTTTTTATGTTGTCGATGAGATTTTTGTACCACACACCATTGTCCTTGTATAGTCAAAGAACCCTGCTCCTCATTCACTTCATACCCCAGATCATTTATATACTTTTTACTAGTCTCCTCGGGAACCTCTGTCAATTTAATCTTATTCGAGCACCCTTCAAATCAATGACCATAAAATCTACAATGAGTACATAACATATGCAGCCCTTCATACTCCAACAACAATCCTCCCCATCTAATGAAAAGACGGGCATTAATTGTTTCCCTAAATCCATCAACATACATATACGTGCATAATGCCCCAACTGACACGAAGTATTCATGTCAACCTTAATAGTTTCTCCTATTCTATTTCCTATCATTGTTAAGGCGTCATCATCATAATATTCTAGTGAAACTTTAGGCAGTCTTACCTAACAGCAACCTTGTCAATGGTAGCCTTCTACGGATTGAATATGGGTTCCTAAGGTCTAACGGTAAGGTAATGATCATATAACATCTAAGGTCCTCCTGTAAGTGCATGAAAATAATCCTCACTATTCGTAAGCTTCACCATGTAGAAACCATTGCCAACATTGATAAGAGATATAACACCTTTCTTTGCCCACAAAGCCTACAACCTTGTGTGTAATGCTTTATAACCGATGCTCCTGTCTAATAGCTTAACTATGAGAGCCTTTCTCTATGCTCGATACCATCATTTCTTGAATTTCCTTAAAAATGTAAATGTTAGGAAATTCTTTGTTAGATCTTCAACTACTCTAAAAAATGGTTCCTCATTTTCCTGCTCTAAAACATGTCCAGAGCCCTTAGCCATAGTATTATCTGATGCAGAGCTATCTTCCTCTTCAAATTCATCATCAGACTGATTACCACTGTTACTCACTCCTTTAAGCTTTTCAGTAAAAGATTGGCCAGTAGTGCCTCCAATACCTTTCCCTAAAAGCTTATGCCATTGCCAATTTAGAATATTGTCCTCATGACCCTTACTTCCATTCTTAATCTTCTTCGAGCTTCTCATTAATTGATCATCTTCCTCTTAGGAAGGAGGAGCCAGTGCTTGAGTTTTTCTTGAGAGAACTAATGCCATATGTTTATTAGAGACTATTCTAATAGTTCGCTTGTATTGCTTTTGAAGCAGGTGAATGGGCCAGGGTTGCGCACTTGTATAGGATGTTGGATTGAAAAACAATTATTATTAAATCATATCCTAAAAATGTTATTGATATATTGCAAAGTGAAAATAGTAACGAAGTTTGTAGCTTACTTTTTTATTCAAATCTAGAACTTAATGACCTATATTATGTGGGTTCAATTGGTGAAGGGGTGAGAAATATGACAATTTGGAGCCTATTCGATCTATAGGGAGTACCACTTTATTGTAGTTCTAGTCACAGTCCTTGGAGAGGTATCCGAGATCCTGGGTGCTTAGGTTTATGCCTGAGGGTAATAGACGACTTGTTCTACCTGATATTGGTATTGCTTAGGAAGAAGGGAGACTTCGCCCTGCTCTTGGATCGTGGGTAAGCCTAACTCATTTCCAAAAACTCTTGTATAAAAAAATAAAAATATATATAGAACTCAATGAAGTATTCATGGGATGTAAAACTACATCATATTTCACTAGAGCAAAACCATATCACACATGCACTTCCAAAGAAGGGTTTTATCAAGATCTTCTTTATTATATTCATGTCTGATACATTTGTGGAATTAAATTAATTAATTCTTGAGTGTTTTAGATCTAATCCAATCCCCCTTAGTTTTATTGTTGTTTTGTTCTTTGGGCTCTAACCTTCTCTTATAACAAAATAAAAAAATCTAAATTATTTTTATTAATATTCTCTCAATAATAATTAAATAAGAGAATAATTAGAATTTAAAAAGATGATTAGGACGTCGTAAAAAAAACTTCATATTACCTAATTTCACCAATTTTTTTAATATAATCATCAAATTAGTTAAATAAATTATATATTAAAAATTAGAGTGTATTAATTAAACAAATACAATAGGCTTTGACTAATAAAACTCTCGTAACAAGATATTAATATTAATGTGACTTTAATTTATATCAAGGCTTAAGCCTAAAAACATTGGTTATTAAATATTAATATATGATATCTAATACTATTTGACTAATTCCGCATTCATTTTTTATATATTAAATAAAGTTCTGGTTTTCAATTATATTCTTTACATATATTCAATAAAATCTCATATTTATTCCAGGTTTTTATCTTGATAGACTTGAAAGCAGTACATGTCTACCCGCAATAATAATCAAAATTTCAAACTAGTTAATTTGAATTAAAAATTATTAATGATTATATGATTTTAGTTATCATTACTTGAAAATCAAACTGATTATACTAAAGAGTAGTAAATATTTAAAAATTAATTCATAACTTCTTTCTTTTAACTTCTTTGACGTGCTCAGTCTTTAAAAATGTTTATACTTTTTCTTATCTTTAAATTTAAATATTTTTAAATTTTGCATATCGGAATATAATATATTAATTTTTGAAAAGATCCCATATTACTTAAAAACAAATAAAAAACTAAAAAATAGATATCTATTGTTATCTAGTATGAATCTAGATATGCTTTGAACTAAACAAAATGATTATGATCTAAACAAATCCAATTACATCAAAAAGTCAAAGTTCCTCCTAAAACTAGAAGGAAACTCCGTCCTTATATATGACTAGCTTGAAACTTTTCTTTTTAATTAAAAAGTACACTTAGAACTTTAAGATTACAACGCGCTTGAAATTTCAAAATTTTATTTTAATTATTTATTTGCATTTACAAATAAAGATGTCTAATGATCAAACAACTCTTCACGGAGGGCTATCAGCATTTGAAATTGATCAAGGTACAAATTTTAGATCTAAAATAATTCAAGTTCTATTTCTAAATAATCAAGGTCGTCAATATATGATCTCTATATCAAGAAACCAATTGAAAAATATATTGGAAGAAGCAAATCCAAAGAAAGAAGGGGAAGAGGATGATGAAAATGATAAAAAAAATAGAAGATAAAGATGATGATGATGAAGAAATAGAAGATGATGACGATGGCCACGAGAAAGATGGTGGCAATGATGAAGAAATAGAAGATAAAAAAGAAGAAGAATAAAATTATCAAAACTTAATAGAAAAATTAAAAAAAGTTGTTATAATAGAAGAGTTTACAATGTGGTGGAAATGTTTGGAGAAGATTACGATGATGAGCCATATATATCACGATAAGGGCATCCTCAAATGGCTCATCAACTACAATACTTGTCCTTTGTGTCGTTACAATATTACGAGCTAATAGTGTTTTAATTCATTCATAGAGAAATCAAATAGCAGTTCTTTTATTTCGTATTTTGAGATGAACATTATTATTTATTTTTTGATTTAATTTTTTGTTATGGTTAGAAAATTGAGATTCCCTTATAGATATTGTACTGAATATCAATTCTTTAATTATAATCCATAGGCATCTATGAGTCTCAATTTTTTATAGTAATCATATTTTTTAATAAATTAATATTAGAATATTGTGTAGTCGCAATCGTGATGTACTGATGTCGAGGCCTTGGGGGCTTTTATTAAATAAATTATCTAAACTTTTAATTATATAATATAAATTAATAGAGTATTTAGAAATCTTTTTTCTCCAGATAACTGCTTTACTTATAAAATGTTGTTGGCGATACTACTGACTGTGATGGGTAGTTGGCTACATAATATGTATGTGAGCATGCATGTGAATATAATGCAAAATTTATCTTTCTCCTCTCTTTTTTTTTATTTAGTTATTCTTATATTTTCAAGGTTTAGATAAAAGATATATTTTAAAAAAAAATTATTTAATAATTAAATATGAAATTCCATTGAATATATATAAATAATATAATTGAAAATCAGAATTATTTAAAGTGCCAAGTGCTTGTGATAAAATATTTTAAGGATAAAATTTTAAAATTATTTTAGGATACTAAATATTTTTAAAAAATATTTTAAAGTGCTTAGTGAAACTTAACCCTTTTCATTTTTTAGCCCCAAAATGTTTATATAAGGCTTAAGAATTCCTCACACAATGATTTTTCACCCCATTCTAAAGATTGACCGTTATTTAGTTAAGATATTTTACCATCATAAAAATAACTAAATAAAAAAGGAGAGAAATAACTAGTAGATTATAGGTTGAGATGGTAAAAAATGTCTTTTTTTCACATTAATTTTAGATATTATTACTTGAAATCAATTTGATTCCATAGATTAATTAATTAATAACTTCTTTCTTTTAAGTTCTTGGCATGCTAACCAATTCGAAAATGTTTACGATTTTTCTGATATTTTTAATTTACATAATATAAATTGTGCATCTTAGAATACAATATATTCATCTTTTAAAAGATCTCATGTTGTTCCAAAATAAATGAGTGATAAAATAGATTGAGGTCTTATATTTAGAATTAATATATCTCTAATTAGCTCTTACATTTTGGATTAGAGAAACACTCCTCCTATCCTTAGCATATGATCTAATTAAAAAGTTAATTTTGATCATAAATATAATATATATTTTTTATATTTATTTTTTTTTTGAATTACCCTATAGATACTCCTTTATTGAATCAAGAGAAAAAATGGAGTTAAGAAAAATATTTAAAGTATTTTAAAGAAATATGTCATACTAACTAATTTTTTTAATCTAATTATATTAGTTAAATATGTTATATATTAAAAAGTAGTTATTTTTAAGATGATAAAACACCTGAATGTATATGTAAACATCATGGGGAAAAAAGGTTGGCAACAGATTATAAAAATACCTACGGGCTTTATTCATACACTACACAATGCTCAACTGGTCACAAGATATACCCATCTTATTCATATGATCTTAATAACAAGGGGCAGAACATACAAATTACAAAGAAAAGCCTGACCAACATTTTGCAAGGACTATATTATAATCTATACATAGAAAACCTGACCAACATTTAGAAGACTCTCATGGGGGACATTGAAGATAACACTGTTCTCTCTGCAAACCTTCCTAAGGAATGCATATATGTGATCCACAGCTATTTTCTTGTAGAATCTTGAATCCCTTCTTGCTCTCACAACTGTGTTCCCTAGTATGTGAACCACCCCGGCATCCCTGCAATTGTTCAGGAACTCAACTTCGTCAACATCGGTCTGGCTGCTTTGTAGACCGGACGACCTGCCTGTAATATTCACATGTGATGGAGATCTAGCTAGCACAATTGAATCCGCCGATGACATTGTTGGGTCCATATCAGATGAGGCTGTGTTGTTGTTGCTGTTGTTATTCCCTACTTGCTGCTGTTGCTGCTGATCACATAAACCGTATTCCTCATCTGAATCTGAGAATCCTTCCATCATGGACTCGAGCCGAATGAACATGAACAGATTATCAAACAGTTTTTTCTCGAAATTGTCATCTTTTTTGTGCAGATCTTTATAGCCATATCGCGCTACGCATCGGAACATGTGGAAATTCTTCGGTCCTATTCTCTTGACAAGGAACCGCTCTTCTTCTGGGACGGTATAGACAGGTAGGTATTTCACACATACAAATACAACTACAGAATGGATGGCTGGTAGGTTGGTGATGAAGTGAGAAAATATGTGAGGTACTCCACGCGCTAGCTCTGTGTAGACTAGTCCGATCCCCGGGACACGAACAAGTCCTAAACTTGGGCCAAGCCCGAGAATCCATGCCATAGATACTTTACTATGCATTTCGAACTCGTACCTCTTGACTGTGCCATAGTGCCAAACATACATAACTATAAGAAATGCTCCAGCAATTACAAGGGGAGCCCACCCACCTTGGTTCACTTTTAAAAGTACAGCAGAGAAGTAAGTGCATTCCACAATCAACGATAAGGCAGTGAAGAGGACGACGAGAATCCAATGGCAGCGCCATACTAAAATCATAATTAGCATCATAAGCAATGTTGTAACCAGCATAACTATCACCACTGCAGTACCTGTTAGGACAATGACAATTCTACACTTGAAACCATGCTTGAAAAAGACTGAAAAGGACCCAAAAAATATAGCTGCGGAGTAGTAGAAATACGAGTCAAAAAGTTTTATAATGTTTGCTAAATTGCTAACTGTTTAAATAAATGAAATGCAGATTCAATACTTTATAGACCCTAATGCAATTCAGTGTTATTTGTGGGCTTCTATTTTGATACATTCATCTGTGTTAACAGAAAAGCAATGAAGTTGACCCAGATGGAATGTTAATAACTTGGAGGCATAGGGCAAAATTACTAAGAACTAAGACATTTTGACATTATAGTCACTTGATAACTATAACGAATTTAGTATCAATCCTAGACATTTTGACATTATAGTCACTTGATAACTATAATGAATTTAGTATCAATCCTAGACATTTTGACATTATAGTCACTTGATAACTATAATGAATTTACTATCAATCCTCAAAAATTCCGATGCAGCACACATATTACAACAGGAATCATATGACACAAAACTAATGACAATGGAAATATTTACCATAAGCATTTCCAATCTGGCTTTGATTTTTGAACCCAGCAGTAACGGCGATGCAGAGAATCATAAGGATCCAATTAATATCCGGAACATATATCTGGCCAAGAAAGTTCTTTGATGTATGTATAACTTTGACTCTTGGGAAACAGCCATGTGCAAAGGCTTGCTTAATAATTGAATATGTTGCAGATATTGTGGCTTGGCTTGCAACTATAGCTGCTGCTGTTGCAACAATAAATACTGGCCAATATATTCGGTCTGCAAAACTAAGCACAGTCAACATCTAACTAATAAATAGAGGTCCCATTAAAAAATCATCGAATTGCATACTTCCTAATTTCAGTTATATCTCAGACTCGATCTTTACTATAAATGGATGTAACACAAGCCTCCCTTTATTAAGTCTTTCCTAAGTATTTTTTTCCCTTTATTCTGTACAAGAAGATTGCAGTATGCCTGAAAAAACGAATGCTTCCTTCTGGATATATTAGTTCAAAAAATATATAAGATGATGCTTTTATATAGGATGCAAGACATAGACTTCCCAGCACTAGGTAATCCAAGAAAACAGATAAATCAGGTTAAGGAACAGGCTAAAAGACTAGATAAACGGCATAACAAAAGGAATTAAATATATCAAGACATATCCTCCAAACTACAGAGATACAAGGATAAATAAATAGTGGAGATATTTTGTTATATACAAATATCTCAAAGCCATTTCAACAGTAACAGTACGCCGGTTTCCGTGCCCCCTCTATGTTTTCAAACTGTTCAGTTGATATGTGGGACTTTATCTTGTAGTTTGACCTCAGCTTTTAGAATACTTTACAGAGAGATCAAGCATATTTTTCTTCAGCCTCCAAGTTCTACCAACCACATGTTTTAACACAATTCAAATAAAGAAATGCCAAAAGCATGCCCCCAACTCCATACAGAAAGGGCTGAGTAAGAAAGAGCTTACAACTCATTCAATGCCTTGCAAGTAACTTACGTTTAAGCACTTTAGGCCATGTGAAACTCAACTTATTCAAATGACAATGCTAGTTCACTACCTTGGGCTCTAAAAATTTCACTATTTTGTTTACTTGTTTAGTAATAAAAATAAGATATAAATTACTCACTAGTTAACAATGTTCTAAATGTTACAACACAAAATATATAAGTTTCAGTAGACTAAAGAATATGATTAACCTGGAATTGATTTATAGAAAGCATCCCGGGTATGATCCAAGTGATTCATAAGGTAAGCAGCTTGTCCGGAATAGGCTAAAAGAAGGCAAGGAAAAACAAGTAGAGTAAATGCTAGTTGTACAGCTGAAACTGGAAAATGAGATAGGTCTGCAAATAGAGCCTCTGTCCCTGTAATAAATCCAAAAGAACTATTTACTTTATTAATTAATTGTTCTGAATTACAAGTAAATAAACCGGGTTGTTGTTGTGCTAGATGTACCTGTTATGCTCAGCAATATACCCCCTAGGGAAGTCCAACCATCTATTCCTCCTCTTCTAAAATACCGATATATATAAACAGGATTAAAAGCTTTTAGAACACTGCTGTCATGTTTCCAGATGTTGAAAATACCTATGCTTCCAATAAGGAGAAACCAAAGAAGGACAATTGGAGCAAAAAGCCAACTAACTCTATCTGTACCATAATGTTGCATGCTAAATAACCCAACCAAGATTACAACAGCAACCACCACAACTACACCTGCAGGCCAGATGGAACAAAGTTTATTAGATTATAGGGATTTATGACATATGGAAACCTAGAAGAACTTGCAGGAATTAGGTGGGGAGAATAGAAGAAATTGTTCCCCTTCTAGGGATGAGACCGTACCATTACCGACTCCAGGCTGATTTACCTTGATGCCACCAGCAGCTGATAAAACTGTAACAGAAGATTTAGTTATGTGTCATTTTACAAAACTCAGACTTCCTAAAGATGATAAACAAGAGACTAATTGCAGCAAATTCATTTTTTCTGGAGCCTTTAGCAATACTCCTTTGTACATGGTTGATAGGAAAATTTCAACTCTAGTACCCTTGTAAACCCCATAGTCAGATTCTCTCAAATTCTAAACACCTCTCAACAGGGGACTACTTTTCTTGAGCACATGGCTTTCCAAAATTTTTAATAACTAAAACAAGGCAAAGCACAGGTTGGGCATGCATATAAGAATAGCTGTAATTCTGAGTGGCACTTGTAAGGGCCAATAATAAGTCATTCAATTATGTATCTCAAGTAAAGAAAAGCATAGTCTTTATGTTAACGTGCAAAACAACCTTATCAAACAATCAAAATGGATAAAGGAAAACATGTTTAATAAATTGTATACTAAGATCATGATTTTTGGCCCCTCCCAAGCTTCATTCCTACATTCACCTCTATGCTAGCCAATTTTAGGTTATATCACTGTTTCTTTTTCTCACCCCATCAATGCTTTGTATTTTTACAGTCCAGTGAATTTGCTAAAATGTACATATACAATAGATAAGAGGAATTGTAATTTTGATAAGCGGCAAGTTAGAAGTAACTTGGAGGTCAGATTGGGAAATCAAGTTATTTCACAAATAGATAAGTTCAAATATTTGGGATCAATGATACAGAAGGACGGTGAAATTTTGGAGGATGTTAATCATAGAATTCAGGCCGGGTGGTTTAAATGGAGAAAGGCTACTGAGGTTATATGTGATCGGAAAGTACCAGATAAAATAAAAGGAAAGTTTTATCGCACTGCTATAAGACCAGCAATACTTTATGGAAGTGAATGCTGGGCTTTAAAAGGACAGCAAGAGCATAAAGTTGGGGTAGCTGAGATGAGGATGCTGAGATAGATGTGTGGGCATACAAGAAAAGATAAGATTCGTAATGAACATATACGGGAAAGAGTTGGAGTGGCACCTATTGAAAAGAAAATGGTAGAGAACCGTCTTAGGTGGTTTGGACACGTACAAAGAAGGCCAAGGGATGTGCCGATGAAAAGGGTGGATCAAATAGTATGGACACCGGTTCAAAGGAGTAGAGGAAGGCTAAAGAGAACGCTCAAAGAGGTCATTGAACGGGATCTCCTGGTCAATAACTTACCTAAAGATTTAGTTTTCGATAGAGCACAATGGCGTCGTATGATCCATGTAGTCGACCCCATTTAATGGGATAAGGCTTGTTGTTGTTGTTGTTGTTGTACATATATAATATGGAGTCTTTTGGAAAATAGTAGAGGAAGACTAAATAGAACACTTAATAAAGTTATTGAACGGGACATTTTGGTTATCAATCTATCCAAATATTTTGTCGTTAATAGAGCACAATGATGTTGTATAATCTATACAACTGACTTACCTAGTAGGTAAAGCTTGTTGTCATTGTGCACGTATAGCATATAAAAGTATATGATATAGCGAGTTGACAGTTACAATCGAATGAGAAAAATTGAAAACAATGTAAACCAGATCAGTAGCACATAAAGTAGCACATAAAGTTATACCAGATATAGCTGGGGTAAGAATCCCATCTCCAATAACCATGCAGGTGCCAACAAGGACAAGCATAAGAATAGCATTTTTCCTAGAAGCTTTTTCCTCTAACCATCTCTGTGTTTTTGCAGCAAATGACCTTTCACGGTAGGTGGACCGACTATAAGTTGTTAGCTCCTCATCAGTACGATGTTGGTTAGGTATTGTTTTTATCTTTGCATGTCGGCAAAGCAATGAATAAAGTGCAAATGTTCCACCTGCTCCACAAATATGCAAGTTCAGAACACTTACGGGGTTTATCAGTGTCCAACTGACTTATCTGTCCAAGACACCTCTAATATGATATAACAGAGTGAATTACACAAAATTATTGAGATAACCATTAAGTTATCAAATATAAAGTATCTTCACAAACTCAGATATGTTTGTTGACTTCGTTCAGATATTGCTTTTGCAAGAATGGAAAGTAACTTCAAGGTAACTCCCACAGTATTCACCATCATGGTACAAGCATGATGATGTTTTCATTTTCCCAAAAGCAAAAAGTGAGAGTACACTTATTTTTAGGCAAGCAGAACTACTTTTTGCAGTAGCAAAAACAAGAGCTGATGTAAATGAGAAATCTTGTGAGAAGTATCTTGTGATTTGCAAGGGAGAATAAAGTTCATTGATAACCTTGACAAGGTATAAAACAGAACTGGTTATTATGGCAACTAGTTGCAAAAATAGTAGCAAGTGTTTCATTTATTCCAATCTCAATTATCTTAAAAGACCAAAATATACAAAACAATACATACCTTGCCCATTGTCATTTGCTCTTAATACGATGAAAACATATTTGAGGAGTGGTACAAGAGTAAGAGAGTATATAATCAAAGAAAGAGCTCCAATCACATCCTCTGGATCTTTCACTTCATCGGGAAAAGTATTGTAGAAAACATACAAGGGCGAAGTTCCCAAATCCCCATAAACCACACCAAGACTCTGATATGCAAGCCGCAGAAGCAATAGCGCAGAATATTTCTGAAGAAATCAAAACTAGATCAACATGATTCAATAATCTATTATAATTTCAAATACAAGTAGCTATAATAAATTACTTCTGGATCCGTATAAGAAAAGGATACACCTCATCAAAATTTGCCAACACTTGTGACAAGTGACAAATAAAAAACTGAATTTCTTTGTTGAATAAGCATCGAGGAGGGACTTGGGATTCTTTTAAGCATGTGGAACAAAATTGAGAGCTTAAAGATTCTTACTCGTAGGCCCCCAAGGTGAGGGGCCATGAGCACTCTATGTTCCTATCGTTTTGCTAGAAGAGTCTTAATCACAGGCCCGTAAGTGAGGTGTAGTGAAGGTATCTCGCCCACAAGGCTGCATGAGCCTAAGGATAAAGTTACTTCAGGAAACATAACAAGAGCACTCAAGGGGGCTCCTACGGGGATGCTCATCAAGGAAACTTGCCTGCAAGTGTATTTTCCTTAACTTCTCAAAGGTTGTTGTTCATGTTTTCTAACCTAGAGAAAGACTTGTTAAAACACACAATGGAATAAAGCAGAATGAAAATAAGAATAAAAAAACTGATCTTGAGGCTAAAAAATCATCCTTGCGCTTATATTTTATAAGAGCATAATAAATATTGCAGAAAAGGAAGAAAGGAAATCATTACACCAAACTGGACCTTTTATTTGTTTACTATGATACAAAGTAACCAACAGAATCCCCAGTGGGGCGCCACTGGGAAGTGTATACGCGAAATTTTTGCCATCTTTCTTCCTTTCACCTTTAAGGGTAGCAGAGCTAATCTTTCAAGGAGAACTGTTAAGAATTTATGTTGAATAGATGTAGATGTAGGAATACATGAAAAAAAAATATCCCAACTCTGTGCATGTAATAAAGTAGGGGAGAATCTTAAATGAGAAGTTACATCTTACTTTTTCTCCGTACATATTTCTGAGATTTCCTGCCTCTTCATCCATAGATTGGTCAAGTTTCTGATCCAAAGCCCACATGCTACCTCTGGTTTCATTGTCTTCATCAGTATCTACTCTTGAAGCCATTTGTATCAGACTTAATTAGCTACCTTGTCTTATATCAACCTTCCTCTGTTCTTCTTAAGTCAATATAATAGAGGCAAGATTTTCAGCGTTGCCTCATGAAATCCATACTCACTGCAATTACCGATTGAAATTTAACAATAGAATCTGCACAGGCAGCCAAAATCATATGCTATGCAACCAGTCCACATACTTATGCATATGACTATAAATACAAGTGAAGAAAACAAGAATCGAAGATACTTGTGCCTTCAACAGATAAAGCAGAACAGAACCCAAACTAAGTCTGAAGTAGTATGAACTTTGAAACCCAAATACGTAGTACTAGTTTCAAACTAATAACCAAGATTCCAAGAATCGTAATCAAAGAGCAGCAGTAAAACCAAGTTTGACCCGCAACAACAAGAACGGGGAAAAACAAAATGATTAATCGTGTCTCTTTTAGTCTCTTGCCTGTTACTGAAATTTACACAAGAAGTGGGGTCATATGAAGAAGAGGTTTCGTCTCAGCCACAGGATAGAAAAATCTTAGCTGAATTACACATGCCCAAGCATCAAACAGAGACGAATAGATGAACAGTATACCACCCAAGTTGGTTTTCCGAGAGCAAAAATGGAAGAGAGAAATCAAAAAATAGGAACACTGACCGAAGATAGGTGGTTTCCACGCAGCTTGTTAACGTCATTCAGCTCTGGTGTTGTTCCATGATAATGGAAAAATTAAAATTCTACCGCCCCATATGGCCCAAGCATGATAATGTTGGTCAGATTAACAATGATTGGTTTTGCGAATAAGAAAGGAAAATTAAAAAAAAAAAATCGTTTAATTTCAGCAAAGATTTTGGAACAAATATGTACCGTACGTGAAAATTTTATTATTATGTCTGCTTGGGAAAACTATTTTTGTAAAAATTTTAAACCTCAAATTTTGTTATTTCCAAAAAAAAAATATTTGATTCCATTATATTCACACTTCACCTCATTTTATAAAGTAAAAAATTTAATTTCAACGCGTTTGAATTGTATGCTAGAGCGAGTAAATATGGTTATGTCAACAGCTATATTTACTAGGTCCCATAGATATAGGAAGGTAAGAAAAAATATAATTTTTAAATATTTAAAATTTTATATTAATATAACATTAATAAATTCAATTATTTTTAAAAAATAAATTATACTGTTTATGATAAGAGGAAAATTTATTAAAAAATTTCTATTTTATAGATATATATTGAATTTTTTTACCAAGGATATTTTTATATTGATAACAGATTTAAATAAAAAAAACTGTTATAATAATATAAAGGAGAAATATAGAGTATATAAAAGTGATATTGTATTGGTAAACTTAGCAGATAGCATATTGTCTTTCAATTTCCAAATTATTTTGGTAAATTTAACATTTCAAGAGATTCAAGATTTAGGGAAGGAAGGTAATTTTAATATATAAAATAAAAAACAATTAAAAATATTTTTAATTTGAAATAGATTTTTTTGCTAAGTATAAGTATTTATTTTTCTATTAGAAATAATTATATTCAAGATAATATTAAATATGAATACCTCTTTTATGAGGATTTGTTGATAATTTATCATATTATGAAAAATTAATTTATTATGTTAGGCTCAATCTCATTAATTTAATATATATATATATATATATATTTACAAAAAAAACTTGAGAAAGGGTTAGTCTCATTCACGATTTAAGGGTAAAGCGAAATCTTTCTTCTTTCAAAATAATATCAATATTAGACAAAGTAAACATTTAATCAGCTAAAGAGTATTACTTTATTATAGGGATAGTAAATACTATAACGTCTGACAAGTAATAATATTTTTTTTGTATAAAAATTTTAAAAAAAATGTTAAATTCGTCTACGATCTAAAGGCAGAGTGAAGTCTTCTTTCTTCCTAATAGGAGTGTTCATGGGCAGGCTAACCCTATGCCCGGTGCCCTTCCCCAAAAAAGCATGGGTTACATTTTACAGTCTGATGCCCAGTCCTACCCGATAAAAGCTCTAATCATTTTGGGTTAGGCATGGGCATGGACGGGTTGGGCGTAGGCAAGCTGGGCATGATCAAGTTATGATGTCATGCTCATGTTGTGGAAAACAATATGCAATTATAAATTTCTAAAATAATATCATATTCATATGTCTTCAATAGTTAAATAATATATATAATCTACTAAAAATAAGGAAATAAAAAGATAATAATTAAAATATTGAAATTCATTGCATATAAAAAAAGTTTTGAAGTTTAAGTAATTTGTAATTGTAACTTTGTATCAATTTTTCAAATGTTGACAAGAATGAATTATATAAAAAAATAAAATAAACAATTATAATTTATAATGTAATCATATTATGATTAGTAAAGTTAAAGAAAAAGAAAAGATCAATATAGTTATAAATATTAAAAGACGCAATTTACTTATTTAACTACTTATATTTTTAAAATAATTATTTAGTCACCAGTACCTATCATATTTTCCCTTCTAAGTGTAGTATATAGGGAGAAAAGTAAAAAAAAATAAAAGAATGAGTAGGGCTTTTTTTTTTAGGGCTCAGATGGGTATGTCGGCTCGCAAGCTTTATAAACACCTCTACTTCTTAAGTAATACCAACATCGAATAGAGTGAATTGTTTATTATCTTTAAACGTAAACTTAGACACTTATAAAATAAAATATCTTTTTAAATATTAAAATTAAAATTATAATAAAATAATATTTTTAAAAAATAAATATATTTTAAATAACTGTATCTCTCACTTATTTTTTTATATGAGGACAGACAAGATGATGGGTGACTGGGAAATGTCCTTTACATATTTTTTTTTTCATGTTGGCCCACAGAAGTGTCCATGGATATGTGACGTGTGATCCAATACACAAACACCATTTCCCCAGACATTGCTTTTCTTCTTAGGGTGTGTTTGGATTAGCTTTTCGAGAATAGATTATGGGGAGAATAGATTCTGAAGAATAGATTATGGGGAAAAAGTTTCTGGAGAAAAAGTGATTTTGAAAATTAGAGATGTTTGGATGAATAATAACAAAATCACTTTTGCATAGGTAATTTACTAAAAAGGACATAAACTAATATCATAATTACATAAAGAATAAGTTTGATTTTCAATTTTTCCATTTAAGTGATTAAAAATTAATACTATATATATGTATTTGACTAAGGTAAAAATTTACAATATTGACTTGAATTTTAATTTTCTTCCCACTGAAATAGTACTTTTTAATTTAAGTTGTGTGGATAATTTAAAAAATTATATAATATTTTAATATATGTATGTACAAATGAGAAACATATAATACGATTGATTAACATAGAGATCTGATGTTGCACGATTAAGGGACAATTAAATTTCATTAGTTGGGTGTTGCAGGGGGCATAAAATAAATGTAAAATGTACTACTGTTGGTCTTGTCTATAATAAATAAGTTGATCTCGTATGAAATCACGACAATGAGCCATTTTAGATGAGGAGGTTATAGATAAAGATATCCGTGAAAAGTCACACTCATCATCGCCATCATCATCTTGCAGTGGATCATCATCATCTTCGTCCTCTGACGCGAAATCTGGGTCAGTAATGGAGGTTTTTCTAATGAAATTGTGTATTGCCATCGTTGCACAAACAATCTTCACTTGTGTTTGATAGTCGTAGCTGCGCATGCGTTGTAATATTGTGAACTTATTTTTCCATACCCCAAAAGTTCTTTCTATCGTGCATCTCAAACTTGAGTGGGCATAATTGAAAACTTCATTAGGGTTCACCAATCTAGCTGACCGTCGAAAATCAGGAAGATGGTAACGCTCACGTCGGTATGGACCTAGGTATCCAATTGGTGTTGGATAACCGGCATCAACCAAATAATATTTACCTGCATGAAAGATAAGTTATTATGTTGAATATTTATATGCACATATAAAAAGAAACCAATTGAACATATTACAAACATACCCTGAGGCGGATGAGGGAAGTTCATTGAAGGAGTTGTCAAGGTATGACTGAATATACGGGCATCATGTGCAGTGCCTTCCCATCCAGCCAAGACAAAGGTAAAGCACATGTCCCAATCACAAACCGCCATTACATTTTGAGACGTGAAGCCCTTTCTACCAATATATTTCGCTTGTTCATTGGAATTGACGATGCAAGGAATATGTGTGCCATCGATCGCTCCAATCGCATTTTTGAAAAATGGCCAATATCGAGGGTCAAGTTTGATTTTGCTATGCACATTTTGAAACGTTGGATCTTGGGGTTTGATGATTGAAATTGCAAGTCCACAACAAGATAATAAGACATCATGAAAGTGTCTATGAATCGTCTCTCCTGAGTGTTGAAACCTTTCTTGCATCATCCTACTGGTCTCCCCATGTCCAACAATATTCAAAAAAATTGCTACCTTCTCATGTATTCCAACGTTCTGACTTTGTTTAAGCCCGTGTTGCTGCAATGCAATGCAAAGGTCGAAGAACACACGTGGTTCCATTCTGAACTGTTCGTAACAACGCTTCGGATGACCGCATAATACTTCATCGACCCATTTGCTACCTGTGTGATCACTAGTACGAATTGGTTGTTTAGACAAATATTGTGCTGTATAACTGCCAACCAATTTGCCAAGTTTTTTAATCCTCTTTAACCGTCGCTTATAAGCTTCGGGCAAGTTTTGTTTTTCGTCCCCCATACTTGTTTAACCTGTGCAGAGAGAGCTTAATTAATTCACTGAATACGGTGATCGTTATGAAATGACTATCATAAAATGCAAAGAAAATAATACGAAAATAGCGAAAATAGTCATTAATAGTCATAAATATGTCCATACATACAACACGCATGCATAAATAGTCATAACATTAATGTCTCAAGCTCCATAACATAAGTGCCGTAACATTAGTAACAGTTGCTTCTTCTCCACCATTAGTGAAGCATACATTTCCCTCATTGTAGGATCTAGCATGAGTTTTCCGCATCGTACAAACCAATCATCATCAGCGACAACTTCATCAAGTTGCCTTAGGTGTGTCATGACTTCCGTAATAGATGGTATGTTAGCAGATGCTTCATCTGCCATTTTGTGAGCATGTTCGACCTCTGCCTTAGTTAAATCAACAATTTCACTTAGTGCATCTGCTATCCTAGTTGATGCAGGTCCTTTCTTCTTCTTTTTCATCCCTGCACTCCTCTTCCTAACCCCTAATGAGTCGCTTCTAGATATTGGCTCCTTCCCCCTCACACTACCTTCACCACTGGTCCCTTGAGATATATTGAAAATCATTCGAATCATATCCCCACTTATGCCTGTTGGAGCCACCAAAACTTCATCGCTATCTCCCGACCCTTCTTCCAGATCTATGTTATCATCATTGTCGTACCATGTTGTCTGTTCTATTGGAAGTGTCATGGATGATGGTGCCCATGCATTTTCCCCTGTAGCTGCCACATTACTAAACAGCTCATCTAACTCCGCCCTGAACGAGAGACCTTTTTTCCTAAATTTCTCATATTGTGGATTTTCCTGCACATGCAACAACAATAAGAAACGACAATTATATGTGATACGGGTTGAAAATATAGTGTACCATCAAATATCCTTTTCGTACCATTTTTTTCTTTTCCCACCACTTATCTTCCGCTTCTACTGTATTCTGCTCCATATTCCAGCCTACACCTGTCTCATTAATCAATTTATTCCACATTTGCCATTCCTTTCGTAGGGAGTCATACTTGTTTTTAAACTGCATTTTCTCATAGACTTTTCCAGTCCTTGCTGTGAACCCATCACAAATATTAGTCCATGCTTTTTTGGTATACACAGTACCCTTTCTATCACCTTTGCGAAGTTGTTCAATACAGAGGTCAATGAACACTTTAGTTGTACTAGCGTCCCATGAAGCTTTACATTTATCCTTCAGCATTGTACTACGTTTGTCCAGAATTTATCAAAATATACAAAAGTCAATCACAAGTTAATAGAAACAGAAATATCAACTTTCAAGTTTAAATACAGTGGCTCAAACTGCATCCAATGTATACTTTCTGAATTCCAACCCTGTTCAATCAATCAGTAATACAAACATAAACTGATCAAATTGGAGTATTTTTCGGATCCACTTTGCATGAACTTTTCTGTCTCTATCTATATTACTACTATTGTTCACATTCATCCCATTCAAGTTGTATGGATAGGTGAATCTGATGAAGGGAGTCATATTTTAATCCTTTCGTTTGCCTTCAGTCAAACACACACACGGAACAACAGCTAAAATTCACCAGCCATGGAACAACATGAAGGCCTTTCCAACTTTTAAACCCAATCCAAAATTCCAAGTACATACATACAGCTATCGACATAAGAGAAGCAAATGAATTACCCTGTAAGAGATCTCAATTTGCTCCAACACGCACAAAACATAGCATCAACACACGCATAACAGTTGAGAGAAGTATTGGTTTGCAGTTACACATGCCTGAAGGGACGATAAAACCAGAAAGCAAAACAATCACCTTTGTTTGGAGAGCAGATCGTCGGCGACGTAGCGACGGCAGGACGATAGAGATTGATGGCCATAGACCACGATGATTGCTGAAATGTGCAGATCAACGGAGCCGACCACTGCCTGACGACGGAAGCAAGCTGTCCCGGGAGATCGATGCCCAAGAGACTTCACGGCACCGCAAGCTTTTGGAGCAGACAGCTCGACAGCTCAGCAACGATGATGAACAGATAGGTCGACGGCACAGCACGGCAGGATTGATGAACAGACGAGAGCTCACCAGCTGTGGAAGGAACAGACGAGTGTGCATGCAGCTGGTCGAATTTTGGAGAAGCAGAGGCTGTCGCTGGTCTGGAGGAGAAGAGGAAAGCAGAAATGGCGCACTGTGCGTGAACGTGAGGCGAGAGAAGGAATTGAAGGCCAGATGCAAAGAGTACTGTGCGTGAACGTGAGGGGAGAGAAAAATGAAAGTTTTGTGTAAAGCTGTGCCCAACGGATCTGAAGCTGCAATTTGTTCAATTCTTCCAAAACCATGGTTTCAAGATTGAAATCGTGGTTTGGAGGTTAAAATCGATTTTAAAATAAAACAAGGGGTTTGGTTGTTATCTTCCTCAAACCATGGTTTTCTTCAGAATCAATTATTTTAATTGATTGCCAAACAGGCACTTAGATTCTCTCACGGTTAGATTTTCTCCAGTAACTATATCTAGCACCTTTATATTTTAATCATTTTAGCATTTACATGTGTATATAACACTGATTTTTTAAAAAATGAAAATTTACTATTGCTTTTAACAAACGTCATCAAATGCGACAAGTTAAATGCTTCATATAATTCTAATTGTAGAATGAGATAATTAATATTAATTAGATTAATATTATTATTAATCCTTACTACTAATCAAATTTTGATTTTGATCTCTATAATTTTAAATTTTTGTTTTTAGTCATGTAATTTCATAAAATTTTAAATGTTTAACATATTTGATTAACACTGATAAATATAGAAATTAAAATTAGCGAATTCTAATTTTGATCTATATATTTAATGGTGTTAATTAATATTGTTAAACATCTAAGTCCTTATAAAATTATAAAAATTATAAGGATAAAAACTAAAATTTATTTAAATTATAACAATAAATAAATATATTAATCCCAATTAATTTATAAAGATTAAAAAAATTAATTAAATAATAATTTATAAAAAATATATTAATTTTTTTAAAGTATCTCTTTTAATTATTTGTATTAGAAACTTTTATATTGATGAAAAACTCTTAGTATATGCAGTAAAAAGAGAGAGTTTAAAAAAATTATAAATTTAAAAGATAAAATAGATTAAATATTAGAGTCTTGCATTTATATTTAAAATAAATTTTTCTACTAACTCTTACATTTACAATAATCTTATATTTTAATTATTTAAATGTGCTAATAATACTCTGTCTCTTATTTTGGCCAAATCATTATACTTTAAGAATAACTAACCCTTTAGATAATATTAGGGTTAAAAGCAAAAATACCTATCAACTTTCTCTAAATATGTATCTGGTATCTTAAATTTTACTTGAGAGCAAAACATGACAGAAAGAGGATGGGTGGGATGAAAGAGCCCTGGGAGGGAGACAGTAGGAGTTTTTCTCTTAAAAAAAAATAATTATTTAAAAACAATAATTGCATCAATTAATGCAAGTGATATTTTTGGCCAGTGCACATTTACACCCATATAAAATTTATGATGCCGAATGCACACTTAAAAAAAGTTTACGAGCATTTTCGCCTCTTAACCCTCTATTAATTGAGCAAATAAAAATTATAATTAATTTTTATTTAATCTAAGAATGTGCATAAACTAGATTAGATCAAATTTGACGTCAACTCAAAGTTAGTCTTATAAAGTCTGGTATAGATAAGGTTGGGCAGGATAATCTTCTGTCTAAAAAAAGTATGAGCTATATTTTATAATCCGATATCTAACTTTACATTATAAAAGTTCTAACTATTTTGGATTGGGTATAGATAGGATGAGCATATCTAAATCGTGATATTCAATTCATATTGTAAAAAAAATCTGCAATCATGAACTTATAAAATAATATCATATTTATGTCTTTAAGAGTTAAATAATATCTATAATTTACTAAGAATAAAGTAACAAAAAGATAGTAATTAAAGTCTTAGAATCTATCGCATATGTCAAAAAATAAAGATCGAAATATATAGGGATCAGATATTTATAACGTTATTGTAACACCAATAATCGAATGCTTGCCAAGTAAAGTATAGAAGCAATTTAGTATCTATGTAAATATAAAAGTTATGTTTAATACTTTAAAAATGAATAATAAGAGTTATCAGTTAAAATAAAAAGTATAAAATTACAAATAGAATAAACTAAGAAAAGAATTAAGACTATGAGAAAAAATAATATATATATATATATATAGTCGAGCTAAATAGATAAGGCAATATACCTTATCTAATATCCTATTTTACTTATCATTTGACTCGATCTATCCTTATTTAAATATATTTTAAGTAATTTTTTTAAAGTTAGAACTGGATAATTTTTTTCAGGTTAGAGGGAACGGACCGAGGGTATTGTACACACCCATAAAGTCTGGGCTGGTCCAACACTTACCCACGATGTCGGTTTAGATGAGGCATGGTCTGGCGGAAAAGTTAATTTATTTTCTTATAAAAAAACTAGTTTATTGATTTATTATTTTTTTTTATGTGAAGGGAGATTAAATATAATTTTTTTATTAGAATATATTCCTTTATGAAAATCAAGAGAAGCAACAATCAACAATGTTCAACAATGCATGTGATCTAAAGATAAATCATTGTGAGGGAAATAAACAAGAAGGAAAATTAAAAACTGCTGTAGATCGGGCTATCTGGTCTAGTTAGCCTATTCCTTCCTGAGGAAAAACTTCGTTGAGGCATTTCCGGAGCAATAACCAATGAGGCATTCAACTCAGATCAAAGCAAGGGTTGCAATTCATGTTGGGTTGCGCATTTGAATGAAATATGGGCAAACAAAAATTACAGGGATGAAATAGATTCTTTTAATCACACAAAAGGGGGGATTGATTCTCAGACAATTAAATAACAAAGAAATAGAAACCATTCGTAAGTAAAAAATAGTAATATGGTGCTTCTTGATGCTTCTGAGACCGAGATTGACGACGGAGGGAGAGTTGAGAGATAAAACAAGAGCGATGAAGGAAGGACGAGGCTGCCGACTGAAGGTGGCAATTGGCGACTTGAAAGCAGAGGAGAGGCAGCGATAGGTAGTTAGGGAATGATGAGTCTTCCGTGTGCGAAATGAAGGAAGGGGTTCAAAACGACTGTGCTGGGTTACAATTAGATTTTTATAAAATATACGTATATTTATTATTCCGGTCAGACCAAACCAGACCAGTTGGTCTAAATACCTAGTCCCTAGCCTAGTCCAGTCCAATCTAAAGAAGGTAATTTAGTCTAGTTGGTCTCCTATTGTATTGGGTAAGATTTTTTTTTTAAAAATATAGATACATATTTTAATAAACATTTAAATATTAATTTATTAAATTATAAGATATTAATTTATTTTATTAGATTTAATTAATACTTTAATATTTATAAGTGAAGTTATATATTTTTTGCAATGATTCTTTAAATTTTCTAAATTGATTTACATGTTAACTTGTTAAATTGATAAGCTAAAAACTTCAAAATTTATAACTTAATAAGGTAAAGAGCGTTTAGGTCGATCTATTTATAATTTTAATAGGATGATTTGTAAATTTTGTAAATCAATCTGGAAAGTTTAAAGAACCAAAGGGAAAATTATTTAAATTATATTGACTTGTAAAACTTTAAGGTTGACTGATAAATCTAAGAAATTAACTGATAAATATCAAGGTGTTAATTATTTTAGAGATCTATTTGTTAATTTAGGAAGTTTGACATGTAAATCTACTAAGTTTAACTTGTTAATATTAAAGTATTATATTTATAAGAGGTTGACTTTGTAATTATAACTTGTCTACAAGATGCATATATATGATGCTGTTTTCTATTAAAAATTGGCTACATTGATTTTTATTATTATTTTGGGTAAAAAATTGTAATTATTTTAAATAGCTTTTGACCAGTTTGTTGATATGAATGGTTTGAATCTATTAAATATAATTTTTATCCTTAATGAGAGCTAAAAGCTAGCTACACACACCATTCAAATTGATAATTAAAAATTCCAAATAATAATTTTAATAATAATTAAAAAAATAGATCTTCTGGCCTTTCAAGACTAATAACTACCCTATTCAAAATTAAAATTGATAATTTCAATTAGTAAATTCACAACTATATTATAGCAAATTCACAACCACCTTGGGACAATAGAGGCATGAATTATTTAAAATGTAAAAAATTTGAAAATGAAGCAATAGGTTCAAAATTATAGTGATAATTTTTTTTTGGGGGGGGGGGGGGAGGAATTCAATATTACCGTACTAATTTGTAAATTTTCCCAAAATTAGTGGGGGGCATTAACTTTTTTTACAACTAATCTATCTTTTAAAGTTGAGAGCTTCTTTATAAGAAATTTATAACAATTGTTCACTTCACAACTGTATTAATAACTACTCTTTTTTTTTTTCAATTGAATGTATTAGTAACTACCGAAACATGGGGTGTGGCCATGTCCATGTTGTCTATATATATATATATATATTTTTTTTTTTAATATAAAAGAGGGTTAAATACTAAAAATAAATTATTAAACTAAGAGGGAATCCAATCTTAAATATTTATTTTTTATAAGATTTTTTAAATATTGATAACACTTATATAATATTAATATATTATTAAACTCGTCTTTTATTAACGCCTTTGTAAATTTATTTTATTCACTCGTCGTCTTTAGCATAATTACTACAGTTACTAAGTGTTTTATTGTCCATTGAGCGGAACGTTGTAACTTCTTATTCTCTTTCCTTGTAATATTGTTTAGTTTTCGTTTGTTACTATGTTTCTAGACTTTGTGCTCCAATTTAGTCATGCTCAATGGATGGGTTTATATGCATATCGTTTTATTTTTTTTAAATAAATTATCCTTTATAAAAACTAGGGTAGATATATATATGTGTGTGTGTGTATGTGAGAATAATAAATACAACAATAAATGTTCAAATCTTTCACACTTAGTGCTCAAAATGCAACAATGGTAAAATTACAACGAGCTCATTAAAAATGAAGTAAACTCACAAAAACTAACAAATTATTTTTCTCAAAATATTTTTAAAATGTAAAAAAAGAGACTAAAATACACAAAATTCCTCTCAACTTTGAGTCAATTATACATAATATTTATAACTTTTAAAAATTTAAATTAAAAATTTTAATATTTTATATTTTGATTACTAAATATCTTTTTTTAAAAATTACTATTAAAATTAATTATTTTTATTATGTCATAATTTTTGTATCTTTTTATTATATATCACGTCAATTAAAAAATAACATTAGATACTTAACATATAATTTTAATTTTTTTAAAATACTTAAAATAAAATATTTATAGAATATAAAATATTTAAATAACACTCATGTAATTTAAAATACTTTTAAATACTTAAAATAAATAATTAAAATATGTTTAAAATATATATTTAACTTGTTTAAATATAAAAAATATATAAATATATAAATTGTTAAAGTATTATTTTTAAAATCACGTGGTATATAGTAAAAAGGATAAAAAATTATAATATGATAAAAATTATTAATTTTAATGATAATTTTAATAGTAGGTGTTTGATAATTAAAATATAAAATATTAAAATTTTTAATTTAAATTTTTAAAATTTAAAAAATTTATATACAATTAAATTAAAATTTAGGGGAATTTTATATACTTAAGAGGAAAAAAAAAGCAATAGTTAAATCTAATTGTTGCCTATATATATATTTGATGATTAAATTTGGAGGAGAGGTAAAGCCGATGGGATGTGCAATTAGGCACCAGCCGCCTCAATGATTTTGTTTGGATGCTTGTGGACCCCATGATTTCAACTAAATAACTTACGAATTAATCATATAGAAAAAAAAAATCCACAAAGCTACAAATATATATATATGCACACACGAAGGGTATGTTTAGTAAGTGGGCAGGAGGAAGTAAAATTAATCATTTTTATTATTTGGTACTATATAAATTATTTTTATTTTTAATATTTTAAATTATTTTAGTTATATAAAAAACTGAGAAATAAAATAGTAAAAATATAATATTTTAAATAATTTAAAAAATATTTTAAATTATTTTATTTTAAATTATAAAAAAATATATATAAATTCTATACTCATTTATAATTTATTAAATAAATTTTTAAAATATATTTCAATCTAATTTTATTTTTATATAAACTTTTTCATCCTACTAGGTACCGGAAAGCTTTCCCATAAGGTTTTTCTCTGAATTATCAGCGTCTTCTGTTTTGTTTTCCGACTTCACTCCTTCCATCACAAGCAACCCTTACTACGTCCTCTTTTAACAACTCATTTATATTTTATACAAACTGATAGGTAAGATTCTAATTAAGAATGTATTGAAAAATGAAATTATTGAACTCTCTTCTTATTTTATTATTTCCCAACTTCGATTATTAGCTTCCAATCCTATGAATCCGTACAAGCTCCTCTTGATTTATAATTTGGCGTTGACCAATTAATTCAGTTATTTGGTATAATGAATTAATCGACTGATGAAAGGTGATGCACGGAATCCATGCAAGTTATTTCTTAATTAATAATAATTAATAGGGCTGATATGGACACCAACGAAGGGAGATGTAAGTTTCTATAAAATAAAAATTATTTTTTTAAAAAAAATAAAAAATATTAAGTTCGTAATCATCTCCTTACATATATAATATGTAATCTAGTTTATTTTGATTTTATTTAAATCCATATAGTAAAATTAATCTAAATTAAGTATATTATGAGTGAGATTCATGCCGTTAACTACTAATATTATCTTTTTTACAAATTAATAGATTATGAGTATTATATTAGAACTAATATCTATAATTGAGAAAATTGTAAAACCCTAGTATAAAAAAATTGTAAGAACCTGATTATAAATGACGTGATATTATATAGACTTGCGTATTAATTTTAGTAAATGAAGTAGACTTTTTATTATGATGTAGATAACTTATCTATCTAAACCACCCCAACTATAATTATCTTTAATTTTTTACCTAAGAAAAAAAGTTTTGCTTTTATCAACTTAATTTAAACAAAATCTATAATAAGCCATATTATTCATAAGTTAAAAAATAGACTCAAAATGATCTCCCTGGTCTCTCTAATATATCTGTGTAGTCAATGAATAATTTTACTCCTCCGGGCTTTAATATGATATATTTAATTAATTTGATTAGGATAAAAATTAATTAAATTAGTTAATATAAAGTATTTTTTAAACATTATAATTATCTTTTTTAACCTCTCTCTATTATCTTATTTAATTATTGTTGAGAAAGTATTAAAATGATTAATTAAAAAAATAATTATAAAAAATAAATCTTATACAATAGGAGTATTATTTAAGGCCAGTGATAAAATGCTTTTGTAAGTAAGGCCATAAATGAGATGTCACTTGCACTTTACAGTAGAGACTTTTACGTCGCTTTTGAGGGCATAAATACAGAAAACGTAGTAATTAAGTGGGTTTACGTTGCAAGTTTTACGTGGATTTTAACATGCCATAAAATTAATTAAAAAATTAATTTTAATTTTAAATATAAAATATATTTTCTATATTTATTTATATTTTTCTAAATTATTCTAGTAATATTCCCCAATAATAATAAGATAAAAGAGGAAAAGAGGGATTAAATATATAGTTAAAGTGTTTTAAAAAATAATACTATATTAATTAATTTAATTAATTTAATTAATTTAATTAAATAAGTATTATAATTAAGATTATAGGTATATAGAATCACAAACCCAACTTTGTCTATATTACACAACAAATATCAATGGAGGAAGCTAGAGAGAGAGTTGACTTTCCTTATTGCATTCCGCCACCCACACAAATGCATATATAAAAACTGTTTTTACCGTTCCCTCCTTACTTTCATACTAAAGACACATATTACATATATTTATTGACATTTTTTCCTATGTCTCTTTGTGCTTCACTTATAATGGGCTTTGATTTATCCAGATGAATAATGTAGTAGAAATGTACATAATTAGTGTTCAGCACTAACTTAATAGTAGGATATGTTGGATATTTATTATATATATAACCTATTTAGATATTAATTAGGATAATTAATAAATATTTTTGAGTGTGACCCGTAGTCATTGGGCCTAATCCAATGAGGATTATTGACTCAGTTTATTTAAGGTTAATTTTCTGATGGTGAAAATTAATAACTAACAATTCATTGAGTGTGAGATATCTTTTCTGAGTCCAAAGTGAAACCCTATTTTCAGCTCGCTTCTGAAGGTTCCTCACTAATGACGGCTAAGAACAAGTTATCATCGCTGTGCCTAATCACCAGTTGGAAGAACCTGTTGTTTATCTGACAGTTTTCTCTTTTGACAGGTATCTCATTTGATTTCAGTTCTCCTCAGATCAATCAAGTTAATGGCAATAGGTAACTTTAAATCTTCCGCTGTATCTCATATGTGTTTATATTTGAGTATGATACAATCTGGATTGATTGTATTACCTTTGAGATGTTTATTTTTTAATATGTGGTATGAGAGCCTTGTTTAAGATCACCTCTACCTTATTTATTGTCCTTTTGTATTTATGAGTAATAATATGAGATAGAATGTGGGACATAGAGATTGCAATTTATTTCAATTATTATTCTTTTAACCTTTTGCTCTTTTGGACAGCGCGAGAGACTGCGATGGCGAGAAACTCCACTATGCAGGAGAGTCGCGACTTCTGTGATTGGCAACCGAAGGCGAGAGAGAAAGACAGGTCGCAAGAAACTGAAGACAGAAACAAAGGGGTCACTGACGGCGAGGTATTCTGCAAAGTCGCGGCCGTTGCAGTTCCTCAAATTGCTGGAGCTATTGGGTAGCAACAGTCACTTCCAGGATTCGCCGTCCTTTCTGCTGTGGTCGCAGTTGCAAAAGGGCCCCAGATCACCGGCGATCAGCCCTGGAATGGCTCCCTGGCGTCGACTGTTGGAGTGAGGCTCGCGACGCTGCAATTGTCGTGGGTTGACGCTGGACTGTCGGGTCGTGAGTCGGGTTAGGGCAACCCGACCCACTGACAAAATGAACTGAAACGGTGTGTTTCAGCCTACGCTGAAATGCACTGTTTCAGTTATGGATTTTGGACACATTAAAAAAAAAAGGAAAATCTTTTCTGGGCCATCGCATTTGGGCCCGTTGAAAAGGGTTTCTGCATTTTTTTTCTTTTGAAAACCGATTTCTGGGCTGCTTGGACTTGGGCTTTCCTGTTTTTTTTAATAGTGCTATTTTTTTGGGCTTACGTTTTGGGTTAACAATTTTTTTTGTTTTTGCTTCTGGAAAAACGTTTTTTGGGCCTAAATTGAGTTTTAATTTTTAGAAATTATTTTGGGCTCTAATTTTTTAACTTTTATGTATGGACCACTTGATTTTATTTTCAAAAAATTATTTTTGGCCTTTTAATTTGGTTTTTCAAAATATTTTAAATACTATTTCATGCATTATAAATGATTAAATTAATTTCTCTATTATTTTAATTTTGGGAAAAAGGTATTTACAAATTTTAATTTTTATGTTATTTAATTGCCTATTTTATTTTTAATTTCTCCCTTGGCAATTAAATTAACTGTTTAATTTTTGTAAAATCATTTTGAGTTAAAATTAATTTGTTAAACATTTTTGGGTACACGAAATAGTGGAAAAATTTTAATATTATTTTATTAAATGCTCCATTGTGTTGTGTATATTTGGATTTATATGCAAGTTATTGATATTTGTGATTAGCATGCATTTTTGTTAGGAATAGTCACATCATCCTCATTTATTTTTGTTGCGTGCATTAATTAATCACATATGGATTTAAAATATTAATAATAATTAAATGTATAGTTATGATTTATCTTTGCCTACAGGTAGATATATCATAATTGTACATTTAATTAGGGGAGAATTAATTTCTTTATTAAGTTGTGCATATTTAGATTTTTAATGCACATGAATGATATTTGTGATTAGCGTGCAGTTCTTTGAGGAGTAGCCACAGCATCCTTGTTTATTGAATCTGTTGCATGCATTCATTAATAACATCTGGATTGGAAATATTATTTATAATTAAATATATAGCTATGATTTATCTTTGCCCATAGGTAGATATCTCATAATTATATATTTAATTAGGGTGGGATAGAATGACCTCGTTATTTTCTGATTAGCCCACAGGCATTGAGAAATTACGAATGCATTCTAATTCTACCATTTGAGATAAATACCTGGTTATGCTAATGTCTTTACTTACAAGTAGATATTAGTGATACGTATTTATGTTGCTTGCATGCTATATTTGAGCTAAGCATGCATACATGGCACAGTGACTTGTGATTGCTTCAAATTCTTACTGTGAGCTTATTTGTGCGTTTGTCTGCTCTCATTTTGCAGATTCAATTGCTGCTCCCAGGATTATAGATTATGTTAGCAACAAAATAATATTAGATGGCAGCATTAACTATGTTGACTAGAGAGACGATGTTTTGCTGCAGCTTAGTTTATTGGACTTGGATTATGCCTTGAGGTTTGATAAACCTCTAAGACCCGATGATACCTCCGATAACAGAGAGACAAAGGAAAGGTATAATATGTGGGAGCGGAGTAACCGCTCATCTCTTCTGCTTATAAAATAAAGGATCTTTAGGAGCATTAGGGCAGCAGTCCCTAAATGTGACACAGCTAAGGGATACCTGGAAGCCTTAGACAAGCAATTCAAGTTAACAGATGAGCAGATGGGTGGTGCCATCACGTATGAACTGTGTGCTGTGAGGCTTACAGGTATTAGTGGTATGGGGCAACATATTATGGGGATGAGAGGTATACTTTCATCGTGTGTTACTTTTGAGTCTAACTTTTCTAGCGTTAATGATGACACTTGATGGATTGATACTGGTTCGATGATCCAGATGTCGACTACCATGCAGGGCTTTTTGTCAAGTAGGTCTCCACATCCCAATGAGGAAATTGTCCTTTCAGGCAATGAGAGAGGAGATCCTGTGAAAGCCGTTGGAACCTTTCACATTCATCTTTCAAATCAAAATATTTTGGAACTCTATGATGTTTTCTATGTTCCCTCTTATAAGAGAAATTTGATTTCTATGTCAAAGCTCATTCCATTTGATTATCATCTAGTTCTTTCTAAGAAATGTATGACTTTGGCAAAGAATTCAGTTTTGATTGTGAATTTGGTTATGATTGATGGTTTGTTTAAAATTGTTTATGATTCACCTCAATCTCTTTCTGTTACGCATGGTACTAAGAGAAGTGTAATCGATGAGAATTCTTATAGCCTGTGGCATAGGAGATTAGGTCATATCTCCATTGATAGAATCAAAAGGTTAAATAAAGAAGGAATTCTTCCGTCTTTAAACCATTTAGAGTTTGATTTTTGTGTGGACTGCATAAGGGAAAAACAGACCAATAAGTCACATAAGGGGGCTAAAAGAAGTTATGAGTTGCTAGAAATTATACACACGGATATTTGTTGCCCTGATTTGACTGCGCATAGTCAAAAGTACTTTATCACCTTTATTGATGATCACTCATGATACATGTATGTCTACATGCTTTATAATAAAAGTGAGGCACTAGATGCTTTTAAGGATTATAAAGTAGAAGTAGAAAAATAGATTGGGAAACTAATCAAGATCATGAGAGCAGACCGTGGTGGTGAGTATTATGGCAGATACACTAGTGAAGGACAAGCAGCAGGTCCATTTGCTGAATTTCTTCGAGAGTAAGGTATAGTGGCTCAATACTCTATGCCTGGATCACCTGATATGAATGGTGTAGCTGAGAGAAGAAATAGGACCTTGCTAGACATGGTTAGGAGCATGATGAGTAGCTTCAAACTGCCATCTTCTCTATGGAAGGAAGCACTCAAGACAGCCACATACATATTGAATAAGGTTCCAACAAAGGCAGTGTCCAAGACACCCTTTGAAATCTGGAAAGGATGAAAACCCAATTTAAATCATTTCAAGGTATGGGGTTGTTCTGCGGAAGTAAGAGTGTATAATCCACAGGAGAAGAAGTTGGATCCTAAGACCATCAGAGCTTACTTTGTAGGCTATACGGAGAGGTCTAACGGTTATAAGTTTTATTTTCCTCCACCTCCTACAAGGTTTGTAGAGTCTAGGAATGCCAAGTTTCTTGAGAATGATATGATTAGTGGGAGTGATTGTCCATCAGATGATCACATAGAGCGAAACACTAATATCATTCATGAGGGGACGTCAATAGTCAATGCTTATCCCACTGTTGGGATTGACATTAAATGTGATGTAGACCCTATGGCTCAAGTTGACGGTGCTGAACAAGACAGACACATACCTGATGGTTAACCTATCACACAAGTGGAACCACCACAAGATGTGATAGAGGATGTCATTGTTCAGCAACCTGGTTCAACCCAAGAGGTTGAATTGAGGAGGTCAACTAGAGAGAGAAGAATGGCATTACCTAATTACTATGTAGTGTATTCTGTTGAGGTTGACTGTGATATAAGTGTTGAGAATGATTCTTTGTCGTTTACTTAGGCTGTGAGGAGTGTGAACTTCAAGTTGTGGCATGATGCTGTGATTAATGAAATGAATTCCATGCAAACAACCATGTTTGAGAACTTGTAGAGTTTCCTAGTGGGTCTAAGGCCATTGGCTGTAAGTGGGTTTACAAAACCAAGAGAGACTCACATGATAACATCGATAGATACAAGGTTAGGTTGGTTGTAAAGGGATTCACTCAAGTGGAAGGAATCGATTACAGTGAAACTTTTTCACCTGTATCTAAGAAAGATTCATTATGTATCATCATGGTATTGGTTGCCCATTTTGATCTAGAGTTACACCAAATGGATGTTAAGACTGCTTTTCTCAATGGTGAACTGGAGGAAGAAGTCTACATAAAGCAGCCTGAGGGTTTTGTTGCAGAAAGAAAGATCAATTGGTGTGCAAGCTGAAGAAATCAATATATGGTTTGAAACAGGCTTCACAACAGTAGTACTTGAAGTTCCATGAAGTGATCACATCATTTGGTTTTGTTGAGAACATCATGGATAATTGTATATACCACAAGGCTAGTGGGAGTAAAATCGTTCTTGATTTTGTATGTGGATGACATACTACTTGCTATGAATTATTTGGGACTATTGCGTGAGGTGAAACAGTTTTTGTTCAAGAGCTTTGACATGAAAGACATATGTAAGGCTTCTTATGTCATTGGCATAAAGATCCATAGAGATAGAATCCAACGTCTTGTAGGCTTATCTCAAGAGGCTTACGTTGTGAAAATTCTTGAGCGATTCAGGATGCAGAACTGTTCATCTAACGTGACTCTTATTGAAAAAGGAGACAAGTTTAGTCTAAGTCAATGTCCTGAAACCGAGCTTGATAGGAAACAGATGGAAAGGATCCCATATGCCTCAGCGGTAGGAAGCTTGATGTATGTGCAGGTTTGTACAAGACATGATATCGCTTTTGCTGTGGGTATGTTGGGAAGATACCAAAGTAATCCTGGGAAAGTACATTGGACAGCTGCAAAGAAGGTGTTTAGGTACCTACAAGGCACTAAACACGACATGCTCACATACAGGAGAATAGACAATTTGGATGTGATTGGATACTCAGATTCAGATCTTGGAGGATGCGTAGACTTGAACAAGTCTACATCTGGCTATATCTTCCTATTGGCAGAAGGAGCTATATCGTGGAGAAGCGCTAAGCAAACTCAAACAGCTCCTTCTACCGGTGATACTGAGTATATTGCGTATTTTGAAGCAAGTTCACAAGCTATTTGGATAAGGAATTTCATTGCTGGGCTTAAGATTGTGGATTCAGTCTCTAAGCCAATCAGAATGTACTGTGATAACACAGCTGCAGTGGCCATAGCGAACAACAAAAGGAATAAAAGTCACAATAAGTTTGTTGAACTTAAGTTCCTTTGCTTGAGAGAGAGGGTTCAAGATGGCCAAGTTTCGGTTGAACGTATTAGTAGATTGGATATGTTGGCTGATCCTTTGATGAAAGGATTGAAGCCGAATATCTTTGTCACACATGTACCTCATATGGGACTTCGTCCTACTTTTGATTAGTGGAGATATGAGCAATGAAATTATATTTTGTGGTTTATCATTTCAATTTGTGATTGTATACATTTTGTGTTATTGAAATTGATAAACATTGAGACAGGAACCTATAAACATTGAGTTCATGTATATTGTGAAACCCATTAAGTGATAGTGCTATATGTAATACTAAGAAGGTAATACCCGATAAAAGGGAACTTATCGCCTTGATTCTTGTAGCGCGACATTAGTTCATGTATATTATGAAACCCATTAAGTGATGGTGCTATATGTAATACTAAGAAGGTAATACCCGATAAAAGGGGACTTATCGCCTTGATTCTTGTAGCGCGACATTAGTTTACCTAGACAGGACGATGACATTGAGTATACGGGCCAAGTGGGAGAATGTTGGATATTTATTATATATATAACCTATTTAGATATTAATTAGGATAATTAATAAATATTTCTGAGTATGACCCATAGTCATTGGGCCCAGTCCAAAGAGGGTTATTGACTCAGTTTATTTAAGGTTAATTTTCTGATGGTGAAAATTAACAATTAACAATTCATTGAGTGTGAGATCTTTTTTCTGAGTCCAGAGCGAAACCCTATTTTTAACTCGCTTCTGAAGGTTCCCCACTGGTGACGGCTAAGAACAAGTAGCCATCGCTGTGCCTAATCACCAGTTGGAAGAACCTGTTGTTTATCTGATAGTGTTCTCTTTTGACAGGTATCTCATTTGATTCCAGTTCTCCTCAGATCAATCAAGTTAATGGCAAGAGGTAACTTTAAGTCTTCCGTTGCATCTCATATGTGTTTATATTTGAGTATGATACAATTTGGATTGATTGTATTACCTTTGAGATGTTTATTTTCTAACAGGATACCTATATTTAAGGGGGAAATAGAAAAAAAAAGAAGAAAAAGCATGAGACTCAGACTGATCTCTCTTCAATATCTCTATACTTCGTCATTGATGAATACAATCATTGTTTGAGGGGAAAGAAGGAGATCCAAGTTTGAGCAGCAGTAAGAAAAAGAGCGAAAAAACCAGCAAGAAAAGAAATAATGTTCCATGGCGATTTGAAATACGTATGAAAATCTTGAGACAACCACGTCCTATACCTCTTCTTATAATGCATCTCTGTCTCATCCACCACAGATGCATACATGGAAGCATTAGTCCTCAAATCTCTAGCTATGATGTTAAATAAGTTCGCCACTTCCTTGTCGCTCCCCAGCCTATTCAACAAAACTCCTGCCTCTCGCAGAAGTTTCACGTCGTCGATGTGGTCGATGATCGTGTCGAGAACTCGACGAACGAGCTGATCTCGTGCTTGTTGTCGAAATCATGCAAAGTATCATAAGCAATGAAATTGAGGTAGGTTGGTGCTGTTATGTGGTCGACTACTATTTTTGGAAGTTGGAGTCTTCCCCCTAACCATGTTAAGTGGAATGAGATGTCGATGGGGTTTACTGGTTTGCTTCTTTTCACTCGAATTCCTGCTTCTTTGAGCTCTTTTATGTATCTGTTTGTTCTTGATCTGTGTTTGTGTTTTGATTTTGTTTTTTTTGAATGAAAGGCATGTAACATTTCGCTACGAAGGTGATGAAGAAGATGAGGTGGAGGAGAAGGATGCAAAAGTTGCACCTCAATTTCTTCACGTTGTTGATGATCACCACTATTTGAATCCCCTGTATTATTTACATTTATACAAGTTAAAATATACTTCTTATCTTATTTTTAATATGAGACATATTTAACTAATTTGATTATATTAAAAAAAGTTAATTAAGTTATTTAATATATGATTTATATAAAATACTATAATTATCTTTCTTATTCTTTTAGTCATTGTACATTCAAAGAGTATCAATAGGGATAATTTAAAAAAATAATAATAAATATAATAAATAGATCTTATATTTAAAATAAAAAAGATCAATTCTTCAATTAAATTCCATATTAAAAACTGAAAGAATATATTAGAATAGATATCTACTCCAATTAAAACATAACGAAATAAAGAAAAATATAGATAAAGGGATAATGAGTTTGTAGTCTAAGGATACTAAAACTACTCGTTCAGTAGGAAGTTGTATGTTTGAAATTATCGACAGCTTCATGCCGCTAGTACATGATCCTCTAAATAAGAAAAATAAGAAAATATACCCACAAACTTGTTTCTAATGAGCATCTGCCATCCATGCCATTGAAAAAGTTTAGGTAAATGTATATTTCTTGTGTGATTCTTTTCTCCCAACGAATAAATGCTTGAATGTAAATGAGTCTCATGCCAAAAAAAAAAAAAAAAAGAATGTAAATGAGTCTTTCCGGAATATAATAATGAATAAGATATGTAACCGCGTACACAAACATTTATAGATATATGTATTCTCTGTAATCCCTCTAGCCCTTAATAAGAATTAGTTATATAATTAAATTTAATCATAAATATAATATTTTAATTTATTTTATATATAATCATAATAATTATTTTTTTAAAATTAATTTATTTAATTTATAAACTAATATATAATATTATATTAATTAACTGATTTATTTAATTTTATTAATCTATTTAAATTAGTTAATAAGGTTTTAATAATTTATATTAAGGAAAGGAATGGTTATTATTTTCTTTATAAATAACATGAATAGGCATTTATAACTTCGCTCATCAGCATTGTCCTCCTCTTCCCTTGCTTGTTGCTACAACGACAATGACGACGACAAAAGTCCCTCATGTTTATGGGACGATAAAACGATGAATGCGACCAACAGATATGTCTATGGCTCTAACGACAACCTCGTCATCATTTTTTAAAAGACTAAGAAGTTGAAAAGGAAGCGGGTTCTCTAGCAAGAGAACGTCCTGGTGAAGAAGAACAAGTAGGTCAACCTTGAGCTTCAGATCTTCAGGTTTCTGGAAATCAAACTTAACCAAGATTTGAAGCAGAGAACATCCATCCACGAACAATATCGCCGACAGCTTCTCGTCGAAGAAATCTCCAAGGGCTTCTTCTGTGTAGAGATCTTTCAGATTCTTGATGTTTTCCAGAATCTTCTGATGTTTCACATCTTTGTCCCTCCCTCCCTTGAAGATAGATTGATACCCACGTGTACTTGAACTGTTCTCCTACCTGCAGATGCGGTTCCCCGAAATGAATTGGACCCAATGACACAAACCTCGGAGAGCAATACTCTGCAAAATTCTTTCGATCTCTCTGATGATGTAGGACCCTTTGTATCTTGGGAAGTGAATAAGTTTGATGATATTGATCATCATCATCTTCATCCCTCTCCATGTTTTCTAGTTTCTGCACTGCTTCATTCAGTTTGTTGAACATATCTTTTGTGGGATTTGCCATTGTTTATTGCTATTGCTTTGGTTTGTGTGATTTCATTTATATATATAGATAGAGAGAGAGAGAGAGATTTTCAAGTTTGGTAAAACTTTTCAATGAAGCTTTACAGAATATGGACTAATATGGAATAAAGATTTTCTAACTTTATTAATATTTCAAGTTTGGAATTAATTAGGCTAACTTTTACTTGAAAAAGTCTTTTTTTAACCATTACTCTTACTACATATTATTCTAGCTACATGCCTGTAACTTTGCTTGGAATTGGAAAATAAATGGTATATGTTTAGGAACCAGTTTTGGGGAAAAAATCAGACCGTCCAAGATTTGGACCGTTTAGATTTTGATGAGCACCTAAACGGATCCATATCTTTAGACCTTTCTAATGAATGAAGGAGACAAGCTTGGAATTAAATATTCTTTTGAACAACCATAAGAAATTCACATATTCCACCCGCTTGATTGCTTCCTATGCTTTAGTGTGTGTCTATCATGGTTTTAAAATGCAACTCAAGTTGCCCAAACATACTAGTGAATTGGTGGATTAATCTCATTGCCAATCTAAGAGTTTTAGATAAATCAATCGTGTTAGATTTTATATTTGTTTTCTCCCCTTCTTGAGCCACAAACAATGTTATTTGAGTTTTAAAAAATAATAATTTGCTTACTAATTTTACATTATTGAGTTATATATAGTTTATATTTGAATATACCATTTATTTATGTATTAATGTCTTTTTTGAATTTAAATATTACTATTTTCAGGGTCATGTATGAGTCTTTTTACACATTTTAGTTAATAATGATTGAGTTGACTTCAATTTAACTACAATTAGATAGCTAATTCCTAAACTAAATTAAATTTGTACGTTGAACTTTAAAGCTTGTCATAACCTAAAATAAAACCGTGGATTAAGAGAGTTATCTGTCTCATGTAGTATATCTCTCCCTCTCTAGAGTCTTCTCTTAAGGGCAGTGGGTGTAGGGTCTGGTTGAGTGCTGGCGGTTATTCACGGCACCTCCCTCTCCAGCTTCCGCCAAAGGGACATCCGTGCTCCGGTTTTCTTTGTGTTGTTTTGTCTATTTTTGTATGTATCTTTTTGGGTCTACTAGGAAGAAATAAGCATTAAATTATTTAGGACTATTATAAAACTAGCCAACTAATCCATAAAATTAAGAGAAGATAAAAGATAAAAATAAAAAAAATAATAAAAGTATATTGTATTCTTCCATTTACACACGTTATTTGTGTTATAGATCAAGTGAAAGAATACAATATACTTTTATCATTTTCTTTTATTTATCTTTTCTCTTATATTAATCTTGTGGATTGGTTGGTTAGTTTTACAACACGTTATCAGTATGACTACTCTAGAAATTGAAGTTATTGTAAGGTTTATAATCGAAAAGTAAGTTTTTATATTATTTTCATGTTGAATTATAGTATCATATTGGATTACTTTCTAATTATTCAATATTCTAAATTTTGATCTCCATTTAACTTTTGTTATATTTTTATGATAGTATCATCATGTCGAATTTTATAAAATTTGAGTTTGTGACTCTTAACATTACGGAAAAGAATTATCTATCCTAGATATTAGATACATAAATTCACCTAAATGCCATGGGTTTATGAGACACTATTAAGGAAGGCAATCAGGAATCCAACAAAGATAGAGTTAAGGCCATGATCTTTCTCCGCCACCACTTGGATGAATGACTAAAAATTGAGTATTTAACTGTCAAAGATTCACTTGTTCTTTGGAACAACCTAAATGAAAGGTATGACCATAAGAAAATTGTGATTCTTCCAAAAGTTCGTTATGACTGGATGTATTTAAGTTTGTAAGATTTTAAACCAGTCAGTGAGTATAATTCTGCACTATTTAGAATTAGTTCTCAACTGAAACTATGTTGAGGGAAAATTACTAATGATGACATGTTAAAAAGAACATTCTCCCTATTTTATGCATCCAATGTGCTATTATAGCAAAAATATCATGAAAAAGATTTTAGAAAGTATTATGAACTGATTTCTTGCCTTTTGGTGGCTGAACAAAATAATGAGCTTCAAATAAGGAATCGTGAATCCCGTCCAACTAGCTCTACTGCATTCCCAGAAGTGAATGTAGTGACAAATGAATCATCCCATAGTCAAAGATATGGACGTGGACATAGACGCAGCCGTGGCTGTGGACGAGGCCGTGGTCGACATGGTCATGGTCGTAGTTACCACTTGAGGTAGGCAAATAATGATGATAATCACAAAAAGAAAACTAATGGGAATGATAATTATATTGTAAATTTATGTTATCATTGTGGTGGCAAAGGTCATTGGGCTCGTACTTGTCGTACACCAAGACATTTGGTTGAACTATACCAAGAATCGCTCAAAAGAAAAAATAAAAATAAAGGCAAAGAGCCAAAGATTGAAATAAATTTTGCTGGGGAAGAAAGCGGTTCTGATTATGGTAACATGGATGTGACTCATTTAGATGTTGCTGATTTTTTGCCGATCATAATGAAAGAATTGATCACCTAATTGGTGATAGGAATGTTCAAAAAATAAGCTAAATTTTTATGATTATGTGTGTTTTCCTTTTGCTGTAATAAAGTTTATACTTCTCTCAATAAAAAAAAAGTTTCTACCTACTATGAAGTTATTTATCTTAATAAATAAAATTATGAGTATTTCTTTTCATTAATTCTTTTTGTATTTCTTTTTCATTTTCTATGTTCCTATTAATGAATAATGTCACTCATTGACTTAATAAAGAAGATTTGTGTCTTGCTAATAGTGCAACAACTCATACAATATTCAAAAATGCAAAATATTTTTCTTCTTTGGTGATACGAGAAGCCAGTGTCTAGACTATATATGGAAGTATAAAGATGATTGACAGGTTTAGAAGAGCTAATATATTTTTACCTGGAGGAATACAATTATACATTGATAGTGCATTTTATTCCTCTAAATCTAACAGGAATTTGTTGTGTTTCAAGGATATCCGCAAAAAAATAGATACCATATTGAAACAACAAATAAAGAAAACTAGGATATCTTGTTATCACAGATATGATTTCTGGTAAAAAAATGCACACTAGAAAAATTCCCTGCTATTTCTTTTGGAATGTTCTACACATTTATTAGTACAATTGAAACACATGCTATTGCAAACTAGAAGTTTACAAGTGAGAATAAATTTAATATTTGGCATGACCGGTTAGGCTATCCTGGGACAATAACGATGTAAAAAATATTTGAGAATTCATGTGGACATTAATTGAAAAGACAATCAAATCCACAATCCCATATTTTCTCGTATGCTGCATGTTTTGAAGGAAAACTAATTATTAGACCATCATCAGTAAAAATAGAAAGTGAGTCTCTCACATTTTTAGAACGTATATAGGGAGATATTTGTGGGCCAATACACCCAATATTTGGACCATTTAGATATTTTATGGTTCTAATTGATACCTTGACAAGATTGTCTCATGTTTGCTTATTATCTTTTGGTAACCCGGCGTTTGCGAGATTACTTGCTCAACTAATTAGATTGAGAGCACATTTTCCATATTATCCCATTAAGAAAATACATCTAGATAATGCCAGTGAATTTACTTTACAAGCTTTCAATGAGTATTGTATATCTCTAGGAATCAATGTTGAACATACTATAGTATATGTTTATATACAAAATGGACTTGCAAAATCATTAATTAAATGTTTGCAGTTGATTGCAAGATCATTGCTTATGAAATCAAATATCTCAATATCTACTTGGGGACATGCAATTTTGCATGCAGCGATGCTAATTCATATTAGGCCAACTAGTTATCTCAAGGTCTTCCCTTTACAAATTGTTTTTGGTCAGAAACCGAATATTTCTCATCTAAGGATTTTTGAATGTGCGGTATATGTTTCAATTGCTCAACCACAACGCACTAAAATAGGTCCTTAAAGAAGGATGTGAATATATGTTGGATATGAATATACTTCTATAATAAAATATTTAGAGCCAACAACAGGAGATTTATTTACGGCTTGATTTGCTGATTGTCATTTTGACGAATCAAATTTTCTAAAATTAGGGGGAGAAAATAAGTAGTTAGAAAATAAAGTTAGTTGGAATGAATTATCATTGTCTTATCTTGATCCTCGTACAAAATAATATGAGTTAGAAGTTTAAAAGATAATTTATTTACAGAGTTTAGTCAATCAATTACCAGACGCATTCATTGACCCTAAGAAAGTGACCAAGTCACATGTTCCAATTGTGAATGCTCTTATCATAATTGATGTCCCTATTGGACAATCTACTAATGAAAATGGATCAAAAGCACGCTTGAAGCGTGGCAGGCCTATCAGTTTCAAAGATAAAAATCCTCAAAAAAGAAAAGGAGCTACAAATATAGATGGCTAGGTCAAAGATATTCAACAAAATTTAGTGACTCCAAAAAAGTCCTTTGACAACACTAATATCTTAATTCTGAGAGAAACTCAAGTACCTGAAATATGTGAAAATAATGAGATCTCAATAAATTATGTTGTCAATAGAATACGATGTGATCAAGATAAAGTCAATGTTGACGATATTTTTGTATATAATGTAGCACTTGATGTAATAAATGATTATAAAGATCATAAACTAAGGTCAATTAGCGAATGCAAACAAAGAGATGATTGACCAAAATAGAAAGATGCAATTAAGGCAGAATTAAAATCATTAGAAAAATGAAAAGTTTTTGGCCATGTGGTTCTTACACCTGAAGATGTAAAACCAGTTGGATATAAATGGATTTTTGTGAGGAAAAAATGAAAATGGTGAAGTAGTAAGATACAAAGCACGACTTGTTGCTCAAGGATTTACTGCTCAAGGATTTACACAAAGACTTAGTATTGATTTCATATAAACATACTCACCAGTAGTCGATGCAACTACTTTTCGATATCTAATTAGTCTGGCAGTAAATGAAGGTCTCAATTTATATTTAATGGATATTGTTACAGCCTATTTATATAGCTCACTTGACAATGATATTTATATGAATCTCTCTAACAGATTTGAGTTGCCAAAAGCATACAATTCAAGTTCTCAAGAACAGTACTCAATTAAATTAAATAAGTTTTTATATGGATTAAAGTAATTAGGGTGCATGTGATATAATCGACTTAGTGAATATCTATTGAAAGAAGGATATAAAAATGATCATATATGTCTATATATTTATAAAAAGATTTGGAAATGAATTTATTATAATTGTTATTTATGTCAATAACATAAATATCATTGGAACTCTTGAAGAGATTTCCAAAGCGGTGAATTGCTTAAAGAAAGAGTTTGAAATGAAGGACCTGGGAATAACAAAATTTTTCCTTGGACTACAAATTGAACATCTGAAAAATGGGATCTTCGTGTGTCAATAAACTTATACGAGAAAAGTCTTAAAGACATTTCTATATGGATAAATCACATCTATTATGCACTTCGATGATTGTAAGATCTTTGGAGAAAGATAAAGATCCCTTTAGACCTCAAGAAAGTGATGAAGAACTACTAGGATCAGAAGTACCTTACTTTAGTAAAATTAGTGCGCTTATGTATCTTACTAGTCACGACTAGATATATCATTTACTGTTAACTTACAAGCAAGATATACTTCTTCACTAACACGAAGACATTGGAATAGGGTTAAGTACATTCTTCGTTACTTGAAAGGTACTATGGATATGGGATTATTTTATTCAAATGAACACAAGACCGACTTTGTCGACTATGCCAAGCTGGATTTCAGTCTGATCCACATGTTAGTAGATCACAAACAGGCTATTTTGTTCACATGTAATGGTACAGCTATTTTATGGCGATCAATCAAACAAATCATATCAGTCATATAATCTAATTATGTAGAAATACTTGCGATACATGAAGTAAGTCGAGAATGTGTATGGTTAAGATTGATAATACATCATATACATACTACTTGTGGATTGTCATCTAGTAAAATGATCTCAATATTTCTATATGAAGATAATACTGCATGTATTACCTAACTAAAAGAAGGATATATCAAAGGATATAGAACAAAATATATTTCTCCAAAATTCTTTTTCACACATGATCTTCAAAAAAATGATGACATTAATATCTAGCAAATCCGTTATAAGAAAAATCTAGCAGATTTGTTCATCAAGTCACTTCCAGCAACAATATTTGAGAATGGCGGATTCAGAGATATCAACTAACGTTGCAAAAAAGGGGAGTCAATACACGCTGTACTCTTTTTCCCTTGACAGAGGTTTTGTCCTATTGGGTTTTCCCAGCAAGGTTTTTAATGAGGCAACACTGTGAGTGTATCAATTAAATGTGTACTCTTTTTCTTTCAGTAATTTTTTATCCCATAGGGTTTTTCCTAGTTAAAGTGTTTTAATGAGGCATATTATTAAATAATGGACATCTAATGGGGAGTATCAAGAATATTAGAATGTGGATGTCCATCTTCTATCTTCCTCTTCATCTTCCATGTTCATCTTCCTCTTCCTTTGCCTCTACCTCTGCCTCTTCAAATTTCACTTGGTTATTATTGCTTATAAATAGTGCGTGTCATTTGTGTTGTAGAGTAAGTGGAAGAATATAATATACTTCTATCATTTTCTTGTCTTTATCTTTTATCTCTTCTTAATTTTGTGGATTGGTTGACTAATTTTATAATAAGTACCATATAACAAGTGTGATCAAACCTTCTATAAATGCAAGTTTAGATATGTAGTCATTTTAATAGTGAGAATGACATAGTAATGTTTTTTTTGTTTTTTAAGATGGGGTTAAGGTTTTTCCCCAAAAAAAAGTGTTAAAATTTAATTTAATTTTATAAATTCTCATAAGAATAATGTTACCACAAAAGAATAATAAAAAATAAGTTTAAATGAAGAGATTAACCTTTTATAAAATAATACATTAAAATTAAATTTTTTGTTTGCAAAAATATTTATATTTAATATTTTAAATAAGTTGCATTTAAGAAAAATATAATATGTGTGTTTGGAAAGTTTCCAAACTTAAGTTTTAAACTTAAATTTGGATAAAACTTAAGTTTTGAAAAATTTTAAAACAAACAGTTATATTTGTTTAAAAGGGATTTTGGATCAAATCATGATTTAAAATTAATGTTTTAGATAAGCTGTTAATATTAGTTTATAGAATAGTAAAAGAGCTTATAGACTAATCAATTACTATAGGCCCATTTGGATAATATTTTAAAAAATGACTTATAAAAAAAAGGGCTTTTAGACTGCTTTTAGAAAATGGTTTTTGGAGAAGAGCTTATGAAAAAAGTAGTTTTGAATAAATGAGTGTTTGAATAGTTATTTCTAGAAGTACTTTTATTATTATTAAATTATGAAAAGGGATATGGGTATTAGATGAGGAGTGAGGAGAGATAAGATGAGAGAGGAGATATGAGAGATAATGTAAGAAAAAGTAGGAGAGAGAAGAGAGAGTATAAGAAAAAGTAAGAGATGGTGTATGAAAAAGTAGGGGTAATATAGTAATTGGTTAGTTCATAAACTCTTTTACTATTCCATAAACTACTCTAACCAGCTTATCTAAAACCTTGATTTTAAACTATGATTTAGTCTAAAAGCCCGTTTGAACAAATATAACTGTTTGTTTTAAAATTTTTCAAAACTTAGGTTTTGCCCAAAACTAATTTTAAAACATAGGTTTGGATTCTTTGCAAACATACACTATATTACCCCTACTTTTTCTTACACCATCTCTTCTCTCTCATTTCTTTTCTATATCCTATCTCATATCTCTTTTCTTTTTTACACTATCTCTCATATCTCATATCTTATCTCCCCATTTCTCCTTATTTAATACTCATACTCTTTTTTGTAATTTACCAATAATAAAAGTATTTTTGGAAATAACTATCCAAATATTCATTTATTCAAAACCACTTTTTTTTTCCCATAAATTCTTCTCCAGAAGCCCTTTTCTAAAAACTATCAAAAAGTCTTTTTTTTTTTTCATAAGTCATTTTCTAAAATTTTATCCAAATGAGTCGAATACTTATATCTAACAAAGATGAGATGTTGTCTTGAAAATTCTTTTATGTTTAATATTATCTAAAAAATATTATAGAATGAATAAAGACATCTTATGGCCTGTTTAGTTTCCCACAAAACTATAGTTTTAAAAATTCTTTGGGCAAAACCTAGATTTGGAAAAATTTTAAAACAAATAATCATATTTGTTCAAACAAGCTTTTGTACTAAATGACGATTTAAAACTAATATTTTAGATAAGCTAGTCAGAATAGCTTATAGAACAGTAAAAGAGCTTATGAACTAACCAATTACTATATTACCCATACTTTTTCTTACACCATCTCTCATCTCTCATACGTTTTCTTATACCTTATCTCTTTTATTTCTTATACCCTCTCTCCTCTCTCCTCTTATATCTTATCTCTCCTCATTTAATACTTATATTCTTTTTCATAATTTATCAATAATAAAAGTACTTTTGAAAATAACTATCCAAACACTCATTTATTTAAAATCATTTTTTTTATAAACTCTTCTCCAAAAACCTTTTTCTATAAGCTGCCAATTTTTTTTTTATAAATATGTTTCTAAAATTTTATCAAAACACACGCTTAATTGATAAAAAAAAATATATTTATTATTCACAAAAATATTATAAAATAAATAAAAATATCTTAATCGTTAAAAAAATATTTATTGTTTCTTTTTTTAAAAGCAGATGTTGCAATTTTAACACTTCATGTGTAACATTAAATAAAAAAAACGTTTTAAAATAAAGATAACTTGTGAGCAAAAATAAACAATAACTCTTTTAAGATTGAAAGTAATATTGGCCTATACGAAAGTTCATCCGCCAAATCCAATCGCAGATTTTGTATTTGCTTATGAAAATCCAATCCCATTTTTGACATTTTGTCTCTTCCATCAAGTCTTTTCTTTTTTTCTTCTTTTACTATCCGGCAACACCATCAAGCCATTAAAGTTCTAAAACTCTTGCACAAGTGCTGAGTATAAAAACCTCCGTTGATGCCTAGAAGCTTCTGAGCAATTCTTGGAATTCTGGTAGAAGCCGCGATAAGCCGCAATTCTTGAATTCAGGTTTGAGCACTAATTCGGTTCGATTTTGTGATCTTGAATCAAATTCAGCTTGGTTTTCTTCTGCCTCTCCAACTCGCTTCCAGTTTTTGGCGGGAAACTTGCGAGAAAGCGGGAGAAACTGAGAAAACCAGGCGATGGGGAAAGACGAGGAGGAGATGAGGGGAGAGATAGAAGAGAGACTGATAAACGAGGAGTACAAAATCTGGAAGAAGAATACGCCTTTTTTGTACGATTTGGTAATAACACATGCCCTAGAATGGCCTTCCCTCACTGTGGAGTGGCTTCCTGATCGAGATGAGCCTCCTGGGAGGGATTACTCGGTCCAGAAGATGATTCTGGGCACACATACTTCGGAGAACGAACCCAATTACTTAATGCTTGCCCAAGTCCAGCTTCCTTTGGATGATGCCGAGAATGATGCGCGCCATTATGATGATGATCATGCTGATGTTGGTGGATTCGGGTGTGCTAATGGGAAAGTAAGGAACCGACTTTTTGTGATGCTAGTACTTTGTTGGTCGATTTCCATTAAGATGGTGATCATATTGACTTGTGATAACTTGCAGGTTCTATTAATACTTCTTTTTGATAAAATGAAGGCATCGTGTTTGAACAGAAGTTAATGATTTCGTGATTTATAGCAGAAAAGAGTTACACTCTTTTACCATTGTGCCCTGAACCATGAAGTGCTTTTTATCATGGATTTCAAGTTGTGAATCTGTCAATAAGAATTTAAAATAAAAAAGATATCATGTCGCATCTTGTTCTATGTTTTGTTGTGCAAAGTTTGAACATTGACAAACAATACCCTAAAAGTCTTCCACTTGCCACCAATACACTTGAAGACCACAAAATAATGTATTCCTTATTCATTGTTGTAAAAAATTGTAGTGGCCCATTAAGTAACGCTAATGTTAACAGTATGGAAAGGGAAAAGGGATGGATTATCAATGAGAAATGATCCTGTTATCCTTGTTTTATAAAACTTAATAAGTGGTGGATACTGTTGAGTAATTGTAATAAAGGCGCAATAGACCTTGCATTCTTTTTTGGTGCATTATCAGCAGATTTCATTTCTTCTATGTACCAAACAAACCATGATAAACAAGGCATATAATTTTTTATTTATATTTTTTGATTCTGCATAATAGGCTAATTAAATTCTTGTTATATGGCATCTTACCTCAATGTAGCCCTTGATCTAAACGCTTTGAAACTTAGACACCTTGTAAAGGTGAAGAAAATATATTTAAACTATGAGCTATCCTCAGATTCAACTTTGCAAAAGTCACGGTGTCATAATTTAGCTATTGACTTGCACTGTTTTCTAGATAGATTTTGGCTTCTGTGTCTGTGCCTTTTGCTGACAATGTGATAGTTGAAGCTCTTGATTTTACTTTGCCCTTTGTTTTCTCTAAGGAGATGTTCCTTCCTCGCAGGTACAAGTAATCCAGCAAATAAATCATGATGGAGAGGTTAACAGGGCTCGTTATATGCCTCAAAACCCATTTATCATTGCCACTAAGACAGTTAGTGCCGAGGTTTATGTATTTGACTATAGCAAGCATCCATCTAAACCACCTCTGGACGGTGCTTGTAATCCTGATTTAAGGCTAAGAGGTCACAATACTGAAGGATATGGTTTATCATGGAGTAAATTCAAGCAGGGTCACTTGCTAAGTGGTTCTGATGATGCTCAGATATGCTTGTGGGATATTAATGCGACTCCTAAAAATAAAACCCTGGAGGCTATGCAGATTTTTAAGGTTCCTTTTTCTTTTTGACCCTGGGTTAAAGTGTTGCTTTACCCTTCATGTTTACTGTGGTTTCACTTTTTCCTTCAAATGGAATCTTTTTTTATTTCTGGATGTGTTTTCTGTATGATAGCTATGCTAGTAGTTCTGGACTCAGATGAGCCTAAATACTTGTCTTGAACCTGATGTAACCCAGACCGTATTTATCAGACTCTGGATGGTTATACTTGCCAAAATCCAAAATATGCTAAATGATTGGATTTACTTAATTCATTATATATCATTTTCTTATTTTTTTCCTAACTTTAGTGCTGTTTACTTCACTCATTCAAGTGACCTTTTAGCACTTCTGGGCTCGAGGAGCTACCCCTGCCTTTTTTACTCCCTTTTTCCTATGAAATCAAATGTTAAAATGTGAGTGTTTTTATCCCTTAGTGATAAGATATGACTTTGCCATTTTGATGGGGATGAAAAACACAATTTTGACTGGGACTGGTATATCTGATTTTAAATTGTGTGTGTATGTAGGATAAATAAGTATATATGTGCAGCAGGGGTTTTCTAAGCCACTCAATCATGGAAGATGCATTTTAGATATTTTCTTTGACAGGCTTATGGAAGAGCTAACTTTCAACCAAAATGTCTAAAATGATTTGTAAACTGAATGGATTAGTTTAATTCCATTTATGTGCCTTAATTTGTTACAAAATAGAGTCTTGGGCATATTAATATTATGCGAGGCATTTTCCTTGTACATGCACTAATACCTTCTATGAACATAAATCATAGATAATTCTTTTTCCTTACTCTGTAATTCTACTGCACAATCTATCTTGTAAAGTCAATAGTTTCTTGATTTGTAACAGGTTCATGAAGGTGTTGTGGAAGATGTAGCATGGCATTTGAGGCATGAATACTTATTCGGCTCTGTTGGGGATGATCAATACTTGCTTATATGGGATCTTCGGACTCCATCAATCAGCAAGCCTGTCCAATCTGTAGTTGCTCATCAAAGTGAGGTGCATATTAAAGTCTCTGTTGTGTGCTTTGGTAGATTCGTGGTTTTGGTAGAAGTATTTCAGACGAATATATTTGTATTTACTATTCATTTACGCTGTTTTTATGTTAGGATGATGTTATGGCTTCCTGAGAATGACAGTACTTAGGTGAAAATCAATATGAAAAATCAGGAAATGTGTTCGAAATGAGCATAGTCTGTGTTGATATAATTATTTAGGTGGACTGATACCTGGCAGTGGCAGTTGAAATAACCGATCCTTTTGTAATTTACAATTGTTTAGTATAACCAAAAGTAGGAGAGGAATAGGAAACCAACTTATCAAACCTAAAAAATAATTCAGTTTATGTTGCATAATTCGGTCATGATTTACTTATGGCTATATATATATTCCTTTATTTTAACTATCCTTAAGATAGTGTCATGCAGTATATCATTTATCTTCCCAGTTAAGAATGTCTCATTTTAATTTCACTTTGCTTTTGCATTTCTTAATATCTTACCAGTTAGTTTTTATTAAAATTGATCCTATTTTTTCCTGCAGAACCTGAAAGAAAAATTACAGTTTTATACCTAAATATGCAATGTTTTTATTTTCTTTCTTATTACCTTCATTGATGATTTGTATGTGATTCAGGAACTTAATTGCATTGTTTAACAAAACTCCTGAAAGGTTACTTGGTGATTGTTAGGACTGTCTGGATGATGATTAATGTCTTGGTTTTTCTTTACCATGTGAAAGTGGAGCGCTGCTTGATTGTGCACATAATGATGTGAATATTGTAATTGCTAAAGGTGCTCTTAGTCTCTTATCTGATAGTTGGCTATCTGTGTAAAGGACGTCAGTAACATAACATTGTTGACATGATGAACCAAATAATTGGTTCTTGTAAAAACAGACAATTAGTGAAATGTATATTTTCTAGCTAATAACCATTGAGAGAAGACCTGGCCATGCTTCAGGTGTACATTTCTGTCATTTCACTTTGATGGCCAATTTGTGTTTATGCTTGATGAAATTTTCCTCCTCTAAGTTTCATTTTTCATACATCCTTGGCTACTTATATCTTTCAAATGTAAGACTTACTGATGTAGCTTTTAATGTGGGATTTCTTGCTAGGTCAACTGCTTGGCTTTTAATCCATTCAATGAATGGGTTGTTGCTACTGGTTCTACTGATAAAACTGTGAAGTTGTTTGATCTACGCAAGATTAATACTGCTCTTCACACCTTTGATTGTCACAAGTAAAAGTCCTCCACAGAGATGTTTTAAATTTCTCCAAATGTTTTTACGATTATGAAACTTTTATCCGAAAACTTATTCTTGTTTACAACAGGGAGGAGGTTTTCCAGGTGGGCTGGAATCCAAAGAATGAAACTATCTTAGCTTCTTGTTGTCTTGGCAGGAGACTCATGGTGTGGGATCTTAGCAGGTATTTTCTAATGGAATCACTGTCTGAAATGCTTATCATTCGATAATGCGAACATAGTGGGAATGCTTATGGATAGTTATTTACTGATTATCTTACTGATTTATCATTTCTTAATGCATCCTATTGCATTCATGTTTGAATTTATAGTTTTACAGCATGACAAGTGGGAAGATATCAACTAAAAAAGGATAAAGGGAACTTGTTGAAATTCCTAAATTTTTAGTAAACATAAAGGCGTCTTCTGTGATCTTATAAATCTTTATCACTCACAAAATTTCCAAGTCTAAGGAGTGACCCAGCAGTAAATTTGAATCAAATTAATCTCTATTCATGCGGAAAATTTTATACAATTCTAGAAACTTGGTTTGTGTAAGTTGGTCAAATCCCAATTTTATGACGTGTTTGAAATTGTTGCATCTGTTCATGTCTATTAGAATAATTATTGTCGAGGACAAGGCAAAAGTGTAAAATGTCAAGTACAGGTCTATGAGGTTTTTATTATAATTTGTAATCTCTAACACACTTCATGCGAAACCCCATTGACCTTGAAGTATGGACCAAGCACATGTACTTTGTAATTGAATTTCATTTAATTATGAAAAATTGAAAATTGGTGACAGCTAAAATTTGACTACAAGAAGTACAATAATCTTGACAACAGTTAAGTGGAGACCTATGAACGTTATCTCTAATGTTTTGGGATAGTGGTATTTTGTTAGGGCTTCTTTTTGAGTCTAATGCTCATAGATGCAAAGATTAGACAAGCTTTGTTGCATTTTTGTGGATTAATTTGCTGACCAAAATGAACTTTTTTCCCTCTGTAGCTAAGTATGCTCATTGAATGTGTAGGATTGATGAAGAGCAGACACCAGAAGATGCTGAGGATGGTCCACCGGAATTGCTCTTTATTCATGGTGGTCATACAAGTAAAATATCTGACTTCTCATGGAACCCATGTGAGGATTGGGTTGTTGCCAGTGTTGCTGAAGACAATATACTTCAGATATGGCAAATGGCAGAGAACATATATCATGATGAAGATGGTCTGCCTGAAGAATCAACCAAGCCTTCTTAGTCTAATTTCCACTGTTCTCTCACACATAGTAAAAGCTTGGATTATAGTATTCTGCACTTCTCTTCATTATTACACCTGGGTAGTTGAAGTTGGTCGCTTATGGTGTGATGTGATCCCAGTTCCAAATCTGTATAAGCTGAAAATATGTAATAACAGATTAAATATCAGTTTTTAGTGCAAGCATGTGTAAAATGCCATCCAAAAGCTCTGTTGAACACTTTGGGATTTGAATGTAATACAAGATTTAGATCTTCTGGGGTTAGTTATGAAATTTGCAGTAAATTATGAGGGGAAACGTAACAAGCTAACCCAACAATTTTGAGACTTATTTTAAAGCATATTTCTTTCCTACATATACGACCCTTTTGACTACTTCACAGGAATGGAGAAATTTAATTAATTTATGTAATTAAATTGGTCAACGATTTATATTGATTTTTCTTTCTATTTAATTGATGTATCTTTTCCTTCTTCTTTTTTGTAATTAATATGGGCATCTTTGTAGAGAAAAAATTAATTTATATAAAGAGTACTTTGCTAATGTCTTGAAGAAAGCTAAACCATACGGCTAACCACTAAACAGTGAATGATCAAAATTATATTGCAATTGTATTAACAAACTTGTATATTGATTGGTTCTAACTCTTAACTAATACCTTATTTAAGTAAATTTATAGCTTGTTATTTTTAACATGCTTTCAGTTATTTAGTAGTTGAACTCGCTTTCAAATAAATTTTGGTTCATGTCTATATACTCTTCTTTTGGCATGATCCCAAAACATTTCAAAACCAGTAATCCAGTATAGAATACTCAGATTAATTCAGTAATCTCTTGATTACAAAAACATAACTCTCTGGTGCCATATAAGAATTAACATGATTTGTCCCTCATAATATTCTTTCTTAATTTTCTCCAAACATAAAAGTTACAGACAATTCTAACATTTGTCAAGAGACTTCCCCTATATAATTGATTCTAAATTGCAGATTGCCTCTTCACAAGTGTGGAACTAAGAAGCTACAAGAGCCATTGGTTTCCTATTTTAAAAGAAGACGAAAATTACAAAAGCTCTACAAAATTCATTACTACAGAAGAAATACACAATCGAAAGCATACAAGTCAGTTACCCTTCAGCCTCTTTATTCTCTCCAAAGCACCAAGTCGTGTTCCTTCTTCGTTCTTTTCATCAACCTCTTCCCTCTTCCGGACTAACCCACCGAAAACAGCCGACGGAACATCCTTTTGAGCAATTTCAATTTTTTCATCATCCTCAGAGTCACTCCCCTCAGGTAATTCAATATCCTCATTATTTGCATTAGCTTTAATTCCTCCATCAGTCTGTGACTCTACACCAGCACTGACAAACCCAACTTTCTTTTCTAGTGACGCCATTTGGTCCTCAGGTACACCAGCCTGTTTCAGTGTTTCTTTGGCCTCATCCAGAGACACCGTTTGGTCCTTTTGCATCAGGTACTCAGGCAATATAAAATGGGTCTGCAAAAACAATGAAACGTTACAGTTAAGATTTATGATGTGTATGAACCTAAATTGCATCAAAGTAAACAAAATTGTTAAACTAAACCTACCTGGCTATAGCTTGCAGAGACACTACGCTTAATACGAAGCATTTCTCTGAAGGTATCTTCATTGCCATGCTTCACCTCAAACTCATGCCACTTGTTCCAAAATTCAGAGTCTGATCGCGGATCTGCAAACTGCGAGGCGAAGACATATATTCCACGGGCCCGATCAATTTCTCCCAAGCTTTTCTCCAACTCGGCATACTTCAAACACATGGTTTTGACGTCCTTGTCTGGAAGACCAGACTCAATTGCCTGCTCATAGATTTCCCTTGTTTTGGGTACACCAAATATCTCAGCAGCACGAGCAATGTATATTTCGTACATGCTTAGCTTTTCATTATTAGGAACAGCCTTCGTTGCTTGAGCATAAACCTTCATAGCTCGTTTCGCCAGCCCATAATCCTCCTCCAACTTCGCATATTGCATGTATAGAGGCTTTACTTGATCAGCAGGAGCCTGTTTTCAAAGCACAAAACCAAAGAAGGATAAGGTTAGCACCACATACATTAGTAGCAAATAAAAGTTACATTTCAATAGAAAGCCAAACTATGGTGGTCATATCTCCAAAAAATTAGTTTTAGTTTTAACAAAATCTGTAACAAGATAAACTATAAACACTTCTAGTCTTTTATTTTTACTTACATACTTCGCCCCTTGAAAGATTAAGGGTTAGTTTTGTTTTTTTGTTGTCAGATGAAGGTATGGTCCCCATAACTTATGTAATAGTGTAAAAATATTCATTAACTCTACTATAAAATCAGCAAAAGACTAGTCAAGAACTTTTGCGAATGAGAAACAATTTACGTAGTTCAAATTTCAAAACCTGCACACAACCTGTTGGTAAAGCATTCAGAACTTCACATATTTGATACCCTAAAACAAATCCTAAGGTTGATCTACATTTTGAAGTCATATCATACAGGCATGAAAGTTCATTGATATAAACACTATCATTTACACACTATTGACATATTAAACCGTTCTACATTTAGAAGATAAGAAACAGAATTTCTTAAGCAGCATAACTGTTATCTAAACTTACAACCTTTACTTTCCCTTCAGCTGACATCTATCCTGGTCCCTTCCCAAGTTCCTTAAAACTCAAATCTTAAGATTGATCTAAAACATGTAGAAATCACCGGATATATCCTCTGGGGAGATAATGGTAAACTTAAAAATACAATGAAAATACAGGATCATTTGGAAACGAGTGCATACCATTTCAACAGCATTCTCAAACAGCTCTCTTGCTCTCTCCAATTTTGTTTTCCCATATCTCTTGACAAATTTCGAGAGATATGTGATCCATATATCTTTAACATGTGGGTACTTGAATATCTTCACGCCTCTTTCATAAACCTTAAATGCATCTTCAAAGTATTTGTGCTCCTGTGAAATTAAATGGAGATTTGTTGATCAATCAGAACCAGATCAAGTAAAAACTGAAAAAGATGATGTATTAAAATGTAGGAATAGTTCCATACCTCTAAAAAGTATGCATAGTTAATTATAATTTGCGGTGTCGCAATTCTCAAATCCAATATTCGCTCATACACTGTGCGAGTAGACTCCAAAGTACCCAAACTTTCCTCCAAGTCAACGTAAAATGTCCACAATCTCAAGGATTTATGCAACTTCATTTGAACCGGTTCATTTCCATCAGCAGCCACTAAAAGTAATGAAAAAGCAAAAACCTCTAGTTAGTTCAACAGCCGCAATGATACTTTCTCTTTAAGTTCATATCATTCCTTCTCAATAACCATAAGATGATCATCCTAAGGTAAGCAATAGCACATGTGTTTGGTAGATGGCTATGAGAATATAAGGTATGAACAGAGAAATAAATCGACACGGCTATCTTGAACAAGTATGTCACTCAAAAAATAACTAAAGCCGAGGAGAATCTCCAAGAAAACAATGAAATTCTAAATATAACTCTATATGCTGACATGTGAATTATTTCTAAGCAAAAGAATTCACCTAACTTACTAAACTATCTGAACCACTACGAAACTGACTCTGAAAGGGCCATAACAGCCCTGAACATGCTTAATTAAAAACACTAAAACATCTGAAAATAAGATATGGACTCAACCACTATACATAACAGCCTCCTTAACTTGAGGAACACTTGAAACATGCAATTAATATTCTAAATACCGAAATAAATCCTGCTAACTTATGACTGGATTCGTGACTTATAAGTAGTTTATTAGTGTTCAATGTTATCAGTTCATAATGAATATCATAATAAAGAATATCATTACAAACGGAAAAGCCCATACACGTCTATGCCTGAATTTCTCCACAGTTAATGGGCGTTACATCGTCAGTGATATAACCCAAGAACTGTATCTGAATAACAACATAGAACATGTAAAATTGGTATCAATTTCCATATCAGAAGAGCAATATATTGGATGTTTAAATCTTGAGGACACCCAGTTTTTTCATAAAATCAAGGATAAGTCCCAAATCCATGTAGTTTGACTGGATCATAAACTAAATCATAATCCATGTTTCTTTAACTACACAAAACCATGAGCCCAATTAAGATTGACAACTGTTCAAAAGGTCAAATCATCCTCAATGATTGTACATACATAACACTAACAGCTGTTACATTTTCTACACAAGCAGTAACAAAAAAAAAAAAAAAACAGAGACTCATAGAACAGTAGACAGTTACACAACAAAGTAGGTTAAAAGAACGAAAACAAAAAAACAATGCCAAGAAAATACAATTAAGAGTACCTCTTCGCTTGACCTCAACTGATGGCTCTGCTGTGGCCCGCCTCATAAGATCAAGGGCACCTTTGAAATTCTTATGCCTCAATTCCATTTCTGCCCACTCACACCAGACACTAGCTAGATGAACCACACTCTTGTAGTTGACTTGTACTGCCTTATCAAATATAACTCTGGCATTAGCAAGGTCTTTGTGATCTTCATACAGTTTTGCAAAAGCAACCCACAATGTGTGAGGCTTTCCCACAGCTTTCATCGGATCGACAGTCCTAACGGCTTCAGTGTAGGTCAATATCTGCCTAGTAGGATTTCCCTCAAACAGCTTCACCCTACGATGCCACTGTTCTACATTATGAGGGTTTTGACGTAAAAGAACACTGTTAGCCAATTCTGGTCTCCTGTCCATAAGATGTTCCAATCTAGCCAATCTCAAATCTACGTCATTTTTATCACTCAACCAAAATCCATGAAGAATCTTCTTCTCAAAGTCCTCAAGAGACAATCGTCCCAAGGATCTAACATCTTCATCTCCAAAACCATTTTCTTGATCATTATCTTCTTCTTCATCACTTAAACTAATCTCCTCCATCTTATAGGAAAGCATGCTCTCCTCAAACTGTGAGTAAGAATCAAAAATCACACTAAAATCCCTCACTGTGACAACAGTTGACATCCCCTCTTCAAAAATATCCCTAGCCTTCTCATGCAAACCCCTCCTAATATAATACTCAGCCAGTGACGTCCAGAGCCTCCCCACCTCATCTGTAAACTTCCTAATCCCACCTCTAATTATTGCATCGACATTTAACCCTGATACCTCATTCGCATGTCTAGTAAGCAAATCACACAACTCCAACCATAGCCTGTGCTTTGTTTTTCCCTTTATTGAATAAAACTGATCATCATTTAACACTGAAGCCAATCTTTCCGCAGCCTCTTGCCAGAGACTAGAGTTAATCAAGAATTCAATAAAATCTTCAATATGAGTGGGGTCATATTTTAAATATCTCCTATAAACCCGAAGAGAGGTCTCTATAGGAATACTTTTTTGGCTAACAAACACTAGGCATGGTTCCCATATTCTATCATGTTGTGTCACTGGAAGGGCACAAAGGGCCCTATCAAATGTTCTCCGTGTCCTAGTTATCAGTTTCTGCACTGTCAATGTTTGAAGGTACATAATCCATATTCGCGGCATCTTATGCATTGTCACGAGGGCCCGCTCAAACGTGTTGTTCAAGGTGTCATACTGGGAGTGAGTGATGGGCAGGTTTCGAACAAGGTCAAGTCGTTCACGGAGGTAAGCGTGCCAAATCTTGTAGCTTCCAGGTAGGGCTTTGAGGGCTCGCTCGTAAATAACAAACCGTTTCTTGAATGGAGCTTCTGATCGAGCAACAAGATAGCGCCACCATAACTTGAGGCTGAAAGGGTTCCGTAAGAGCTCTTCTTCATAGAGAAGATCATCTTGAGAAGGATATAGTTCCTGTGAAATTGACATTGAGATCTGCAGAAAAGAAAACCTGTGAATTAAGCAATGCTCAAAAACTAGAACGACGCAACGAACAGTTCACACACATATTGGCAGAGGGACTAATAAAGTATTCAAATGCAAGGTCTAATGAAGAATGATATAGAGAAACCTATGTTTTGATTATGAAATTCAGAACCAGCTGAGCTAAATTGGTTTCATATATAGAGAGGAGTAAGAAATAAAGGATCTCCGATCTCATGCCCAGCAGGCTAGCAATCATATTAGCTTCAGAAAGGAATTGTGAAGGGAGAACCTACCTAGAAGAAGCCACACGAAGAGGGAGATTGAAGATTGAACTCTTGTGCCTGACGTCTCTGATTCTCTGCAAATTGATGGAGTTTGCCGAGCAACTCGAGGGGCGGACTGACGAGCAGGGGACCACGAAGCAGCAGTGAACGACGGCGACGAACTGAGTAGCACAAGGCCCACGACGGTGATGGGCTGAGGAGAATGACGGCTAGAGCAACGTGAATTTTGGAGGTTTCGGGCGAGGAGAATGACGACGGCGAGGGCAGAGAGCAGTCGAGGAGAGGCAATCCGAAACTGAAGCTTCGTTTCTTTTAATTTTTATCTTTTGTTAAAAAAAAATACGACGGGGTTTCGTTCTTTGCAAATATATGTTTAATTTATGACTAGTTAGCCAAAAAAATTAAATAAATAATTATTAAATATTTTAAAAAATTTAAAATAAATCATAATTTTGAGGTCTAAAATTATAGTTTAGATAAACTTTTTTGACTATTTTTTAAATAAGAAAAAGAACTTTTGAAGTATAGATTGTATTTCTATCTTTTTTTCTATAATTTTATCACATATTTTTTATTAATTTATCTATAAAAATATTTTAATAATAATTATTTAAATATTTATTTTTTAAAAATTAATTTTTTTCTAAAAATTATTCTTTAGAACTAGAGCTGGGGTTGTCTATATCAAATTTATTATAATATTAGCTAACATACACAAAAATCTTTTAAATTTTGAATTAGTTACACATAACTTCTTTAATTTTTAAAAATTTAAATTAAGAACCTTAATGTTTTATATTTTAATTATCAAATATATATAATTAAAATTAACAGTTTTTACTATATCCCTTTTTTTTTATTATATCATGTTATGTAAAAAATAACATTTAACATTTTATATATAATTTAAAGTATTTTTAAATACTTAAAATAAAATACATTAAAAATATAAAATATTTAAATAACTTGACATGTAATTTAAAGTGTTTTTTAAAACTTAAATTATAAAACACTTAAAAAGGCATTTAAAAAATTTATTTGACTATATATTATTTAAATAAAAAAATATAAAACATTTAAAATTATGTGTCAATAGTCAAGAATTATTTTTTAAAGGCTAAAATATAAAATTCCAGTGAACTCTTAAGAATTTTTCCTCCACCTAGGGGTGAGCAACATATTATGTCTAGATCTTAGGTGTTGCGGGATAAGTCCATCCCATCCTGTAAAAAATTAAAATCAAAATTTATCAAGTCAAAATGGAAAGGGTCTCATCTAGACCCTCAAGACATTCCATGTAACATTCTAATTTTAATTCTTATATTTAAGTAAAATTAAAAATATTATTTATCAATAACATAAAAATATTATCTAATTAAATTATTATAACTTAATATTTTTATTTTTAATAAAATAGAATATATAGATTATCCTACTATTATCTTATTTAGAATTTTATGATTTGATTGTTATTATTAGTTAGGAAATTATTATTATTTAAGTTCATATTTATATATGGATTTAAATTTAAATTATTATTATAGCTTTATAAATAGAGTTAATGCCCTAAGTTATTCCTTAAATTTGATTATTAAATAGGCTCCTCTTTTTTAATCATTTCTCTCAATCCCTTTCCTATTCCCAAAAATACCACACTTATTTTCCTCTCAAACACTCATTTAGTCCAACTCACCTAAAACTAAAATTTACCTTTTAGATCTTGTGGTAATTATTCATATATTTAAGTGAGAGGTAACTATTTTTTACTCATGTATGTGTTAATGTGATGTTTATGAGTGATTTAATATATATATATATAAATATAATGATATTGATATTGATATGATTGTAATGAGAAAACTTATTTGATAATTTTTATTGAAAATAATCTTGTGAGACTTAAAGATTAATATGAAAAGTTTGAGTTGATATTATAAACTTGTTTTATATTAATATTAGAATTTGAAGAAAGTTATTATCTTGAGAAAAATTTTATTGTAATATTTTTTAGTATTATTTATTATTAATCTATCAAAATTTTGATTATATTGAAAATTATATATTGAGAATGAGTAATGACATAGTTGTATTTTAACTACTTGGTATAATCTCTATTAGAGCTTAATAGTTACGTTTTGTCTTACAGTTTGCCGAGGAACATGCCCCACTTGTTTATCGAGAGGCTCGACACCCCTACCTATTTTATTAAAAGGGAATGAACCCATGGTCCGGTCACGTGCTCTGTGGATTTTGACCTATCCATATCACTTGATCGGTTAACTTTTTGAATTGTCAGTTATCACTAGCCCCTAGATTCAGTCAGTTGGAATAAGGCGGTTCGTTAGTTTGATAGAAGAAATTTAGGTGAGTTATCCATTTGATTTTATTATGATAATATGTTATTTTCTATATATTGTACTTTGTGATGTCCCACTTGACACCTTATGAGAATATATTATTATTCATAATAAGTATAATTACTGGTTAATGGGACATTTATCTCACCCTATTATTATTAATATTTTTCAGGTGATAGTCTCATCTTAAGATCCTAAAAAAATTTTATAGACTTGATTAAAACTATATTATATAGTATTTTCCTTTGAATATATGTGTAAAATATTTGTATATTGCTACAATAGGTTTTATTTTGTAAATTTATATATCATATTACTTTATTTATATTTAAAAAAAATTATAACAATGGTATAGTTTAATTAAATTTTAGTTAAATTATTTTCTACTATGATTAACTCTCTTAAAACAAACTAAATTTATTTATAATATTATTTTTAAATTATATTTAATATAAAATATATCTAAATAATTAATAATTATTATATTTTTTGAAGATTTTACACCTCTCTCCTCCCGATAGTATGTTTTTTTTAAAAAAATATATGACATCATGAGTGACCACTGATCAACCTTAATTTCCCCTTGCTCACTTCAATGATTCAGTCTTTAGCTTCATTAGCCCCTCTACTCGACATCACTGCATGACCAGTTCCCCTCCGCTTTAGGTCTCTTTACTCCACCGCCAGTCCCACTCCCCTCATAGCCTGAATCGCTCTTCCGTGGCAAGCTATGCTGTCTCCAGTAGACTAAGACTCCACTGTTGTTGCTTGACTTGCTAGTTCCCCTCAGCTTTAGGTCTCTCGTACTCCACCACCAGTCCCCCTTCCCTCATGGCCTCGGTCGCTCTTCCGCAGCAAGCCGTGCTGTCTCCAGTAGATTAGTACTTTCTATCATCGCTTGACTTGCAATTTCTAAATTCCCTTTAAGTTCCCATACTACGCGGCATTCCAGGCTTGAGGTAGGTTACTCACTTTCAAATTCTTTTTAGGTTTCAATTTGTGTAGCTATTTGTTGTTATTTGTTCTCTTTTTTTTTAAATCCATCCTTCTGTTGTTGCAACTTTGAAATCTTTCAGTCGGTGCAATGAATGGGTTCTAAAATGCTATAATCTTAAATAAAAGAATTACTACACTGATAAAGAACAAATTGGTGACTCTAGATATTGTTGCAAAATTGTTGGGTTCTTATTTTCTTAAGAAAAACAAAACTGTTGGCTATTAGTTGTAGGGGAAATCACAATGGATATAGCATATATCAATAAGCCTCTGAATCTGATAGCTAGTAAGCGTGTGTGTGTAAGAGAGAGAGAGAGGGTAAATAAAAGGAGACGTGAGCATCACTGCAACAGTGTGACTGAATGAGATTGTAACTGCAGAAACGAGGAATCTTGCTTCATGACTACTCAACTTAAGGTTGTCTGTTTCATGGGTCTTGACTCTTACGCGTGAAAATTTGAGCATTTTGAATTACACTCACACACACACACACTCATTCCTTGTTGAGTTGAGTCAATTTAGCAAGACAACATCATTGTATGAAATGAAAGGACAATACTTATAGCAACACGCAGTACGCTAGTTATCTTGTAAGATGATTGAGGAGGTCATACCAGTTATAACTTCCATATGACAGACCTCACTTTAAGCACTAACAGATATTTTTTTGTGTTTAGAATTGTTATTAGCTCTAAATAATCAACGTGTTTCTAATTTCTAGGAAATTATATTGTAAATTTTAAGAAGCACGATCTTAAACCAGAAGTATTTGAAGTTAGGGAAGCCTTGCACAAAGCACTTGTATTTTGTATTAAAATTTCATGAACTTTAGACTCAAAACATCAATTGATTCAGAATCTAAAAAGAAGCATTCTCAGATGATAACTTTAGTTTCCACTCTGTCTAATGTTGCTTTTTCTTTGATTAGCTTATTGTGTATTTAATTCGTTACCAACTGGATTGTGTCATCTTAATTATTTGATTATATATTTGTCTAATAAGTGGTTTTTCTTATTTTATAAGAGGATGACCGCTGCACCACTTATTGTTGAAGAAAACTTAGAATAGACTGAAAATGTTGAACATGAAGATGTACAAAGACAAGACACGGAGGGAGAAGCAGACTATCATAATCCTACATTTGAGATTTTAGATTGGTGAAAAATTAATGCTAGCAAGTATAAAATCATTTCATTGATTGCACGTGATATATTAGCCATGCCTATTTCTACTATGTCTTTAGAATCCGCATTCAATATAGGGGTCTGTGTCATTGATGATTTTAAAAGTTTACTAACCTCTAAGATGGCTGAGGCGCTAATTTGCGCACAAAATTGGTTATTTTCATCTACATTCAAATTAAAAAGACTTGTTATTGATCACTTCAACGAAATCTTAGAAGCAGAAAATAGTATTAGTTATATCATATTATTTGTTTATTTATTAGATGATTTTAGTTTTTTCTTCATCACATGTTTGTGTTTCTTTGCGGAGGAAGCAGTAATTTCAATAGGTGAATGAAATAATTGAAGAAGTAGAACATGTCTTTGATTTTTGTTTCTTTATTTCTTTATTTTATTCCTTGAAATGATTCACTCTTGTGCTTATTTTGGCCCCTTATATGAATAAGTCGTCATTCTATGTCAAGAAGGAATGTTGGTATTCAGAGAAAGTTGTTGTGATATGTTTTTTTGTTCTTACGGCTACATACATAACCTAAACAGTGATCAAACTATTTTAAAAAAATTGGGATATGAGAATAATATAGGAGCAAGATAATAATAAAATAATAAGATTAGATTAGATAAAATTGGATATAGTAGCAAGATAATAATAATAATAATACTAAATAATAAGATTAGATTAGATAATATAAGAATTTTAAACCTTACAAATTACATATAAGCACCCTAAACCTAGTTCCCAACTCCTACTGTCGTCTAATTTCCATCTTCACTCACATCATATCGTCATTAGTGTTTTGGAGTAACGTTGGTTAAAATATCAGATTATTTGTTATTGATGTTGTTGTACATTGGGCCACTTGACTTGTGGTAATTATTCATTCCTTTAGCGAGATGCAACCACTTTCTACTTATTATATATGTTAATGTATTTCTTGTGAATAGTTTTTATTTGTTGAACTATTGGAATGCTGTTGGAATTATATTTATATATATATAATAAAATTATCTTGTGAGACTTGTATTTTAAAAAAGTTATTCTTAGAACTTGTAATATCATGTTAGAATTTTGAGAATTGTGATTTAGAAATGATGATAGAATTTGAAATGGACCATTTATTTAGTGTTGAGCATGATGCATATAATGAGAATTGGTGAGTGGATTGTGTTGGTTATCGTGATGGTTGTCTCTTTCACCCCTAATAGCCGTAAGCCCTAATAGCTCTTTTTGTCCTCCTACGTGGGAATCGGCCTTGTATGACTCTTTTTGTTCTCCTGCATGAGTATAGGCCTTGTATGTCTCTTTTTGTCCTCTTGTGTTGATATATGCCTTTATGGCACTTAGATTGTGATTTTGGGATTGCATTTACATCATGGCATTGGAAATTACTTACTTACATTAATTATGATATTATTGTATATTTGTCCCACTTATCACCTCACGAGCATATATTGGTATGTATGATGAGTAATATTGTTGATTATTAAGACGTTTGTCTTACTTGTGGTTATTAACAATTTTCAGGTGATAGTTTAATAATAAGACCTCATAAAAGGCTTCAGAGGCTTGATCAATATTATATCAATTGTATAGCCTGATCATATTGATTTATATGTGAAATAATTGTATATTGTCACAGTAGGGCTCAATTTGCATACTTTCATGTGATGTAATACTTTATTTGAATTTGATCTAAAAATACGTGCTAGTAGTGAACTTGAAGCCCTAGGTTATTGCTTATGATTTGGTTGGTTGTGGATCCAAAAGGTTGAATCCTCTCTAACAGAGTTTTGCATGATATAGTTATGCGAAGTCTAGTTATCCATCTAGAGTTGAGTTTAGTTATTTTCCTAGATAAGTTTGATTGGTAGTGAGTATTTCAAATATCAATGATAGACTGCTCTAAGGTATTGATTATTCCTTTCTTATGATGGATAACCACTTGGATTTTAGTGAAGCATTTATATCCATGATAATATTCTAATATAAGTTTAATTATTTTTTATCACGGATATGTTTTTTGAAATGAGTTGAACTTTTTTAACTATAATAATACTTGAAGGATATTTGTATCTTTTTTTCTATTATAGTTATTTGTCAATTAAAAAAAGTCATTTTATAATAATAATATTGTTTCTTTTAAATTTTAGTAAAACTCTTTTTTATTATGATTAATTTTTATATAATTAAAGAATTTATTTATAATCATGGATATATTGTGATTGATTTATATCGTGGATAAAATTGGTTTAAACAATTTTAAAAGGAATGAAATGGAAAATCCTCCTTTCTTCCCATTTCATTCGATTCTTTAATCCAAACGAGCCCATAGAAGTTCGAATATCGAGGCAATGGTTGAATCAAGTCGCGGGATCTTCTCTGTTGGCTTCTTCGATGTTGGCTGACGCTTTCTTCGATGGCGACTCATCTGTCGCCTTCTTCCTTCTTTAATGACGGCTTCTTTAAAGTTTCCATTCTTAACAAAGAGATTTTAGACACAAAATAAAATTTCTCATACCATTGACGAATATTTGGATCTCGTCGATCACTCGATCTATTACCATGACCATTTCTGACTTTGTATACCGTCACCGTCACTTGGTCATTTGGAACGAAGTGGATAGATTGTTGAGCCAAGATAGCTTGACTTTCAGCGACAAAGCACATAATACTTTTTTGATTAGTAATCAAGTTGCTATAAATAACTTCCTTGAATTGAAACCCTTTCACCACCTCATCATTAAACAAGAGTCGTTTCATTGGGATGGTCCTAACTCCTAATTATGCATTCAATCATATTTAAATTGATAACACAAATTTTGTGCCACCATCACTATTGAGCGTGGAACAGGTCCAAGTCCAACAGAAACCATAGAAGATAAGCATGACTATCAGCAAAATATTTAAACAGCATCATTAATGATAATTAAACTAGACATTTCCCCTATGTATTACATGAGGAGCAGAAAAAATATATTATAATTAATTAATTATTTTTTATTATAAAATTTTTATTTTGGTTAAAAATTTAAAATTTAATTTTTAAATTAAATTGAGTATTATAAGATTTTAATAGTACAGTTGATGATTGATTGATAAATGGAGGGTATTATGAAATTTAAATAACGGCATATTTCTTTTGGACTGATAAATGACGACACAGTTATATGATTATTATGAAGAGCAGAGTATAAATTCACAAGAATGAATTACTTAAAAAAATTAATTTCAGTCCAAATAATCAGGCAATCATGCAGTCATGCAATTTAGTCCTACTCAAGAACTACCTACAAATATTAATTTGGTAGAAAACCACCTTAATTAATCTATTCACATACTTATCTTAATTTCATAAGAATTAATGACAAAAAATTCTGATAATGATTTTCTAAAGTCAACACATCTATACTGATGTGTTTATCCATTAAAATTAAGAAATAAGAAATAATCATACAATCTGACTAAGGGTTCAAACACAGCCCCAACAACAGAGGTATATATAGCAAATTAGCAACTTAGTTGGGAGGAGCCCACTTTTTTTCTTCAACTAGAGATTTTTCACTTACTTTTATCTGGAGAGCTAGAAAAAATATGCTATAATTGATTAATTATTTATAATTATTGTTAATTATTATTATAGTTAGAAATTAAAAATATCATATAATTAATTAATGAGATTATTGATTAATTATTATTATGAAACTCAAAATCTTTTAAAGATTAAAGTTATTTATGATTATTACGAATTATTATTATGATTAAAAATTTAAAATATAATATAATTAGTTAATTAAATTATTGATTAATTACTAAATAAGGGCTCAACATCTGATTACTAATTTGACTTATTAACTATAACTTGTAAATAAAAAAATTAAAAATTTTAAGTCAGATTAATAGTTATCTATTTTTAACTAATTTTAGGTATTATAAGATTATAGGGAGTTGAGCGTACCAAAATTTATTTTAAAATATTAGGTGCTCTTCCAGAAGCTGAAAGGGCAAAAAGTTATCTTCTTGTTTTTTTTTTCCATCGACCAAAATTTAATATTATATACTAATAAAAAAATATATTAAAATATATAAAATTTCTTTAACTTTTGAGTTAGTTGCACATCACCTCACTAACTTTTAAAAGTTTAAATTAAGAACCATAATATTTTATATTTTATGTATTAACCCATTACCGTTAAAATAATATTAAAGTTAATAGTTTTTGACATGTTATTATTTTTATATATTTTATTATATACTATGTCATTTAAAAAAATAATTATAATTTGGGATGTAATTTTAACTATTTTGTAACTTTTCTATCTAGACATGGTTAAATAAATATTTTAAATTATTTTTAAATATTTTATACTCTTTTATCAAAAAAGGTATGGTCAAAGAACTATTTTAAATCTTTTTTAATATTTTATAATTTTTGAGTATTTTAAGTATTTAAAAAATAATTAAGTCAAGTGTCAAATGTTAATTTTTAAATGATATAGTATATAATAAAAAATAAAAAATATAATATGGCAAAAATTATTAACTTTAACGATAAATTTAATGGTAGAGTTCGTAGTCAAAATATAAAAGTGGTCTTTAATTTGAACTTTTAAATATTAGAGATTATATATAATTGACTCAAAGTTATAGCGTTTTTGTGTATTTTACTAAAAAATATTGGATGCTAGTTACAAAAAGAAAGAGAAAGAAAAAGAGGTCAGCACCGTCCATTTTGTACCCACGACACCGTTTTGGGAACGGGGGCGGCGGATGGGAGGCTACCCACTTTACCCATGCATGCACCACCTTGACATGAAATGAGATGATTATAAGAAATGCACCACCCGAACATGAAACGAGATGATTATAAGAAATATTCAAATAAGATTTCAATGCATTTCGTGAAGCCAAATCAGTTCAATCAATTTAAGTACTACGTCCATTATTCTCTCTCGAACCATTCCATTAAATACGAAATTTAATAATTACAAATAATCAAATCAGATTTTAATACTTTTACCTAGGGTGTGTTTAGCTCAATAGAGTAGAAGTGAGGAGAGGGATTTTAATAGAGAAAAAGGGAAAGAAGAAAATATTAAGAATTTTATTATTATCTTATTTGGATTAACATTAAATGAGGGAAGGGGAGGGATTTTCATGTTACTTTATTTAGTTTAAGAAGGGAGAGAATGGAAAATATTTTTATATAGATAAATTTATTTTTATATTATTCTATAAAATATTTTAATAAAATATAATATATATGTAATATTAGAATATTAAAAAAATTATAGATATATTAATATTATAAAATACAAATATTATATCTCCCCTCTAAATTTTCCCAATTTTAGAGGGGAGGTAAAGCTGAAAAGGGAAGGGAAAAATTTTTTCCCCTCCTAAACAAGGGGAGGGGAGCAAAATCACTTCCCTCCTCTCTCCTCCCACAAAAATCCCTCACATCAAACTAACCCTTAGGGTTTGTTTGGTTAGGGGTTTTAGAGGGGAGGGGAGGAGAAAGTGTGTTTTGTTAGGAAAAATGGAGGGGAGGGGAGATTTTTTGTCTTTTTGTGGTCCCCTCCCCTCCCCCACCTCCCCCCCCAAAAGTGGGGTGTTTTGGGGGGAGAGAAACTTTTACCCCTTTTTTGACTAAAATGCCCCCAAACTTTTTTTAATATGCTAATTATACCTTCAAACCTTTTCTTTTTATTTTTTCACATCTAATTTTTTCTTTAATTGCATAATAATTATAATAAAACTTAATAAGTATAATAAATTATTTATATATTATATTAAAACATATAATAATTATAAAATTAATAAAAAATAATGTTAAAATTTTAACATATTTTTAATTTTTTTAAATTTTATTATATATATAAATGAGATAAAAAAATTAAGATTTATAAATTAAAAAATAATAATTATGATATGAATATTGTAAACAAAGAATAAATAAATTTAAATAAAGATATAAGGGTATTTTTGTCAACTTTTAATTAACCCCTCCCCTCCCCTTCTGAACCAAACAAAAAATATTATTCATTAACCTCCCCTACCTTTCTATACTCTCCATTAAATTAACCTAACCTACCCTCCCCTATAGTGAACCAAACAGAGCCTTAGGGTGTGTGTGGCTCAACGGAGAGAAGGGGATGTGAGGAATTTTAATAAAGGGAAAGGAAAGAAAAGGAAAATAAGAGATTTTATTATTATTTTATTTGGATTAAAATGAAGGGAGGGGAGCGGAGAGATTTTCATATTACGTTATTTAGTTTAAGAAAGAAATGGAGGAAAAATATTTTTATATAGACAAATTTACTTTATATTATTTTGTAGAATATTTTAATAAAATATAATATATGAATAATATTATAATATTAAAAAAATTATGGGTATATTAATAGTATAAAATAAAAATATTACTCCTCCCCTCCAAATTCCTCCAATTTTAGAGATAAGGTAAATTTCCCTCCCCTCCTAAAATTTAAATAGCCAAATAAGGGGAGGGGAACCAAATCCCTCCCGTCCTCTCCTCTCCTCCAAATCATTCATACCAAACATAGTGTTAGGAAAAGGAGGGATTTTGTTAATTTTCTTTTGTTTAGCATTGCAAAATTTTTAGGAATGGAGAAATTCCTCCCCTCCTAACCATTCCATCCAAAATTGGGAGGATTTGGGAAAAAGAAATTAAATTTTTACTTTGTTATGACTATTATATTTATAATATTTTTTAAATATTTCTAAAATACCTCTTCAACATATTTCATAGTTATCTATATAAAAATATTTTTTTTTCATTCCCTCATGAATTAAATAATATAATATTAAAACCTCTTCCATCATTTTTTATCAATCCAAAGGAAATAATATTAAAATATATTCCTTTATTTTCTCTTCCCTCCCCTCCTATCAGTTGAGTCAAATACTTAAAGGCTTTGTTTTGTTCAATTGAAGAAGGAGAATCTATGGAAGAGTATGTGAGGTTATAAGTTATCTATGGTTAGAGGGTAGGATATGGGAGTTAATTAAAAGTTAATAAATATATTATTATCTTTTTATTTATATTTTTTCCATATTCTTTTATAATATTTACATCAAAATTATTATTTTCTAAAATATGAATATTAGAAAACCTATTACATCATTTTTATATATGATAAAAATATTTTTATATGTACATAAAAGCATGATTCCATTAATTTTAACATATTATCACATTAATTTTAATATTTTTTAATATCTTATAAAATTAAGAAATTAGAAAACATGAAAAATTTTAACATTCTATCATTAGTTTTATAATTAAAAGACATGTAAATATATTTATAATATATACAAACATATTTTTCCAATATAATTAATTTAAAGTATATATTTTTATATTAAATATATACAAACTTACACAGGAAAAAAGAACATTCTTAATCTAGATAAGAAATTCAGAATATATATATCTAGCACAACTATTTTACCTCATTACAATAGAAAAAAAAAAGCAAAAAAAAGTAGTACTAGCAATGGGGCTGCTATAGAATAAATAGTTCTACATTAAGAGAATTAGAGAAATAGCGCTGGGATAATAAAAATATATTATTGATATTTTTGTCAAGATTAAAACAAATATTTCTTATCCCTCCAAAAACTCCATAATTTTAGAGGATGAGGGGAGGGGAGCACAGCAAAACAAAATTTTAAACCTCCCCTCTTCTTCCCTCCAAAATCCCCAACTAAACAATAGCTAAAGGTAAATTAATTTTAATATCAATAGGGAATAAATCAATCAAACTAATTTCAAACCATTCCTTCCTTCTTCCCTATATGTACATGATGAAACAACAACAAATAATTATAAAAATAAAAGAGAAATCTCTAGCTGAAAATCAACAAGGCATCATCATGCATACTACTACTTGCCTCCACTCCTCATCAGCACTTCTTCTTTTCCTCTTCCTCATTCTTACAGCGACAACCTCAACCTCATCATCAACTACCGCCGATGCCCGTCGAATTTTAATCAACTTGTCGATGATCGATATCCACAATGATATGCCTCGTTCCAAAAAACAGGGTTGCTGGTGAGGGGTACGTTCCAAGAAACGGAGACCGAGATTGCAATGGGAACTTCCTACAATTTCATTCCAGTAGGGAATCAAAAGCAGGTGGGCACGTTGATATTGGAACAAGAAGGACTATGTGCTCATTGTTTGGTATTTGATCCGAGTGTGGATTATAAGGAACATCACATATTTTGGTCAGTGAGAAATACTGGCATTTATCGTAGTTTGGATCAAACTAACTGGGAGAAGAAGGCATATTGGATCAGTATTGCTTTATGCAGGAGGTACAGACACTTTTTTTTGTTTCTTCAATTTTTAAGTTTCTCACCTTTAATTAAATCTATTAATCTCACTCTCTTAGCATAATTAACTTCTAACTTTATTTTATTAAAATTGTTAGTCCTTCTAAAGACATAAGGTTGCTAACAAAGTAAAAGTAAAGATTTAATTAGTAGTGAGAAAAAAACAAGGTACCGACTTAAATTTAGGGAAAATATAGGTACCTAATATAGTTTTTCTATACATCTAGGAAGTTGCTATTTGGCCAACACTAATAATATGGAGACTACTAGATTTCAGTTCTTCTTTCTTTTGTTTTTGTTTTTGTTTTTGGGCTTGTTGCTGATCTTATCCATATACAAAACGCCAAAATATATTATACCTGGAATTCTGATTTTAAACAAAATTTCTTTTGAAATAGGCAACTTGGCAGTTTTTTAACTTTAAAAAATTGAAATTGATTATTCCAAATTCTAAAAAATGTTAACAACTTGTATTTGACAGGAATTTTTTTAGAATTTATTATATTTTTTAATATAATTATTTTGGCAATTTAATGAAGAGTGTAAAAATAATCAAATTTTAATTGATAACTCAAATTTTGTGCCTCCATCTCTATGGAGCGTCGAGCAACTTTTGTCAAACACAAACCTTGGAAAATAATCATATCATTGCATCACTTCCAGCAAAATCATCATTTAATTAAATGACTACAAATTTATGTAATGCGATTATTGTGAGAAGCTAACTATATATTCATTTAATTGATTAGCAATTAATTTAATTTAAACTCCCATATTACGATCAAATTGGAGGGTATTTTGAAATTTAAATAAGGTCATATAATTATATATATGTGATTACTGTGAAGAGCTGAGTGTAACATTCACAAGAATTAATTACTTACAAAAAAATAATTTCATTCCAAATAATCAGGCAATCATGCAATTTAGTCCACAAGAACTTCCTACAAATGTTACTTTGGCAAAAAAAACCACATTGATTAAGCCATTTATATTTATCTTAATTTCATGAGAATTACTGCCACACAATTCTGATAAGGATTTTCTAAAGTAAATGCATTAAAATTTAAATTGATGCGTTAATTATGATTACAAATTGCGTTTAATCCGATTAATCCGACTTATCAAACGAAAGATATATTCAAATCCTCCTATTTGATAGAAACTTCCCCATGGTGCCACGTTAACAATATGATGGGGAAAAACTAGAGAGAGAAGAACATTAAAAGGAAAGTGTCTAAAAAATGTTAACTTACTTTTTCACTATTTTTAGAAAATTTTCTTCCTAATATACTATCCTACATATTTTTCCCTTTGTTTTATCCATCAGTTTATCCAGACATAAGCTAAGTATGAAACTATCCTAAGAAATATTCAAATACGTTTTTAATGCAAATCGTTAGGGCAATCGATCAATAATTTGAATTAATCAATTTAAATATTACATTCTCTCTAAAACCATGCATTCCATTAAATACGAAATAATGCTAATTAGAATAATCAAATCAGATTTGAATAATTCCTAAATTAAAGGTATGTACCCTAATTTTAATATTAATATTAATATATAATATGGAATCAGTCAAATCAAGATTTCATAGTACCATTCATTTCTTCTCCCTAAGATCATCTGACTAAATATATATATACACATAATGAAACAAGGATGAAGAATATTAAACCGAAAAAGAAAAGAAGATCTCTATAGCTGAAAATTCAACAAACACGATCATCATGCATACCACTTCTTCCCTCCACTCGTCATCAGCTCTTCTTCTTTTCCTCTTCCTCGTTCTTACAGTATCAATAACCTCAACATTAGGCATCAACTTGACGGCGGTCGATATACGCAACGACATGCCACCGTCGGAAAATACAAGGTTGCTCGTGACTGGTACGTTCCAAAAAACCCAGAGAGAGATTAAATTGGGAACTTCCTACGGTTTCCTTCCTAGAGGGAATCAAAAGCAGGTGGGTGCATTGATATTGGAACAAGAAGGACTATGCGCAATTTGTGTGGTGTTTGATCCGAGTGTCGATTATAAGGAACATAACATATATTGGTCGGTGAGGGATAGTGGCATTTATAGAAGTTTGGATCGAGCTAACTGGGAGAAGAGGGTTGATTGGAGCTCCATTGATGCATGCACCTAATTCTATTGCTAATTCCGTCAGTAATATGCTTTTGTAGTGCAGATAGATATTTAGTATTATTATTGGAGAAAATTAATTATTTAATCTTTTTAGTTTCACTAAATCTGCAACTCAGTATTTATTATTTGACTTGTCACAACTCCAATCCTTGAAGTTCAGTCCGTTTAATAATTCTGTTCCTACTGTTAGTGAGTCACCCATTTTTTAGGAGGCTGCTAGCTTTTGGCCAACTAAAACTATGGAGACTTCTAGAAATCTAGTTCTTCTCTTCTTGTTCTTTATATTGTTTTGTTGCTGTTTATTATTGTATTTAATAAGATATGAAATAAATGGAATAACAAACTTGATTTGGAAATTTCTTAGCCTAAAAAATAAAATTAATTTATGAAAAAAATAAAAAAACGCAATCAATTTATAGCTATTTATTTAGTAATTAAAATTTAGAGTTAATTCTTATTAATCACGAAATATTTTGATTGAATGGTATTAATAATATTGGACATTTTCGACCCAAAAACAAAAAGATTGTACATAAAAACATGATTTTGTAATTTATTGATTTAGGCTTTTTTTATAATTTTTTTTCTTAATATTCTCTTCTGCTCTTTTTTTCCCATTTTACTGTCCATCTTTCCATCCAAACAGGGTAAGTATGAAACCATCATAAGAAATAATATATTCAAATACGGTTTTAATACATTTCGAAATTAAAATATTTTAAAAAGAATAATTATTTATCTTAAAAAAATAATTATTTACAATGACCAAAAATAAAAATAAAAATTTACAATTACTAAATTATCCCTGGCTAAACTCCTATATTCTCTCTAATAATATTCTAATTATTGGACGGTTAGTCTTCAATTGAAGTTTGAAGTTCCTTCGTCTGTCTTTATGTGTATTGTTTTCTTTGCAATAGACCGTCCTCTTGCATCAATAGCGATTGGCTTCATGTGAATTCACGATGAGGAAGACAAATTGAAAGGATTCAACCGCAGGTATTGTTCACTGTATGGTATAATCAGCGTATTTTGCTTGTTTTTAGGTATAATAGATGTCAATTTAGTAATTGTAATTTTTTATTTCAATTTTTGGTCCTTTTAAATAATTAAACTTTTTAAGATACTTTTTAATAATTATTTTTCTTTGGTCCTTCTCCCTAATTTTCCCTTAGTTAAATACTACAATCTCTCAAACCCGCATTCCATTAAATAAGAAATACTAATAATAATAAAATCATATTTTAATTTAATAATTCCCTAAATTAAAGAGACGTACACTAATTTTAATATTAAAGTTAAAATCTATAAAATTTCTCGAAGTTTGAGTCAGTTGCATGAGTTCCCTAATATTTCAGGATTTAAATTTAACCTCCTTAATATTTTAATTGTTGACAGTAATTTAAGCCTCTACCGTTAATTTTGTCATTATCATCATTAAACTGATGTGGTTATTTTTCTTTAGTAACTTAATGGCAAAATTAATAGAAGGAGCCTTAATGTCAACAATTAAAACATCAAGGGGGTTAAAGTTAAACTTTAGAATATAAGAGGAGTTATATGCAATTGATCTAAAGTTTATGGGAGTTTGTTATATTTTGGCCTAATATTAACAATTAACAATAATAATCTGGAATCAATCAAATCTCCCTAAGATCTGACTCTATATATAATGAAAACAAAAGAGAAGAGAAGATCTCTCAATAGCTGAAAATCAATCAACAAGCATCATCATGCATACTACTTCCCTCCACTCATCATCCTCCCTTGTTCTTTTCCTCTTCCTTGTTCTTACAGCATCGATAACCTCGACCTTAGGCATCAACTTGTCGATGATCGATATCCGCAACGACATTCCACCGTTGCAAGAAACAAGGTTGCTCGTGAGGGGTTCGTTCCAAGAAACCGAGACCGAGATTGCACTGGGAACTTCCTACGGTTTCATTCCAGTAGGGAATGAAAAGCAGGGGGCCTCATTGATATTGGAACAAGAAGGACTATGCCCTTTTTGTGTGGTGTTTGATCCGAGTGTGGATTATAAGGAACAGCACATATTTTGGTCGGGGAGAACCGGTGGCATATATCGTAGTTTGGGTCAAACTAACTGGGAGAAGAGGGCAGATTGGGACACTATTGATTCATGCAGGAGGTACATTTTAGTATTATTATTAAGAAAAATTAATGATTTAATCCTTATAGTTTTGCCAAGTCTACAAAATAGTCCTTATAGTTTGACTCATGTTTGACCTATTCAATAATTATGTCCTTATTGTGAGTCAAATTGAAAGGTGCCGATGCAGCTGCTAACTATAATTAAAAGTGTTAAAATCTGCTGAGTTGGATGTCACATGATTAAATATAATGATGACAAGGATTTTTGTTTTTTTTAAAATGAGAGAAGAGGGCAAATTGGAACACTATTGTTAAATGCAGGATGCAGATATTTATTATTATTAGTATTATGCTGACATAAATGTTGGATATTTAGGAAGCTGCTAGTTCTTTGGCCATCTAAAAGGACAGTATTATTATATATTCATATTATTATACCTGGAATTCTGATTTCAATGAAAATTTCTTCTACCACAGTTGCCTGCTGGGAAAGACGAACTAAACAATCGATTAACAAATTTTAAAAATAGAAATTGTATGATTATTAAAATACAAATTCAAGAAGGGTCCTTGTAATCTGATATAACCGTATTGTAGTTGTAATTTAATTAGTTACAAGTTGTTAGTCTATAAATTAACAAATGAAAATGATATCTTCTGTAGTTTTTAACTCTTTTTTTTGTGAGAAATTAATTTAACGTACGTTTGATTATGGTTTAATTTTCAGAAAGCTGTGCCTTACATGTCGCTCGAAACAATGAAAATTATAACAATGACCTAAATTGAAGTTGTAATTATTTATCATAAATGACCTCATTTTTTTTCAAGATAAAAGTTTAGGTGTGTCTGATATTATACTAAGATTTGAGTAGGTTTCACGTTTAAAAAATTATTATAAATTTGTTATCAATTACCCAACAATGGAACGATTACCTCAAAAATTGAAATTGAAATTGAAATTATTTAAATGACCTAAATGATCCAAGTATTTAGGTTTGTAGGCCAAAAGAAAACTCGTACGTTATTATTTTAGGTTTTTTCCTCCGCACATAAATCCTTTGCTTAAAAAAGATGAGCATATTATACACACACATGAAATGTATACAGTACTTATCAAATTAATAATAACTCGTGTGCTGGAATTGAGGGCCACATGAATTTATCTGAGATTTGAAATCAAAATGAAGAAGAAAATAAGAGCAAAATGATATTGATCCCTAATGGCAGAAAAAGACGTTGCTATTTGAGTTTCAAAACCAGCGTGTTAACTTTATTAGTGAGAAAATAACGAGAAACAAGATAAAAAATTATATATATTATTCAACAGAAATATGAGTAATTAACCTAAGATATAAAAACTTATATATATTATTCAACAGAAAATTATATATGTCATAAAATATAATGGTAATTCACTTGGGTTTACACACTAATCTATCCTTACTTAAGAGAGATTAAACTAATCTCATAACCTATGATATTTTATGAGAAGAGAGCCAAGTTATCATTTTTTTCATTATAGTAAGGATCTCACTATCCCACACTCTTAACCTATAGACTATAACCCTTTATATAGATTAGGATAATCTAGTGAATAAGTAATTAACACTAATCATTTTTAACACATTGCTAATTCAACTTTCTAACACCCCACCCAAGTTGATATTCCTTAACTCTAGGTGTTCAACTTGCCAACATAACACATAAGAGAGTAAGGAGAATTAAACCAAATAACTTTCATTTTACAAAATACAATATGAACATTTCTTTAAAACTCTCTGTCCTCACTGAATACTTGGATTAGTAACTTTCTTGGAGATATCTTCCCCTTTTGACCTTCGGAATCTTAATCTTGAACACTCTTCAATTCAGCTTTGATAAGTCCCCATCTTCTGATTCTTCATAAGCCTTTTGGTGTGCCTCACTTGGCTCTTTTACTCTGACCTTGTTCTCCATTTGCAATTCCATGACTGTCATATTAATCTTTATTTGTCAAATTCTCTTGCCTTAGTAAGCTATGGTAAACATTACCATCTTCAGTGAATGAATAACATCTTCACCAAGCCCTTCCTTGAGTTGAACCTTAGCCACTTGGCTACAAACAACATCTTCTTCAACTCAAAATGAAAAATCCACACCTCTGCTAATGCTGTGAATATTATCTAGTAAATGATTTATTGCTTGGGCACTGTCTTCTACTTGACTTCAACCCTTAAGGTTCCTATGCTTGCTGAATGCGTCTATTCTCTTGCTAGTGACCCTTCTCCTGAAGCTTAGAAATATTATCTGCACCTAGAGTTGTGATGGATGTTGGTTGGAACAGCTTCAAGTATCCATGTAACTTATATAATCAGCAACACAGAAATAAACTCCTCAGTCCCTTCAAAATAACATTTGCTCATCTTAAAATCAAAGTATATCCTTGTACGTTGTTGACTCCATGTATTGTACAAAATTGATCAGATTTGAACATGACCATTCCCATGAATTCTTGGATTGTACCACTTCCATAGAGCATCATTTATATGTATAATGGCTCTGACTCGGTGTCCCTTTCCTTAATGTGATGCTTCCACCTTCGGATAATCGGGAAAGCCTAACAATGCTATCCACTTCAAGCATTTCGATTGAAATAAAGCAGATCAAAGAAGATTTTGTTGTGCTATGCCACTAAGAAATACCCCTTCGATGCCATTATCACAAAATGAAGACTGCACCCGTTTGCAAGGGAACCATAAATCGGTGGAGTTGCAAAGAATTTTTATATCAAGGTAAAAATTATACTGACCACTTTATAGAGATCAATATCTGGTCAATCACAACAAGGGGTAAAAGACAAAGACGACAATGATGAACACCCCATCGGAATATTCTTGGAATATGAATTAGAAGGCAACAACCACACTCTAGGATTTCCATGATGTTTGTATTACTTCTGATCTTCCTCTCCCTTATGCTCCTGGCCGAATTAGAAGGCAACGACCAGAACATCATTGGCATTGATCAAATAAAGTTGCCATCGTACCAATACTGTAGGCAAGAACCAGAGAATCGTGATAAAAAGGGAGCTTTGATCGGGGAAGAAACTTCACAGCGGAGCGAGAAGACATGGATTCATGCAGAATCTTAACCCAAAATTCTCCACGAATAAAGCAGATCCATCATGATTTCTCAAGATTCGTCGATAAGTGGAAGACAACTAGAGTTTGGTCATGGGAAACGAAGGTTGCAAGCAAGAGCCCCAACTTTCAATGGTGAACCATAATGTGTTTATCAAGAACCATGTCGATTTTCAAAGATCCGGCAAAGAAGCGCATCATGGAGCTATTAGTGTACTAAAGCAACGATCTCCCACTGGTTCGATTGGAGCTCGCTTCAAAGAGATGTTGATGACGCGATAGGGAGTACAAAGGAGGAGATGATCATGTTGATGACGGCAATGGCTAGGGCAAACGCATCGAATAACTGAGGAACTGAAGGCAATGTTGTTTGTGGCTTTGTGGCAGCTAATCAAGAAATTATGTTGAAACGGCAGCGTTGTAACAAGATTCTGCAATGGGCTTCTTTAAGATTAGGCTACGGTGGAAAAACAAGAACCACACATAATAGGTCCACAATACAACCTACTCTAGTACCATGTTAACTTTATTAGAGAGAAAATAGTGAGAATAAAGATGAAAAATCATATATATTATTTAAGAGCAACATACTCATATAATCATAGTAACCCACTTGAGCTTACACACTAATATACCCTCCCTTAATAGAAATAAAACTAATCCCATAACTTATGAGATTTTGTGAGAAGAGACTCAAGCTACCATCTTCTTCACTATGATAAGGATCTCACTATCTCCACTCTTAACCTATAGACTAAGACTCTTTATATAGAATTATGATCATCCAGTAACTAAGTCATTAACACTAATCACTTTAAACCCATTACTAATTCAACCTTCTAACACACTGAAAGGTAAATGGCACACAAAAAAGTGATTATGAAACAATTTTATCTTGTTTAAGTAAGTTTTCTAAATTTTGATCAATCTTGATTTTAGTCTCCCATGTACTTTTAGCATAAGTGACAAATGGGTTGTTTATGCATTTAGAATAATTCATATGGAGTTTCAGCAATAAAACTTTTCCCCATTTACCCTCATGTTTCTTTCTAATAATAATAATAATAATAGAAATCATAATTAACTAACATCACTTATGAAATTACAATTGTTCACCACTGATCCAAACGAGTTCACTGGGAATGTTTATTTATGAATCAAGTCTAAATTTCTTGCATACATGGGTTTTTCTTTATATCTGAAAAGATAATAATTGACAATAAAGCAAATAAATAGAAGGTCAACAAACTTCAGTTGCAAGACTTGTGGCCTCCTCTTCGAATATTTTAATTTCCCTTGATATTTTGACATTTTTCGATTTCCGTTGATATGCTCCCAAGAATCTCTCCCTCACGAGCTGCCATTATCATCGAAAGAGTCAAACTAATCCATGCATGTTTGTATTCTCCACGTGGCATCATATCAAACAATATATTCTCCACGTGGCAAGGCAAGCTTTTAGTTGGTCCCTGGCTTAATGGTTGATCCTCTCGGGTCAGATATAAAAATGAAATGTAGAGAATTTGTATGCAATAATTATTGGAAGTCTCCAATGAATTAATGAATGACACCGAAACTGATGAGATAATGTGGCATATTAATTCTTATGAATAATGTAATTTGTTATGGATTTTATATATTACTACATTTGGTCATTAATATAAATAACTAATTAACTTTTTTAGATAGATTAATTAAGAAGACTAAAGAGCTAGTTGACTAATTTAAATAGATTAAGGAATATATAATATGAATTCTTCTGGAAATATTAGAGTTAGTAATAATTTATTTATTTATTTGGCTTCCTTAATTTACCCAAAAAAATCAACTAATTCTTATATTAAGGATAAGATTGAATGACACAGTAGTACTCCCTCGGTTTGGCCATCTCAATTTGTGTTTGACTGTTTGTTGTTTAAGCTTTTACATTTTTTTTGGAAGAGTCCATATCCTTAGTCGATAATTAGAGACTTATTCTCTTGAGGTATAGAGATCATCGAAATTGATATTACCTCTCCCAACAAAGTCTTTTCTATGCTCATAGCTTGGTTTGAACCTAAGACATCATGTTTAAGGAACCTAATCATCTACCAACTGTTTTATGCTTTGTTGGTTCTTTTAAGGAATGTTTTTCCTTCACTTTATAAGTCTTTTAGAAGTTCAAACTTCAAAGAAACATGGCTTAAGGTGTAAATTTACCCTGAAAGATTTTACTCATGAGCCCTAGATATCCGAGAGTTTCCAAATAAGAGTAATGTCGCCATGACCGTTAACCAAAGTTAAATTTGACTGTTAGTTGATCAATACATGGCATGCCATGTGAAGGTGTTTTGTAGCGGTTTTTTTGCCTTGGTTTAAACAACTAAAACAATGTTTTATAGTGGTTTACACAACTGCTGTAAAATCATATGCTACAAATAGTGTTGTAGCGTTTAAAGAAAGATGCTACTTATGACAGTCAAAACGCTATAACCATTTATATCGGTTTAAATGATTTTATAGCAGTTTAGAAACCGCTACTAACTTTAGGCTGGAAATGAAAATTTTTAGCATGACATCAAATTTTGTAGCGGTTATGTAACCACTACAAATGTTTTAGATTTGATTAAAAAAAATAAAAAATTTTGTTTTAATAGTATGTATATAAGTACATATGTAGATATATAGTTAATTTATTAGATTTGATAAGTTAAAGCTTTATTATGATAATTGAACATATTATTTAGCTGTACTATGTTATATAATTTGATATATTTTATTTGATGAAATATAATTAAGATAAAGAACGTATACAAGTTGATATTAAGTAGTTAGCAAGTTATAGAAGTAGATGAAAAAATGTGTAAAAGAAAGTTAGAAAGTGTAGAAAATAGGATATAAAATTAATTGAAAAGATCATTTAATTTATGTAAACATGATATGAAAACAAAAGAATACACATGTTAATAAAGAATAAGTATATAAAGCTAAATAAAATAAACTTCTAAATCCAAATGATCTTATCACCATGTGAAGAAAGAACAAAATATAGGAAAAAGGAAGAAAAACGTAGGAGGAGGAAGAGAGGAAGGAGCATGAGTAAGAATAGGAGAAATTGAGGTATTTATAGACATTGAGAAGAGTTTGAAGTGATTTTGTGGACATTTGTAGCCGTTTATAACTGCTACAAAATGTGTGGGAAGGAAATTTAAATTTTATATTTAAAACTTTGTACCAGTTTTGTGGATATTTGTAATGGCCTAGTGTTTAAATTTCATATTTGGAACTTTATAGCGGTTTTTTAGGCATTTTGTAGTGGCTATAAACTACTTCAAATGTTTGACAATGAGTTCAATTTCAAAATTAGAACTTTGTAGTTGTTTATATCTGCTGCAAAATGCCAATGGTCAGTGACACATGTTAGTGACCTCGATCCATGAGGAATTTTGTAGAGGTTATAATAGCTACAAATGTCACCACAAAATACGGCACTATGTTCGCCCAGGAAGGTGCTAAGCCATATTTGTAGCCGTTACAACCGCTGCAAACATCACTAATGACACTGCTTACAGCTAAAGGGCTACAAAATTATAGTGGTTTATAGCCAAATCATGACAAAGTCAAGCATTTGTAGTGGTTCATTGTCGCTATAGCTCTAAGTTTTTTTGTAGTTGGGGCATCCACATTATTTTTTATTTTGGGTTAAGGTACAAATTTATCCCATAAGTTTTTACTTATGAGTACTAGGTATCCGGAAGTTTATTTTGGTTCAATGTTGCCCTTGCCGTTATCTAGATTCAATTTTACTATTAGTTTGTCTAAATATACTGAGCTGATTAGTCAACGTGTCATCCACTTCAATTTTTAAGTCAAATTAACAAATAAAGAAAAATTATAAAAATGTATTCATCTAAACTTTACTATTAATAGAGTATTATTACGAGCATATGTTAACTTATTATAAGTATAAGAAGATAACACATGAGACTATCATATTATATTTTGAGATGTTGTTAGAGTATAGTCTGCTAAAAGTAATACTCTAATAACAATAGAGTTTAGAGGGATGCATTTTGTTTTCAATTTTTTCCCTTGTTTATAAGTATGACTTAGGGAAAAAATGAAGTTGATGACATATGTACCTACTAACTTAGCATATTTGATTAAACTGACAAACAAACTAAACCTAAATAATGATCAAAGTGACATTGAACAAAGAAAAATATTTTCGGATACCCAGTACTCTTGAAAACTTTTGGGGGCAAATTTACACATTAATCTAAAATAAAAGATGACGTAGATAGCACATGGTAAATCAAGTCAGTATATTGATCAACTAACAGTTAAACTTAACTTTAGTTAATAGTTAGGGTGGCATTGCTAGATTTAAAAACTTGTAGGGCAATGTTGTTCCCAAAAAAACTTTTGGAGACTCAACGCTACATAACAGAAACTTCTAAGGCAAATTTACATTTTAACCTAAGAAGCATTTATTTATATTTTTGCTATTATAATCTATGGGAATACTTGCATCAACTTATATTCATTATATAAAGTTCTTCAATCACACTTTATCATATATACTAGTATTTTTTTCATGTGGGTTTAATATAAGTTAAATGAAGATAATAAAAACAAAGATACACAATAAAGTAAGATTCAATAACTTGACATAATATATATAAAGAACTTGATATAAGTCTTCTCATAATCTTATTACTCCAATAACTTCAATTTATTCAACACATGGACTAGAGACATGCTAGTCTGATATTGTTGTCAATATATTATGTATTAATTAATTGCAGTTTTGAGTATGTGTTTAATTTTTGAACAGCCCCCTTATGTAATTGAATGAGGGTTGTTAAGAATAAGAAACAATAAATGATCGGAACAAAACTAAAACATGTTTGTTTTTTTCAATAAATGGAGGGAGAACACTTATAAAGGCACAATAACCCCAAAAACATGTTTGTTTTTTTCAATGGAAAATCTAGTTTTTAATTGTAAACCGTGCTGGCAAAAAAAAAATAAATTGCAAACCATGCAAGGCATATTGTTCTACCCGTGAACAGACAATGTAAGTATTTCTTTTATTTATATACAATTCATATTGCATACATGTAAACTAATTTATGATAATATATGGTCAAAGTCATTTTATATTGAATGTAATTAAAAACACTAAATGCTATGCCAATTCCATAACTAATTCATTATCAATTGTGGTTGGGCGGAATCACTATAAAAAGATATAGATTTGGCTACGACTTTTCAGCGGCGACAAAAAAAGTAGCCGCTGATTCAAGATTTTCAGCAGCGACTCTAATTGTCGCCGCTGAAAGTCTTGAGTTTCAGTGGCAACAAAAAAGTCGCCGCGGAAAAAGGACTTTTAACGGCGACTTTACTTTGTCGCCGCTGAAGAGAACACTTTCAGCGGCGACATTTATTTGTTGCCGCAGAAGCAGTGAAAATAAATTTTGTGTGTGTTTGGCATAGCGTTTTAAAATAGATTTTCAACAAAACCATGGTTTAATAATGATAATAGCCAAACACTAATTTTTTTTTGAAAATCGATTCTAACACCTAAACCATGGTTTCAGTCTTGAAACCATGGTTTTAAAATAATTCAATTTCCAATAGCTTTTTTGACTCTCCCCTGGAAGTTCTCAGTTTTTTACACATACCCACCAGTGGGTTTACAATTAATAATTTAAATTTTATTTGAAAAAAGTAAAAATAAATACTATTTTTTTTAAAATCATAAATTTTAAAATTGTTACACATACCCACCAGTGGGTTTACAATTAATAATTTAAATTTTATTTGAAAAAAGTAAAAATAAATACTATTTTTTTTAAAATCATAAATTTTAAAATTGTTACACATACCCACCAGTGGGTTTACAATTAATAATTTAAATTTTATTTGAAAAAAGTAAAAATAAATACTATTGTTTTTAAAATCATAAATTTTAAAATTTTTACACATACCCACCAGTGGGTTTACAATTAATAATTTAAATTTTATTTAAAAAAAGTAAAAATAAATACTATTTTTTTTAAAATCATAAATTTTAAAATTGTTACACATACCCACAAGTGGATTTACAATTAATAATTTAAATTGTATTTGAAAAAAGTAAAAATAAATACTATTTTTTTTAAAATCATAAATTTTAAAATTTTTTCACATACCCGCCATTGGGTTTACACTTTTCTGCGGCGACAACACAAAGTCGCCGCTAATACATTTTAAATACCCTTTCCCCTGCCCCTCCTCGCGACTCATTTCTGCATCAGTTTGGTTGAAACCCAGCGGCGTCGCGCGAGCTCCTTTCCTCTCGCAGGCGGTGGTCGTGCTCCCAGTTGATAGTCACCGTCGTTCGCGAAGTCGCTTCTTATTGTCATTGTGCAAGTCATCATCCTTCCTTGACGAGTGCGAGTTCCCCTCACTGTTGGCAGTTGGCGCTCCATTGAGGCTGAAATACACGGCGCTCCTCCGTCGCGCATCCGTCGCTCCTCAGAGTCGCTTCGCCTGAAAAATTGGTCTCTTCCCTGTTGATCACCTCAGACCATCGGCGTCATTCACAGTAAGTACAGTAATTTTCACCTCATTCGCTGTCGGGAAATTTGGGAAATTTTTGTGAATTTGGGAAATACACGCATTATGTTGTGCCTGTTCTGTAATGCCGCCGACTATGTAATGCCATCTGTTCTGTAATGCCGCGTCATTGTTGATGAATTTCTTCACAGCTTGCCGTGAATTGCATTGCCGCGTACTATGTCATTGTTCCTTCAAGAAAACTACTTGCCCATGTATTCGGAATTATGTCATTGTACCGTGAATCTCCTACTACTATGTATGACTTGTCCATGTATTCAGAATTATGGCAGATTATATATTTAAAATTCCAAAGAAATGGTAATAGAAAGAATGCTTTGGATTTGGTCTAAATCCAAATCCTACTAATCCAAACATAACATCATATCGTTTCTTGATTTCACCAATTATGTACTTCAATGTCTTTCCTTAAAATGAAAGGTTTAGTGATGAGAACGGAATCAATTCAAGTGTTACCAAAAGTGCAAAAATCCAATCCTATATGATGCCGAGGAGGGGGTAAGTTGGAGGGAGTAGTGATGGGGGAGTAATCATGAAGCGTGGGAATTTGTCCACTGGTATTATTTAGGGGGTAAAATGGAATTGTAACAGACTATTTTCAAGTTAGTTGGTTGGACTTGATCATGGATTTTACGAATTGCATTTTGATTGAGTCTTCAAGGTATGATTGTGTTTACTTTTATTTAACTGTTGAATAATATTGTTGTTTCTTAATGGAGAAACGATGTATTTAATCAATAAAGCTTAGTTATTATAATATTAAATTGATGTTGCGTGGATCCATGACCCCATTATATTACTGATATGTTTGTTGGCTTTTGTTGTTGTATCCTAGGTCTAACTGTTTAGGGAATATAAATGGATAAAAGTTGGTTACATATTAGAGATAGAGGCAACCTATCATATATTAGAGGAGTTGATACTTTTCTAGAATGGGCATTTAGTCAACCTGGCGTGGGAAGTCAAATACGTTGTCCTTACAGAAGATGCATGAATGTTATATTTAAAGGGAGAATAGATGTCAGGACAGACTTATTGAGCAAGGGTTTTTAGAATAGTTATACGGTGTGGGACTTGCATGGGGAAATTAGAAGATTTCAGACAGATTTTAGAACTTCTAGTAATGACAAAGAGAATGCTACTGCTAGTGAAAACTTTACAAGGATGATATGCGATGCATATGGAGTTCCATGTGTGGATTATACAAATACTAGTCATTGTGACAGCGAAGAGCCTAATCAACAGGCTAAAAGGTTCTTTGACTTGTTAAAAGATGCTGAAACTGAACTTTATCCAGGTTATGTCAAGATGTCTAAACTTTCTTTCATTGTAAAGTTGCTTCAAGTGAAATGCCTTAACCATTGGAGTAATAAATCTATGGATGTCTTGTTGGGCTTATTAAAAGAAGTTCTCCCAGAGGGGGCTTTAGTGCCAACTTCATTCTATGAAGCAAAGAAGATAATTTGTGACTTGGGTTTAGATTACCATAAAATTGATGCTTGTGAGAATGATTGCATATTGTATTGGGGAGAGCACACACATGCAGAATCATGTCCTAAGTGTAAGATGCCTAGATGGAATTTAAACAAACAGAAAGGGAAGAAGGTTCCACATAAAGTCTTGTGGCATTTTCCCATAACACCAAGGCTACAAAGACTGTATATGTCAACAGACACAGCTAAAGAAATGAGGTGGCACAAGGAGAAACACTCAAATGACGAGGTAATGAGGCATCCAGCTGATTCTCTAGCCTGGAAACACTTTGACAACCAGTACCCTAACTTCTCTGCTGATCCAAGAAGTGTTCGACTGGGTTTAGCAAGTGATGGATTTCAACTATTCGGGAATATGAGTGCCAATCATAATATCTGGCCTGTTGTGTTAGTGCCATATAACTTGCCACCATGGCTTTGTATGAAAAGCCCATATTTCATGATGACACTTCTTATTCCTGGTCCAAAGTGTCCAGGTGATGACATAGATGTTTATCTTCAACCTATGATTCAGGAGTTGAAGCAATTGTAGGAATTAGGGGTACAGACGTATGATGCGTATTGTCAATCAAATTTTATCATGCATGCCGCTATATTGTGGACTATAAATGATTTTCCCGCATATGGAAACCTTTCAGGGTGGTCAACTAAAGGTAAACTTGCTTGTCCATGCTGCCACAAAGACACGCATTGTATTTCGATAAGGAGCAAGTTGGCTTACATGGGGCATCGACGCTTTCTTCCACAAAATCACCCATGGCGCAAAAATAAGGTATCATTTGATGGTAAAGAAGAGCATATGGATCCACCAGTTGCATTGACTGGAGATGAAGTGCTCAAGCAACTTCAACACTTAGGTGATGTGACATTTGGCAAGGGTATAAAACGAAAGCGTCATACACAGAATAATGCTTACAATTGGAGAAAAAGAAGTATTTTTTTCCAGTTGCCTTACTGGAAGTACTTGCTAATACGACATAATCTTGATGTGATGCACATAAAAAGAAATGTTTCTCAGAACATTGTGTGCACGGTGATGGATTTGGTTGGAAAGACGAAGGACACAGTTAAAAGTAGGTATGACTTGATGGACTTAGGTATTAGGAGTGATATGCACCCAGTTGAAGATGGTGATAATGTTTATATTCCTCTTTCTCCTTACACATTGTCTCCTGAGAACAAACAATCCCTTTTACAATTCTTGGCTAACGTAAGAGTGCCTGATACTTTTTCATCTAATATTTCAAGATGTGTCAACATTCAGGAGCGAAAATTGTTTGGTTTGAAGAGTCATGATCACCATGTGTTATTGCAAGAGATCTTCCCAATTGCAATACGTGGGTTAGTACCTTCTAAGGTGTGTGAACCAATTATAGAGTTGGAAAGATTTTTCAAAAATCTTTGTTCGAAGTCGTTGTCTTGTGAAGTGCTTGACAAACTCCAAAGTCAGATAATATTGACATTATGCAAGTTGGAGACCGTCTTTCCACCTGCTTTCTTTGATGTGATGGTTCACTTGCCAATACACTTGGCAGGGGAGGCAAAAGTTGCTGGACCAGTTCAATATCGTTGGATGTATCCAATAGAAAGGTAACATTCATTAATTGCATTGTATATTTATAATTCATATTTATGGAATGTTGATTACTTTTAATGCATTAGGTATTTGCGGACACTCAAATTGTATGTTCGTAATAAAGCTCGGCCTGAAGGATCAATTGCAGAAGGATACTTGGCAGATGAAAGTCTCACATTCTGTTCAAGATATTTGAAAGATTTTCCTACAAAGTTTAATGTGCCACGTAGGAATGATGACACCAATGATGATATGAACCCTGAGTTTACAATATTTAAGATAAATAGGCAAGCTAGGGGGCATTGTCAGTCAATTTCTCTTCCCCATGAAGAATATTGTCAAGCAAGAATGTATGTTGTAAACAAATTATATTTTTTCTAATTATTAAATTCTTATTAATTTCTTATTAGTTACTACATTTTGTTGTAGAATAAAAGTATAAGGAACATGATAAATCGAGAAAAACAAATGACTAAACATACTTGTGGTCCTCGATCATTTGCAGAGATTGAGTATGCTAGTGTAAGTTCAATCTATCATCACTATACTTTAAATTTTCAATCATTTTTTTAAATCTAATTTTTGCATTTTCTCGTATGTTATTATTTTGTAGAGAGATCCTACTACTGGACAACCTATTCCTCCTGACCAGTTGTGGGAGATAACGCATACTAGGAAGACATTAGACGGACAAGTAGTATGGGCTGATCCACACTCTGAACAGCTTCATGTACGCATTGTTATTTAATATCTTATTTTGATTTACTATTATCAATAATCTAACAGTTTTATGTTTTTATTATAGAGTCGTATGCACGAACTTTCTGAACAACAAGATCAAGATTTAGAGAGTGATGCTCGAATGACGTCAGAGGAGATATTGGCGACAGTTCTTGGTGAGAGGTCGGGGTATGTAAGAGGGAAAGGGTATGGAGCGGAACCTTCAAGGAAGAGAAATCACCCTCAATCTACTGATAGTTCAGTTGTGGAGAGTGTGCGTGCCCAACTGCAGGAAGAGTTTGATAAAAAATTTCAAGAGGAGAGAGAAAAATTGGAGGCTGAGCGTGCAAAGATGGAAGAAGAACGTGAAAAGATACAACAAGAACGTGTGCAGTTCGAGCAAAGACTAATGGAACAAATGGAGCAAAGAATACAAGCTCAATTCGCAGCCTTGATGCAAAAAGGACAACCACATGGGGCTACTTCTAGTCATAGTATTGAACCTTCTACATAAAATTTATGTATAAATTAAACAATTTTATTATAATTTTAAATATCTTCATATTTTAGATGATAATAAAAATATTTATTAATATTATTATATTATAGTTTATTTAATTATTTATTATTATATTATATTTTTTCATATTACAGAAATTATTAGAAAAAATATAAAAAATAATTTTCATTTTTGTATCTTTAGGCGGCGACACAATATCGCCGCAGAATCATCCTTAGGCGGCGACATCTTTGTCGCCGCAGAATCATCTTTAGGCGGCGACAGTTTTGTCGCCGTTAATTGATCTTTAGGCGGCGACATATTTGTCGCCGCAGAATGATCTTTAGGCGGCGACATTTTTATCGCCGCTAATTCCACAATATGCGGCGACATATTTGTCGCCGCTAATTCATCTTTAGGCGGCGACTTTTATTTGTCGCCGCAAATATGTATAGGCGACAGTCTCATAGGCGGCGACTTAGCGGCGACAAAATGTCGCCACTATAGTGATTCAGCGGCGACTTTTATACCTTCTGCGGCGACAAATGTCGCCGCTGAAACTCATTTTTTTTGTAATGAATAGAAGGGATTCCCTTTGAATAAGGTCAAAAATTTGAAACTTGTGGATATAAAAATAGAATAAATTAATAAAGTTATCTTCAGTTAGATGTAACAATTAATGTTTGAACATATGATCAAATAATATCAAATATCATGTACTTGTATATTTAAAGTATTGCATTTATTACATTAAATGGGGCAATAAATGCTTTCATATAGAACAATAAAAATATTTTATAAGCTCCATAAGTAATTCAATATCAACATCTACCTATATATATATATATATATATATAATGAATGTATGAAACAACAACGAAGAATTATAAAAATCTAAGAAAATTTTTAGCTGAAAATTAAGCATCATGTATACCTGCTTCACTCATCAGCCATTCTTCTTTTCCTCCTCCTTGTTCTTACAGCGACAACAACTGCTAGCAACCAACACCAACGTAGCAACAACGATGAATCGATAAAAATCAACTTGTCGATGGTCGATCTTCACAACGATATGCCACCAAAATCGTCAAGATTGTTCGTTGTGGGAAGCTTCCAACCAACAGAGGCTGAGATTGAACCAGGAACTTCGTACAATTTTGTTCCATCGATGAGCGAAAAGGCGACATGTTTCTTCATAATTGATAATATTTGTGCAGATTGTACGGTGTTCGATCCCAGTGTGGATTATAAGGAACACTACATATATTGGTCGGTAAGAAAGGATGCCGTATATCGCAGTTTGGATCGATCTAACTGGGAGTGGAAGGCTTCTTGGCAACCTAGAGATAAATGCACCTAGATAGTATTTATTTCTAATCATTGAGATGTTGTGACTATAGGACAAATTATGCAAGGTAATAAATAAACAATTTTATATAGAGATTTTCTCATCTATTCTCTATCTCACCACCGAGTATACTATTTTTATATTTCTAACCTAAAAAATTGTGATGACTTTATTTTTAAAACGTGCTACCTCGTTAGCTAGGTTGAACTCACAAGTTCACTCACGAATTTATCATTTTTACATTTTTGTCTTATAAAATTGTGTCAACTTATCTTAAACTTATGCTAACTTTTTTATTTGATTCTATTTAGTGACTTTATATATAAATTTCATAATTTTTTTATTGAGTATGATAAATTATGAATTTTAATAGTTTAATTTCAATTATTTGATTTTGAAATGAAATAAAATCAAATTGCTATTATTTTTTGTATTTTAATTATTTACTTATATACTTTTAGTAGTTATTTATTGATTAAAAATAAGCTCTTACGAATTCATAATATGAGGTTATGTCCCTGTTACGAATTTGCTTAAATCCCCATGACTTCTGACAACCTTGTTCATGGTTGTTATAGTATTTTATCATTATAAATATGATAGTGAATATGAAAAAATATTTTATTATGAGAGACAAAATACACTTTGGTGATATCTATGCTTTAGGAGGATTAGTTTTTAAACTACAAGTTAGGAGATACTACTTGCACTACAAAAAAAAAATAAGGATTTGGCTACGATTTTTCAGCGGTGACTTTAGCTGTCACTGCTAAAAGTTCTAGTTTCTGCGGCGACTTTGATTTATCGCCGCTGAAAGTAAGACTTTCAGTGGCACCTTTAGTTTGTCATTGTAAAAGCTAAAAAACCTCAAATTTTAGCACCACTTTTGTGCAATGACACTAATTGTCGCCGCAAAATGTCATAGTATTCTGCGATGACAATTTTTTTTTGTCGTAGAAGGATGTATTCAGTGGCGACTTTTATATCATTTGTCGCCGCTAAAAGTGTTCATACAATTTTTCCCCTTTGAATAAGTTTTAAACAACTATCTAATATATATAATGAAATTATTGAATAATTTCATTTTTTAAATAACAACTAAAGAAATTTCACATGTTATTGTAGTAAATAAAGATTATAGAGAGAATAATGTGATGTCTATGAAAGAAGGAGATGAAACATGGATATGTACATAAGAGAGATATTATAAATGTGTGTCAATAAGTTTGAGAGTTAGCATGTGTGTGTTAGAGACAATGTGGGAGAGGAGATAGATAGAGGGAGATGTGTGTGTGTGAGAGAGATAAGGAGAAAGAATATACATTAAATACAAATGAACATACAAAAATTTTTAGTTGCTGTTGCATATGCTCTCTATTGCTGTATTTCATATAACATCTGAACTTTTATAAAAATAATTTATAAAGTATTATTGAGTTTAAAAGTTTGTCTGAAATTAAAAAGTGTCAAAAGTAACATTTTATAAAAAAGAATAAAGGAAAGAATAATCATTAAAAATATCTTGGGTTAAGAAAAAATAATAAAATGAGTATTTTGAGGGCTTAGAAAATTATAAAAGAGTTTATTTTCTGAAAAGAGACCCAAATGATTTTTCAAAATTAAATGCCAATTTTTTTTATAAAATTTAAGAAAAATAGTTAGAGGTTATTATTTGCCCAAACAATTTTATAAAAATTCCCTAATAAGTTGAAAAAGCAATTGTTGAAAAAATATCATTTTTTATTAAGAGAATTATTTTCTAAAAATATTTGGTAAAAAGTAAGACTTTTAGCGGCGACAGAATATAGTCACCACTGAAAGGGTACTTTCAGCGGCGACTTTGTTTTGTCGCCGCTGATACGTGTTTATATTTTAGGGTTCTCCTTCTCTTCTTTATTTCTCAGCGTCGACGGGTTCAGAGTGAAACATCGAGAGCGAGAGATAGACGGAGAGCACGAGCGAATGGCTGAAGGATTATGACGTTGGAGGAGTGACCGGAGGACGGAGAGCGAGCTTGTGATGTCGTCAACCCTCTGATGTGAGTTCTCTGACTACTTCTTTAATATGTCTCCTCTTTTTTCTTTCAATTATAGGGTAGTTCAGTGATCAATTTGTCTCCGACTGCTTCTTTAATATGTCTCCTCTTTTTTCTTCAATCTATCTCCTCTTCAATTTGAGTTTTCTGACTTCAAACTGAACCAAAATCGTTCGACATTGGGTTGCCAGTAGACTTGCTGTTCTCTATGGTTTGAAGTGTTTCTCACCGTTTAAATTTGGGTTTTAGGTTGAATCACTGATTAAGCAACCCTAGATTCATCAAACCTGACAGAAGCTATGGTGGACAAGATTCTTTATCTAGATCGGTCTGACAAAGATCAATACATAACACACACACATGCCTAACAGCCGAATTACAAAATCACAACAAAAAAACGAACACCATAGTTTATGTTACTAGCATTTTTTGTTTCGAACGTTAGCTAGATTTGTGCAATACCTTCAGTCAGCCCCTTCTTAACTCCTATTACAAAGACCACTCATATATATAATTATACAGTTCAATTCCTATGTGATTATCCTACATTAAGGATCCCCAAATTAACAATATATGGGAGCTAATTAAATATGATATCTACCTTACATTTCAATCAGTTTATTTTAAGTCTATAAGCATGAGCGAGATCCTTATACTAATATATACTTATCAAATATAATATTACATATAGTTCTCCCACATTTCTGTGATGGACAAATTCAATATTACATATATGCTGATATATGAGTTTTTATTTTAGTGAAAGATAAATTCAATTTTGTTTAGTTTAGATTTTGGAAATTTAGGGTTTTACAAACTTTTCTGTGTTTATGGAAAAGGTTGGGTATTTGTATATATTTTTAGAAGAATATCGTTTGAAGCAACATTTCAAAAATATAGTTTTACAAATAGAGTAGTCAAATGCCCTATTTTCCCCCTAAAAAGTACCTTATGATTCAAAACAATGGTTTGACAGTAAAAAAGAAAAACATGAATTTCAAGAAGAAAAATTCTTTTTTTAGAAATTATTTTCTTCTAAAATTATTTTTATCACTTTTCTTCACGGGATATTTTCTACAAGCTAATATGAATCGAGCCCTGATTAATAAGCTAATAGAATTCATAAGTTATATAACCAATTAAGCTGGTGGACAATTAAGCTAATATGAACGTGGCCCATTCAATGCTGGTGGACATTTTTAAATTTCAATCCTTTTATGGGTAATTTTATTTTTTTGGGCTTAGCCCTCTTGTAACTAACAAAGCACAAGTGATTTTGGGCCCAACAAAAAGGGCATTGCCTATTGGGGCATTCTTGGGCCGCATATATTCCAACATCCCTAAATTCTCAATTATATGGATATGGCATGTTGAGCTTTATATGCCAATGCAACATGATTTTAAGTAAATGATACATTGATCATGTTTTAATCTCAAAGTTTTAAGCGAATGATACATTGATCAAGCTTTATATTCTTAGGCCGCACATATTCCAACATGATTGAGTTTTTTAAGGTATTAAATGGCATGTTTAACTTCATATATGGTTGAACTTATTTATATTTTCTATTCTATAGAAGGCAATGCTTCTATTAAAAGTTAAAGGATATATTTAACTCTTATTCCTTAATTCTCTTGAGGCATAAAAGAACAACTTCATATTATTTGTCTCAATTAACTAGTTACTGGTGGGTGATACAGAAAACTTATGGTTTTGATTGTTACAACCTCATAGTTAATTTCTTAGTCTGACCTTATCCAATATCAATCACTATTCATTTTTCTTTCTTTTCCAAATGAGATTTCCAATTGGAATTCTCTAACTCAAATTTCAATATTAAGTTTTAAAATATAAATATATAGATTACCTTACTATTCATATACTTATATGTTTGTTAGATTTTCTTGTTGTATCCTAAGTTTAACTATTTAGGGAATATAAATGAATAAAAGTTATCTACATATTAGAGACAGAGGTAACTTAGCATATATTAGAAGAGTGGATTGTTTTCTAGAATGGGCATGGGCATTTAGTCAACCTGGTGTGGTAAATTAAATATGTTGCCCTTATACATGAATATTATATTTAAAGTGAGAAGAGATGTTATGCCATACTTATTGAGCAAGGATTTCTAGAATAATTATACGGTATGAGAGTTGCATGGGAAAATTAAAAGATTTCAAACATATTGTACAACTTTTAGTAATGACATAGAAAATGCTAATGATAATGAATACTTTGCAAGGATGGTATGCGTTGCATGTGGAGTTCCATGTGTGGACTATACAAATACTAGTAACTGTGATATTATATAAATAAAAGGCAAGAGTAAGAGGACTTAATTGTTACTCGGATGTTTAACATGGGAAGCTAAAAGTCCAATCAAATATAGTAACCATGGATTTTAATAGTAAAAATAAGATATATTTTATATATTTATTTAACTTTTTTTAAAAAAATAATTCTATTAATATTCCCTCAACAATAATAAAATAAATGAGGATGGAGGAAGTTAAAAAAAATAATTAGGGTATTTTTAAAAAAATATGACATATTAACTAAATTAACTAATTTTTTTAATCTAATCAAATAAATTATATATTAAGGACCAGATGTAGAGGTGGTAGTGTAGGCTAACATGCCGAATACGGGTTGCTGTAGGTTGGGTTGGAGGCGAGTTGGTATTATACTAACCTGAACTGGCAATGGTAGGTTGGCAGGCTAGTCCACCTACTCACCAGCTTTTTTTTTAATTCTTCATATGCATATGTCATCTTTTGTTTTTTTAAAAAAAATTCTTCACATTTATCAATATTAATTGGATTCGAATCATGTATGAAGTTGTCAAAATATTTATTTAGTCAGCTTTGTCACCATTCATAGATAAATCTATCACAAGTAAAATATAATAAAATAAAATGAATATATATATAAAGAAATAACTCAATAAGATAAAGTTAATATAAATTAAATGTAGTGTAAACCCTGACTAGGCTGAAACTCTGAAATTAGTAAAGTGCAAACCGAAGGAGAACCCTTGCCTTGTTCTCTTGAGTTTAGTGCCCCCTTAGCTTATTAGAAAAAAAAAAAGTGTGGGTCAAAAAGACTTGCACCAAAACGGTCCACAATTTTTGCAACCCAACAAGCCATTTTTTGGTGGGTTGGTTGATTGGCCCCAAATTACTAGCTATAACTAGATGAGTATACAGTCGAATATATTTTATTATATTTTAGATGTTTTATACAATTTATTTGTAATAATCTATGTATAGGAAATTTATATTTTTTTAAAAAATTAGATAGCAATAAATGAAAGTTTTCAAGGGAATAGAAATGAATTTTCTTGGAAGAGGGTGGATTGTTTTTTTATTTGAAAGTTTATATGGAAATTTCTTCATTAGCGGGGCAAGTACCCCATAGTCATTAATATAGGTTTATCCCAACATTTAAAAGCCTCATATGCATTATGTATTGACTTTTTTTAATTCCAGATTCATGCACTAATCTTTTCTAAATTTTAAAACTTCTCTATAGATTAGTTCAGGCCTATATAATTTCCAACATTCTACCTTTTATGTTTTCTCATGGAGTGCTCTACTTCTTAAGCCACAATGATATTATCCAAGCTGAGACGTTCGAAACAAAACTACATTGGTTAGGTCAGATAGTTTTAGGAAGAATTGGTTTGATTCTATTTACAACAATCTTAGTGATAGCTTTATAAATAACATTGCATAAGCTGATAGACCAAAGATTCTTTAAACGTTCACGATTCTCCTATTTTGGATATAACCATATGAATAAACTGATCAGCTACTTCAATAACTTTAATATTCTATTCATCTTCTTTCCAAAGAACCCAAACAAACCACCACCAAAGCCATTGGAATCAAAATGGTTGTTTTTGATAAGTTTCAAGAAGTGCAATAAGCCAATGAGAATTGACACATATAGTAAGGAACGGATTTATATCCCCACAAGGACGTGAGTTTGATTTCCTCTGTCATTGTGAGTACTCCTTTGATAGGTGATTTCATAAGTTTCTTGTCAGCGCTCTATGAGTCCTAAGGCTGTGTCTTGACTTTAGTTAGGAACTAGTATCAAATCCACAAAAAAAATTTGTACTAAAAAAATAGTGCAATAACATCTAATTTATGTTTGTTGCATAATTCCCTCACAAAACCGGACTGGGTTTCAATGCCTTATATCATATTTGGATAGTCCAAATTTATTTTTGGGTAAAAGTGTATCTAGTATGAACTAATTTTAAAGGTACAATTAGCTTCCTAAAATATTTAAATTAGTATAATTTTACCCTTTCGCTAATAGAAGTACAACTTCCGCATGATTCATATCATATAAACTTTTTATTTTATACATCATTATTTAAGAGACCACATGGAGAATATTCTTTAAAAAATGCACAAATAAATCCTAAAATTTCTCAGTCTTCAAACATATAATTTTTCTACTATATCAATTTCGCCATGAGCACTAAAACTAGATCCAGTAACTTTGCTCCAGTTCCACTACAATTCATGATGAGAAGTTTTGAAGAATGCGTTGGCCTTAAGAGCCTATTGGGGTTGTCCCACATGTCCATACTAGATTCTGCCATGTCTTTGGTTGGCATGGGCTTTAGGTATCATTACTTCAAGTTCTTGCATTTCTTGATTGGGCCTCTCTTCTTTAAGGTCCCTTAGCAGGCCAAGAGTTAAGATATGTGATCATTTGAAGCATATTCAATATTTAGAGAGTATTATTTTATTATAGTTCTAGTCTTAACGCTTGGGGAGACATCATATCACCTAGGTGCCTAGGTTTATACTTAAGGGTAATTAATAGCTTGTCCTGCCCAATATTGGTAGCGCCTAGGAGGAAGGGAGTTTTTACTTACCTTTAGATCGTTAATAAACTTAACCCCTTTTTAAAAAAATATAAAAAGAAGGATTATTTTTGCTGCATGAACTTGTTTTATTTGTACAAAAATGTTAGGTGAATTAGGTCTCGGAGATTCACTAGAAGACTAAGACATGCATCTAGTCTTAAAGATCACTTAAACAATTGGTAGGTGATAGTGTTCCTTAAACATGATGTTCTGAGTTTGAACCAGTTCGTATGCATAAAAAATAGTTTTGTTGGGAAATACAAAACTCACTTCAATGATATCTATACCCTAGGAGAATTGGTCTTTAAGAGGCTATAGGATATGATGATTCCCCAATTTGAATTAGATTTTAGATATATTTTGATATATTTGGGACTCATCAATACAAAATTTAAGAGGTTTTATTGAGATTTTGATAAAATATCATTTTGATGCATTATTTGGGGATTCATTGTGAATATGATAGTTTTAAATTAAAAATAGAAGTGTTTTTGTTTAGGATAAAATGATAATAATAAGAAAATTTGAAGTTTCCAAAAATTAAAAAACAAAGATTTTAAGTTTGATTTTACTTTATTTGAAGTTTGATTTTATTTTATCTTATGTTTTTTCTTTCTTCTTTTTTATTTTATTTTGTTAATCTTTTCTCTTCTTGCAGCAGCACCAAGCGACACAGCTTGGAATAATTAGGACTTGGAGACCTAAAACCAAAACACCCAGGCCACGAGTTGCAAAAAAAAACAACATAGAGGAGGTGGCTCTTCACTGCGCATCATCTGCTTCTTCTTCACGGTCTGAGCGAGAGCACAGGGGGCTTTTCTGGGAGATTCATCGCCTGCGCGCGAGGACGAGACGACTGTGGAGGCTAGTGAGTCGAGGATCACAAGAGGCGACGGAGAGCTGGGGAAAGGAGACGGGACGCGATCTGCACTGAGAGCTAGATTTTGAAGCCAGATGAAGCTTGATTTTGGGAGTCTTGAAGATCATTGAACTTGGGAGTGAAGGACTAAAGAGATTTAGGCTTCAATTTCAGGTTGTATTGATCTTCCTTTTCTTCCGCTTCTCATTTGCTGCTATAAACTTGGATGCTATAGATGTTTCTTGTTATTTAGAGTATGACTAGCTAAGCTTTTTCTAGTATTGACTTGTTGAACTTTTTTATAGATTAAATTTTTTATGTAATTTTTTATGACTAATGAATTATATATGTGTTGATTTTAATATATTTATAATGGTTATGATGCTTGATCACTATTAAGTTAATTTGTTCACTTGGATTAAATTTGATGAAGTTAATTTAAGTGTTGAACTTGTTTAGAATTATATTTAACTTCAAATTTAAGAAAATGTTAATTTTAAAACTTAATTTTTATTAATTGTATAAAGAGATTTGATCATCCTAGATCCTTCTTCTTTGAAGTTTAAATTTCAATTTACTTTTATTAACTTATTTTAATTTTTAAGCAATTTAGTTTTGGTTCACAAATTTTTAAAATGTTTTCACTCAACATAATTAAAAATATAACTATGATAATTAAGTAGCTTTTGCCATAGTCTACATGCAAACGATATTTTTATATTACTTGTGACATGTACGTTTGTAGTTAAGATAAAGAGTGAATTTAAAAAAAAAATTATAGAGTTAGATAGGATACAATTTGTTGATTTGCTATTGGTTATCGTTTAGCTCACGTTGGTTGATTAGTAAGTCATTTGTATGGGTTAAACTGTGCTTCTATACCTATGATTTTCAAAAGCAGGGTAGATTGTAACAATAATATAAAAATAAAAAACATTTTATGTTTTTAGAAAGACTGTAACTTTGTGTAACTATTCCCACCAATATTTTTTTAAACAAAATGGATATATTACCAGTATCTTTACCCTTATTTTTTTTCTCATATTTAGTTATGCCCCAATTAAAAATAGGCTTAGTTAAACCCTGATATCCCACCAAGGGTGTACTTAATTAAATTCAACATAAACATTAGAAGAATCTTTCCACATGACGATTAAACTGAAATAAGTTAGGAAAAATCTCAAAAAGCTATTATTTAAATTTTAAAATTTTAAATTAGTTTATTTATTACATTTTATAAAATATTGACTATTCTTGTAAAGCAAATAATAATAATAATTTTTTATTTAAAATTTTAAAATTTAAGTGATATTTTGAGATTTTCCCAATTAGTCAACATGCAGCCAGTTGAAATTAATTACTTCATAAAATATAAAATTGGATAATATTATTTTGATCCTATATATAAGTCTATTTTAGTTAAAAATGTAAGTCCTTAATGTAAATCTACTTAAAAGGGTATTAATAAGTGTCTTCCAATTTTACCCATATTAAAAATAGAGAAAGAAAAAATGAGTTGAAAAAAAATACAAGGCAATACTCATTCTTAAATAATGGTTAATTTAAAAAAATTAAATCTAAAATATATTAAATACTTTAACTAATATTCTTTAGTATACGAGAATTAGTTAAGATAGAATTATATATAAGATTAAAATGGTAAGTGACAAGAGTTTCTAATACAAATGATAATTTTTTTACGCTTTTTATATAAACAGGAGGATATGATTATGATGTATGAGGCTTCTATTCTAATTTTACCCCTTCCTCACTTCCTGTCCTAAGAAATTTTGTACCACATTTATTATGTCTTTCTAAATTTACAAAACTGCACTAAATAATTTAATCATGCCAAGGCGAACGAAGCAGCTTGTTAATACAATAATGAAGCAGCTTGTTAATAAGGTAATGAAAGAGAAAAATATGTTAACGCCTTAATTGCAGAAGTGTCACATCCATCAATTTTGACACTTTTATCATATATTTGGAGTTTTCCTGGAGCTTCTAAGAATATTTATGCCTAAGCCTTGCAAAAACTTTTTATTTGTGATTTGGTCCTTGGGAAGTTGGAACCATTCTATCTTTCCATCACGTTTCTATTGTTTATGGGACTTCTTTTTAATTTGGGTCTAGTAACCTATTTAATTTAAGATTATTCTTAAACTTTTAAGCCCAAAATCTTAAATATGACAATGAGTACTAAAAGTGTAAAAATGAAGGATGTGGTGAGAAGAGAACTTGAGAAGATGGTAATGAATCACAAAGTAATTAAAATGAATTATAATTAAAAACAAAGTACAATTCAAAACTTGTGGAATAAATTAATGATGCCGCAGACAGTTAATGAATCCCATTCACCAACTATGAATGACTTATTGCCCTTGAACCAAAACAAAGAAACAAATCAGAAAAAACGAAAAAACTTAAGAAAACAAGCTAAACATCAACGGAATAATAAAAAAGCAAGATTGAATTAACTAAGGACACTGGAAGCCAGAGTTGTTCATGCCACAGTTGTTAAGAATCACGCTCAAGGAAATTGGAATGTTGAGTTTGATGCCAAGAACATTAGCCTTAAGGGCAGTGCAAAGGCAAGCAGCAACTTCAAGATCAACCAAACCCTTAAGGACACTGCAACATGGGAGTGTTGGGGGTGCTCCGACCTTAACATTCACCAAATTCAACACATTCGCGCACACACCCAACTTTAGGGCATCGATAGGACAAGTGCCCTTGGATGAGGAAGGCGAGGACGGAGAAGAAGAAGAAGTTGTCGGCCTCGGTTTTGGTGACGATGGTGTGCATGGAGCAGCAGACGAGCTGACCATGGTGAAAAAAATAAGGTTGAGAGTGAGAAGAAGAGGGATTGCGAGAGCCTTGGGAGCCATATTCTTCTTCCCCGCCAAAGATAACACTAAATTAGAAGTGTTTATTATTTTTGTGTGAAGATTGAATTGGCTTGAAGATTAGTGATTTTGGAAGGGGATTTATAGTTGAGGATTTCTGGGTTTGTGTTATATTTTAGTTTAAAATAATTTGGGGTAGCATGTGGTCACGTTGCCATTAAAATTGTCGTGCAACATCAAAAAGGCTGGCTAGGGAATATATGATAGTTGTCCAATTGTCGTGTAATGAAATTGCATTATTTCTTATTGTTCTAATGATGTGTTTATGATATTCCTCCCATCCTAAATAATATAGTTAGGGAGTGATTTAATTTATTTTTTATATTTATTATTTTTTATAAATTAACTTATGTAACTTACAAAAAGATATATAATATAATATAATATTTTATTAGGATATTTTAAGGAGATCAGGTCATATATATTTATAATTAAAAATTTATTTAGTTTCATTCATCTATTTAAATTAGATAAATACTTCTTCTACATAGGATTAGAGGAGTATTTTTTATTTTTATTTTATTATAGGGAACAATTATTCTGAATTTAAGATTTATAGAAACGAGACTTGTCTAGAACGGAGATCACGGTTTATGGATCTCAAAAGCTATTTTTGTTTTTGAAAAATGTTCAACATGATGCAATTAAAAAATGAAGGAATGATGAAACCGTTTGTCTAGTGGAGAAGATTCCGGGAAAGGCATGTGGACTTTCAAATTAGTTCTTTTTTTCTTTGTAAAAAAAACTTAATTATCTGTAACTGCGAAAATTACCTTTTCTTTTTTGTTTCTATATTAGCCGTATCTGATTCATCTTAATGTGGTGCCTAAACTTCATTGCGGCTACAATGGATTGCTTGGGTAATGGAAATTGGATGATTAAATATGGCACGTATTTGTGTGGCTTGTTTGGACATTCTCCTCACTCTAAAAAAAACATGAAATTACCAACGGAATTTGGAATTATCGACAGAATTTCTGATCAGACATATTGTCAAGGGTCAGTGGAGAATATGGGTTTGGAGAATATGGGTTTAGGGACCGTTTGGATAAGAGTTTGAAAAATGACTTATAAAAAAAAGGCTTTTTGGCAGCTTTTAGAAAAAGGCTTATGGAAAAGAGTTTATGAAAAAAATGATTTTGAATAAATGAGTGTTTGCATAGTTATTTTCAGAATTATTTTTATTATTGATAAATTACTAAAAAGGGTATGATTATTAAATATAGGAGAAAGGAGATATAACAAATGAGAGAGGAGAGAGGATGTAGAAAAAAGTGAGAGAGGAGAGCGGGTGTAGAAAAGAGAGGAGAGATGGTGTAAGAAGAAGTAATTAGAAGGGTAATATAGTAATTGGTTAGTCCATAAACTATTTTACTATTCCATAAATTACTCTGACTAACTTATCTAAAACCTTGGTTTTAAACCATGGTTTGGTCTAAAAGCCCTTTTGACCAAATATAATTATTTGTTTTAAAATTTCTCCAAATCTAGGTTTTGCCCAAAATGGCTTTTAAAACGTAGGTTTGGTTTCAACCAAATACACACTTAATCTATATAAAACATATTGGGCTAGATTTAGGGGTGGATATGGGACGGGACGGGACGGAACCAAGATAACCCCGTCCCCAAGACAGGACACAAGACACAAAATGCGTCCCATGTCCCGTCTCGATCCCGAAAGGGACTGGGACGGGTTCAGGAATTCCTGAACCCTTTTTTAAAAAAAGAATATATATATATATAAATATTATTTCATAAATCATTCTATATAAAATATTACAACAATTTCCTCTTAATACTACTATTACTCCCTGATATAAAATTTAAATGACAAACAGTCAAAGAAAAAATTTAATGAAGAAACAACTATATCATATAAAATTAAAATATTCCAAGGAATTAAACAAACAAACAAAGAAAGAAACAGTCAAAAACTAAAGACATGTGCTACTTCTTCAATTCTTCCACTTCACTTAATAAAGTTACTGCTTCGTCTGCAAAGAAATAAAAAGAGATAGAGGATAATTAAGAAATAAAACAAGGGTAAACAAAAAAAATTATCTATGAAATAAAACAAATAATATGATATAACTATACCATTTTCTGCTGCTAAAGTTTCATTGAAATTGTTAATATCAAAGTTTTTTAATTTGAATGTAGATGGAGATAACCAATTTTGGGCATAAATCAGCGCTTTAACCATTTTAGGGGATAGTGAACTTCTAAAGTCAACAATAACACGTTCCCTTCTACTGAATGCTGATTATGAGGACACAATAGAGGCAGGAATGTTAACACATCACGTGCAATCAATGAAATGACTTTGTATTTGCTAGCATTCAGTCTCCATAATCCAAAAGATCAAACGTAGGATTATGATAGTAAGCTAACTCAGCTTGTAGATACCTCTCTAACTACCTATATCTATCTGTTTGAGTCTCAAAGTTAGTATGGGCAAGGAACATTTGAATTGCACAAGAACCCTCCCCATCATCAATATCAAAAGACTCTAACTCCAAGACATCTGTGTCTTAAGAACCTTGAGTTGGTAGTTGTGATTGACTTTGACTTTGACTTCCACTTTGAGTTTGAAGCTGAAATGCATCATGTGCATCTAAATAATGATCATACAAGTGATAGAAGACTGCGGAGACCTTTTTGGACATGGCGTCATGATGTGTAGGATCAGAAAATATATCCTTAAAAGCAAACTTCAAAAACTCCATTTTATACCTGAGGTCAAGCACCACTACAATCACCAATAAAGGATTTAAGTTTCAAACTTACCCCAATACTTGTCATATTTGCCCTGCATGCTTTTAGCCATATGACACAAAAAAGAATTTGGAGTGTTTGCCCTTTTCTTCAAAAGAATAGTCACATTAATGATTTGTTGGAAGGCAAAACTTGAGGTCACATGAAGTGATCTTGAAAATTTTAAAGTGACATTGTAGAACACCTTTAAGAATGTAACAGACTCTTGAGCTTCCTTAAATGACTTGGCAGTAGGGGGCCCAATTAAGTTTTTATCCTTAAAGCTTTTCTGGTACTCTGTATCCAATTCCTCCATAACAATAAACATTTCTCAATTTCTTTTGCAATTGTATCACCTTTATGGTCTTCAACAACGTAGAAATTCAAGATTTTTTTTGCAAATGCCAATCTTCATCGATTCAATATGCAATGAGACACATAGTTGGAATTCTGGTTAGAAGTCCATGAATTGGTAATGAGAGAAACTTGAACTTTTGTTCGTTTAGAATAACTTTTCAAGATGCTTGCTTTTTCAAGATACACCTTTAAGCAATCCCTAGTAACCATTGACCTTGATGGTATTTGAAAGCAAGATTCTATCTCACTCATCATCTGTCTAAAACCTTCACCTTCAATAGTTTGAAAGGGCATTTCATCTAATATGATATACTGTGCAACTGCTCGTCTACATCGCTCTTGATTAAATAAATGATGACCAACAGTTTAGAAGAGCCTACTATAGAGAACATAGCACAATAATGAGTAAAATCAAGCATAGTACAGACTGCCATATTCACGTGTAAATTAAATACAAATATCTAAGAATGGATGGATGAAGAGAGTATAAAATCCCAAGTTGTAGTTCATATCAAGATAATACCATTTCAGCAATCTTTTCTCAAAGCATACATGATAGCATCTACTTCAAAAGACAAGTATTCTAAGCAAACAAGAAAAGTGAGGGAATGTAGCCAAACAAATAAAGATTCATCCTAGCATTTCCTTCTTCCAAATAAAAAAAAATTGCAAGGAACTGAAGGAAGGCACTCAACGGATTACACTCTATAAAATTGGACCATGGAATCCCATAAAGTGAGAGATAAAGATGAATATATAGATTCTGTTTGAGCATGAAAAACTACAACTTTCTAGTTGAAAGTATAGCATTTGAAAGTATAGCATATCCACATACAATATTGTGATTTGTCATCAAACATAAAGTGATTTGTCGTCAAACAATATTGTGGGACAAATCAAAAATAAGTGGAGCATAACCACAGAGTAATTGAAAGTGTAATTACAACTATTTGAATTGGACACTGATAAGATGATTTCATGAGACATGTGAAGAATGAAAGAGCTAGGATAAGATATAGATGCAGAGCATGAATTGGACATCACTTTATGGTAAAGCAGATTTCATGAGATATATGCATATGTTTTGGTTTTGTCTACATATATACATATCCCTATATATTTTGGTTTTGTAGTGGGACGTATCCAATATCAAAATGCATACTCATAGTTGTGTTATATAGAAAAACAAAATAGCCACACACATGTATCCATATAATTGAACCAAAAAATCAAACAAATACTTACAAATGTTGAAAATCAAATTAGACAAATACTTATAAAAATAGCTACAGAAATTGAAGCCTATAGGGGATTTGAAAGTGAGCAACCTACCTTAAGCTTGGAGTTCCGCGGAGTACGAGAGACTTAAAGAAAATTTGGAAATTGGAAGTTAATCAACGACGGTGGATGAATGGAGTACTGGTCTACTGGAGACAACAAATATTGACTCAGAGAAGTGACCAAAGTCGTGAGGAGAAGGCGACTAGCAGTGGCGTACGCTAAACCCTAAAGGGATTTTGAATTTGCAAGCACAGGAGACCTAAATCAGACAGGGACTTGTGATGGTGCCATGTAACGCGTGCCTGTTGCCTGGTGAAGCCGTCGAGCTGACCTGAAGAGAAGAGAGAATAGGGAAGTGTTAACACCGTAGTGAAGTGAGGTGAGACCGTCACCGTCACCGTCAGAAGCTGAGAGCAAGAGGCGAGACTCGAGAGCGACTGAGACTGGCGCTGGCTGAAAGGAGGGAAATAATTGAAGTATTGAACATAATAGAACAATGAAGGGAAAGTTGAGCAAATGAGCAGCACTTGACAATTTTTTTTTTAAAATATACATACAGTGTCAGGACGGGATATCCCGAGAGCCTAGCTGAGACCTGTCCCCATCCCGACCATACTCCTGTACCAACCCGAACAATTCCCTTCTCGGTCATACACGGGATGGGGACAGACCCATCCCATAACCCTTGGTCCCGAGTCAGGACAACTTAGTTCGGGACCATTTTGCCCACCCCTAGCTAGATCTACCAAAAGTGTTTAGTAGTGGTAGAATAACTAGATTGTAAGGTATAAGGATTAAAGTGTAATTTGTGCCTTGTTAAAAATGAATCTAGAGTGAGGCATTTTGATGGTAAAACTTGTATATGAATTAATAGTTGGTTGGAAGTATGGTAATAGGATAAAAACAAGTCAAAGGGTAACTCAAAGGATAAAAACAAGTATCATTTCAAGCAAGATATTGGGATATTGGTTTGGGACCAACTATAGCATCTTTTCAACAATATCATCTTAGGGTTACGATAGCCTTTTTTTGTACTCCTTGGTCCTTATATATAACCTATTTTTTTTTATCCAAAATAGAAGAGTTAGTTTATAATATAAATTATACTACAAACTATATCCTATATTTAGAACTGAAAGAGTATTTAACTAATTTAACTAAATTAAAAAATTAGTTAATATAATATATTTTGTCTAAAACGCCCTAACTATTTTTATTAACTCTCTCTCTCTCATTCTTTTACATATTATTGAGGGAGTATTAATATATGAGGGTAATTTAGGAAAATTTTGTGATAAATATATAAAATATGTATTATATCTAAGATAAATACCAACTCCTCAATTAAATCTTATATTAATGATTATGAGAGTATATTACTATTGACTAGGTCAAATTTGAGGATTATCATACCTAATTAAAAATAACTTTTTCAAAGGCATTTTCTGCATTTACAAGCACTCATAATCACATAATATGTTATCTAACTTTTTTGTATGGATTTTCCCCTTATATGTTCTCTTGTAATGGCTACTTAATCTCTCTTCCTCCATCACAAAATATTGGCTAGTTATTGGAGATTTCAACCAGATTGAGGACCTTCAGGATAAGTTCAATGCTTCTTCTTCTATAGTGGGTGCTAAATCAGATTAGATAAAGCTTTCTGCAACTCATTTTGGCTTCAAGATTTTCCTCATTCTTCTTTGCAACTTTTACCATTTGCTTCATCCGATCATGCCTACTCCTCTTTCATACTCAATGCTTACAATCTGGCCAAAGACCTTTCTGGTTTCTTTTCCCTTTATTACATGTGTGCGTATATGTGTATTTATGTTTGTTTTTTTTGAAATTGAGGGCACTTACAGGTAATATGATTTACACCCATAGCCTTATGAGTTATGAACAGACTCCTTATTAAAAGGATTAACCCTTGTTAGTTTATTTATAAGTATTTATGTTTGCACGTAACTAGATCATTCCCGGCAATGCAGGTTGGTTCGAAAATTTTCTTAGAATGAGAGAAAAGAATGGAAGAACATAAACAAATATATCAAGATTGGTGTAAACTGTTGGGCCTAGTTTCAGGGTATACTTGGGCTGAAAGCCCAATTTTTTAGTGGAAGTAAGCACAATTATTTTGGTTTAGGATAATTGGGCCTTCTTTGTACCAAAGTTAAAAAGGATAATTGGGCCTTCTATACCAACAAAATGTTAATTGGGCCTTAAAACCCCCTACTGCAATAGTTAAATCCTTCATTTGTTCGCATTCATTCCACAAAATAAAATACAAAAGTAGAAAAAGAGTAATTTTAAAAATGAATTGATTGTATAAGAAATAAAAAATAAAAAAGTATTATTAAATTCTCTGTATATATATCCTAAATTTTATTTTTAAACATGGTCGTTCCCTCCGCCGGAAATACAAATTATTCATACAAAGAAAAAATTACTTAATTCTGATAATTTAAATTTTAATTAGGCCAAGCCTTTTAGACTCACATGCATGAGTTTGAATTAGGTCCGTTTTTTCAAGCATAAGATTAAAAAAATGACTTACATTATTCCTAATATATAAATAACCAAACTTTTTTGGCCAACTATAAATAACCTAATTTATAAATTTTATCACACACATATATATAGAAACTCATTCTTATATCGCTTGTTTTATCGACATAAATTATGGAAAAAAATACAACCCCTTTATCCACCACTCTCTAATAATCCACGTAAGAAGTCTTTCAATAAAAAATCCTTTCAACAAGAACGGGTGTGAAGTTATAGAACCTTGGAAAAATGATTATTAAAAATGAATGATTCCGTACAAAGGCCTCACACCTTATCCGTAGTCCACAGTTCATACTCATGTACCATAACTAACAAACATACTTAATAATGTGTTTAACTTAAAACGTAGTCAGACATATGACTATTTAAAATATATTTGATCTCTATAGAGTATTATTTTGTTATAATTTTAGTTATGGTACTTGGGGAGCTATTATAATTCTTAAATATTTAAATTTACGTCTAAAGGTAATTGACGGCTCACTCTATCACATTACTATTGTCTAAAAAGAAAGGAGATTTTGTCTTATCTTTAAATTGTGGATGAGTCTGACCTCTTTTTAAAAATTTGTATATCAAAATAAAACTACACAATAAAATAATTATCAGTGTTAATATTCCTTTATATTCTATGGTTTAGCAGCGGATAAAATAGAATTATGGCTTTCGGTACTCATTTTTATTTGTGAGCAATTTCTATGCAAGTGTTCAGCACCTTCATCTATACTTTTAACGTTGACGTATCGTTTTCCCTTAGTCCTTTCAACTTTGGAAGGAAATAAATAAAGTGATGAAGCACTAACGCAACATGCCAATGGGCATCAAGTTTCATGTATTTTCCTAAAATTATTTCTGAATTGAGGGCCCCATGTATACATTGGATTCAATTTGATTATTTTTCTTATACCACTCAATTTTCTCCAACATATATAATACGTGCTTGCATATATTTTTGTGTCTTTTTTTTTGTTACAATTTTTTTTTAAAGGGATTGAGTTTATCCACGATTTAAGAGTAGGATGAAGTTTCTCTTCCCTCTAAGCTATACCAATATCAGGTAGGATAAATTATCTATTATCCTTAGATATAAAACTAAAGATAATAGACGACTCTGATGAGACCAACTATTTTCAAGTTTTTTCTATTTAATCTTAAATAATTATCCTTCTATTTCTTTTTATAAGAGACAATGAATCAAATTATATTACTAAAAAAATTAGTTAAAATTAATTAGAGATGGTAAATATATAAAAATACCCTCATTTTATATGCAAGACAAAGATGTGTAGTGAAGAGGTGAGAATTAAGTCTAAGGTAGGTGGCAATTAAATATATTGATATATAAGTAATTATATATAGTAAAATAGAAATTAATAAAAAAAATTGAAACAATTTCTAAATATCACTTATAAAAAGAACTGACGGTATCAAGAAATTGTCTCTTAGTGAAAAAAACATATTCAGCAGGAAGTATAAGTGATAAAAAAATTTGTCTATTTAATCCTTCTTTTATAAAATCTGTCTATTTAATCCTAAGACGTTGCTTTCTTATCATAATATCAAATACTGTTCATAACTCGTGGGCAACAACTTTCATATGAAACCACTTTTTGTTTCAGAAAGATGCATAAAAGAAAATATTATCCACACAAACCATACAAATTTAAATTACTCATATACTCAATTTTTTATCTATAAGAATCAATTTTCAATTTTTTAGTATTCATCATTAGATTTTTTTTCTTGCTGAAAATATTAAAAATTAGTATTCAAAAAATAAAATTTAGATACTGAAAATATTAAAAAATGAGTATTTTTTTAAAAACTAAGTAAACAATAAAAAATGACTAAAAGAACAAGTTTGAAAAATTTGAATTCTAACCAGTGGTATTATTATTCTCTCTGTCTATTTTTTTTTAATCTTCGAATGTCATTTTTTTTTCATTTTAAACACAAACTAGATATTTTTCCATGTGCCATGCACAAAGAGCGGAAAAAATAAATTGTAATAGATTAATTATTTATAATTATTATAAATTAATATTATATTTAAAAATTTAAATTATTATATATTTAAATAATAGAATTATTGTTTAATTATTATCATGAGATTTTTATTTTGACATATTATTATTTAACATGTTATATGTATAATATTATTTTAATAAATTGTATTAAAGGAATTATAAAATGTCTTAATCTTCACGTATAAATTCTATACAATATTAATTTTAGGGTTTATTCATTATTTTTTTAAATAATATGATACATATAATATTTTAAATAATAATTTATTAAAATAAAAAATTTATGTGACATATATTAGATATAAATTTATATTTATATTAGTGAAAAGATAGAATTGTACTAATTTAAATATTTTAGAGTGTTTGTTGTACCTCTAAAATTAGTATTATTAAATACTTTAAGTGTTAGTTACTTATTTAAAATTAGTTTGGAATTTTGGATATATATTTACCCTATATATATTAATTATTTATATTCAATGTTTTTAAGCGTAGATCCCATGAGCCAACTCTCCACTTCAGTGGGCAAGCCAGCATGATGCACCTATTAGATCAATCTAGTGAAGCCCAAGATGTCGCCCATCATGTTAATACCCTCACTTGAGTTACAAGCTAGCGTTATCAAGCTCGGCTAGATGTGTGTGCGTGCTTCTGTGTGTGTGTAGACATGACTTTGTTTTGCTTTTTAAGTCAACGATGGTTTTACTCATACCACAGTTCAGTTTTTCTCCAAGATGCATCTTTGCATTTTCTTTGCACAGATCAGAATATTTTTAAGTATTTGTCAACTCATTCGATCAATCTTGAGTAGCAAAAGAAAAAAATTGTTAAGTATATTTCAATTTGATTCAGATGCATTTTTTTTAAAAAAATTAAAATATTTATTTTAAAAAAAATAAATAGAATTTTTTTAGATGAGTCATATATATTTTAATTGAATAAAATTTAAATAACGTAGTGTTTTATCATCAAAATAGAGCCACGATGAATGGATCCCTCTTTAACTTCTTTTTTTTTTTAATTATTGTAAAAGGTCATCTTGGAGAGACTCAGAATAAAACTTTCATAGAAGACTGGGTTCTTTTTTAAACACATTATTATCTTTTGTTTTGAAAAAAAAAACACTTCACTAAAAATTAATTATCAAATAATTTTTTTTATTTTATAAAATAAAAAATTCTTCTAGAAATAAGGAATCAAACAAGGTCTAAGTTTTTTTTAATATTTGTTTTTTCTAATTTAAAAGATGATAATTTTTCTCTGTCTCTTCTTTTCTTCTCTATGATTTTGTTTCTTTATTTCTACTTTCTGCCAATCTAACCATAATATCAACAAAAATTCTAAACTACCGGTCAACAACTTTCATGATGCTATACTTTTTATTTAGTTGCATAAGGTATATAACAGAATAATTAAATTGTACTAATGAGGTTAGTTTGAGTGATAAGCAGTTCAATATCGTTTAAACGAAGTCTTAAGTTCGAGCTTTGGTGTATGTAAAAAATCTCCTTTAGGAGACTCATCTACTATAACCAGTACGCGATGCGAATCAGATTCGGATATAGTCGGGGTAAAGTTCCAGTAAACTGAGTAGACAACAAAAGAAATCATACGAAATTGTAAAATATGAAAATTAAATAATTATTTTAAAGTGAAAAACTATTTGTAAAGGAGTTGAGAAAGTGTTTGGAAAGTTTATATAAGTTTCCTCTAAATAAAGACAAACATGGAAAACTTTCAAGGGATGAAGAAAATCATTGGTTCAAGGGGGATCCCACCACCATTAAAGGACTTCAATATTCCTCAACCACTTATGACCAAAAAACAAAACAGAAAAAAATAAAAAAAATCCTCGACCACAAATAAATCTTTTACTAGAGACTAAAAAGAATGAGAGACCCCATTTGGTTTGTAAAATAGTATTTTTGTTCTAATGAGCATATGAATGGAAATAAAAATAGGGTTGGGAATTAATCTTGATATATTTTTTTATACACAATTAAGCTTGATATATTAAGATAAAGGAAGTGCTCACATTTGGTTAGATATAATATTGGTAATATTAGTGTAATATTTCTTATTAATTTTTTATTACGCAGGAAAATAACTTCTGCTAAAGAATTTTTTTCTGCTATTTAATTAATTAAATATTATAAAATATTCAACATTATTTTTAATTTGTACAAAAATATTAAATTATTAAATCATTTATAATTATCATTATTCAATAATCTTATAATTACAAATGTAATTCTTAATTTATTTCAAATATATTTTATTTCTATAAGATTATTCTGTCTTGACTCTTTCAATCAATATAGAGGAGGAATTATATACCATTATACCTATTTATTAATATAAGAGATAATTAATTGTTTTAAATATATTAAAAAAATTAAAAAAATAGTTAATTATAACTAAATACAACCCTTTAGATTAAATTCATATTATATACTATTTAATCTACTAAAATTAGTCAACTAATTTTTATATTTATTATAATTAGTTTATTTATTTTATTTGAACTAATTCTTATATTAAGGAATATAGTAATTAAATTGTTAACTTTTTCTATCAAATAACTTATAATAAGGATTTTTTTTTTTTAAAACGTATCCTATAATAGACAAAAAGTCAAAAAAACAGCAAACTAATTACATAATTCAATCATATTCGAAATTAGTTGCCTCTCAAAATTAATGTATCCAATATAGGAAACATCAGAAGAAAAAACTTAAGTATTTAAGCTTATATAGTTAATCACTTATTATCAATCAAATAAAAAAATAAGTTAATTTTAAATTCCAAAATAATTTAAAAATTAAATAATAAAGTTGTTTTGAAGGCAATAAATATGTAATAAGTCCACTTATTTTGATTTCATTAGAATACAAAAGTCAATTTTACTGAAGTACTTATTTTTTTCAACAAATATAAAAATTTCACCTAATCATTAGATCTTCTTCCTCTTATTACTTAAAACTAAAGTTGATTATTTGTAACTAGTTTTTTTTTGTGTGAAAACATGGCCTCCAACACTTATTATTATCAATATACTCTCTACAAGTGTGTTATAAAATTAACGGTAATTCTGAATAGAACAATACGAATTGTTGACAAACTTAATATCATCACTAACTAAATTAACTAGTATTTTTAATTTGTTATTAAGTGGTTAAAGGGTCTTATATAAGACCTGCAGAATGAGTATATACTATATGTTCAACTATTGTAATGTTTTATGTATTGTTAAAAGTGGTTACTGTCTTTTATTGACATTAAATAAACTACCTCAACTCTTACTCTATGTTTGAATGGGAAAAAAATTAGAAAGAAAAAAAATACTAGGAGAGAAAATACCTAAAAAGAATAATTTTTTATTATTTTAGAAAATTTTTCTTCCCAAAATTCTCTCCTATATTTTCCCCTCATATTTGTCTCCATCCAAACATAACTTTATTAATCAACTTAACCCAATTTAGATTGTCATAAATGCTAACATATTAAATTTAATTTTTTAAAAAAAATAACAATTGACATAAAAAATATCATTTGAGACTAACAGGCCATTAATACCCACCCAATTAAAAAAAGTATTAAAGTTAAATGACTGAACATTTATTTTATAAAATTAAGAGATCAAAATAAACTTTGTTTAAAGTTAAATGATTAAATGTATACTTTTTTTTTCATAATTAAAGTCATATATACCTTGGTCACTCGGGTGCCATTTGAGAGGACCACTATTTCAAAATTTATCTTTTTAGAGCTAAAATATCACAAGATAAAGAGAAAATCACTCAGAGTTCTTAATAAAAAAATATAATCACAAAAAAAATCTCATAATAAATAATGAATATGTAATAATAAGTTTCTATGCAACAAATCATATGTCCACAATTGCTAACTTTATTCTGGGACATTTTATTAGTTATATTCCTGTCTTGGGAACTTTCATAGTTTCTCCCAAAGGTTAAGGGATGATGACTAAGATATGGGAAGGAATGGGTTGATATTAACAACGTTGTATATTACGTAAGATTAGATTTGTTTCCTTCATATATGATTTGATAGATGCAAATGTAAGGAAGGCAGTGCTATTTGTCTATATGCGCGACAGTTATCATTTAATTTATAGGAATTGACTTCATATTTTACGTTGACGAAGACGAAGAAGAAGAAGAATTAAAGATTCCAGGATGGTTCGTCTCTCTCCCCTATTAAATCTTACATTTCACCAGTTCCAATATCTATATGCGTATTAACATTTCAATAATTCATGAAATAATATTCTTCAATGGCAGAGGATCACTTCCTCTTCAGAAGTAAAGGCACTTAATTATTAGAGCTATTCCTCATACTAACCATATTTCCTGTGATCTTACACACACACTTCACCAATATCTTCATCTATCTGGAATATATATTATTCTTCATGTGTTTTCTTGTCATACCCAGTACCCCCAGTTGTTTTATTCAAGTCACAACCTTATATTGTTTGATAATACGTACTATCTCCATACTTATCTTTCTATCGTGTGTGTTTTGTTTTTGTGTGTGTGTGTGGGTGAGATATGTGTGTGCGTGTGTGCAAGCAAATTTTTTGTACGTCCTCCTCCTGTGGCGCCGGTTAGAATCAGTTATTTTCCCACAAATTAAAACTGACCTCTATAGCTGTTTTATATTTGGCAGGCAAGCTGTACTGGAGAACAAGTTCTTCTCTGAACTCGTAATTTAAGGTATGCATGTGCAGTACTATTTATTTAATTTATTATGATATATTAATAATATTTTCACGTTATACTTTGAGGATTTGAATAGTGAATTTCTGTCAATTTCCATACTATTCTTAGCCACCTGAGTCATTTTAAACTTCAAGTAGCTATATGAGTAATATTTGGTTAAATTATACACACACACACACACACACACACACACACACATATATAATCTCTCTAAATTTTAAAGGATGTGTGTAAATAATCCCCTTGATCTTCAAAATTTGATATGAAAGCCTCCTAGGCTTTCAAGTTTATACAAATAATTCATATGTTGGTAAGTTGTTTAGTTAACAACTTATTTAAGAAATTATTTTTAATAGAGTTTAATAACGACGTGTGATGAATATAGCTGACCTTATATAAGAAGATAAGAGTCATTGTTGTTGTTAAGTTATCTGTTATTTTATTATAATAAAGTACAATACATATGTTAAAGGAAGGTTATTCACACCAGATTTGGAGTTTGAGGAGGTAATATTTGCACAAAAAAGGTAAAGTTTAAGGTGGTGTTTGGTTAATAGTATATAGTGTGCCATTAGTGAAATAACTAATAAATTAACTGTAATTAAGGAAGTTAGAAGATTGTATTAACCCTTTAAAATAACTAAACTTATAAGAAATTTTTTTAAATATTTCTTTTAAAAATATAGTCTCTAAACTTTCAAATTGATAAGAAGTCATTATTTAAATTGTTAAAGTTAAATTTGCTTATCACCTCAAAATTAATTGTCATGCATTCTATCTAAGAAAGTAAAAAAGTTATTAAATTAAAGTTATTAAAATGTTATTAGGAAATTATTGTTTTAACTTTTTATAATCAAAATATAAATATATTATATATTATAAATTTATAATCAATATATGCACATACTACTTTTCTACATAGACATCATTAGCTCGAGGATGGATCCCACCACCACATAGAAGATACATCAATCCCCAATAACAATACTTCCTTGACAACTCAAACACCGAAATTTTTTGGGACAAATTGAGGTGAATAAATTCATACAATGGAGAGGAGAAAGAGCTTTATTGACATTTATCCTTTATTTTTTAAAAAGAAAAAAATAAACAAACTGTGCAGCTTTTAAATTAACGTTCACATTTAATTTTTTAATTTTATATTTAGACTTTTTTTATCGATTATACACAAGTTTTTAAGATTACTATTCCCTCTCCATTACCTCTTGGCTCATGAGTTAGCCTTATACGGACCATAACTTAGATTAGTTTTTTATTTGTAATGGTTGTGTATTAATTTCTTAAAGTTTTTTTAATCATATATATTTGAACTACCTTTAATAGAAATCCCTTTAATATATGTAATCATATAGAGATATTTTGGGGAGAAAACTATAATTTGGGCGACTAAGTGGATTGATATCTTATATTTAGGATTAAAGTTGACTTTTAATTAGCTTTTATATTTAGGATATAAGGAAACAACATTTAAGGATGCAACTTTTTATTGTGTTTTAAGACCAAAAATAGGATGTAACTTTTTATTCTAAAATTGAAATAATTATTTGTAAGGGAGCCAAAAGTGTTTGGAAAGTTATATTTTTCTCTTAATATATTAGACAAAAGATCAAGACTAGCCCATGGACAAAGGCAATCAACTCTAGTGTATCCCACACGTCAACCTAGCATTAATCCTTCTACCACAAATAAATATTATAAACAGAGTGGACGATAAGTAACAGGATTAAAAAGAAAAATAACTAATAATTACCTTTCAAAATATTATTTATACGCATTTAAAAAAACAAGTAGTTAATATAAATCAAGGACAATCCATAACTTGTATCAACAACAATTTTAATAATATATACAAGCATTTTTTATTACATATATTGAATGTGATATACGGCAACGTACTATTTAGGAACCATAATCGCTCTTTTATTGTTTTTTAGGAGTTTTTTGATTTGAGTTGGAATTGATTTATAAGATTCATTTTATAAAATTATTCATATAATTGAAAAGCAGAATTGAAAATCGGGTAACCGTTGCTCATGAGATAATAATGGCTTTAGATTCATAAATGATTTTAGCATATATTGAGGTGTTTGGTAACATGTGAGATAAACATTATTTTGAGTTTATAATTAATTTTGGTATATATAGGGGTGTTTGATAACTGAAATAACCATTGTTTTACATTCATAATTCATTTTAGCATATATAAAAGTGTTTGGTTTCGGATTGTTTTGACATGAATATAAGTGTTTGGATATTTTTTTTTTTGGTTAAAAAACATGATTTTGACTCTTATAATTGATTATAACTGAAATCCAAATACTTCATTATAGTTGACTAGTTATCATCTTTGAGCAGAGAAATGGCTATCGCAATTGAAATGGCTGTGAGAGAAACGAATTCTCAGATCCAAATGAGGGCTTCGGCTCAATTTAGCACTCCTTGCTTAGATCCTCTGCAAGATACCAGTAATTTTCTCTCTCTACAAATAAGGAGACTTTAATTTCTTAATGTAAGAAATAGATTGAATTCATTATTATTCAAACTATTCTTCAATATAATTAGGTTACGTTGTAATTTTTATTGTATTTTATTTCATTGTTATCACTATTAAAGTTATTATTCTATATATTACACTGGCATTAATATATAACTTCTTGCATTGTAATGGTCTAAAATTAAACTTATTGATTTTTTTTTTATTTTTTGGTTACCAACCAGCATTACAAATATTTTTGTTACCTACCAGCACTACAAAAAAATGACTAGGGGGTTCTTTTTTGTAGTGCATTCAATTCATCACTATTAGAAAGTTCTTCATCAAATTCTGAAAGTCAATTTTTTTAAATCATCTATTAATGTATGAACTAGAATAAATTGAGATATATGTTAGTTTGGCTTTTAGTTTTCATATATAGAATGGAGAAGGTGTGTGTCTGTGAGTGAGTGAGTGAGAGAGAGAGAGAGAGGGTAGGGTTTTTAGAAGGTGAACCTTTTAATTAAAACATCATATGATATTTATCTCTTAAATTAATAAAATATTTAATAAAATAAATCTATGTATTTTCCATCGCACGGTCAGACCGACAACTAAAAGGTTGTGGGTTAGAGCTGCTACCCAATATGTTTATGGGTGAATTAACCAGAACCTGATATGTTTTGGGCCTATCCTAAAATAATATTAATCCCTTAAAATATAATTAGCTATTAATTAACGCTATACATTCCTAATAATAAGGCCGGAATTTCAAGCATATATTTACCACAAATGTTTTACTTCATTTAAGGAGAAGTCATCATCAAATTCTGAAAGTTAATTACAAAATTTTCTACACATAATTCAATATTTAGAGGGCCTATGCAAGTTAAGCTTATATTTACTCAATTTTTTTAATTACTTCATTTCAGGAGAGGCCAGAGACATATACCTAAAATTATGTGTGCCTCTTTACAAACATGCAATGAAAGGAAATTGGACAGAAGCTGAGAAGATATTATCAAGTCACAATAATGGAACAATGCTTTTGAAAGCTGCCATAGCAAAGCAACACTTAACAGTACTTCATGTTGCAGCTGGAGCAGGCCATGTTCACTTTGTAAAGAATCTTGTGGACTTAATGCATAAGAATGACTTGGCTTTACAAGACTACAATGGTAACACTGCCTTATCACGTGCTGCTTCAGTGGGAAACTTGCAGATTGTTAAGATAATGCTGCAGAAAAACTCATTCTTACCAGAAATCAGAGATAATAATGGCTTAACTCCCCTTCATTCAGCTGCTTTACAAGGAAGATATGAGATGGCATCGTATCTATATGATAAGACTATACATATATTTCAAGAAGGCGATTGGAAGAAGTTGTTCCTCACTTTAATCAAGTCTGGCATATACGGTACGCGTATATTTTCTGTAACCATGGTATTAAAACCTAATTCAGTTGGGTCAATTTACTAATCAAGAGTTTTGGACGGGTCATTTGTTTAAATTTTATATTTCTTATCTCCTCTTACTAATCTTGAAATGACGTCAAGTTAAAAAATAACATTGTGTCAGATTTGTGTTTCAGTAATTAAGTCGATTTTTTTATTATAAATATTCTATTTACTTATAGATTAGTGTACTTTTTAATTTAAGTATTACTCTTTTCAATTTCATATATAAGTGTTTTTTTATATTTTATTTAAAGGCTAAAATATATAAAACCCTGAACTTTAAGTCGCTTGCACATAACCACCCTAATATTCAAAATTTTAAATTAAGAACCTCAATATTTCATGTTTTGATTATTAAAACATTGCTGTTAAAATTGTCATTAAGGTTAAGAGTTTTTGCCTTGTCATAATTTTTATATTTTTTATTATATGTTACTTCATTTAAAAAATAACATTTGACACTTGAGATATAATTTTAATTTTTTAAATACTTAAAATAAAATACTTAAATATAAAATATTTAAAAGAGCATTTAAAATATTTATTTGACCATGTTTAAATAAAACAATATAAACTACTTAAAATTATATGTAAATTGCTAAGTGTTATATTTTAAATGATGTAGTATATAATAAAAACTATAAAAATTATAATATGAGAAAAACTGTTATTTTTAATGATAATTTTAATAACAGGTGCTTGTTAATCAAAATATAAAACGTTAGGGTTCTTAATCTAAATTTTTAAATACTAAGGAGTTTATGCTCACACAAAGTTCAACAGATTTTATATATTTTAGCTTTAATTATATTATTTTAATTATAATTAGGTTGATCCCAGTTGTCCCCTGACCTTCCCCTGACCTTTGAATGACTACTTCAACCGTTTGAATGAGTGCTTTGGTTTTTAGTACCTTGTTTGTAACATATTTGAATTGTTGAAAGGTGCGTGTATATGTCCACTTGACATGGCATGAACATGGACACAGTTTCAAATGAACACAGCTAGAGACTTAACATTTATCTTCATGAGATATTTTCTGTTGCATGTTTATATGGCATATCAATAATTTGAATAATATAGTTTGACATTTATTTATTTGCAAGTTTTGAAATATATAATGTAAAATATTGAACTTAGGGTCACGCAAGGTCAAGCTAAGCATGCATAACTCAATTTTTGAGTTGTCCTTATAAATTTCAATGCAAATTTCTTTTATTATTTGCAATTCTTGCTATTTTTTTTTTTCAGATTTGGCTTTGAAAATGTTGAATGATATGGAAACACTGGCCTTAGCGGAGAATGAAAATGGTGAGACTGGTTTGCACATCTTGGCAAAGAGACCTTTAGATTTGGGTCGTCATATTGATCCAGAACATCAAAACCAGCTCATGATCAGATCAGGTACTTAATTATTAGCCCTATGATCACTTGATAGACAAATCAAATAAACAAATAACAATTGAGCTTATTAAACTATAACCTCATGAAAACATATATTCCCTCCTTGTCACGTCCCAAAATTTGGACTGTGACCGGCACAGAATATAAAAATCTCATATTCTGAAAGCCTAACACATTAAGTAAAACCTTTAAATTTTCCATAACGTTTTCAACATCATACGAAATCTTTTCTAAGGTTCATGTGGAGCATTATCTTTCCCAAAATAATACAAGTTCAAAAAAAATAATTACATCAAAAGTAATATTCGTCAAACGATGCTTCGGATCAACAGCGAGGCTCTTTACTGCTCAGCCGGAGGATTAGGGTCACCTGCACTATCTGAAGCCAAATAATCTACTCGTGAATAATATCCCAAGAAAATCATGATTCAAAATAATGCAAAATAACAATGCATAAACATGTTTCGATTAACATATCGTATTTCAATGCAAACTTTTCCGTAAACCTTTTGATTTCGAGAAACAACAGTTTTGAAATACCCTTCTTAAATCAACCATTTAAAAACAATCTTTTCAAAACCATAATTCTTCCGTAGGACTTCAACAGAACGAAAACAGACGTGGACACACAGTCTACGAGGGAAACTAACCAATCTGGCAGCTCGAAGCCGCTAACTATCGGTGGCTCAAGGCCACTGACCTTCGCGAGTACGAAACCCACGGTGTAATCTGGTAGCTCATCCACTACCCTTCGCGAGTACAAAACCCACGGTGAAATCTGGTAGTTCATCCACTACCCTTCGCGAGTACGAAACCCACGGTAAAATCTGGTAGCTCATCCACTACCCTTCGCGAGTACGAAACCCACGGTGAAATCTGGTAGCTCATCCACTACCCTTCGCGAGTACGAAACCCACGGTAAAATCTGGTAGCTCATCCACTACCCTTCGTGAGTACAAAACCCACGGTGAAATCTGTCAAGCTCGGTTAACCAAGGTGGCCCAAGGACTAATAGTACTGCTGTTAGCAACCAGCGTTCTGTATTCCGTCCTAAAACGTTTCCATCATGCGTGGGGTTTATTTCACATGAAATAATCTCAACTGTTTCAATGCTATAACTGTTGGTAAAAACCACTTTGAATTTCAAAAACCCTAGCATGTACATTAAAATCAAGTTACTGTACAATCATATGAAATTCGCATAAGAATATATTTTATGAATAACATCAGTTCAATGCAACTTGTGCCAAACTCTTTTCAAAAGCTTATTCATTCATTTCCATACATAATCATAATTCCTTTGTAAACCAATCGAAAGAAAATCATTTCTAACGATTTAAACCATACTTTCATAAAACTTGCTTTTCGTAATTCATATTTGAAATTTAACATTTGAAATGACAATGCATTTGAAAAATGTAAATTTTAGGGAACGTTATTCACTCACCTACCACACTCCAAACCTTACCCGTTACAGCCAAACAACTTTCAAGAATTTCTCACTTCACAATTTCCTGATATACCAAAATAACGTATCTAGTAAGCTAACATTTAATACCCAAATTTTAAAACGACTTAATATTCCCAACAATTATCATCAAAACTATTATTAGAGAAGAAGAATCCCAACCAGAAGCTAACTCTTAAATTCTTAAAATTTTAACTCAATCATCACTATGAAGTCACTTCTCCGTAAGTCCTAATAACATATTTTGTATGCATACCATTTTCCCTTTTTCCCTAGACATAGCTATTCAATAGGACAACACAGCATCTTAAATCCTTCATATACACCAAGATCAGAATTCAAGCATGTTGCTCTCCTCACAACCTTAGCTTCTTTTCTCCCTTTGTTTCACAAACACACACACAAGCAAAGATTGACCAGATGTCATCATCCCAACATTTACATATTCTCACCGAACAGCAACCCCGGTAAGCATATATTTAAAAACCGTAATGCATGCCAATACACCCCAATTAGCTTTCCAATATGCAACAATACCCCTAGTCTTTATTTCCTAAAGCAAACATTGCACCTGTACATATGCAAACCCACGGTATCCCCTGCTCATCAACTATTCTAATGACAACATAACATTAACACAAGCATATCTTCACGGCATCCACGAGCCCAGAACTGCATCATCCTCATGGTAACATTCACAGCACATACATTCACAGCATACTTTACATATAAGTACATTCTCTATTTCAGAGAAAAACAAAGTACAGGGAAAAACAATCCATCACCCAAAACATTTCTTCACTTCGTAATAGAAATACGGATAAATGAGCATGCATATGTTTCCTCAATCATAAACATCATCCCCTGCACCTTCGTGATCCTCAGCAACAATGCAATCATATATATATCTATGACTCCACACACACAGAACCCAAAATAGGGCACTGCACAGCGATAACAAGGAAAGGAGAATTTAGAGGCTTACCACGCCTAAAGCAACCGAACCAAGAAGGGCTCAGAGATCGAATGTGCTATAGAGGCAATGAATGGAGATGACAGTGGCGGCCAACCACAGAACAGGAAAGAAAAGAAAACTTCCCATAACTAAGATCACCGAAACCAAGGAGAGATGACAAGCAACGGCGATTTACGGTGATACAGAAAATAATTTCCTATGGCAGGGGTTAACAGAGTACACAGCATCGAGCTTCACGGTCCCTTGCTCCCGAGACTTTCTTCACCTCTCTCGCACACCCCATTGCTCAACAGAAAAGCATAGAACAGCGATACTCACGCTGATTTTCTCATACCCCTCTCCCAACCAACGCTCCTATGATCCTTTAATTCACTGACCGCATTGAGGAAGGATTGACAGCTCTGGGGTGACTACACAGAGGGGAATTTGATGGCCACGGCACTGATAGCGTGACCCTCCTTCTTCGCTGCCCACACCTCCTGCTGCTGCTGAGACGTCGCCTGCTGCGCCGTGAAGTTCAGAGGAAGAAATGGTGAACGTACGGTGCATCAGAGTTGAAAAAGGGGGAAGGGTATTTTTGTAATTTCACGTGTGAAGAAAAATAAAAACTCACCAGCTACAGCCGCTAGGTTTTGAACACGGGATCTCAGGGTTTTCCTTTCGCATGCGGACCACTCTGCTAACCACAACCCTTTGACATTTTCCACAACAAATATACCTATAATCCTTAATAAATTGCTTTACTAGAATAAAAATTCTTGAGCCATAACACTCCTCCTGATCTTAATATATTAATTAATTGGAGATTAGATTTTATTGTAAATATAAGATTTTAATATATTTTATCTTCTACAGTTATCATCTTTCTTAAATTAGCTAATTTAACTAATTTATAAATTAGTATACAATCTAATGCTGCATAAAGGTATTTTAGAAAGATCATGTTATATTTGTATTAATTAACTAATTTATCTTATTTCCTTAATCTACATAAATTAGTTAGGGTAAAGTAGCATCCAATATTTTGATATTATTTTTTCAATGTTTCTAGCACCATAATCTTATTTATAGTGTATCAAGTATCCTAAACTATAAATAATATTATTATATTAAGGGGTTGGATGTAACTGTAAAATAGCATGAGATGGTACTGGATATTGATTCCTAGATATACACTAAGAAAATAACATAGGTTGCTGGATATATAATAAATTAAATTATAGTACTGGATGTTACTAGGAAATAACATCAAAGCACTGAAAGAAATATTTGTTATACCTAACAATTAATCTGGCTAAAAATTGTGCATCCCAGGTTCAAAGCAGACTTTAGTTCTTCAACTTGTTGGTGGTCTTTGGGAAGGAATTCTGAATTTAACAAACTCGGTGAATGAAATGAGGATAATCATAAGCTACCCATCACAACTACTTTTTGATGCTGCAGAGGTTGGGAATTTTGATTTTCTGGCTGCGCTTATAAGATCTTATCCTGATTTGATATGGGAGCTTGACGATAGATTTCGAAGTATAATTCACATTGCTGTTTTGCATCGCCATGCTAGCATTTTCAATGTCATCCATGATATTGGATCAATCAAGGATATTATAGTGACATATGTAGATGAAATTGATGAAAACAATTTGTTGCATTTGGCTGCAAAATTAGCACCACCAAATCAACTCGAGCTATTCTCTGGAGCAGCTTTTCAAATGAAGTTTGAGTTATTATGGTTCAAGGTACGTAAAATCTCTGTTATATATATACTCCTCAAGTTCTTATTATAAGACATATTTAACTAATTTAATTAGATTAAAGAAGTTAGTTAAATTAGTTAATATAGGATTTTTTCTAAAATACCCTAATCATCTTCTTTAATTCTCTCCATATCTTACTTGATTATTGTGGAGGCAGAATAGTTTCATAGACAAATGATTAGAATGAGTACTTTGAAAAAACTAACACACATTTTTTATAAATAAATAATTTAACTAATTTTTTATCTCTTCAAATCAGTTATCTTATCTGGCTCCTACATTTCGGATATGAGTAAGATAGCGATATGGTTCGTGAGTCATGTTTAATATCTTGAGTTCACTTCTAAACAACACTGATATATTATTAGGAGGTGAAGAAGGTAATGCTACCAGGATACATCAATAAGAAAAACATTGAAGGCATAACTCCTAGTGAGTTGTTTACTATTGAACATGCTGGATTGCGAGAAGATGCAGAACGTTGGATGAAGGGCACAGCCAAGTCATGCATGCTTGTCTCAACCGTCATTGCCACCGGAGTTTTCACCGCGGCACTGAACTTACCGGGTGGCACTAACGACGACACAAGAACTCCTAATTACTTGAACACACTAGCATTTCTGATATTTGCAATATCAGATGCCATTTCACTAATCTCATCCTCACTTTCTATACTGGCCTTTCTTTCCATCCTTGTATCGCGTTATGCAGAACGTGATTTTTACAACTCTCTACCCTCGAAGCTGATATTCGGATTGGCAAGTCTCTTCTTCTCCACAGCGAGCATGATGATAGCATTTAGCAGCAACTTCTTCATAACATATTATCATGGTACAAAGTGTGTTCCCAGCTTCATTTTAGTACTTTCATTTTTACCAATACTTATATTTTTAGGTTTGCATTATCAACTTTTGGTTGATATAATTTACTCAACCTATCGTCTAAGGTCACTATTTCGGCCTACTAGACGTATGCTTTACTAGGAAAAGTAGAGACCATTTAAATGATAACATGTATATATTTATATAATATACCAGACTTATGGTTCAGTGGCACTAATAATTTATTTTGTATGGTTGAATTATTTTAAATCAGTTCTGGCACTTGTAAAATGGAGACAGGTGAAACGTTCTTATGCGTGTTAGTTTGTGCATTTTTTTTAAAAGAAGTTGATGAGTGCTTATTTCTATAATTGGTTCATAAGTTATTGCATTACTTAATGTTGTACAAATTTGATTTAATTCAATTTAAACCAATCTAATTACAATTCACCAAAAATCATTCATTTTCAACTTTAATTTTTATGCCCAAAACAGATTAACTCTTTTTAACATAGATTTCTAGTATGTAATGCAATATTTCATGTGTCAAATAGCTAATTCTATTACCAAAAAAAAAAGGTAATTAACCTTATTTCTGCCTCCAAACAAAGAAAAAGGGCTAAGAATCAAACAACGTCAAAATTTAAACGTATGTGCCAGGAATTATAATTTTATTTTTAATTAGTTTGCCAACAAAGTTAATTAATTTGAATCTGACTCTGTGTACAGAAAAATTTTTATTGAAAAAGTTAAAACCTACTTTAGTGATCTAGTCTCTAGCTATTAGTTAGAAGATAAAAATCATGCACAACCTTATAAGATGATTTCCACTCTAATGAATGCTGTCCAAGATTACTTTATATGATCATGTTTGCTTTTATACAAGTATTTACTACAAATATACTAACATGTATTGGTCCTAACAAAAAGAAAAACTTTTTTTATATGAAATGATAATAATAATTTTAGCAGTGAACTAGTCATTGATCATCCACCAATATTTTTAGAAACTGAAATTTAGTCGAATAGTTGTTACTCTTTTAGCCTTTAATATAGAAGTTATTTACCCATCATCTGTGGATTCAGCTGATAAAGAGGTGAGACATGCGACCATTTGGAGCGTATTCAATCCTTGGGGAGTACCGCTTTGTTGTGGTTCCAATTGCGGCACTTGGGGAGACATCCTAACTTCTGGGTGCCTAGATTTACGTCTGAGGGTAATAGACGGCTTATCCTGTTTGACATTGGTATCGCCTAGGAGGAAGGGAGACTTCGCCGTGCTCTTAGATCGTGGGTGGGCCTAACCCCTTTTCAAAAAATTTTGTAACAAAAAAAAATATAGAAGTTATTTAACTAATTTAATTAGATTAAAGAAATTAATTAAATTAATTAATATAATATATATTTTTTAAAATACAGTAAGCATCTTTCTAAATTCCCTCCCTTATTCTCTTATTTAAATATTATTGAGAAAGTATCAATAGCAGTAATTATGAAATAAATTAATAAATATAATAATTATATCTTATATTTAGATTAAATGTTAACTCTCTAATTAAATCTTATATTAAGGATATGCTTAATACTAGTGAAGAGATTTTCAGCAAACTTCAACTAAAAGCCACTTTGCAAGTTGTAACTAAAAGCCACGTGAACGTACAAAAAAATTGTGCATTGACCCCAACGTTTCTTTTTCCCCATAAAAAGTAACTTATGCATTGACCACTAAGCGAGATGTACAATGCTCCTAAATTTCTAAAAAGAACGCTTAACATGTTACCAAAAAAATAAAATAAAAATAACTCTTGACAAAATTGGATAGAAAACTTCAATGGACGTTTCTCTTCCAGAAATTCTTTGAAACAGATCCATATTAATATTAAGGAAGTGTTTGACAAAGCTTTTTCGTATATTATTTTTCCCCTCAAAACAACGTGTTGACCAAAACACATAGAGCTGCATCATTTTGACCGCAAAATATCGCTATAACAAACAGCCTCTAAGTGATACTGGGATTTACATATTTTTGTTTAAGAGAAATACTTATATATTGTAGGAGTTTCATATAATCTAAAGACTCAACTAATTCTAATTCAAATTAGCTAATCACTCATATCAAACAATTCATATTTTATTTTATTTTTTTAAAAAAATAAATCTCCTAAGAAGATTTACATAATAATAGAAAAGAATAATACTAATGACATGTTTTTCTTAAAACAAAATAAAATATCACTATTGGAGGAAAATGTTTTAATGTTGGTTAAAGAAGGCTATTAATGTCGGTTTTAAAAGGGACATGAAACATTGGTTCAAAAACGATGTAAAAAGTCTTTTTTACATCGGTTATATCTAACCAAATCTACCTCGCATTGTTGTTGGTGAAATCGTTGAAGTCAAGCGAAATGTAAAGCAATCAGATTAAAACAAGTTTGAAAATCACCAAAACTGAAATCGAAATAAAAAGTCGTCGTTGGTGAAATTGAAAATCTACCTCTCATCTTTGTTTTCAAACCCAAATCTTCGAACATCAATAACAAGAAATAATAGAAAAGCGTTGAGGCATAAAGAAATAGTGATAGGAGGAAGAGAGATCCAGAGAGTAAAAATAAACATAGATAAATCCATAGAACCATTTTAGAACTATCTCTCACCTTGTTGTTAGAGAGATCAAAGATCTGCCTCTCTTCTTCAATTTCAAGCCCCGATCTCGAACATCATCAGCAAGCAACGTCAAAGCCTCTCATCATCTTCGCAAGATTTCCAAACTAATTTCAGAAATAATAGTGGAAGAGCGTTAAGGCCTAAAAAAATGCCAGAAGAAGGAAGAGATCGTCTTCTTGGAATAAGGAGAAATAGAGAGAAGAAGAAGAGCAATGGAGAAGTCTTGGTGAAACAACATTGAACCGATGTCGCCTTGGGGTTACTTCAAAAATTTAAACCAAGGATTGCGTATAGTGCAACATCGGGTCGTTCTCTCTGAGGAGCCAAGATGTGAAATTAAATTCCTAAGTAACTAAATACAATGCAACCTAAATTAAAAAATGGGATTTGTTTTGATTGACTAACAACTAAATGCAATGAATTAAAATAGATTTAAAGAAAATATTTTTGGTATTTTTTGTTTAAAGAAAGGAATAATAAATGATAATAAGTGAATAGAATAAATTTAAAGGTGATTAACAATAATAAAAGCAATCCTCCAATCTAATAACGCAGGCAATCATAGCTGAGCCACCTCGAATTGTCACAAAATATTTTCTAAATCCTAATTTATTAACTGCTAACAGAATAATAAAATAGGACTAAAGATATTAAATCTAATGCTTAATTATAACTCAATAATTCATAAAAATAGAATTTAAGCTAACAAGAGACACAACGATCCAATAATTCAAGCCACCTTGAAAAATCACTAAATATTCACAATAATTTCAATTTAATGTCTGACCTAGATCAAAGTAAATGAAATTAAAGTTAATTAAAGATTAATGTCAAATGTCAAGCAAAAATTCAGTCACAATAATCCTCAATAAATACAAATAAATCATTCTAAACATTCCCAATAATTATAAAATTAATCCTAAGACCTAGGAGTCATAATATAATTATTGGGTAGAGAATTAGAGTAACTTATACTCCCCTTTGAGATTCCAAACTCATGCCCTTGCCATTGAATTAGAGATTTAGGATGAATTAGCCACGCCTAGCCATCGAAAATGCTGTCATACTTTCGATTGTAACTGTTGTCACTATTTTGTACTGGTGGGAGATACTGTAGCGTGTGTGCGTATGGCTTCTTGTGGCAGTACCCTGCTGAAATTGCCTTCCTTTTTCCTCCCTCGGTGTCTCCTCTGGTTCCCTGGGTGTGAGTGTTTTATTTTTCCTTTGCAATTCTAATCCCAGCGTGCTATGCGTCTCAATTCCTCTCCAGTGGCGTGTGTGTGTATTTACTTTTCAATTTCATTCCCTTTGCTGCCGCCACACTTTTGCTTTCCTGCGTGAATCATTAAAAAGGTGACCTAATGGGTCAAATCGTAAGGTTTGGCCTATTGGGTCATATAATGCAATTTTTTATTTTGTAGCTTTTTGTTGTCATTTGTACATTCCGATTTCTCCTAAATTCCTGAAATATAAAATCATAATAATGTAATACCCTTTTATTCTAAAAATAATTGTTTAGGAGAAATAATAAAAATATGACAATTATACCCCTATTAAGCACTAATTCAATATAAGTCATATTAATTTAATTAGTGCACAAATAATAGAATTAAGGACCATAATTTTGACAAAAGCCCACTAAAATGATATGAATTAATATATAAAAATATGGGTTTGTCAACGGGACACTTAGCCTTTTGCACTCCTAGCAAAATATCACTCAAAGGAATCCCAACAGTTATACTCAATGTAAGTAAACATAAAACTATCAAGGCAAGAATATATAATTAACTCCAGCAACTTCTATCCTTAATCAATCAACAGTAATAGAATGTTTTGATGCAAGGAAAGTAACACAAGATATAACAAGATAGAGGAAGGGAAACATAATAGATCTCTCATAGGTATAAGTGTTTCACTCAACTCTCAAGTATAGAGAATTTTCACTCAATCCACCTAGATTAGCACCTATCATAGGCTTATAAAGATTCTACTATCTCCACTACTAACATACTATAGACTCATGATCAAGGGGACTTTATTAAATTGTAATGTTGGTGAAAGGCTAATGAATGGATGGAATGAAATGTAGAACAAGTTTAATGCATGAGTATTAAGAAATAGCTCAAGGTAAGATAACATGTGACTATCAAATGAACAATAAACTTTAATCTTCAACTACTAAAGGATTCCTTATTGCCAATTTTTCTTTTTCTTTCTTTCTTCTCTTTTTTTGTCAACTTCTTTCTTTTTTTTTGTCTTGTTTTTTTGTACATTTTTTCTTTTTCTTGTCTTTTCTATTTTTTTTCTCCCTTTTTTTTGGCAAACCTAACTAAAAAAGATAAAGATAGCAACTTTCAATAGTACACAGTTAATCATAACGAACATAATATAACTCATACAAAGCACTTGTTCAAAATTAATGGAATGAAATGAAAGTGATGAGCTCAAAGGGGTAAGCAAAGGTTAATTGAGATGGCTTGTGTTTGGGTAAAAGGGTTTAGAATTGAATGCCCCTATCATGCTCATAAATCCAGGTAATAATGTAGCTTTGAAAAAGAATATAGACAAGTTCTAGAGATTAACCAAAACTAGGTGGAAATCACACAAGTTACGAAAGAAAATTAAGGCTCAATAATCCTTCCAACAAGGCTTTCTCTAATATGTTTTCTCCCTAAGATCAAGCTACGAAATAAGGTTAATAACACTACATTAAAGACACTCCGCTTTGCTAACTAATTAAGAATAAAAACTACATAAGTCAAAATTATATTCTCACCTAGACATGCCAATTTTCACATGCATAAAGAAATAAGGATTTGAAAATAAAGCCCAATGATTGCAAAAGTCAAGTGGAAGCTGGGAATCACAGCAACAATTCGCTCATACAACATTGAAAAATCCAATCAATTTAGCTCAACAAGTTCAAAATTTTTGAATTTTTCAAATTATGGCGATTCAAGCAATGGCAACATGAACTAACAGAAGCAATCCCTCCCCCACACTTAAATCATGTGTTGTCCTCAATGTATCACTAAAGCATATATCAAAGGGAGAAGAGAAAATGATTAAAGAGTCATGAGCTAAAAGGGAAGGAAGCTTTATTCAAAGAAAAACTAATCTAAAACTAAGAAATCTTTAAAATACAACCTATTCTAAGAATTTGTTAAAAGACAGAAAGTAAATAAATCTAAAACTACTGTGATGGTCCCTCCCCCATACTTACTCCTAACTATCTTAGCAAACATATATTATCAGCAATAAAAGAGAAAGTAAAGGAGAAATATGGAAAGGAACAACCGTGCAATTAGGGAGGTCTCTGATTCTCATGGTAGTGCTTAAGCAGATGACCATTGACTTGTGAAACATGACCTATTGCTTCATCTACCAGCTCTACCATACCAAAAGAATGCACTTTGGTAACTCTAAAAGGGCCCTCCCACTTGGTGACAAACTTCCCAGGCATCAACTTCAATCGGGCCTTGAATTTTAGAACCTTGTCACCTTCATGGAATTGTTTTCTCAAAATCTGTTTGTTATGAATCATTTTTAGCTTATCTTTGTAGATTCTAGCATTATCATAGGATTCAAGTCTAATCTCTTTAAGATCTTGGAGTTGCATCATTCGGTTTTCAAGTGAGGATTCAAGGTCTGCATCACATGCTTTAATTGCCCAATAAGATTTGTGCTCAATCTCCATAGGTAGATGACAAGACTTACCATAGAGCAACCGAAAAGGAGACATGCTTATAGAGGTTTTGTAGGCAGTCCTGTAAGCCCACAGTGCCTCCTCAAGCTTTTCACTCCAATTTTTACGGGATAGTTTCAAAATCTTTTCTAATATTCGTTTGACTTCCCGATTAGAGACTTTAGCTAATCCATTTATCTGAGGGTGGTACGGAGTTGCCAGCTTGTGATTAACTCCATGTTTAGCAAGTAGAGACTTTATAGTCCTATTGTAGAAATGTGTTCTTTGGTCACTAATGATTGCTCTTGGAATGCCATACCTAAAAAGATATGAGAGCGTAAGAACTTGGCAACAGTAGAAGCGTTATCTTTCCTAGTTAGCACTGCCTCTACCCACCTAGACACATAATCTACTACAAGTAATATATATGAAAATCCAAATGATGAAGGAAAGGGACCCTTAAAATCCATGCCCCAGACATAAAAAATTTCATAAAAATGCATAGGTCTTAAAGGTATTTCATGCTTTATACCTAGACTCCCAAACCTCTGGCACTTGTCACAAGACTTACAGAAAATATAAGCATCTTTGAATAAAGTAGGCTAGTAAAATCCACATTCTAAAACCTTCCTAGCAGTTCTATTAGCACTAAAATGCCCCCCACAAGATAAAGAATGTGCAAAGGTAAGGATAGAGTGAATCTCATTGTTAGGAACACATAATCTGATTATCTGATCACTGCATTGCTTCCAAAGAATTGGAGAATCCCAGATATAATATCTTGCCTCCCTCTTCAGCTTATCAACCTGAAACTTAGATATAGAAGGTGGTACAAGATTAGTGACAACATAGTTAATAGTATTACAGTACCAAAACTCCTGAACAGCTAAGGCAAGGAGTGCAGAGTCAGGAAAAAAATCAACAGTAAGATCAGATGAGTCAACTCTTTCAGTGCCTTCAGGTAACCGACTAAGGTGGTCAGCCACATGATTATCTGCTCTAACTCTATCTCTAACTTCAATGTCAAATTCTTATAGCAATAAAGCCCATCTCAGCAGTCTTGGTTTAGACTGAGTCTTCTTGAACAAGTAACGCACTGCTGCATGATCTGTAAAAACAACCACTCAAGAATTTATCATATACTGTCTAAACTTATCTAAAGCAAATATTATAGTAAAAAATTCCTTCTCTGTTGTGGTATAATTCACTTAAGCGGGGTCAAGTGTCTTGGAGGCATAAGCTATCACTCTAGATCGCTTATCCTCCCTCTGACCAAGCATAGCACCTACTGCAAAGTTAGAAGCATCACAAGACAATTCAAAAGGCAAATCCCAATTAAGTGCAATGAGAATAGGAGGTGAAACAAGTAAGGATTTCAAAGAGTCAAAAGCATGTCTACACTTATCATCAAAGTGAAAATCAACATCTTTTCTTAACAGCGTAGAGAGGGGTAAAGCAATTTTACTAAAATCTTTTACAAAACGTTGATAAAACCTAGCATGCCCCAAGAAAGATCTCAAATCTTTAAGACAAGTAGGATAGGGAAGTGAAGAAATTACTTCAATTTTGGCTTTATCAACCTCAATCCCCTTTTGAGAGATGCAGTGACCTAGCACTATGCCATTATCTACCATGAAATGACATTTTTCATAATTCAAGACCAAATTTTTCTCAATACATCTATCAAGAACATGTTCAATACTAAGTAATCCATGAAAACCTCCATATTATGCTCCAATAAATCACTAAAGATTTCCATCATACACCTTTGAAAGGTGCTTGGAGCATTACACAACCCAAATGGCATCCTTCGATATACATAGGTGCCAAAAGGACATGTAAAAGTAGTCTTGTCTTGATCTGCAGGTGCAATCGATACTTGGAAATAACCTGAAAAGCCTTCCAAGAAATAATAGTGAGATTTACCAGATATTCTTTCCAACATTTGATCAATGAAAGGTAATAGAAAATAATCCTTCCTAGTTGCTTCATTCAACTTCTTATAGTCTATACACATTCTCCAAGCATTCTGAACTCTTATTGGAATAAGTTCATTATTCTCATTTTTCACTACTGTGATGCCGCTCTTCTTTGGTACTACATGTATCGAGCTCACCCACTCACTGTCTGAAATTGCATATATAATCCTAGCACTCAGTAATTTAGATACCTCCTTTTTAATTACATTATTAATAAGAGGATTTGACCTCCTTGGTGGCTGTTTAACTGGCTTTAACCCTTCAGCTAAAAGGATCTTGTGTGTACAAATTAAGGGATCAATCCCTGGTATGTCCCCTAAAGACCAGCCTATAGCCCTTTTATACCTTTTCAACACCGAAACTAGTCTCTCTTCTTCAGAACTACTCAAGGAACTGGAAATAATAACAGACAATTTACAATCATCAGTAAGAAAGACATATTTCAAGTTAGAGGGGAGGGGATTCAATTCTAAATTAGGGGGTTGAACAATAGAAGGAATCATCTTTGTTATATCAAGTGCATTCAGTGCTAGTGGTGTGTCCATGTGGCTTGGGGAAGGAGATATAAGCTCAATGTGGTGTATATTTCCTCCACTTCCCTACTCAGTGCCATAATCAGATGACCTAGAAATAGGAGAGTGAGGGTCAGTCTAATCAATAGAAAAAGAAAATAAATTAGAAGAGAGAGTGGGATTAGAAATGACTAAAGCAGTAGCAGAATTACTACTATCCTCTTCTAATGTTCTAGCGCTACTCAATGGGGAAGCTATATTCATAGCTTGTGCATCATCATCCTTATCATCAGTTCCTGCAAAATCAAGTAATATACCTTTCTCAAGGCTGTCAAGTATAGAATCAGCAGTAATACCAGAGTTAACGCAATATGGTACATCAAAATCATGAGTAGATGAAAGCCAACTATCTATGTCTAAATAATAGGCACATGATATGCCACCTTCACATGCACAGACATGAGAAGGGTGGGAGGAAGATAGACAAGTAAAAGCATCATCATGGTTCACAACTAAGTCACACCAGTGAGGTTCATTCATATTAGTCTCATGTAAGTGGTCCACGTCATGAAATTCAATTGAACTAATTCCCAAATAAGAGCAATCTTCATAACCATAATTCATAGCTTCTGAAAGATTAAATTGCACTTCTTGATCCCCAATCCCTGTAGTGATAAGACCCTTTTTCATGTTAATTATTGTCTCAGCAGTTAAAAGAAAATGTTTACCTAGAATCAAAGTACTCTCAGTGGGGAGGTCATGAGTCATATCAAGAACATAAAAGTTAGCTGGAAAAATAAGACATTTCCCTTGCATAAGAATATCCTCAAGAATACCTTTAGGGTATCTCATCGTCCTATCAGCTAGGCCAAGCACTACACTAGTGTCTTTCAAAAATACTGAAGGTCTTATAACCCTAAACCCATATTTTACATTAGTTATTATCTTAACAGACGTAGAATCTTAATTTTTTATTTATTTTAAAAAATATTTTCTACATTAGTTAGTATCCAAACTGACAAAAAAACTCTCTACTACTTCGGTTTGAACTAAAATCGGCATATAAAATGCTTTTGAAGTTTACTTTTATTACAAAAATGTCACAACTTCTTTTATTTAATGTTATGTTTTCTTTTAACTGATATAAAGAGTTGATGTGAAAGCTACATTGTGTATATATGGTTAAGGTGCAAATTTAACAACAAAATTTTTGTAGATAGGTAATTGACACCATAATGTTTACTTAAGAGCAAAAATATACATGAACTTTTTTAAATAGGGCTAAAATATTATGTTTGGAGTTTGAACTATTGGATTTTGTGGTAGTGACTCTGGATTAGGCTTTTACTTGAAGAATAAATGATCCAGAATGTCTAATCAGAGTTGGCACAGATAGTAAGGAACATGCTTGTATCTTAAAAGGACCCAAGTTTAATTCCCTTTGCCGTTATGAAGATTTGTTTAGTAGGTGATCTTGTAAGTCCCTTATAAGTACTCTCTGAGCCCTAGGGCCTTATCTTAGCCTTGGTGGGAGGCCTGTGCTGAATTCACCTAAACTTTTCTTTATAAAAAAATGATACAGAGCATGAAAAATGTCAAAAGAAAATCTTTTGTCTTCTATATTGCTTCCATGGACAATAGAGAGGTGGAACGTACACAATTGTAAAAGAGTAAACAATGGCTTACAAACTAGTTTTTGGTGGAATAGATGGACATCGTTTGATCGGCCCCTAATCTCGTACGTGCCTAATAATCACCATCTAAATTCCATGGACAAGGTGGCATCTTACGGTGTGCCAAATGGCCAGTGGAATACTGCTGCTTAGTATATAATCGAGCCAACCCTCATTAACCTTGGCTGATAGCTTTAGTTGGAGACCAGGGAAATAATGGCTTTTCTCTGTAAAGTCAGCTTATGATTTTATCACTCATGGTGCTAGAAGGAGTGAGACAATTACATGGCATCAAATATGGAAATGTCAAATGCCTGAGAAGATAAAATTCTTTATGGCAAGTTTCCTATTGTTACTAACTTACTCAAAGCCAAGAGAGGTTTCTTAAATACGAGTGTGTGCCCTTTTCAATGTCCGAGTGAGGAGAGCATCATACTTATTCTTAGAGACTGTAAACGAGTGAGATGTGGAAAGAGATTTTATATCCTAACTATATTTCTCGCTTCTTTTCTAGCAATTTGTAGGTATAGTTTAACTGGAATACTAAATCTAAACCTTGTCATGGCAAATTTAAGTATCCACCTCTAATATCCCAAATTTCATTAGAATAAGTTTATAAGGGGTTGTTAAGGTGATAAACTCATATTTGTAGTAATTTATAGTGTGTTTAAAGTGAGTTTATTATTGATTTTATCCCCATTTATCAATATATTGAGCAGTTATTAAATAAAATACTATTTAGAATATTTGAGAATTAATTGATATAGATTTAGTGTTTAAACTGAACAAATAATCTGTTTATTCTAATTTTCTATCACAGACCAATGCATTAACGGAGAATGATAGCTGGACTAAAGGAGTTGATGACATGTGACAACACATGGGCTAGATCCAAGAATTGAGGAACAGATTGCAAGTAGGAGATCATGCATATGCTAGCACATGGAGAAGCACTATTTACTCACACAACACTGTTCACGCAGACCTCTGGCATTGTTCACGCACATATTTGCCATTGTTCACGCACACACAACAGAATCACATATTTTAGCAGCAGCTCATGCACTCCACACATCATTCATACCATTTTAGCTACCCTTCACATCCTTCCACACCTATATATACATGCCATTCCAGATCATAGGGGATACACGCTAGGCACTCTATTCCATTCTCCATTTAGACATTCCAATTCCACCTTCATTCCACCACACCAGACGCCATTCTTCTCCTTTCATTCCTTCTCCATTTCTATTTTCTATTATGTAACTTTTCTCTGTTCTGGTCAATAGAACTAGAGAAAAGTTCTGCAGTTCATCTTCATCTTCTTCTATCATTTTTACCATGACTGTTGCTATGTTTTCTATTGCTATTAAAATTTATATAGCTATACAAAGCTAAGTTGCTATGCTCTCTTAGAGATGTTACTGAACCTGAATCCTTGAACTGAATAGGGAGTTCATTGTATCTTTAATTTAGAGTTAAATGTATCTAGTTGATATAATTAGCTCTATAATTCAGAGGAAAATTGCAAAATAGAAAATAGAAATGGAGAATGAGAGAGAAATGGAGAAGGAATAAAAGGAGAAGAATGGCGTCTGGTTAGTGGAATGAAGGTGGAATTGGAGTTGCAGATCTAAATTGAAATGTCTAAATAGAGAATGGAACAAAGTACCTAGCATGTATCCCCATATGATCTGGAATGGTGTGTATATATAGGTGTGGAAGGATGTGAAGGGTAGCTGAAATAGTGTGAATGATGTGTGGAGTGCATGAGCTACTGCTGAAATGTGTGATTTTGTTGTGTGTGCATGAACAATGCTAGATATGCGTGACCAGTGTTGTGTGTGTGAACAGTATTTCTCCATGTGCAAGCATATGCGTGATCTCCTACTTGCAATATGTTCCTCAATTCTTGGATCTAGCACATGTGCTGTCACATGCCATCAACTCCTTTTGTCCAGCTGTCATTCCCTCTTAATGTATTGGTCTGTGATAGAAAATTAGAATAAACATATTATTTGTTCACTTTACTTCTCAACTATTCTTAATATTATTTTATTTAATAACTGCTCAATATATTGATAAATGGGAATAAAATCAATAATAAACACACTTTAAACACACTACAAATCACTACAAATATGAATTTATCAACTCTGGATACAAGTTATGCCTTGGAATGAAAGAGAATTCTGAATCAGCTTTGTCTACAAACAAGGAAGCTATAAGTAATGCAACTATGAATCTCATGGAGAGTTCAAACTTGGCTCAAGATGAACGGTGATGACATGCTTAACACATGCAAGTCAGACGGTAAGTGGTGTTTCCAGTGGTGGAAGGGTGAGTAACGAGAAAAAACCTGCCCTTGGGAGGGGAACAACAGCTGTAAATGGCTGCTAATACCCCGTAGGCTGAGGAGAAAAAGGAGTAATTCTCTAGAGAAGGGGCTCGTGTCTAATTAGCTAGTTGGTGAGGTAATAGCTTACCAAGGCGATGATCAGTAACTGGTATGAGAGGAATCCTACAGGAGGCAGCAGTAGGGAATTTTCTACAATGAGCAAAAGATTGATGGAGCAATACCGTGTGGAGGTAGAAGGCCTATGGGTTCTTTTCCTAGAGAAAAAGGAATAACGGTATCTAGGGAATAAGCATAGCTAACTCTGTATCAGTAGCCATGGTAAGACAGATGAGGCAGTAGAAGCGTCTATAGGTGGCTTTTTAAGTTAACTATCAAATCACAGGGCTCAACCCTAGACAGGCAGTAGAAACTACCAAGCTAGAGTATGGTAGGGGCAGAGGGAATTTTTGGTAGAGTGGTGAAATGCATAAAGATCAGAAAGAACACCAACAGTGAAAGCACTTTACTGGGCCGACACTGACATTGAGAGACAAAAACTAGGGGAGCGAATGGGATTAGAGACCCCAGTAGTCCTAGCCTTAAACGATGGACACTAGGCGTTGTGTGTATCGATCCATGCAATGCTGTAGCTAACACATTAAGTATCCCGCTTGGGGAGTATGTTCGCAAGAATAAAACTCAAAGGAATTGACGGGGGCCCACACAAGTGGTAGAGCATGTGATTTAATTCAATTCAAAGCGAAGAACTTTACTAGGGCTTGATATGCCATGAATCCTTTTGAAAGAGAGGGGTGCCTTCAGGAACGTGAACACAGGTGTGCATGGTTGTCATCAGCTTGTGCTATAAGGTATTAGGTTAAGTCCTGTAATGAGTGCAACCCTAGTGTTTAGTTACTAACTTTGAGTTTAGAACCCTGAGCAGACTGTTGGTGATAGGCTAGAGGAAGGTGAGAATGATGTCAAGTCATTATGCCCCTTATGCCCTAAGTGACACACGTGCTATAATGGTCGGGACAAAGGATCGCGATCCTGTGAAGGTGAGCTAACTCAAAAACCCGTCCTCTATTAGGATTATAGGCTGCAACTCACTTGCATGAAGCCAAAATTGCTAGTAATCGCCGGTTAGCCATACCGCGGTGAATTTGTTCCTGGGCCTTGTACACACCGCCTATCACACTATAGGAGCTGGCCATGCCCAAAGTCATTACCTTAACCGCAAGGAGGGGATGCCGAAGGCAGGGCTAGTGACTTGAGTGAAGTCGTAACAAGGTAGCCATACTAGAAGGTGCAGCTGGATCACCACATTTTCAGGTAGAGCTAATGCTTGTTAGGTATTTTGGTTTACACTGCTTCACACCCAAAAAGAAGTGAGGTACGTCTGAGTTCAATTTCCAGATGGAAGTCTTCTTGGTGAAGTAAGACTAAGCTTATGAGCTTATTATCCTAGGTCAGAACAAGTTGATAGGATCTCCCTTTTTTCTCCCCTATGTCGCCACACAGGGGCGACATGGGGACATAAAAAAGGAAAGAAAGGGATAGGGCTTCTCTCACTTTTGGCATAGCGGGCCCCTAGCGGGAGGCCCGCACGATGGGCTATTAGCTCAGTGGTAGAGTGCGCCCTTGATAATTACGTAGTTGTGCCTGGACTGTGAAGGCTCTAAGCCACAAGGATAGTTTAAGGCACATTAACATCCAAGGCACATTAGCATGGTGTACTTCTCCTATTCAAACCAGGGTTTGAAACTAAATTTCTCCTCAAGAGGATAGATATAGTGATTCAGTGAGATCTAACTTTCTATTCACTTATGGGATCCGGGAGGTCTAGGGAGACTACCATAGCTCCTCTCTTCTCGAGAATTCATACATCCCTTATTAGTATATGGATAGCTATCTCTCGAGCACAGGTTTAGGTTCAGCCTCAATTGAAAAATAAAAATAGAACACCTAACAACATATCTTCACAGACTAAGAACTACGAGATTGCCCTTTCATTCTAGGGTAACGGCGGGATCATAACATTCAAGCCTTTTTTTCATGCTTTTCCTGGGGATATGGAGAAAATTGCAATAAATAGGATTTTCCTAATCCTCCCTTCCTGAAAGAAAGAACGTTAAATTCTTTTTCCTTTCCACAGGGACCGGGAGATTGGATCTAGCCATAAGAAGAATAGAATACTTGGTTGATAAATAACTCACTTCTTGGTCTTTGACCCCCTCAGTCACTAAGAGCGCCCCCGATCAGTGCAATGGGATGTGTTTATTTATCTATCTCTTAACTCGAAATAGGAACAAGTTTGAAAAAGGATCTTAAAGTGTCTAGGGTTGGGCCAGGAAGGTCTCTTAACACTATTTTTCTTCTCATTAGAGTTATTTCACAAAGACTTACCATGGTAAGGAAGAAGGGGAACAAGCACACTTGGAGAGCGTAGTACAATGGAGAGTTATATGCTACATTCGGGAAAGATGAATCACTCCCAAAAAGGAATATATTGATTCTCTCCCAATTGGTTGGACCGTAGGTGTGATGATTTACTTCACGGGTGAGGTCTCTAGTTCAAGTCCAGGATGACCCAGATATGCTAAGGAAAATAATAGAAGAAGCATCTGACTCCTTCATACATGCTCCACTTGGCTCAGGGGATATAGCTGAGTTGGTAGAGCTCTACTCTTGCAATTGGGTCGTTGTGATTACGGGTTGGATGTCTAATTGTCCAAGCAGTAATGATAGTATATTGTACCTGAACTGGTGGCTCACTTTTTCTAAGTAATGGGGAAGAGGACTGAAACATGCTACTGAAAGACTCTACTGAGACAAAGATGGGCTGTCAAGAATGTAGAGGAGGTAGGATGGGCAGTTGGTTAGATCTAGTATGGATCATACATGGATGGTAGTTAGAGTCAGTAGCTCCCCTAGGGTTTTCTCATTTGGGATCCCTAGGGAAGAGAATCAAGTTGGCCCTTACAAACAGCTTGATGTACTATCTCCCTTCAACCCTTTAAGTGAAATGTGGCAAAAGAAAAGAAAATCCATGGACTGACCCCATCGTCTTCACCCCATAGGAACTATGAGATCACCCCAAGGACGCCTTCAGTATCCATGGGTCACAGATAGACCATAGAACCCTGCTCAATAAGCGGAACGTATTAACTGTCCGCTCTCAGGTTAGACAGTAAGGGTCAAAGAAGGGCAATCACTCATTCTTAAAACCAACATTCTTAAGACCAAAAAGTCAGGCAGAAATGGGGGAAAGCTCTCCCTTCCCAGTTTCCTATAGCTGGATCCTCCAGAACCACAAGAATCCTTAGTTAGAATGGGATTCCAACTCAGCACTTTTTGAGATTTTGAGAAGAGTTGCTCTTTGGATAGCACAGTATGATGAAAGGTGTAAGCTATGTTAGGGGAAAGTTATTGTCTATCATTGGCCTCTATGGTAGAATCAGTTGGGGGCCTAAGAGGCGGTGGTTTACCCTATGGCGGATGCCAGCGATTTGAGACTACTTATCTCTAACTCGTGAACTTAACCGATACAAAGCTATATGATAGCAACCAATTTTTCTCATTCAACAGTTTGATCTATGCTATGATTTATCATTCATGGACGTTAATAAGATCCTTCCATTTAGGAGTACCTTAGGATGGTATAGCCTTCAAGTTAAGGGTGAGGTTTAAACAAGGAAAGGCTTATAGTGGATATTAAGCATCCAAAGACGAGGAAGGGCATAGTAAACGATGAAATGCTTCAGGGAGTTGAAAATAAGCGTAGATCCGGAGATTCCCGAATAGGTCAACCTTTCAAACTACTACTGAATCCATGGGCAGGCAAGAGATAACCTGGCAAATTAAAATATCTTAGTAGCCATAGGAAAAGAAAGCAAAATAGGAGCAGTCTAAACTGTGAAAATGGGGTTATAGGAGAGCAATACAAGAGTGGTACTGCTAGGCAAAGCGGTAGAGTGATACACCTTAGATGTTAGAGTCTAGTAGCCAAAAGTATCACTAGCTTACGCTCTGACCTGAGTAGCATGAGGCACGTAGAATCCCGTGTGAATCAGTAAGGACCACCTTGCAAGGCTAAATACTCTTGGGTAACCGATAGTAAAGTAGTACCGTGAAAGAAAGGTGAAAAGAACCCCCATCAGGGAGTGAAATAGAACATGGAACTGTAAGCTCCCAAGCAGTAGGAGGAGCCTGAGGCTCTTACCACATGCCTATTAAAGAATGAGCCAGTGACTCATAGGCAGTGGCTTGGTTAAGGGAACCCACATGAGCCGTAGTGAAAGCAAGTCTTCATAAGGCAATTGTCACTGCTTATGGACCTGAACCTGGGTGATCTATCCATGACCAGGGTGAAGCTTGGGTGAAACTAAGTGGAGGTTTGAACCTACTGATTTTGAAGAATTAGCAGATAAGCTATGGTTAGGGGTAAAATGACACTTGAACCCGGAGCTAACTGGTTTCCTCGAAATGCGTTGAGGCACAGTAGTTGATTGGACATCTAGGGGTAAAGCACTATTTTGGTGTGGGCTGCGAGAGCAGTACCAAATTGAGGCAAACTCTAAATACTAAATATGACCTCAAAATAATAGGGGTCAAGGTCAGCCAGTGAGACGATGGGGGATAAGCTTTATCATCGAGAGGGAAACAGCCCGGATCACCAGCTAAGGCCCTTAAATGACCGCTCAGTGATAAAGGAGGTAGGAGTACAGAGATAGCTAGGAGGTTTGCCTAGAAACAACCACCCTTGAAAGAGTACGTAATAACTTACTAATGAATGGGCCTAAGCGATCTACCGAAGCTGTTGGATGTAAAAATGCATCAGTGGGGGAGCATTCCGCCTTAAAGGGAAGGACCCGTGTGAGTAGTGGTGGACGAAGTGGAAGCAAGAATGTCTACTTGAGTAATGCAAACATTAGTGAGAATCCAATGCCCTGAAAACCTAAGGGTTCCTCCGTAAGGTTCATCCACAGAGGGTGAGTCAGGGTTAGGCCAAAAGGCATAGTAAATGGATAACAGGTGAATATTCCTGTACTACCCATTATTGGTCCCGAGGGACGAAAGAGGCTAGGTTAGCCAAAAGATGGTTAATGGTTCAAGGACATAAGGTGCCCCTACTTTTTTAGGGTAAGAAGGGATAGAGAAAATGCCTCGAGCTAATGTTCGAGTACCAAGAGCTACAGCGCTGAAGTAACCCATGCCATACTCCCAAGAAAAGCTCAAACGACCTTCAACTAAAGGGTACCTATACTCGAAACATCATCAAACACATTTACTTTATGCAATTTCTGTAGTTACACCTATAGGTTCCATCTTTTACCTGAAATTATAGTAGTAGATGACAAAGAAGTAGGGAACCGAGTTGGATATCTTATTTTTGCATAACTATGCTTTGATTAATTTGCATCTTTAATAAGGTCGAGTATTTTTTATAGAGTTAAAAAGTCTTAAAATTTAAATTTAAAAAAAATAAAAGAAATAATAATCATTAAAAATATTTTAGGGTTTAGAGAAATTAAGAAAAAGTTATGAAATAGATATTTTGGGGATCTAGAAAATTTTGGAAGAGTTTATTTTCTCAAGAGAGAAATAAATGATCCAATAGCTATTTTTTTTAAATTTTAAAACTCTATTTTTTTAAAAAATCTAAGAAAAATTGTTAGAAACTATGTTTGTCCTAAAATTTTAAGGAAATTATGTTATAAGTTAGAGAAGCTATTAGAAGAAGAAAATTTTAATACACTATTAAAGATTATTTTCTAAAAATTTTGAAAGATTTAGAAATAGAGAATGAATAAAATTGAGAGGAGAGAAAATGCATTTTTCTCACCATCACCTGTACCTCTTTACCTATACATAACCGTCATCTTCTTCCTCCAAAACAAAGTAACCCCGTGAGAGAGAGCACGGAGAAGGACCAGAGAGCGAGATGCTAGGGGAGAAACTGGAGGATGGAGGTCAAGCTCGTGACTACGTCGACCACGCAAGGTGAGTTCTCTGACTCCGTCTTTAGCTCTGTCTCCTCTGTTTTCTTTCAAGTTTGGGGTTGGGTCACTGTTTGAAGTTAGATTTTGAGTTGAATAATGGTTGATTTAGCGAGGATGAGCAAGGACTCAAGTTTCTTGACTTGAAATTGAACCAATATCGTTGAACATTGGGGTTGCATGTAGATTTTCTTTGTTTATGCATTTTTTCGATAAAATTTTTGGCTTTGAGGTTAAATTACTGATTAAGTAAAGCGTAAAGCTTTTGACCACAAAATCTAACTAAGATTAAGAGACTTGGTTGCTGGGTATGTATTCTTTGCTTTGGATTGTGTTTCCCAAAACACAGGTGATTTAACTGATAAAAAAAAGGTTGAGTGTGTGTGTTTAATTTGGTGAAGTTAAGAAAAAGATTTAAGTTTATTAACTTGAAATCTAGTGAAAAGCCAGAGTATTGGTTGCTGCGTTTATAATCTTTGTATTGGGTTATGATTTAAAAGAAAAATATATCCTATTGTTTGTTCGTTAAGGAATTGGGATTTTTGTAAATTGAGGTGTTAAACTGATTGAAAGTAGCTTCTCTGTTTGGGTCATAAATTTTAGTATAAAAGACCCATCATTTTTTTAGAAATTGTCAATTAAGACTTTTAATGGTCAAGGTATATATATATGTGTGTGTGTATGATGTTTATAATGTTTGAGGGGATTATTGTGTTCACTGTACTTTGGTCTCAAGATGAAGAATTTGCTATTTTGGCATTCTTTTTGGGTTAAGAAATTGTTTTGAAAGCTTATGTTATGCTAATAGAGTCTTAGGGTTATTAAAGCAAGTATAAAGGCTTTAAAGTAATGTTAGAACAAAGGTATTAAGTTTGGGAAATGATTTTGAATCTAGACCTTGATGTAAATGAAATTGATTTGTTGAAAATGAAGTTTAAGGATGAAGACATTGCTGTAATTCGCTTTGAAACTGAAAAAGAAAAATGTGGAAAGTATAAAGGAGATATTATATAAGTTGTTATTAGAGTTTTAAGATGATTTTATTTTGGGGCCATACGGGTTTTAATCATGAAAGCTATATTTTCATATGAGATTGCTGTCGTAGAAATTTTTTTTCTTTGGGTTCCTAAAGTCTCTAAAAGGTTGGTGTTGAACTTGGAATCTTTGAAAGGATGTTTGGGAAAGTTTTTGTGACATCACACAAATGATTTAAAAGTGTCAAAAGAGGGTAGTTGCTGATTTTTACAAAATGTTGTAGGATTCTTTTTAGCGGAGTGGAAAGATGATGGTGAAATAATTAGTGTTTTAGAAATTGAAAGATTCAAAAGAGTTACCCAGTGTTTTGGGCAGCAACATTCTAGTTAAACAAGTTGTTGTTTTGGGGTTCTTAATGCTAAACAAGTGTTCGGAAGTTATGATTTTGATGGTTTAAGAGTTTAAGTATTGAATACTTCATTTGATGTTTTTTTTAGTGCTGAGAGATTTTTTATATGATGTTTTGAGCATTGTTCTTAAACTTGGAAATAACTTCTAGATTTATTATAGTATTGCTGTCCAAATTGTTGAAGAGAGGGATATTCTAGGAGACTTGAAGCTTGTTGGGCTATGGATAACCTTGATGCATGGTTAAGGTTGAATGATTGTATTGTTTTGGGATCTATCATTGTTGCTTATTATGTTAGGAGAAATTTTGGGTAAGGCATAATAAGAAGGATGGTAATAGAATAAAGAAATTTGAAATAGAATTGGAGGACGGTTTAAAATTAAAGTTAATAGAGGCAATTTCTTTTGAAAAAAATAGGTAGCTAAATGGAAAATTTCTTGGCATCTACTTCGAATGGCAAATTAAAGCACTTGGGAGTTAATAGGTGAGTAAATAACATCCTATTATAGTAACATTTTAATAATATTTTTCCACTTGATACAATTTATTTAAAGTATCAATTTTCAAGCATGATTTGTTAAAACATGTTTATATGAATTAAGGGCTTTCCTTATTGTTATTGATTTTTCTTTTGAATGGTTTATACTGTCATGCTTATTTATGGAATGGACAAAAAAAGTCTTGAAAGATATTTTATAAATTTTTATATTGAGATGATTTTTCATTCCAAAATATTCTTATATGAACTTTTATTATTGAAAAGAGTTTTACTGCATATAAATTGAAAGAAATCTTGAAATTCTATTTTGATTTACATGCTGGGGTTCTTGATTATGAAATATTATATAAGATTTAAGTATTGAAAGATCTTGTTCTTTATAAATGATAAGTTGACCCCATACATGCTTGAAAATATTTTTGAAGAGGACTGAATACAGAATGCTGGTTACTAACAGCAGTACTGTTAGTCCTTAGTGCACCATGGTTAAACTCGAGCTCAATGGATATTAGTGAGCATAGTATTTACGCCGGATATTTATGGGATTTATTCTCGCACCTGTTATTCGTGGGTTTCGCATCTACGCCTGTTTTTATGGCTTCAAGCTGCACCAGAATGGTTAGTTACCCTCGTGGACAGTGTGTCCATGCCAGATAATTTGTTCTGTTGAAGCTCCTTACTTACCTTCTTACCTGTATGCGTAGAGGCTCCTTGCTTGCTCGACTCTGCATTTTTCTCAGTTTGCTTTCCCTTGTATGCTGGTCTTGGAATTATCACTTCCTCTTCTTGCTTTTCCTGTATTCCCTTTTGTGAGTTCTCCTCTTGGGTTACTTTCTTGATCATAAGTTGTTGTTCTTTAATACTCTCTGATTTCCCAATCTTCATCGGTGACATTGCTGAATTTTCAACTTCAGAATCTTCCATATCCTCCCTTGCTATTTCATCTTCCTTAAATTAGACTTCTCTCCCACTTCTGAGTGATATGGCATTTAGACCCTTCGGATTAATGACAATATTCACAGGTATGCTGCCACTGCTCTTCGTTTGGATGCCACACATTGTATTGTCAACTTGAGTTAAATGACTTATAATATCTGCATTCTTAGAACTTAACTCAAGTTTATCGTGCACATCAGCATTATCCTTATATATTCTTTGAAGGATTGAAGCTTTGGAGGTGAATGGACCACCATTCTCTTTGAGCTTGTGGTCTATATGGGTCATTCTACTGTCTATGTTTGTCATCTGTGCAACCATACTCTTCAACAACTGAGAAGTCTCATCTAGTCTTGATACTACTAAAGCAGTAGGGTGAGTTAAAACTATAAACCTTACATTATTTTGGTAGTTGCTTGAGTAAGCACCACCTCCTTGGAATTGGTTTGACCTATTTTCCCCACTCCCCACCTGAAATTTGGGTGATCTCTCCAACCAAGGTTGTATGTGTTAGAGTATGGGTCTCTCTTCTAGTATTAATTTTCTCTCCCTTGATACATTGCTGCTACTTCTTCATATTGTCTATCACATATACTGGTAGCATGCATAATTGAAATGTATGACTCACATCCTGTAACTAGTGCTTGTGAGGTTCCTACTGCATGATCTTGCTTTATGGAATGCAGCTCCCTTTCAATTAAATTCATCATCTTTTCTATTCAATTCCCTAAAGCTGCTATTTTTGCCAAAATCTATTTTGAATTACCTCAAAGACGATGAGGTCATTCTCCTTAGATCCTCAATTATATGGTCTTCATTAGCCATTTTCTAGAATAATTCCCAACTTGTTTGTGGAGTCTTATCTTGCAAAGATCTATTTGCTGCTGCATTCAAGGACACCTGATTGTGAGGGAGTAGATCATCAAAGAAAATGTCTACTAAATCAGCTTTTGTCATGTTATGGTACGGACATCGAGCCAACAAGTTAATGAATTTGGTCCAATATTCATGTAATGACTCTCCATCATATTACGGAATGTTTGTAATTTCCTTCTTCATCCGAGTTGTCTTAGAGGCTAGGAAGAACTGTTCTAAATATGTTGACTTCAATTGATCCCATGTAAGAGTGGAGAAATGAGTTGGTAGATTGTATATCCACTCCTTAGACTTCCTTTCCAAGGTGAAATGGAAACACCTCCTTAAGATATCATCCAATGTAGTTATTGGGGTTTCATCGAGGAGCAGATCATATGCATAGTTTGTAAGTGCCGATGTGGACATTTTCCTACAAAACCATGAAATTTAGGTAAGGCTACAATGAAAAACTCCTATAATTTCAAAATTAGCCTCTTTAGTATAAAAACCATAAGGATCATAATTCACATGCGAATGATTTATTTCCCTCACACTTCTATTATCTTATACATTCATTGGTATTTCATTTTCTCCTTATCTATTATGCCCATCATGCCTATTAGGATTAATCTCAGCCATGATAGGAATTTCTAATGGAATATCTAAATTGAGTTCAATTTCAGATCCCAAAGCACTAGAGGATGAACTAGATTATGTTGATCTTGCCTCTTCTCTAAATTCTCTCCTTAGTTTCCTAAGTTATCTCTCAATTTCAAGTTCAAAAGGCACTAATGGTTTAGTTCTTCTATGTATGCAACACAAGAACAATCAAGAATAACTAGGCAAGCAATCAAAATCTGACACAGAAGTTTCACAGTAGAAAAGTTCAATTGGTCATGACCCAAGGGTGTTTAGGTCGCCACCAAATGACGCGGAGAATAAAAATTTAAAAAATTTGGTTTAGCATGCGACTAAAGCTAAAATTCGCAGAGAGCAAATTTGTAGAAACTTGAAAAACTGCAGAATGCTATGCAATAGAAACAACAAAAGCTAAAATTTCAAACAAAAAATGACTTAGGTAAATAATGAATTGACAATCAATTGCTAATAAACCAATTACTTGGCTCCCTGGTAATGACGCCATTGATTTGGCTAGATTGTCGTCATCTAACTCATCAAAATAAAAGTAATTACACCCTATTAATGCAGTATAAGGCACAACCCTATCATTTTTCTCAATGATCCCTTTTTATTGAAACCCTAGTAGATTGGTGACAAAATTATTGAAAACCTAAGTGAAAGTAAAAATGGGTTTTGGATTTAGTTGATTTTTTATGCAATAAAATAATGATGCATTAAAGTAAATATTTTTGTATTTTTGACTAAGATGGAAAATGAGTTTATTGTTAAAAAAATATGTTGAGAAAGACTCCTGATGATGGAAACCTGTCTATCCTTGCTTCGAATATGATATAAGAATTTTAAAATCACTAAGTCTTAAATAAAATCTCAATCGATCGATTGAGTCCAAAATATCAATATTCCTTAAACTCCTTTGATCAAAGGTAGTTAAAAAACTACTAATGCGCTATTTAAAAAACCTCTTAGCGTATAATTAAATCAGATGATGAAGATACCCTAGAATGATCATCGATCAATGACCATAGATTTCAAGCAATTGAATCAGTTTGCAATGATCGTTGATAAAGGCCCAATTATCCATAAATGAAAATTAAAACCAACATCCAAATCATCCAAATTCAATTACAAAACCTAATCTCAGAATAATCAATCAATATCCAATCCTTACTCATAAAATCAAAACCTTATATCTAGGAATTCTAAAACATAAGAACGGTGAGATTAAAACAGAAAACTCTGTAGTACAGTACAGTTCATGAGCTCAAGATATGGAATCCATTATCAAGAGACTAAAGATTTAGCCTCTAATGACTCCTGCTGTGCTGCAATCACTACTAAGATGTGATGCCATGAAGGGAGCAGAAAAACAGTGATTGAAAGATGAATGATAGAAGATATGAGGGTAGGTTGTGGAGAGAATATTCGAGTAATGCTTCTTAGTCGTATCAGGTTAAAAACCATCCTCTCTAACTCCTGCTGCTTCCTCTCCTTTTAAAGCTAGGATAACCTAATAAAAAACGTGCAACTTCACTGATTCTCTTCTTTGGTCGTGACTAGATCCTATTTTTGGTCGCGACCTATGAACGTAGGAAAACTTTCCAGAAAAAATGAGGTCGCGACTTGTGGACACTTTAGTTATGACTAAAGTTTACAGAGGTTGTCATCCTTCATTTGATTCTCTTTGTCTTGTGATCTCTTTTCTGCTCACATTAATCACTGGATCTTCTTCAAAATACCTACAATTCAACATCAAAGCTCACTATAAAAGTCCAACCAGTTACTAAAGAACAACATATATGCAGTTTGAAAGAGTTAATTTATCATTTTACCCTTAAATCAACATATTGCTAAGCATAATCATATATTACCACAAAAGCACAATTGCAAGCATAAAATAAATAGTAAAGTTATCATAAAATCCTCAAAATGTTATAGAAATCATACACAATGTGTCCTATCAACATAATTATAATTCATTTTAGTTTTTTATTCGTATTATCTTCTCAAATTCTTCCGCGGTTAACTTTGAGCATATCTTTCACTGCCATTATTGTATTAACAAGCCGCTTCAGTGGCCACGAATGATTACATTAGGGAAAATTATTTTGCACGTACCTACTTTTTTTTTTAATTTGATACGTCTTTTTTTTCTCTCTTTCATAAATCTTAACTTCACATGATTAGCACAATTAATTTATGTACAGAATCTAATAGTACTATTAACAGAGTAAAATTATAGGGGTTAAAGACACTATCAAAGCAGAATTAAAGAATTTAATAAGAGAAAAACAAATAGATACCAAATTAACAATTAATATATATATAATTACTTGCAGAGTGGTTTTATCATTAAATTATATAGTGTAGTTGTTTAATTTAAAAAGACATAATAAAGATGATAAAAAATTTATGAGGACAGTGAGGGAGGAAGGGGTAAAATAAGAATCGAAGCCTCACATACATCATCAGAATCCTCTACTTCTATTCATGTAAAGGATATAAGGACACATGGCACAATAGATATATGGAAAGATATCAAAATATAGGATACATGCTGAAGTGAGATTGGATAATTTGACTTAATAGATATAAGAAATTTCATGTAAGTATTTTTCTTATATAAAAAAAATTAAAATTTATCCCTTGCACAATAAAGTCTTGTCACTTATTATCCGACTTTATATTTTTATAGAGTAATTATTTTAAAGTGGCTCTATGTTAACTTATTTTAGTTTAGTCGTCATGTGGAAAGATTCTTCTAATGTTTATGTTGAATTGAATTAAGTACACCTAGTGGATTAAGGCCCAAACTTATTTTTAATTGTGACATAAATAAAAAAATAAGAAAAATATGGGTAAATACATAAATAATATACCCATTTTATTTTTTAAAAAATTGGTGGGAATAAGTTACACCAGTTACTTATAGTTTAACCGACATAGAAAGTCGTTTCTTGATAGGTTTTTACTATACTTTAAAATGGTTTTTTATATTCTTATTACAAACTACGACCCTTCTTTTGAAAACCAAAACTATAGCAGCGCAATTTAACCCGTATAAATGACTTGCTAATCAACCAATCATATACGATCTAAACTAATCAAAATATATGCAAAATCTAGATATGACCGTAAGCGATACAAGAAGTGATTTAACCTGACCTTTTTTTTTGGGTGAGAGAACTAACTTTTTTTTACCATATCTCGTACAACATGAAGACCCAACTTCGATCCATGCAGCATAAGTCAATGTAGTAAAAATTGGACAAGTAATTGAATCGATCGAGGTATAAATTCAAATGCCGGTTAGTAGTATAACTATAGTTGAATTAGGATCAATCTAATTATAATTAAAATAATATAATTTAGATAAAATATAGAAAGTATTCAAATTTAACTCTAAAGAGAGTAATATTTTAAAAAAGATATTAATCCACAAATAAATATAATATTCATGTATAAAATATACATAATTTAATAAAACATAATTACTAAAAGATAAATATAATATTTTTTTTTAAAATTCAAAACAACATCGTTTATACTCAGTAAAAGGAGAGAAAAATATAAAATCTAACCCCTTCAACCTATCAAAAAACTCTTAATCAAATCAACTAGAAAAAATTTATCCACCGATTCATTTGTCAGACAGGCCAACCCCAGTTAAATTTTAATACCTGGCATGAGCAATATAAATGTGTCTGAGATGTACAACATGTTGAAAATATATTTTATTATTATTATTATTATTAATCTCGTAAACAAAGTAAGTTTCTAGAAAGAAACCTAAACAAAATTAGCTTGGATGCACTTTCAGGAAAATTTCAGTTTCCCGCCCATGAATTTCTGGCAAAACAACATCAAATACAACCTAGAGTTAGCAGACAAAAAACAACATTGTGGATCATTATTGTAAATCCATTATATATGTGATGCCATTGGAGAAAATATTCATAATCATATTATTGTCTTTAATTTTCGTAGTTAAATAATTATAAATTTTTATCCTTGGTTACTTGGAGTGTTTTTCTTTGTTATTGTGGTAACCTTTCAAGTAAGATCATGCGCAAACAAGACGATAAGAACACGTCATTGAATATTGATTTAGATTGTTTAATTAAACTTTGATTAGCTAAAGCCTAAAGTGTTCAAGTGGAAAAGGGTCACAAATGACTTTTCGGAACATCTAGAACCAATATAGTATCACGTACTTTAAACCAAAATCATGTTAGCTTTTACACGCACACGCGTGTGTAACGACACGTTGGAACCAATATATTGATTTAATTTTAGTTTGAAACCAAAAAGAATTCAAAATTCCAGGAAAGGACATTTGATTCTTAATAATTATATAAAATTACATATAGAATTACTCTTTTTTTAAAAAAAAATCATATTAAAATTTGGAAATATTGTTGTAAATTCAGTGTAAAATTTTAACACCTATTGGATTTATTATAACTTTCTTTCTTTTTTCAATTTTCCAAGCTAAAAGGTCGGTACATATTAAATTTTTTTTTTAAATACAAGTGTCAAATTTCAGAAAGTTATTTTGAATTTTCAAGAATACTTGTTGCAAAGGTTTGATATTAATTTTTCACAACTTACTACTGACGCAATGTATAATACTCCTCTATTTTTAAATATAAAACTTAATTAGATAGTTGATCTTAGTTATAAATATAAGATATATTATTCAAATTTATTAACTCTTTTCTAAATTACCCATATTGATAATCTTTTAACAATAATCAAGTAAGAGAATGAGGAAATGAGTTAAAAGGAGATGATTATAGTGCTTTAAGAAAAATTATTATAATAATTAATTTAATTAATTTCTTTAATCTAATCAAATTAGTTAATTATGTCATATATTTAGGAGCGAAAGAGTAATTTGCAACTCGCCTCCCAAATTTTAACATCAAAATAATTAAATAATTGCATCCCATTTTTAAGAAAGTTTGTTCCTTTTTATTAAAGGTTTGACATTTTACATGCCATGATAATATCTTCTTTTTTTTGTCTATATATTAAGATCATCTGTTTGGTCAAAACTTGCATTCCTCTATTTTTCATACAAACTGTGAATCTCTTTCATAAGTAACACACCTTTTTCAAGCATCTTTAAAATCAACATTAACCTCTCTTACTTATCATTTGGTTAGAGATTATATTAAATTTTTAAGTTAAAATTCAGTAAAAAAAATTCTTAAATTTTGACTCATCAAATCCACGGGACATATGATACTTATACATGTATATACATGCATCTTAATTAGAACCTTCTCTTCCATAGAAGTTTCTGCCAACAAACACTTACAACACATTCAACGAATTCTGTATCCGCAAAAGGAGAATTGTTCTTTAACTTTCTTTGCATGCTTTTTTAACTACTCTATTATATTGTCTATATATATATATAAGCATTAGATCCAAAAATGGACATATGTGGCTATGGTTTTTCATTTTACGTGATAACTACAGGTAGGTATCCTCCATGTTCTGACAATTTCCATTTAGTCTTTGAAACACACACACACACATATACATGGCCGATTCTATCTGCCTGCCTGCGTCACTACTACAGAAAATGTTTTCTACGTCGGTTAAAAACAAAAGGGACGTAGAAAGAAAAGACAATGGCATAAGCGTGATTACAAAGTTTTTAAACTCGAATATTCGTGTTGCTAATGGCTTAACCGACGTAGAAACTCTACTCTACTGCGTCATTTGTTATAAAAATCGCGCGGTGGTTATGCTATTCTACATTAGTTTCAGTTGTAATTTTAACAACATAAATTTAAGAAATACTTCTACAGTCACAAACCGACGTAGAAAGTTCTAATGCGTGCTAGGAGAAGCTTCAATTTGTTTTTTTTTTAATTTTTTGAATTTCTCTTCTAATTACTTAGAATGTGGAAGTCACACGTACACTTTGATAGGTCTAGTAACTACGTAGTTGGAGGGAAGATGAGCAACGTCACCACTAGTTCAGAAGCTTCAGACTCGTCCAATGACCCCAACAAGTCATCAAATAATATAATTGCAGATCACATCGGTTATGCTTCTCGCCCTCGTACCGGGTGCAAAAATTGATCCATCATTATGTCATCAAATGATTATCGTAACAGCCTCTTTCCTTGAAATTATATATTACTGATGATAAAATGGTTTTATACTTCAATACATGTTTTGGAACTTTGACAAGGTTTTGCTCCGTTGGAGATATTAAATTGATGTTAGTTAGGTTAATTAAAGATCTTTATCTTAATTAGTTAGATAAGATCGGAATTAGTTGGTTATAATCCTTCTAAGACTAGAGATACAAGGAAGGGATTGATTAATCCTAGTATGAGCTTGTTGGTCTTGTTAATGGATATGATGGTTTCTTCATAATCTTCTCGTTATCTGTCGCTATGAAACTATTTAGATTTTGGCTAATGAATTTTAATTTTAAGTGTATTAATTATTCATGTAAATTAGCTATTGTTTGTGAGAATTGAATCACCGAAAGTAGAGAGAAAATATAAACTTTAAAATATTATTAATCCTTAAATAAATGAGAATATAAATAGATTTTTATATAAAAAAAATATAAGCTAAGAAGTTAAATCCAGAATCTCATCATGATTTTAAGTATATCATATTTATTCTTTTATGATATGATAATATAATATTAAAACCTAATCATAAATAATATCTAAATTTTAATATTATACAATTAAATAACTAAAAAAATATATCAGCAAATATATCAACTTTGTCAAGTATTGAAATTGAATGACATAGAACGGAAGCACTCACGATACATTTTTTTCCTTCTATCGGTATTATTTTTCCTTTTTTTTTAGTAATTTCATAATAACTTATAAGTGTTAATTCAAATTTTGTAATATCTTTGCTGAAAAGAGAAAGAACGTAGGCAATAACAATAATTTTGCAAACAAGTAGTCAATATATATATTCCAATCAGGTTGAATAACGGTTTAGTTAATGACACATTCGCAGATATCGTATCAGTAGTTGAAACAAAAAATACACTGAAAATCCAATCCTAATCAAAATAATATAATGTAATTAAAATATATAAAAAATGATATATAATCCTAAAAAGAGTAATATTTAAATAAAAATTAATCTACAAGTTAATTGAAAATTCATATATAAACAATACATAAACTAACAAAAAAGAACTATGAAAGCACAAATAATGTCAAGAAGGAGAGGTAAACGATATAAAACTCAACTTGATTAAAACTCTTCACTGAAACCGAGTTCACCAATTCATTGGTCTCACCAACTGATTTGGGTTGAGTTTTAAAACCATAATTAGTAGTCATGAACCACAAAAATAAATTTGTGTTAATCTGTAACACATGAATTACACATAAACTATATTAACTACACAATAAATATGATATCCAGATTATTTGTCTGAGCATATATCCCAATTATTAGATAGGTACCAAAAGAAGGATGATTTTAGATCTTAGTAGGTGTAAATCGATAACAAGTGGAATAAAGCAATCCTTTTTTCTGATCCAATATAAATAAAATTTGATTATTCAAATTAATTAATAATTTTAAATCTGATCCTCAAAGAAAAAAAAATCAAACTATATGTTTACATTTTGGCTTATGAATTTTAAGCGTATTAATGATTCTTGTAAAACTATTGTAAAGTATTGAAACTGAGTGACGTACTCCCCTCTGGTCCTAAGCTACAAATAACCAATTTACATATATCAAAATATTTGTTAAAATAGTTAAATGCAATAAATATGTATGATATATATTTTTTAAATAACCTTATTTATAGGGAGGATGTGAGAGAGAGGATGAGTGAGAACCAACACGCGATAGTCCTAGTCAAAGGGCTTGTCCATTTAAATATAAGATTTCGAGTTTGAGTATATGTAAATAGAGAAAAAATATTTAGAAGAGTTACCCCAATTAAGCTCAACAATAGTTAAATAGAGAGAATGAGTGAATTATAAAAGTTGAAGGATTAAAATATTAATTTTCCTTTATTAATTTCATACTTAAGAAATATGTAGGAAAACAAATTTAAACGTGTTAATTAAAATTATAATATCATTGCTGAAAAGATAAGTAACCTGGGCAGTAGCAGTAATTTTGTAAAGCAAGTAGATAATATATTCTAATAAAATTGAATAACAGTTTAATTAATGTCAACGACACACATTATCTTGTATCAGTATTTAAAATTCAAAATAAACCGAAAATTCAAAATACAATCATAATTAAAATATAAAAATGATTTATAAAATTTTTTATAAGAAATCTTAAAAGATTGTTCAAAGGGGAAGAAAAAAAGCTGAAAGAAAAAGCCCTAAACCCTAAACACTTGCATGCATACTCTAACCTATAGATCATCTTCTTCCTTGGGATTATATAGATGTTCTGCCTCTGGATCTAATTGACAGTGTAAATTCTTATAAGTGTGATAAACCAATCGATCCTTGGCTGCAGTTCTATGACAGCTCGTATGCTTGCAGAAATACTTAAGATGAGTGAGCTTCAAAGATCCAATCATTTGTCCTAGAAACAGAAAAAGCCAGTTCGTCTTCTTCTTCTTTTCAGGTGGAACAGTTTCAACACACTTGCTTTTACCACAAAATTTACAGTCTAAGCCCTCTGGTTTCTTCCAAACATCTGGTGCTCGATCATGCATTTTCCCCTTTTCACTAGCTATGAAGCTAACAACTTCACATAACTTGGATATCAATTCGTACCCAATCTGAAACTTCTCATTACACTCCTGGCATTTAACGTCACCAGTTATTACGGTGATTTTCTTGGAGATTAATTCCTCCATGCTTAGAACTTGGGCCCTCATTGATGAAGCCCATGGATATAGCACCTCTATGGTTGGCTGCAATCCCTCCTTCTTGTGGTTACGTTTACGTCTCTTACTGGACCGATGAGCTTGGCCTTCTCTTGATTGATCTTCCAGTGGTTGTGGCACCGTCGTCTGTTCGGGCAATATAGGTCACGAAGAAAAAGTAGTAGTACAATGCAGTTCTGGTGACGTTAGGGTTAAACCGTTCTCTTTGGGCAGTTGGCAGGAGGATGATGAAGGCATTGAAAAATGGAATCCTGGTGGTGGTGAGGAGAATGAAGGCATCAAAAGAGACGGATGGAGGGTTGATGTAGGAGGCGGCGACAGTAGGGTAAAGATGCTATTTTGGCTCCACTGTGGCTGGTATGGAGGTAAAATAAGAAAACACTGTGGTTCCAATGATTGGGAGGAGAATTGAGACACTAGTTGTGAGAAAGATGGATGGGGTAGTGGTGATGATTCATATGGTGGTTTCGGTGACCGTGTGGAGGAGGATGGAGGAAATAGTTGTAAGAGAGACTGATGGGGTAGTGATGATTCCAGAGGAGGATGAGGAAGCGGTGGTTTTTGTGGCGGCGACTGGTAAGTAGAACCTGTTGAGAGAGTAAGTCGAACCAATTCTTCGTGTTCTGGTTCTACATGCTCGTCCTTTAGCCGAAAGATTGAAGGAAGAGGAAATTCTCCGTTCATTATTTTTTTCTTAGTTTGCCCGACCCAGATTCTCAGCTCAACGTTAAGAAACTGGACAGAGAAGAAGAAAGAACAATAGGTGGAAAGAAAAAGAGAAGCTCTGAGACGTCAATGGTCACATGGAGGGAGTATTTAAATATTTGTATGAAAACATGACATATTAATGAATTAATCTAAATTCAAATTTAGATTCCTTCCCTTTTATCTGTTATCATCTATCTTTATCTTGATTATTTATGTTGATTCTTTTATCTGTTGTCATATCTTGATTCTGTTTTTTATAATAGACATATCTTGATTCTTTTATTCTGTAAAAGTTATAGTTTTTGGATAAAATATTATATTTATATGTCATATTTGTTTTACCAACATTATATTTATATGTAATCCGTAAAATATATATTTCCGAATTAAATATTAAAAATACCAAACTTCAAATAAAATTGAAGAAAAACTTTTAACTAAATAAATTATTATTTAATAAATACCAAAATTATATTATATTATAATTGCTATATAAAACTTGACTTGTCATTGAGATCCAATGCAATTTCAAGTTATGGGTAAAATAGTAATTTGATATGAAAAGTTAATGCCAACAAAGGACCTAAGGATTCCAATATAATTAATTAGCTTATTTGATGAGACTTACTTATAGCCAATACCTTATTTGAATGATCCCGAAATTTCAATGTCCTTAATATCTATATGTACCCTCCAAATATAATATTAATTAAAATTTACTTGGATTATTTTTCAAAACTAATTGTTTGATAAATATTCATTAATTACCATATCAAATTTTAATTTTATAAAATGTTTTAGTTTCATTTCATTTTTTAAAATTGATGTGATTATTTTTATTTATTATTTTTAGAGTTTCTTCAGGAACAAATAATTATCTTCTGTAGTTAGAAACGCGTGGGTATATGCACACACACATTGTTATTGTTATCTTCTTTCAGTGAAACTATTTTAGTTTTATTGCAACATGGTTAAGATGGACTAAGTCCACAATCACCAATTATAAACTATTTTAGTATTATCTATCATTTTTTTTGTTGCTCACATAGTTTACCGGAATTTTACCCCGACTATATCTAGATCTGACCTGCGTCGTGCACCTAGTTATGGTGGGTGAGTTTTCCAACGGGAATTTTTTTCATAAGCCAAGGTTTGAACTCGAAACCTCGCTTAAGTGATACCGAGTCTATTACCACTTAAACCAACCCCTATTAGTTACTATTGTCTATCATGAATTCGCTTGCTAATGTACACAACTGAGTGTTGAAACTTTCTATAACCATTTTTTTCAAAAAAAAAATCTTTTAAGTAGTCTTCAAGATCCCCACCAAAACCAAAAGGAAAAAAATATCTTTTAACTAGTCTTGCTGATATCACCAGTCTTCGGATCTCTGGTTGTAATTTTTCTTTTGTTGTTACTACCTCCGTTACTAATTATAAATTCTACTTAATTAATTTAAGTAGATTAAAAAAAATAAATAAGTTAATTGATTGCAATAATTTTGTATTAATTTATCTAAAATATCCCCTTTAATCATTCCATTTGAACTACCCTTAATACATATCATTTAATATGTACAATTATATAGGGATATATTGAGAAGAAAATTATAATTTTAAAAAATAAAGTAGATTTGAATTTAATATTTAGAAATAAATCAAATCCCCTATCTAATTTTTATAATTAAAAATAGAAGGAGTACATCTTCACTATAGCAAAGGAGAAATACTGGTAACTAAAAACTGTTTATATTTGAGAACAAATCGTTATGATGTAATAAAAAATTTCAATCATACATTTACCCATATTTAGAGAAAATAAAGTGGGAAAGAAAATTAAGAAAGAAAATGGGAAGAAGAGAGAGGTTTTCCCCTGTTTGTGTATTTTGTTGTCGAGCGAATTTTGGCGGCCATACGGGTTATTGTGTACTGACGCTCATTCCGTGGAATGCATTTGGGAGTGTTTAATGCCTTAATCAAAAAGATGATTTCTGTTTATGAGAGTTAGCATAGATATTAAAAAACATGTTCATATCCTATAATAATATGAGTTTAATTTTCGCTGTCATCATGAGGGTTCCTTTGATAGGTGATCTCGTAAACCCCTTATAAGTACTCTCTGAACTCTAGGGATGTGCCTTAGTCTTTGTAGGGGACCAGTATCGAACCTACCTAAACTTTTATGTACCAAAAAAATAAGATGATTTCTGCTGATGAGAGTTAGCATAGATGATAAGGAATGCTCATATCTCATAAGAACACGAGTTCAATTCTGTTGTCGTCGTGAGAGCTCCTTTGGTAGGCAATCTCGTAAGTTTCCTGTAAGCGCTCTTTAAGTCTTAGGACTATGCTCTGACTTTAGTGGGGGACTGGTACCGAATCTACCTAAACTTGTTTGTACAAAACAGACACGATGATTTCTTTGTTTTGATACAAAAATAGTTTAAGTGGATTCGGCATCGATCCCCCACAAAAAAGTTTAGGTGATTTCTTTTTTTCTTTTGTATAAAAAAAAATATGATGATTTCTTTGGGTTCAGCTAGCGAAAGAGTGAGACATATAACTATTTGAAGTATGTTCGATCTATGGGGAGTACTACTTTATTGTAACTCCAATCGCGGCGCTTGAGGAGATATCCTAACTCTTAGGTACTTAGGTTTATACTGTGGGTAATTAAATGCTTGCCTTGCTTTACATTGGTATCGATTAGAGGGAAGGGATATTTTTCCCTACCCTTAGATCGTAGGAGCCTAACCCTTTTCTAAAAAAATTATCAAAAAAAGAATACGATGATTTCTTTGATTGCCCTTAAAATTCCGTTTTACTATATTTAATTTTAAAAAATTATATTTATAAAATATTATGAAAATATATTTTTATCAAATAATTTGATGATATCAATTTTATTATGATTTTTTATTTAATTATATTTTGCTATATAAATAAAGGTATTTTAGTCATTTGAATATTTGTTCATTTTCTTTTATCTTTATTTTCTCTCCATCATCTAAACAGGAAAAGTGGTAACATCTTCTTTCCAAATTTCTCTGCTTTTCATCTTCTCTCGTCACATTTTCTTTTCTCTCAACTTTTCTTCCCATCCAAACAAAGTATTAATATTGTAATATATAGGTTCTACTTAAACACATACAAACTGTAAATTTAGTTAAACTTATGAGTTCACTTGCCAATTTTAAAGTTTTTATATTTTTAACTTACAAAATTATATCAACTTGTTTTTAAAATCGTGCTAAGCTTTTGGAGATATTATTTAGTAACTTTATATATGAATTTCATAGAAATATTTTTATTTAATATGATAAATTATAAACGTTGATAGATTTAATTTCCACTATTTAGTTTTGAAATATGTTTAAATTAAATTGTTGTCATTTTTTATATTTTAATTATTTAATTATATATTTTTAATAGCTATTTATTGATAAAAATAAATTATTTTAAGAGTTTACAATATAATTTTACATCCCTAACCGTTTACTTAAACTCATAAATTTAACAATATTATATTTAAGGTAGCATGACTACATATTGAAATATTTAAACAATACAATAGTACAAATAATTTCACTCAATAGTTTTTTAATATATATATATAGTCAATGATGCAATCCCTTTCAAAACTAAAAAGTTTTTACCTTTCTCAACAAGTTCACTTTCTAGAATTTGAGCTTATATTCTACTTCTTATAGAGATAGGGCACGTGAATTAATGAAACATGGACCTTGTCAATTGAAAGAACAGGATCGACGTATTAATTTTTTTTTATATATAAAATTTTTGAAAAGAGTTTGAACTTTCTCACGATTCAATAGTAAGGCAAAATTTCCCTTTTTCTTAGATGATACTAATGTCAAATAGAACGAGCCGTCTATTACCCTCAGGTATAAACTTAAGCATATAAGAGTTATAATACTTTCCTAAATACTGTGCTTAGAACTATAATAAAATAGTATTATGATAGATCACGGATCAACCTATTATTGATCTGATATGTAGTATACATACCATGTGGCCCAGGCCCAGTACACACATCAAGCCGAATACAACACAATACTAAATACAAAGAACTACTAATGCTATCACGCCTTCAAGTTCGTGACCATACAGATTGAAGGTCCCCAACTTGACATAACCTGTCATGATCGTCAGTCCCCAAAGTCTCTGTAAGTACATTAGCTAATTGATTCTTGGAACTTATATGGTATAGGCTAATGGTTCCTTGCTGCAGCTTTTCCCATACAAAATGGCAATCAATCTCTATATGTTTAGTTCGTTCATGGAAGACCGGATTATTTGCAATGTGGATGGCGGACTAACTACCACAAAAAAACTGAAACTGGTTCAACCTTTTCCATATTTAGATCTTTCATCAAGCGGGTCAACCATACAACTTCTGAGACTGCTAATCCTAAGGCCTGATATTCCGCCTCTGCTGAGGATTTGGAGAGACAGTATGTTGCTTCTTAGATTTCTAGCAAACCGGTGCTTCTCCAAGTCCAATTATGTACCCCATTATAGAACGTCGTGTCATGACAGGTTGCCCAGTCAGAGTCAACAAAGCACTCCAGCTTGCTTCCTTGTGCTGTTGTCAAGAGAACGCCCAATCCAGGACTCCCTTTGAGATATCTCACAATGCGAGTGGCTGCCTTCATATGGGACTTCTGGGGAGCGCTCATAAATTGACTCTGTGTCTGCACAACAAAGCAAATGTCAAGCCTTGTAACTGTAAGGTAAGACAACCTACCGATCAACCTTCTGTAACTTGAAGGGTCTCTCAAGAGAGGATCCTCTTGCTGGAAATTCTTCTGTTTCTGTTTGCTTCCAGATTTAGATACATTTTGCTTTGTTGCAGATTTTGTTTTTCTGCCCTGAGCACTCAATCTGGTAGGGCGATCCATAGGAACCTTTAATGGTCTTGCACCGCTAAGCCCATGTCAGAGATAAGTTCCAGAGCATATTTTCTCTAGTCAAGGAAATTGCCTTTATTGGATCTTGCCAATTATGGACCCGAAAAATATTTAAGATCTCCAAGGTCTTTAATTTTGAACCTGTCATGCTAATATGCTTTTACTTTGTTGATTTTCCTTAGATTATTTCCAGCAATCACATGATCGTCTACATATACCAAAATTATTGTGATTTCTCCCTTTGCTTACTTAATGAAGAGGGAGTAATCATACTTGCTTTGCCTAAATCCTCCCTTTATTACAGTTTCTGTTAGTTTGGCATTCCATTGCCTTGAGCCTTGCTTAAGCCCATAGAGGGATTTGACCAATTTGCAAACCTTGTGGCCTTCAAATTGATCAAAACCTTGAGGGATTTTCATAAAAAGTTCCGTATTTAAATTCCCTTGAAGAAATGAATTATTAACATCCATTTGAAAAAGATGCCAATTATGCGTTGTAGCAAGGGTGAGGACCAATCTCATAGTAACCATTGTTACAACAGGGGAGAAGGTTTCAAAATAGTCAACCCCTTCTTGTTGGCAATAACCTTTGGCCACTAATTGGGTTTAAACCTTTATGTCTTTAGTAAATGGATACTTTATCTTATACACCCACTTACAACTAATGGCTTTCTTACCCTTAGGGAGATCAACTATCTCCCATGTTCTGTTTTGTTCTAAAGCCTGCATTTCTTCTTTCATAGCAGTCATCCATCTAGGATCCTTGGCTGCTTCATAATAGCTGCAAAGCTCGAAGATTTTGTTAGTAGAAAGCAAATAATCTTTGTAATTATTAGAAACACTGGCATATGAAACATATTCATTAATAGGATACCTGCATTTTACCTTTACCTCTGTATATGTTGTTGTTTGTACCAAACAAATGTAGTCGTTGAGCCATCTAAGTGCCTTTTTGTCTCGTACAGGTCTGTTTGGTCTATACAGATTCTACTCGATATCAGCATTGGTCTCATTCCCAGGGGATTCTCTTCTCGTTCCAGGTGAGGAGGATCCTCTTCTACTAGAGTTGGTTCTATTATGACTTGTGTAGGATAATGGTCAACATCAAATGGAAAATGTTGCAATGCATGTTTATGTGCCCCCTTTTAGTTGTTAAGTACATAATCTCTAAAAGGGAATTCTCTTCCATAAACGTCACGTGTCTGCTGACAACTAAAGTTTTAGAGTTAAGGTTGTATAAGAGATATCCCTTTTGATTGGTAGGGTATCCTACAAAAATGCTAGGCTCAGACCGTGCCTTAAATTTGTCATTATTATTTTGATTTGCGGCAAAAGCGAGGTACCCAAATATCCTAGTGACCCAAATTTAGGCTATTTATGGTAAAGAAGTTCATATGGGGTTTTGTGCCCCAAAATCCTAGAGGGAGTTCTATTTATGAGGTATGCTGCTATCTTAATGCATTCCCCCCCCAAAACTTGATTGGTACACTAGATTGGATATATTCAATAAATGCATATAGTTCCTTTCAATCAACCCGTTTTGTTGAGGTGTGTAGGGCACGCTGTTTCATGAATAATCCCTTTACTATTAAAGATGACTCTAAGTTGATTGTTAACAAACTTTAAACCATTATCAGTTCTGATTTTCTTTACATTATGATAAGAAATTTGTCAAGCAATCAACAACATCATTCTTATTCATCATCAAGAAAATCCAGGCACATCCAGAAAAATCATCCACAATAGTAAAAAAATATCTCTGTCCATTATATGTGGATTCCTTATAAGGTCCCCAAACATTAGCATGTATGAGTTGAAAGGGACAAGAAGTGCAAATTTAACAATGAGAAAAAGGCAATCTAGAATGTTTGGCCTGGAGACATACATTTTATTCATGCTTAGAGGAGTCTCTTACTTCCTTTAGTATGACATCCAAATACCTAATAACTTCTAAAGGAGCATGGCCTAGTCTACTATCCATAAGGCTGAAAGTTTCCTTTGTGATTCACTATTTTTAGGTTCATTAACATGTCAAGTTTCAGGGCTTTTCCAATTAGGTATAGGCCATCAGTGAGTCTACCAATTAGGTGAGACTTCCTAGTTGAAATTTCCTGCAAGGTGCAAATTCTGGGTAAAAAGATATTACACATTTGGCTAGTTTGGTTAATTTTGAGATAGAGATGAGGTTAAAACAACACTAACGAGAATAATAAACATCAAGCACAATATTATCAAACAATCTTATTATACCAGTCTGTGTAATAACAATTTTGTCCCATAGGGCATTTTGATTTTCCTAAGTGGCCCTGTGTAAAACTTTAACAGTGTCTAATAAAATCAAATTACTGACCACATGACATGTCGCACTAGATTCCAGAATCCAATTAGAATTATATAAAGCAAAGGGAAGAGCATTAATACAACCTGTGACCTTTTCCTCAATACACCCAGCTGCACCGACCGCCACATCTTGTGCTTCTTTCTTTAATAGTTGCAAAATCTGATCATATTACTGTTGTGTAAGAAAGAGTTGGCCATTATTCATAGTTGATACTATATTTATTGCCTGAGGCTCCATCATGGCTTGATTAGTCTGGTTTGTTTGCCTTCCTCCTCTTTTTCCAGGGGATAACCAATTAATTCATAAGAGCTTTCTCCTTTGTGCCCTTTGCCATGGCAGTGGGAACACTCCTCCGTTGAACTCCCTCTTCCTCTGCCGCTGCCTAGCCTTCCACCCCTAATAAACGTTGCAGCTACATCGATAGGGTTGGAAAGAGTTTGCGATAAAATTGTGCGGTGCTCCTCGTCTTGACATATCATAAAGTAGGCATGATTAACATAAGGAAAATGATACATAAGGAGAATCTGGGACCTTGCTTGTTTATATGAGTCATTAAGACCCATGAGAAACTGCAACAATCATTGCTGTTCGATGACTTTAACATATTCAGTGGTAGTTGCACATTGACAACTTGGCAATAGCACCAGAAGAGTATACTCATCCTAAAGCTCTTTGACTTTGGTGAAATAACTGGAAACACTGAGTGTGCCTTGTGTCAATGAAGCAATTCCTTTCTGAAAAGAGTAAATCTTCGTCCCATCCATCTTATGGAAGCGCTCCCTTAACTCAGTCCGAACCGAGTGTGCAGTGTCAGCGAACACGATTTCATTAGCAATTTCTTTGTTTACGGAATTCAGTAGCCAAGACAAAACGACTGCATTGCAACGGTCCCATTGAGCAGTGTTCGCCTCCTTGTCCCGGCTGCAGGTCCCGTCAATGAACCCCATTTTGTTTTTCCCTCGTAAAGCAAAGCATATACCCCAACTCTAGATCGAATAGTTGTTTGAACCAGTTAACACTAGAGGTATAAGAGGTGTGACTTGAGTGTGTGAAGGGTGAAGGTAGAGAGGGCTATTGATATGGTGGAGCCCCCATGGATGCATCTTGAATAAAGCTTCTTGAAGTGAAACAACCCAAATCAGAGAGTGAGAGTAGCAATCTTTGCGTTGGAACGATGACGGAGCAAATGATTCAGCAATGTCGATGAGAATATGAGCGAAAGTGAGGATGACGAGATAGAACAAAATTTTTGGCAAAAAGAAGGGAGGTTAGCGATGTGAAAAGAGAGAAGGAAGGAGTTTAGACTTGCAACGGCAAAGACACAGTGTTAACTGGATTCTTGAGAGAGCGTCACCAGATTCTTGGATCGGAAAGGTGAAAAACTAGGGCACAAAATCGGGATAGTGAGATTTATGGTTTGTCTTTAGACATCACGCAATGACACCGTTGCGTACAAAAACGAGCGACGTTCTTCTTTGCTGCAAGATTCGGGGTTTCTTTGCTTCAAAATACCATGCAACGACATTATTGTGAAAAAAGACCAGTGACATTCGGCCACGATGGCAAGATGTTTTTCTTTTTTTTTGGTATAAAAATTTTTAGAAAAGAGTTGAACTCACCCACGATATAAAGGTATGGAAAGTTTAACTTTTTCTTAGGAGATACTAATATCGAGTAGGGCGAGTTATATATTATCTTCAAATGTAAACCTGGATATTTAGGAGTTAGAATGCTTCTTTAAGTACTATGACTAGAATCACAATAAAATAATATTTTTCAAAGGTCAAATATGTTCAAATTATCGTATGCATCACTGAATCTATGTAGATGTTGTTTCTTGCCTTAGATCACTACGCATCTACACCATTTGTTTTTTTTTTTATAAGAACGCATGCGATCTGCACAACACACGTTTGACTACGGGGCAAATTGGGCCTCACTTGCCTCCCATAAACTTGGCCTTCTTTCGATTAGCCTACTCTGATACCATTTGAATTCATGAAACATAGACCTGAACAGGATCAACCTATTATTGATAAGATATGAAGTATATATAAAACAATATTCACTTAACAACAAATTGATTTCAACTAACGAAAACATAAGACATATGACTATTTAGAACGTATTCAATCCTAATAGTACTATTTTATTGTGGTTGTTTAAGGAAAATTGTCAGCTCATTATGCCTAATATTTGTATCACCTATGAAGAATAGAGGTTTTGACCTACTCTTAAATTGTGAGCAAATCCAACCTACTTTCAAAAATTTTTATATTAAAAAAAATATTCACCTAATATCTAAACACTATAGCTCAGACCCGGTACATACATCAAACCCAAATACAACACAATACTAAATACAAAGTACTACTAATACTAATAGAGTCACTTACCACCTTAATCAAAATCTTATTAGTCGAAAGATATATTATAATATGTAATAATTGAATTGTATCTTCCTTAATTAAATTATGAAATGGAAACTAATTAACACAATTGGATCACCCATCATTATTGTGGATTTAAAGGCAACATTAACCTACGATGTCTATTCGACAGTTGACACTTCATCTCTATCTTCCAACATCAAAATTAAATTTTATCAAATGAGAATTCAAAATTAAATTTATGTATTTTTTCCGTTCAATGCACAAAAGAGACAACAATTATCATTTTGTAATGTGATAATTATTTTTCTTAATCGAATTAAATCTTCACTAAAATAAGTGAAGAAAAAATAAATCAATTAAAAAAAACACAAATCCAATGATTTTTTTTTAAAAAAATGCATGGAGTTTAAACAAACTGTTTAATTCATGGGTTGTGAATATTATTGGTTTCTATAATATTTTTAATTATGAGTGCATGTATAAAATTGTAATGTGTTAATTAACATATATAATAAAAAATTTCTCAACAAACTTATATAATAGTCAAATAATTGTTACAGCAATGTAATGATTGTACTTGTGGTTTTTGCCCTTCCTGGCCAAAATCCTCCTCTTACCAGTGGATTGAAATCCATATCGAAACAATTGATTTGACACAAAATTTGTGAACTGGTCACCTAATCGATCTGATCAATCAACTAAATTGAGGATCAATTGACCTAGATCCAACCTAGTTGACTCGGGATTAACCCATGAGATAAACAGGTCAATTGGGTTGGTTTTGATATTTTTTCACTTTGTTGAACCTGAAAAATGACATCATTTTAAGTTTAAAAAAATAGCAATATATCATATTTGTACTTTAGTAACTATGTTTTATTGGATTATGCGTAATTTATACATGAATATTTATTTAATTGTGGATTAATATTTTTTTCATAAATTAATTAAAAGTGAATAATGATAACTTGTATAAATTTCCTTCCCATATAAGTTGTTACCTATATCAAAATTGACTTGTTAATTTCACCAAAACTAAATACATATGTAAAGTATTTATGAACATTTACATGCATGTACTAGTATATATCTATGAATTATAATTATGCATTAATACTTATTCATGACGTACGTTGAGTTAATCACAGCTTAATATATACCAAGAAGAAACTTTATAGTTCGTTCAATTATTCATGTAGGGGATCCACTTTGATAATTAATAATAACTGTCTATTTGTTTTGATTATTATATGTCATGTTAGGCTGTCAATCAAATAAATAAATCTTGGCCTGCAAACATAGTCAATCTTGGAACTTTGTTTAGGTCTCTCACAAAGTCACTGCCTACAGCAAGTTTTGAATGATGTGTCTATCTAAGCTAACGTTATATATATATATATATACAAAAAAAATGTTTCGTTAATGAAAAATAATTACAAATTGAGTGAAAGAAAGTAGGTGAAGCAATGTTCCCTATATTATTCAAACAAAAAGAAAAACAATTAAACAGGTTATATTATTCCTCAATCTCCCCACAAGTGCTGATGAATATGGAGGATCACATGTTGAACGCCATGGCGATCTCTTTTGCTTTCCTAGTTGTCTTTGTTTTGATGAAAGTGATTCATAATCTGTGGTGGAGACCCAAAAGAATTGAGAGAATATTGAGGAAGCAAGGGATCAGAGGCACTTTGTATCAGTCCTTCACAGGGGACATTCCAGAAATGAAGAAGCTGGTCAACGTCTCATCTTCTAAACCTATCTCCCTCAACAATGCCCAAATCGTCCCTCGAGTCATCCCTTTCTATCACAACATGGTCAAGCGATATGGTAAGCAAACCAACCTTCTTACACTGATCATAAACTAAATGATACTCCATCAGGTTGAAGAGTTTATTTTGATCATAAATATAAGATATTTTTATATTTATTTATTTATTTATAAATTACCCTTATTGATACTCCCTTAACAATAATTAAGTGAGAGAGTGAGGGAGGGAAGGGCTTAAGGAAGATGATTATAGTGTTTTAGAAAAAATATACTATATCAACTAACTTAACTAATTTTTTTAATTTAATCAAATTAGTTAAATATGTCTTATATTAAGGATTAGAGGAGTATAACTTTTGAAATAGAGCTGGTTTCTTTATAATATGAAATTTTAATTCACTTTTTCCTTTTCTTATATTTATTTATTACACGTCTATGCATGAATTATCATATACTATGGTCATAAGCAAAGAGAGAATGTTTATTTTGATCCTATTTATATGGTAGAGAGATAAATTTTTCATATGAATATATCATTTTATCCTCCATTGATTGTTATATTAACTTTATTTATATGAAATATAATGTATATTAAATAGGAGTAAAGTTAAAAAGTTATTGGATTTTATGGTATAGTTAATAAGATTTAAAGTTTTTATTGGTCTGCGTGAAATATGCTGAAAGTATATAAATAGGACCAAAGTAGTATTTTGACCAATATCTTTTTTCCACACATTTTCTCTCACATATTTTCCCTCTCATTCTCTCTTTCACCAACCCCCTCCATTAATAAGGGTATATTTAAAAAGAGAATAAATTTCTTACACTTTTATTGCCTTTAACAAATTTTAACCAACTTTTATTTATCTTTATCTTATAGATGTACATATAACTGTATGTTTGGCTACCAGTTTGGAAAACCCAGTTTCTTGAATTGGTAGCCAAACACACACATATATGAGTAAACTATAAAGGAGTGATATTTTTGTTTGTATAGGAAAAGTTTCGGTATGTTGGTTTGGAAGTAGTCCAAAGCTGATCATAGCAGAGGCAGAACTGATAAGGATGATATTTGAAGATAAGAATGGGGAATTAGTGCATCCACCTCTTAATCCACTGGTGAATCTTCAGCATTTGGGTTTGGCAATCTTGGAAGGCGAACAATGGAGTAAACGCAGAAGACTAATAACTCCTGCTTTCCACCGTGACAAGTTAAAGGTACGTACATATATATACACACACACACTACCAAATCAAGGCAATATTGTTTTATAACAAGGAACAGAGGTAGTATTTTATTATTTCCTTCAGTTTAAAATATAGAAATCAAATAACTAATTTTGTAAGGATTAAATAAATTAATTTAGTTATCTATAAAAAATATATGATAACTTTTTTAAAATACTATATTTAATCATTTATAGTGGAACTTTACCCCTTATGGAAACCCTTAATATGTGTCATTATAATAGAGATAGTTCGAAGAAAAAAATTATAAATTTAAGAGATAAAATAAATTAAAATTTTATATTTAGACTTAAAATAAGCCTCCTAACTAGTTTTTAAATTTAGAACTAAATTGAATGGAGTATATCATTGCAAAGTATTCCCTCCAGCCTTAAATATATTACGAGCTAGTTGAGGGCTTTATTTTGATTATAAATACAATATAATTTTTATTCACTTTATCCTTCTAAATTTATAATATTTTTTAAAATTATTCTGATTGATTGTACTTATTATTAAGGGGGGTTTCAACAAGGGGTAATTGCCAGTGCAAATGACCAAAAGGGAGTATTATAACAAAATTAATACACATTTTATACAAATAACTATTTTTCTTAATTTTTGTAAATTAGATATCTAGCTCCTATATTTATCAGCTGAGGGAGTAATATCTATGAGAAAACTAAAAGGGTAAAAGATGTAGGGAATGGTTCCAGCGTTTTCAATAAGTTGTTACAACCTGATAGAGCAGTGGCAAAAACTAGTGGAACCACGAGGGTGGGGTGAAATTGATGTAGCACCACAACTCAGTGCTTTGGCCTCTGATGTCATTGCTCGCACAGCCTTTGGAAGTAGCTACCAAGAGGGAAAGCACATGTTTGAACTTCAGAAACAGCAATTGTTGTTGGTTCGCGAAGCCTATAACTCCATCTATATCCCAGGCTTCAGGTGACCAACTTTACATATTAATATATATAATATTGCATACTGTTCCTTTCTCATTATGAATAATTAATATGTTTCTTACATCTACTGCAAAATAGTACCCCTCTAGTTCAGAATATAAAGTACAGAAGATTGGGGGGGGGTGTCTATTTTTTATAAGATATAGTTTGTGTTTGTCTCTAATTTAATGTTTTCCCCCAATTTTACTCCCAGTTGATGACCATATTTATTGTCTCTCCTTTACTACTTTCTCTCTCATTACATTGCCCATGTCTTATTTATTGTCTCTCTCACTACTCTTCATTAATAAGGACATAATTTAAAAAAATTATTTGTCTTACATATTTATTATATTTAAATGATTTTAACTAATTTTTTTATATGTGCAAATTAGTTATTTTAACTTTATATTTAAACCGGATAGAGTCTTTATACAACTGAACTTTTACCCTATTTGTTGCAAGAATAGTGTATGAAGTGTGATTGGTAACATTTACATTAAAAGGATGTAAAATTGTTGATTTTCTACCCTAGTTGTTAATTGAATTGGTGTAAAATACACCTCCACCGGTTAAATTAACTACCAGTTGTGTTACAAAATCAGTGTTCAAAATATTTTTTTATTAACCAGGTTTTTTTTTTTGCCCTAGTGGTGTTAGAATTTGTTACAAATAAGGGGAAGGCCATCACTAATGTTGAGAGGTTATCATATGAATTGTATAGTCTAACACATGTTTCATATATGGTTCAATTAACTTTATCTCAAGATTCGTACCCACAAGGAAAAACAAGAGAAGGTACCGAATATACAATGAAATCAGAGCAATATTGAAGAATATGATACGACAAAGAGAAGATGCAATGAAAAGAGGAGAAGTTGAAGGAGAGCTTGATTTATTGGGCTTATTATTGCAATGCAAAGAAGAGAGCAACAATGATCTTACAATTGAAGATGTGATAGAAGAATGCAAATTGTTCCACATTGCTGGCCAAGAGACCACCGCCAACCTCCTCACATGGACTATGATCTGCTTATCTATGTATCCAAATTGGCAAGAGAAAGCAAGACAAGAAGCGTTAGAGATTTGTGGTACAACAAAGCCTGATTTTGAATCCATCAATCGCCTTAAAATTGTAAGTTCAAATATTCATTTTGATCCCTATTAATTGTAAGTATTCATGCATATTTTATAATATAACATGTTTCATCTAAAGTATTAATTTTTTTTTACCTATAATATCACTAACTAACTATAAAATCTTCGGGTAAAGAGCATCTAATGCCCCTTAAAATGCCCCAATTTTCTAAATAATTTTTTTAAGTGATCATTAGATTCTACATAAAATTAGTAACATTTTTTATATTTTGCGAGTAAAAAATAATATAATTTTGAATTTTGTACCATTTTTCTAAGAAAAATACTCTATAGTGTGCAGTTTTGATTTATTTTCTTTTTAAAAATAAAAAAATAAAACTCCATCATTTTAACCTATAAAATGTCAAAAATGTCGTTCATTTTTATATAGAAGCTAATGATCAATAGAATAAAATAAAAGAACATTTGTAAAGTTGGGGCATTAAGGTTGCCCAAAACTTCTTTACCAATTAGCTAGACTCTTCTAACTCATGACTTTTGTTTAAGGCAATTTTGATATTTTACAAGAAAAAACTAATTTTGACTCTTGCAGATATCTATGATACTTCATGAAGTGCTGAGGCTTTTTCCCTCTCTACCTTTTATCTCGAGATATACAACTCGAGAAGCAAAGGTAGGGAACTTGTTGATACCTGAAGGGGTTGAGCTGTGTTTATTGGTGATGAATGTTCATTATGATACCGATTACTGGGGTGAAGATGCAGATGATTTCAAACCAGAGAGATTTTGTGAAGGAGTTTCAAAAGCTTCAAAGGATCAAATAATGGCTTTTTACCCATTTGGTTGGGGTCCAAGAATATGTTTAGGCCAAAACTTTGCATTGATAGAAGCAAAGATGGCTTTGGCTATGATTCTCCAACGTTTCTCATTTCACCTCTCTCCTTCATACACTCATGCGCCTTGCCTTCGTGTTACTGTTAAGCCACAACATGGTGCTCCTATCATTTTACGCCCTATCTAAGAATTAGTTTGGAATTTATGAATAAGTATCTTAGGTATTTGTGCATGCGTTGGAAATATGTGGAATTGAAAATTGTATTGTTCTTGGTTTAAGAAAAAGTCTCAAGAAGTGTGTAGATTAATTGTAAATATAGTACTTCTCAAATCCTTGACCTAATTGAGGAGTTGATCATAATTCTAAATATAAGATTTATTTCATATATTTATCAGTTTTTTTGAAGTTATCCCTTACATTAATACCAACTCAATAATAATCAATTAAGAGATAGAGGGAGGAAGTTAGGTTAGATTATTGTGGAATGTTAGAAAAAACATATCGCATTAACCAACTTAACTAACTTCTTTAATATAATTAAATTAATTAAATATATCTTATATTAAGGATCATGAGAGTATTTAATATTGACGAATTTGAAACAATATTTCTTTCTTTTCGAAATCCTATGCCCCCGATTTATCAATGAGGGTGTTATTATGTTGTATCTTTTTATTTTTATTTATGCATTTCTTATTAAAAATTAAGATAAGGAATCTTTAGGAAGGTTAATAATATAAAGTATAATAGACAAAAAAGTTTGTTTTAGAATATTCATCTTCATTCGTTCAACTTTTTTGGAAACAAATTTTAAATGCCTAGTAAATCAGAAGTTAAATGAGGAAGAGAGAAGGGATAAAACTGAGGAGAGTAAGGGAGATAGAAGACACTAAGGAAGAGGCAGAGAACTCAATATTTAAATATTACTCAAAGCATCCAAAAGTCTTACAAATAAAAAATCCTAAGGCTATCTATATATATAAAGCGCTAACTTAAAATAATGAAACATGAATGTAATAATATAAGACCTGGCCAGCATTAATTTATGTCTATTTGTCTTAAAAAAATTAATTTTGTCTATGCTCAAGTGTTTCTTATAAGAAGGACTTTATACCTAATAAAGAAGTCAATGCCCATAACAAAGATATGAATTCTCCTTTCACTCAATATTTTATATATTATGTAAACTAGTTTACATCATATATTATCATGTAAACTGTCAATATTAGTATCATCTAGAAGGAAGGGAGATTTCGTGCTACTTTTGAATCGTAGGTGAGCCCAACTTCTTTCTAAAAATTTTATAAAAAAAAATATTATATAAACTATTTGAATAAAACTCAACTGAATATTGGGAAGAGGGAAACTTTTTTTATTTTTTTATTTTTGAGGTATGTATAGTTTCCTTTAATTTAGTATATATATATATATATATATATATATATTTCTCCTTATTATATCATTTAATTTTACTTTGTTAATTTTATTAGCCTCTATAACTTTACTCTATTAGCATTATTAGTTATGTTAATAGAGAAAAATTAAAATATTTATTAAAAGAGAAAAAAAGATAGGCGCTAACTTAAAAATTAAAAAAAAAATATATAAATACATGTAAAATGCTTTCCCTTTTGAAAATAATATGTCATCAACATTATGATGGGTTTAAGGGTGCGCGCGCTCGTGTGCTTGCTCACACCCACACACACACACATATATATATAAGCGTATTTAGTATTTACTATTTTTAAAAGAATAAATTTGATTTAGACAGTCTGAAAATATTGATCACTACTGTAATTAATAATAAACAAGGCAATATAATTGTTAGGAATATAGAATTATAGATCATTCCCATATATATATATATAGGGTAAAAATATAATTAGCACTCTAAATTAATTTTAGAGGAGCAATCAACATCATAAAATATTTAAGAGTGTAATTAACACTCCAAATTAATTCTAGAGATGCAATTTAAATTGTTAAGAGTGTCCTTAAGTATTTAAATTATTACAATTTTTTCCATTCGCTAACAAAAATATAAACTTTTATTCTATACATACCACATAAACCTTTTATTTTGATATATTATTGTTTAAAAGGTCACATGTATAATATCATTTTAATAAATTATACTAAATAAACTATAAAAATTCTTAGTCTTCATATATGAATTCTATACTATGTCAATTTTAAAGTTTATTTAATATTATTTTTTAAACAATATGACACATGTGACTTTTTAAATAATAATGTGTTGAAATAAATAGTTTACATGACATGATGAGATATAAATTTATTTTATATCAATGAAAGGATGAAATTATACTAATTTAAATATTTTAGAGTATTAATTATTTCTCTAAAATTAGTTTGGGCTGATAGATACACATTTATCTTATATATATATATATATATATATATATATATATATTATGATAAACCTATGGAGGTTGTATCTAAACCGGTTAGAGAACTGATATAAAAGTATTTTTTTATTGTTGTAAAAAGATCATTTTATATTAGTGTTTGATAAACTGGATATGGCATTCAATCACTCTACTTATGCTTTAACCTTGGTTTTGAAAATATCAACGCAAAATTATGTTGAAGGATCAAAACAAGAAGTTTTTTATATTGAATAATCGCGAATTTCCCCTAATATCAATCACTTTTGTTTAGCTCTGATGATTTTCGATTTTGTCAATTTTTATAGGCAAAATTCTTTACTGCAACAGCAAGTAATGGTTATTATATTCTATTCATATATTTTTGTTTGACAAGTTGCAAAAGTAAGTGGGAGAAGAATATTGTTTAATTATGAAATTTGTGTTTGATGTGAAGTTTCAAAACAAAAGAGTACATTCCAGTCGTGACATTGAGAATTTACGCTTGAGTTAATTGAAATTCGTTTTACTTAATATTAGAACTATTTAAAAGAAGAAGAGTTTTCATCTTATTTTTAGACTGTAAATAAGCTCAACCCACTTCTAAAACTTTTTGTATAAAAAAAAAGGAAACAAAAAAGTGCATTAGATGAGACGTGTAGTTTCCAGTCATTTGTAGTTACAACAAACATAATTCCTCAACATAATAAATTGCAATAAATAAAATTCAAATCTTTCCAAAGAAAAAATTAGCATAATTAATTAAAATACTAATACTCTATTTTCTTCAAATGTTATACTAAAATTTTGTATTATAATTTTAATACGTAAGAAATTGACTAATTTACTTGAAAATATGATTTAATGTCAAATTTCAATTATTTGTTTCATATTATATATTTGTAAATATGCTGTAAATCAAAATTAACCACACTTTGAAAATAGGAAATCTTCTTTTAAAGCCTAATTCGAATTTATTGGGCCATAAAATGCCTGATATTTCAGGTCATTGAGAAAGGAAAAGAAATATTTTGTTATAAATATTATATGTATGTGTGGATATCCATAACCCTTAGCTATTAGAATTTCTCTTAAGATTCCATATTCTCTTAATGTCACAAACTCATAACCTCTCCAATGAATAACTTGAGAAAAATTTCTTATTATTAATGCCATTACAACTATATTTATTTCTTTGTAACTTTAGGTTTAGTCTTTAATGGTTATGTCCTATAAATAGATACTATATACAAGGTATTTTTATAAGAATGAATATACAAGTGAATGAAGAATACTTTCTTATCTTCTCTCTCAATCTTTTAACTTGTTATTTCTTTCTTCTTTAACTTCATCATCTTTCTCTCTTTTTTATAACACGTTATCAGCACGAGTTCGCTCCGAAAATTTGAGGTATGAATTTCTTATAAATTCATGTTCTTGTGGTATATGATAATGCTCCATTTACACAAATATTTCTTTTATCGTATATTTACTATATTGAATATATTGTTTGCTATTTTCGTTATATTTTTTTATCTATATTTATTATATTGTTTGTCTCATATTATGCTATTATTTTATTTATTATCTACATTATTTTATATTTCTATTTTAACGATGTCTATTGTTCTATATTACTTTTGTTATTTTTATTTCTGTTATCTATATTTTACTAGTTATTTATTTTATGTTATATTTTATATTATTTATTTTTATGTTCATAATATTATAATTGACACGCACACATAATTTATGTCATTTACATGTTTTCTTCATTTTATTGTGTTTGTTCACGTTGTTTAGATATATCTATACACACACAATATATAGTATTATATATGATTATATAATTTGATTTATATGATTTTGGGGTTTATTTGTTTTTAATATTTGATTATGATATTGAATTTATTTAATTTACTTTGTTCCAATATTATTCTTGTACTAATTTATATTACTGTATCTATATTTTTATATTGCTAATTAATTTCCCTCCCCTTTATATTATTTTATGTTTTAAAATTTGTCTCTTATATATTCTCCCTCTATATATATACTTAATTTTGTGGCCATCAACCATAATATACATATTTTTATGATTATATGACCAGAAGTCATATCACTTTTAATAATATATGGTTCTTTAGTATAAGATCATCTTGTGGTTCTTATAAATGATAATGGCAAAACAAAATATTATGACAATTTGATGATTCAATGATTATAAATATCAAAGTCCTAAAGGCTAATGATTCAAATACCAAATAGTCCAACAAGAGTTGTGTAACATTGAAAAATATATATTTTTACTATAGTCCTAGAGACTAATAACTTATAGAAAATCATGTCATTAAAAAGTGATAGTCTTAAAGACTAATTAGTATATAATTTTAAGAAATTGATGATCTACTATTATAATATAGAACATATATATGATAAAATAATAACGACTATGACCACATTACAATAAAAAATTGACAATTGAAAGCCAATGATATTTTATCTTCACTATTAAACCATGATTGTGGAAATAATATATCTATGTGAGCAAATATTATAATATGACCATAAGTCATATGAACAAAAGTCAACTGTTAAAATGTGACAGAAATTATATAGACAAATATACACGAATATATTGAAATTAAATGTCAAAATTGGTGATGACATCAAAAGGATTATAATATTATATAGAAAATATCAAAAATAATTATAATGTTTGAAGTAAAGAGTTGTGGAGAAAAATGCCCAGAGTTATTGTAAAGCTAAAAGAAATAGCTATAAGCCTAAAAGGTATGTGATATTTATTTTTTATTAGTATTTAAATTTATTATGATTTGTGATAGACAAATAATTATAAGTATTTATTATTGTGATGTTGATAAGTGTGTGATATGAAACAAAATAGATTAAATTAAATAAGAGTTATTGGTCACTTTGTGATTGTAATATTATGTTAACTTATTTGTAAATTTAGATATATAAAAAGAAAATATATATGATTTTTATGAATTCAATGTGTTTATCATAATATTATACATTGCAATTAAATTTATTGTATGTGATATAGTTGTGGTAGCCTCTGTAAAACTTAATGATAGATATATATTGTTAAATTTTAAGTAAACTCTCTGATTGATATTTTTTTAAACATATAATAAGATACATCAGAAATTTAGGAGAAGAGAACAAAACGATGTCAAGTTTAAACTTGAAACTTGATTTATTTGGATGTATGTAATATAACTCAATCATTTTCATCATAAATAGTATGAAAATTATTTTGTGATATTTTACCAATTCATCGTATTATGAATGGTAAAATTGGATACTTTAGAAAAACAAAATTATATATACGTATTACATTTGAATTGGGAGATTGATAATTGATTTAATTTATTGAGAAAATTTATTATAAATAATTTATGTTGATTTTTTATTGGTTGGATAAAATAATTTTTGTAAAATATGTAAACTTTATATATTACAAGTCAAATTTATGAATACTTCAATAGTTAGAATAATTTGAAAGAAAATTATTAATATCATAAGTATGTATTCTATTAAGGAGTTTTAGTTTAATAATTTTTGGTGCACAATATATAATTATTAAACATGAATGATAGATTTATATATTTATGTATAGGTGTGCATTCATTAGAAAATATTAACAATGTCTTATTCCCTTTCATTTGGTGGATATATTGAAGATTTTATTATATTTATTTTATATACATATCAATTTAGCCATATATATATTTTTAAATTTGTTATGGAAGGAGATTATCGGTGAAAAATTTATTTAGAGCTTCATTCTAAATAATTATTATTTATTAATTTTATTCAATTTTTTATGTGAGATGCAAATCTCAATTTATTGGATTATCAAGAAATATTATGAGAAGATAAATATTATAAGAAGATTTATATGTGGTAGATAATTTGGTGGATTTATTGAAGATTTTATTATATTTATTTTATATACATATCAATTTAGCCATATATATTTTTTTAAATTTGTTATGGAAGGAGATTACCGGTGAAAATTTTATTTAGAGCTTCATTCTAAATAATTATTATTTACTAATTTTATTCAATTTTTTATGTGAGATGCAAATCTACAATTTATTGGATTATCAAGAAATGTTATGAGAAGATAAATATTATAAGAAGATATATATGTGGTAGATAATTTGGTGGATTTATTGAAGATTTTATTATATTTATTTTATATACATATCAATTTAGCCATATATATTTTTAAATTTGTTATGGAAGGAGATTACCGGTGAAAATTTTATTTAGAGCTTCATTCTAAATAATTATTATTTATTAATTTTATTCAATTTTTTATGTGAGATGCAAATCTACAATTTATTGGATTATCAAGAAATATTATGAGAAGATAAATATTATAAGAAGATATATATGCGGTAGATAATTTGAAATATTCATTTTAAATATGTATGAGAAAAGTAAATTCAATTATATTATTAATGAGTATTGATATAGTTTATGAAGAAATTTTTGTAACAAAACTGATATAGTTCTTGAAGAACTAAGACATATTTTCTTTTGGGCAGAAAAAGAATTGATAATAAAAGTTATGACCTATATATTAGAACTTTGGTTTACCAAAAGGTCTGAAGTTGATAGTCTGATTATATTGAAATCTTTAGTTATATCTATAATGGGAAGCACCTAGACTTCCAAGTGAAATACATAATCCTTAATTATATGTATGATGGGAAGCATCTAGACTTCCAGGGGAAATACATAAAAATAAAAATATATTTATATGACTCGCACTTGAGGGGGATTGTTGGTATATAATTGTGAGTCAACATTGGATAAAATTCTGTTTAGATCTTCATAAAAGTCCAACTGATCTCCCAAAAATGGATGTCATATTGAGATTGTAAATCAATCATATATTATGAAAACTGAAAAGTTCCTTGTTGGTTACAATAAACTAAAAGTTTACCGATCCAAATATATGTTTGTTGATATGATTTGTTTAATCATAATATATTATATATATTATCTAATAAATTATTAAAAATTATATATTGACATCCATTAAAGAACTAGAAAATTCTTCATAAATAGCCAACATACTATAAAATTCAAGAAATCATATGTATTGCTTATTCTCAAACAAAATTGATCAAGAGAATATTATTAATTATTATTTGGAATTGACTTCTACATTTATGGAAATATATCAAAGTCATATTATATGGGTCCATCCATAAGCATGTAAGCCATACAAATATTTACTAAATTTGATAGATGCATCTATAAGATGGTTATATGTGAAATTATTATAAGTTTGCAACCATAAGTTTGTAAGATTATTTAAATAAATATAATCATTATGTTGAGTGTACAATTTCTAAAATATGAGAAATATTTATTAATGCCTATATAAGTAACTGGATCAATGCTTATGAGAACAAGATTTCTATTTTTAGTATTGGCATATTTGATTTGATATATTATGACACATATACATATCAAGCCAATAAAATTCTCCCAATAAAAATGACTTTTGGTCAGGAATCATATATTTTTAAATGTGCAATATTTATTGAAATATTGATCCACCGTAATGCCCATAGATAGATATTTAAAGAAAATTGGGATTAATGTTAAGTAAGAACCTCCTTCTTATTTGTCTCTAAATGAAACAGTATTTCTAAAGGAAAGAAATAGATTTATAAGATTTATACTACATGATTAGATTATTCTCATTCGACAAAGCTTTCCTAATATGAGGGGAGAAATTGAGTAAGTAGAGAAGAGAAACAAATAGAATGCAGTATTACTATTAAAGGTAGTTCCTCAAATATAGTGTTATGAATTAGAAGTTCATCAAATATTGTATTCATAAAATATTGTAAAATATCTGCTAGATTCAATTATTGACCTAAAATTTTAGCTAAAAATTCTCCAATAAGTATAAATAAAAGTGAGACATGCTTGAAGCATTAAATACTAATCGGTTCCAAATATAATATTGAAAATAGAGGAACATGCAATTAAGATAGTCATATTGAGAAGGTAGGTACTCCATAAGAATGTCAATATATGACTACTTGTAAAAATTTCAAAAGAGGTATAAGTACCTGAAATATAATAAAGAAATCTCAATAAGTTATGTCAAAATAAGAAAAATGGAACCGAAAACATAAAGTTGTCGACAACAATTTTAATAATAATATCACATGATCAAAGGAGAATCTTATATGTAAATCTATCACGTGAAGTAGACAGAAAAAAATGTTTGGCCAAAAGGAGATGTAAAAGGGCAAAGATACAATGAAAATAAAATTATATTATTTCAATATGTGAAAATTATGTAACTCCAATCTAAACATATGAAATATAAAGTATAGAAACATTTATATGAAAATAAAATTTTCACAAAAGCCAATGATGATTATAATGAGAAATATTATTATGTGGTGAAGGTAATAATTTTTGCATATATTACTATTATGATAGTATAAGAAAATAAAATATGCGTTTAATATATATTGTTATAGCATACTCACATGGCTCACTAAAGAGTGAAATTTACATGATAATATTTTAAGGATTTAAAATATCTGAAGCGTATAAAAGAAATGTCTAGAGTTGAATACCCAATAATTTTGTAATCTTTATTGTCTATAAAAATATATTAAATTTAGTGGATCAGAAGTCCTATATATTTATTCTATTATATTTATATATTGTGCTGGTATTGTATGTTATAATTTTATTGGTAAAATTAAGTTCTTACAGCTACATAATGGATAATAAATTAAGATTTGAGTGGATAAGGTAGGAAATAATGTGTTAATAATTTAATATATCTAGAATATATGTTGGAGAAATATATGATAATAATGCATCATTCATAGTTCAACTAAAAAAAAAAGATATGCTCAAAAAGTATTGCATCATCAGAATCCTATACTTCTATTCATATAAAGGATATAAGGACACATGGCATAATAGATATATGGAAAGATATAAAAATATAGGATACATGTTGAAGTGAGATTGGATAATTTGACTTAATAGATATAAGAAACTTCATGTAATTATTTTTCTTATATAAAAAAATTAAAATTTATCCCTTGCACAATAAAGTCTTGTCACTTATTATCCGACTTTATATTTTTATAGAGTAATTATTTTAAAGTGGCTCTATGTTAACTTATTTTAGTTTAGTCGTCATGTGGAAAGATTCTTCTAATGTTTATGTTGAATTGAATTAAGTACACCTAGTGGATTAAGGCCCAAACTTATTTTTAATTGTGACATAAATAAAAAAATAAGAAAAATATGGGTAAATACATAAATAATATACCCATTTTATTTTTTAAAAAATTGGTGGGAATAAGTTACACCAGTTACTTATAGTTTAACCGACATAGAAAGTCGTTTCTTGATAGGTTTTTACTATACTTTAAAATGGTTTTTTATATTCTTATTACAAACTACGACCCTTCTTTTGAAAACCAAAACTATAGCAGCGCAATTTAACCCGTATAAATGACTTGCTAATCAACCAATCATATACGATCTAAACTAATCAAAATATATGCAAAATCTAGATATGACCGTAAGCGATACAAGAAGTGATTTAACCTGACCTTTTTTTTTGGGTGAGAGAACTAACTTTTTTTTACCATATCTCGTACAACATGAAGACCCAACTTCGATCCATGCAGCATAAGTCAATGTAGTAAAAATTGGACAAGTAATTGAATCGATCGAGGTATAAATTCAAATGCCGGTTAGTAGTATAACTATAGTTGAATTAGGATCAATCTAATTATAATTAAAATAATATAATTTAGATAAAATATAGAAAGTATTCAAATTTAACTCTAAAGAGAGTAATATTTTAAAAAAGATATTAATCCACAAATAAATATAATATTCATGTATAAAATATACATAATTTAATAAAACATAATTACTAAAAGATAAATATAATATTTTTTTTTAAAATTCAAAACAACATCGTTTATACTCAGTAAAAGGAGAGAAAAATATAAAATCTAACCCCTTCAACCTATCAAAAAACTCTTAATCAAATCAACTAGAAAAAATTTATCCACCGATTCATTTGTCAGACAGGCCAACCCCAGTTAAATTTTAATACCTGGCATGAGCAATATAAATGTGTCTGAGATGTACAACATGTTGAAAATATATTTTATTATTATTATTATTATTATTAATCTCGTAAACAAAGTAAGTTTCTAGAAAGAAACCTAAACAAAATTAGCTTGGATGCACTTTCAGGAAAATTTCAGTTTCCCGCCCATGAATTTCTGGCAAAACAACATCAAATACAACCTAGAGTTAGCAGACAAAAAACAACAATGTGGATCATTATTGTAAATCCATTATATATGTGATGCCATTGGAGAAAATATTCATAATCATATTATTGTCTTTAATTTTCGTAGTTAAATAATTATAAATTTTTATCCTTGGTTAGTTGGAGTGTTTTTCTTTGTTATTCTGGTAACCTTTCAAGTAAGATCATGCGCAAACAAGACGATAAGAACACGTCATTGAATATTGAATTAGATTGTTTAATTAAACTCTGATTAGCTAAAGCCTAAAGTGTTCAAGTGGAAAAGGGTCACAAATGACTTTTCGGAACATCTAGAACCAATATAGTATCACGTACTTTAAACCAAAATCATGTTAGCTTTTACACGCACACGCGTGTGTAACGACACGTTGGAACCAATATATTGATTTAATTTTAGTTTGAAACCAAAAAGAATTCAAAATTCCAGGAAAGGACATTTGATTCTTAATAATTATATAAAATTACATATAGAATTACTCTCTTTTTTTAAAAAAAAAATCATATTAAAATTTGGAAATATTGTTGTAAATTCAGTGTGAAATTTTAACACCTATTGGATTTATTATAACTTTCTTTCTTTTTTCAATTTTCCAAGCTAAAAGGTCGGTACATATTAATTTTTTTTTTAAATATAAGTGTCAAATTTCAGAAAGTTATTTTGAATTTTCAAGAATACTTGTTGCAAAGGTTTGATATTAATTTTTCACAACTTACTACTGACGCAATGTATAATACTCCTCTATTTTTAAATATAAAACTTAATTGGATAGTTGATCTTAGTTATAAATATAAGATATATTATTCAAATTTATTAACTCTTTTTTAAATTACCCATATTGATAATCTTTTAACAATAATCAAGTAAGAGAATGAGAAAATGAGTTAAAGGAGATGATTATAGTGTTTTAAGAAAAATTATTATAATAATTAATTTAATTAATTTCTTTAATCTAATCAAATTAGTTAATTATGTCATATATTTAGGAGCGAAAGAGTAATTTGCAACTCGCCTCCCAAATTTTAACATCAAAATAATTAAATAATTGCATCCCATTTTTAAGAAATTTTGTTCCTTTTTATTAAAGGTTTGACATTTTACATGCCATGATAATATCTTCTTTTTTTTGTCTATATATTAAGATCATCTGTTTGGTCAAAACTTGCATTCCTCTATTTTTCATACAAACTGTGAATCTCTTTCATAAGTAACACACCTTTTTCAAGCATCTTTAAAATCAACATTAACCTCTCTTACTTATCATTTGGTTAGAGATTATATTAAATTTTTAAGTTAAAATTCCGTAAAAAAATTCTTAAATTTTGACTCATCAAATCCACGGGACATATGATACTTATACATGTATATACATGCATCTTAATTAGAACCTTCTCTTCCATAGAAGTTTCTGCCAACCAAAACATACAACACATTCAACGAATTCTTTATTCGCAAAAGGAGAATTGTTCTTTAACTTTCTTTGCATGCTTTTTTAACTACTCTATTATATTGTCTATATATATATCAGCATTAGATCCAAAAATGGACATATGTGGCGATGGTTTTTCATTTGACGTGATAACTGCAGGTATGTATCCTCCATGTTCTGACAATTTCCATTTAGTCTTTGATACACACACACACACATATACATGGCCGATTCTATCTGCCTGCCTGCGTCACTACTACAGAAAATGTTTTCTACGTCGGTTAAAAACAAAAGGGACGTAGAAAGAAAAGACAATGGCATAAGCGTGATTACAAAGTTTTTAAACTCGAATATTCGTGTTGCTAATGGCTTAACCGACGTAGAAACTCTACTCTACTGCGTCATTTGTTATAAAAATCGCGCGGTGGTTATGCTATTCTACATTAGTTTCAGTTGTAATTTTAACAACATAAATTTAAGAAATACTTCTACAGTCACAAACCGACGTAGAAAGTTCTAATGCGTGCTAGGAGAAGCTTCAATTTGTTTTTTTTTAAATTTTTTGAATTTCTCTTCTAATTACTTAGAATGTGGAAGGCACACGTACACTTTGATAGGTCTAGTAACTACGTAGTTGGAGGGAAGATGAGCAACGTCACCACTAGTTCAGAAGCTTCAGACTCGTCCAATGACCCCAACAAGTCATCAAATAATATAATTGCAGATCACATCGGTTATGCTTCTCGCCCTCGTACCGACGGCAAAAATTGATCCATCATTACGTCCAAATGATTATCGTAACAGCCTCTTTCCTTGAAATCATATATTACTGATGATAAAATGGTTTTATACATCAATACATGTTTTTGGAACTTTGACAAGGTTTTGCTCCATTGGAGATATTAAATTGATGTTAGTTAGGTTAATTAAAGATCTTTATCTTAATTAGTTAGATAAGATCGGAATTAGTTGGTTATAATCCTTCTAAGACTAGAGATACAAGGAAGGGATTGATTAATCCTAGTATGAGCTTGTTGGTCTTGTTAATGGATATGATGGTTTCTTCATAATCTTCTTGTTATCTGTCGCTATAAAACTATTTAGATTTTGGCTAATGAATTTTAATTTTAAGTGTATTAATTATTCATGTAAATTAGCTATTGTTTGTGAGAATTGAATCATTGAAAGTAGAGGAAATATACGTGTTTTAAAATATTATTAATATTTTTAAATAAATAAAAATACAAATAGATATTTATATTAAAAAAATATAAGTTAAGAAGTTAAACCCAGAATCTCATCATGATTTTAGTATATCATATTTATTCTTTTATGATATAATAATATAATATTAAAAATCATAAATAATATCTAAATTTTAATATTAGACAATTAAATAACTAAAAAAATATATCAGCAAATATATCAACATTGTCAAGTATTGAAATTGAATGACATAGAACGGAAGCACTTGCGATACATTTTTTTTTTTTTCCTTCTATCGGTATTCTTTTTCCTTTTTTTAGTAATTTCATAATAACTTATAAGTGTTAATTCAAATTTCATAATAACAAGTAGTCAATATATATATTCCAATCATTGAATTGAATCATTGAAAGTAGAGAGAAAATATGAGTTTCAAAATATTATTAATTATTAAATAAATGAAAATATAAATAGATTTTTATATAAAAAAATATAAGTTAAGAAGTTAAACCCAGAATCTCATGATAATTTTAGTATATCATATTTATTCATATAATATTAAAATTTAATCATAAATAATATTTAAATTTTAATATTAGACAATTAAATAACTAAAAAAATATATCAGCAAATATATCGACATTGTTAAGTATTGAAATTGAATGACATAGAACGGAAGCACTTATGATACATTTTTTTCCTTCTATCGGTATTCTTTTTCCTTTTTTTAGTAATTTCATAATAAATTATAAGTGATAATTCAAATTTTGTAATATATTTGCTGAAAAGAGAAAGAACGTAGGCAATAACAATAATTTTGCAAACAAGTAGTCAATATATATATTCCAATCAGGTTGAATAACGGTTTAGTTAATGACACATTTGCAGATATCGTATCAGTAGTTGAAACAAAAAATAAACTGAAAATCCAATCCTAATCAAAATAATATAATGTAATTAAAATATATAAAAAAATTATATATAATCCTAAAAAGAGTAATATTTAAATAAAATTTAATCTACAAGAAAATTGAAAATTCATATATAAGCAATACATAAACTAACAAAAAAGAACTATCAAAGCACAAATAATGTCAACAAGGAGAGGTAAACGATATAAAACTCAACTTGATTAAAACTCTTCACTGAAACCGAGTTCACCAATTCATTGGTTTCACCAGCTGATTTGGGTTGAGTTTTAAAACCATAATTAGTAGCCATGAACCACAAAAATAAATTTGTGTTAATCTGTAAACACATGAATTACACATAAACTATAATAACTGCACAAATAAATATGATATCCAGATTATTTGTCTGAGCATATATCCCAATTATTAGATAGGTACCAAAAGAAGGATGATTTTAGATCTTAGTAGGTGTAAATTGATAACAAGTGGAATAAAGCAATCCTTGTTTCTGATCCAATATAAATAAAATTTGATTATTCAAATTAATTAATAATTTTAAATCTGATCCTCAAAGAAAAAAAAATCAAACTATATGTTTACATTTTGGCTTATGAATTTTAAGCGTATTAATGATTCTTGTAAAACTATTGTAAAGTATTGAAACTGAGTGACGTACTCCCCTCTGGTCCTAAGCTACAAATAACCAATTTACATATATCAAAATATTTGTTAAAATAGTTAAATGCAATAAATATGTATGATATATATTTTTTAAATATCCTTATTTATAGGGAGGATGTGAGAGAGAGGATGAGTGAGAACCAACGCGCGATAGTCCTAGTCAAAGGGCTTTGTCCATTTAAATATAAGATTTTGAGTTTGAGTATATGTAAATAGAGAAAAAATATTTAGAAGAGTTACCCCAATTAAGCTCAACAATAGTTAAATAGAGAGAATGAGTGAATTATAAGTGAGTTATAAAAGTTGAAGGATTTAAATATTAATTTTCCTTTATTAATTTCATACTTAAGAACTATGTAGGAAAACAAATTTAAAAGTGTTAATTAAAATTATAATATCGTTGCTAAAAAGATAAATAACCTGGGCAGTAGCAGTAATTTTGTAAAACAAGTAGATAATATATTCTAATAAAATTGAATAACAGTTTAATTAATGTCAACGACACACATTATCTTGTATCAGTATTTAAAATTCAAAATAAACCGAAAATTCAAAATACAATCATAATTAAAATATAAAAAAATGATTTATAAAATTTTTTATAAGAAATCTGAAAAAGATTGTTCAAAGGGGAAGAAAAAAAGATGAAAGAAAAAGCCCTAAACCCTAAACACTTGCATGCATACTCTAACCTATAGATCATCTTCTTCCTTGGGATTATATAGATGTTCTGCCTCGGGATCTAATTGACAGTGTAAATTCTTATAAGTGTGATAAACCAATCGATCCTTGGCTGCAGTTCTATGACAGCTCGTATGCTTGCAGAAATACTTAAGATGAGTGAGCTTCAAAGACCCAATCATTTGTCCTAGAAATAGAAAAAGCCAGTTCGTCTTCTTCTTCTTTTCAGGTGGAACAGGTTCAACACACTCGCTTTTCCCACAAAATTTACAGTCTAAGCCCTCTGGTTTCTTCCAAACATCTGGTGCTCGATCATGCATTTTCCCCTTTTCACTAGCTATGAAGCTAACAACTTAACAGAACTTGGATATCAATTCGTACCCAATCTGAAACTTCTCATCACACTCCTGGCATTTAACGTCACCAGTTATTACGGTGATTTTCTTGGAGATTAATTCCTCCATGCTTAGAACTTGGGCCCTCATTGATGAAGCCCATGGATATAGCGCCTCTATGGTTGGCTGCCATCCCTCCTTCTTGTGGTTACGTTTACGTCTCTTACTGGACCGATGAGCTTGGCCTTCTCTTGATTGATCTTCCAGTGGTTGTGGCACCGTCGTCTGTTCGGGTAATACAGGTCGCGAAGAAAAAGTAGTAGTACAATGCAGTTCTGGTGATGTTAGGGTTAAACCGTTCTCTTTGGGCAGTTGGCAGGAGGATGATGAAGGCATTGAAAAATGGAATCCTGGTGGTGGTGAGGAGAATGAAGGCATCAAAAGAGACGGATGGAGGGTTGATGTAGGAGGCGGCGACGGTAGGGTAAAGATGCCATTTTGGCTCCACTGTGGCTGGTATGGAGGTAAAATAAGAAAACACTGTGGTTCCAATGATCGGGAGGAGAATTGAGACACTAGTTGTGAGAAAGATGGATTAGTGGTGATGATTCATACGGTGGTTTTGGTGACCGTGTGGAGGAGGATGGAGGAAATAGTTGTAAGAGAGACTGATGGGGTAGTGATGATTCCAGAGGAGGATGAGGAAGCGGTGGTTTTTGTGGCGGCGACTGGTAAGTAGAACCTGTTGAGAGAGTAAGTCGAACCAATTCTTCGTGTTCTGGTTCTACATGCTCGTCCTTTAGCCGGAAGATTGACGGAAGAGGAAATTCTCCGTTCATTATTTTTTTCTTAGTTTGTCCGACCGAGATTCTCAGCTCAACGTTAAGAAACTGGACAGAGAAGAAGAAAGAACAATAGGTGGAAAGAAAAATAGAAGCTTTGAGCGTCAATGGTCACATGGAGGGAGTATTTAAATATTTGTATGAAAACATGACATTTTAATGAATTAATCTAAATTTAAATTTAGATTCTTTCCCTTTTATCTGTTGTCATCTATCTTTATCTTGATTATTTATGTTGATTCTTTTATCTGTTGTCATATCTTGATTCTGTTTTTTATAATAGACATATCTTGATTCTTTTATTCTGTAAAAGTTATAGTTTTTGGATAAAATATTATATTTATATGTCATATTTGTTTTACCAACATTATATTTATATGTAATCCGTAAAATATATATTTCCGAATTAAATATTAAAAATTCCGAACTTCAAATAAAATTGAAGAAAAACTTTTAACTAAATAAATTATTATTTAATAAATACCAAAATTATATTATATTATAATTGCTATATAAAACTTGACTTGTCATTGAGATTCAATGCAATTTCAAGTTATGGGCAAAATAGTAATTTGATATGAAAAGTTAATGTCAACAAAGGACCTAAGAATTCCAATATAATTAATTAGCTTATTTGATGAGACTTACTTATAGCCAATACCTTATTTGAATGATCCCGAAATTTCAATGTCCTTAATATCTATATGTACCCTCCAAATATAATATTAATTAAAATTTACTTGGATTATTTTTCAAAACTAATTGTTTGATAAATATAAAATTTTTAATTATAATAAACTAATATCATAAAAAAAAAAAAAAATAGAGCCATCTTGTGCGACTGAGCTGGTGAATTCTAATATCTCTATCCAATAAGTGATTAAGAAGATGATTTATATGGTAACACCAATCATTATTAGTTTAAAGGTTACTTATCACAAATTTAAAGCATCATTTGAATAAAAAATATTTAGATAATTTGAAATTCTAACTAGAGTTGATTCAAACTTTAAATTTAAAAAGTTGGATTGAGTGTCTTCTAATTCCTTGATTAATATAAATTATTTTTATATCTTTTGTTCCAAACTTTATCCATACCTCAACAATATTATTATATCAATAAGAAGATAAGGACATTGGGATTATTTAAAAATAAATAAATATTTGAAGTATAGTATCAAGATTAATTTAAATTATTATCTAACTAAAAGTTTAATTTTTTTCTTTTAATTTTTTAAAAAGAAAATGACATTTAGTTCTCAAAAAACTAAATTAATTATAATTAAATATCAAAATAATCTTCAGTTGCACATTGTGAAAGAATAGTTGCAAATAATATATATTCTAAAAAAAGTAAACAATAAGGAGGTATTACTCACAGATAAATATTGTAGGATATAATTACAATAAAATTTATTGTGAGATTTCGGAAAACCGGCCCAAGTCCAATGGCTGGCATTATCTTGGAAGATGCTCAAGGTGAAAATCTACTCCAAATCTGTTCACAAATCTCGTCCTTAGAAGTATGATATAATTATATATTTACCTTATGAACAATATCTTTATAAATATTTTGTAATCTTCAATAATATTTTCATAATTTTGACTAACAAGTAATATTTTCATGCTTAACTCATGATTTTTACCTTTTAAAATTACACTTTTATATATTTTTATAAAAGTATGATTACTTCATTATGAAAACTTAGATGAAGTTGTTTATATCATTATATCAAATTATCCAATCATACTTATTATTGTATTATTATTAATTATTAAAATATTTATGTATATTTATAAATTTACCTATAAAAAACACTTGTAATTTTTTTTATCACCTCTTATAATATAAATTATGATTATAAATTTTTATATGGATACTTATTATTTTACTATTTTTAGTTGTTAAAATACATATATGCACTCGTAAATTCACGTGTCAACTTAACCTAATGGATATAAGCAATTTGAATTAAATTTTATCCATTTTATTATTATTTATTGTTAATGTATATAATATTTCTCTTTTATGTTTACCATACTTTATTATTCATTAATTACCATATCAAATTTTAATTTTATAAAATGTTTTAGTTTCATTTCATTTTTTAAAATTGATGTGATTATTTTTATTTATTATTTTTAGAGTTTCTTCAGGAACAAATAATTATCTTCTGTAGTTAGAAACGTGTGGGTATAAGCGCACACACATTGTTATTGTTATCTTCTTTCAGTGAAACTATTTTAGTTTTATTGCAACATGGTTAAGATGGACTAAGTCCGCAATCACCAATTATAAACTATTTTAGTATTATCTATCATTTTTTTTGTTATCCACCTGATTCACCAGAATTTTATCCCGACTATATCCGGATCTGACCTGCGTCGTGCACCTAGTTATGGTGGGTGAGTTTTTCAACGGGAATTTTTTATATAAGCCAAGGCTCAAATTCGAAACCTCGCTTAAATGATATTGAGTCTATTACCACTCAAACTAACCCCTATTAGTTCCTATTATCTATCATGAATTCGCTTGCCAATGTACACAACGAGTGTTGAAACTTTCCATAACCATTTTTTTCCAAAAAAACAAAATCTTTTAAGTAGTCTTCAAGATCCCCCACCAAAACCAAAAGGAAAAAAAATCTTTTAACTAGTCTTGCTGATATCACCAGTCTTCGGATCTCTGGTTGTAATTTTTCTTTTGTTGTTACTACCTCCGTTACTAATTATAAATTCTACTTAATTAATTTAAGTAGATTAAAAAAATTATATAAGTTAATTAATTATAATAATTTTGTGTTAATTTATCTAAAATATCCCTTTTAATTATATCCATTTAAACTACCCTATCCATTTGAAATACATATCATTTAATATGTACAATTATATAGGGATATATTGAGAAAAAAATTATAATTTTAAAACATAGATTTAAATTTTATATTTAGAAATAAATTAAATCCCCTATCTAATTTTTATAATTAAGAATAGAAGGAGTACATCATCACTATAGCAAAGGAAAAATACTGGTAATTAAAAACTGTTTATATTTGAGAACAAATCGTTATGATGTAATAAAAAATTTCAATCATACATTTACCCATATTTAGAGAAAATAAAGTGGGAAAGAAAATTAAGAAAGAAAATGGGAAGAAGAGAGAGGTTTTCCCCTATTTGTGTATTTTGTTGTCGAGCGAATTTTGGCGGCCATACGGGTTATTGTGTACTGACGCTCATTCCGTGGAATGCATTTGGGAGTGTTTAATGCCTTAATCAAAAAGATGATTTCTGTTAATGAGAGTTAGCATAGATATTAAAAAATATGTTCATATCCTATAATAATATGAGTTTAATTTTCACTGTCATCATGAGGGTTCCTTTGATAGGTGATTTCGTAAGCCCCTTGTAAGTACTCTCTAAACTCTAGGGATGCGCCTTAGTCTTTGTAGGGTACCAGTGTCGAACCTACCTAAACTTTTATGTACCAAAAAAATAAGATGATTTTTGCTAATGAGAGTTAGCATAGATAGTAAGGAATGCTCATATCTCATAAGAACGCGAGTTCGATTCCGCTGTCGTCGTGAGAGCTCCTTTGGTAGGCAATCTCGTAAGTTTCCTGTAAGCGCTCTTTAAGTCCTTGGACTATGCTCTGACTTTAGTGAGGGACTAGTACCGAATCTACCTAAACTTGTTTGTACAAAACACACACGATGATTTCTTTGTTTTGATACAAAAATAGTTTAAGTGGATTCGGCACCTATCTCTCACAAAAAAGTTTAGGTGATTTCTTTTTTTCTTTTGTATAAAAAAAATATGATGATTTCTTTAAGTTCAGCTAGCGAAAGAGTGAGACATACAACTATTTGAAGTATGTTCGATCTCTGGGGAGTACCACTTTATTGTAGCTCCAATAGCGGCGTTTGAGGAGATATCTTAACTCTTAGGTATTTAGGTTTATAATGAGGGTAATTAAATGCTTGCCTTGCTTTACATTGGTATCAATTAGAGGGAAGGGATATTTTACCTTACCTTTAGATCGTAGGAGCCCAACCTCTTTCTAAAAAAAATTTATCAAAAAAAGAATACCATGATGTCTTTGATTGCCCTTAAAATTTTATTTATTTCCGTTTTACTATATTTAATTTTAAAAAATTATATTTATAAAATATTATGAAAATATATTTTTATCAAATAATTTGATGATATCAATTTTCTTATGATTTTTTATTTAATTTTAAACTCAATATATTTGGCTATATAAATAAAGATATTTTAGTCATTTGAATATTTGTTCATTTTCTTTTATCTTTATTTTCTCTCCATCATCTAAACAGGAAAAGTGGTAACATCTTTCCAAATTTCTCTGCTTTTCATCTTCTCTCATCACATTTTCTTTGATCTCAACTTTTCTTCCCATCCAAACAAAGTATTAATATTGTTATCTAACTCATGAGTTAATGCACCCAGTTTAACATTTTTATATTTCTAAATTCTAACATATAGATTCTACTTAAACACATACAAACTGTAAATTTAGTTAAACTTATGAGTTCACTTGCCAATTTTAAAGTTTTTATATTTTTAACTTACAAAATTATATCAACTTGTTTTTAAAATCGTGCTAAGCTTTTGGAGATATTATTTAGTAACTTTATATATGAATTTCATAGAAATATTTTTATTTAATATGATAAATTATAAACGTTGATAGATTTAATTTCCACTATTTAGTTTTGAAATATGTTTAAATTAAATTTTTGTCATTTTTTATATTTTAATTATTTAATTATATATTTTTAATAGCTATTTATTGATAAAAATAAATTATTTTAAGAGTTTACAATATAATTTTACATCCCTACCCGTTTACTTAAACTCATAAATTTAACAATATTATATTTAAGGTAGCATGACTACATATTGAAATATTTAAACAATACAATAGTACAAATAATTGCACTCAATAGTTTTAATATATATATATATAGTCAATGATGCAATCCCTTTCAAAACTAAAAAGTTTTTACTTTTCTCAACAAGTTCACTTTCAAGAATTTGAGCTTATATTCTACTTCTTATAGAGATAGGGCATGTGAATTCATGAAACATGGACCTTGTCAATTGAAAGAACAGGATTGACCTATTAATTTTTTTTTATATATATAAAATTTTTAAAACAAGGTTGAACTTTCTCACGATTCAATAGTAGGGCAAAATCTCCCTTTTTCTTCGATGATACTAATATCAGATAGAATGAGCCGTCTATTACCTTCAAGTATAAACTTAAGCATATATGAGCTATGATACTTTCTCAAATACTGCGACTAGAACTACAATAAAATAGTATTCTCATGGATCACGAATCAACCTATTATTGATCTGATATGTAGTATACATACCATGTGGCCCAGGCCCAGTACACACATCAAGCCGAATACAACACAATACTAAATACAAAGAATTACTAATGCTAACACGCCTTCAAGTTCGTGACCATACAGATTGAAGGTCCCCAGCTTGACATAACCTGTCATGATCGTCAGTCCCCAAAGTCTCTGTAAGTACATTAGCTAATTGATTCTTGGAACTTATATGCTATAGGCTAATGGTTCCTTGCTGCAGCTTTTCCCATACAAAATGGCAATCAATATCTATATGTTTAGTTCATTCATGGAAGACCGGATTAGTTGCAATGTGGATGGCGGACTAACTACCACAAAAAAACTGAAACTGGTTCAACCTTTTCCATATTTAGATCTTTCATCAAGCGGCTCAACCATACAACTTCTGAGACTGCTAATCCTAAGGCCTGATATTCCGCCTCTGCTGAGGATTTGGAGAGACAGTATGTTGCTTCTTAGATTTCTAGCAAACCGGTGCTTCTCCAAGTCCAATTATGTACCCCATTATAGAACGTCGTGTCATGACAGGTTGCCCAGTCAGAGTCAACAAAGCACTCCAGCTTGCTTCCTTGTGCTGTTGTCAAGAGAACGCCCAATCCAGGACTCCCTTTGAGATATCTCACAATGCGAGTGGCTGCCTTCATATGGGACTTCTGGGGAGCGCTCATAAATTGACTCTGTGTCTGCACAACAAAGCAAAAATGTCAAGCCTTGTAACTGTAAGGTAAGACAACCTACCTATCAACCTTCTGTAACTTGAAGGGTCTCTCAAGAGAGGATCCTCTTGCTGGAAATTCTTCTGTTTCTGTTTGCTTCCAGATTTAGATACATTTTGCTTTGTTGCAGATTTTGTTTTTCTGCCCTGAGCACTCAATCTGGTATGGCGATCCATAGGAACCTTTAATGGTCTTGCACCGCTAAGCCCATGTCAGAGATAAGTTCCAGATCATATTTTCTCTAGTCAAGGAAAATGCCTTTATTGGATCTTGCCAATTATAGACCCGAAAAATATTTAAGATCTCCAAGGTCTTTAATTTTGAACCTGTCATGCTAATATGCTTTTACATTGTTGATTTTCCTTAGATTATTTCCAGCAATCACATGATCGTCTACATATACCAAAATTATTGTGATTTATCCCTTTGCTTACTTAATGAAGAGGGAGTAATCATACTTGCTTTGCCTAAATCCTCCCTTTATTACAGTTTCTGTTAGTTTGGCATTCCATTGCCTTGAGCCTTGCTTAAGCCCATAGAGGGATTTGACCAATTTGCAAACCTTGTGGCCTTCAAATTGATCAAAACCTTGAGGGATTTTCATAAAAAGTTCCTTATTTAAATTCCCTTGAAGAAATGAATTATTAACATCCATTTGAAAAAGATGTCAATTATGCGTTGTAGCAAGGGTGAGGACCAATCTCACAGTAACCATTGTTACAACATGGGAGAAGGTTTCAAAATAGTCAAGCCCTTCTTGTTGGCAATAACCTTTGACCACTAATCGGGTTTAAACCTTTATGTCTTTAGTAAATGGATACTTTATCTTATACACCCACTTACAACTAATGGCTTTCTTACCCTTAGGGAGATCAACTATCTCCCATGTTCTGTTTTGTTCTAAAGCCTGCATTTCTTCTTTCATAGCAGTCATCCATCTAGGATCCTTGGCTGCTTCATAATAGCTGCAAAGCTCGAAGATTTTTTTAGTAGAAAGCAAATAATCTTCGTAATTATTAGAAACACTGGCATATGAAACATATTCATTAATAGGATACCTGCATTTTACCTTTACCTCTGTATATGTTGTTGTTTGTACCAAACAAATGTAGTCGTTGAGCCATCTAAGTGCCTTTTTGTCTCGTACAGGTCTGTTTGGTCTATACAGATTCTACTCGATATCAGCATTGATCTCATTCCCAGGGGATCCTCTTCTCGTTCCAGGTGAGGAGGATCCTCTTCTACTAGAGTTGGTTCTATTATGACTTGTGTAGGATAATGGTCAACATCAAATGGAAAATGTTGCATTGCATGTTTATGTGCCCCCTTTTAGTTGTTAAGTACATAATCTCTAAAAGTGAATTCTCTTCCATAAACGTCACGTGTCTACTGACAACTAAAGTTTTAGAGTTAAGGTTGTACAAGAGATATCCATTTTGATTGGTGGGGTATCCTACAAAAACGCTAGGCTCAGACCGTGCCTTAAATTTGTCATTATTATTTTGATTTGCGGCAAAAGCGAGGTACCCAAATATCCTAGTGACCCAAATTTAGGCTATTTATGGTAAAGAAGTTCATATGGGGTTTTGTGCCCCAAAATCCTAGAGGGAGTTCTATTTATGAGGTATGCTGCTGTCATAATGCATTCCCCCCAAAACTTGATTGGTACACTAGATTGGATATATTCAATAAATACATATATTTCCTTTCAATCAACCCGTTTTGTTGAGGTGTGTAGGGCACGTTGTTTCATGAATAATCCCTTTACTATTAAAGATGACTCTAAGTTGATTGTTAACAAACTCTAAACCATTATCAGTTCTGATTTTCTTTACATTATGATGAGAAATTTGTCAAGCAATCAACAACATCATTCTTATTCATCATCAAGAAAATCCAGGCACATCTAGAAAAATCATCCACAATAGTAAATGTCCCTTATATGTGGATTCCTTATAAGGTCCCCAAACATTAGCATGTATGAGTTGAAAGGGACAAGAAGTGCAAATTTAAGAATGAGAAAAAGGCAATCTACAATGTTTGGCCTGGAGACATACATCATATTCATGCTTAGAGGAGTCTCTTACTTCCTTTAGTATGACATCCAAATACCTAATAACTTCTAAAGGAGCATGGCCTAGTCTACTATGCCATAAGGCTTAAAGTTTCCTTTGTGATTCACTATTTTCAGGTTCATTAACATGTCAAGTTTCAGGGCTTTTCCAATTAGGTATAGGCCATCGGTGAGTCTACCAATTAGGTGAGACTTCCTAGTTGAAATTTCCTGCAAGGTGCAAATTCTGGGTAAAAAGATATTACACATTTGGCTAGTTTGGTTAATTTTGAGATAGAGATGAGGTTAAAACAACACTAACAAGAATAATAAACATCAAGCACAATATTATCAAACAATCTTATTATACCAGTCTGCGTAATAACAATTTTGTCCCATTGAGCATTTTGATTTTCCTAAGTGGCCCTGTGTAAAACTTTAACAGTGTCTAATAAAATCAAATTACTGACCACATGACATGTCGCACTAGACTCCAGAATCCAATTAGAATTATATAAAGCAAAGGGAAGAGCATTAATACAACCTGTGACCTTTTCCTCAATACACCCAGCTGCACTGACTGCCACATCTTGTGCTTCTTTCTTTAATAGTTGCAAAATCTGATCATATTACTGTTGTGTAAGAAAGAGTTGGCCATTATTCATAGTTGACACTATATTTGTTGCCTGAGGCTCCATCATGGCTTGATTAGTCTGGTTTGTTTGCCTTCCTCCTCTTTTTCCAAGGGATAACCAATTAATTCATAAGAGCTTTCTCCTTTGTGCCCTTTGCGATGGCAGTGGGAACATTTCTCTGTTGAACTCCCTCTTCCTCTGCCGCTGCCTAGCCTTCCACCCCTCATAAACGTTGCAGCTACATCGATAGGGTTGGAAAGAGTTTGCGATAAAATTGTGTGGTGCTCCTCGTCTTGACATATCATAAAGTAGGCATGATTAACATAAGGCAAATGATACATAAGGAGAATCTGGGACCTTGCTTGTTTATATGAGTCATTAAGACCCATGAGAAACTGCAACAATCATTGCTGTTCGATGACTTTAACATATTCAGTGGTAGTTGCACATTGACAACTTGGCAATAGCACCAGAAGAGTATACTCATCCTAAAGCTCTTTGACTTTGGTGAAATAACTGGAAACACTGAGTGTACCTTGTGTCAATGAAGCAATTCCTTTCTGAAAAGAGTAAATCTTCGTCCCATCCATCTTATGGAAGCACTCCCTTAAGTCAGTCCAAACCGAGTGTGCAGTGTCAGCGAACACGATTCTATTAGCAATTTCTTTGTTTACGGAATTCAGTAGCTAAGACAAAACGACTGTATTGCAACAATCCCATTGAGCAGTGTTCGCCTCCTTGTCCCGGCTGTAGGTCCCGTCAATGAACCCCATTTTGTTTTTCCCTCGTAAAGCAGAGCATATAGCCCAACTCTAGATCGAAGAGTTGTTTGAACCAGTTAACACTAGAGGTATAAGAGGTGTGACTTGAGTGTGTGAAGGGTGAAGGTAGAGAGGGCTATTGATATGGTGGAGAGCCCATGGATGCATCTTGAATAAAGCTTCTTGAAGTGAAACAACCCAAATCAGAGAGTTAGAGTAGCAATCTTTGCGTTGGAACGATGACGGAGGAAATGATTCGGCAACATCGATGAGAATATGAGCGAAAGCAAGGATGACGAGATAGAGCAAAATTTGTGGCAAAAAGAAGGGAGGTTAGCAATGTGAAAAGAGAGAAGGAAGGAGTTTAGACTTGCAACGGCAAAGACAGAGTGTTAACTGGATTCTTGAGAGAGCGTCACCAGATTCTTGGATCGGAAAGGTGAAAAACTAGGGCACAAACTTGGGATAGTGAGATTTATGGTTTGTCTTCTTTAGACATCACGCAATGACACCGTTGCGTACAAAAACGAGCAACGTTCTTCTTTGCTTCAAGATTCGGAGTTTCTTTGCTTCAAAATACCATGCAACGACATTATTGTGAAAAAAGACCAGTGACGTTCGGCCACGATGGCAAGAAGATTTTCTTTTTTGGTATAAAAATTTTTAGAAAAAAATTGAACTCACCAATTATATAAAAGTAAGGAAAATCTACCTTCCTCTTGGGCGTAGGACGATCTATCTATTATCTTCAAGCGTAAACCTAAATATCCAGAAGTTAGAATATTTCTTTAAATACTATGATTAGAATTACAATAAAATAATATTTTTTTAAAGATTAAATATATTTTAAATTTTCGTATGTATCCGTGAATCTATGTAGATGTTGTTTCTTGCCTTAGATCACTACTCATCTACACCATTTGTTTTTTTTATAAGAACGCATGCAATCTGCATGACACACGTTTGGGTGCGGGGCAAATTGGGCCTCACTTGCCTCCCATAAACTTGGCCTTCTTTCAATTAGCCTACTCTTATACCATTTGAATTCATGAAACATTGACCTGAACAGGATCAACCTATTATTGATAAGATATGAAGTATATATAAAACAATATTCACTTAACAACAAATTGATTTCAACTAACGAAAATATAAGATATATGACTATTTAGAGCGTATTCAAACTTAATTACCATTTTGTTGTGGTTGCTTAAGGGAAATTGTCAGCTCATTTTGCCTAATATTAGTATCACCTATGAAGAATAAAAATTTCAACCTACTCTTAAATTGTGAGCGAGTTTAACCTACTTCTAAAAATTTTTATACCAAAAACAATATTCACCTAACATCTAAACACTATAGCCCAGGCCCAGTACATACATCAAGCCCAAATACAACACAATACTAAATACAAAGTACTACTAATACTAATAGGGTCACTTACCACCTTAACCAAGATCTTATTAGTCAAAAGATATACTCTAATTTGTAATAATTGAATTGTATCTTCTTTAATTAAAGTATAAAATGGAAACTAATAAACAAAATTGTATCACCCATCACTACTATCGATTTAAAGTCTAATATTAACCCACGATGTCTATTCGACGGTTGACACTTCATCTCTATCCTCCAATAGCAAAATTAAATTTTATCAAAATGGGAATTCAAAATTAAATTCATGTATTTTTTCCATTCAATGCACAAAAGAGACAACAATTATCAATTTGTAATGTTACAATTATTTTTCTTAATCGAATTAAATCTTTACTAAAATAAGTGAAGAAAAAATAAATCAATTAAAAAAAACACAAATCCAATATTTTTTTTGAAAAAAAATGCATGGAGTTTAAACAACTTTTAATTCATGGGTTGTGAATATTATTGGTTTCTATAATATTTTTAATTATGAGCGCATGTATAAAATTGTAATGTTTTAATTAAAATATATAATAAACAATTTCTCAACAAACTTAAATAATATCCAACGAATTGTTACTGCAATGTAATGATTACACTTGTGGTTTTTGCCCTTCCTGGCCAAAATCCTCTTCTTACCAGTGGATTGAAATCCATATCGAAACAATTGATCTGACACAAACATTTGTGAACTGGTCACCTAATCGATCTGATCAATCAACTAAATTGAGAATCAATTGACCTAGATCCAACCTCGTTGACTCGGGATTAACCGATGAGATAAACATGTCAATTGGGTTGGTTTTGATATTTTTCCACTTTGTTGAAACTGAAAAATGACATCATTTTAAATTTAAAAAAATAGCAATATATCATATTTGTACTTTAGTAACTATATTTTGTTAGATTATGTGTAATTTATACATGAATATTTATTTAATTGTGGATTAATATTTTTTTCATAAATTAATTACCAGTGAATAATGAGAACTTGTATAAATTTCCTTCCCATAAGTTCTTATAAGTTGTTACCTATCATCTCTGTATCAAAATTGACTTGTTAATTTCACCAAAACTAAATACATATGTAAAGTATTTATGAACATTTACATGCATGTACTAGTATATATCTATGAATTATAATTATGCATTAATACTTATTCATGACGTACGTTGAGTTAATCACAGCTTAATATATACCAAGAAGAAACTTTATAGTCCGTTCAATTATTCATGTGGGGGATCCACTTTGATAATTAATAATAACTGTCTATTTGTTTTGATTATTATATGTCATGTTAGGCTGTCAATCAAATAAATAAATCTTGGCCTGCAAACATAGTCAATCTTGGAACTTTGTTTAGGTCTCTCACAAAGTCACTGGCTACTACAGCAAGTTTTGAATGATGTGTCTATCTAAGCTAACGTTATATATATACACACAAAAAATGTTTAGTTAATGAAAAATAATTAAAAATTGAGTGAAAGAAAGTAGGTGAAGCAATGTTCCCTATATTATTCAAACAAAAAGAAAAACAATTAAACAGGTTATATTATTCCTCAGGCTCCCCGCAAGTGCTGATGAATATGGAAGATCACATGTTGAAAGCCATGGCGATCTCTTTTGCTTTCCTACTTGTCTTTGTTTTGATGAAAGTGATTCATAATCTGTGGTGGAGACCCAAAAGAATTGAGAGAATATTAAGGAAGCAAGGGATCAGAGGCACTTCATATCAGTCCTTCACAGGGGACATTCCAGAAATGAAGAAGCTAGTCAACGTCTCATCTTCTAAACCTATCTCCCTCAACAATGCCCAAATCGTCCCTCGAGTCATCCCTTTCTATTACAACATGGTCAAGCGATATGGTAAGCAAACCAACCTTCTTACACTGATCATAAACTAAATGATACTCCATCCGGTTGAAGAGTTTATTTTGATCCTAAATATAAGATATTTTTTTATATTTATCTATTTTTTCATAAATTACCCTTATTGATATTCCTTCAACAATAATTAAGTGAGAGAGTGAGGGAGGGAAGGGCTTAAGGAAGATGGTTATGGTGTTTTAGAAAAAATATGCTATATCAACTAACTTAATTAACTTTCTTAATTTAATCAAATTAATTAAATACGTCTTATATTAAAGATTGGAGGAGTAGAACTTTTGAAATAAAGCTGGTTTCTTTATAATATGAAATTTTAATTCACTTTTTCCTTTTCTTATATTTATTTATTACATATTTCTGCATGAATTATCATATACTATAGTCATAAGCAAAGAGAGAATGTTTATTTTGATACTATTTATATGGTAGAGAGAAAAAATTTTCATATGAATATATCATTTTATCATCCATTTATTGTTATATTAACTTTATTTATATAGAATATAATGTATATTAAATAGAGATAAAGTTAAAAAGTTGTTGAATTTTATGGTATAGTTAATAAGGTTTAAAGTTTTTATTGGTCTGTGTGAAATATGCTGAAAGTATATAAATAGGACCAGAGTAGTATTTTGACCAATATCTTTTTTCCACACATTTTCTCTCACATCTTTTCCCACTCATTCTCTCTTTCACCAACCCCTCCATTAATAAGGGTATATTTAAAAAGAGAATAACTTTCTTACATGACTTTAACAAATTTTAACCAACTTTTATTTATCTTTAGCTTATATATGTACAGTATAACTGTATGTTTGGCTACCAGTTTGGAAAACCCAGTTTCTTGAATTGGTAGCCAAACACACACGTATATGAGTAAACTATAAAGAAGTGATATTTTTGTTTGTATAGGAAAAGTTTCGGTATGTTGGTTTGGAAGTAGTCCAAAGCTGATCATAGCAGAGGCAGAACTGATAAGGATGATATTTGAAGTTAAGAATGGGGAATTAGTGCATCCACCTCTTAATCCACTGGTGAATCTTCAGCATTTGGGTTTGGCAATCTTGGAAGGCGAACAATGGAGTAAACGCAGAAGACTAATAACTCCTGCTTTCCACCGTGACAAGTTGAAGGTACGTACATATATATACACACACACTACCAAATCAAGGCAATATTGTTTTATAACTAGGAACAGAGGGAGTATTTTATTATTCCCTTCAGTTCAAAATATATAAATCAAATAACTAATTTTTTAGGGATTAAATAAATTAATTTAGTTATCTATAAAAAATATATGATAACTTTTTTAAAATACTATATTTAATCATTTGTAGTTGAACTTTACCCCTTATGGAAACCCTTAATATGTGTCATTATAATAGGGATAGTTTGAAGAAAAAAATTATAAATTTAAGAGACAAAGTGAATTAAAAGCTTGTATTTAGACTCAAAATAAGCCTCCTAACTAGTTTCTAAATTTAGAACTAAATTGAATGGAGTATATCATTGCAAAGTATTTCCTCCAGCCTTAAATATATTACGAGCTAGTTGAGGTGTTTATTTTGGTTATAAAAACAATATAATTTTTATTCACTTTATCCTTCCAAATTTATAATATTTTTTAAAATTATTCTTATTGATTGTACTTATTATTAAGGGGGTTTTCAACAAGGGGTAATTGCCAATACAAACGACCAAAAGGGAGTATTATAACAAAATTAATACATATTTTATACAAATAACTAATGTTCTTAATTTTTGTAAATTAGATATCTAGCTCCTATATTTATGAGCCCAGGGAGTAGTATCTATGAGAAAACTAAAAGGGTAAAAGATGTAGGGAATGGTTCCAGCGTTTTCAATAAGTTGTTGCAACCTGATAGAGCAGTGGCAAAAACTAGTGGAACCACGAGGGTGGTGTGAAATTGATGTAGCACCACAACTCAGTGCTTTGGCCTCTGATGTCATTGCTCGAACAGCCTTTGGAAGTAGCTACCAAGAGGGAAAGCACATATTTGAACTTCAGAAACAGCAATTGCTGTTGGTTCGCGAAGCCTATAACTCCATCTATATCCCAGGCTTCAGGTGACCAACTTTACATATTAATATATATAATATTGCATAATGTTCCTTTCACATTATGAATAATTAATATGTTTCTTACGTCTACTGCAAAATAGTACCCCTCTAGTTCAAAATATAAAGTACAGAAGATGGGAGGGATCTATTTTTTATAAGATATAGTTTGTGTTTGTCTCTAATTTAATGTTTTTCCCCCAATTTTACTCCCAGCTGATGACCATATTTATTGTCTCTCCTTTACTACTTTCTCTCTCATTACATTGCCCGTGTCTTATTTTTTGTTCTCTCACTACTCTTCATTAATAAGGACATAATTTAAAAAAATTATTTGTCTTACATATTTACTATATTTAAATGATTTTAACTAATTTTTTTATATGTGCAAATTAGTTATTTTAACTTTATATTTAAGCCGGATAGAGTATTTATACAACTGAACTTTTACCCTATTTGTTGCAAGAATAGTGTATGAAGTGTGATTGGTAACATTTACATTAAAAGGATGTAAAATTGTTGATTTTCTACCCTAGTTGTTAATTGCATTGGTGTAAAATACACCTCCACCGGTTAAATTAACTACCAGTTGTGTTGCAAAATCAGTGTTCAAAATATTTTTTTATTAACCAGGTTTTTTTTTGCCCTAGTGGTGTTAGAGTTTGTTACAAATAAGGGGAAGGCCATCACTAATGTTGAGAGGTTGTCATATGAATTGTATAGTCTAACACATATTTCATATATGGTTCAATTAACTATATCTCAAGATTCGTACCCACAAGAAAAAACAAGAGAAGGTACCGAATATACAATGAAATCAGAGCAATATTGAAGAATATGATACGACAAAGAGAAGATGCAATGAAAAGAGGAGAAGTTGAAGGAGAGCTTGATTTATTGGGCTTATTATTGCAATGCAAAGAAGAGAGCAGCAATGATCTTACAATTGAAGATGTGATAGAAGAATGCAAATTGTTCCACATTGCTGGCCAAGAGACCACCGCCAACCTCCTCACATGGACTATGATCTGCTTATCTATATATCCAAATTGGCAAGAGAAAGCAAGACAAGAAGCGTTAGAGATTTGTGGTACAACAAAGCCTGATTTTGAATCCATCAATCGCCTTAAAATTGTAAGTTCAAATATTCATTTTGATCCCTATTAATTCTAAATATTCATGCATGTTTTATAATATAACATGTTTCATCTAAAGTATTAATTTTTTTTACCTATAATATCACTAACTAACTATAAAATCTTCGGGTAAAGAGCATCTAATGCCCCTTAAAATGCCCCAATTTTCTAAATAATTTTTTTTAAGTGATCATTAGATTCTACATAAAATTAGTAATATTTTTTATATTTTTCGAGTGAAAAATAATGTAATTTTGAATTTTGTACCATTTTTCTAAGAAAAATACTCTATAGTGTGCAGTTTTGATTTATTTTCTTTTTAAAAATCATAAAAAATTTAAAACTACATTATTTTTACCTATAAAATGTCAAAAATGTCGTTCATTTTTATATAGAAGCTAATGATCAATAGAATAAAATAAAACAACATTTGTAAAGTTGGGGCATTAAGCTTGCCCAAAACTTCTTTATCAATTAGCTAGACTCTTCTAACTCATGACTTTTGTTTAAGGCAATTTTGATATTTTACAAGAAATAACTAATTTTGACTCTTGCAGATATCTATGATACTTCATGAAGTGCTGAGGCTTTTTCCCTCTCTACCTTTTATCTCGAGATATACAACTCGAGAAGCAAAGGTAGGGAACTTGTTGATACCTGAAGGAGTTGAGCTGTGTTTATTGGTGATGAATGTTCATTATGATACCGATTATTGGGGTGAAGATGCAGATGATTTCAAACCAGAGAGATTTTGTGAAGGAGTTTCAAAAGCTTCAAAGGATCAAATAATGGCTTTTTACCCATTTGGTTGGGGTCCAAGAATATGTTTAGGCCAAAACTTTGCATTGATTGAAGCAAAGATGGCTTTGGCTATGATTCTCCAACGTTTCTCATTTCACCTCTCTCCTTCGTACACTCATGCGCCTAGCCTTCGTGTTACTGTTAAGCCACAACATGGTGCTCCTATCATTTTACGCCCTATCTAAGAATTAGTGTGGAATTTATGAATAAGTATATTAGGTATTTGTGCATGCGTTGGAAATATGTGGAATTGAAAATTGTATTGTTCTTGGTTTAAGAAAAAAATCTCAAGAAGCGTGTAGATTAATTGTAAATATAGTACTTCTCATATCATTGACCTAATTGAGGAGTTGATCATAATCCTAAGTGTAAGATTTATTTTATATATTTATCAGTTTTTTTTCGAATTATCCCTTATATTAATACTAGCTCAATAATAATGAACTAAGAGATAGAGGGAGGAAGTTAAGTTAGATGGCTGTGGAATGTTAGAAAAAACATATCACATTAACCAATTTAACTAATTTCTTAAATATAATTAAATTAATTAAATATATTTTATATTGAGGATTAGAAGAGTATTTAATATTGACGAATTTGATCCCTTGTAGCTACCCTTCTATTTTTAGAACTGTCAGTTTTGCTTCTAACGAGTTCCTATATGGATTGACTATTATTAGGATAACAAATATTAAGAGGAAGAAAACTTCCTCCTACATCATCAATGTTAGGTATTATGGAGAATTTATTCAAAAATTTGTTAGAGTTAAAAACTTGGCTTTCTCATCTTGACTTTTGTAAAATTTATTGGAGAGAAACAATGAGATGAAAAATAAATAATCATATATATTATTTAAGAGTAATAATATGCTCATACAATCATTATAACCCACATGAATTTACACCAATATACCCTTACTTAAGCAAGATGAATTAATCCCATAACCTATGAAATTTTATAGGAAGAGACTCAAGTTACTATCTTTCTTATTATGGTGAGAATCTTATCATCCCACACTCTTAACATATGGACTAGGATCCTTTATTATGGTCACCGTAACTAGTAATTAACACTAATAATCAACCTTCTAACAACTTTGATATTGAATTATAGCTCTTCAAAAAAATTGTTGAGGGATTTGGAGAAAGTGATAGGCTTCTGGAAGATTTCTTACCATAACAATTACAATCTCTTATCCATTCTATTGTCATTACAAAAGATCTTATTGCATTGACTAATTCTTTTTTTAATTTTAATTTTGGATTTCGTTTATGTATTTCAAACAATATTTCTTTCTTTTCGAAATCCTATGCCCCCGATTTATCAATGAGGGTATTATTACGTTGTATCTTTTTATTTTTATTTATGTATTACTTTTTATTAAAAAAATAAGATAAGGAATCTTTAGGAGGGTTAATATATAAATAGGGTTGAGTATTGTGGATTCAGGAGTGAAGAGGAGTGAATTATAATAACAAGTTTAAAGTATAGTAGACAAAAAGTTTGTTTTAGAATATTCATCTTCACTCGTTCAACTTTTTTGGAAACTAATTTTAAATGCCTAGTAAATCAAAAGTTAAGTTGATGTGGAACATGGGAGGGGAAGAGGAAGAGAGAAGGGAGAAAACTGAGGAAAGTAAGGGAGATAGAAGACACTGAGGAAGAGGCAGAGAACTCTATTTAAATATTACTCAAAGCATCCAAAAGTCTTACAAATATAAAATCCTAAGGCTATCCATATATATAAAGCCCTAACTTAAAATAATGAAATTGAATGTAATAATATAAGACCTGGCCAGCATTAATTTATGTCTATTTGTCTTAAAAAGTTTAATTTTGTCTATGCTCAAGTATTTCTTATAAGAAGGACTTTATACCTAATAAAGAAGTCAAGGCCCATAACAAAGATATGAATTCTCCTTTCACTCAATATATTATATATTATGTAAACTAGTTTACATATATATTATCATGTAAACTGCCAATATTAGTATCATTTAGGAGGAAAATAAACTTCGTTCTACTTTTAAATTGTAGGTAAATCTAACTTTTTTTTTAAAATTTTTTATAACAAAAAAATATATATTATGTAAACTATTTGAATAAAACTCAACTGAATATTTCGAAGAGGGAAACTATTTTTATTTTTTTATTTTGAGATACGTATAGTTTCCTTTAATTTAGTATAAATATATATATTTTTCTCCTTATTATATCATTTAATTTTACTTTGTTAATTTTATTAGCCTCTATAACTTTACTCTATTAGCATTATTAGTTATGTTAATAGAGAAAATTAAAATATTTATTAAAAGAGAAAAAAAGATAGGCGCTAACTTAAAAATTAAAAAAAAATATATAAATACATGTAAAATGCTTTCCCTTTTGAAAATATTATGTCGTCAACATTATGATGGGTTTAAGAGTGCGCGCGCTCGTGTGCTTGCTCATATATATATATAAGCGTATTTACTATTTACTATTTTTAAAAGAATAAATTTGATTTAGACAGTCTGAAAATATTGATCACTACTGTAATTAATAATAAACAAGGCAATATAATTGTTAGGAATATAGAATTATAGATCATTCCCATATATATATATATATAGGGTAAAAATGTAATTAGTACTCTAAATTAATTTTAGAGGAGCAATCAGCATCATAAAATATTTAAGAGTATAATTAACACTCCAAATTAATTTTAGAGATGCAATTACAGTCCTTAAGTATTTAAATTGTTATAATTTTTTCCATTCGCTAATAAAAATACAAACTTTTATTCTATACATACCATATAAATCTTTTATTTTGATATATTATTGTTTAAAAGGTCACATGTATAATATTATTTTAATAAATTATACTAAATAAACCGTAAAATTTCTTAATCTTCATATATGAATTCTATACTAAGTCAATTTTAAGGTTTATTTAGTACTATTTTTTAAATAATATGACACATGTGACTTTTTAAATAATAATGTGTTAAAATAAATAGTTTACATAACATGATGAGACATAAATTTATTTTTATATCAGTGAAAGGATGAAATTGTACTAATTTAAATATTTTAGAGTGTTAATTATTTCTCTAAAATTAGTTTGGGCATAGATACACATTTATCTTATATATATATTATGATAAACCTATGGAGGTTGTATCTAAACCGGTTAGAGAACTGATATAAACAGTATTTTTTATTGTTGTAAAAAGATCATTTTACATTAGTGTCTCATAAACTGGATATGGCATTCAATCACTCTACTTATGCTTTAACCTTGGTTTTGAAAATATCAACGGAAAATTATGTTGAAGTATCAAAACAAGAAGTTTTTTATATTGAATAATCGCGAATTTCCCCTAATATCAATCACTTTTGTTTAGCTCTGATGATTTTTAATTTTGTCAATTTTTATAGGCAAAATTCTTTACTGCAACAGCAAGTAATGGTTATTATATTCTATTCATATACTTTTATTTGGCAAGTTGCAAAAGTAAGTGGGAGAAGAATCTTGTTTAAGTATGAAATTTGTGTTTGATGTGAAGTTTCAAAACAAAAGAGTACATTACAGTCGTGACATTGAGTATTTACGCTTGAGCTAATTGAAATTCGTTTTACTTAATATTAAAACTATTTAAGAAGAATAGAGGTTTCATCTAAGATCGTATATAAGTTTAACCTACTTTTAAACTTTTTTGTCTAAAAAAAAGAAAACAAAAGTGCATTAGATGAGACGTGTATTTTCCAGTCATTTGTAGTTACAACAAACATAATTCCTCAACATAATAAATTGCAATTAATAAAATTCAAATCTTTCAAAAGAAAAAATTAGCATAATTAATTAAAATACTAATATTCTATTTTCTTCAAATGTTATACTAAAATTTTGTATTATAATTTTAATACGTAAGAAATTGACTAATTTACTTGAAAATATGATTTAATGTCAAATTTCAATTATTTGTTTCATATTATATATTTTTAAATATGCTGTAAATTAAAATTAACCACACTTTGAAAATAGGAAATCTTCTTTTAAAGCCTAATTCGAATTTATTGGGCCATAAAATGCCTGATATTTCAGGTCATTGGGAACGAAAAGAAAGAATTTGTTATAAATATTATATGTATGTGTGGATGTCCATAACCCTTAGCTATTAGAATTTCTCTTAGGATTCCATATTTTCTTAATGTCACAAACTGATAATATCTTCAATGAATAACTTGAGAAAAGTTTCTTATTATTAATACCATTACAACCATATTTATTTCTTTGTAACTTTATATTTAGTCTTTAATGGTTATGTCCTATAAATAGATACCATATACAAGGTATTTTTACAAGAATGAATATACAAGTGAATGAAGAATACTCTCTTATCTTCTCTCTCAATCTTTTAACTTGTTATTTCTTTCTTCTTTAACTTCATCATCTTTCTCTCATTTTTATAACACGTTATCAGCACGAGTTCGCTCCGACAATTTGAGGTATGAATTTCTTATAAATTCATGTTCTTGTGGTATATGATAATACTCCATTTACACAAATATTTCTTTTATCGTATATTTACTATATTGAATATATTGTTTGTTATTTTCGTTATATTTTGTTATCTATATTTATTATGTTGTTTGTCTCATATTATGCTATTATTTTATTTATTATCTACATTATTTTATATTTCTATTTTTATGATGTCTATTGTTCTATATTACTTTTGTTATTTTTATTTCTGTTATCTATATTTATCTTTTTTATTATATTTTATCTTGTTATTTATTTTTATGTTATATTTTATATTATTTATTTTTATGTTCACAATATTATAATTGACACGCACACATAATTTATGTCATTTACATGTTTTCTTCATTTTATTGTGTTTCTTCACGTTGTTTAGATATATCTATACACACACAATATATAGTATTATATATGATTATATAATTTGATTTATATGATTTTGGGGTTTATTTGTTTTTAATATTTGATTATGATATTGAATTTATTTAATTTACTTTGTTCCAATATTATTCTTGTACTAATTTATATTACTGTATCTATATTTTTATATTGCTAATCAATTTCCCTCCCCTCTATATTATTTTATGTTTTAAAATTTGTCTCTTCTATATTCTCCCTCTATATATATACTTAATTTTGTGACCAGCAGCTATAATATACATAATTTTATGATTATATGACCAGAAGTCATATCACTTTTAATAATATATGGTTCTTTGGTATAAGATCATCTTGTGGTTCTTATAAATGATAATGGCAAAACAAAATATTATGACAATTTGATGATTCAATGATATAAATATCAAAGTCCTAAAGGCTAATGATTCAAACACCAAATAGTCCAACAAGAGTTGTGTAACATTGAAAAAATATATTTTTACTTTAGTCCTGGAGACTAATAACTTACAGAAAATCATGTCATTAAAAAGTGATAGTCTTAAAGGCTAATTAGTATATAATTTTAAGAAATTGATGATCTACTATTGTAATATAGAACATATATATGATAAAATAATAACGACTATGACCACATTGCAATAAAAAATTGACAATTGAAAGCCAATGATATTTTATCTTGGCTATTAAACCATGATTGTGTAAATAATATATCTATGTGAGCAAATATTATAATATGACCATAAGTTATATGAACAAAAGTCAACTCTTAAAATGTGACAGAAATTATATAGACAAATATACATAAATCTATTGAAATTAAATGTCAAAATTGGTGATGACATCAAAAGGAATATAATATTATATAAAAAATATCAAAAATAATTATAATGTTCAAAGTAAAGAGTTGTGGAGAAAATGCCCAGAGTTATTGTAAAGCTAAAAGAAATGGCTATAAGCCTAAAAGGTATGTGATATTTATTTTTTATTAGTATTTAAATTTATTATGATTTGTGATAGACAAATAATTATAATTATTTATTATTGTGATATTGATAAGTGTGTGATATGAAACAAAATAGATTAAATTAAATAAGAGTTATTGGTCATTTTGTGATTGCAATATTATGTTAACTTATTTGTAAATTTAGATATATCAAAAGAAAATATATATGATTTTTATTAATTCAATATGTTTATCATAATATTATACATTTCAATTAAATTTATTTATGTGATATAGTTGTTGCAGCCTCTGTAAAACTTAATGATAGATATATATTGTTAAATTTTAAGTAAACTCTATGTTTGATATTTTTTTTAAGCATATAATAAGATACATCAGAAATTTAGGAGAAGAGAACAAAACGATGTCAAGTTTAAACTTGAAACTTGATTTATTTGGATGTATATAATATAACTCAATCATTTTCATCATAAATAGTATGGAAATTATTTTGTGATATTTTACCAATTCATCGTATTATGAATGGTAAAATTGGATACTTTAGAAAAACAAAATTATATATACGTATTACATTTGAATTGGGAGATTGATAATTGATTTAATTTTTTGAGAAAATTTATTATAAATAATTTATGTTGATTTTTTATTAGTTGGATAAAATAATTTTTGTAATATATGTAAACTCTATATATTACAAGTCAAATTTATGAATACTTCAATAGTTAGAATAATTTGAAAGAAAATTATTAATATCATAAGTATGTATTCTATTAAGGAGTTTTAGTTTAATAATTTTTGGTGCACAATATATAATTATTAAACATGAATGATGGATTTATATATTTATGTATAGGTGTGCATTCATTAGAAAATACTAACAATTTCTTATTCCCTTCCATTTGGTGGATTTATTGAAGATTTTATTATATTTATTTTATATACATATCAATTTAGCCGTATATATATTTTTAAATATATTGTTATGGAAGGAGATTACCGGTGAAAATTTTATTTAGAGCTTCATTCTAAATAATTAATATTTATTAATTTTATTCAAATTTTTATGTGAGATGCAAATCTACAATTTATTGGATTATCAAGGAATATTATGAGAAGATATAAATATTATAAGAAGATATATATGTGGTAGATAATTTGAAATATTCATTTTAAATATGTACGAGAAAAGTAAATTCAATTATATTATTAATGAGTATTGAAATTATATAATAATATATAATAGTTCATGAAGAAATTTTTGTAACAAAACTGATATAGTTCTTGAAGAACTAAGACATATTTTCTTTTGGGCAAAAAAAGAATTGATAATAAAAGTTATGACCTATATATTAGAACTTTGGTTCACCAAAAGGTCTAAAGTTGATAGCCTGATTATATTGAAATCCTTAGTTATATCTATAATGGGAAGCACCTAGACTTCCAAGTGAAATACGTAATCCTTAATTATATGTATGATGGGAAACACCTAGACTTCCAGGGAAAATATATAAAAATGAAAATATATTTATATGACTCGCACTTGAGGGGGATTGTTGGTATATAATTGTGAGTCAACATTGGATAAAATTTTGTTTAAATCTTCATAAAAGTCCAACTGATCTCCCAAAAATGGATGTCATATTGAGATTGTAAATCAATCATATATTATAAAAATTGAAAAGTTTCTTGTTGGTTACAGTAAACTAAAAGTTTACCGATCCAAATATATGTTTGTTGGCATGATTTGTTTGATCATAATATATTATCTAATAAATTATTAAAAATTATATATTGACATCCATTAAAGAATTAGAAAATTCTTCATAAATAGCCAACATATTATAAAATTTATGAAATCATATGTGTTGCTTATTCTCAAACAAAATTGATCATGAGAATATTATTAGTTATTATTTGGAATTGATTTCTACATTTATGGAAATATATCAAAGTCATATTATATGGGTCCATCCATAAGCATGTAAGCCATACAAATATTTACTAAATTTGATAGATACATCTATAAAATGGTTATATGTGAGATTATTATGAGTTTGCAACCAGAAGTTTGTAAGATTATTTAAATAAATATAATCATTATGTTGAGTGCACAATTTCTAGAATGAGAAATATTTATTAATGCCTATATAAGTAACTAGATCAATCCTTATGAGAACAAGATTTCTATTTTTAGTATTGGCATATTTGATTTGATATGTTATGACACATATACATATCAAGCTAATAAAATTCTCCCGATAAAAATGACTTTTGGCCAGGAATCATATATTTTTAAATGTACAATATTTATTGAAATATTGATCTACCGCAATGCCCATAGATAGATATTTAAAAAAAGTTGGGGTTAATGTTAAGTAAGAACCTCCTTCTTATTTGTCTCTAAATGAAACACAATGATATTTCTAAAGGAAACAAATAGATTTATGAGACTTATACTACATGATTAATTGGTTCTCATTCGACAAAGCTTTCCTGATATGAGGGAAGAAATTGAGTAAGTAGAGAAGAGAAACAAATAGAATGCATTATTACTATTAAAGGTAGATCCTCAAATATAGGTTATGAATTAGAAGTTCATCAAATATTGTATTCATAAAATATTGTAAAATATCTGCCAGATTCAATTACTAACCTAAAATTTCAACTAAAAATTCTCCAATTAGTATAAATAAAAGTGAGACATGCCTGAAGCATTAAACACTAATCGGTTCCAAATAAAATATTAAAAATAGAGGAACATGCAATTAAGATGGTCATATTGAGAAGGCAGGTACTCCATAAGAATGCCAAGATATGACTACTTGTACAAATTTCAAAAGAGGTATAAGTACCTGAAATGTAATAAAGAAATCTCAATAAGTTATATCAAAATAAGAAAAATAGAACTGAAAACATAAAGTTATCTACAACAATTTTGATAATAATATCACATGATCAACTGAAGATCTTATATGTAAATATGTCACGTGAAGTAGACAGAAAAAAATATCTAGCCAAAAGGAGAAGTAAAAGGGCAAAGACGCAATAAAAATAAAATTATATTATTTCAATATGTGAAAATTATGGAACTACAGTCTAAACATATGGAATATAAAGTATAGAAGCATTTATGTGAAAATAAAATTTTCACAAAAGCCAATGATGATTATAATGAGAAATATTATTATGTGGTGAAGGCAATAATTTTTGCATATATTACTATTATGACAGTATAAGAAAATAAAATATGCGTCTAATATATATTGTTATAGCATACTCATATGGCTCACTAAAGAGTGAAATTTACATGATAATATTTTAAGGATTTAAAATGTCTGAAGCATATAAAAGAAATGTCTAGAGTTGAATACCCAATAATTTCATAATCTTTATTGTTTATAAAAATATATTAAATTTAGTGGATAAGAAGTCCTATATATTTATTCTATTATATTTACATATTGTGTTGGTATTATATGTTATAATTTTATTGGCAAAATTAAGTTCTTACAGGTACATAATGGATAATAAATTAAGATTTGAGTGGATAAGGTAGGGAATAATGTGTTGATAATTTAATATATCTAGAATATATGTTGGAGAAATATATGATAACAATGCATCATTCATAGTTCAGGTAAAATAAAGATCTGCTCAAAAAGTATTGCACTTGAGAAAATAATATACTTTATTGAGAAAGTGCATCGAAAAGTCGATGTTATTATCATGTGATAAAAATGATGTGGTAATAAGGAGAAGTAAATGTGATACTATAATTAAGGGAGTAAAGATTATGATGTATTCTTTTTCCTTTAACTAGGGTTTTATTTCACTAGATTTTTCTAGTAAGGTTTTTAATGAGGCAGCTTCAATATATATTGTATATTCTTTTTCCTTTACTAGATTTTTGTCCCATTGGGTTTTTCTTAGTAAAGTTTTAGTGAGGCACAATACTTATTATAGACATCTAATGGGGAGTATTATAAATATTATATATGTGTGTGGATATCCATAACACTTAGCTCTCCTAGAATTCCATATTCTCTTAATGTCACAAACCCATAACCTCCCCAATGAATGACTTTGAAAGGAGTTTCCTATTATTAATGTTATTACATTCATCTTTATTCCTTTGTAACTTTAGGTTTAGTCTTTAATGATTAGGCCTCATAAATAGAGGTCATATATAAGGCATTTGTACAATAATGAATATACAAATGAATGGATAATATTTTTTTATCTTCTCTCTCAATCTCTTATCTTATTATTTTTTTCTCTAGCTTTTTAATTTTTTTCTCTTATTTTTATAACAGAATCTTTATATTCCACATGCTACTATGTATATAGTATATATATGACCATTGACTCCCACGAAGAACTCCAAAAATTAAATTGCATTAATTGCCGACATAATATTTTCTATTATTTTCTCATCAATTACATTTTTTATCATCAGAACTAATAAAAATAGTTAAATTATTAATTGTCTAAAAATAAAAAATATTTTTTTTATTTTACCCATGCTTAAATTTATTTTTTAAAATTTACATTACACTTTCTCTTATACTTACAACTTTAAATGTGGATAATTTTTAAAATATTTAATTAATTAACTTATAATAAGGACCATTTGGTCTAAGATGGCGTTCAAGTTCATGTTCTAGTTAATCTTTGAATTGCTATTAGTCTTTTAAGCATACTAGTTGCAGCTTTTTATTCCCTTTACTTATGATGTTAACTTGTTGTACTGTGTTTTTATTTTTAGATTTTATGCCTCCAATAAGGCCCTAACCAAAGATCAATTAGTAGTTTTATATGTATCGTTTTATTTTTTTATTGAATAAATTATCCTTTATAAAAAGAATAAGGACCATTCATTTCTTTTTGAGGGTGTCCATTGATAAGAATGAATCATAGGGAGTAACTTTATTGTCTTTTCTTTTTTTTTTCCTTTTTTATATTTTTTTTTATTTTGCCATCCTTTTCTTTCTACTTAAAGACATTGAATGATGGGAGATTGGTACTACAGCTAAGCTAACTTACGTACGTAGATTTGCTGTACGTTTGCCTCCTCATAAATTAAAATTCTTGAAAAATGAACGTTTTTCTTTTCTTTTCTTTTTTATAAAGGAAGAGGAGGGCTAAAGCACATGGATGATTATCTGATAAAATGGTGATGAATACAGATTAGTGATGGATTATTGGAACCTATCCTATGTTGGAAAATTTATATTACTATTATAATTTTAGTTTAAATTATCAATATTAGGTGCTTCCTATATAATAAGAATCGTTAACAAATTATTTATAGGTGTCCCTCCTACCTTAAAGTGTTAAGGACAATGATGCCAGAAATGGAATAGAGAGAAGGAATAAATAGGTGATTAATCATGTCCCATCAATTTTAAGCCTCAAGTTTATGAATCATTCTATTTTATTATATATTACTTATTAACTTTAAATATATCTTATGTGAGACTTACTTATTATATATTATTTACCATGGGAAATATTCTTTTCTCACCCAGTTGTAGTTATAAGATAGTCATAAATTCTAAAATTATATATCTAATAATATAATTAAGTAAATAATATCAACATATCAATCGCGACTAATATTTTTCTCAATGAAAATTTTGTCCCATAGCTAATTAAAGAGAAATTTAACTCATTTTTTAATTGAACTTTGTAAATTACAAAATTTATTTGGTTTATAACTTTGTAAAGTAAAGATTTCTTTTTTATCAACTGTAAATTAAAGATTGAAAAAATATGCATTGTGAAAAGTGCATGATGGTATAAATATATAGAGTTAGAGATAGTTGAGAGATTTATTTTAGTTAAAACCCTAATCTATTTTATTTTTTAAATTTATATTTTTGTCTAAAACTATTATTATTGATTGAACATATTAAATAAGAAATTCTATGAAATTGTTTCAATGTAAATTATTAAATATATAAACTAATTTTCTAGTTCCTATATTTAAAATTTTAGAAAGTATCATATACTCTTCGCTAGTGTATCACTTTAATTATCCAATTTAAGAGAAGTAAAACAAAAATACTGTTATTTGTGTGTGTGAGTATTTATATATATATATACATATATATGCAATAATCGAATTTAAACAATCTTTACCCAGCTACTTATTATCTCCCCCTAATGTTGGAAAATTTGTTTCATCAACTGACAATAATCAAAACGTACCGTAAACAAATCTCCTGTCAGTGGTTATAAATATTTGATTATAGAAGGAGATTCATAACCAATATATATTCATAACCTTCTCTGAGGTCCCATCTTTGTGCGTTGTGGTGGAGCAATTGGGACAAATGCCACACATCTAAAAATTTTAAGATGAGAAATATTTGGCTCTTGACCAAAAGCTAACTGTAATTAGGAGAATTTATGATAACTTATTAGCTTGAGGCCTATAATTGCCGCTGCATGTAAAATTGCATGTCCTTAAGCTAAAATGGAAAGTTTTGTTCTCATAAGCATTTGTTTAGCAATCAATTGGAGGCATTTAATTAATGATTATGTGAAACCATTTTGAGTGTGGACATGAGCAACAGATTTCTCCACTATTATTCTAGTTGACATGCAATAATCATTAAATGTTTGAGATGAAAACTCACTTGTATTATCAAGACGAATTGTCTTAATTGCAAATTCTAGAAACTGTGATCTTAATCAAATTATTTGAGCAAGTAATCTAGCAAATACTAAATTACGTGTATATAACAAACAAACATGTGATTATCTTGTAGATACATCTATTAAAACTATAAAATATCTAAATGGTCCACATATATCCCCTTGGATACATTTTAGAAATGCAAGGGATTCTACCCTAACTTTTGTTAATGAAGGTCTTGTAATTAGTTGGCCTTAAGAACAAGTAACACATGAAAAATCTTTAAATTAAAGAATCTCCTGGATCTTCAATGGGTGTCCATGTGAATTTTCAATAATTCTTCACATCATAGTTGATCTAGGATGGCCTAACCGGTCATGCCAAACAATGAATATATTTTTATTAATAAACTTCTGGTTTACTGTAGCATTTGTTTCAATTATACTAATATTTGTATAGTATAAAGCAGAAGATAATGCAGGTACTTTTTCAAGAACACATTTTCTCCATGTCTAACGATTGTAATATGTAGATATTCAATACTTTTTTCATTTATAGTCTCAATATGATATCCATTTTGGTGGATATCCTTAAAACATAATAAATTTCTCTGAGACTTAGAGGAATATAACGTATCATTAATAACAAAATTTGTCCCTTTGGGTAATATTAGCATTGTTCTTCCAAAGCCTTTAATTAGTTTTGTATTACCCGCTATAGTATTGATGCTTATACCATTTATTGTCAAATGAGAAAAATATTTTTTATCTTTGAGTATAGTATGTGTTGTAGCACTATCTATGAGACATATATCTTCATTCTTGTGCCCAATAAAAGAGAGAGGAACATCCATATTCTTCATTAAAAGAAAATAAATGTATTAAAATACATTATTAGCAATAATGTTCTTAAAACAAGAAAATAAAAGTAAACATAAATAAAGCATAAAGCATAAACTAAATTAGGATAAAATATAAATAAAACATAAACTACATTAATCTTATTATTTTTTTGCCAAATTTATTTGTCTAATCATGATTCTCAAAGAAATTAGCTACTTCTAAGTGTGTCATAGCATCAAGGCCATCATCTAGCTCATTGGTATCATCATTCTTGTATTCAAAATTTGCCTCAACATCATTATCTTAGAAAATCATATTTGCTTCCATGTTCTTTGAATTCCTTTTTTATGGAGGCTTGATAAAGCTTTGCTAGATGCTCAGGTGTACAACAGGTATGCGACCAGTGCTCCTTCATCCCACACCTATAACATAGATTTTCAACAGCTTTTGAGGGACCACCCTTATCTTTTTTCTACCATTCATTACGTTTCTTCTTTTGGTGGGTATTTGGATTATAATTACTTCCCCACCATGATGACGGTAATTGCCACGTCCCCTACCACGGCACCGCTACAGCCATGACCACGACCACGGCAACCACTATAAGTAGGAAAATTTGTACGTTTAGTCACATTCACTTTAGGGAATGGAGTTGATCCAGTTGGACAGATATCATGATTTTTCATCAACAGCTCATTATTTTGTTCAGCCATAAGAAAATATGATATTAGTTCATAATACTTTTTAAAACCTTTCTCACGGTATTGTTGTTGCAGGGGTACATTTGAAGCATGAAAGGTTGAAAAAGTTCTTTCCAATAAGTCCTCATCTGTTATTTTCTCACCACACAATTTCATAACAAGCTTTAGGCAAGATTACCATCTTTTGGTAATCATATCATTCTTTTAGATTATTTCACAATTTTAACAGATCTTTCTAAGGGTGTGCATGGGTAGGGCTGGGCAGGGCAGCCCCCTGCCAGATGCCCTATCCAAAGAAAGCATGGGCTGTATTTTACAGCCTGATGCCCGGCCCTGCTCGGTAAAAGCCCTAAATATTTTGGGCTGGGCATGAGCGGGCTGGGCATAGGTGGCCTGGGCATGCCTAACTAGTAATGTCCTACTCATATTGTGAAAAAAAATCTGCAATCATAAATTTCTAAAATAAACAAAGTATATTCAACCTGAAATTAGCCATAGAAACCTTAGAATTAGCCAACTATTTAAACATTATTGTCTTACTAATGAGTAATGGAAATATTATTGTCTTACTAAGAAGAAATCTAAGAGTTTTCATACTTCTTGTCCATTCAAATCCAAAGTTGTGATAACATGCTTGTGTTCTATTCAGTGACCAAAGATTCATTTCTTGTTTCAAGATAATTCAAGCAATTAGTTTGTAGTTACTTCCAACCCATTTATTCCAACCATTTGCATATGTAAAGCATCCCTTCCATGTGTAAGAAGAAGAAAATAGAAATGATTAAACCAAAAGATCCTTGATTACAAGCAACACAGACTTTAATATCAATGTGTAAGAAATCAAAATCAAAATTGTCCTCTATAAGCTATATGAAGTACGATATGACTCGGATACACAGATATTCAAGCCAATAATGCTTAATTTGAATAAAATTCAGAAACATCATGTTCAAAGTCAATAATATACAAACAAAATAGTTAATATTTTGATACAACTAGCAACTAGGAAGCAAGAAAAACTTGAGCATGAATGCCAGCAATTGTAGTAAGAGAAAATAAATTGAGAACAAAAGGATGTGAATTCAAGAGCATGGAACCTAAGAGTTGGCAGACATATATTACACTCAGTGGCGGCATCTTCCCCCGGTGAAATCTTTAAAATATGCATAGTAAAATACCCTTTTATCTTTTGTTCCAGATACGTCGACACAACTCAAGCCAAGTCATTTACAAGAACAAAACATGATGCCAATACACAAGAAATCCAACATTGCATTATTGCAAAATAACACAGTCTAAAGCATACAAGTCTCCAGTAATGAAATTGTAGAGTGCAGAAGTATAAGAGCCAATTACACACCATTCAAGCAAACACTAGTTAAAAGACAAATTAAACTCAATCTTTTAAGTATTCTCAAATTCAAAAGCGTCAATATTCAAATGATAACACGACTAGATTCAAAGTCAAATTAATATGAAAGCAAGAACCACCAAACAGGGAACAGATTATGCGAGGAACAAATTAAAATATAGATTCAAAACCAGATTGAACCAATCGATCTCACCCGATTTTGGGAGCAGACAAATCTCTAAGGTACGAACCTTCTTCACTACTTGCCTTAAGAACTTAATGTATTCATCAATCTCTGCACCTAGCTCGCTCTGTCGCAGTGTCGCTCTGAAGGAGTGAACCCTCGACCTGGAGTCTTAGGAAATAGGAATCTGGTGACAAGAATTTACAACTCTGACTGGAATGACTTCGTCGCTGGAAACTCGTTGGAGGCTGGAAACTCGTTGGAGGGAGTCACAAACTTGCAGTGTCGCTATGGAGTCTTTTAGGAAATAGGAATTAGCAATTTAGGGCAAACTGAAGTTCAAGGGAAGGGAAGTAAGCATTAGTAATTAAAAAATAATAATATATATATATCGAGCCGGGCCAAAATGGGTAGGGCACTATACCTTGCCCGGTGCCCTGCCATGCCTGACATTTAGCCGACCTAAACTTGCCCAATTGCATTTCGGGCCAATTTTTTTGGGCTGGGTAGGGCTATTTTTTTCCAGGCTCGGGCGGGCATACCAAGCACTAGGCATCTTGAACACCCTTAGATCTTTCACCATTAGGTATTCAGCTTTTAGCCCTTCATATAAATGGTGGCGAAGGAAAATCATGGCCTTAGCCTTATCTTGACTGCTTGCTTTATTTTTTGGTAAAATAACATTCCCTAGACCTTTGGCATCTAGGTGGATTTTAACATCTAAAACCCCATATAGATAATTTTTTCTGGAGATATCAAGAGCAGTAAACTCAAGTTTGATAAGATTAGCCATGGATCAAACTAGAATAATAATAATAACAATTAGAATTATGATAAAATTAATTGGAAAAATGATAATAAAACCATAAATCAAATAAACATTATATATTCAAAATAACTATAAATTCAATAAAAGTAACAAAATATAAATGGCATAAATAAAAATAAATAAATAATATATATATAAAATATATATAGTAACAAATAAGTAATTAAATAAATAACACAAAATAATATATAATGGAAACAACATAAATAATATAGAGAAAATAATGCTATAATAGAAACAACATAAATAAAATAAGTAATATAAATTAAATAAATATAAATAAAAAAAACAAATAAACGTAAGAAAATAAATTAAATAACATAAAGAAATATGCATAAATATAAACAACATAAATAATATGCTACAATACATAGAATTAGAAATAACATAAATCTAATATATAAATAGTAATATAGTATAATTAATAATATAAATAAGTAAATATTACATAAATGTAATAAATATATAATAATGCTAAGAATATAAAAAAAATCAATTGCAACATAAATTAATGATTATATAGGGAGGGAAATTGGAAATATAAACAACATATACAGAGAGGGAATTGGAAATGTAAACAATAACACTATGAATTGATAAGAAGTTTATACCTTAAATTTTCCAGAGCAATGTCATGCTAATAATGTGTTATAAAATAAGAGAAGATAAAAAGTTAAAGAGGAGAAGAACTAACAAGACAAGAGATTGAAATGAGAGGTAAGGGAGACAACAGATTGAAATGAGAAGTAAAGGAGTATTCGTTATATGCTTGTATGATCACTTGTCCAAATGCCTTCTACATAGCCACTATTTATAGGCCATAACTATTAAATACTAAATATAAGGTTACAAATGATTAAAGATGGATAAAATATCATTAACTACAATAAACCCTTTTCAAGTTATTCATTGAGGAAGTTATAGCTTTATGTCATAAAGGGAAGAAGGAATCCTAAAAGGAATCCCAAGAAGTAGAAGTTATATGGACATCTACATATATAAGAATATTTGTAACAATGTGAGATTTGGTCCCGAAAAATTCAATTAATTTTTTGACGATGAGAGTGAGTGAAGTCGTGATGTGATAGATGCGTGAATGGTGGAGGCCGAATGGAGTCTGTTGTGCTTTGCGTGACCGAATATATGCTGCAGATGGAAAGGAAAACCTAATGGCTCAAATTACTCAGTTTGGCCCATAGGTCCTATGTGACATTTTTAAAATTGTAGTATTATGTTGTTATTTTTAGTTTTTAATTTCTCTCAAATAACTAAAATACAAATCATAATAATATAATATAATTTATTCTAAAAATAATACTTTGAAAAAACTATAAAATTATAACAATTATGTCCTTATTAAATAATAATTCAATATAAGGCATAATAACTCAAATGATATACAAATACTACAATTAAGGACTAAACTAATGACAAAAATCAACTAAAATGATATGAATAAATATATAAAAATATGAGTTTATTAATCCTATCGCAACACTCTTGTCGGGCTATGGCCAACCGTAGCACACAAACGAGTTAGTAAGGTCAGTCTTAGTACCAATCAAATAGGTTAGGTTGCCCCACCTAGGTGGTGTTGGTTCTTTAAACACTGTGGGGACCTATCAGTCAATAGCGACATGATGAGCGTGGCTGATTTCCTTGTTTGCAAGAGGAGATTAGATGAGAAATGGCAACCTAGATAGAGGAGCGTGATCGTGCTTTTTAATCTCCTTTCAATATGATCTTACAAAATTAATTCTTACGTTGTTTATGCGTTGTAAGTTGTCGTAACTAAGTAGAAAAGAGAAAAATATTTTTTAAAACAAAAATAATTAACATCTTTGTTACCTTGATTTAATCAAAGAAATCACAACTGAGTTCATATTAACGGAGGAAATAGAAAGAGAACCAAACTGCAAAGGTAAGTTGATATATGAATATTAATATTACTAAGGAATTTTCACTGATTTTTTTATACAACAGTGCCACCAAAATACAACAAAGTACAATAATCAAGACTCATCTTTGGAAAAGTATGCAAGATAATAAAGCTAAATAAAATAAGCAAACACAACCATAAAAAAATGTATAGAAATCCGCCATACTAAACCATAAAAACAAAAAACATAACTTGGCATATTACTTTTACGCAGCACTGATCCCAATTTTAAAAAGATGAGGATAGTTTTACCCCTAAAACGAATACAGTACATGGCAAACTAAAAATATGCACATAAAGTTTACAACTTTGGAACCGGGACAAAAAGACACCAAACATGCCAAGTCAACAAATTTTCCAAAATCAAACCTAGAATCAAGAAACACTATTTTGTAATGATTTAAGAAACCAAAAGAACAAAAACACTAGCTTAGAAAAACAAATATATGATAATACTGAGGAAGTCAAGCTGGATGCATAGCGGAAAAACTCTTACCATTGGAATAAAATCTTGAAGCACCTTTCTCAACCTTGTAGCGGTCAGCTCCCAACCCCAGTTGCCATTAGGTTTCTCAGAAGATTAAGTGGAAAAAACCCTAGATTTTAGATCTTCACCGGTTGGGGCATTGTAGCTTTATATAAAGTGGTGGTTGGGAGGATATTAGCTTGTAGATAAAAGAGTTAAAAGTATTGTGTCCAATCAACCTAGCCCATTAATAATTGAAATGGGTGTATTAAAAGATTTTGAGAGTAAAGTTGTTGATGATTGATAATTGGTGATATCTCTATACTCTATTAGTCTACAGTTTCTATTATTTATATTTATAAAAATTCTTAAATCGCTCTTTTCCCTATCCTTTTTTCTTTTAAATTTTTATTCATCTTATTTTAAATTAAAATTAACTGAAAATCATTTATTTCTCTTTTGACTTATTAATTTTTTTATAATGCATCCCTTATTGCATATATACAATGTGTTAGTAATATTAAATTATGTTTTAATTAAAACTAAAATACAATAACGACAAAATATAAATGATATCCAATTTGCTCCTCCCACATTTGAAAAAGTTAGAAAAATAATTTATGGATATTAAATAAATTAGTTAAGTTAGTTATTTCATTTGTTATAAATGTTTTTGGTTCCCTAAAATAATTTTTCTAATCACGTGCATTGTCACTATCTTTGCTAGAAATCCCTTTACTATTTGCAATCAATATAGATTCTTTAAGAAAATAATTATAAATTTTGATAACAAAATAGATTAAGATCTTATACCCATCTTATCCTTAATATAGAAAAAAAGTTAATAAATATAAAAAATATATTTTATATTTAATATTAAAATTAACTCTATAATTATATCCTATATTAAGAACAGATAGAGTATTTAGGATCAAAATAAATTTAATTATTATATTTAGGACTAGAGGTACTATCTTAAAATTTTATAATTTTAGAATAGAATTTTGGCGGAGACCAAATGTCCAAGAGTTTTACCAACTGTTGATGGTAGTTTTCTTTTAAATTATTGTAAATGAATCTCAGTATGCAAAATTTGGTTTTAAAGTTTCTTTGCCAACTAAATCATATACGTATACATTACATTCTTTGTCACATGCCGACCAATTTTTCTATGAGGGGAAGTCTTCTCATATGGCTAAAAAGTTGATCAAGGTAAAATTTTCTTTAATTATTTGTTATTTTATTTTAAATTTATTTTGAATTCTTAATATTCTTTTTTTTCTTTTTGGTTTTTAGAAACTTGGTCTTTATCGTTATGGGGATTCGCGATTTAGGCATAATTGATGGAAATTTAACCCCTTGTAGTTTTGCCATATGAGAATGCCTGGATGATGATTAACAAAATGATAATTGAGTAGATGTATGCGCATTAAATGGTACCAGAAGACAAACAAATAGTATTAGACAATCGATTTGCATATATAAGTATGAGAGATAAGTAGTTAGACTTCTCCCAATAATCATAATTAATTCTACTCTCTGTCTTAGTTTGGTTTAGAGATATAGTTTTGGCAATTTGAGACCTTCATGATATAGGCATAATGCATCCGAATTTGACCCTTATGGAGCTTCACTGTGATTGGAGACAAAGCTCAAGATTTGAAGATGAAAATCTATGATCTCACCATATCAGTAGTACATGAAGTAGTTTGTGATGGACTTTATGTCCAGAGGTTCAAACGAATTTATAAATAGTTCAACCATATATTTGTTTCGGTACATTTAATTACAATAACAATAATTAAGATGTTTAATGATATAAATATAGAATTAAAATGTAAGCAACAAGGACAGAACACTTTACCTGTGGAAGACCCCTGAACTGTTTCTTCAAATATAGAAGACAAGCGAGTTGCCAGACCAATTTTTTAATCTCAATATATTCAACTTAAGATGCTTGATAGCCTTTATATCTATTAGGAAGCATTTATTTGCAGAAGGTTCAACATGCAAATCCTTTATTATAGATAATGAAGTGCAATATTTAGATGAACTCCCAAGTAATACTAAGGTCAAACATTTAATTAAAGGTATGATGTGAGGTAACTATAAGATTTAGTTTTCTTTATAAAATTTATTAAATTATTGTTCCTATTTTGTTTAAAGCTTTTACTAAGAAAAGAAATTTTCATAATTTTTTAAACTTTCACTCATCAAAGTGTTGCTACATCCATATTAGGATCCAATAAAAGGATTGCGTTTTATTTGCTTTGCTAGAATTTCTTACACAATCTCAAAGTAAAAAAAGTATCTAACAATTTTTCACAAAATAACATATAATAATTCTAAAAGAAGTTAATAGTCAAATAGAAGAGGTTGTGGGTCAAGGGCATTCATAACATGCAATGATTGGTGGCTTGTTCCTTGGTTCTTTTCCAATCAAAGTCACAAGGGTGAAAGGGATTGAACTTGTGACGACAGAAGAATATGAAGACACTTTGACTGACCTTACGTGATATATCCGCAACATATGTTGCCATCTTGAGCAATGGAGTAAAGAGTATGGGTAAAAATTTTAAATTTTTAGAGTTAATTACATATATCCATATTTAACATTTTTTATTTTAATTTTTTAGGCAAAACATCCCTTGCGACAGAACTTTCAATACATTTAAAAGTGAAATTTCTCACTTTGTTTATTGTAACATTATAAAGGATTTGATGTCTAAGGGTAACTAGTTGCAAGATTATTTTTCAAATAATTCTCAAACACACTCCTTATTTTGAGGAGGTTTCCATTTTGAGTAAGCCCGCTCAATCCCTAAAATAATTTTTATTTTATTTCTAATTTCTTGTTTTTAACTTGTATTATCCAACATGTTTTGATTTTAGGCTCAAGCTCCTGCCACATATTGGCAGAATTTATAGGTTTCTCTTTTGTACCCTAGTAGTTCTCTTCTAGTTTCTGCCTATATGCTGCTTGATAAATCTATATTTTTATATATTTATTCATATTTTTTGATGTATTTTTGTCATTATTTTGGTCCTTAATTATATTATTTGTATACTAATTGGATTAATATACCTTACATTGAATTAATGCTTAACATGGGCCATAATTGTTATATTTGTATGATTTCTCCCAAATAATTATTTTTATAATAAAATTTATTACATTATTATGATTTTGTGTTTTTGGTAATTGGGAAAAATCAAAATTTATAAATGACAACAAATAATCATAAATTAAGAAATTACATTGAAGGACATGTGGGTTAAACCTTGCGGTTTCACCCATTATATTATTTAATTCCTCTTTTCAGCTTTTAAACATAGCGTCACAGGAGAGAAGAATCATCGCTAAGAGAACAACTTCACCCAACATATCTTTCCATCATCCTACACTCCATCCACCTCATAAGAACTTCGCATCTGTCATGTATTAGCTTTGATTATTTCTATTTTGAATCTTTTAGTTATTTTTAAATATTGATCTCTAATATCCTTAGTCTTATTTTATTATTCTAATGACAGTTAATAGATTGACACTTTAGAAAAAAATTTGTGACAAATCAAGGTGCCTCGGTTGTTGGATTAAAAGTTTAATTATAATTCTTGATTCATTATTTTTAACTCCCATATCTGTTGAATCTATGATTACTTACACTATTAAAGTAGAGGATTGCTTTTATTATTAATCACTTTCACTTTCATTCCATTCACTCATTATCACTATCTTTAATTTAGAGAAGATAGGATATTTCTCACAGCATTATTTTTACATTGAACATATTTCATTTAGAATGTTTGTTCACTTCTTTCTTATGAAATATTTATTTGGGATGTTTTGAAAATTAAAACTCATATAATGTGTCATACTATGGATTTGATTGCCTCTGAGCTTTGTCCAAATTAGATAATTGATTTACAATAAAATATTCTTCCAACAGTTTTAGATGTTATAGTAATATTTTATAATAAATGTTAGAAAGTTAATGATTGAACATAATCCAAATCACGTGACACTCATAAAGTATGCAAATCTTGTATGACACATAATCCATTTATATGATTAAAAGATAAAAATATTATAACAAAAATGAAATAGATATTTTAAGAGCTGGTAGAGGGAATAGTTATATAATATATTTTTTTTATATTTTACTCGTAAAGAAACTGATAATACATGTATATAACAAGTATATAAACCTTATCTGTATACATTTGTGATGAAGCCAAAAAAATACAATCAATTTGTCATCAATAAAAAGCTTGCCGATTTTAGTAGAAAATTAATTAGGTATTTATAATTTTTTATTATTTGAAGGTGTATATTATGTGTTTTAATTTATTTTAAAAACTAAGATATTTACTTTTTTTTCATTTAGGGACATAGTTTTATTCCTTTAGAATATTAAAAAGATAGGCATATTACACTGTAACTTGATATCGTGGAGTTTTACTATTATTGGAAGCCAAGATAATGGTTGGACAATGAAACTTTTTTGTTTTACTAGGTCGATAACACTTAAAGATTATAAGGGAAATACGGTTTATAAAGATAAACATATTTATAAGTAGTGAACAACTTTTTTTTTAATTTAGTTATAGTAATGATATGTAAAATTTTTAAAGATATAAGTAAGTCTAAGTAGCAAGGACGACAATGTACCTCATCAGTGGAAAACTCCATGCCAATTTCATCAATTAGAGAAGATAGAATATTTATCAGAGAAGTATTTTATGTTGAACATATTTAATTTATAATTTTTGCTCAATTATATCTTTTTATGAAATATTTGTTTGAAATATTTTAAAATATTTGTAAATCTAGTAAAATATTTGTATGAACTGTTATGAAAGTCAAAATCCATATAATGTGGCATACAATAGATTTGAGTGTCTCTAGACTTTGTACAAATTAGACAATCGAGTTACACTAAAACATTCTTCCAATAATTTCAGATGGTTATAGTAATATTTTATAATAGATTTTTGAAAGTTTGAGATTGGACATATCTAAATTAGGTGATACTCATAAAGTATGCAAATCTTATAAGACACTTAATCCATTTATATCATTAAATATTATAATTATTATAGCAAAACATAAAGGTTAAAAATGTTTAAATAATATGAGATAAAAAAAGATAAAATTGATTTTTGTGCATATTAGATGATATTAGAAGGTAAACAAATAGTATAAGATAATAACCATATATTTGTTTCATACATATTTTACTCATGAAAAAGCTGATAATGCATGTGGATAACTGGTATACAAACCGCATCCGTATACATTTATGATAAAGTCATAAAATCACAAAAAAATTGTCAACAATAGAAAGTTTACCAATTTTAGTGAAAAATTAATTAGGTATGTAGAATTTTTTTTATTATTTGAATATTTTATTATTTGATAGCGAAATTTGTCAACAACTCAAAATTTTATCTTTTTATCTAATATTATTTAAATATTTTAATCATATAAATGGGTTATGTGTCTCAAAAGATTTGCATACTTCATGAGTCTCACGGGATTTGGATTATGTCCAATCACTAACTTTCAAAAATTTATTATGAAATATTACTATAATCATATAAAACTATTGAAAGAATATTTTACTGTAACTCGATTGTCTAATTTGGACAAAGCCTAGACAATCAGATCCTCAGTATGACACATTATATGAGTTTTGACTTTTAAAACATCCCAAATAAATATTTTATAAGAAAGATAGAAGTAAACAAATATTCTAAATTAAATATGTTCAACGTAAAAATAATACTATGAGAAATATCCTATCTTCTCTAATTGATAAATTAGTATAGAGTTTATCACTAATAAAATAATTTGTCGTCCTTGATACTTAGATCTATTTATATTATTAGAATTTTACATATCATTACAATATAGAAGTTATTTAACTAATTTAATTAGATTAAAAAAATTAATTAAATTAGTTAATATAACATATTTTTTTTAAAATACCATAAGCATCTTTCTAAATTTCCTCCATTATTCTCTTATTTGATTATTATTGAGAGAGTATCAATAGCAGTAATTACGAAAAAAATTGATAAATATAAAAAATATGTCTTATATTTAAATTAAATGTCAACTCTCTAATTAAATCTTATATTAAGGATATTATTAATACTAGTGAAGAGATTTTCAGCAAACTTCAACTAAAAGCCACTTTGCAAGTTGTAACTAAAAGCCACGTGAACGTACAAAAAAATTGTGCATTTACCCCAACGTTTCTTTTTTTCCCATAAAAAGTAACTTATGCATTGACCACTAAGCGAGATGTACAATGCTCCTAAATTTCTAAAAAGAACGCTTAACACGTTACCAAAAAATAAAATAAAAAGAACTCTTAACAAAATTGGATAGAAAACTTCAATGCACGTTTCTCTTCCAGAAATTCTTTGAAACAGATCCATATTAGTATTAAGGAAGTGTTTGACAAAGCTTTTTCGTATATTATTTTTTTCCCCTCAAAACAGCGTGTTCACCAAAGCACAGAGAGCGGCATCATTTTGACCGCAAAATATCGCTATAACAAACAGCCTCTAAGTGATACTGGGATTTACATATTTTTGTTTAAGAGAGATACTTATATATTGCAGGAGTTTCATATAATCTAAATTTTGTTTGACTAAAATATAACAACTCAACTAATTCAAATTCAAATTAGCTAATCACTCATCTTAAACAATTCATATTTTATTTTATTTTTTTAAAACAATAAATCTCCTAACAAGATTTACATAGTAATAGAAAAGAATAATACTAATGACATGTTTTTCTTAAAACAAAATAAAATATCACTACTAGAGGAAAATGTTTTAACGTTGGTTAAAGAAGGCTATTAATGTCGGTTTTAAAAGGGACATGAAAGCCAGCGATATTGTTTTATCCACTTTTTACATTGGTTCAAAAACGATGTAAAAAGTCTGTTTTACATCGGTTATATCTAAGCTTTACATCAACAAAAAATCCAAATCTACCTCGCATTGTTGTTGGTGAAATCGTTGAAGTCAAGAGAAATGTAAAGCAATCAGATTAAAACAAGTTTGAAAATCACCAAAACTGAAATCGAAATAAAAAATCGTCATTGGTGAAATTGAAAATCTACCTCTCATCTTTGTTTTCAAACCCAAATCTTCGAACATCACTAACAAAAACTAATAGAAAAGCGTTGAGGCATAAAGAAATAGTGATAGGAGGAAGAGAGATCGAGAGAGTAAAAACAAGCATAGATAAATCCATAGAACCATTTTAGAACTATCTCTCACCTTGTTGTTAGTGAGATCAAAGATCTGACTCTCTTCTTCACTTTCAAGCCCCGATCTACGAACATCATCAGCAAGCAACGTCAAAGCCACTCATCATCTTCACAAGATTTCCAAACTAATTTCAGAAATAATAGTGGAAGAGCGTTGAGGCCTAAAAAAAATGCCAGAAGAAGGAAGAGATCGTCTTCTTGGAATAAGGAGAAATAGAGAGAAGAAGAAGAGCAATGGAGAAGTCTTCGCAATAATGGATTTTTTTATAACCCTAAACCCACGTTTTACATCAGTTATTATCTTAACAGACGTAGAATCTTAATGTTTTTTTTTATTTTACAAAATATTTTCTACATTAGTTATTATCCTAACTGACAAAAAAGCTCTCTACTACTTCGGTTTGAACTAAAACCGACATATAAAATGCTTTTGAAGTTTACTTTTATTAGAAAAATGTCACAGCTTCTTTTATTTAATGTTATGTTTTCTTTTAACTGATATAAAGAGTTGACGTGAAAGCTACATTGTGTATATATGGTTAAGGTGCAAATTTAACAACAAAAATTTTGTAGATAGGTAGTTGACACCATAATGTTTACTTAGGAGCAAAAATATACATGAAATTTTTTAAATGGGGCCAAAATATTATGTTTGGACTTTGAACTATTGGATTTTGTGGTAGTGACTCTGGATTAGGCTTTTACTTCAAGAATAAATGATCCAAAGCATCTAATCAGAGTTGGCACAGATAGTAAGGAACATGCTTGTATCTTAAAAGGACCCAAGTTCGATTCCCTTTGCCGTTATGAAGGTTTGTTTAGTAGGTGATATTGTAAATCCCTTATAAGTACTCTCTAAGCCCTAGGGCCTTATCTTAGCCTTGGATGGGACCGATGCCAAATCAACCTAAACTTTTCTTTATAAAAAAATGATACAAAGCATGAAAAATGTCAAAAGAAAATCTTTTGTCTTCTATATTGCTTCCATGGACAATAGAGAGGTGGAACGTACACAATTGGTAAAAGAGTAAACAATGGCTTACAAACTAGTTTTTGGTGGAATAGATAGACACCGTTTGATTGGCCCTTAATCTCGTACGTGCCTAATAATCACCATCTAAATTCCATGGACAAGGTGGCATCTTATGGTGTGCCAAATGGCTAGTGGAATACTGCTACTTAGTATATGATCGAGCCAACCCTCATCAACCTTGGCTGATAGCTTTAGTTGGAGACCAGGGAAAGAGTGGCTTTTCTCTGTAAAGTCAGCTTATGATTTTATCACTCATGGTGCTAGAAGGAGTGAGGCAAATACATGGCATCAAATATGGAAATGTCAAATGCCTGAGAAGATAAAATTCTTTATGTGGCAAGTTTCCTGTTGTTACTAACTTACTCAGAGCCAAGAGAGGTTTCTCAAATATGAGTGTGTGCCCTTTTCAATGTCCGAGTGAGGAGAGCATCATACTTATTCTTAGAGACTGTAAACGAGTGAGATGTGGAGAGAGATTTTAAATCCTAACTATATTTCTTGCTTCTTTTATGGTAATTTGCAGGTATAGCTTAACTGGAATACTAAATCTAAACCTTGCCGTGGCAGATTCAAGTAGCCACCTCTAACATCCCAAATTTTGTTAGAATAAGTTTATAAGGGGTTATTAAGGTGATAAACTCATATTTGTAGTGATTTATAGTGTCTAAAGTGAGTTTATTATTTATTTTATCCCCATTTATCAATATATTGAGCAGTTATTAAATAAAATAATATTTATAACATTTGAGAATTAATTGATATAAATTTAGTGCTTAAAGTGAACAAATAATCTGTTTATTCTAATTTTCTATCACAGACCAATGCATTAACAGAGAATGACAGCTAGACTAAAGGAGTTGATGACATGTGACAGCATATGGGCTAGATCCAGGAATTGAGGAACATATTGCAAGTAGGAGATCATGTATATGCTAGCACATGGAGAAGCACTGTTCACTCACACAACACTGTTCACGCACACCTCTGGCACTGTTCATGCACACACAACAGAATCACACATTTTAGCAACAGCTTATGCATTCCACACATCATTCACACCATTTCAGCTACCCTTCACATCCTTCCATACCTATATATACACACCATTCTAGATCATAGGGGGATACATGCTAGGCACTCTGTTCCATTCTCCATTCATACATTCCAATTCAGATATGCAACTCCAATTCCACCTTCATTCTATTAGAAATTGTGCCCTAAGGGCCAATCATTGTCTTATGAACATTATTGATTTATGAATTTGTTAATTGTATTATCATATTATTTGCATGTTTACTGTGATGGCCATCCTTGGATAATTCATGATCTTATCCTAAATGTCCTTGGTCGATCATCTATACGGGAACAGAGATGAAATAAGACCAGTATGACTTTGAAGATGTATAGAGATATAAAACAAAGTCATAGGCACATGTAAGAGTATAAGGTGTTGGACCGACCAGCTATGAGAGAGCTGCATGGGTTACGTTATAAGCTTCTCTCATATACAAACCATGTCACTATGCCCTTTGACCTGAGATCATCATGGATTCCTACATGACAAACGCTCAACTTTAACCTAGTCAAAAGTCACTTTTGACCGAGTGATCATAAAGACTATGTTCGGGCTTAGTGGTTTTTCATGCGGAGGAATGTGAATGGCTAAGATGGAATTTGTCCCTCACATTCGTAGAGAGATATTAGCGGGCCCCTCGATGAGTGAGTCTGAGAAATGTATGGCCATACTGTAATAGAAAGGTAGTTCCATTTCTATAGTCAGATTATTCAGGGATTGAGAAAGTAACGGTCAGGAATAGGAGGATGACATTATCTATGCCTCATCCATGACCAAAATATCGCGTAACAGAAGGGACATGATATGGTTGTATAAAAGGTTACATCGTTTAACAATCCTCATATGATTTAGGTAGTTGTTATGTCTTGCTAGAGACCGCTTACGACTTGTGGGCCAGTATAACAAATGGCCCACTGCCAACTTCATATGGGCCTACAGGGTCACACACAAAATAGCCCAACACGAGCTATAATATTCAGATTCAATGAATGATCCAAGGTGGATGTATATATTTATATTTATATTCGTATATATATAAATTAGTATATATACATTATATATAAGAGATATATGAGATTTAATTTATAAGAATAAATTAAATCTCTATCATGTTTGAATTTGAAATTCAAATTGATAGGATATCTCATATAAGAGATATTTATAAGATTTAATTTATAAGGATAAATTAAATCTCTATCACGTTTGAATTAGAAATTCAAATTGATATAATATCTCAAATTTGATTTATAAGAATAAATCAAATATAGTTCAGTCTTATCTTTATTTTAAGTTAAATAAATAGGTGAATTAAATCTGTGGGATGGATTTAATATAAATATTATTTATTTAATTAGTTTCTTATCAAATTATACAATATATGATATTGTATTAATTTCAGAATTAATATAAGATTAACTCCAAAATCCAATTCGATAGAGAAAAATGTATAGCATCCTATATATCTGATTTTAGGAGCTACGTTTTGAAAATACATAGAACACAGAAAAGCCGAAGGGGAATTTGTAAAAGGTTTGCAGATAAGAAACTGCCAAAATAGAGACGGAGAAGACAAATTCTTGAGAAAGCCTTGGAGGGACAAGAGACGCTAGCACGTCATTCATGGTTAGAACGTTGTTCGTGTGGATACCAGTAGAGGAAGCTGACCTAAGTCGTCGACTTCTTGCGATCGGAAAGGGAGCACGAGCCACGGAGAGAAGCTGTGAATGTCGTGACCAGAAGCTATGGAAGTCGCTGAGGAACACTGAGGGTAATGCTTCTTCCCATTTGACTTAAACACATACGGTAGATCCTAGCAAGGAATGGAAAAATTTTTAAGTTAATTTCAGCTGCATGTCTTCCAATTCCTTACACATTCCACCGCACCAGACGCCATTCTTCTCCTTTCATTCCTTCTCTATTTCTCTCTCATTCTCCATTTCTATTTTCTATTATGCAACTTTCCTCTATTATGGTCAATAGAACTAGAGGAAAGTTCTACAGTTCATCTTCATCTTCTTCTATCATTTTCACCATGACTCTGCTATATTTTCTGTTGCTGCTGAAGTTTAGATAACAATACAAGGCTAAGCTACTATGCTCTCTTGGAGATGTTGTTGAACCTAAATCCTTGAGCTGAACAGGGAGTTCATTGTGTCTTTAATTCAGAGTTAAATGTATCAAGTTGATGTAGTTAGCTCTATAATTACTGATGTAATTATAGTAGTAGATGACAAAGAAGTAGGGAACCGAGTTGGATATCTTATTTTTGCATAACTATCCTTTGATTAATTTGCATCTTTGATCAAGTTGAACTTAGTTGTGATTAATTTTAGCTAGCGAGTTCTTAGCTAACATATTCTAATTCAACTTATCTAATCCTCATATTCTGTGGATAATGAAGGTAAGGTAATCTCCAAGGGAACACACTTGTCATTTATTCATCTCATTATCATAAACACTAAAAACATAAACAATAGCATAGAATTTACTTTTAGTAGTTAGATTGAAACTCATCAAACACGATCTCTTTAACTTGTTAATTTATGACTCATTAGATTAATTAGGAACTTCTACATATATTTAGGCCCCTTGTGAATCGACCTAGGTTAGCCTCTACTTACTATTGGTTAGCTTAGTTTTGTTTGATAATTAAAATGACAATTATCAAAATGGAGTCATTGCTGAGGAGCCTTACTTGTTAAGATTACCTAAGCAATCTCCTGGGCCTAAAATCATAAAAAGTAGATAGGTGTTTCAGTTTTTTTCTACGTATTTAGTGTTTTGTCTTGTTGAGTCTCGACCATTTGACTTTCTAGTTGCGACCAAAGTACTTAAAATTGATTTCTGAGCGTCTTATGAATTTTAGTTGCTACCAGAAGTACATTTAGTCTCAACCAAAAATTTGTTTTCAAGTCATTTTTCTCTCTGTTACTTTTAGTAGCAACCTGACTACTTTTTGGTCGCAACCAAAAATATTTTTCATCTAGTTTTGTTCTCTGTGATTTCTAGTCACAACTAGTTTGCCACTTAGTCGTAACAAAAAAGTATTGTTTCAATCAGATTTACTCTTAGTGATTTTTAGTCACGACTTAAGTGACAATTGGTTGCAACCATAAATTGAAAACTTCAAGCATTTTACTGTCTATGATTTTTAGTCACAACCAAAGTGACATTTGGTCACGACCAAAAATCCTGATTAAGAATTTTTCCTCTCTGTGATTGATTGTCATGATGTGAAGTTCATTTTTGTCACGATCTCTATTCTCTGTGCTTATTAGTCACGACCTAGTGACCTTTTAGTCACGACCTGACAGTTTTAAACTATGATTATTTAATTTGAATATCTGGAATTGTTGTATTTGTGATATATTTGATATTCTGCATCATTGTTAAGCGTGACTTGCATGAACAGAAGCTTTGAATTCTTTCCTTTGAATAGAGAAATCAATAGAATACTTATGCAAATTAAGAAGGCTAAGATCTTAAATCAAGCTAGTGTTGCATCTTCTGTTGAGCCTAGTTCTTCTGGTGACTCTATTACTGAAATTGACTATGCATCTAGTGCTATATTAGATAATCATTTAGTCATGGAGCATGTTAATGAAGCTGAAACTCATACTCATAACCAGAATATTCAAAATGAGCAACATGGAGAGAATAACATTGACAATAGAAGAGCACGTAGGAGCAAAAGAGAAGTGACTTCTTCTCATGCAAACTTTGATCCTTTATGCACTTGTCCTACTTTGGATGTTAATTTTGAGTTAAAAGGTCCTTTGTTAAGTACCTTACTAAAATTTTATGGATTAGCAGGGGAAGATCCTTTCAAGCACTTGAAGACTATGTAGTGGGTTTGCTCATCCATGAAACTTGTAGGTGCTGACATGGATGCTGTGCAGAGACAAGTATTCCACTTTACGCTTGAAGAAAAGGCAAAGGAATAATTTTATATGCTGCCACATCATACACCTCAAGCATTAGATTCCTGTAACAACTTGAGGACTGCTTTTCTAGAGAGATACTTCCCTACTTCAAAGACAACTACATTAAAGAAGGAAATTTTTGCTGCAAAATAGTATGATCAAGAATCTTTCCATGAGTTTTGGGGAAGATTTCAAGAGGTACTAGCTAGATGTCCATACCACCAGATTCTAACTGAGCATTTGGTGTAGTATTTTTACTCAAGATTACGCTATGCAGGAAGAATTTGGATGCAACTGGTAGAGGCTCCCATGATGATTTAACTCCAGATGAAGCATGGAACCTGATTGAGAAAATAACAAGCAATGATCAGTGATATGGGGAATTTGATGCTAGGCAAGTCTATGAGGTTTCTACAAGGCCTTGTCAAGATTATAACTCTTTATCCTCCTAACTTGTTGCCATGAATGCTCAGATCAACAACCTAGCTACTCAATTGGGAAATTCACATATTCAGAACTCATACTCTCAAGCTCTTGTTGCTCCTAGTTGTCAACTTTGCTATTCTCCTATGCACACCACCTTCAATTGCCCTATGCAATATGAAGATGTACCAGCTATATATCAAGGCAAATAGAATCAATACCCACAAAGGAAACCATACTCTAACACATATAATGAAGGATGAAGAGATCATCCTAATTTCATATGGAGAGATGGAGGTGAAGACAAGAATTTTGGGTAAAATAGATTTAACAATGATAAGCAAGTGGCAGACAAACTAGAGCTGTCGAAGTACCTTCTGCTGCAAAGAACGATGGAATATCTAACATAATGAAGAGTATTACTATGATGACTTTAAATATAAACTCCATCAACACAAATTTCTGATCTAACTTCAAGGACTTAAGATCTACTGTGGAGAATAACTAAGCAATAATATAAGCCAAATTTGTTACATTAGAGAGTAAAATGGAATAATAGGAGACAAAGTTAGTAAACATGAATAGCTATGTATCACAGCTAGCAAACTCGGTGAATGATGTCCAAGCCAGAATTAGGGAAATTTACATTCAAACACAGTTGTCAACCCCAAATCTATAAATGTTATAAGCTTGAGAAGTGGAAAAATAGTAGGGAAAGTAGATACATTAGAGGATACAAAGGATAAGGACAAAATTGAGCAGCAGAACATATCTAGAGCTGCAGAAGAGATTGGAGAAAAGCTTTCACCTATACTCGAATCATAAAGTAGCAAAGAGTAGAAATGCTGCAGCAGAATATTGAGCAAACTATATCAAAGGAATCTGTATAATCATCTGCTGTGATAGAAACAGTGGCTACTTCTAGCAGTACAAATCAGAAACCAAGCATAAATCAGAATAAGAAGCAGCATGAAGATACAGAATAGCACAGAGTAGAACAGAAAGACAGAGAAGTAAGCATTAAACACCTACCTTTTCCTAATGCATACATGTGTCCAAAGAAGGTTTTGAAAGATAAATAGGAATAAGATATTATGAATCTGTTAGGGAAATTAGAAGTTAATGTGCCACTTATAGATCTGATTAGAAGTATACACAAGTATGGAAAATTTATGAAAGAACTCTGCACTAATAAAAGAATCTGCAAACCAAATAAAAGGGTTCAGGTAGGATCTAGTGTGTCAACTTTGTTTAAGCCACAACTTCCTATTAAATGTGATGATCCAGGTTCCTTTATAATCCCAATCACCATTGGTAAATTTCAGTGTGCTAATACTCTATTAGATCTTAGTGTAGCCATTAATGTGTGCCAACTTCTATTTATACATCATTAGGCATAGGCACAGGCTCACTTAAGGAAACATCCTTGATAGTACAACTTACTGATCAAACCACTATGAAACCTGAGGAACTATTAGAGGATATATTGGTTAAGGTCAAATACTTGATTATACTTATAGATTTTTATGTCTTGGATATATCACATGAGTCAAATTTAGAAGGACCTATTATCTTAGGTAGATCAATCCTTAGAATAGCCAACACTGTGATAAGTATGAATATTAGGAGCATCACAATGGAAGTGGGTGATAATGTCATAACTTTTAATGTCTATGAAGCAATAAGACATCTATTTGAAGATTACTCACTGTTAGGCTTAAGTGCAATTGATGCATACATTGAAAAGGATAAAGAGGAACATGAAAATCATATGTTGAAATATAATAGAGCTAAATGTGAATTGCTTGAATATGAAATTTCTTCTTCTTCTTCTGTATTTTCTTTGGATAGTAGGGGTGATGTGTCAAGTATTAACTATATCTCAGTTGATAGCTTACTTTACACCCTACAATTTTTTTCTTTATCTGTTACTAACTTTTTGAATTTGGAGAGAAATAACAGGATAAAATTATAGGAGAACTAGTTGCTTGAACTCTCATTATAGGGATAGAACTGAACAACACAAAACCTATGAGAATAGACTTGATAAAGCATGTTATAGCTCTGGAAACTAAGAAGTTGGTTCCATTAATTGACCAACCACCTGAGTTGGAACTCAAACCACTTCCTAGTAACCTTAAATATGTGTTTTTAACTGGAAATGATACATTACCTGTTATAATTGCTAACTTACTATCTATTTCTGAGGAAGAAAAGCTTATTTTAGTTTTAAAAACACATAAGAGAGTAATAGGATGGGCTCTAGCTGATATACCTGGTATAGATGCATCTATATGCGCACATAAAATTCTGTAGAAGAAAGGCGTCAAGCCTATTAAATAGCAACAAAGAAGGTTAAACCCCTTGATATCTGATGTGGTCAAGAAAGAGGTAACTAAGCTATTGAATGCTGGCATTATTTACCCAATTTTAGAGAGTGAATGGGTAAGTCCAGTTCATGTTGTGCCCAAGAAAAGTGGAATAACTGTGGTAAGGAATGAAAAGAATGAATTAATCCCTATTAGAGTACATAATTCATGGAGAGTGTGTATTGATTATAGGAAATTGAATGATGCAACTAGGAAGGACCATTTTCCTTTACCATTCATAGATCAAATTCTAGAAAGACTTGCTTAGAAAGTTCCATTACTATTTTCTCGATGGTTTTTCAAGATATTTTCAGGTTCTAATTACACCAAAGGATCAAGAGAAAACCACATTCACATACCCATTTGGTCCCTATGCTTATAGGAGGATGCCTTTTGGCTTATGCAATGCTTCTGGAATATTTCAAAGAACTATGATGTCTATATTTAGTGAATTCTTGAAAAATAACATGGAGATATTCATGGATGATTTTACAGTGCATGGTAAGGATTTTGATGAGTGTTTAGAAAGTTTAGAGAGAATTATAGCAAGGTGCATTAAGAAAAAGCTTGTACTAAATTTTGAAAAATTTCACTTCATGGTGGATAAAGGCATAGTTATAGAACATTTAATATCTAAAGATGGGATCATGGTAGATAAAGCTATGATTGAGGTTATTTCTTCTCTTACTTATCCCAAATCTTTAAAGGAACTAAGGTCATTTCTAGGACATGCTGGATTCTACAGAATGTTCATTAAAGACTTTAGCAATATTGCATCTCCACTTTCTAAACTCATGCAAAAAGATATAGAGTTATGTTTAGAAGATACTTGCAAGAGAGCATTTGACACTATTAAAGCTATGCTTATCACACCACTTATACTTGTTGTACCTAATTAGCATTTAGATTTTGAGCTTTCATGTGATGTATCAAATGAAGCTATAGGTGCAATGTTAGGACAAAAAGATGGTAAGCTGTCTAAAGTATTTCATATGCCTCTAAGATATTAGATAATGCTCAAAAGAAGAATTGTTTGCCATTGTGTTTGCATTAGATAAATTCATATCTTATATTTTGAGTTCTAAAGTGATTATATACACTGACCATGCTATTGTTAAGTTCTTATTTAAGAAGCCACAGTCCAAACCTTGACTCTTAAGGTGGATGCTGTTAATATAAGAATTTGATATAGAGATAAGGGATAAAATTGGAGCAGAAAATATGGTAGCTAATCATTTGAGCAGGCTGCCTAAAAATATAAGGGGAGTATTAGATTCTGACCATATTTGTGATACATTTAGAGATTGTCTATTTCTGTAATTTATGTAGTTACACCTTGGTACTGCCACACAGTAAATTATATTGTTATTGGTTTAATTTCACCTTCTTTATCTCATTTTTAGGGCCAGAAGATCAAGCATGAGACAAAATTTTACATTTGGGAACCACTCATTCTATGAAAAATATGCAATGATCAAGTTATAAGAAGGTGTGTTACAAGTGAAGAAGTGGATAGCATTCTCATAGCATGTCATTCTTCTGTTTGTGGAGGCCATTTTAGTGCAAAGAAGACATCAAGGAAGATTCTTGATGCAGGTTTTTATTGGCCATAATTATTCAAAGACGTATATGATCATGTGCAGTATTTCATTAGTCATTGACATGTATTTTCATTTCATCACTTAGCCTTTCCAACATTACAATCTAATAAAGACCCTTTGATTCATAATCCTTGTAGCAGTTAGTGGTGGAGATGTAGGATAGTTACAAGCCTCTGGGAAGCCTAAGCTAGATGGTTGAGTGAAATTACCTTGATAAGAGAATGAGTGAAACACTACACCTTGTGAGGAAATCTCAATCTAGTTGCTTACTATGATTTTATTGCATGATTTGGATTCTTTAATAGATATGAGATTAGTTTAGACTGCTACCAATTAAAAAGAAAAGAGTGATTACTACAAGTGCTTATGCTGAATCTCTTGCCAAATATGCTGAACATGTGTGCTTGAATTTCAATTTTGATCCATAATTTTGCTTAGAGTACAAAAGTTAAGTGTGAGGGAGTTAATAAACTCAAATTTGTAGTGATTTGTAGTGTGTTTAAAGTGAATTTATTATTGATTTTATCCTCATTTATCAATATATTGAGCAGTTATTAAATAAAATAGTATTCAAAATAGTTGATAATTATTTGATATAAATTTAGTGCTTAAAGTAAACAAATAATCTGTTTATTCTAATTTTCTATAACAGACCAATACATTAAGGGAGAATGACAACTGGACTAAAGGAGTTGATGACATGTGACATTATATGGGCTATATCTAGGAATTGAGGAACATATTGCAAGTGGGAGATCATGCATATGCTAGCACATGGAGAAGTATTATTCACGCACACATCTAGCACTGTTCACGCACACGTCTGGCACTGTTCACGTGCACACACAATAGAATCACACATTTTAGCAGCAGCTCATGCACTCCACACATTATTCATACCATTTTAGCTACCCTTCATATCTTTCCACACCTATATATACACACCATTCTAGATCATAGGGGATACACGTTAGGCCCTCTGTTCCATTCTCCAGTCAGACATTCCAATTCCACCTTTATTCCACCACACCAGACGCCATTATTATCCTTTCATTCCTTCTCTATTTCTCTCTCATTCTCCATTTCTATTTTCTATTATGCAACTTTTCTCTATTCTGGTCAATAGAACCAGAGGAAAATTCTGCAGTTCATCTTCATCTTCTTCTCTCATTTTTACCATGACTGCTGCTATGTTTTTTGTTGCTGCTAAAATTCATATAGCAATACAAGGCTAACTGCTATGCTCTCTTAGCAATGTTATTGAACCTAAATCCTTGAGCTGAATAGGGAGTTCATTGTGTCTTTAATTCAGGGTTAAATGTATCGATTTGATGTAATTAGCTCTACAATTCAGAAGAAAGTTGCAGAATAGAAAATAGAAATGGAGAATGAGAGAGAAATGGGCTAGATCCAGGAATTGAGGAACAGATTGCAAGTGGGAGATCATGCATATGCTGGCACATGGAGAAGTATTGTTCACGCACACATCTGACACTGTTCATGCACACACATAACAGAATCACATATTTCAGCAGTAGCTCATGCACTCGACACATTATTCACATCATTTTAACTACCCTTCACATCCTTCCACAACTATATATACACACCATTCCAGATCATTGTTGATAAGGAAACAGCCCGAATCACCAGCTAAGGCCCCTAAATGATTGCTCGGTGATAAAGGAGGTGGGGTACAGAGACAGCTAGGAGGTTTGCCTAGAAGCAACCACCCTTGAAAGAGTGCATAATAGCTCACTGATGAACAGGGCTAAGCAATCTACTAAAGCTGTTGGATGTAAAAATGCATCAGTAGAGGAGCATTCTGCCTTAGAAGGAAGGACCCGTATGAGCAATGGTGGAAAAAGCGGAAGTGAGAATGTCAGCTTCAGTAATGCAAACATTAGTGAGAATCCAATGCCCTGAGAACCTAAGGGTTCCTCCGTAAGGTTCATCCACGGAGGGTGAGTCAGGGTTAGGCTGAAAGGCATAATTGATGGATAATAGGTGAATATTCCTGTACTACCCTTTGTTGGCCTCGAGGGACGGAGGAGGCTAAGTTAGCCGAAAGATGGTTATTGTTTCAAGGACCAAGGTGCCCCTGCTTTTTTAGGGGAAGAAGAGGTAGAGAAAATGCCTCGAGCCAATGTTCGAGTACCAGGCGCTGCAGCACTGAAGTAACCCATGCCATACTCCCAGGAAAAGCTCGAACGTCCTTCAACAAAAGGGTACCTGTACCCGAAACATCATCAAACACATTTACTTTCTGCAATTTTTGTAGTTACACCTACAGGTTCCATCTTTTACCTGAAATTAGAGTAGTAGATGACGAAGAAGTAGGGAACCAAATTAGATATCTTATTTTTGCATAACTATCCTTTGATTAATTTGCATCTTTGGTAAGGTCGAGTATTTTTTATAGAGTTAAAAAGTCTTAAAAGTTAAATTTAAAAAAAAAGTAAAAGAAATAATAATCATTAAAAATATTTTAGGGTTTAGAGAAATTAAGAAAAAAAATTATGGAATAGATATTTTGGGGATCTAAAAAATTTTGGAAGAGTTTATTTTCTCAAGAGAGAAATAAATGATCCAATAGCTATTTTTTTTAAATTTTAAAACTCTATTTTTTTAAAAAAAAATTAAGAAAAATAGTTAGAAACTATGTTTGTCCTAAAAATTTTAAGGAAATTATTTTATAAGTTAGAGAAGCTATTAGAAGAAGAAAATTTTAATACACTATTAAAGATTATTTTCTAAAAATTTTGAAATATTCATAAATAGAGAATGAAATAGAGAATAAATAAAATTAAGAGGAGAGAAAAGTCATTTTTCTCACCATCACCTGTACCTCTTTACCCATACATCACTTTCATCTTCTTCTTCCAAAATAGAGTACCCCGTGAGAAAGGGAGAGCACGGAGAAGGACCAGAGAGTGAGATGCTAGGGGAGAAACTGGAGGATGGAGGTCAAGCTCGTGACTACGTCAACCACGTAAGGTGAGTTCTCTGACTCCGTCTTTAGCTCTGTCTCCTCTAAATTCTTTCGAGTTTAGGGTTGGGTCACTGTTTGAAGTTAGATTTTGAGTTGAATAATGATTGATTTAGTGAGGATGAGCAAGGACTCAAGTTTCTTGACTTGAAATCGAACCAAGATCGTTGAACATTACAGTTGCATGTAGATTTTCTCTGTTTATGCATTTTTTTCTGATAAAATTTTTGGCTTTGAGGTTAAATTACTGATTAAGTAATGTGTAAAGCTTTTGACCAAAAAATCTAACTAAGATTAAGAGATTTGGTTGCTGGGTATGTATTCTTTGCTTTGGATTGTGTTTCCCAAAACATAGGTGATTTAACCGATAAAAAAAAGTTGAGTGTGTACGTGTTTGATATGAAGTTAAGAAAAAGATTTAAGTTTATTAACTTCAAATCTAGTGAAAAGCTAGAGTATTGGTTGTTGCGTTTATAATCTTTGTATTGGGTTATGATTTAAAAGAAAAACATATCATGTTTTTTGTTCGTTAAGGACTTGGGAATTTTGTAAATTGAGGTATTAAACTAATTGAAAGCAGCTTTTCTGTATGGGGCATAAATTTTAGTATAAAAGACCCATCATTTTTTTAGAAATTGTCAATTAAGACTTTTAATGGTCAAGGTATATAAATGTGTGTGTGTGTGTGTATGATGTTTATAATGTTTGAGGGGATTATTGTGTTCACTGTACTTTGGTCTCAAGTGATGAAGAATTTGCTATTTTGGCATTCTTTTTGGGTTAAGAAATTGTTTTGAAAGCTTATGTTATGCTAATAGAGTCTTAGGGTTCTTAAAGCAAGCATAAAGGCTTTAAAGTAATGTTAGAACAAAGGTATTAAGTTTGGGAAATGATTTTGAATCTAGACCTTGATGTAAATGGAATTGATTTGTTGAAAATAAAGTTTAAGGAGGAAGACACTGCTGTAATTCGCTTTGAAACTGAAAAAGAATAATGTGGAAAGTATAAAGGAGATATTATGTAAGTTGTTATTAGAGTTTTAAGATTATTTTATTTTGGGGCCATAAGGGTTTTAATCATGAAAGCTATATTTTCATAAGAGATTGCTGTCGTAGATTTTTTTTCTTTGGGTTCCTAAAGTCTCTAAAAGGTTGGCGTTGAACTTGGAATCTTTGAATGGATGTTTTGGAAAGTTTTTGTGATATCACACAAATGATTTGAAAGTGTCAAAAGAGGGTAGTTGCTGATTTTTGCAAAATGTTGTAGGATTCTTTTTAGCAGAGTGGAAAGATGATGGTGAAATAATTAGTTTTTTAGAAATTGAAAGATTCAAAAGAGTTACCCACTGTTTTGGTCAGCAACATTCTAGTTAAACAAGTTGTTTTTTTGGGGTTCTTTAATGCTAAATAGGTGTTTGAAAGTTATGATTTTGATGGTTTAAGAGTTTAAGTATTGGATACTTCATTTGATGGTTTTTTTTAGTGCTAAGAGATTTTTGAAATGATGGTTTGAGCATTGTTCTTAAACTTGGAAATAACTTTTAGATTTATTATAGTCTTGCTGTCCAAACTGTTGAAGAGAGGGATATTCTAGGAGACTTAAAGCTTGTTGGGCATTTAGCTATGGATAACCTTGATGCATGGTTAAGGTTGAATGATGGTATTGTTTCGGGATCTGTCATTGTTGCTTATTATGTTAGGAGAAATTTCGGGAAAGGCATAATAAGAAGGATGATAATAGAATAAAGAAATTTGAAATAGAATTGGAGGACGGTTTAAAATTAAAGTTAATAGAGGCAATTTCTTTTGAAAAAATAGGTAGCTAAATGGAAAATTTCTTGGCATCTACTTTGAATGGCAAATTGGAGCACTTGGGAGTTAAGAGGTGAGTAAATAACATCCTATTATAGTAACATTTTAATAATATTTTGCCACTTGATACAATTTATTTAAAGTATCAATTTTCAAGCATGATTTGTTAAAACATGTTTATATGAATTAAGGGCTTTCCTTATTGTTATTGATTTTTCTTTTGAATGGTTTATATTGTCATGCTTATTTATGGAATGGACAAAGAAAGTCTTGAAAGATATTTTCTAAATTTTTATATTGAGATGATTTTTCATTCCAAAATATTCTTATATGAACTTTTATTATTGAAAAGAGTTTTACTGCATATAAATTGAAAGAAATCTTGAAATTCTATTTTGATTTACCTGCTGGGGCTCTTGATTATAAAATATTATATGAGATTTCAGTATTGAAAGATCTTGTTCTTTATAAATGATAAGTTGACCCCACGCATGCTTGGAAATATTTTTGGAGAGGACTGAATACAAATGCTGGTTACAAACAATAGTACTGTTAGTCCTTGGTGCATCATGGTTAAACTCGAGCTCGATAGATATTCATGAGCACAATACTCATGCCGGATATTTATGGGATTTATTCTTGCACCTGTTATTTGTGGGTTTTGCATCTACGCCTATTTTCATGGCTTCAAGGCCCGCCGGAATGGTTAGTTATCTTCGTTGACAGTGTGTCCATGCTAGATAATTCGTTATGTTGACTTACCTCCTTACCTGTATGTGTAGAGGCTCCTTTCTTGCTCAACTCCGCCTTCTTCTCATTTTTCTTTCCCTTGTATGCTAGACTTGGAATTATCACTTTCTCTTCTTGCTTTTTCTGTATTCCCTTTTGTGAGTTCTCCTCTTGGGTTGCTTTCTTGACCATAAGTTGTTGTTCTTTAATACTCTCTGATTTCCCAATCTTCATTGGTGATATTGCTGAATTTTCAACTTTAGAATCTTCCATATCCTCCCTTCCTATTTCATCTTCCTTAAATCAGACTTCTCTCCCACTTATGAGTGATATGGCATTCAGACCCTTCGAATTAATTATAGTATTCACAAGTATTCTGCTATTGTTCTTTGTTTGGATGCCACTCACTGTATTGGCAACTTGAGTTAAATGACTTGTAATATCTGCATTCTTAAAACTTAACTCAAGTTTACTATGCACATCCTTATATATTCTTTAAAGGATTGAAGCTTTGGAGGTGAATAGATCATCATTCTCTTTGAGCTTGTGGTCTATATGGGTCATTCTACTGTATATGTTTGTCATCTATATAGCCATACTCTTCAACAACTAAGAAGTCTCATCTAGTCTTGTTGCTACTAAAGCAGTAGGGTGAGTTAGAACTATAAACCTTATATTATTTTGGTAGTTGCTTGAGGAAGCACCACCTCCTTGGAATTAGTTTGACCTATTTTCCCCACTCCCTACCTGAAATTTGGGTGATCTCTCCAACCAGGGTTATATGTGTTGGAGTATGGGTCTCTCTTTTGGTATTAATTTTCTCTCCCTTGATACGTTGATGCTACTTCTTCATACTGTCTATCACATGTACTGGTAGCATGCATAATTGAACCGTATGACTCACATCTTGTAACTAGTGCTTGTGAGGTTCCCACTGCATGAACTTGCTTTATGGAATACAACTCCCTTTCAATTAAATTCATCCTCTTTTTTATTTGGTTTCCTAAAGCTGCTATTTTTGCCAAAATCCCTTTTGAATTACCCTAAAGACGATGAGGTCATTCTCCTTGGATCCTCAGTTGGATGGTCTTGATTAACCATTTTCTAGAATAATTCCTAACTTGCTTGTGGAGTCTTATCTTGCAAAGATCTATTTTCTACTACATTCAAGGACACCTGATTGTGAGGGAGTAAACCATCAAAGAAAATGTCTACTAGATCAGCTTTTGTCATATTGTGGTATGGACATCGAGCCAACAAGTTGATGAATCTAGTATAATATTCATGTAATGACTCTCCATCCTGTTACAGAATGTTTGTAATTTTCTTCTTCATCCGAGTTGTCTTAGAGGCCAGGAAGAACTATTCTAAATATGTTGACTTCAACTAATCCTATGTAAGAGTGGATAAATGAGTTAGTAGAATGTATAACTACTCTTTAGCCTTCCCTTCCAAGGTGAAATGGAAATACCTCCTTAAGACATCATCCAATGCTATCACTGAGGGCTTCATCGAGGAGCAGATCATATGCATGGTTTGTAAGTGCCGATGTGGATATCCTGCTACAAAACCATGAAATTTAGGTAAGGCTACAATAAAAAATCCTTTAATTTCAAACTTAGCCTCTTCAGTATAAAAACCATAAAGATCATAATTCACATGCGAATGATTTATTTCCCTCATACTTCTATTATCTTCTACATTCATTGGTATTTCATTTTCTCATCTATTATGCCTATCATGCCTACTAGGATTAATCTCAGCCATGTTAGGAATTTCTAATGGAATATCTAAATTGAGTTCAATTTCAGATCCCAGAGCACTAGAGGATGAACTAGATTATGTTGATCTTACCTCTTCTCTAAATTCTCTCCTTAGTTTCTTAAGTTGTCTCTCAATTTCAGGTTCACAAGGCACTAATGGTTTAGTTCTTCTACGTATGCAACACAAGAACGATCAAGAATAACTAGGCAAGCTATCAAAATCTGACACAGAAGTTTCACAATAGAAAAGTTCAACTAGTCACGACCCAAGGGTGTTCAGGTCACGACCCAATGATGTAGAGAATAAAAGTTTTAAAAATCTGGTTTAGCGTGCGACTAAAATGTGGTCTAGTTGCGACCAAAAATCATAGAGGAAATTTTCCAAAATAGTCACCACTAGAGGTTGTTACTGTCACGACTGTAGTTCAATAAGAGTAATCAAGCACTACAGAGAAGCAATTCGATCGTGACACAATTATGTTTGGTCATGACTCAAAGGTGCAGAGAGAAAATTCGCAGAAACTTGAAAAACTGCAGAATACTATACAATAGAAATAATAAAAGCTAAAATTTCAAACAAAAAATGACTTAGGTAAATAATGAAATTGACAATCAATTGCTAATGAACCAATTACTTGGCTCCTTGGCAACGACGCCATTGATTTGGCTAGATTGTCGTCATCTGACTAATCAAAATAAAAGTAATTGCACCCTATTAATGTAGTATAAAGCACAACCCTATCATTTTTCTCAAGGAGCCATTTTTATTGAAACCCTAGTAGATTGGTAACAAAATTATTGAAAACCTGAGTGAAAGTAAAAAATGGGTTTTGGGTTTGGTTGATTTTTTATGCAATAAAATAATGATGCATTAAAGTAAATATTTTTGTATTTTTGACTAAGATGGAAAATGAGTGTATTGTTAAAGAACTATGTTGAGAAAGACTCTTGATAATGGAAAGCTATCTATCCTTGCTCTGAATATGATATGAGAATTTTAAAATCACTAAGTCTTAAATAAAACCTCAATCGATCGATTGAGTCCAAAACATTAATATTCCTTAAACTCCTTTGAACAAAGCTAGTTCAAAAACCACTAATGTGCTATTTAAAAACCTCTTAGCGTGTAATTAAATCAGATAATGAAGATACCCTAGAATAATCATCGATCGATGACTATAGATTTCAAGCAATCAAATCAGTTTGCAACGATCGTTGATAAAGGCCCAATTATCCAGAAATAAAAATTAAAACCAACATCCAAATCATCCAAATTCAATTGCAAAACCTAATCTCAGAATAATCGATCGATATTCAATCCTTACTCATAAAATCAAAACCCTAGATCTAGGAATTCCAAAATATAAGAATGGTGAGATTAAAACGGAAAACTCCCTGGTGCAGCGCAGTTCATGAGTTCAAGATATGCGATCTATCACTCCTGCTATGCTGCAATCGCTGCTAAGATGTGATGCCATGAAGAGAGAAGAAAAATTGTGATGGAAAGATGAATGATGGAAGATATGAGGGTAAGTTATGGAGAGAATGTTCGAGCACTGTTTCTTAGTCGTATCAGGTTAAAAACCATCCTCTCTAACTCCTGATGCTTCCTGTCCTTTTAAAGCCAGGGTAACCTAATAAAAAATGTATAGCTTCACTGATTCTCTTCTTTGGTCGCGACTAGATTCTATTTTTGGTCGCGACCTATGAATGCAGGAAAACTTCCTAGAAAAAGTGAGGTCGCGACATGTGGATACTTTGGTCACGACTAAAGTGTACAGAGGCTATCATCCTTCATTTGATTCTCTTTGTCTTATGATCTTTTTTCTGCTCACATTAATCACTAGTTTTTCTCCAAAATACCTGCAATTCAACATCAAAACTCACTATAAAAGTCCAACTAGTTACTAAAGAACAATATATATGCAGTTTGAAGGAGTTAATGTACCATTTTACCCTTAAATCAGCATATTGGTAAGTATAATCATATATTACCACAAAAGCACAATTGCAGGCATAAAATAAATTGTAAAGTTATCATAAAACTCTCAAAATATTATAGAAATCATATACAATGTGTCCTATCAACATAATTATAATTCATTTTAGTTTTTGATTCGTATTATCTTCTCAAATTCTTCCGCGGTTAACTTTGAGCATATCTTTCACTGCCATTATTGTATTAACAAGCCGCTTCAGTGGCTACGAATGATTACATTAGGGAAAATTATTTTGCACGTACCTACTTTTTTTTTACTTTTTAATTTGATAGTTGCCTTTTTTCTCTCTTTAATAAATCTTAACTTTACATGATTAGCACAATTAATTTATGTTCAGAAGCTAATAGTACTACTAACAGAGTAAAATTATAGGGGTTAAAGACACTATCAAAGCAGAATTAAAGAATTTAATAAGAGAAAAACAAATAGACACCAAATTAACAATTAATATATATAATTACTTACAGAATGGTTTTATCATTAAATTATATAGTGTAGTTGTTTAATTTAAAAAGACATAATAAAGATGATAAAAATTTTCTGAGGACAGTGAGGGAGAAAGGGGTAAAATAAGAATCGAAGCCTCACATACATCATCAGAATCCTATACTTCTATTCATATAAAGGATATAAGGACACATGGCATAATAGATATATGGAAAGATATAAAAATATAGGACACATGTTGAAATGAGATTGCATAATTTGACTTAATAGATATAAGAAACTTCATGTAAGTATTTTTCTTATATAAAAAAAATAATATTTATCCCTTGCACAATAAAGTCTTGTCACTTATTATCCGACTTTATATTTTTATAGAGTAATTAATTTAAAGTGCTCTATGTTAACTTATTTTAGTTTAGTCGTCATGTGGAAAGATTCTTCTAATGTTTATGTTGAATTGAATTAAGTACACCTAGTGGATTAAGGCCCAAACTTATTTTTAATTGTGGCATAAATAAAAAAAAAACATAAGAAAAAGTATGGGTAAATACATCAATAATATACCCATTTTATTTTTTAAAAAAATTGGTGGGAATAAGTTACACCAGTTACTTATAGTTTAACTGACATAGAAAGTCGTTTCTGTATAGGTTTTTACTATACTTTAAAATTGTTTTTTATATTCTTATTACAAACTATGACCCTGCTTTTGAAAACCAAAACTATAGCAGCGCAATTTAACCCGTATAAATGACTTGCTAATCAACCAATAATATACGATCTAAACTAATCACAATATATGCAAAATCTAGATATGACCGTAAGCGATACAAGAAGTGATTTAACCTAACCTTTTTTTTTGGGTGAGAGAACTAACTTTTTTTTACCATATCTCGTACAACATGAAGACCCTACTTCGATCCATGGAACGCGGAATGACAAAGGAAAATAGCGGTAAGGGTAGTAACCCTTTGTTAACCCTGCAATTCTAGTCTGAATAACATTGAGGAGAGAAAATCAAATGCCCGCAACCCCTGCAGACCTGCAGACAACCTGCAAAAACAATTCTAGTCTGAATTTCTGGCAAAAACATCAAATACAACCTGCAGACAAAAAAAACGTTGTGGATCATTATTGTAAATCCATTATATATGTGATGCCATTGGAGAAAATATCATAATCATATTATTGTCTTTAATTTTCGTAGTTAAATAATTATAATTTTTTATCCATGGTTAGTTGGAGTGTTTTTCTTTTTTATTCTCGTAACCTTTCAAGTAAGATCATGCGCAAACAAGACGATAAGAACACGTCATTGAATATTCAATTAGATTGTTTAATTAAACTTTGATTAGCTAAAGCCTAAAGTGTTCAAGTGGAAAAGGGTCACAAATGACTTTTCGGAACATCTAGAACCAATATAGTATCACGTACTTTAAACCAAAATCATGTTAGCTTTTACACGCACACGCGTGTGTGTAACGACACGTTGGAACCAATATATTGATTTAATTTTAGTTTGAAACCAAAAAAGTTTCAAAATTCCAGGAAAGGACATTTGATTCTTAATAATTATATAAAATTACATATAGAATTACTCTTTTTTTTAAAAAAATCATATTAAAATTTGGAAATATTGTTGTAAATTCAGTGTGAGATTTTAACACCTATTAGCTTTAAATATCAGTGTCAAATTTCAGCAAGTTATTTTGAATTTTCAAGAATACTTGTTGCAAAGGTTTGATATTAATTTTTCACAACTTACTACTGACGCAATGTATAATACTTCTCCGTTTTAAAATTAGAACTTAATTGGGGATTTAATTTTAGTTATAAATATAAGATATATTGTTCAAATTTATTAACTCTTTCCTAAATTATCTCTATTGATACTCTTTCAACAATAATCAAGTATGATAATGAAAAAATGAGTTAAAAGAGATGATTATAGTGCTTTAAGAAGAATATATTATAATAACTAATTTAATTAACTTCTTTAATCTAATTAAATTAGTTAATTATATTCTATATTCAGGATCGAAAGAGTAATTTGCAACTCGTCTCCCAAATTTTAACATCAAAATAATTAAATAATTGCATCCCATTGTTAAGAAAGTTTGTTCCTTTTTATTAAAGGTTTGACATTTTACATTCCATGATAATATCTTTTTTTGGTCTATATATTTAGATCATCTGTTTGACCAAAACTTGCATTCCTCTATTTTTCATACAAACTGTGAATATCTTTCACACGTAACACACATTTTTCAAGCATCTTTAAAATCAACATTAACCTCTCTTACTTATCATTTGGTTAGAGATTATATTAAAATTTTAAGTTAAAATTCAGTAAAAAAATTCTTAAATTTTGACTTATCAAATCCACGGGACATATGATACTTATACATGTATATACATGCCTCTTAATTAGAACCTTCTCTTCCATAAAAGCTTCTGCCAACAAAAACATACAACACATTCAACGAATTCTGTATTCGCAAAAGGAGAATTGCCCTTTAACTTTCTTTGCATGCTTTTTTAACTACTCTATTATATTGTCTATATATATATATATAAGCATTAGATCCAAAAACGGACATATGTGGCGACGGTTTTTCATTTGACGTGATAACTACAGGTATGTATCCTCCATGTTCTGACAATTTCCATTTAGTCTTTGACACATACACACATATATATGGCCGATTCTATTTGCCTGCCTGCATCACTACTACAGAAAATATTTTCTACGTCGGTTAAAAACAAAAGGGACGTAGAAAGAAAAGGCAATGGCATAAGCGTGATTACAAAGTTTTAAAACTCGAAATATTCGTGTTGCTAATGGCTTAACCGGCGTAGAAACTCTACTCTACTGCGTCATTTGTTATAAAAATCGCGCGGTGGTTATGCTATTCTACGTTAGTTTCAGTTGTAATTTTACCAACATAAATTTAAGAAATACTTCTACACTCACAAACCGACGTAGAAAGTTCTAATGCGTGCTAGAAGAAGCTTCAAGTTGTTTTTATTTTTAAATTTTTTGAATTTCCCTTCTAATTACTTAGAATGTGGAAAGGAACACGTACACTTTGATAGGTCTAGTAACTACGTAGTTGGAGGAAAGACGAGCAACGTCACCACTAGTTCAAAAGCTTCAGACTCGCCCAATGACCCCAATAAGTCATCAAATAATATAATTGCAGATCACATTGGTTATGCTTCTCGCCCTCGTACCGACGGCAAAAATTGATCCATCATTACGTCCAAATGATTATCGTAACAGCCTCTTTCCTTGAAATTATATATTACTGATGATAAAATGGTTTTATACTTCAATACATGTTTTGGAACTTTGACAAGGTTTTGCTCCGTTGGAGATATTAAATTGATGTTAGTTAGGTTAGTTAAAGATCTTTATCTTAATTAGTTAGATAAGATTGCAATTAGTTGGTTATAATCCTTCTAAGACTAGAGACACAAGGAAGGGATTGATTAATCATAGTATATGAGCTTGTTGGTCTTGTTCATGGATATGATGGTTTCTTCATAATCTTCTTGTTATCTCTTGCCATGAAACTATTTAGATTTTGGCTAATGAATTTTAATTTTAAGTGTATTAATGATTAATGTAAATTAGCTATTGTTTGTGAGAATTGAATCATTAAAAATAGAGGAAAAATACGTGTTTTAAAATATTATTAATATTTAAATAAATAAGAATATAAATAGATATTTATATAAAAAAATATAAGTTAAGAAGTTAAACCCAGAATCTCATCATGATTTTAGTATATCATATTTATTCTTTTATGATATGATAATATAATATTAAAATTTAATCATAAATAATATATAAATTTTAATATTAGACAATTAAATAACTAAAAAAATATATCAGCAAATATATCAACATTGTCAAGTATTGAAATTGAATGACATAGAACGGAAGCACTTGCGATACATTTTTTTTTTTCCTTCTATCGGTATTCTTTTTCCTTTTTTTGGTAATTTCATAATAACTTATAAGTGTTAATTCAAATTTTGTAATATCTTTGCTGAAAAGAGAAAGAACGTAGGCACTAACAATAATTTTGCAAACAAGTAGTCAATATATATATTCCAATCAGGTTGAATAACGGTTTAGTTAATGACACATTCGCAGATATTGTATCAGTAGCTGAAACAAAAAATAAACTGAAAATCCAAGCCTAATCAAAATAATATAATATAATTAAAATATATAAAAAAAATTATATATAATCCTAAAAAGAGTAATATTTAAATAAAAATTAATCTACAAGTAAATTGAAAATTCATATATAAGCAATACATAAACTAACAAAAAAGAACTATCAAAGCACAAATAATGTCAACAAGGAGAGGTAAACGATATAAAACTCAACTTGATTAAAACTCTTCACTGAAACCGAGTTCACCAATTCATTGGTCTCACCAACTGATTTGGGTTGAGTTTTAAAACCATAATTAGTAGCCATGAACCACAAAAATAAATTTGTGTTAATCTGTAAACACATGAATTACACATAAACTATATTAACTACACATATAAATATGATATCCAGATTATTTGTCTGAGCATATATCCCAATTATCAGATAGGCACCAAAAGAAGGATGATTTTAGATCTTAGTAGGTGTAAATTGATAACAAGTGGAATAAAACAATCCTTTTTTCTGATCCAATATAAATAAAATTTGATTATTCAAATTAATTAATAATTTTAAATCTGATCCTCAAAGGGAAAAAAAATCAAACTATATGTTTACATTTTGGCTATGAATTTTAAGCGTATTAAAGATTCTTATAAAATACTATTGTAAAGTATTGAAACTGAGTGACGTACTCCCCTCTGGTCCCAAGCTACAAATAACCAATTTACATATATCAAAATATTTGTTAAAATAGTTAAATGCAATAAATATGTATGATATATATTTTTTAAATATCCTTATTTATAGGGAGGATGTGAGAGAGAGGATGAGTGAGAACCAACACGTGATAGTCCTAGTCAAAGGGCTTTGTCTATTTAAATATAAGATTTTGAGTTTGAGTATATGTAAATACAGAAAAAATATTTAGAAGAGTTACCCCAATTAAGCTCAACAATAGTTAAATAGAGAGAATGAGTGAATTATAAGTGAGTTATAAAAGTTGAAGGATTAAAATATTAATTTTCCTTTATTAATTTCATACTTAAGAACTATGTAGGAAAACAAATTTAAAAGTGTTAATTAAAATTATAATATCATTGCTGAAAAGATAAATAACCTGGGCAGTAGCAGTAATTTTGTAAAACAAGTAGATAATATATTCTAATAAAATTGAATAACAGTTTAATTAATGTCAACGACACACATTATCTTGTATCAGTATTTAAAATTCAAAATAAACCGAAAATTCAAAATACAATCATAATTAAAATATAAAAAAATGATTTATAAAATTTTTTATAAGAAATCTGAAAAAGATTGTTCAAAGGGGAAGAAAAAAAGCTGAAAGAAAAAGCCCTAAACCCTAAACACTTGCATGCATACTCTAACCTATAGATCATCTTCTTCCTTGGAATTATATAGATGTTCTGCCTCGGGATCTAATTGACAGTGTAAATTCTTATAAGTGTGATAAACCAATCGATCCTTGGCTGCAGTTCTATGACAGCTCGTATGCTTGCAGAAATACTTAAGATGAGTGAGCTTCAAAGACCCAATCATTTGTCCTAGAAACAGAAAAAGCCAGTTCGTCTTCTTCTTCTTTTCAGGTGGAACAGGTTCAACACACTTGCTTTTCCCACAAAATTTACAGTCTAAGCCCTCTGGTTTCTTCCAAACATCTGGTGCTCGATCATGCATTTTCCCCTTTTCACTAGCTATGAAGCTAACAACTTCACAGAACTTGGATATCAATTCGTACCCAATCTGAAACTTCTCATTACACTCCTGGCATTTAACGTCACCAGTTATTACGGTGATTTTCTTGGAGATTAATTCCTCCATGCTTAGAACTTGGGCCCTCATTGATGAAGCCCATGGATATAGCGCCTCTATGGTTGGCTGCCATCCCTCCTTCTTGTGGTTACGTTTACGTCTCTTACTGGACCGATGAGCTTGGCCTTCTCTTGATTGATCTTCCAGTGGTTGTGGCACCGTCGTCTGTTCGGGCAATACAGGTCGCGAAGAAAAAGTAGTAGTACAATGCAGTTCTGGTGACGTTAGGGTTAAGCCGTTCTCTTTGGGCAGTTGGCAGGAGGATGATGAAGGCATTGAAAAATGGAATCCTGGTGGTGGTGAGGAGAATGAAGGCATTAAAAGAGACGGATGGAGGGTTGATGTAGGAGGCGGCGACGGTAGGGTAAAGATGCTATTTTGGCTCCACTGTGGCTGGTTTGGAGGTAAAATAAGAAAACACTGTGGTTCCAATGATCGGGAGGAGAATTGAGACACTAGTTGTGAGAAAGGTGGATGGGGTAGTGGTGATGATTCATACGGTGGTTTCGGTGACCGTGTGGAGGAGGATGGAGGAAATAGTTGTAAGAGAGACTGATGGGGTAGTGATGATTCCAGAGGAGGATGAGGAAGCGGTGGTTTTTGTGGCGGCGACTGGTAAGTAGAACCTGTTGAGAGAGTAAGTCGAACCAATTCTTCGTGTTCTGGTTCTACATGCTCGTCCTTTAGCCGGAAGATTGACGGAAGAGGAAATTCTCCGTTCATTATTTTTTTCTTAGTTTGTCCGACCCAGATTCTCAGCTCAACGTTAAGAAACTGGACAGAGAAGAAGAAAGAACAATAGGTGGAAAGAAAAAGAGAAGCTTTGGGACGTCAATGGTCACACGGAGGGAGTATTTAAATATTTGTATGAAAACATGACATTTTAATGAATTAATCTAAATTTAAATTTAGATTCCTTCCCTTTTATCTGTTATCATCTATCTTTATCTTGATTATTTATGTTGATTCTTTTATCTGTTGTCATATCTTGGTTCTGTTTTTTATAATAGACATATCTTGATTCTTTTATTCTGTAAAAGTTATAGTTTTTGGATAAAATATTATATTTATATGTCATATTTGTTTTACCAACATTATATTTATATGTAATCCGTAAAATATATATTTCCGAATTAAATATTAAAAATACCAAACTTAAAATAAAATTGAAGAAAAACTTTTAACTAAATAAATTTTTATTTAATAAATACCAAAATTATATTATATTATAATTGCTATATAAAACTTGACTTGTCATTGAGATCCAATGCAATTTCAAGTTATGGGCAAAATAGTAATTTGATATGAAAAGTTAATGTCAACAAAGGACTTAAGGATTCCAATATAATTAATTAGCTTATTTGATGAGACTTACTTATAGCCAATACCTTATTTGAACGATCCCGAAATTTCAATGTCCTTAATATCTATATGTACCCTCCAAATATAATATTAATTAAAATTTACTTGGATTATTTTTCAAAACTAATTGTTTGATAAATATAAAATTTTTAATTACAATAAACTAATATCATCAAAAAAAAATAGAGGCATCTGGTGCGACTGAGCTGGTGAATTCTAATATCTCTATCCAATAAGTGATTAAGAAGATGATTTATACGGTAACACCAATCATTATTAGTTTAAAGGTTACTTGTCACAAATTTAAAGCATCATTTGAATAAAAAATATTTAGATAATTTGAAATTCTAACTAGAGTTGATTCAAACTTTAAATTTAAGAAGTTGGATTGAGTGTCTTCTAATTCCTTGATTAATATAAATTATTTTTATATCTTTTGTTCCAAACTTTATCCATACCTCAACAATATTATTATATCAATAAGAAGATAAGGACATTGGGATTATTTAAAAATAAATAAATATTTGAAGTATAGTATCAAGATTAATTTAAATTATTATCTAACTAAAAGTTTAATTTTTTTTCTTTTAATTTTTTTAAAAAAATGACATTTAGTTCTCAAAAAACTAAATTAATTATAATTAAATATCAAAATAATCTTCATTTGCACATTGTGAAAGAATAGTTGCAAATAATAAATATTCTAAAAAAAGTAAACAATAAGGAGGTATTACTCACAGATAAATATTGTAGGATATAATTACAATAAAATTTATTGTGAGATTTCGGAAAACCGGCCCAAGTCCAATGGCTGGCATTATCTTGGAAGATGCTCAAGGTGAAAATCTACTCCAAATCTGTTCACAAATCTCGTCCTTAGAAGTATGATATAATTATATATTTACCTTATGAACAATATCTTTATAAATATTTTGTAATCTTCAATAATATTTTCATAATTTTGACTAACAAGTAATATTTTCATGCTTAACTCATGATTTTTACCTTTTAAAATTACACTTTTATATATTTTTATAAAAGTATGATTACTTCATTATGAAAACTTAGATGAAGTTGTTTATATCATTATATCAAATTATCCAATCGTACTTATTATTGTATTATTATTAATTATTAAAATATTTATGTATATTTATAAATTTACCTATAAAAAACACTTGTAAATTTTTTTATCACCTCTTATAATATAAATTATGATTATAAATTTTTATATGGATACTTATTATTTTACTATTTTTAGTTGTTAAAATGCATATATGCACTCATAAATTCACGTGTCAACTTAACCTAATGGATATAAGCAATTTGAATTAAATTTTATCCATTTTATTATTATTTATTGTTAATGTATATAATATTTCTCTTTTATGTTTACCATACTTTATTATTCATTAATTACCATATCAAATTTTAATTTTATAAAATGTTTTAGTTTCATTTCATTTTTTAAAATTGATGTGATTATTTTTATTTATTATTTTTAGAGTTTCTTCAGGAACAAATAATTATCTTCTGTAGTTAGAAACGTGTGGGTATAAGCACACACACATTGTTATTGTTATCTTCTTTCAGTGAAACTATTTTAGTTTTATTGCAACATGGTTAAGATGGACTAAGTCCGCAATCACCAATTATAAACTATTTTAGTGTTATCTATCATTTTTTTTGTTACCCACCTGGTTCACTAGAATTTTACCCTGACTATATCTAGATCTGACCTGCGTCGTGCACCTAGTTATGGTGGGTGAGTTTTCCAACGGGAATTTTTTTCATAAGCCAAGGTTTGAACTCGAAACCTCGCTTAAGTGATACCGAGTCTATTACCACTCAAACCAACCCTTGTTAGTTACTATTATCTATCATCAATTTGCTTGCCAATGTACACAACAAGTGTTGAAACTTTCTATAACCATTTTTTTCAAAAAAAAAAATCTTTTAAGTAGTCTTCAAGATCCCCCACCAAAACCAAAAGGAAAAAAAATCTTTTAACTAGTCTTGCTGATATCACCAGTCTTCGGATCTCTGGTTGTAATTTTTCTTTTGTTGTTACTACCTCCATTACTAATTATAAATTCTACTTAATTAATTTAAGTAGATTAAAAAAATTATATAAGTTAATTAATTGTAATAATTTTGTGTTAATTTATCTAAAATATCCCCTTTAATCATATCCATTTGAACTACCTTATCCATTTGAAATACATATCATTTACTATGTACAATTATATAGGGATATATTGAGAAGAAAATTATAATCTTAAAAAATAAAGTAGATTTGGATTTTATATTTAGAAATAAATCAAATCCCCTATCTAATTTTTATAATTAAGAATAGAAGGAGTACATCATCACTATAGCAAAGGAAAAATATTGGTAATTAAAAACTGTTTATATTTGAGAACAAATCGTTATGATGTAATAAAAAATTTCAATCATACATTTACCCATATTTAGAGAAAATAAAGTGGGAAAGAAAATTAAGAAAGAAAATGGGAAGAAGAGAGAGGTTTTCCCCTATTTGTGTATTTTGTTGACGAGCGAATTTTGGCGGCCATACGGGTTATTGTGTACTGACGCTCATTCCGTGGAATGCATTTGGGAGTGTTTAATGCCTTAATCAAAAAGATGATTTCTGTTAATGAGAGTTAGCATAGATATTAAAAAATATGTTCATATCCTATAATAATATGAGTTTAATTTTCACTGTCATCATGAGGGTTCCTTTGATAGGTGATTTCGTAAGCCCCTTGTAAGTACTCTCTAAACTCTAGGGATGCGCCTTAGTCTTTGTAGGGTACCAGTGTCGAACCTACCTAAACTTTTATGTACAAAAAAAATAAGATGATTTTTGCTAATGAGAGTTAGCATAGATAGTAAGGAATGCTCATATCTCATAAGAACGCGAGTTCGATTCCGCTGTCGTCGTGAGAGCTCCTTTAGTAGGCAATCTCGTAAGTCTCCTGTAAGCGTACTTTAAGTCCTGGGAATATGCTCTGACTTTAGTGGGGGACTGGTACCGAATCTACCTAAACTTGTTTGTACAAAACACACACGATGATTTCTTTGTTTTGATACAAAAATAGTTTAAGTGGATTTGGCACTGATCCCCCACAAAAAAGTTTAGGTGATTTCTTTTTTTCTTTTGTATAAAAAAAATATGATGATTTCTTTAGGTTCAGCTAGCGAAAGAGTGAGACATACAACTATTTGAAGTATGTTCGATCTCTGGGGAGTACCACTTTATTGTAGCTCCAATAGCGGCGTTTGAGGAGATATCTTAACTCTTAGGTATTTAGGTTTATAATGAGGGTAATTAAATGCTTGCCTTGCTTTACATTGGTATCAATTAGAGGGAAGGGATATTTTACCTTACCTTTAGATCGTAGGAGCCCAACCTCTTTCTAAAAAAAATTTATCAAAAAAAGAATACCATGATGTCTTTGATTGCCCTTAAAATTTTATTTATTTCCGTTTTACTATATTTAATTTTAAAAAATTATATTTATAAAATATTATGAAAATATATTTTTATCAAATAATTTGATGATATCAATTTTCTTATGATTTTTTATTTAATTTTAAACTCAATATATTTGGCTATATAAATAAAGATATTTTAGTCATTTGAATATTTGTTCATTTTCTTTTATCTTTATTTTCTCTCCATCATCTAAACAGGAAAAGTGGTAACATCTTTCCAAATTTCTCTGCTTTTCATCTTCTCTCATCACATTTTCTTTGATCTCAACTTTTCTTCCCATCCAAACAAAGTATTAATATTGTTATCTAACTCATGAGTTAATGCACCCAGTTTAACATTTTTATATTTCTAAATTCTAACATATAGATTCTACTTAAACACATACAAACTGTAAATTTAGTTAAACTTATGAGTTCACTTGCCAATTTTAAAGTTTTTATATTTTTAACTTACAAAATTATATCAACTTGTTTTTAAAATCGTGCTAAGCTTTTGGAGATATTATTTAGTAACTTTATATATGAATTTCATAGAAATATTTTTATTTAATATGATAAATTATAAACGTTGATAGATTTAATTTCCACTATTTAGTTTTGAAATATGTTTAAATTAAATTTTTGTCATTTTTTATATTTTAATTATTTAATTATATATTTTTAATAGCTATTTATTGATAAAAATAAATTATTTTAAGAGTTTACAATATAATTTTACATCCCTACCCGTTTACTTAAACTCATAAATTTAACAATATTATATTTAAGGTAGCATGACTACATATTGAAATATTTAAACAATACAATAGTACAAATAATTGCACTCAATAGTTTTAATATATATATATATAGTCAATGATGCAATCCCTTTCAAAACTAAAAAGTTTTTACTTTTCTCAACAAGTTCACTTTCAAGAATTTGAGCTTATATTCTACTTCTTATAGAGATAGGGCATGTGAATTCATGAAACATGGACCTTGTCAATTGAAAGAACAGGATTGACCTATTAATTTTTTTTTATATATATAAAATTTTTAAAACAAGGTTGAACTTTCTCACGATTCAATAGTAGGGCAAAATCTCCCTTTTTCTTCGATGATACTAATATCAGATAGAATGAGCCGTCTATTACCTTCAAGTATAAACTTAAGCATATATGAGCTATGATACTTTCTCAAATACTGCGACTAGAACTACAATAAAATAGTATTCTCATGGATCACGAATCAACCTATTATTGATCTGATATGTAGTATACATACCATGTGGCCCAGGCCCAGTACACACATCAAGCCGAATACAACACAATACTAAATACAAAGAATTACTAATGCTAACACGCCTTCAAGTTCGTGACCATACAGATTGAAGGTCCCCAGCTTGACATAACCTGTCATGATCGTCAGTCCCCAAAGTCTCTGTAAGTACATTAGCTAATTGATTCTTGGAACTTATATGCTATAGGCTAATGGTTCCTTGCTGCAGCTTTTCCCATACAAAATGGCAATCAATATCTATATGTTTAGTTCATTCATGGAAGACCGGATTAGTTGCAATGTGGATGGCGGACTAACTACCACAAAAAAACTGAAACTGGTTCAACCTTTTCCATATTTAGATCTTTCATCAAGCGGCTCAACCATACAACTTCTGAGACTGCTAATCCTAAGGCCTGATATTCCGCCTCTGCTGAGGATTTGGAGAGACAGTATGTTGCTTCTTAGATTTCTAGCAAACCGGTGCTTCTCCAAGTCCAATTATGTACCCCATTATAGAACGTCGTGTCATGACAGGTTGCCCAGTCAGAGTCAACAAAGCACTCCAGCTTGCTTCCTTGTGCTGTTGTCAAGAGAACGCCCAATCCAGGACTCCCTTTGAGATATCTCACAATGCGAGTGGCTGCCTTCATATGGGACTTCTGGGGAGCGCTCATAAATTGACTCTGTGTCTGCACAACAAAGCAAAAATGTCAAGCCTTGTAACTGTAAGGTAAGACAACCTACCTATCAACCTTCTGTAACTTGAAGGGTCTCTCAAGAGAGGATCCTCTTGCTGGAAATTCTTCTGTTTCTGTTTGCTTCCAGATTTAGATACATTTTGCTTTGTTGCAGATTTTGTTTTTCTGCCCTGAGCACTCAATCTGGTATGGCGATCCATAGGAACCTTTAATGGTCTTGCACCGCTAAGCCCATGTCAGAGATAAGTTCCAGATCATATTTTCTCTAGTCAAGGAAAATGCCTTTATTGGATCTTGCCAATTATAGACCCGAAAAATATTTAAGATCTCCAAGGTCTTTAATTTTGAACCTGTCATGCTAATATGCTTTTACATTGTTGATTTTCCTTAGATTATTTCCAGCAATCACATGATCGTCTACATATACCAAAATTATTGTGATTTATCCCTTTGCTTACTTAATGAAGAGGGAGTAATCATACTTGCTTTGCCTAAATCCTCCCTTTATTACAGTTTCTGTTAGTTTGGCATTCCATTGCCTTGAGCCTTGCTTAAGCCCATAGAGGGATTTGACCAATTTGCAAACCTTGTGGCCTTCAAATTGATCAAAACCTTGAGGGATTTTCATAAAAAGTTCCTTATTTAAATTCCCTTGAAGAAATGAATTATTAACATCCATTTGAAAAAGATGTCAATTATGCGTTGTAGCAAGGGTGAGGACCAATCTCACAGTAACCATTGTTACAACATGGGAGAAGGTTTCAAAATAGTCAAGCCCTTCTTGTTGGCAATAACCTTTGACCACTAATCGGGTTTAAACCTTTATGTCTTTAGTAAATGGATACTTTATCTTATACACCCACTTACAACTAATGGCTTTCTTACCCTTAGGGAGATCAACTATCTCCCATGTTCTGTTTTGTTCTAAAGCCTGCATTTCTTCTTTCATAGCAGTCATCCATCTAGGATCCTTGGCTGCTTCATAATAGCTGCAAAGCTCGAAGATTTTTTTAGTAGAAAGCAAATAATCTTCGTAATTATTAGAAACACTGGCATATGAAACATATTCATTAATAGGATACCTGCATTTTACCTTTACCTCTGTATATGTTGTTGTTTGTACCAAACAAATGTAGTCGTTGAGCCATCTAAGTGCCTTTTTGTCTCGTACAGGTCTGTTTGGTCTATACAGATTCTACTCGATATCAGCATTGATCTCATTCCCAGGGGATCCTCTTCTCGTTCCAGGTGAGGAGGATCCTCTTCTACTAGAGTTGGTTCTATTATGACTTGTGTAGGATAATGGTCAACATCAAATGGAAAATGTTGCATTGCATGTTTATGTGCCCCCTTTTAGTTGTTAAGTACATAATCTCTAAAAGTGAATTCTCTTCCATAAACGTCACGTGTCTACTGACAACTAAAGTTTTAGAGTTAAGGTTGTACAAGAGATATCCATTTTGATTGGTGGGGTATCCTACAAAAACGCTAGGCTCAGACCGTGCCTTAAATTTGTCATTATTATTTTGATTTGCGGCAAAAGCGAGGTACCCAAATATCCTAGTGACCCAAATTTAGGCTATTTATGGTAAAGAAGTTCATATGGGGTTTTGTGCCCCAAAATCCTAGAGGGAGTTCTATTTATGAGGTATGCTGCTGTCATAATGCATTCCCCCCAAAACTTGATTGGTACACTAGATTGGATATATTCAATAAATACATATATTTCCTTTCAATCAACCCGTTTTGTTGAGGTGTGTAGGGCACGTTGTTTCATGAATAATCCCTTTACTATTAAAGATGACTCTAAGTTGATTGTTAACAAACTCTAAACCATTATCAGTTCTGATTTTCTTTACATTATGATGAGAAATTTGTCAAGCAATCAACAACATCATTCTTATTCATCATCAAGAAAATCCAGGCACATCTAGAAAAATCATCCACAATAGTAAATGTCCCTTATATGTGGATTCCTTATAAGGTCCCCAAACATTAGCATGTATGAGTTGAAAGGGACAAGAAGTGCAAATTTAAGAATGAGAAAAAGGCAATCTACAATGTTTGGCCTGGAGACATACATCATATTCATGCTTAGAGGAGTCTCTTACTTCCTTTAGTATGACATCCAAATACCTAATAACTTCTAAAGGAGCATGGCCTAGTCTACTATGCCATAAGGCTTAAAGTTTCCTTTGTGATTCACTATTTTCAGGTTCATTAACATGTCAAGTTTCAGGGCTTTTCCAATTAGGTATAGGCCATCGGTGAGTCTACCAATTAGGTGAGACTTCCTAGTTGAAATTTCCTGCAAGGTGCAAATTCTGGGTAAAAAGATATTACACATTTGGCTAGTTTGGTTAATTTTGAGATAGAGATGAGGTTAAAACAACACTAACGAGAATAATAAACATCAAGCACAATATTATCAAACAATCTTATTATACCAGTCTGCGTAACAAGCCCAAATACATACATCAAGCCCAAATACAACACAATACTAAATACAAAGTACTACTAATACTAATAGGGTCACTTACCACCTTAACCAAGATCTTATTAGTCAAAAGATATACTCTAATTTGTAATAATTGAATTGTATCTTCTTTAATTAAATTATGAAATGGAAACTAATAAACAAAATTGGATCACCCATCACTACTATCGATTTAAAGTCTAACATTAACCCATGATGTCTATTCGACAGTTGACACTTCATCTCTATCCTCCAATAGCAAAATTAAATTTTATCAAAAGGGAATTCAAAATTAAATTCATGTATTTTTTCCATTCAATGCACAAAAGAGACAACAATTATCAATTTGTAATGTTACAATTATTTTTCTTAATCGAATTAAATCTTTACTAAAATAAGTGAAGAAAAAATAAATCAATTAAAAAAAACACAAATCCAATATTTTTTTTTTTGAAAAAAAATGCATGGAGTTTAAACAACTTTTAATTCATGGGTTGTGAATATTATTGGTTTCTATAATATTTTTAATTATGAGCGCATGTATAAAATTGTAATGTTTTAATTAAAATATATAATAAACAATTTCTCAACAAACTTAAATAATATCCAACGAATTGTTACTGTAATGTAATGATTACACTTGTGGTTTTTGCCCTTCCTGGCCAAAATCCTCTTCTTACCAGTGGATTGAAATCCATATCGAAACAATTGATCTGACACAAACATTTGTGAACTGGTCACCTAATCGATCTGATCAATCAACTAAATTGAGAATCAATTGACCTAGATCCAACCTCGTTGACTCGGGATTAACCGATGAGATAAACATGTCAATTGGGTTGGTTTTGATAGTTTTCCACTTTGTTGAAACTGAAAAATGACATCATTTTAAATTAAAAAAAATGGCAATATATCATATTTGTACTTTAGTAACTATATTTTGTTAGATTATGTGTAATTTATACATGAATATTTATTTAATTGTGGATTAATATTTTTTTCATAAATTAATTACAAGTGAATAATGAGAACTTGTATAAATTTCCTTCCCATAAGTTCTTATAAGTTGTTACCTATCATCTCTGTATCAAAATTGACTTGTTAATTTCACCAAAACTAAATACATATGTAAAGTATTTATGAACATTTACATGCATGTACTAGTATATATCTATGAATTATAATTATGCTTTAATACTTATTCCTGACGTTGAGTTAATCACAGCTTAATATATGCCAAGAAAAAACTTTATAGTCCGTCTCAATTATTCATGTAGGGGATCCACTTTGATAATTAATAATAACTGTCTATTTGTTTTGATTATTATATGTATATGTTAGGCTGTCAAGCAAATAAATAAATCTTGGCCTGCAAACATAGTCAATCTTGGAACTTTGTTTAGGTGTCTCACAAAGTCGCTGCCTGCAGCAAGTTTTGAATGATGTGTCTATCTAAGCTAACGTTATATATATACACAAAATAAATGTTTCGTTAATGAAAAATAATTAAAAATTGAGTGAAAGAAAGTAGCTGAAGCAATGTTCCCTATATTATTCAGACAAAAAGAAAAACAATTAAACAGGTTATATTATTCCTCAGGCTCCCCACAAGTGCTGATGAATATGGAAGATCACATGTTGAAAGCCATGGCGATCTCTTTTGCTTTCCTAGTTGTCTTTGTTTTGATGAAAGTGATTCATAATCTGTGGTGGAGACCCAAAAGAATTGAGAGAATATTAAGGAAGCAAGGGATCAGAGGCACTTCGTATGAGTCCTTCACAGGGGACATTCCAGAAATGAAGAAGCTGGTTAACGTCTCATCTTCTAAACCTATCTCCCTCAACAATGCCCAAATCGTCCCTCGAGTCATCCCTTTCTATCACAACATGGTCAAGCGATATGGTAAGCAAACCAACCTTCTTACACTGATCATAAACTAAATGATATTCCATCCGGTTGAGAAGTTGATTTTGATCCTAAATATAAGATATTTTTTTATATTTATTTATTTATTTATTCATAAATTACCCCTATTGATATTCTCTCAACAATAAGCACTTAAAAGAGTGAGGGAGGGAAGGACTTAAAGAAGATGGTTATGGTGTTTTAGAAAAAATATGCTATATTAATTAACTTAACTAACTTTCTTAATTTAATAAAATTAGTTAAATATGTCTATATTAAAGATTGGAGGAGTAGAACTTTTGAATTAGAGCTGCTTTCTTTATAATATGAAATTTTAATTCACTTTTTCCTTTCCTTATCTTTATTTATTACATGTCTCTGCATGAATTATCATATATTATGGTCATAAGCAAAGAGAGAATATTTATTTTGATCATATTTTAATGGTAGAGAGAGAAAATTTTCATATGAATATATCATTTTATCCTTTATTTATTGTTATATTAACTTTGTTTATATAGGATATAATATATATTAAATAGAGATAAAGTTAAAAAGTTGTTAAATTTTATGGTATAGTTAATAAAGTTTAAAGTTTTTATTAGTCTGTGTAAAATATGCTGAAAGTGTATAAATAGGACCAGAATAGTATTTTGACCAATATCTTTTTTCCACACATTTTCTTTTACATCTTTTCCCACTCATTCTCTCTTTCACCAACCCCCTCCATTAATAAGGGTATATTTAAAAAGAGAATAAATTTCTTACACTTTTATTGCCTTTAACAAATTTTAACCAACTTTTTTTTAATCTTTAGTTTATACATGTATAGTATAACTGTATGCTTGGCTACCAGTTTGGAAAACCCAGTTTCTTGAATTGGTAGCCAAACACACACATATATGAGTAAACTATAAAGAAGCGATATTTTTGTTTGAATAGGAAAAGTTTCGGTATGTTGGTTTGGAAGTAGTCCAAAGCTGATCATTGCAGAGGCAGAACTGATAAGGATGATATTTGAAGATAAGAATGGGGAATTAGTGCATCCACCTCTTAATCCACTGGTGAATCTTTAGCATTTGGGTTTGGCAATCTTGGAAGGCGAACAATGGAGTAAACGCAGAAGACTAATAACTCCTGCTTTCCACCGTGACAAGTTGAAGGTACATACATATATATACACACACTACCAATCAAGGCAATATTCTTTTATAACTAGGAACAGAGGTAGTATTTTATTATTCCCTTCAGTCCAAAATATAGAAATCAAATAACTAATTTTGTAGAGATTAAATAAATTAATTAAGTTAATTATCTATAAAAAAATATATGATAATTTTTTTAAAATACCATATTTAATAATTTGTAGTGGAACTTTACCCCTTATGGAAACCCTTAATATGTGTCATTATAATAGGATAGTTCGAAGAAAAAAATTATAAATTTAAGTGATAAGTGAATTAAAGTCTTGTATTTAGACTCAAAATAAACCTCCTAACTAGTTTCTAATTTAGAACTAAATTGAATGGAGTATATCATTGTAAAGTATTCCCCCCAGCCCTAAATATATTACGAGCTCGTTAAGGGATTTATTTTGATTATAAATACAATATCATTTTAATTCATTTTATCCTTCCAAATGTATAATATTTTTTAAAATTATTCTTATTGATTGTGCTTATTAGTAAGGGGTTTTCAACAAGAGGTAATTTCCAATGCACATGACCAAAAGGGAGTATTATAACAAAATTAATACATATTTTATACAAATAACTAATTTTCTTAATTTTTGTAAATTAGATATCTAGCTTCTATATTTATGAGCCTAGGGAGTAGTATATATGGGAAAACTAAAAGGGTAAAAGATGTAGGGAATGGTTCCAGCGTTTTCAGTAAGTTGTTGCAACCTGATAGAGCAGTGGCAAAAACTAGTGGAATCACGAGGGTGGTGTGAAATTGATGTAGCACCGCAACTCAGTGCTTTGGCCTCTGATGTAATTGCTCGAACAGCCTTTGGAAGTAGCTACCAAGAGGGAAAGCACATATTTGAACTTCAGAAACAACAATTGTTGTTGGTTCGCGAAGCCTATAACTCCATCTATATCCCAGGCTTCAGGTGACCAACTTTACATATTAATATATATAATATTGCATACTGTTCCTTTCTCATTATGAATAATTAATATGTTTCTTACGCCTACTGCAAAATAGTACTCCTCTAGTTCAAAATATAAAGTACAGAAGATGGGAGGGATCTATTTTTTATAAGATATAGTTTGTGTTTGTCTCTAATTTAATGTTTTCCCCCAATTTTACTCCCAGTTGATGACCATATTTATTGTCTCTCCTTTACTACTTTCTCTCTCATTACATTGCCCGTGTCTTATTTATTGTTTCTCTCACCGCTCTTCATTAATAAGGACATAATTTAAAAAAATTATTTGTCTTACATATTTATTATATTTAAATGATTTTAACTAATTTTTTTATATGTGCAAATCAGTTATTTTAACTTTATATTTTAAACCGGATAGAGTATTTATACAACTGAACTTTTACCCTAACTGTTGCAAGAATAGTGTATAAAATGTGATTGGTAACATTTACATTAAAACGATGTAAAACTGTTGATTTTCTACCCTAGTTGTTAATTGAATTGGTGTAAAATATACCTCCACCGGTTAAATTAACTACCAGTTGCGTTGTAAAATCAGTGTAAAAAATATTTTTTTTTTATTAAACAGGTTTTTTCCCCTAGTGGTGTTAGAAATTGTTACAAATAAGGGGAAGGCCATCACTAAGGTTGAGAGGTTGTCATATGAATTGTATCGTCTAACACATGTTTCATATATGGTTCAATTAACTATATCTCAAGATTCGTACCCACAAGGAAAAACAAGAGAAGGTACCGAATATACAATGAAATCAGAGCAATATTGAAGAATATGATACGACAAAGAGAAGATGCAATGGAAAGAGGAGAAGTTGAAGGGGAGCTTGATTTATTGGGCTTATTATTGCAATGCAAAGAAGAGAGCAGCAATGATCTTACAATTGAAGATGTGATAGAAGAATGCAAATTGTTCCACATTGCTGGCCAAGAGACCACCGCCAACCTCCTCACATGGACTATGATCTGCTTATCTATGCATCCAAATTGGCAAGAGAAAGCAAGACAAGAAGCGTTAGAGATTTGTGGTACAACAAAGCCTGATTTTGAATCCATCAATCGCCTTAAAATTGTAAGTTCAAATATTCATTTTGATCCCTATTAATTCTAAATATTCATGCATGTTTTATAATTTAACATGTTTCATCTAAAGTATTAATTTTTTTTACCTATAATATCACTAACTAACTATAAAATCTTCGGGTAAAGAGCATCTAATGCCCCTTAAAATGCCCCAATTTTCTAAATATTTTTTTTAAGTGATCAATAAATTCTACATAAAATTAGTAATATTTTTTATATTTTACGAGTAAAAATAATGTAATTTTGAATTTTGTACCATTTTTCTAAGAAAAGTACTCTATAGTATGCAGTTTTGATTTATTTTCTTTTTAAAAATCATAAAAAATTTAAAACCACACCATTTTTACCTATAAAATGTCAAAAATGTCGTTCATTTTTATATAGAAGCTAATGATCAATATAATAAAATAAAACAACATTTGTAAAGTTGGGGCATTAAGCTTGCCCAAAACTTCTTTACCAATTAGCTAGACTCTTCTAACTCGTGACTTTTGTTTAAGGCAATTTTGATATTTTACAAGAAATAACTAATTTTGACTCTTGCAGATATCTATTATACTTCATGAAGTGCTGAGGCTTTTTCCCTCTCTACCATTTATCTCGAGATATACAACTCGAGAAGCAAAGGTAGGGAACTTGTTGATACCTGAAGGAGTTGAGCTGTGTTTATTGGTGATGAATGTTCATTATGGTACCGATTATTGGGGTGAAGATGCAGATGATTTCAAACCAGAGAGATTTTGTGAAGGAGTTTCAAAAGCTTCAAAGGATCAAATAATGGCTTTTTACCCATTTGGTTGGGGTCCAAGAATATGTTTAGGCCAAAACTTTGCATTGATTGAAGCAAAGATGGCTTTGGCTATGATTCTCCAACGTTTCTCATTTCACCTCTCTCCTTCATACACTCATGCGCCTAGCCTTCGTGTTACTGTTAAGCCACAACATGGTGCTCCTATCATTTTACGCCGTATCTAAGAATTAGTGTGGAATTTATGAATAAGTATCTTAGTTATTTGTGCATGCGTTGGAAATATGTGGAATTGAAAATTGTATTGTTCTTGGTTTAAGAAAAAATCTCAAGAAGTGTGTAGATTAATTGTAAATATAGTACTTCTCAAATCCTTGACCTAATTGAGGAGTTGATCATAATCCTAAGCATAAGATTTATTTTATATATTTATCAATTTTTTTTGAAGTTATCCCTTATATTAATACTAGCTCAATAATAATTAACTAAGAGATAGAGGGAGGAAGTTAAGTTAGATGACTGTGGAATGTTAGAAAAAACACATCACATTAACCAATTTAACTAACTTCTTAAATATAATTAAATTAATTAAATATATCTTATATTAAGGACTAGAAGAGTATTTAATATTGACGAATTTGATCCCTTGTAGCTACCCTTCTATTTTTAGAAATGTCAGCTTTGCTTCTAACGAGTTCCTATATGGATTGACTATTATTAGGATAACAAATATTAAGAGGAAGAAAACTTCCTCCTACATCATCAATGTTAGGTATTATGGAGAATTTATTCAAAAATTTGTTAGAGTTAAAAACTTGGCTTTCTCATCTTGACTTTTGTAAAATTTATTGGAGAGAAACAATGAGAAGAAAAATAAAGAATCATATATATTATTTAAGATTAACATACTCATACAATCATTATAACCCACATGAATTTACACCAATATACCCTTACTTGAGTAAGATGAACTAATCCCATAACCTATAAAATTTTATAGGAAAGGACTCAAGTTATCATCTTTCTTATTATGGTGAGAATCTTATTGTCCCACACTCTTAACATATGGACTAGGATCCTTTATTATGGTCACCGTAACTGGTAATTAACACTAATAATCAACCTTCTAACAACTTTGATATTGAATTATAGCTCTTCAAAAATATTGTTGAGGGATTTGGAGAAAGTGATAGGCTTCTGGAAGATTTCTTACCATAACAATTACAATCTCTTATCCATTCTATTGTCATTACAAAAGATCTTATTGCATTGACTAATTCTTTTTTAATTTTAATTTTGGATTTCGTTTATGTATTTCAAACAATATTTCTTTCTTTTCAAAATCCTATGCCCCGATTTATCAATGAGGGTATTATTACGTTGTATCTTTTTATTTTTATTTATGTATTACTTTTTATTAACTCCGCCTACGCATGTAGCTGGTCCCAAGCCCGGGTAAAGGAGGAGGGTTGTGTTAGGCCCCGACAGCCAACGTAAAACTTGTCGAATCTTATGAACATGGACATACGAAGAAATTGCGCTAATACTAGGCCGTTGCCTGTAAGTAACGCGCTGTATGGCTCGAGTACAGTGAGAAGTGAGCAAGGGTCGCTGCATCGTCGCCCGGATGTAGTGTTAAATGAGCAAGGGCTACCGCTCTCTTATGGACGGAGGCGACTAAAGAAGCTAGTTCAAGAGAGAAAGATTAGATTTGGTACTTGGAATATTAGAACTATGACCGGAAAAGCGTGGGAGGCGGTGGGCGAAATGGTAAAGCGAAAGATTAACATCTTGTGCCTTCAGGAAACTAAATGGGTTGGAGAAAAATCTCGAGAATTCAATGAGTTCAAATTTTGGTACACAGGTAAAACAGGTACGAGGAATGGTGTTGGTATCATTGTGGATAAAGAGTGGAAGACGAATGTGGTGGATGTTAAAAGGATTGATGATAGAATTATATCTTTAAGAATAATTGTTGGTAGGGATACAATCAACGTTATTAGTGCTTATGCACCTCAAGTGAGAACAGAAACACATCTTAAGGAAAAATTTTGGGAAGATTTGGAGGGGCTGATTCATAGTATACCACTTACTGAAAAGATTTTTATTGGTGGGGACCTTAATGGTCATGTTGGTAAGGAAGCAGGGCAATATGCAGGGACTCTTGGTGGTTTTAGTTTTGGAGAAATTAATAATGAAGGGCAATCTATCCTTGAGTTTTCTTTAGCTTACAGCCTTAAGATTGTCAATACGTGCTTTAAGAAGCAGGAGGAGAACTTGATCACATACAAGAGTGGGGTCCACAGGTCACAGATTGATTTCTTTTTGGTAAGGAGTCATGACAGAAGACTTTGTACAAATTGTAAAGTGATTCCAGGGGATAGAGTGACGACCCAGCATAGGTTAATGGTCCTTGACGTGCGTATTAAGTGTAGGAAGGAAAAGCGGTGACATGTTTTAAACACAAGAGTCAAGTGGTGGCAGCTAAAGGGGGAGAAGAGAGAAACTTTTAAGAGAACTATGTTAAATGAAAGGATTTGGGAGGCGCAGGAAAATGCTAATATCATGTGGAAGGAACTGACTGAGAAGGTCAGAGCGGTTGCTAAAGTAATTTTGGGAGAATCTAAAGATTTTGATCGACAAGATAAAGAGACTTGGTGGTGGAATGAGGACATACAAGCGAAAGTTAAGTCTAAGAGAAACTGTTTCAAAGCTATACACTTATGTAATAATACCGAAAATTAGGAAAAGTATCGTTTAGCTAAGAAGGAAACTAAGAAGGCGGTGAGTGCAGCTCGTTTTAAGGTGTTTGAGGAATTTTATAAAGAGTTAGGGACAAAGTCGGGAGAACGAAAGATTTATAAGATTGCAAGAGACAGGGAAAGAAAATCGAGGGATTTGGATCAAGTACGATGTATTAAAGATGAAGAAGGCAATGTTTTGGTTGTAGATAGTGATATCAAAGAAAGGTAGGAGATCTATTTTTACAAATTATTTAATGACGAGGGAGGAGGGTCGAGTTATGAGCTAGAGGATTTAACAGAAGAAGTTGAACCAAATTTGGCATTTTACCGTAGGATCCGTATTGGCAAGGTTAAAGAGGCGCTTAAGAAAATGGAAAATGGTAAAGCTGTTGGACCTGATGGTATTCCTATTGAAGTTTGGAAGTGTTTAGGTGAAATAGGGGTGGTGTGGCTTGCTAAACTTTTTAATGTGATATTAAGTTCTAAGAAAATGCCAGATGAATGGAGGAAAAGTACTTTAATTCCTATTTACAAAAATAAAGGGGATATTAAAAATTGTGCAAACTACAGGGGATAAAGCTTATGAGTCACACTATGAAGTTATGGGAAAAGGTAATTGAACACAGGTTGAGATTAGAGACTGATATTACTGAGAATCAGTGTGGTTTCATGCCAAGTAGGTCTATAATAGAGGCGAATTATTTATTAAGGGGGTTAATGGAGGGGTACTAGATTAAAAGAAGAGACTTGCATATGGTCTTTATTGACTTAGAAAAAGCATATGATCAAGTGCCAAGAGAGGTTCTTTGGAAAGCTTTAGGAAAGAAAGGTGTACGTATGGCATATATCAAGGCAATAAAAGATATGTATGAGGGGGTAACAACTACTATAAGAACGTCTGGGGGTGAAACAAAGGATTTTCCCATAAGGATTGGTCTACATCAGGGATCAGCCTTGAGTCCTTATTTATTTAATCTAGTAGTGAATGTTCTAACTAAGCCTATTCAAGAAGAAATCCCTAAGTACATTCTTTTTGCGGACGATATAGTTCTTGTGGAGGAGTCAAGAGAAGAGATTAATTTCAAACTTGAGTTATAGAGAAGTACTTTAGAGTCAAAGGGTTTTCGTCTGAGTAGAAGTAAGACTGAATATATACACTATAATTTTGATAAGAGACAAGTTAGAAGTAACTTGGAGGTCAAATTAGGAAATCAAGTTATTTCACAAATATATAAGTTCAAATATTTGGGATCAATGATACAGAAAGACAGTAAAATTTTGGAGGATGTTAATCATAGAATTCAAGCCGGGTGGTTTAAATGGAGAAAAGCTACTGGGGTTATATGTGATAGGAAAGTACCAGATAAAGTAAAAGGAAAGTTTTATCGCACTGTTATAAGATTAGCAATGCTTTATGGAAGTGAATGCTGGGCTTTAAAAGGACAGCAAGAGCATAAAGTTGGGGTAGCTGAGATGAGGATGCTGAGATGGATGTGTGGGCATACAAGAAAAGATAAGATTCATAATGAACATATACGGGGAAAAGTTGGAGTGGCACCTATTGAAGAGAAAATGGTAGAGAACTGTCTTAGGTGGTTTGGACACGTACAAAGAAGGCCAAGGGATGCGCCGGTGAAGAGGGTGGATCAAATAGTATGGACACCGGTTAAAAGGGGTAGAGAAAAGCCAAAGAGAACACTCAAAGAGGTCATTAAATGGGATCTTCTGGTCAATAACCTATTTAAGGATTTAGTTCTTGATAGAGCACAATGGCGTCGTATGATCCATGTAGCCAACCCCATTTAATAGGATAAGGCTTGTTGTTATTGTTGTTGTATTACTTTTTATTAAAAAAAAATAAGATAAGGAATCTTTAGGAGGGTTAATAATATAAATAGGGTTGAGTATTGTGGATTCAGGAGTGAAGAGGAGTGAATTATAATAACAAATTTAAAGTATAGTAGACAAAAAGTTTGTTTTAGAATATTCATCTTCACTCGTTCAACTTTTTTGGAAACTAATTTTAAATGCCCAGTAAATCAAAAGTTAAGTTGATGTGGAACATGGGAGGGGAAGAGGAAGAGAGAAGGGAGAAAACTGAGGAAAGTAAGGGAGATAGAAGACACTAAGGAAGAGGCAGGGAACTCAATATTTAAATATTACTCAAAGCATCCAAAAGTCTTACAAATAAAAAATCCTAAGGCTATCTATATATATAAAGCCCTAACTTAAAATAATGAAATATGAATGTAATAATATAAGACCTGGCCAGCATTAATTTATGTCTATTTGCCTTAAAAATTTTAATTTTGTCTATGCTCAAGTATTTCTTATAAGAAGGATTTTATACCTAATAAAGAAGTCAAGGCCCATAACAAAGATATGAATTCTCCTTTCACTCAATATATTATATATTATGTAAACTAGTTTACATAATATATTATCATATAAACTACTAATATTAGTATCATCTAAAAAGAAGGGAGACTTCGCCCTACCTTTGAATCATAGGTAAGCCCAACTTCTTTCTAAAAATTTTTATAATAAAAAAAATATATTATGTAAACTATTTGAATAAAACTCAACTGAATATTGCGAAGGGGGAAACTATTTTTATTTTTTTATTTTTGAGGTATGTATAGTTTCCTTTAATTTAGTATAAATATATATATATATATATATATATATATATATTTCTCCTTATTATATCATTTAATTTTACTTTGTTAATTTTATTAGCCTCGATAACTTTACTCTATTAGCATTATTAGTTATGTTAATAGAGAAAAATTAAAATATTTATTAAAAGAGAAAAAAAGGTAGACGCTAACTTAAAAATTAAAAAATATATAAATACATGTAAAATGCTTTCCCTTTTGAAAATAATGTCATCAACATTATGATGGGTTTAAGAGTGCGCGCGCTAGTGTGCTTGCTTATATATATATATATATATATATATATATATATATATATATATATATATATATTTAGTATTTACTGTTTTTAAAATTAAAAGAATAAATTTGATATAGACAGTCTGAAAATATTGATCACTACTGTAATTAAGAATAAACAAGGGAATATAATTGTTAGGAATATAGAATTATAGATCATTCCCATATATATATAGGATAAAAGTGTAATTAGCACCTTAAATAATTTTAGAGGAGCAATCAATACCCTAAAATATTTAAGGGTGTAATTAACACCCTAAATTAATTCTAGAGATGCAATTACGATCCTTAAGTATTTAAATTATTGTAATTTTTTCCATTCATTAACAAAAATACAAACTTTTATTCGATATATGCCATATAAACCTTTCAGTTTGATATATTATTATTTAAAAGGTCACATATGTAATATTATTTTAATAAATTATACTAAATAAACTATAAAATTTCTCAATTTTCACATATGAATTCTATACAATGTCAATTTTAGGGTTTATTCAATACTATTTTTTAAACAATATGACACATGTGACTTTTTAAATATTGATGTGTTGAAATAAAAAACTTACATGACATGATCAGAAAGAAATTTGAGTTTATATCAGTGAAATGACTAAATTATACTAATTTAAATATTTTAGGATATTAATTATTTTTCTAAAATTAGTTTAGGCTGATAGATACACATTTATCTTTTATATATATATATATATATATATATATATATATATATTATAGGATAAACCTATGGAGGTTGTATCTAAACCAGTTAGAGAACTGATATAAAAAAGTATTTTTTATTGTTGTAGAAAGATCATTTTACATTAGTGTCTAATAAACTGGATATGGCATTCAATCACTCTTCTTATGCTTTAACCTTGGTTTTGAACATATCAACGGAAAATTATGTTGAAGGATCAAAACAAGAAGTTTTTTATATTGAATAATCGCGAATTTCCCCTAATATCAATCACTTTTATTTAGCTCTGATGATTTTCAATTTGTCAAGTTTTATGGGCAAAATTGTTTACTGCAACAGCAAGTAATGGCTATTATATTCTATCCATATATTTTTATTTGACAAGTTGCAAAAGTAAGTGGGAGAAGAATCTTGTTTAATTATGAAATTTGTGTGTGATGTGAAGACGAGACGTATAGTTTCCAGTCGTTGGTGGTTACAACAACATAATTCCTCAACACAATAAATTGCAACCAATAAAATTTAAATCTTTCAAAAGAAAAAATTAGCATAATTAATTAAAATACTAATACTCTATTTTCTTCAAATGGTATAATAAAATTTTGAATTATAATTTTACTTGAAAATATAATTTAATGTCAAATTTCAATAATTTGTTTCATATTATATATTATTAAAAATATGCAGTAAATCAAAATTAACCACACTTTGAAAATAGGAAATCTTCTTTTAAAGCCTAATTCGAATTTACTGCGCCATAAAATGCCTGATATTTCAGGTCATTGAGAAAGGAAAAGAAAGAAACTTTATACTCCACATGTATATATATGGTACCATTGACTCCAACAAAGAACTCCAAAAATTAAATTGCATTAATTGCAAATATTTTCTATTATTTTCTCATTAATTACATTTTTAACCATCTCATCCGAAGTAATAAAAAATAGTTAAATTATTAATTTTGTCTAAAAATATTTTTTTTATTTTACCCATATTTAAATATTTTTTTAAAATTTACATTACACTTTCTCTCATACTTAATAACTTTAAATGTGGATAATTTTAAAAATATTTAATTAATTAACTTATAATAAGGACCATTTGGTCTAAGATAGGGTTCAAGTTCTGGTTGATCTTTGAATTGCTCAGTCTTTTGGGCAAACTAGTTGCAACTTTTTATTCCCTTTGCTCGTGATATTGGTTTTTTTGTTTAATTTTTTGTTAGTTTATTGTATTGTGTTTTTATTTTTAGATTTTATGCCTCCAATATAACCCTAACCAAAATCAATTAGTAATTTTATATATCTTTTTATTTTTTTATTGAATAAATTGTCCTTTATACAAAAAATAACAACCATTCATTTCCTTGAGGGTGTCCTGTAATAAGAATGAATCATAGGGAGTAACTTTATTGTCTTTTCTTCTTTTTTTTCTTTTTTATATTGTTTTTTTATTTTGGCATCCTTTTCTTTCTACAGATTAGTGATGGATTATTGGAACCTATCCCAGATTGGGAAAATTTATATTAGTATTAGAATTTTAGTTTAAATTATCAATATTAGGTACTTCCTATATAATAAGAATAGTTAATAAATTATTTATAGGTGTCCCTCATACCTTCAACTGTTAGACTTTATTTAGTTGGGGGGGGTTTTAGAGGGGAGGGAAGAGGAGAAGAAAATGTGTTTAGTTAGGAAAAATAGAGGGTAGGGGAGGAGAGATTTTTTGTCATTTAGTGCTCCCCTCCCCTACCTCCCCTCCAAAAGTGGGGGATTTTTGGAGGGGAAATAAATTTTTGATCCAATTATGACCAAATTGCCCTTATTAATTTTTAATATTCCAATTATACCCTCAAGCCTTTTTTTTATTTTTCTCACATTTAATTTTTTTTAATTGCTAAAACTTAGTAAACATAATAAATTATTTATATATTATATTAAAATATATAATAATTATAAAATTAATAAGAAATAATATTAAAATTTTATCATATTTTTTAATTTTTTTAATTTTATTATTTATATAAATGAGATAAAAAAATTTAAGATTCATAAATTAAAAAAATAATAATTTTGATATGAATATTATAAATAAAGAGTAAATAAATTTAAATAAAGATATAAGGGTATATTTGTCAATTTCTAATTAACTTTACTCTATTTCTCTCTCTTCTTTTTTTAAATTAAATAAAAATATTATTAATTAAGCACAATGAGAATTTATGATGTCAGAAATAGAATAGAGAGAAGAAATAAACAGGTGATTAATAGTTGAAGGATGTCACATCTTAACTTAAAATTTTGAGCCTCAAGTTCATGATGGGCAAACACTGTTATTTGTGTGTGTGTATGCAATAATATTATTTAAAGGATCGAATTGACTCGACACTTTAATAAGTTGACGAAGATATATGAAGAACCCTTTGAGAATTTATCTATTAAGTTTTCTGTTAAATTTAGGAGGCCGAGAAGGGTGGGTGAATCATAAATCCTTGACAACGTTACTCACATGGTGGAAGTTATATATTTAATTACGAAACATAATTTGGGTCTCAACTTTGAATTTAGAATTTTCTGGTCTTAACTTTACGTGGGATTTGGTCCCAAAAAAAAAAAGTATTGTGGGAGTGGGGGAAGTCGTGATGTATGGGCACGGGAATGGTGGAGGCCGAATGGAGAGGGTGGAGACAGCTCGAGTCTACTGTGCTGTGCGTGACTAAATATAGGTGTACATGTGTAGGGTAGCCCCCTACTGAGTGCCCTATTAAAAAAAAGTATGAGCTACAACTTTATTTGGTAAAAGCCCTAATCATTTTAGGTTGGAAATAGGCGGGTTGGGCATACCTAAATCATGATGTCCTGCTCATATTATGAGAAAAAATATGCAATTATAAATTTATAAAATAATATCATATTTATATTTTTAAGAGTTAAATATCCATAATCTATTAAGAATAAGGTAACAAAAAGATAGTAATTAAAGTATTAAAGTCCACTGCATATATAAAAAAAGATTGAAATATATAGAGATCGGATATTTGTAGCGTTATTGCAATACCAATAATCGAATGATTGGCAAGTAAAGTATAGAAACAACTTTATTATCTACTTAAATATAAGAGTTATATTCAATACTTTAAAAATGAGTAATGAGAGTTATCAACTAAAGTAAAAAGTGTAAAATTATAAATATAATAAGTTAAGAAAAGAAATAAAAATATGAGAAAAATTAAAAAATATGTATATAAAGGGCCGAGCCCAATGAGCAAGGCGGCATACCTTGCCCAGTGCCTTGCCCTGCCCTGTCCAAATATATTTTGGATAACTTTTTTTTGGACCGGGCTAGGTGATTTTTCTACGGGTTCAGACGAGTGCACTGGGCCATGGGCATTATGAACACCCCTAATGCTCTAGATGGAAAACAAATTTTAATGGGCCAAATTGTCTCTGTGATATTTTTAAAATTGTGGTCCTTGTTGTCATTTATAATTTTTAATTTTTTTCAAATATTTAAAATACAAATCATAATAATATAATACTTTTTATTCTAAAAATAATTACTTTGAAGAAACTATTAAAATATGACAATTATAACCCTGTTAAATACTAATTTAATGTAAGATACAATAATTCAAATGTTACACAAATACTATAATTAAGGACCAAAATAATGAAGAAAAAATCCATCAAAATGATATGAATAAATATATAAAAATATGAGTTTGTCAATCCCACCGCATCACTCTTAGCAGGCCTGGCCTATGGCAGCACACAGCTGAGTTAGCAGGGTCATTCTTGGACCCACACCAAGTAGGCTACCCCACTCGGGTGGTGCTGGCCTTTCAAATACCGTGGGGACCTCTCAATCAGCAGCAATGTCCCATCAGACAAGTGCGAGCAAGTTCCTTGTTTGAAATGTAAGATCAGATGAGAGATGGCAGCTTAGATGGAGGAGTGTGATCATGCCTTTGAGTCTTCATTTCAGTCAAGTACACCTATTCTAGAGTCATCATCTAGTGGTATGCTTACTCTGACCCCTCTGTCAAATCTAATGGCATGCTTTCATGTATATATTAGGTGTTTCAATAAGGTACATATCTGTTGTTTGCTTCTGCCAGTCTCATTTTTAGGGGCTGAGAATCAAGAAGAAGCTACTATAATGGTGTGGATCAAAAACATTTCAGAGGTTAATGCCTACTGAAAAGGAAGACTAGTGTCTTATTTAAACGATGATTTACAGTCCTACTTGGACACCTTGTTAGTCTGTAATTCATTTTTGCTACCAGACATATGTTGTGTACACCATCCATGTTACCATATAGCCTGCCTCAGCTGCCTCATTTATTGTACCAGATTTTAAGTAAATGCATCCAATTTGATGTAATGAATCTCTAACAATACTAACATATACTATATCATGTCTTCAGTCAGTGTCATGGCCAAAACTTGAAACGTGAAAACACAATGTGTTTCAAATAGTCTGAAACGATCCACAGCATATTAAGAAAAAAATTCCAACAAGTAATTGGTAATTTTCATGAGGAGAAAAAAAACTTATAGTTCCATTAAAAGAGTTAATTCATGAGTTATAAAATTCTGGTCCACACCAAAACTTGCCAAGTTCTTCCAAAATAATGATTCTTGAATAAGCAACAACTCAAAATAATTGATTCTTGAGATACAACACTTATATGTGCAAGGGACCATGAAGCAGCAAGCAAATAGTTAGGAACTAAAGGAGAACCACCAAGCCTGTAAATTATGACAATCTATGAAAACAACATTATATAATACAAGTTAAAATAAAGAATATAGAAATAAGATAAAAACTATTTTGAAGATGGAAGGGCTTACTGAAGCTATAAAACCATCTCAAGAGAGCACTGAGGATTAAGTGAATCATACTCTTAGAACTAGTCATTATAAGACCTTTTCATCTTTGTATAGCCGTAAAGTGCAATAAACAATTTAGAAAATTGTTGTTTCAAATGTCTTGCACGTTTTCTCATATAGGCATGTCTAGCCTGAAAAATTAAAGTAAAAAAAAATATTAAACATGTGTGTGTAAAATTAACTCTAAAAATGTAAAATTTTACCCAAAGTTTTCCATTCCAACTCTCACGATGGCTACATATATTTCTAAGGTAGCGTATTAAGTCAGTCAAAGAGTCTGTAAACTTGTTATTCCCTTTCATCATTGGGTCATTGAATGCAAAATAAGTGAACAACTTATCAATCTTGCTTTGCCATGACTGATTTTGACCCACAACCTCCACTTTATAGGCTTTAAAGGGCAATATAACTATATACCATTTTGCGATTATGCAAAAAGTCGCTCACAAGACAGAGAAATAGCAAGGTTCTTGCTAAGCTCCAGAAGAAGGGATGCAAAATTACTTCAAAAAGTTTGAGCCAAAAAAATAAGAAAATTATCTTTTCCAGTCTCTAAACAAAAATAATAAGCAAAATCATTTAATAATTTGATAGGTACCTCATAGTAGGATTCGAGTGTACATCTCTTTAATCATATGCCCCAGCTCTAAATCTTTTGGTAATTCACTCAGATCCACAGTCCACATTATACAATTTTTAGCTATCAAACCATCCCAAACAAATGTTCCTTAAGAAAGATAAAAGTGAGCAAACATCCCAAATTAAATATGTCCAATGTAAAATACTACTATAAGAAATATCTTGTCTAATCTAATTGATGAAATTGATATAAAGTTTACCACTGATGATATATTTTGTTATCCTTGCTGCTTAGACCTATTTATATATTATTACTGTAACTAAATTGGAAAAAAATTGTTTACTACTTACAAATATGTTTATCTTTAGAAACCATATCTCCCTTATAATTTCCAACTGCTACTGACCTAATGAAATAACAAAGTTTCACATTCGAACCTTTATCTTCGCCTTTAATAATTGTAAAACTCCACGGCATTAAGTTACTATGGATTATACCTATCTGTTTAAAATCCTAAAAGGATAAAAGCATGTCCCTAAATCTAAAAGGAAAAAAATATTTAAGAGTTCAAAATAAATTAAAATACATAATATAAACCTTTAAATAATCAAAGAAAATTGTACATACCTAATTAATTTTCTATTTAAATAGGAAAGCTTCTCGTTGATCACAAATTTCTTATGATTTTCTAGCTCCATCACAAAAGAATGCAATGTATACGGACATGGTTCATATACCAGATATCTCCATGCATTATCAACTTTTTTAGCTTCTTCACATGTAAAATATGTATAGAAACATATTACATAGTTCTCCCCTAGGGTTTAGAAGTACAATTGAAAACTCAAAATTTGATACTTTGACAGGACTAAATTATTACTCCTATATGTACTGGAGTCTGAAATAGTCAGGGTAACTTTCTAATACCAATAATTTCAAGAGTTTTAATATCTCTTGTAACTACATCACATATATAGTTTAAAAAAGTATGGAAATCCACCATGCTAAACCCTAAAAGCAAAAAGACTTGGCAAATTACTTTTACGTAGCACTAACCCCAAGTTTGAGAAGATGAGGATAGTTTTACCCCTAAAACGGATATAATAAATGGTAAACTAAAAATATGCACATAAAGTTCACAACTGTGACCAGAACAAAAAGACACCAAACATGCCAAGTCAACAAATTTTCTAAAATCAAACCTAGAATCAAGAAACACAATTTCATAATGATTTAAGAAAGCAAAAGAACAAAAACACTACATTAAAAAATCAAATATATGGTAATATTGAGGAAGTCAAGCTGGTGCATAGCAGTGAAACACTTACCGTTGGAATAAAGTCCTGAAGCACCTTTCTCAACCTTGTAACGGTCGGCTTCTAACCTATTTTCCATTAGGTTTCTTAGAAGATTGAGTGGAAGAAACCCTAGATTTTAGATCTTCATCGGTTAGGGCATTGTGTTTTTATATAAAGTGATGGTTGGGGAGGATAACATAAACACCTTTCCAAAAAATGAAAGGGTAATAAGGAAGCATGTGATTGATGACAGGAAGAAAAAGACAAAAGCTTTGATAGGCATAAAAAAGATTTTTTTTGCATGAAAACCAAAACTGAGAGAAATAGGGTTTATCATATAAGGAAGAAAACTATGTAAACAAGGGTTTTTAGGGATTAATGACATATTATACTCTTTTGGTCAAAAGTCAAGAACTATGAAATCAAAGTGTTTGACGTGACTAAAGATTCTCTCAAAACAAGAGACAAGCAAATCCTATTCTCTAACTTTGTGATCATGAGAGACCTTTTGTTAAAACCCTAACCAGCATCTAGAAAGAAAACCAGAAAATATAATCAAACTAGAAAAAAGGCTTTTTAGGTTTGGCGAAAAAACAAAAAAAAGGAAATAAAGGAGTTAGATTTGGTATGTTTCTTACTCGATTAAGTATAACCTAGATCATCTCCACTAGATAACAAAAGCCTAATCTTAGTAGGAATATCTTAAGCTTAATTATGCCCGCATGGGTTCCAATGATATGTTTTACCAAATATTTCCAAATTTGACTCACTCTCCTTTTCTTCTGTCTGCATTAGTGATAAAGAGCAATGACTTCCTACACCAAAACTTTGGACAATAACTATATCCTAAAGGCATGTATGTGATCATTGATGCATTACAACACAAAAAGGGAAAGAAGGCATAACTTATGTTGTTCTTAGCAATTGATAAAAATATGCCATTTATTAACAAAACATAACTTGATGTTGCCATATTAAACAAAATACAACATCTTGTTATATATTGTGAAAAAGATTGCCGCATGTGAGGTTTAAGTAAACGGTTCAGATACAATTTAAAAATCTTAATGGTGTATCATATTCTGAGCACTTAACTTAATCCAATGTACATAAATTGAAGTATCAAAAGGACTTGTAGAAGTTAAACGTAACAAGGATCTTGATTTGTGTTATGAAGAGGTGATAGCTCTGGTGGTGAAGTTCAACTGCAATATAGTATTATCATTATTATTACCTTTAAACAAAAGATGAATCTGACATACATTAGCATTTGAAGTAGACCTACAAATCCTTATTCCTAGCTGAGTGCCCTATACATATACTTATAAATATGTGTTATCTTTAAAGGTGCATTATTCCTACTTTCAAGTGACTTCATATGCATGTTGATATAGTTGGTTATTTTTAGTTAAATTGAAAATATGAAAGGTTGTACCTTATGACCAGAGGTTTAGTGCATTTCAGCAAAAAAAATAGAGGTTTAATATATTTTCTTTTATTTGAAAGCCACCTTAGACTTAGGATTAATTCCTCAAGAGACTCATAGCAATAAAGCTTTTTGGCTTTCCCAACAAGTACAATTCACATAATTTAAATATGTGTTCTCCTTTTTACAGAAGTGTAATTAATTGCTTAATACCTCTACCTCAACTAACAACTTATTGGTATAATATTATCAAATTATATTTAAGCTTTTAGCTGAACACTACCTAAATAGTTCTCAAATACTGAAATAAGAAATATAAAACTTTAAGTTATGTGCATATTAAATGGTATCATAAGGCAAATAAGTATCAGATAATCTAATTGTGTACATAACCATTAGGAACAAGCAATTAGATTTATCTCAATAATTATAATCAATTTTAACCCATTGATAATCCAAATTGTCAACTTATCATGTGTCTAGACATTATCCGAATTCACACAATCGAATTATAGTAAAATATTATCCCTACAATTTTAAAGGTTTATTGTAATATTTTATAATATATTGTTAGTTATTATTGATATGATGAAAATTGTATTTCATTTTTTTCTATTTTTTAATTCAAAATCTAAAGCACTTACATTTAATTGTCTAAAATTATCTAAGAATATGACTAAAAAATTATATACTCACTTACAAATAAAATGTTACTTATAACATCCCAATTTTTATCCTTATATTTAAGTATAATTAAAAATATTATTTATAAATAACTTAAAAATATTATCTAATTAAATTATTATGATTTAGTATTTTTAATAACATATTATATCTGGATTATCCTACCATTATATTTACTTAGAGTTTTATAATTTAATTGTTATTATTAGTTAGAGAATTATTAGGATTTAGGTTCAAATTTAGATATGGATTTGAATTTTGAATTATTATTATGGTTTTATAAATAGAGTTAAGACCCAGAGTTATTCCTCAAACTTGATTATTGAATTGACTCCTATCTTTTTAGTCATATCTCTCAATTTCTTTCCTATTCCTAAAAAATCTCACATATATTTCCCTCCCAAACAAGCGCGTAGTTCAACTCATCTAAAGCTAAGATTTACCTTTCAGATATTTTGTGGTAACTATTCATATATTAAGGAGAGAGGTAAACACTTTCTACTCGTTATGTGTGCTAATGTGATATTTATGAGTGATTTGATATATATATATATATAAATATATTGTTATTGATATGATTGTATTGGGAAAACTTGTTTGATTATTTTTATTGAAAATAATCTTGTGGGATTTAAAATTTAATTTAGAAAGTTTAAGTTGAGATTATAAACTCGTTATATCTTAATATTGGAATTTCAAGAAATTTATTATCTGAAAAAACCATTTTGTGATATTTATTAAGCTATTAAAATTTTGATTAACATGATTATTTTGATAATTATGTATTGGGGATGGGTGATGATAGAGTTATATTTCTACAACAAGTTATAGCCTCTATTAGAGCTAGATAGTTGGCTTTGGTACCACCAGTTTATCAAAGAATGTGCCCCATGTAATATCATAATTTTTTCCTATCTGTATAGAACAGACAGTGGAACTGTAAGGGATAGATAGAGGAAAAAGTTTTGGAAGAGATTATGATGATCAAAATAAATGATAAAGGTTATATGAGTTTTGAAGAAAGAGAGGGACTAAACTGAGAAGGTCCATGGTACAAAATAAAATGTAGAGATAAAGTTTGGCCCTTAAGTATAATTTTTGAAAGTTTAAGGGACTAAAATATAATTGTCAAAAGTTTAAGGGAAAAATTATAATTATGAGAAAGTTAAGTAAAAAAAAGATCCAGAACTATCCAAAAATGATGTAGTCCCAAATTTTACAAATAAATAAAGAATAAAAATTGGTGCAAGCATATTTTTTAGAATTTTAATTTGAGACCCCAGATAATTAATATTAATTTTTAAAATATGAAGATTATTATAGGACCTTCTAGATTTCCTAATTAGATAAAATTTGACAGTAAATTCCTATAATTCATATATAAATTTATAAAACTAACAAATCTTAAAAAGGAGTTCTGTAGAATTTATTATAGAATTTATAATAGAATAAAGCACCAGATAAATACTTTTTGGAGAATTTCTTGAGAATTGTGGACCTATTTAAAGGCCCAAGTTGGCATCTCATAAGCCCAATAAGACATTGGAACAGTCATAAGGGCCAGTGTCCAGAGAAACCCTAAAAAATGTGAAATTATAAAAATACCCCTTTGTTGTAACACTAAACAAGAGATTTATTGATGACATTTTGGTCATTTGGATATGGTCAAAATGCCAATGTAGGTATATAAATTATTAGTCATGGTCATTTTATACCCTGATAAGGTGTAAAGAGGTATGAAATGATAATTATGCCCTTAGGGTTAATATAGTAACAGATAGTAAATCAAGGGCATTTCATTCATTTTTCAAAAGGATTATAAGCATATAAATACTCAGTCTAACAATGTCAATAGTAAAAAAAATTGGATACTAGATTTAAGGTCAAATTACATAGTCTGGAATGTCAGAAAAATTAGAAACATAAAACAATATGGTTTTTGTGAAACTAACTGGATCAGTACCGGACTAGAATTTTTCTATCAATATTTCTCCATTTCTTGTACCAAAAATAGCCTTAAATGATTCATGGATGATTTCATAAAGTGGCTTTTAGAGCAAGCTTGGTGGAAGGCTAATGTGGACCATTAGATCAAATAGTAACCAAAGTAATCTTTGCCTTGCATTTCAACCCAACTTTTTCTATATATTCCCCCTCATTTCAACAGCAAACACGTAAGGTATTAGAAACCATGGAGAACCTCTTAAAAAATAAAAACTCAAGCCAAGACCAAGGCAACTCAAGAGGCAAATAAGTAAGCATCCAAGGTAATCTTTCTCCCTAAGTATTTAAGCTTCTAGTTGGGAGGATTAGTTGTTAGATTTAATGGTTATAAATTTTTTATTTCTCCCTATATGATGTTGGATGAAATGCTAAATGGTGTGGAAATGATGAATTTTATGTTATACAAAGCTTAGACAAGTAGAAGCATGCTAGAATTACTTGGTTTAAGCTTGGAAATTCATGTATGCATGCAATTACGATTTTATGCTCTTGGCTATTACTGTACATATCACTATTAGTATGTGGGAATTACATGATTTTTATGCTTCCAATGGTTTTAAAATGAAAAATTGTGTGGAGTAAAGTAGAGAAACAAGTATTGGAATCAAAATGAGAATTTTTCGAATTCTTAGAGGGTACCCACGGGTTCTGGACAGATTTCATAGAAGGAGTTTATTTTCATAATTCCAAGATCATATTTGGATTTCTTGGATAAAATTATGTAGGGTTGGTATAAGAAAATAGTTATTACCAAGCTAAACCATTAACTCCAAGATTTTAAGTTTAGAGTTAGAGGGTTTTAGGGACTTAGTGTGCAATGTTTATATAATGGCTCTAATGAGTTGTCTACACAATATAATTGTGTTTAGGGCCATAATATTTCATAGGAAATGAGTTAAATAGGATGAGCAATAAACCAATATTTGGTTTGAAGATTAAGGAGCAAGTACAAGAACAAGAGACAAAGCTTATGTTTAAGGTAGTGACTTACCTCTTTATGTGCTTGATGTGGTATGGTTATGTGTTGAAATGTATATGATGTTTGAATAATGTTATGACATGATGAATGGTGTTAAATATGTTATGAATAACATGCTTCCCATGGCCATGCATTTTTATACAAACTATATAACATGATGACATGTCATTAAATGAATAAAGTTTAATGAAATTACATATCATGCATTAACATCAATATTGCATATGTAAGTAGTAATGTTTACTACTAAGATTTCCTAGAATCTCAACCTCCCACAACCAACCGATATAGGTCAATTATGATGAGAGACATATGCATGAAGGAAAGCTACAATATGGAAGAAAGAAAGTGAAGTAATTGATGTCCTAACATATGTTATGAATTTCCATGTATATAAATGCCATGTAAAGTGCCTATTTATGGGATAAATATATATGAAATAATTATGTCATAACCCCATGATGTATATGAATGTATGAGAGGACAAATAGATAGTTCATGCATTTTTGAACATTTATTGAGAATTAAAGAAAGGAAACTGAAATGGTAAAAAATTAAGTCTTGTAGCAGTTTTGTTGTGGCTTCAATTTGACCTAACAAATGAAGAAATTAATCCACAAAATTTTATGAGCATGTAGTACACATCTAGAGCTTTAAATTAATAGGTAACACATTTTGTTTGGATGTGTATATTAAGATAAATGAATTTCCAAAATTAAGAGATGGAATCTAGAATTTCCAAAATTTGTCAAATGAACAGTAAAAAGTAACGATTTAACTGTATTGATTGGCAAGGTAAATGTCCATATTCATATCTTTTTTCCTTAAAGATATATGAAAGAGCTTAAATTATAAATTTGGATGACCTCCATATGAATTTTCTACAATTAGTTATGAACAGTAAGTTTTAAAATTTTAATTTTTGGGCCAAAGTAATGCTTCCACTAGTTAAATATGCTTCCAAATACATACTCTGAGAGGTTAAAGTAGGATGTTTAATTTTTGGTCATGACGAATAGACACAGTGAAGTCTAGTCGCGTTGAAATAGTGTTGTAGTCATGACTGGGGAACATAAGATGTTAGTCGCGACGGGTGGATAATTTGGTCATGACTAAATAACACAGTAATCCTCATATGTTTAATAGAAAGTAAGAGATAGCCTCCCGCTTGATAGTGATAAGTAAGGATAGGGAACTTAACAATATGAATAGCATAGAGATGTGAGCCAGACCCTTCCTCAGTTAGTTAAAAAGAAGTAGCTGACTCAGTTATGGATTACAGTGAGGCCAAGGACAAAAGTCCTTTGGGCTAGGGACACAAAAGTCTTACAAGTGATAGGAAATGTTATGATAAAATAAAACTAAGTATGACTAGCAGTAGTAAAAAGAAGGGTAGCCATAGATTAAGAGGCTCCCTTATCTTAGAAAAAGTAATACTTGAAAGTTAAATAAAGCAATTAAGGGTTGAGTCTATACCCTAGTAAGAGGGTAAAGTGGCATTTTGAGTTAAATGAATAGTTATATTAGGTTCTAAATAAATGATCAGGATCTAGCAGATAATGTGACAAAGAAAAGAATGATTTAAGGTTTATATAGTTAATTGTATAATTGTAGTGTGCATATAATGGATGGTTGAGCAAATTATGTGATGATATATATGGCTTATATTACCATATGTTATGATGAATAGTTATATCTCCTTGCAGTTGTCATATGATGACACACATGTTAAAGTATGCTTAAATGATTGCATCTCCTTACACATTATGCATGTTAGAGTATGCTATGATAAGACAGTTATGTTACTCCCATACCATACGACATGCAATTAGATAATTTAACTTGATAATGATAAAGCAAGAGAAAAGTGGTAAATGAGATAGGTTCCTAAAGTTTAGAATGAATATAGCCTAGTTAAGGTAATATGGTCTAACATAATAGCTATATCAGATTCCTGAGTTGATAAATAGGATCTTAGAGATAGTAAGCTAAAGATAAAAAGCCTCAATAATTTCTCGAGGATTAATAGAAAGAGATAGATAGTTGTGGGAAATTAATACAATGAGAGATAAGTATATTCCTGATCATATTAATAGCTACTCAGTTTTAGGGTTAGGTTAAGAGGCTTATGAGTAAGGGTTATGATATATGAAAGTTTTTGCCACTTAATTTTTCTTAAGAATTGGGAACTAGTCCTCCGAATCATAGTTGATATTTCTCCAAATAGAGCAAGATACCCTACTTGTGTAAAAAAGGGATGCAATTAAGATGGAATTGACATTGCTTTGACAAAAGAATATATCCTCCATTAAGAATAAAGAGAATACGGCTGAGGTAAGGCAAGCGAACTGGTATAAAAGTATGATTGGCCAAGAACAAAATTTAGTGACATAGCTTAAGATATTAAGCATGTAAGAAAGAATATACTAGTATAAGTCCTCTCCCTCTAATTTTATGAAAAAGAAAATGATTTTACAGCTGACTCCATAGACAGATAGAGAGGCTCCCTTTTGGTAGGGATAAAATATTTAAATGTTATGTTATAGATTAAATAGCAAGTGAGAGCTTTCACTCCTTGTATGAAATGCCAGGCATTATGTTATGTTTATAAAATATGCTAAAGCTCCAAATGTTAGAGAAGTGCAAGCTCTATATGTTAGAGCTGTGCAAGCTCCAAGCGTTAGAGCTATGCATATTAAGGAAATGAATGCTTGAGCTCCGATGTTAGAGCTTTGCAGTCATGAACAGGTATATAGTCTTGCAATATGTTATCTATGCATTATGCATATTAGAGTATGTGCTCTTACTTAGTAGTAAAATAAAGAAAATAATAGTTGTATAAGTCTTCTCTCTATACTGATTATGATTGTTAAAGACGATAAGAGCAACTGGAAGAGCTAGAAAACCCCTAAGACTTCTAATGTACAATGAGTGAAGTCTAAGCCAAATCTAAGAAAATGGTGCTAGTATATAGGAATGAATTAGAATCGTTAGATACACCAAGAAGTAGCAACCAGATGCTATAGAGATAAATAGAATAAAGACCAACCTGACTGAAGTTTATCAGCTAGAAGATTGGTACAAAAATGCATTTAAGCTAACTAGTACGATACACTGACATATGAACAATCAATTTAAAGAATGTTCAGAAATAGATCATCTGTACAATAATCTGAAGTAGATATACATTATGAAAGACTTTATCATGATAGTCTTTTTCCAAATGAAAGCAGTAGAGGCTAGACTAAGGCTTGTCTAGAGACTTGCCTAGCATACGGTCTAAGGGAAAATACATAATAATGAATAGACTGAGAGTTTATGTGTCTAAAATAGAGGAAGTCTATCATAGAAGAACTAATGACTCAATGGACCTAGTATAATAGTACGATCTAAGCTAAAGCAATAGCAATAGATGAGATATGAGATCCAGGCGATTCAAATTCGTTAGGAATTAGAGAAAGATGTTAAGAGATAGGAAAAAACACAGAAGTTTCCTTATAGGAAAAGAATAACCCACTTAACTGGGAAGTTTAACTTAACCAATTTTACGAAAGATATTTACCTCAGTCAAATAGAGATGAACACAAAGCTAAGTTTAAGTAATAAGGCAGGGTAAGAGAAGAAACCATTTGATGTACACTTAGCCAAGTTCATCACCACTCTCATTATTCTACATAATTGAATTCTATAAACAATGAGAGACGAATGACTAAGAAGTTAGCTTACAAACTTTCGTATTGTAAGACAGGAGTCTTTGTAGACAGTTGCAAAGCTTTAATAAAGCAGTATTTTAGAGAGAAGTTTAGAATGCAAAAAAATGTAAAGACTAGAAGTAGAAGAGGTAATGAATTAAGAAGTTTAAACAGGCAATCAATACCTAAGGGATGCGAGATATGTTGTAGAGACCACGGAGATAAGATTTGTTTAATAGGTCGAGGAAGGTGCTATAGATGTGGCAAGCCGGGACATTTAGCCAAGGAATGTCTACAAAATACAACAGGTAAGAATCCCTAGACAAATAAAAAGTTTTGCCTTAATTAGAGAAGACTTAGGGAAGTTGTTTGAGATAAATTAAGAGATAGTATAGATTAATGATCGCTAAGTATATGCGATATGCTACTCAGGTGCTGGCCATTCGTTTATAACAATGACTATAAAGGGCAACTGGATTTTCTTGTTAATATTCTACCATATGATGAATGTGTTCCTATTCCCACTAGCTTATGGGTAGTAGTACCCTATGCATGTTTAAACAATCATGATCGGCATGCACACTATTAAGCTACTCTAGACCTGATATACTTGCATTTACATGTTAGAGATGAATGAGATAACTAGATATAGTTAATCTTCAATGATTAAAGCTAAGATTAGAATGAGGGTTTGAGGTAAGATAAATGATATTAGCATACCTATAGACATATGATCACAGTATCTAGGATGTGTCATTAAATAATGATTAGATATATGAATGATGAGCTATGAACATGACATAGATGATATGAAATAAAATGAGATATAATTATGGAAATGATAATATAACTCTAAGAGAGCAGTATCTATGTAATGAAAGTGAATGCCCTCATAATAGAGCTAGATTGCTCTTATGATAGAGTCAATTGCTCTTAAGATAAAGCCAGTTCAAGAAAATAGACAGTGCACTTCATGTCAGAACTATATTCACCAGATGAGTTCATAAATTCTTTAGTAATTCTGCATAGAACTATAATAAGAAAGATGGGATATATAGTTTAAAACAGTAAGTTCATAGTAGAGCTTGTTATGAGGAATTTCTGAGTGATAGAGGAAATGAGTAAAGTCTTAATAGATAATATTAGCTTATATGATTAGTATTAGAGAATTATTTATTGAGTTAGAAACTATGTGAAAGTGGCTAACATTGTAACTTAGTCAGTTGGTTTTAGGTTTTCTAGAGATAAGGATACGGTACAATAAAATTGTAGTGGATTCTGGAGAATCACAATTATATCCTAGCATAGGTCGCAGTTAGATCCTGAAGAGATTTATGGTTGATCGCAGTAGATCCTGAGGGTTACAATAAACCTAGCCTAAAGAAAGTAATGAGTCATACGTATAGTATTTCTTAAAATAGTTAAGTATATGAAGCTTCACAAGTCAACACATGCATAATGCACAAGAAGACCTAGTTGTAACTCACCATGAAAAGGCAAGATTAACATCATCTCTAATGATTGATGCTTTGACAAGTAATATAAAAAAGAATGCAAAAGAAATTAGCAAGAACTTATACAGAGATTACGATGTGCAATTGAACTATAAGCAAGCATACAGGGGTAGAGAACAAGCATTAAGGGAAATACATGGTACTGCAGAGGATTTGAACAAGATTATTCCTTGGATATGTAAGAGGCTTGTGGAAATTGATCCAAGAACTATTGCTAGATAGGAAAGCTCAGAGTCCAAAAGATTTGAGAGCGTATTCATTGCATATGATGCTCAATTTGCAATGGTGCAAAGTAATATTGTATATAGATGGATGTCATCTTAGTGGTCCATACAAGGGAACAATGCTTACAGCTAATGCATATGACGTAGATAATGAATTATTTCTGTTGGCATATTATATTGTTAGTGGCGAGACACGTGATGAGTGGACTTGGTTTCTCCAAAATGTTAAAGAGATCACAAGATCCTTGGAGATCACAATTGTGTCTGACCGAAACAATGTAATCATCACTGCTGTTTAGACTATTTTTGCCTATACTAGACATGCTTATTGCTACCGGCATGTGAAAGAAAACTATAGTGCTTCTTTCCTCAAAATAGTAAAAGGTAAGGGACGAGGATCAGGGGTCTGAAAGGAGGACACATTTAACCCACTTGATGGAATTGTATATGTAAGGCTTGAGGGAGATTTTAATGTCATAATAGGAAAGCTACAAACCTTTTGTCCACATCTAGTGCAACGAGTTCAGACCCAAAGGGACGTGCAAAAATAGGCTATGAGCAAGTTCCCATTCAAACTATGGGACAATATCACCACTAATCTCGCATAATCATTCAATCCATGGATTTTGCAAGAGCGGAGGCACAATGTGTCTGTTATAATACTTGAGCATCAAGAGAAGTTGGCCTAGAAGTTGTTGAGAAGTAAATTGTCAATGGTCAATTGGAAAAATGGTGTTGGGCCAAATATTGAGGCAAAGTTGATACAACAAGTTAGGTTTGCCACAAATATGCATGCCTAATATTGGGGAAATGACGTTGTCCAGGTTGAGACTTGGGGCCCCATGGAGTGATTAAACTTACTATTGATCTACAAACACGTAAATGTACTATTTAGGTTGGCAAATGAGTGGACTACCTTGTGTCCATGTATGTGCTTCAATAAAACTATTGGAAAGAAGTGTGTGCATATTTATGGATGATTGCTACAAGTTATCTGCCCAGGAGAAAATATATGCTAGTGTCATGAGGCTTATTGCTACACATGATTGTCCATGTCCTAACGACCCGACAGTGGCTGAACTAATAAAAGAAAGATTCATTGACCCTCCAATTACTGGAAGGCCTCCGGGAAGGCCAAAGAGAAAAAAGATTGAGTCTCAATTTCAAAATAGAAAGACTTATCATTGTAGAAGATTCCATAAGGTTGGACACACAGTGAAGACATGCAAGAATCCAAATCCAAGCTAAGGATTGGCGCTTGGTTGCTCTATTTTTGTTTATAAATACATAGCACACTGATTTTTGCTTTGCACATAGCTGTATAAAGTGCTAAAAGTCCTTTTTTGTAACCTTGATCAATCTCCACCTTGTTGGATGGTAGGGTGGATCTTGATGAAGGTGTCTATGTTTTCTGTATGCCTTTTACATTTACTGCTACCAGGGGATGTCATGTCAAATTGCATGTATATGAATCAAAGTGCATAGTATGTTTTCTGATATTTGCTGTCATTTATTTGTTACATGGGTTGGGGTTGTTATTTGAAACTGCTAGGGTTATTAGTTGTAGGCGCTAGAGTTGTAAGTTGTAGCTAATGGGGTTCTTAGTGTAAGTGATGAGGTTCTTAGTTGTAGGGGCTGTAATTGATAGTTGCAGCAGATGGGGTTCTTGGTGCAGGTGATGAGGTTCTTAGTTGTAAGGGCTGGGGTTCTTAGTGCAAGTACTGAGGTTATTATTTCAGGCGATAGGGTTGTTATTACAGGTGCTGGGGTTGTAAGTTACAGCTGATAGGGTTCTTAGTTACAGGGGTTGGGGTTCTTAGTGCAAGTGCTGGGGTTGTTATTTCAAGCAATGGGGTTGTTATTGCATGCGCTGGGGTTGTAAGTTACAGCTGATGGGGTTCTTAGTACAGGTGATAGGGTTCTTAGTTACAAGGGTTGGGGTTCTTAGTATAGGTGTTGGAGTTGTTATTTCAGGCAATAGTGTTATTATTTCAGGTGATGGGGTTGTTATTGTAGGTGCTGGGGTTGAAAGTTGCAAGCGCTGGTGTTGTAAGTTGCAGGTGATGGGTTTGATAGTTGTAGGGGCTGGGATTGATAGTTGCAGGTGCTGGGGTTATTATTGCAGGTGCTAGGGTTGTTAATTCGGCGCTGGGGTTGTTAGTTGCAGCAGATAGGGTTCTTAATGCAGGTGATATGGTTCTTAGTTGCAAGTAATCGGGTTCTTAGTTGCAGGTGCTGGGGTTATTAGTGCAGGAGCTAAGGTTGTTAATTCAGGTGCTGGGGTTATTAGTTGCAGCATATAAGGTTCTTAGTGCAGGTGATAGGGTTCTTAGTTGCAAGGGATGGGGTTCTTATTACAGGTGCTGGGGTTGTTAATTCAGACGTTGGGGTTGTTAGTTGCAGCAGATGGGATTGTAAGTTGCAGCTGATGGGTTGTTATTTGCCCTAGTTACAGCTGCTGGGTTTGTATTCCTTCAACCACTGTTCTTAGTAGCAGGCGCTGGGTTGTTATTCCCTAGTGGTAGAGTTGTTATTCTGTCAATAAGGGGTTGTACTTATAAGTGATTGAGTTGTTATTTTTCCTATGTTAGGCAGTTGTTATTTAAGGTGGTCTAATTGCCATTCCTCCGCACTGGACATATGAAAAACAACACTTGGCTATTGAACATGATAACATTCTTTCCTGAACAGGTTTACATATTGACATTAATTGAAACTGTTCAAATACACATATTCTTTATAAATTTTACAATGACGAATACATCTAATTAGTCACTATTTTCTCTTATGGTTGGGGTCTTTGCCTGCTAGTATGGAAAACACTTGTTCCCGTTATGAATTGTTGGAGTGATTCATCAGGCAACACAAACAATCAACCCTTAACTGGTGAAGGTCTTCAATGGAGTATTTTGGCATTGTATAACCTTTGTCATCTACAGTGTTGCCATCCCAAGTCTTCAGCCATGACAACACAATAATCTCGCACGAATACCTACACGTTGTCCAGTAGTACAAGAGTATAAGTTCACTCGGTCTTAAGGAAAAGGAAAGCAAAAAATGAAGTAGATGTGTTAGCATGCTGACGTGTCCGTTTGGAGATGCAATTTTGGCCAATTGACTTCAAACTGATCGTCCTACCCAAAAACTTATGGCTTCAACGTACGAAGTATTTTCAGGAAGCAACACTTCTGCACATGCACAATACAGACACAAGATAAATTAAATTCAAAAATGACTACTAATACGTAAGTGAGTAAGGACTTGTAGATTAAGAAATACATACACAGGTATTCGCCATCCATTGCTTCTCTTTTAATATATGTTGCCCACTAGTCCTCTTCTTCTTGCGCTTACCTTTTCTGTCGTCCTCATATGCTTCTTCATGTTGCTACCTTTGTAAGCGCATAAATGTTATAGTATCAACCAATGATTCAAGGGCACAGAATTGCATCTTATTGTCGTAAAAAGCATAGCAAAACCAGTAGTCCATTACGCAAGCAAGTCCAAAAATGAAGTCACAATCACCAATATTATAGCCAACATGTTGTGGCAATATTTCTGATTCATTGCCTTCAATTGACCACCGCAGGGGACTCACCAACATTTTCTGCATGAAATATGAAGAAAAGAAGTGTCTTTTGATTAATTAGGTTCTGTCTTTCTCATCCTGCACTAATGTCTTGGCCACCATCGTCATTTCCTGTAAATACAAATATCAAATCAGCAAACTAACATTACAGTGTATAACGTCACAGTTGATAAGGACAATTGTCTCACAATGGTGCTCATCCATGCTCTAATATGGAGGTAACCTAGCTCACCACGAGTGACATGAAACCCATTCATCTCTACAATAAACCCCCACAATAATCAAAACTAAAATCAGGCACTCAGTTTTGACTGTGGAAATAAGATTTTCAGCAAGCAACGACAATGAAATACTTACTCTTGCTCCTTACAACCAACACATTGACTTGTGCACATGTTGAACAATGATTCCTTGTCATCAACGGTCTTCCTCTTCTTACCAACCCTCGCCTTTGTCTCCACAAAGTAGGGAGACCTAACAGCTGGTTTATTTTCCCTCTTTGATCTTCTTACATGTGTTTCCCCTTCCTATTCATTCCCTTCCTTCTCTCCTTTGTATGTCCTTTGGCCTTCATCACCACCTACCTCTTCAGTTGTTTCATCACCACCTTCCTCACCACGTTCGTCTCTACCTCCATCTGCACCTTCATCACCACTTCCATTGCCCTCATCTTCACCTTCACCCCTGTCTTCCTCATCACATTCAATTCCTTCATCTGCATCTTTTTGACAATAATCTACTGCTTCATTGACCTCTCCACCTTCAGCTTCCCCTAAGAGCCTATGCTGAAGAGCCAACAGTTCTTTCCCCACCATATTCATGATTCTACTATAACTTACCTTTATTAGCTAAAAAGACAAACAATTTAGCACATTACCTAAATTGTACTAAACCAACAAATGAAAGCAATTAGCGTCGTACATACCGGGTGAGTAAGATCAACGTCTGGATTAAATGTTGAAGCTTTCGGCCAGTCCTTGCTAGTATTACCATGTAGAACACCTTGCTTGCTTTCCTTCTCAATCTGTGTTCTTGCCTGGACATCCTTATCATTCCAATAACTAATGGCATCCCTGACCTCAAAGGCTTTCTGTCGGCCCAGTGGAAACATTTACAAACAATAAATCTATATTTCACATAATGCACAAGTTAAGAACATATTTTAATACACGCTAATAGTTAATTGTTCTTACACACAAAAAATATTACCCTAAAGACACTTACCATGAGAAAGTATAAATAGCCTCCTATGTTCTTTCTCCCACCGGCATCCCCTTTCCTCAACTCTTCCAGATAATCTTTAACATAGTCTGCTAATTTATTAAGAATAAAGGTGCACTAATCAAACTCCCTGTACGCATCCTTGGTTAAGGCCATTACCTTCAACACCTTGTCACTTACATATATGCATGAGCTAGGGTCTAAGAGGATCCCTATGCTATACATCACAAAGAGGAACTCTAAATTACCATTCTCCTTGTCATCAACCAACTAGCAAGCTATTGTTGTGTATGGCACCTTCCCATACACCATCTTCATCTCCTTGAACCTTTCCTCATCACACATTGTTGGCATTATTTCATACCCATCAACTGACAATCCTATTATTTCATTCACATTTGTTGCATACATTTCACACGTCTTCCCTCTAATTTAAATTGTCTTCATCAGCCAGTCAAAAGCACAAATAAACACCCCATATAAGTCTCGCTGAATATGTGAACAGCTTATGCATACTAATTTATCATACCCAATCACTCTCAACCTCTCCATTGTTTTAGGCCTCCCATTCAACACCTTGCAGACATCTATGAACTACTTTGGTGCACATCGCGTGTAGAAAGGCATGACATATTTCTTCCCTTTCACTGGACCTCTTAATTCCTTTGCCCTGCTTTTGTATTCTAATATCTCAAACTCTTCCAATTTATTCCAACTTTCCCTTAATGATGCACCAGAAGCTTCTAATGGCAACCACTTTCATCAATACAATGAATTATTACTCAATATTTCAATCCAAATAATCAGGACAGTAGTGTTGCAAATGCAGAAGTATCAAATGAAAATCAAATAAGCCATTTATTACTATTGATGATGTTTTACAAGAATTGGTAAAATGGCATCGTGGACAGATTTTTCATTCTCAGATTTAAGCTCCTATGTCAAATGTCTCTATGCATATGGCTCTTATCCTATTATGAGCCTCCAATTGAATATCTAGCTACTTCAAGAATACTTACCTGGCCCAGCTTTCTATCACGCTGACTTTATATATTCATAATCTTGATCCACGCTAAAAGTCCTACTTCTATTCCTATATCACAACCCCATGTTGATTTGCTTTATCTTGCTTACCGACTCAGAATTAAACTCCAAAAAAAGGACTGACTAAGGCCTAATAGGAAAGGTACGTAAAGCGACACTAAAAAATAAGTAAGGGAAAGGACCATTGTATTCAAAAGGCTAATGTCTCCCTTCTGTATGTTAAAAAATAAAGATAGTAGTCACATTTAAAGTAAGAATGATATTACTCGGAGCAAAGGCTTTCACAGGAGGAGGAAAGGTGATGATGATTTGGACGATGAAGCAGGATAGGCGGTTGTCTATGGTAGCGACAATAACCCCAACACAGCCAGCTGATTGAAGGAGTATAACTAATGAGTATTAGGGAGGAAATATAACACAACGGGCGAGCGCTAGCGACGACAATTACCACAGAAAGGGCGGGTTAACAGAGAATGAATGGCGATGATAACTCCAACAACGAAGCAAGTACTGACAACAGGAGGTGCAAGTCACAGCTAAGGACCACAATGCAGAGACCACACACAGACAAGGAGAAAAGAGCATAGACTAACCTGAGAAGAGGAGCATAGTGATGTTCACAATATGCTAGGGCTTCGGTTTCTCAATTGTGCAGAATGATAGGCGAGCTCTGTATTTAGCAAACAACAGGGGCATTTAAGTCTTTTTACAACTAAAAATGCATGTGAGGTCCCATGGGACTTAAAATGAATTATAGCATTTGGTAGGACTTTTTTGTTATTCAATTGCTTCCATAGGACCCATATGTCATTTTTCCTTTTTTAAATTAGGAAGTACATGCCTGGAAAAATTGGATAATCTTGTATTGAAAAAAGATCATGTCTCTTTATCAAGTTATTTCCATATAATGAAATATGATGTTTTGGAACCGTAAATGATCTGGAAGGTAGCGCTAAGAATTTAAACCCCTCTTTCTAACTTGTAAGCTTTAACGTGCTTGCATGATTTTGATTGGTGATACTATTGGAACTTAGTCTCACCCTTTTGTGATTATCATTTTTAGGAAGAGGATTGTCTGGACAAGAGATAAGCATGGGAAGCATAGTGTACAAGTCATACAGCATAAGAGCTAAGCCTTTCTTGTGATGACAACTTGTGTATTTTGCCTCCTACGGCTCATTGCATATTCCAATGCATTTTATATAACTTAGACTTCCACTATGTTTATTTGTTATGCAATGTGTAGCACCTTTCTCACTAAGTATACAATCATCCCCTATAAAACATTTAATTACTACTGACAGAAAATGAGAAAAACAATTACAAAAAACTACCATAATAAGAAAAAAAAGTCCAAGCAACCAATGGATAACAATAGTAGAAAAATATTCTACCATGTAGTAGAAAAAAAATGTCCAAGCGGCCAAACAATACCATTATCTTATAATACCAGTTAGTTAACCATTTCAAATTAGAGCTGACTGCCATGGTAGAATAAGAAATAGTTAATTAAAAACTACCATAGCAAATAAAATATTTACAACTATTTTGAGCCACCGCACAAATTCCAAAAAGCCCATATACTAACAAACACCATCATCTTTTTCTTAAGTAGTTCATGTTCATAATCTTAAATCCATGATCAAGATCCCAAAATATCCAAACATTCAAATCAGTAAATTGTCTAATGTAGACGCACAACTGATAACATATGCATCACTTATTGGTCTCAAGCCAACTACCATCACTCCTCAGAAAAGTGGTTCTAAATGTTACTGATGGGTCCCTAAGGTGTTCAAAAGTAAGGTATGGCAATAAGGGTTCTCATTTTTGTAATAAGATTTTAAGTGGGTTATTTACTAAGTTTAAGATCAAGTACAAGGTCTCAACAGCTTACTACCTCTAAACAAATGGTCAAGCTCAAAATACCAACAAAGCTATTAAGAGGATTTTGGAAATGATAGTAAGACCTTCAAGGAAAGATTGGAGTGTAAGGTTAGATGAAGCTTTGTGGGCATACAAAACAGTGCATAAGACCCATCTTGAGATGTCTCCATACAAAATGGTTTATGGTAAAACATGTCATCTACCGGTGGAAATTAAGCATAAAGCGTTTTGGGTAGTCAAAGCTTGCAACATGGAATTTGACACTATTGGAGAAGAAAGACTGTTGCAGATTCAGGAATTGGAAGAAATAAGGCTAAATGTTGATGAGAATTCCAAGATTTACAAGGAGAAATCCAAGCTTATTCATGATAAACAGATTTTGCGTAAGAAATTCTTGGTTGGCAACAAAGTTTTGAGATTTAAAGTTAGATATACATTCAAACCTGAAAAACTTGCTACTAGATTGGATGACCCATATGTGGTGACTAAGGTCCATAATTATAGAACTATTGAGATGTTGGATGAAGCAAATGGTACCAAATTTCAAGTTAATGACCATTTATTGAAGCTGTACAATGAGAAATTCTAACCCCCTAATATTTAGGTTGTCTCCTTCCTTATTTTTTCCACTTATAATAGTCTCTTTTAATCAGTTTTTCTTACACTATTTGAGCTTATATATTTTAGTTAAGGTGTGGGGGAGGAGACCATGTCAGTAGGGGTAGATAGGCATTTCATTTTCATGGATTAGGATCAAATTTTGGTTCAGTTTTGTGTTGCTTGTTGTTTTCAATCTGCATATTATTCATTAATTTTTCACATTGAGGATAATACAGAAAATAAGTGTAGGGGAGAATGGACTTAAGTGTGAGAAATGTGTGGATGACAATCAGACAATCGCTATGTATCTGTGTCTATTAGTTGTGAAAATGTGTTTAACAAAGTGTATTCTCTGTGATCATTAGTCGCGACCAGTGTCCATATTTGTTGCGACCAAATATTCCTATCTCCCGAGTTCTACCTCTGTGTATATTTGTCACCACCTGATACCCTTTATGTCTCGACTGAAGTTACCTTATATTGAATTTTTTTGTCTAATTCTAAGTGTTTGCTTGGTCTTTCCTGATTGATTCTACTGTCATGGAATTAAATTGAGTTTTGAAAGCATATATTTTTAATTTTGAAACTTAATTAAGTGTTAGTTGCTTGTTTCATGGATTGGCTACTGGAAATTGTGCATCATAAATGATTAGTCTCATGTATTAAGTTCAAGATTCATGCAATCTAGTCATGGTGAGTGAATTAGGATGAGTAAGCCAGATAGAAGGATTTTAAGCCTTCAACATATATTCCTAAATATTGTGTGACACCATTTAGGTTGGTAACTTCGCAAAACTTATCTCTATTCTTGATTCAAAACCACATCAGCTTCTTGAAATTTTGAATATGATAAGGGAATTTCTTTCAAAACCCTCTTAACCAAATAGTAGCCATATATATTAAATTATTTGCTTAAATCCTTTGAGACCTTCACTTTCTTTTAAATTTTATACTTGATTGATGAATGATGCACATAAGAAAAATTGAAAGTACATGATTGATTGAAGTTATTTGATTTGGTAATATCTAAAAGGTAATTATTTGTTGCTACATTAGTACCTTAGTTGTTGAAATCATTGCTTAATGATGCAACCATTTATTGAATGTTTAAAATTTAAACCTCAATGCTATTGTTATCTAGCTAAAATGTGAAAAAAAGAAAGAAATGGACATAAAAAAAAAGAAAAAGGATGATAACAACAACAACAAGCCTTATCCCATTAAATGGGGTCAGCTACATGGATCATACGACGCAATTGTGTTCTATCAAAAAATAAATCCTTAGATAGGTTATTAACTAGGAGATCATGCTCAATGACCTCATTGAGCGTTCTCTTTAGCCTTCCTCTACTCCTTTTAACTGGAGTCCATATTATTTGATCTACTTTCCTCACTGGCGTATCTATTGACCTTCTTTGCACGTGTCCAAACCACCTAAGATAATTCTCTACCATTTTCTCTTCAATAGGTACTACTCCAACTCTTCCCCATATTTGTTCATTATTAATCTTATCTTTTCTTGTATACCCACATATCCATCTCAACATCCTCATCTTAGCTACCCTAACTTATGCTCTTATTGTCCTTTTAAAGCCTAACATTCACTTCTATAAAATATTGCTAGTCTTATAGCAGTGCGATAAAACTTTCCTTTTACTTTATCTGGTACTTTTTGATCACATATAACTCCAGTAGTTTTTCTCTATTTAAATCACCTAGCCTGATTTCTATGATTAACATCCTCCAAAATTTCACTATCCGTCTGTATAATTGATCCCAAATATTTGTACTTATCTATTTATAGAATAACTTGATCTCTCAATCTGACCTCTAAAAAAATAAAAGGACATGAAAAGAAAAAAAGAAAAGGAAAAAATTATGGGAAGAGAAAAAGAAGAAGGAAAAAAGGGGACAAGATGATAAGAGAGATGAGCTAATTCAACTTGAATATAAAAAGGTCAGATGATGATTTAGTATTAACTTGTTAATTTCTGCAATTGCACAATTGATACTATGAATAGAAATCGAAGTAGCTTGAAGGAAGAAGAATATGTGTAGCACTTCATTAGTCATTAACACTCATTTCCATTACATCATATAGCGTTTCTAACAAGACAACCCTTATAATGACCCTTTAATTCATAATCCTTGTGGCATTAAGTGATGAAGATGTAGGATGGTTACAAGCTTATAAAAAGTTTAAACTAGATAGTTGAGTGAAAATAACCTTAATAATTGGAGAGGGAAGAGGATAGGAAGGGAAGAGGGGAGACACCTCTCCCTGCAATCATTACATTGTTGTAATATCAGATAAGTTTGTTGGGAGATATTTATAATTTATTTTAATTAGAAATTGTTAAAAAAATAAATTTTATACATACCCTCATAATTAAAAATATTATAGAAAGGCATAATATTCTGAAACCATAATTAAACAGCTTAAACTCTATTAGAGTTAACATAATTTGTCTCTTTGAGATACGTGTTAATCCATATTTAAAATAGATAGAGAGTTTATTTTAATTGTAAATATAAAATCACAATCTATTGTCTCTCAAAATTATAATTTTTCAAAATATCCCTATATAATTACACATATTAAAAAGATTTTCATTAGAGTTAGTTCAAAAGCATATGATTAAAGAGAATATTAGTCACTACTCTTGCGAGCAACCAATCATTTAGACTGTAACCATGCTTCACGCGTGTAAAACCATGCTTGCGCATGTCATAGCACGGTACAAACAAATATGCAGAATTAACACATATAGATATGAAGAGAAAGAGTTACTACCTAGATCTCCTTCTTCCAAATTACCTCATTTTTCCTTCCGTTTTGTTTTCTTTCTTATTTGTTATCTTGGTGGCTCAGGCAAATGTTAACTCCTATTAATCATTCATGTAGGAAAGATTAATACTTAAACTTCGGTAGATGACTATGGCATAAGAAATCTCTCTTTCACTCCCCAACTCTAAACCACTTGTTATTAGTTTTCCAAATCTTTCCACTTTACTTTAGTTCTCAATTTGTTTACTTTCTTTTTAGAATATTTCATTGTTACATTTACTTCACACCTTTGCCTCTTTAAATTCTTTGAAGTACCAGACTTCAATCAAAAATCCAATTCTTTGCCATTAAAACAGGCTAACCAAAAAGATAAAAGAGAAAAATTTGATGAAATCCAACTCCATTAATACGAAACAGATCCCTAGATTTAAAGCAATGTTTAAAATTTAAATCACCTTGGTAATGTCTTTATTCACAATTTACAATTTGGAATGGTTTCTTAGCATTTAGAATGTTAAACATAATTTCCAACAATTCAAATTCATCGCGGTTGCTGAGAGAGCATTATTTTAGTTATATGTATATACACGATAATTGTCAACATTTACGTTAACTAGAGATTTTACATGGCTTATTTTTATGCTTTTATTAAATTATGCATATTTGTATAAATAATTGAATGTTACTATTGAGATTATTTGAATTTCACTAATTTTTCTCCATGATATACAATAAAGGCAAGTGGGTCAAAGACAACAGGTAGTGATAGATAAAGTTTGAGTAGGGGGATTTAGAGTAGCTATAGAAGTTATATTTTGGTTAAGTTAATTATGTTTTGATTAAGTCATGTGAGGCTTGTATATAAATCTATATATATATATATATATATATGTAAGTTATATAATAGATTATGTAATCCTCTATAAAAGAAATTACGAATCCTTGTAGGAGATAGGTGAGTGCCATCAACAGGATGGCCGAATGGTGGTATTGATATTAAGGTTTAGTTTAATTATGGATTATATAGTATTTATGGGTTAGTTGATGAATTGTTTTAGAACTTGGGTCTTTAAGTTACTCAAAGTTTTAAATGAAATTTAAGAATTTCAACTAAGTTTAACTTTGGAAAAAGAAAAAAAATTCTTATAGATTTTCAAGTTATTTACTTAAAGATTTTAGGAAAAGCCCTGATAAAATGTCAGTTTATAAAGTGTTTCATTGAATTAAATGAGAATTCATATCTTTATTATGGGCCTTGACTTCTTTATTAGGACAATAGGCGGATTCAACCATATAGGCTCCTTCTTATAAGAAATAAGCCGGCACGGCTAAATCTTATTTGCATTGGGCATAGGCAAATTAAATTTTTTAAGACAAATAGACATAAATTGATGCTGTCCAGGTCTTATATTATTACATTCATATTTCATTATTTTAAAAAAATACATAAATAAAAATAAAAAGATACAACATAATAATACCGTCATTGATAAATTGGGGGCACAGGAGTTCGAAAAGAAAGAAATATTGTTTGAAATACTTAAACGAAATCCAAAAATTAAAAAAAGAATTAGTAAATGCAATAAGATCTTTTGTAGTGACAATAGACTGGGTAAAAGACTGTAAATTGTTATGGTAAGAAATCTTTCAGAAGCCTATCACTTTCTCCAAATCCCTTAGCAAATTTTTTGAAGAGCTATAATTCAATATCAAAGCTATCATAAGGTTGAATTAGGAATTAGTTAAAAGTGATTAATTAGTATTTATAATTCACTATTAATAATGTAGTTATTAAGTGACCATATTCTATATAAAGGATCATAATCCATAGGTTAAGAGTGTGTGATAGTGAGATCCTTACCATAGTGAGGAAGATGATAACTTTAGTCTTTTCTTATAAAATCTCAGGTTATAAGATTAGTTTATCTCCCTCAAATGAGTGTAGATTAGTTTAAATCTATATAGGTTATAATGATTATATGGTATGTTTCTCTTGAATAATATATATGATTTTTCATTTTTCTTCTCACTAGTTCTCTCTTATAAAGTTTACAAAAGTCAAGATGAGGAAGCCAAATTTTTAACTTTGACAAAATTTTGAATCAATTCTACTCTTTGTTATCGTAAAAATAGTCAATCCATATAGGAACTCATTAGAAGCAAAGCTGATATTTCCAAAACATAAGGGTAGCTACAAGGGATCAAATTCGTCCATATTAAATACTCTTTCGATCATTAATATATAACTTATATAATTAATTTGATTATATTAAATAAGTTAGTTAAGGTAATTAATGTGATGTGTTTTTTCTAACTGTTATAATCATCTTGTGTAGCTCCCTCACTCTCTCATAGTTGATTATTATTAAGTAGGTATCAGTATGGGGGATAATTTGAGAACAAATGTTAAATATAAAAAATATTATTATATTTAGAACTAATATCAACGCCCTAATTAGATCATATATTAAGGACTTGACGAGTACTATATTTACAACTAATCCACACACTCCTTAAGACTTTTTCTTAAACCAAGAACAATACAATTTTCAATTCCACATATTTCTAACGCATGCACAAATACCTAAGATACTTATTCATAAATTCCACACTAATTCTTAGATAGGGCGTAGAATGATAGGAGCACCATATTGTGGCTTAATAGTAACACGAAGGCAGCCAATGAGAGTTGGCATAGATAGTAAAGAATGAGCTCGTATTCTATAAGGACGTAAGTTCGATTCCCGCTGCTATCGGGAGGACTCTTTTGACAGGCGATCTTGTAAGTCCCCTATAAGCGCTCTCTGAGCCCTAGGGCTGTGCCCTGGTCTTAGCCGAGGATCGGTGTCGAATCCCCTTAAATTTTTTTGAATTAAAAAAAGTAACATAGAGGCAAGGCGTATGAGTGTATGAAGGAGAGAGGTGAAATGAGAAACGTTGGAGAATCATAGCCAAAGCCATCTTTACTTCAATCAGTGCAAAGTTTTGGCCTAAACATATTCTTGGACCCCAACCAAATGGGTCGATATCATAATGAACATTCATCACCAATAAACACAGCTCAACCCCTTCAGGTATCAACAAGTTCCCTACCTTTGCTTCTCGCGTTGTATATCTTGAGATAAAAGTTAGAGAGGGAAAAAGCCTCAGCACTTCATGAAGTATCATAGATATTTGCAAGAGTCAAAATTAGTTATTTCTTGTAAAATATTAAAATTACCCTAAATAAAAGTCATGAGTTAGAAGAGTCTAGCTAATTAGTAAAGAATGATTAGCTTATATATAAAATGAGTGACATTTTTTACATTTTATGGGTAAAAATGATGCAGTTTTAAATTTTTCATATTTTTAAAGAAAATAAATTAAAATTGCACACTATAGAGTATTTTTTTTAGAAAAATAAAAAAAATTAAAACTACATAATTTTTTGCTAGTAAGATATAAAAAATATTATTAATTTTATGTAGAATCTAATAATCACTAAAAAAAAGAAAACATATTTGGAAAATTTGGCCATTTTAAGGGGCATTAGATGCCCTTTACCGGACCGTGTTATAGTTAGTGATACTATAGGGGAAAAATTAATACTTTAGATAAAGTATGTTATATTATAAAATATGCATGAATATTTATAATTAATAGGGATCAAAATGAATATTTAAACTTACAATTTTAAGGCAATTAATGGATTTAAAATTAGGCTTTGTTGTACCACAAATCTCAACGCTTCTTTTTTTGCTTTCTCTTGCCAATTTGGATACATAGATAAGCAGATCTTAGTCCATGTGAGGTGGTAGGTTGTAGTCTGTGGGCCAACAATGTAGACCAATTTGCATTATTCTATCACATCCTTACTAGTAAGATTGTTGTTGCTTTCCCATCATCCATAGGTTCAACTGGCGAATGGGTGAGATATACGATCATTTAGAGCGTGTTTGATCCCTCCGGAGTACCACTTTTTTGTGGTTTCAGTCGCGGTGCTTGGGAAGACATTCTAGCGCTTGGGTGCCTAGGTTCACGCCTGGAGGGTAATAGACAGCTCGTCCTGCCCGACATTGGTGTCGCCTAGGAGAAAAGGAGACTTCGCCCTGCCCTTGGACCGTGGGTAAGCCCAACCCATTTTTAAAAGTTTTTGTACAAAAAAAATGATCGTTGCTGCTTTCTTCTTTGTATTGCAATAGTACAAGTAGTATAAATCAAGCTCTCCTTCAACTTCTCCTCTTTTCTTTGCATTTTCCCTTGTCGTATCATATTCTTCAATATTGCTCTGATTTCATTGTATATTTGGTACCCTCCACTATTAGAAGAAATGTATTTAATGGCAGTTATACTTGAAACTGTAGTTAAAGGATATATCTTCCATGGCGGTTTAGTGAAAAAACTGCCATAGAAAGTTTAATTTAATTGTATGTTTTTATCTTTCCATTAATTTTCCATTTAATACTATCATGTATTTACCATAATCAAGATAAACTAATTTCTAGAAAGAAAAGTATAAAGTAAGCAATAAGAAAGTCCAAATTAAAAGTAATAAATAGTAATAAAGTAATTCAAATTCTTAATCTTGCAATGAAGCAAACCAAAATTTGTACATCATATATATAAAGAAATGGTTGAATGATCAAGGCATGTATGGAAGTATTGTTCATGCCAAATCATCACTCACTGAGTTGATTAAACCATCTTCATAGCTCATGTTGTTATCGAGTGATTGTAAGTTAGAAGTAATAGGTAAGTATTCAATATATGAATAACTTCAAAAATTATTAAATATTAATCTTTTCATGCCTCATATAAGTTCTCTGTAAGCCTGATCTTAATGATCTCGTGAATATAGAGGATTACATAATATCCGCACTAAACACTGCCAGTTGATGGCGGTACTAATAAAATAGAAAAATATAAAGCACATTAGGGACTGACTTTATACCTAATAAATTTATGAAAATTGAAACTTAATTATTTGAAATCAACTTACATGAGGATAAATTCATGTAGGATTAGAACTATGTGGATAGGCTATGAAAATGTTGATGCCTTGCACAACCCTATCGTTAATTGGAAAAAAATAATATAACTTGCTAAATTTTATGCTCAATAAATCTATGAAGAAAAACTCAAGGGGTTAACGATAGATACAATTTTGGGATCTGGCTGACCAAATATTGAATTGAATTAGTACACTGCATAATCTTCAAGGGTAATGACAAGCAGAGTCTAATGCATACTACACAATATCAACAATATTATATATTATTTTATTATAATATATATATGTGGTAGCCAAGTATAAGAGTATACTTACCCTTTAATACAATGTGCAAAATATATCTTCCTTTTGATTCGGGTCAAGATGTGGACCACGTATATCATCCTCAAGTTCCTATCAGTGCCTCTCTTTGAACCATTTACGGACACATGGAGCTATATGTGTCTCCTTTTGTTTCGTCCAAGCATTTACGATGGAAGTGGCTATTGTTCAATAGAGAAAGGAGTCAATACTGCGTGAATGAGAAAACATAGAGTAGTAAAATAAATTTGTACTTGCAATATGGCTAACTGGAAGACAGTTGAATCCAGCATATCAAAATTTAGGAATTGCATTATGTCATTCCTGTCTAGGTTAAATTTATAAAGCTCATGTGTTGTCAAAATATCTCACAGAATTATGAAACTAAGTGTTTCCTCCACACCATCTGCTAGAGCATGAAAAGTGACCATATTCATATATCTAAAGAATATATTCTGATGAAGAGGTTTGATCTTGTATCCTTTCGACCTCTTTAACTTAGGCTTCTATGGCACCTTTTTTAGTTTTGGCTCTTTCAAAGTTTGCTTCTTTGGCACCTTTTTTAGCACTAGCTCCAGTATGACCCATTCCTTAATTTGATCAGATGTGTTGGGCACTGAATAAACTGTCCTAGAGCATCGTCTAATATGTGGACCCTCGTTAATGGGGTAAGGAACCGGTGTAATGCCAAAACCTTTTTCGATGCGGTGTATTGTGACCTTGACTCTACCATGAGGAATTCTATTATGGTGAATTGTTATGGCATCTAGGTACACGATAGAATGAGTGGCAAGGGTTGTAGTCCCTTTGTGTGTCATAATGTAGAGACCACACTCTTCCTCATTATCCTCGGTGTGCTTAGGGTTAAGGTCAGGATCATGATCAGATGGTTAGGAGATAAACTTGTCCTTATTGGTGTTGCCTTTCCCACTTGTCATTATAGAAGAACCCTAAAAAGATGAATAAAATTAGTTAAGATAAAATACATGTTAAATGTCCCCAGAAAAGAAGCAAGTGAATTTTCTTACCTCCGAACTTTGGCCGACAGTAGGAAAGTCCATCACCTTGATGACTTGCTAGAGTCAAGTGTCTATAGCCTCATTGAGTTAGGCTTTGATAGCTTGCTAGAATCTGGCATCCATAAATAGATATTCAGGAATAAACTTGATGAATATGCAATCATCGTAAGAAATAAGGCTAGACTAGTTACAAAATGCCATAATCAAGAAGAAGCAATTGATTATAAGAAAATATATGCGCCAACAACTAGATTGAAAGTTATACGAGTACTCTTAGCTTTGTATGTATAAAAGATTTTAAACTTTATCAAATGGATGTCAAAAGTATATTTCTAAAGGTTTATAAAATGGAGGAAGTTTATGTTGAACAACCCCCTAGTTTTGAAAGTTTAAAATATCTTGATCATGTTTATAAATTGAAAAAGGCTTCATATAGTTTAAAGCAAGCTCAAAGAGTTTGGTATGAACGACTTAGTAATTTTCTTCTAGAAAAAAATTTAAAAAGAGAAAAAGTAGACACAACATTCTTTATAAAGAGAAATAAACAAGTTTTATTAGTAGTTCAAATTTATGTTGATGATATAATATCTATTGTTACTAATGAAGATCTTTATCAATAGTTTGTTAAGATGATGAAGGGAGAATTTGAGATGTCTATGATAGGTGAACTTAATTTCTTTCACAAATTGCAAATCAAGCAAAAGGAGAATGTCATATTCATCTTACAAACAAAGTATCTCAAAGAACTTTTGAAGAAGTTTTAGATGATTCAAGTCAAATGCATGGCAACACCAATGAGCTCAACAATTTTACTAGACATAGATGAGAAAGGAAAAGAAGTCAACATCACAAAATATCTTACAATGATTGGATCTCTCTTATATCTGATAGCAAGTAAACCATATATACAATTTAGTGTAGGCATATGTATTAAGATATCAATTTGTATCCAAAGAATCTCATGCTGAAACTGTGAAGATAATATTAAGATATTTGTCTATAACGATCATCCTTGGAATATGGTTTCCGAAACGAGGTGAAGAATTATTGGTAGCCTACTCAGATTCAGATCATGCTAGTTGTAAAATTGATAGAGAAAGCACAAGTAGACATGCCAATTTCTTAGTAATCGTCTTGTTTTTTAATTCAGCAAGAAGCAATACACTATTACTATATCTTCAACTGAAGTTGAGTATATAGTTGTGGGAAATTTTTGTGCTCAAGTTTTATGGCCAAAGTAGTTGCTACAAGACTTAGGAATTCAATTCAAGGAGATACCAATTCTTTGCGACAATATAAGTACCATCAATTTATTAAAGAATCAGGTACTTCACTCAAGAACCAGCCACATTGATATAAGACATCACTTTATTAGAAATAATGTTCAAAAGAAAGATATCAGAGTAAGATTCATTCTAACTTATTTGCAACTAGCTGATATTATTAGAAAACTTCCGGCAAAAGAACAATTTAATTACATAAGAAGAGAATTGGGAATAGTGAATCCCAATGAGTTGTAAGATGTTTCTAAATTCAATCCTTTTGTTAAATTTCATGTTAATGTTTTGTTGATTACTAACTTAAGCATAAGAGTACCTAGAATTTTGTTTTGTAGGAATATGATATTATTGATTGAATAACATTTAGATAAGAGGTTGTTCGAAGAAAAGTTCAATAAATGGTAGTTTGAAACAATTGAAAAAGTAAGAGATTTATAGAAGAAGACATTGATAAAATATCTTTTTGATAAAACTTTCGAAAAAATGCAGCAAATTCTTCTATGAAACATTTTTTGCTGAATGATAATATTTATCGATAAAACATCTTGTTAATATTTAATTAAATAATTTATTTAACTTTTTTAATCTATTCAAAAAAATTAATTAACTTTTATATTAAGGATTAGAAGAATACCTTTTGGTGCTAAATTGATTCAGAAACATTGCATCTGGAGGCAAAACTCCCACATCAATGTAAATGCATATTGAAACTGTTAACGGTCAAATTTTTTTGGAGTTAGTCTTAAGAAAGAATATATTAATCTTATAAGTAATAATAAGAAACCAACCGAGGTATTTGCATTGGCTTGAATAACACCAATATTGAATTATTGTAATTTATATCAAATAGTAACATTTAAAGAATCAAGTTGTAGGATATCAAGTGAGTCATAATGACTTGTGCCCTTAAGTATTCACTAATCAAATTAAAATGACGCTTCGAAAGCTTTTAAAACAAATGCATTACACCTTTCGCCGTGCTATACTCAATTATTTCTAGTAATTTTCTCTAGCTTTTGTTTTTAAATGAAGCATTAATATTACCATCCTAAAATAAATGATGAGAGGAAGCTTTTAAATAGCTAGAAGACATCTTGTTAGCTATAGTCTGTGTTTCAACTAGTAAAAAGGTGATACATATGAATATTTGGAGCGTATTTAATTTTTAGGGAGTATCATTTTGACGTGGTTCTAATCGCGGTATTTAGAGAAACATCCTAACTCTTAAAAATCTAGATTTACGTTTTAGGATTATAAATAGTTCGTCTTACTCGACATTAGTATCATTTAGGAGAAATTGAGACTTTACCTTATCCTTGAATCGTGTGTAAGTCTAATCCCTTTCTAAAAATTTTTATACTAACCAAAAAAAAACCAAGAAGACATCTTGTTTGCATACATGAATGAATGTTTTGGCATCTCTAAAGTTGCTGCAGTGCTCCAAAGCGACATTTATTAAAAAATGGTGGAATTGCTCTTGTTGCTCAGACATATATTGGTGTATTTGGATTATTTTACTTAAAATTATAGTTTTTATCCAATCCAAACACACATTTTTTCTTATTTTCTTTCTTCCAACCTTTTCTTTTCATCTAAACAGGGAATAAAGAGGAAAAGGAAATTTTTTTATGTATAACTTTATTCTTTCTTATTTAAGCTGTTTTATTATAATGCTCTCTTATAATTATCATTGTTTACCCTTTTAATTTTCCCTCACAAATTTTATCCTTAACCCTAGTCGTCAGAGAGAATCACGTCGTTCAGACTCGCAGCCGCACGGCGAGCGTGTCACTCTCGGCTCTCGCTTGATGCTCTTCGCTCTCATTCTTGCCTCTCACCTCAGCCAGATATCGCCCGCAAGCCACGCACGGTGCTTGCTTCCTGTAACTCTTCTCCCCTTTTTCGTGTACTTCTTCTTTGCGCTTGTTCGTTCATCGTTGATCTTGTTGTGGGGCTTAGTTATGTCTACTGTCCAAGTCTTCCTCTATTTATTTTGTCAAAAATCAATGCCTTCATTCCGTTGCCGTTGTTTGTGGAAGGCCGAGTTGATTCTGTTTTATTTTTAATGTCCTTCTTGCTTTAGGTTCTTTTTTGCTTGATTTCTCCTTAGGTTCTTTCTGGAAATGTATGTCTAGGGTTTAATGTTTGCAGATTATTTTTGATGAATTATGTTTCACATGTTAATTATATGTAAGTTGATTTATACCAAGTGCTTTCCTTGGTGAATGGTTTGTTGTGTAATGATTCGCTGGTGATCATGGCCTATTTCTTAACCCTTAAAAGTTTTTACTGAACTTTGGTGCTATTTTTATGGAGGTCATCATCATCAATGGTTGGAAATGGTTGAGGAGGACTTTGTTTGTAAGTTGGATGTCATGTGAGACTGAAATAGGCTTGATTTGATATGTACATGTATGAATGTTTGGTTCAAATGCAATACTACATAATATCTTACATTGCATAATATCAATAATTAATTGTCGTCTCTTTATTGACTTTTGTGACTTTAGTGGTTTTGTTGGCTTGAGTTTTGATTCGAAAAAGAAAGACAATGGCAAACAACAATCCCCTTGTTTATATGGATGTCCAGACATATACGTTGCGTACTCAACGGATGATTTTTGAGGTAGCCTTTTTCTTTTTAATGCTTCTGATTTTGAATTACAATGACTGTCACGATAGATGATAAAGAAGCTTTTATGGTTTGAATTTTGCATCTTTGACTTTTGGGGGGTGGTTAAAAATGCAACCTAACAAGTTTTTTCATCCTCCCAGCTATTCTATGACACTGCACCCTTCGCTGCAGAAAATTTCCGTGCCCTATGTACAGGTAATGATTTGATTTTGCTGTATCCCCCTATTAAGACCTCTCTTGCTGCAATTACGGTCTCACTTATTGAAGAATAAGCCATTGGATGTGCTACTTTATTTGGATTTTATGGTTTATGATATGGGTTCCACATTTCTAATTTAATCTTCTCTTTGTTTAGGAGAAAAAGGACTCAGTCCAACCACTCAAAAGCCACTGTCGTACCAGAATACTTACTTTGTTAAGGTTCCAAAAGGTGGCTCCTATGTGGAGGTATGCACTAATATAATTTTCAGTTTGTACTTTCTGAGTTGTCCGTCTTAAGCCAAACACGTTTTATATGCAATGTGGTATCATGACTATTTACTGATAGCTGGTTTTCCTTTTGCAGGGAGGTGCTTTTTGCTACGAAGATGGTAACATTTTCTATTGATGAATTGACCTTAGGATGGCACACTTGACTAGTTCTGAAGCTTGTAATTTGATGCAATGCATTTAGTCACTTTCATGTTTTTGATGTGGTCAATCTCATGTATTTTCGTCATATCATCAAGTTATCACATGAAGCAATTATAGTTTTTTTTATTACTGTTACTAGGTAATTACTAATTATTACTAATTACTGATTAAATAGAAGTATATTTATCTTTTGTGTTTAGCACAGAATTTGAAGAAGAGCGTCAAAGTTAGCTGCTTGTGAATAATGCGTCTTGTTATGTCTTTGATCATTTGGGTACCCAAACAGTAGGATTGGGTTATGACCAGCAATTGAGGAGTTTTGCTGGATGATTTTTGTTTTCCGAATAAAAATTTTGTCCCTTAAAATGTATTTCTAAATGAGTGGTTAAACTGTGTATTTGTTTTAAATTCCTAAGTTTAACTGGTTTGCTACTGTTGATATTTATGCGGATCATTGTATAATTAAATCTTCAATCTTCAATCTATATAAAATACTGTTTTACGTTTTGTCTATAAATCCGTCTTTGAAGAATCCTCTCAATACTGTATCATATTGATTATGTGCTGTGAATCAAGCGATTCTTCTCAATTACAATGTTAATTCCGATTATAAGTTTTATCATGTCTGATACCCTGTTTTATATAATTTTCCAAACTTACTAGTAAGTTTTTTCCTTGCTAGAGGTAATGTTTACACTTACACCTCTGCATCTCATTTTCAATTTGTTTTTGCAGGGACAGGCGGAGAAAGCATATACGGTTCAAATTTTCCAGGTGAGAATGCTGGATATTGGTGTCATACTTTACAAAGCTTTGAAAATGTCTAATATTTATTGAGTTTGATGAATAGAGTTTCTACATTGATCTTGTGATATTTTTCAGATGAACCAAATGAGCCAAAGATGCGGATGCATGATGAAAGAGGTCTTCTATCGATAAGGAAAGAAGATCGTAATGTCGGTGGTTCTCATTTTATCATCACATTAAAACCTGATGACAGTCTTAACAGGTCCATTTATATGCTTGACTCTTGGACCTGCTTTTGTTGCTTCCCCCTCTCTAGCCGGCTGGGGTGTCAATATATGTTACCTGGTGTGTAAACATTTCAATTGTAGAAGCGTATAATATACTAATCCCATCATTTGGAATCTTGTCTAGCTCTCATGTCGTCTTTGGGAAGCTTATCGAAGGGTATGGTCCACTGAAGGATATTGAAGAGACTGGATTTAGGGTACCTTGTATAGTCTTCTATTGTGGTCATTATGTTGGAGGTAAGATTCATTTTGACCATCTAAGTTCCATTAGAAATTATGATAATTATGCCCCAGATCTTCTACAAAATATTTGCATTCCCCCAACACCAGATGCTAAAGCGTAATGTATGATCATTATCAAAGGAATGGTATTATTTATATTAGTGTATAATGCTTAAGATGACACAATCAAAATATGTCACTTCATATTTGGCCTCTGCTTATTAATGAAGCAAAATCATAAAAATATATGCTTGTTTTTTACGAGGAAAAAAATTCCTTAAAGCTCTTAGTTACTAGATGTATTAAGACTATTAGTGCTTTTCTCTTAGTTTACTCCTCTAGTAACACTATGTTTGATGTGCACGTTATTTTTACTCACCCACAACTAAGCACTAATTTAAAACGCAGTAAATGGTTTATCTGGTCCAACAAATTGGAGGCATGTGAGTGGACCATTTTTTTGCATTATCTATTACCCTTCCTCCTCTTGATCTGTAAATTCTTGGGCTAATTTGTTTTATCAGTCAACTTAATTTGTTGCTTGCTGTTATTGCAGATTATGAGTCTTCCTTGGATGGGGACAGGACAGGTATAACTGAATACATATTTTATTTTGTCGTTATCTTATGGTGGTATTTAGAGTTGAACATAATTGAATAATCTTGATTGAATAATCTTGAACGTAATCTTGTTGAGTCTTCCTCGACAGGTATAACTGAATACATATTTTATTTTGTCATTATATTAAGGTGGTATTCAGAGTTGAACATAACTAAATAATCTTGAACATAATCTTGCAGATGATGAGTCTTCCTCGGATGGGGACAAGACAGGTAAAACTGAATACATATTTTAGTTTGCCATTATATTAAGGTGGTATTCAGAGTTTAACATAACTGAATAATCTTATATATGGAGTGAACTCTGGTATGCATGTACTGTAGTAGATGCAGGACGCACCTCTTTTGGAAGGCCCTATGAACCGGAATTCATGAAAGATGAAGACGATCACTTAATGGAAGATATTGAAGACGATATTCTGGGAGACAAAAGGTTCAAATCACATCCATAATTCTCGTTAGAAAGGGTTACATGAACGTTGGTGCATATCTTTTGGTACTAAATTCATGGCTAACCATCTGCAAAAACTCCCAAATAAATGATTTAAGCACGCATTGAAATTGTATCAGTAGAAATCTTAGTTATCATCATAACGAGTTAGTCTTATTATTGTGAAATTGAAGCGCATGATTAAAATGATTTGCATCATGAGTCATAGTTTTTTGAGATGATCGAATATTGATATAAGTATTTGAAGCTAGGCTACAACATGATATTTTGTAAAAACCCCTGTTGGGTTATATTGATTTGGATTGTGATGATGATGATTGGGATATGATTGTGTAGGGAGTTATTTCTGTTACCACATGTTAAGATTGCCATATGAAGCACGTTAGTTGGGCCATTCCACATGTTCGGTGAGCTTGTGGTAACCAATTGCATGGATAGATAACTTAGACATGGGTTCTATGGGAAGAAATAATAAGGATATAATGAAGGTTATGGGGTGATTGATGTTTTCTTGTAATTATGATATTGTGAAATTACATGTTTGCCATCTCAAGAGCATGTATTTCTTTATGGTAGGTTGAGTTGTTGGTTACTGAAGTATTTGTCTTACGCTGCATTAGCATTTTTCAGTTGAATGTTCTAAAGGAGGACCGTCAAGGAATGCTATGATGGATTAGCTTACTGTTTATTATTGTATTAGCCTCTTGTTTTTGTTATGTGCTGTATTATAGTATATTGCCGCTTCTATGGCCTATTGCGTATTGGTTATACTATGTTGTTGCTTAGGAGTGATGATAGTTGGCCTGAGACCAATAAGTTATGCATATGATATCAGTTGTGCATCTACATTAAACAATTTAACTGATTTGAATGTTTGGATATTTTGGGATCTTGATCATGGATTTGAGATTTTTTTTTTTTTGGCAAAAGAATTTTTGGAAAAGGGTTGGGGTCACTTACGATCTAAGGGTAGGGCAAAATTTCTTTTTTTCCTAGGAGATACCAATGTCTGGCAGGATGAGCCATCAATTATACTCAGACTTAAATTTAGGTATTTATAAGCTAGAGTGTATCCCTAAATACCGCAATGGGAATAATTGAGATTATGAACATGAACTACTTTTTGTTAGTATATGGGCTTATTGGAATTTGGGTGTGGGCCCAAAATGGTTATGGTTATGAATATTTATTTTGCTATGGTAGTTTTTAATTAACTATTTCTTATTCTACCATAGCAGTCAACTCTAATTTGAAATGGTTAACTAACTGGTATTATATGATAATGGTATTGTTCGGCTGCTTGGACAAATTTTCTACAACGTGAGAGTATATTTTTCTACTATTGTTATCCATTGGCTGCTTGGACTTTTATTTTCCATTATGGTAGTCTTTTGTAATTATTTTTCGCATTTTCTATCAGTAGTAATTAAATGTTTTATAGGGGATGATTGTATAGTTAGTGAGAAAGGTGCTACACAATGCATAACAAATAAGCATACTGGAAGTCTCTAGTTATATAAAATGCATCGGAATATGCAATGAGCCGTAGGAGGCAAAATACACAAGTAGTCACAAGAAAGGCTTAGCACTTGAGCTGTATGACTTGTACAATATGCTTTCCATGCTTATCTCTTGTCCAGAAACGATCGTCTTCCTAAAAATGATAATCACAAAAGGGTGAGACTAAGTCCCAATAGTATCAGCAATAAAAACATTCAAGCACATTAAAGCTTACAGGTTAGAAAGATGGGTTTAAATTCTCAGCGGTACCTTCCAGATCCTTTACGGTTCCAAAACATCATATTTCAGCATATGGAAATAACTAAATGAAGAGACTTGATCTTTTCAATACAAGATTATCCACTTTTTCCAAGCATGTACTTCCTAATTTAAAAATCTTGTGCATATGGTATGTGTATATATAATTAACTTTTCCTAGTAATAGCAAACTTTAAAAGAGAATATCATGTTACCTCTAATCTTTAATATCGACTTATTTAACTAATTAAAATATAAATAAAATTATTTAAATTAATTATATATAATTGTATTAGTAAAACAACTTGAAATTTTAGCTTTCAAAGCTCCAACATAATATTCCCAAACTTTTGCTAGAGATTTGCTTTCACTCCAAGACTTCTACTAAGCTCATTACCATAGCTAAGTTTAACCAAAAGTTAGCCTCTCTTAGCTAAGCATTGCTGTTCAAAACAGGGGATAAGGAAACATCCATGAAATTCAACTCTATTATTTCCAACCGTTTCCAACCGTCACATGGTGTCCTCAAGATACTTTATATACGCGATTTAGCAATTTAGGACACTCGTTTCACATTATAGCACCTTAGAGCAGTGGCTAATTTCTTCCTTGAATATTTAGAATTTACATCCATCAAGCATTCATCCTCGTGCATCCAAATGTCACCCTTCCATCCTCAAGAATTTTGATCTCAAATAACCCAATAACACATATAATTTATATACTTAGCACTTAGGCATTTTAGGCCCTATTCTGGAATAATTTTCATATTTTAAACTATATACCTCAATTACAAATTTGGCATCAATCTCATCCATTCCTACATGGAACTATTTCCAAAACTTCAATACTATAATTTCATTCATTTCTTTAAGACCTTAAAACATAGTCCAATAACATCCTCTACTTAATTTTTCCTTAACTCATCAGATTGTCCAAACAGAGGAAGAAAACAAATTCATAGCTTAAGTTCTACTATCCCAAAATCTCATTTTGGAAGTTTGAAAACATAATCCAAGCTTATCACTAAATCCATAACTCAATCATTATTTCATGCTTCAATTTATTCTTAATCTGTTATCCTTTTTATTAATATTGTATCACTTGAACCTTTGAAAGCTTTATTCAACTTTTATTTCTCAAAACTTAATCAAATAAATAAATACTACATTAACACTATCACTTTAGAGTTCCTACTTATGATTTAACCATCTTAAATCATTGTACAGCTCTTAAAAGTGTATATAACAAGTCTTTAAGTCAATTTCCATTCCTCACAAAACAGTGGCATTAATCTAAATTTCAGAACCTAAACATTAACCAACATTTAATCTATAATCCATGTCATTTCAGCTTTTCTTAATCCTTTGTCAAAAACTTGACAATACATGCATCAACACATATACAGCTTATTCTTCCAAGTTGATTACTAGCCTATACATATCAGCAACTTTTACATTCTGTTCCAGCTTCAAAACATAGTTTTGGACCTTCATTATTAAATTTTTAAACATGTCTTAGGCAACTACGCATCCATTTAACTTGGGAGAGCATCAAACAACAATCTTGAAACTTATAATTCCAAGGAACCCACTATCATACAGCTCCACGCCTCAAGTATTAATAAGTTTTAAAACCAAAACTGCATTTCCAGCCACATATATTCATATGCAAATCGAAAAACAACCCCCACAACATATATGCCTTGAAATTAGTCTCATTATGTAGAGCACAAAAGAATGAAGAAAATTACACCAAAAATTTGAAAACGGACGTCAGACGGAGAAGTTACGGGGAAGAGATGAGTCAAGTTCGACGGACCCGACCTGCAAATCAGCCAGGTCAGGTCAGGGACAATTCCTGCTGATTGAGCCCAACCTAGTCCATCATTAAAAAACACAAAATTATATTTTTTTATGTTGGCAATAGGGTATCAGGCCTGGTCGGATTAGTAGATCCAACCCAGACCTAACACAATAACAAAAGAATTGGTAATATTTTTTTTAAAATTTATGGCTCTATGACACATAACACATGGCCATGTGGCAGCACCAGACTGGTGTGTGTACGCCACGCTCCAGTTCTAAGAGTAGACAAAGTTCTTTTTTTTTCTAAATTTTTTCTTCTTGGGCCGCATGAGAGAGCGTAAGACCTCCAATTGAGATGCAGTTTGTCCCTAAAAATCCCTAAAATTAAGATATTTATTTTGATATATACTTTACCTTTTTTTGGGACAATTTTAGACCTATTTGTGAGTATTCAATATATTTTATGGTGTTTTTAGTGTTTAAAAAATTCTAGAAAATTATTATAATTAATATTTTTAATATATGGGTGAAAATGAATTCATGTAGCACAAAATCCCTGGGATATGGTTTATATGATGACATCTCATACCTGAATAATGAGTTACCAACATTTGAACCTCAAAATGATGATGAGGATGAGGAACTTCTTGTTAAAGAGGATCCACATAATGATCTTATAGAAGGTCAAGATGTTACTGACCTAGAGGAAAACCTTCAAGAGGACCCTAAGGGGGAACCTGAAGAGGATCCAAAACTAGAACTTGATGAATTTCCTGAAGAAAACTCGGAGGAGTTGGTGGAGGCAGTGCCACCAGAGGAACCTCAAGTGATATTTGATTTTGGACTAAGGTCAAAAATTTTATTTCCCATCGAACCCCTTTCTAAGCAGCCTTTTATGGTTTCTTTATATTCAAACTCCAAGTCAGTGCCTACTCTTCAAGATGAATCTCTAGTTGAGGATAGAGAGGAAGTGAACAAACCTGGTACCCCTACTTTAGCTATGAGTATAGCTGAAAGAGATTCAGCCGAACTAATAAATATTAAAGGTATTAATGGCTTGCTCACCAAATATAGTAGATTTATGACAAATAAGAAGAATATTGAATTATACCTAAAAGTCATAATAAAATATATAAGAGTAACCATGATTAGAGGCAAAACCAAAGAAAGACCCATAAGGAAGGTATATTGGCTTCAAAATATAGAGTTTGTTTCTAACTGCTTGAAACCACCTCACAAACTTAAGAAGCTAAAAAAAGTGATGCTAGCATAATGTCATGCTCATATTAAATTATGTATATTTGTGTTTGGTTTCTTTCTTGTTTTGCTTTATTAAGGATGTGTTTATTAGTATTTCTTTGTAAAGACTTACAATTTATTACATGCCTTATATGTTAAAGGAACATGTTTCATTTTCTCCTTAGTTATAACTCATACATACTTTTTGTAAGTGGGAGCCTTTTAGAAATTAAGTCTTCGAAAAGCAAAATTTGATGAGAATAGTACTTATATTAGTTTTGGTAGGAAGTGTTGGCTATTGCCATTGCCTATGTGATGGGAGGTATAAACGTATTCTCCTGATCATGGGTCTAATGATGCTATCATTTCCTGATAAAAAATGATATAAATACATGACATTATATACTATACATGTGCTATATGCATAAATTCATTTAAATGTTCTATGGTTTAATAAATTAATGTGGGATAGGTTTGTCTAAGAATCAATATTGAATAATAGCAACAAAATATATTATTGCTAAATTACACAAGGGAAAAACTCAACGAGGATAATTGGGATATTTGGCACTGAAAGGTCCAATATATCATGGAAGAACAAGATGCAATTGAGACATTAACGATGACGCTAGTGGGACGTGAGGCTAGAGATATGGTCTAACATAAGAGAGACCAAGAGGCATACCTGTCGTGAAAAATAAAGAATAGCATTGCAAGAATCACACTACTAAACACCATGGCTGATAACTTGATGTATGAGTTTGAGACACACAGAACTGCACAAGCTATGTGGATAGCCCTGAAGGATACGTTTGGTAGAGTTTCTACTACTAAGAAGGTTTACGCTTAAATTTGATACCTATAAGCTAAAAAATCCTAAGAGGCAATATCTAAGAGAAATATCCAACATGATTCATGAACTGAAAGAGGCTAGGCATAATCCATCTGACGAGTAGTAAGTGTAGACTGTCATCAAGTTACTCCCTGTCAGTTAGGAGCACATGAAAGTCAACCTAGCCCACAATGAAAATATCATCTCTTTTAATAATGTAGCTAAGCATTTAGAGTTAAAGGATGAACATTTGGAGGCTTACAAGACCACTGGACAAGCCTATTTGACTAAGGTGCTAGTTTTTCTCATTCAAAACTTGAATTTAAGAAGGGTAAGAAAGTTTAGAAAAATGAAAAGAAAGGCGGTCCTTCACCCAAGCAATACAAGTAACAATACAAGAAGAAAGGAAAGAAAGATGGTAAGAAAAATCTATACTTGAAGCAGGTCAAATGCTTTGCCTGCCACAACATGAGGCATTTTAGACACAACTGTTTTAAACAAGCCGAGAGCAAAAAGGCTCCACAAACCACGTAATTTGAGATGGAGGATCTTTCATGGAATACAGTCGGTTGCCATATTAAAGCAAGTGGCTTTACGTTAGGAATAATGTAAAGATTGAGGTTCGAGGTACTAGCACCTGCAAACTTGATTTGTGTGGTGGAAAGACTTTGATGCTGCATGATGTATTTATGCTCCCGACATCCGACGAAATTTATTTTCTATTATTTTCTTATTAGACTTTAGGTTTAATATACACTTTCATGATAAAGTTACAGACATTTATAGCAACTCAGTATTTTTTTGTTCAAATTTTTTATTTCAAAAGTTCTTTATTATGGATCTTATAAGTGATTTTAATGCTCATAATTGTTTTGCTATTACTTTGAATAATTTTGATATGAATATTTAGCATGCTAGACTAGGACATATTAATCAAAATAGAATGATTAAACTGGTAAAAGAAGGCATGTTAGGGGTAATCCCTAACATGAATATGTCATTATGCGAAAGCTGTCTATCTAGTAAGGCTACTAGAAAGCCATTCGGTAAGGGAACACTAGCCAAAAATCCGTTGCAACTAATCTATTGTGATATTTATTTTCCAATAAGTATATGGGTGAGACACAGAGCTTGGTATTTTAATACCTTTATTAATTATTTTTCACAATATGGTCATGTCTATTTGATCTCACATAAGTCTGAGGTACTAGAGTGTTTTAGATGATATATAAATAAAGTAGAGAATAAAATGGACAAAAAAATAAAAGCATTACGAACTAATTGAAGTCATGAATACCTTTTATAACAATTCAAACATCTCTGTAAAAAAAAGGGATTATTAGGCAATTAACTATCCCTAGTATATCTCAATAGAATGGGGTTATAAAAAGAAAAAAAATCTTTTTTAGACATGGTTAAGTCTATGATAGCTAAGGAAAACCTTCCAATTTCACATTGGGGTGATGTTCTATTGACGACAACATTCATACTTAACTGTGTGTCCTCAAAGTCAGTTGTTTTCGTACCCTACGAATTATAGACTAAATGCTAGCCAGATCTAAGTATCCTTAGAACTTGGGGCGCAGTAGCATATATCCATGACAATTCTCATAAACATGGGAAACTATGTCCTAGAGGGAAAAAATGTATCTTCATAAGGCACTCTGAACCCTCAAAAGGATGTGTATTCATAAGTGAAATTGAAGACGAAAAAGCGACTAAAACATAATCAATAGATATTTTTAGGGGTGTACAAGATGCCCATGGCCTATGATCCTACCCGGGCCCGCCCAAAAAATGCCCTGCCATCCCAGTAAAAAATAACCCAAAAATTGTGCAATTTAAGGCAGAGCCAATGTTCGGGTAGGGCCACATCGGGCAAGGGTTGTTGCCCTGCCTATTTGGCCCTAGACAGTTAGTTACATATACATTATGAAGGGCTTAGGGTTCATTTCATTTGTATGCCTTGTTCTCTCCTATCAACTGTCAATTCCTTTCTTCCCAAAGCTCACTTTCAAGCTCTTTATGACATGCACGAAAGAGGGCTTAGGGTTTATTGCTTCCAGATTAGCTCTTGGGACCCACTCTCAAGCTCTGCCAAAACCTCCTCTTTCGGTCGGTAGATCAAGTCGTTCATGTAAGGAATTGGAAGACACACAGCGGAAATTAACTTAAAATTGTTTTCATTCCTTGCCAGGATCTACCGTATGTGTTTAAGTCAAGTGGGAAGAAGTATTACCCTCAGTGTTCTTTAGCGACTTCTACAGCTTCTGGTCACGATGTTCACAGCTTCTCTCCACGGCTCGTGCTCCCTTTTCGATCCAAGAAGTCAACGACTCAGGTCAGCTTCCTCTACTGGTATCCACACGAACAACGTTCCAACCATGAACGATGTGCTAGCGTCTCTTATCCCTCTAGGCCTTTCTCAAGAATTCATCATCTCCATCTCTATTTCGGCAGTTTCTTATCTGCAAACTTTTTATAGATTCCCCTTCGGCCTTTCTGTGTTCTCTGTATCTCCAAAACGCAGCTCCTAAAATCAGATATATAGGATGCTATGCGTTTTCTTCTACCAAATTGGATTTTTAGAGTTAATCTTATATTAATTCTGAAATTAATATAATATCATATATTGTATAATTTGATAAGAAACTAATTAAATAAATAATATTTATACTAAATCCGTCCTACAGATTTAATTCACCTATTTATTTAACTTAAAATAAAGATAAGACTGAACTATATTTGATTTATTCTCATAAATCAAATTTGAGATATCATATCAATTTGAATTTCAAATTTAAACGTGATAGAGATTTAATTTATCCTTATAAATATCTCTTATATGAGATATCCTATCAATTTAAATTTTAAATTCAAACATGATAAAGATTTAATTTATCCTTATAAATTAAATCTCATATATCTCTTATAAATTAATGTATATATACGAATATAAATATAAATAAATATATACATCCACCCTGGATCATTCATTGAATCTGGACATGTCTTAGATTCAATGAATTTAGACATCATAGCTCGTGTTGGGCTATTTTGTGTGCGACCCTGTAGGCCCATATGAAGTTGGCAGTGGGCCATCTATTATACTAGCCCACAAGTTGCAAGCGGTCTCTAGCAAGACATAACGACTACCCAAATCATATGAGGATCGTTTAAACGATGTAACCTTTTATACAACCATATCATGTCCCTTCTGTCACGTGATATTTTGGTCATGGTTGAGGCATGGATAATGTCATCCTCCTATTCCTGACCGTTACTTTCTCGATCCCTAAGTAGTCTGACTATAGAAATGGAACTACCTTTCTATTACAGTATGGCCATACATTTCTCAGACTCACTCATCGAGGGGCCCAGTAATATCTCTCTACGAATGTGAGGGACAAATTCCATCTTGACCATTCATATTCCTCCGCATGAAAAACCACTAAGCCCAAACATAGTCTTTATGATCACTTGGTCAAAAGTGACTTTTGACTAGGTCAAAGCTGAGCGTTTGTCATGTAGGAATCCATGATGATCTCAGGTCAAAGGGCATAGTGACATGGTTTGTATATAAGAGAAGCTTATGATGTAACCCATGCAGCTCTCTTATAGCGGGTCGGTCTAAGACCTTGTACTCTTACATGTGCCTATGACTTTAATTTATATCTCTATACATCTTCAAAGTCATACTAGTCTTATTTCATCTCTACTCCCGCATAGATGACCGACCAGGGACATTTAGGATAAGATCATGAATTATCCAAGGATGGTCATCACAGTAAACATGCAAATAATATGATAACACAATTAATAAATTCATAAATCAATAATGTTCATGAGACAATGATTGGCCCCTAGGGCACGATTTCCAATAGTTCAGTCTGTCACAGAGTGCTTCGTTTCCCTGAGCTTAACAGTTTTGTTTCCTCTTTACACTCTTTAAGCATATTTCCTTCTTATCATGGAGTACTTTTTTAGGCTCTATATCCCTTCTCCCCTAATTTGCTATAAATATGTAGTTTTCACTCTACCTTTGTCGCCTTTGCCAACCCCTACCACTATGCTAAGTCACCATTTGCAATGTGACCTCCATTTCCCCTCTCGTCATCTCTTCTGCTTCTTGTAGTCTATATTCTCGTCTCTACTTAGCCACGTCGTCATCTCATCCTCTCATACCAGCGATGTCACCTCTATCCATGCCGTTTATGATTGCATTCACGTTCATTCTCCTTACACTGTGAAAACGATGAACTGCTTTCTCAAACTTGCGACTTTCCTATCATAGTTGTTCTTGTTCTTTTGCTACTCAGAAGGTATTTCTCTATACTTGTTTACTTTTGGTTTTAGTTTTGTGATAGGATTGAGTTATAAAGCTGAATTTTTGAGCGAGAAGTTATGATTATTGGGATTTGTAATATGATTTGGGGTGTAAACTTGTGTGAAATAGGTTTAAATTGAACCTTGTGAAATGGATATTTAGAGCATGAAATAGGAATATTTTATTGCTGGGACTATGTAATTAATCACTATGATCTTTTGCAAAGTGGTGGAATGTTGGTTTTAGGAAAGGTTGTGAGTTATGAAAATTATTGTTGACGATTGAAGCTGAGCAAAGTTCTTTTGGATTAGAAATTAAATTTTTAGGCTAGAAACTTGTTGTTTTGTTTTGTTTAAAAAATCAGCCTTTTCCTTTGAATAATTAAGTTTGAACAGTTTAGGTGTTTGATGGAATAGATTTTGAACAATGTCAAGGAATTGGATCTTTATTGAATTTTAGTTTGTTAGGACCTTTGAATTGTTTGAGTCTATCATTTGGAGATTAGAACTGAATTTGATTGTGTTTATGCCAAACTAAATTTGAAGATATAATGGTGTTTAAGTTTGGGGGGATCTCTTTTACTGTGTTTCTTTAGGATTTATATAGATTAAATTCTAGTTTTTATTTTGTCTTTTGGGTTTCTTTTGCTTTTAATGTTAGCACTTCTTTCTGATGAGATTGAGGCCAATACTGATATTGGCGACAATGCAGCAATTGGAGCTAAAGATCACATGGATTCTCTATTATCTATTTTAATTTGCTACTTTCTGTTGTTTTTCTTTGGACTTCCTATTTAGATCATTTTGGAATATGATGTTGTGCAATGCTCTCTAAATTTTATAATTATTTGATGCACAACCATATTTTACACTTTTGTTGATTATGGATTGAGATATATCTGATTATAAATATCTAGTTGGTGGATAGCATTTTTTGCCAATCGTAGAGCTAGTTTTCATTTTATAACTTTTAGATATGGTTGCTATATTTTATGGCTTATAGGTGTTGTTTTTTGTGCCTCTCATACAACATTTATATATTAGAAATTTATTATTATAGATTTTTTCCCACAATATGAGCAGGATATTACTATTTGGGCATGCAAGCTCGCCCATGCCCAACCCGAAATAGTTAAGGCTTTTACCAGGCAAGGTTGGGCATCGGGCTGTAAAATATAACCCATGCTTTTTTTTAGCAGGGCATTGGGCAGGGGTAGCCCTACCCATGTACACCCCTGGTGTTGTATTCATTGAGACAGAATTCCCCAATAAGGGAGATATTGATCGCACTGTATCACTTTATGAAACTCAAGAACAGAACAGTGCCGATTAGATTGATAGACTAGAATCTTCTAGGTATGTCAATTTAACTAGGAGCCAAGAATGGTAAATACAAAGACCAAGACAAATGAGAAAAGATAAGCAAGTAGCTCAAATCATAAGGAGTAATAGGGAAAGTATTCCAAATAGACACTTCAGAATAAAAGGTGAATCACTCTTAGTTACTCCAGAAGGGGATGATGAACTATGTACTATTCATAAGCCTTAGCAAGTCCTACCAATAAGGAATGGAAGAAAGCAATCCAAGAGAAGATAGACTTAATGATGAAAAATCAAGTTTGGGAGTTAGTTGACATTCTAAAAGGGCAAAAAGCCATTCAGAACAAGTGGGTTCTCAAAATCAAGAGAAAAGTGGATAGATCAATTGACAAATATAAAGCCCGATTAGTTGTAAAGGGATATATACATCCAAAAGATATAGATTATGAGGATACTTTTTCACCAATTGTACGCTTCAACTCGATAAGACTCATTCTAGCAATAGTAAACAGCTTAAACCTAGAGTTATATCAGATAGATGTAAAAATTGTATTCCTGAATAGTAATCTGGATGAAGAAATCTATTTGTTACAACCAATAGGTTTTATTGAAAAAGAGTTTGAGCACAGGAAGTGTAAACTCAGAAGATCTATTTATGGATTAAAATAATCATCTAAACAGTAGTACTTGAGGTTTCACAAGGCAATAACCTCATAAGACTTCTGATGATATAGGAAGATCACTGCATCTACGTTAAATGGTTTGAGGGTAACTTTATAATATTATCCTTATACGTAGATAACATACTCTTGGCCAGAACTAGTCTTGACTCAGTGATAGTTATTAAAGAACAACTCTCATCGAATTTTAAGATGAAAGATATGGGTGAAACATAATACATACTTGGAGTTAAGATCCAAAGAAATCGCTCTAAGAGAATCCTCACTCTTTCACAATATAATTATATTAAGAAGATACTTGAATGATTCAATATGAGTGACTTCAATCCCATGGATATCCTTATAGCCACTGGAGTGACCTTGAGTTATGACATGTATCCTAAAACTGAATTAGATAAAAAGAAAATGGAAAGAGTTACATATGTCAGTGCCATTGGTAGCCTGATATAGGTATATGATATTTATAAGACCATATATTGTTATGCAATAGGACTAGTTAGCAAATTCTAGTCCAACCCTGGTGAGAAATACTAGAAAGTAATGAAGAGGATCTTGAGATACTTAAAGGGCACAACTGACTATGCATTATGTTATTAAGGAAGCAATATACGCCTAGTCAGATATTCTGATACTAATATAGGTAGTGATGAAGAAGAGCGAAGATCGACTTTAGAATACACCTTCTTGCTTAACAACAGTACTATATATTGGAGTAGGAAGAAGCAAGTGTACATTTCCTTACTCTATGTGGAAGTTGAGTTTGTGGCATACACTGCAACAACGTAAAAGGCTATTTGGTTGAAGAGATTTGTTGAATACCTTGGGAATGAGAGTACTAATCAAGTATTGATACACTATAACAACACTGTAGCCATAGCCTACACTAAAGACCATAAGTATTACAGCAAGCCCAAACACATTAATACAAGTATAACTTTGTGAGGGATTATATAGCATAGAAATTGTAAATGTACAATATATTTCAACCAAATGTATGGTTGTAGATCCTTTAATTAAGCCAATAGGCAAGAAATATTTGAGAAACATGTAAAAGCTATTAGCATGCGTAAAATGTAAAATTGCAGAATGTATGTAAAATTTTATTTTTATTAATGATATCATGTCATTTAATACTATTATACATATGGGTGAAAGTATACAATGTCAAGTATGTCGTACAGGTTGAAAAGGGTAGCTATCTCACACGAGCAATGTAACACCTTACTTTTGTATGTCTTAGGGACTATTCAGTAGCATTTAGAACCACTTACATGCCTTTAAAGTCCATTAGCTAAATCTGGAATTCTACTCTAATGAGTTACTATTCGTATGACATTTCTAGATTTAGAGACAAACTTTGAAAATCATAATTAAATTTAGAAAAAATCAAAATAAAGTGGTTCAAAAGGCTACTCGAAGCTAACATACTAAACTTTAAAGGAAAAATAAGTCTTAGACCAAATGCTGAACTAATCAGTACAGTTTAATCATTAAAGATCACTATTCATTTTGTCAAAAATTATGGAAAATAGTTTACGGCCACTAACTTTGAAAAATTCATTCTCTTTGTATTGACGTTGGAATAAGGCATTCTTAGAGCCAAAACGAACCTTGACATGTTTAATAAATGTCTATAAAATTTCATACATTTATTTCAACATCTAATATTTTTAATTACATCTCATATGTCACTGCTTCCTCACGAGTTACTGTTCACAGTGACAAATTTCATCAACTATCTTTACATTCTCTTCTTCATGCCTCTTCATCTTCCTCCTCATGTGAAATCTCTTCCGTGGAGGTGACATAGAGGGGATGAGATTTCGAGGGAAATCTCAGTAGCAAATGGAAATCATATAATGTATGCAACTATATGCTTGATTTACTATGTGTGACTTAATAATCATGCTTGCATGATGATAACTTACATGCTTCTATATCTCTTAATTACAACATATGGCCATAGCATAAAAAGAAACAGAGTATCACTTAATCATACATACTTTACATCATCAAAGTAAGTAAATATCACATAAAACATCTAAGCAACACAAGCATACAAGTAGGTAAGTCCACTACCTCATACTCCTTGCTTTCCTTATCCATTTCATTTACCTCTTGCTTCTTACTTCTTGATGTGTGACTGTCCTCTTTGAGCACACAAACCAAATCCTAACATTGCAATACCATTAACACTTTACAATTCAACTTTCTTGAACATTAAACTTGATCTACTAAAGTAACTTTCTTTAATCTTTGTTAATTAGCTTAGTCTTTGAATCAATTGATGTCTTAACTTTACCCCACACAATTTGGCCTTCTGAATCCATCTATGAACTTAGAATTCCCAAATTCTAGAAGCTCCATACTGTTCTAGATAGAATTGCATAACTTCCCATTTTCGTTCAAAAATTCTCATTTTGATTCCAATGCTTCCAATACTTGTTTCTCTACTTTACCCCACACAATTTTTTATTTTAAAACTATTGGAAGTATCAAAATCATGAAATTACAATAACTATTCATGCGTGTGAATAGTAATAGAGAATACTTCTAAAAAATATAACTTTCAATTCCAATGCTTCCAAGGTTCCAAACATATCCAATCATACACAAAATCATCTTTTAAATTCAATGGAAACATTAGATTATTGAAATTGCATCTCCTCCTATCCAAAAAAACTTGGCTAACAGGTCTCAAGAAAGAGCAAAGTCAAGAATATCAACTCAATTCAATAAATAATCATCAAACTAGCTTATCTAAATGTTTTCTACTTGATTCGATCTTGCTTTTCTTCTTTCTTCATTTCTATCCATATTTGGACAGCCCTAGTACTAAGAGAATATATCACTTTTCTTCCATTAAAACTTAGGTTTCATCATTCCAAAATACTTACAAATAAACTAGGAAGGATCACATACCTTATGCTTTAACTACCTTGATCTCTAAGTGCCTTGAATTGCCTTTACTTTGGTCAAGTTTTCAAATGACAAGAGGTTCCACAAAGGTCACCATAATGCCATGGTTTTGCAAGGAAATGGAGGGGTATCTATAGCCAAAATTTTGGCACCTTGGGACAAAAATATCCCTCCTTTAACTAATTATTATAACTCCTTAATCTTGAATCTTATTGGCTGGTTTTTTGATTAATTAACCTTAATCACAACTACATGAATTCTTATATTATTTTATTACAAAGAAGCACATGGGATAAGCTCTTCTTCTTGCTCTTGGCTTTCATGTGGCATATTGCACATGGTGTATGGGTCCCACTATATTCAACTTCCTTATCTCTTATATTATCTTGGATTTTCTCTTTTTTTAAAAAACAAATATCCAAAATTGACTTAAGCTCCAAGACTTACTCTTGGGCTTGTTGGGCTCTTAATGTGATGCCATATTAGGCCTCTTTTAGGTCCAATAGCTAATTGGCATAAATCCTAAGGTACTTCCTTTATACCGATATTCTTAAATTATCCTATTTTTAGGATCAATTATAGTAACCTCTTTTAATAGTTCTAACATTTTTAAAACTTTTTCTAATATAAAATAAATTCTCTACAAAATCTCATAATTTTTTGAAACCCATAAGTCCTGATAAGAATTACATACATTTCTTTTAAACCCTTTATCGGGTCATTTTTCACCGTAAATTCTATAACTAATTCCACATGACTCCTTTTTTACTTCTATCAATTTCATAAATTCTTATATTAATTATAAGAATTTACTATCAAATTTCATCTGATTTTGAGGTCCAGAAGATATTGTATTAAATTTTCTATATTTAGAAATTCATATCAATTTAATGGGAACTCAAATCAAAATTCTATGTTGTGTTAAACTGATCAAAATAATTTTTTTTATTTACTGATCAAATTTGGGACTAAAATGCTTCTGGGTAATTTTTGGCCTTTTCTAGCTCAACTTTCCATAATTATCATTTTGCCCCTAAAATTTTGAAAATTGCTCTTTAAGCCCTCAACTTTTTATAATTACACTTAATGGCCTAAAACTTATGTGTGCTTCTATTTTGTACTATGGAACTTTTAAAGTTTTCACTTTAGTTCATTTATTTTTCAAAATGATCATTTTGTCCTTGAAACTTTCATTAATTGCAATTTAGTCCCTAAACTTGTATTAAATTGCAATTTAGCCCATTTTGCTTTACAACTTTACACCTTCTCTTTTTCTTTGCCTTAAAACTTATCTTAGTTATTATATTTTTATCTGATTATCATCTAATCCTTTCATAACCTCTTTTATCTATCATTCTAATACATATAGAGAAAATTTGGGATATTACAAGCAACCACCTTTGATGCTAGAAAAGCATTCATAGATGAGACAAGTGTTCACCAGTAAAGCAACAAAGGTACTGATATGGTGAGAAGAAACACAAAAAATGTCGCATTGGCTTAAAAAGTGCAGTAAGTCGAGATGAGATCTGTGAATATAGATATGGATCGAATTATGAATACACACATCCATGAAACATGTTGCCAGATAACAAATTATTCAAAATTAACGTCATGTTATGTGAATATGATTGAAGAGTTTGGGTTTAGATACTATAAGTGTATATACTTAAATCTGTACAGTGTGATTGATAGAATCAAAATGACGTATACCCTTATAGAATAAAAGAACACCATAACATGTGATTCATACCATATGTGCTAAAAAACCACAAATAGAAAGCAAGTGAATCAATCCCTGCTTCATTATTGTGTGAGTTCTAGAAAAGTATCATATTTTCATTAATGTCCTTTGACTTTGACAGTATTATGGAGGTATGTTTCAGTACCCGCTACTTTAGTATATGTCCTATGATCAAATTATATATGAACCAAATGTATTATTTTAGGAAAGCAGTTGATTCATATCAAAATGATATATGGGCTAAAAAAAGATTACCAGAATATACACATTCATGCTAGTGTTTGTGACCGATCCCTTATGAGATTATTTTATTAATTTCGTAAGTATAGATACTTTGCATAAGTGGAGACTATATGAGTTACATTCTGACTCAAGAAAGATTAGATTATCCATAAGAAAAATGTATATTGACAAATCTAGGATATTCAAGGCACTATAACATATTTGGTCGAGCTACACTAAAGGGTTGCTTTATGCTGGTCTCTATAAAAAGGGATTTCTAGTATGAAAGAAGGAAGATAATGAGATTGGACCCACGACATCTACCTACCAAGTATGAGTAAGAGATATTGGTAAATGGGTTAGTCAATCCATGGTGGATTAGGCTCAAATCCAATAGGGATTGGGGCCATTATAAAAATAATAGAGAGAGAGTAGGGTATATATGTGTAATATACCCCTTATGATAAAAATGGGATTTAACCCACCGCTTATGCATAGGATAACGTAGGAAAGTGAGGCACAAATTTTAGTTCCCACTTCCCTCCCCCTTTCATGCGTGAATATACATGAAAATAGACAGAAGCATATGAGAGTACACAATCTGAAGTTGCTCTATTTATATCCCTCTGCATCCAAAACTTGTTCTTTTTCGTCTCTCTGTGAATTTGTTGCGAGATGTAACCAAAGTCCAAACAAGGTGTTCCGATTTCATATGGGTACTCAGATAGTCAAAGTCAGATTCCAAGTACACCCAAAACCATATAGTAAGAATTTAATAATATTCATATTTCACGCTCCTCCAGTCTTAAATATATTATCTAATTAAATATTTGATATTAATTATAAATATAAGATCTATTTTCTAAATTTAATAACTATTTCTTAAATTACCCTTATTAATACTCTCTCAACAATATCAAGTAAGAGAATGATTAGGATGCTTTAGAAAAAATATGATATAACTAACTTAACTAATTTCCTTAATCTAATAAAATTAGTTAAATATATCTTATATTTAGAACCTAATGATACAAGGCTTCGTCCTGCCTTATAGCATTGTTGGGCATATTGAATAATAAATTTTGTGATGCTCCAATGCTTGGTTAAAATTATAATTAAATTTCAAATCTAAGGCTAGGTAAAAATAATCACATTGAGAATGTCTTCAATTTTGAAGGGAAAATAAAGTCATCAATTATGAAGACCCAATTGTTTTGAGACCTAGAACAAAATATTTTCAAATTACAAATGTTTGTTATGTTTAATTATTATTATTATTTGCATGTGGCCCATATTCCTAGTTCTATTTGTGATGCAACAAGTAAATATATCATTATGTTTTACAACCATGTTGTACCAGTCAGAATGGATAGACGAAAATTGATGAGTGCAAGGGTGTATGAGAAGGTATGGATGACTATATACTTAATAGTGTATGAAAGAGTGAAAATATGCAAAAAGAAAGGAAAAAAATAAAACTGTAAAAATAAAAACTCTCCAAAAACCATACTAAGAGCTAAGAAAAATAAAATAAAATGAACCTAAATATTTTTTTGTTTAAATGCAAATGTAAAAATTATACAATATGAACTAAAATGCAATTGAATGGAACTAAGATGCAATTAAGACTCAATCTACTATTAAAACACTAAGATAAAACTAACTAGACAACTAACTAAGACAAAGGCTCAACAAATAAACCCTAATCAATATTATTTGACACTTAGTTACTAGGGAACCAATTTCTTGACTTCCCGGTATTAGCACCACTTAAAACAACCTAAGTCAAATGTCGTATTGGTGTTACTTCAAAATTTTAACCAAGTATTACATATAATACAACCTTGGGTCATTCTCTTTTGAGGAGTTGAAAATAAAATTAAATTCTTAAGTAACTAAATGTAATGCAACCTAAGCTATAAAATAGAATTTGATTTGATTAACTAACAACTAAATGCCATGAATTAAATTGAATTTAAATAAAATATTTTTGGTATTTTTTATAGGAAAATAAGGGATATGGAATGAAAGCACAAGTAATTAACAATAATAAAAGTAACCCTCAAATTCAATAGCCTATGCAATCATATATTCAACAGATATGGAGTTATAAATAATAAATCAAGAATTATAATTAAACTTTTAATTCAATAATCGAGCCACCTCGAATTATTCTAAAATATTTTTCTAAAATCATAATTTATTAAATGCCACCAGTAAGAGATACAATAACTCAAGCCACCTTGAAAAATCACAAAATATTAACTAAAATCTCAATGCAAAGTCTTGACCTAAAATAGAGTAATAAAAGTAAGTTATATCTAGCACAATATCAAGTGCTAAACAATAATCCATCCATAATAATTTTCAATAAAAATAAATAAATCATTCCAAAAATTTTCAAATAATTATAAAATTATCCTAAAGGAACCATTTTATAATTATTTGTTAGAAGATCAGAGTAACTCAAACTCTCCTTTACCATATGAAACTCATGCCCTTACTATTGAATAGGAGAATTCGAACGTTTTAGCCATTGATAGCCATGGGAAACGATGCCATCGTTAAGATTTCACAGCCACCCTTAGTAGTGCCATACACTGTCATTGTTCGCTCACTCTGCTCTATCTCATACTCACAGTGCGTTGTTTGAAGCTGTGTTGCGCCATGCTTCTTGTCGTCGTTCTGCTTGTCGCCAGTATTCCATTCATATCACTATTGTTCTGGTTCATCTTCTCGTGCTATTTTCAGTTGAATTCTATGCGTGGATGGCTTGAGTAGGAATAATGAGACAATAAATGATGAAAGGAGATGGAGATCACGATGGGAGTAGGTGAAATCGTGATGTGATGGGTGCGTGAATGGTGGAGGCCGAATATATGCTATATATGGAAAACAAAACCTAATGGCCTAAATTGCACAATTTGGCCTATAGGTCCTTATGTGATATTTCTGAAATTGTGGTCCTATTTTATCATTTGTAATTTTAAATTTTTCCCAAATTCCTGAAATAAAAATTATAATAATGTAATACTTTTATTTCAAAAATAATTACTTTGGGGAAACCATAAAAGTATAACAATTATATCCCTATTAAGCATTAATTCAATGTAAAGCACAATAATTCAAATGGTACACAAATACTACAATGAAGGACTGAAATAATGACAAAAATCCACCAAAATGATATGAATAAATATATAAAAATATAGGCTTGTCAATTCCACCGCATCACTCTTGGCGGGCCGTATCAACTCAACATCCGGCCGATTAGCGGGGTCAGTCTTGAACCCACACCAAGTAGGCTGCTCCACTCAAGTGGTGCTTGCCCTTCAAACACTATGGGGATCTCTCACTCAACAACAGCATCCCATCCAACAAGTACTGTCGAGTTCCTCATTTGCAAGAGGAGATCAGATGAGAAATGGCAGCCTAGATGGAGGAGCATGATCGTGCCTTGAACATACTGCTCAATGAGTTCAAAGCAGTCACTGTAGCAATGCGTGAGATGGTGATCACACTAGCTCCACACATCCAGTTACCAGCGATCCATGACGTACACATGCCACCATTATTCCAACCTAAGAGAGCGTAGTTTCACCCAAGATAGAGGTGATTTAGGTGATATTAAAATTTCTTTGACTCTTTTAATCTCATTTCAAATGTTATGTAATATATTTTAGATCAAGATTTTATAAGAAAAGCAATCATAAGATCATTCTTTAATTAGTTACAAATTCTCAAAAGCGCTTGAAACTTGGTTTAAAAACTGAATATTCTCTATTTATTGAAGTGTTTAGCGATAAACTACCTTATTCATTAATACTGCAGCAAATGACATTACAAAATTGATTTCAATGACTATGTTATTATTTATCAAAGATCTTACCGATAAATACCCTTATCGATAAATGCTTCAATAAGTGCCATTCAGAAGCAGATTTCACAAACTAAGTTTTCTTCTTGTTTTTCAAAATATTTATGATAAATGGTTATTACAACATATTCCTCAACTGAATTTTATTATTATCGATAAGCTTATCGAAAATAAGCTATTTTAAAACCAAGTTTAAAATTTCATCATTAAAACCATTTGTCATTATCAAAATATGGAGTTAGCTGGCCCATCCCCAGCAGCCCAGCTATAACAGAATCAGTAGTGACACGAATGATGTTGATTTTGGCCCTCACCCATGATTTTTGCCCTTCCCTTATTAACTTTGAATAATTTGAGACTTATGTTATGTTTTATTTGGAAATATTGGCTTTCATGTTTTTTCACTTGGTTGTTGACAATTTTAATTACAGATAACTTATTTGAAATTTGTGTTAATTTAAAATTATTACTGTTTAATTTTTTATTTGTAACTGTTTAATATTAAGCAAAAATAGAAATGTCAAAATTTTGATGCAAAAGAGTTTAATCTCCTTACACTTTGTCACTTGGAGATGATATTTTCCATCTCTTTCACTTCCTCTATGAAAATAGCCATGTCATGAGATAATACTCCTCTAGTCCTAAATACATAACATATTTAATTAATTTAACTAGATTAAAAAATTAGTTAATACAATATATTTTTTCTAAAATATCCTAATAATTTTTCTTAACTCTCTCTCATTATGTCATACTTGATCATTGTTGAGCAACTATCAAAAGGAATAATTTAAGAAAATATTGATAAAAAATGAAATATATATTATATTTAAGAATAATATCAACTCCACAATTAAGTCATACATTAAAAACGAGGGGAGTATAATTTATTTTACTCCCTCCAATACTTAAATAAAAGATACTTAAACTAATTTAGTTATATTAAGAAAATTAGTTAATATAACATATTTTTTAAAAATACCTTAATTATCTTCCTTAATCTCCTCCATCTCTTCCTCTCTTATTTGATTATTATTGATAGAGTATTAATATACACTAATTCAGGAAAAAATTCATGTATATGGGGTAATAAGTTTTACATTTATGACCAATATCAATTCTTCAATTAGATCCTAAATTAGGTAAAGACCTGGTCAGCATTTCAATTGAGCATGTATAAGATTATGGGCCTATTTGGATTTGCCACAAACTGTGGTTTTAAAAGGCTTCTGGCCCCAACTTTGGTTTAGAAAAATTTTAAAACAAACAACTATATTTGTCCAAAAGGATTTTTAGACCAAATCATGGTTTTGAATAAACTATTAGGAATAACTTATGGAACAGTAAAAGAGCTTATAGACTATCCAATTACTATTTTGACTATATTTTTTCCAACACTATCTCCTCTCCTCTATTCTCCCGTCTTCGGTCTCCTTCACCATTGTTGATGGTCATGGATCGTAGGTCGCTCCTCTGTCACTTCTCTCGTCGGCATCATGGGTCGCTCATTTGGTCTTTTCTCATCGTCGTCGTGAGTCGCGCTTTAGATCTAGAAGTCAATGAGAAGTAGACAATGGAGGAAGATAAAGGAGAGGAGGAAGACAAAGGCAGTAGTCATTGTTAGTGTCAATATCGGCATCGTCGTCGAGACTCACTAGCATCAGCGTCATCGACCTTATTGTGGTGGAAGAAGCGTCGGCATTGTCGGTACCACAAAGAAAACATGAGAGAGAAGGGAAAATGGAAGAAATTGATTTTTTTGCTTAAAAATCATATATTTTCTAGTAATTTACTAATTACAAAAGTCCTTCTAATAATAAACATTCAAACACTCATTTATTCAGAACCACTTTTTTCCATAAGCTCTTATCAAGAAGCCATTTTCTAAAAGCTGTCTAAAAGTCCTTTTTTTCATAAGCCTTTTTTTAAAAATCCATTTAAACACACACTATATTAATTTGACATGCCTGTAACTGATATAAATTGTACAAAGATTATAAAGAATAAGTTTGGAAGGATTGTTTGCTTGAATTGGGAAACGTGATTGGAAGAGCCCTTAACATGGTTGGAATAATAAGTTTGCTAGCGTTAGTGTATGTGGAGGTGGATCTTAACAAGAAGCTATAATCTAGGTTTGTGATTAGAAAGAGGCTATTTGCGGGGGATGGAGTATGGACACTATTTGATTCTAGCATGGCAATATGATCGCTCCTAAGAAAACTGCTCCTTAACAAAACAGACTCACAAAAAATAATCTCTAGCAGAGGGTGAACCAGTGTTGAATCCGTATGAGCAACATCGTCAACCATTGATTAGTGTGCTAGGGGTCACTATTAAGGAAGAGTATGGCACGTGGATAAAGGCTACTAGGACGTTTAAGATAGAGACCTATGAGAAGGGAGTCGGGGAAAAAGAAGAACTATACAAAGAAGTCAAATGAATCTGATCAGAAGACTATCATAGATTTGACATTCTTTTGGAGGAGGATCCTACTCAATCTGACAAAAAGAAAGAGGCTACTATGTTTTAGGCACCTGTGCAAGAATGGAGGAAAAAAGAAGTAAGGCCTGACCCCTAAAAGGCTAATATCTTCTAAATTGTCAAAATGGGCCCTTTGATAAAATTTCTTATGCTTGACAATGTGAATAATTACTAGAGAGGTAAAAAGCGAGGTATTGTCAAAAATGCTCCGATTAATCAAAATATTACCTAACGTATGATAGGCAATGTGAGAACTTTCATGGCAATATTTGGAACTGTTCCTTTTTCTAATAGGCAACAAATTAATAAATAAATGCTGACTCTGAATTTTTCTTTTTGCAACATATACATGAACAATTGCCTATTGTGTTTCTATACATAAAAAACCGTTCACTTTCATTGTCTCATAATTTTTATTAATTAGATTATTAATTTATTGATTTATTAAATTATTAATAGAATTAATTTTCCTTAAATTATTTCTATTAATAATTGAAATTTAATTAAATAAGCCAGAAAAAGGTGGGTTTAGTTGGTAAGTAAATACTTGTCCTAAAATTTATGAGGGCATAGGTTCAAATTTTACCACTAATATTGGACAATATTTAAGTATATGTGTAAACTTTGTAAATTTAGAGGCATGTCCAAACCATTATAACCAACCAACCTAAAAGTTTCCCACATCAAATAATAATAATAGACATAGTGCTTGATAAGATTAGTTTAGTTTGTGTGCTTTTACATTGTACAAAATATATACATATCCATGCATGCATGTAAGAGTTTTATAAAAAAGCATAAAAGTTTTGGGTAAATGTTCAAAATTACTCATGCACTTCTTTCAAAAGTGTATCTAGCATTATAGTTTATTCGGAGGTGTAAATATAACTAAATTTAAAATATGAGTAAAAATATTATGATTGTTAAATATGACATAACATCGTTACTTTTTGTGGTAAGACCCCCACCATTAATATGAAAGTACTAAAATAGCCCCAAATCATTTTTCTAGAAGTGATTTATGTTATGGATTGGAGGGAGTACTGTTTAGATATTTTTATTTCTCCTATGTTATTTATCTAGCCCATTTTTTTATATGACTATTTGATTGAGTTAGCTTTGGATATTGTCAAGTTCAATTAGGGTTAACTCTCCCAAAACCATTTTGTGTTCATATAGACTTAAATTTGTGATCTTGTATTTAAGCAACTAAAATCCCTCCACTAGGTATAACATTTGCTAGTGTTTTTTATTTCTTAAATTCCTATCCTTTGTTTACTCGTGTTGTTTTGTAATTTCTTTTAGTGACTTTGTAAATATTTACTTTTAATTAAATTTTTAGTTTGTTGAAAATAATTAAGGTATAAATTTGACCCAAAATTTTCCACTTATGAGTGTTTTTGGAAGTTTTTTTATGAGTAATGTTGGCTGAAGATTTTAAATCGTAGTAACGTCGCTTTAACTATTAATTAAAGTTAAGTTTGGCCATTAGTTAACAAATATACTGACATAGCATACCACATGGCATCTACATATATTTTAATTTGGGTTAAAGTACAAATTTATCTCGAAAGTCTTTTTTGTTCAATGTTACCACAGTCATTATACATGTTATGTTTGACTGTTAATTTAATATACATATCATCCCCTTCATTTTTGTAACTAAAATTTGTAAATAAGAAAAACTATAAAAATGCAATCCTATGAGCTCTTACGTTAATAGAGTAGACTATACTTCATTTTAGCATATTTGATGAGCATAAAGTAGAGTACAAAAAATATAGAAGATTACATATACGAGTGGGATTCACGAGAATTTTTAAAATGTATGAATGACAGGTTCAATTTTAAAATGTATTAATTTAATATACATATCATCCCCTTCATTTTTGTAACTAAAATTTGTAAATAAGAAAAACTATAAAAATGCAATCCTCCAAGCTCTTACGTTAATAGAGTAGACTATACTTCATTTTAGCATATTTGATGAGCATAAAGTAGAATACAAAAAATATAGAAGATTACATATACGAGTGGGATTCATGAGAATTTTTAAAATGTATGAATGACAGGGTCAATTTTGGAAAAAACTATGGGCATATGTTAATTTATAAATATAAGAAGATAATGCATGGGACTACCACATGTTATTTTTTGAGACGTTGTGAGAGTATAGTCTACTGAGAGTAATATTTTAATAACGGCGGAGTTTAGAGGGATACTTTTTCTTTTAATTGTTTTCTTTTTTATAAATATGATTTAGGAAAAAAATGAAGTATATGACATGTGTACTAACCAGCCTAGCATATTTGATTAAACTAACAGTCAAAGATAATTGTCAGAGTAACATTAAACCTAAAAGAAAATTTTTGAATAATCAGCACTCCTTAATAAAAATTTCTAAGGTAAATTTACACCGTAACTCAAAATAAAAGATGATATAAATACCATACGGCATGATATATTAATATATTAATTAATTAACGGTTAAATTTAACTAAATCTAATTTTAAGTAATGTTAAGGTGATATTGCTATAATTTAAAAATTTTGTTACAATATTACTCTTAAAAATTAAATTATGTAGGGGCAAATTAACCTTATTAAAAATAAAAAGAATATATGGGGATGATAGGGTTGCCACAGTACTTATAACCAAATTCAATCCTTAAGATGAATTCATATTATATACTCTTCAATATATCTAAATTTGTCAATTAACTCTTATAAGAGTTATAATTAATTAATTTATTTGGCTTCCTAAATATATCTAAAAAAGTCAATTAGTTCTTATAATTAGGACTGGAGGTAATACTATATTAAATAATTTCCTTAAACTAATCAAATTAATCAAATATGCAATTTGAATATCCCGTTCTGTTAAAGAATAGAGGTTGAAGCATTTAGAAATTTGCTTTTTGATAAATTCTTTCATTTGATATTGTTTCTCGTATAAATGATATAGACTTAGATCATTTATTTTTTGTTTGAAAAATATTTTCAAGGAATAATTAGAGTGATCGAAATATTTATTGAAAGCAACTTTATTGAAAATAGTTTTGATAATCCGTCTTATTGAAATATCTTTAAAAAATAACCTTTTAATAATATAGGCTAAGAAGAAGTCACCAGGATAGCTAATTTATCGAATTTTTCTTGTAATAAATAGGTTTATCGAATAACGTATAGATAAATACCTGTTATTTGATAACAATGTTTTGATTGAAACTTTATTTGATATTATAATTTTATCTCAAATGCTATATGTTATATTTAAAATCAAGAATTGTTTAAAGAAACCATAAGATCATTATTTAGTTAATTATGAATTCTCGAAATCACTAAACAATTCCCAAAAAATTTGGTTTAAAACTGAATCTTCTCAAGTGTTTATCAAAGTATTTAAACTAAAATTAATGACTATGTTCTTATTTATCGAAGAGCTTATCGATAAACACCCTTATCGATAAATACTTCGATCAATGTCTTTCAGAAGCACATTTTTCATAACTAAGTTTTCTTAGTTTTCAAAGTCTGTATAGATAAATATCTTTATTGATGAATACTTCGATAAATGTCTTTCAGAAGCACATTTCTCATAACTAAGTTTTCTTAGTTTTCAAAGTCTGTATAGATAAATATCTTTATTGATGAATACTTTGATAAATGCCTTTTAAAAAACTTATTGTTGTTCTTATTTATCGAAAGGCTTATCGATAAACACCTTTATCGATAAGCACCATTGTCATTATTAAAATATGGAGTCTAACATTTCTCCCCTTTTTATGATAGCAAAACACAAGTGATAAGAACAAGATTATTTAAACATATACAATTATGGATTAAATAATCAAATTGGAGATATAAGTGACATTGAGCAAGACAACAAAATTGAACAAGAGTAAACTGAACAATGACAGCAAACTGTAAATTATGATAAAATAAAACCATAATTTCATTAAAACACTTGTTCAATCAACAAAAGTATAGAATATGACCCAAATATGACCATATCTCCCCTTTTTTAACATCATTAAAAAGAAAAAATATAAGGCTTAGATTAGAAGAAGAATATTGTTTTAAAGCAAAAGGTACACAAGAGGATTAAAGGTCTAAGAGTAAGGGGAGGATTTGGTGAGGTAAGTGTTACAACGACAGTTTCACCTAAGAAAGGGTAAATTATGTGATATTAAAAATTTAAAAAGTTAAACAAAATCACAAAGACTGAGTTTAGAAAGATTTCACTGATAGAAGTAGATAAAGGAGAATTGTATATAGTGGATTTATATTGATTCAATCTAACCATTTAGCCTAAAACTAATCCTCAGGATCTTCTGAGTATTTTACCAATCTCCAAGATTCTCCTAGTTGTTGCCTCAGTATATCAATCCAGAGTATCTCACTCGCTCTCCTTTACCTTCTATAAGGTTATAATCACACTCAAGAATTATACTATTGAGTATCTCAGATAATAAATGAAAATTTATATCTCCCTCTTCATTAGAGTGATTATGATAAGCATTGAAGAACATAATCTCTAATATCTCTCTTAAAGAAAAATTCCTCTATTTAGATAATGAAAAATAGGATAAAACAGAGAATATTGAATGCAACAATTAATGTTTCAGTAAATGTAATTTCATCATGTTTAGTGAGCTTCTTAACTCCAGCATTTATTTCATCTTCTTTTATACTTGAGTTGTTCAAAAATCTGTTAGACTCATTGATGTTACCGTTAAAGAAATAAAGTCGTTGGTTGCTGATGGTTGAGGCATTTAAGTGTAGGAGTAGGGGTAGAAGTACCTTGAGAGGAATCAATTTTTTCTCTTCCAGTAGTTTGCTTCATCCTCTGACCAAATAGAGGAATAAGTGGAGAAGGTTGAGAAGAAATTCTCACGTTGAGGGCAATGTTGATTGCTTGATTGATGTTGTCATTAGAGTGGGTGTTTTCTGATCCAGATCCTTCAGACACATTTGGCAAGATATGCCTCTTCCTCTTTGAAGTAGATTGCTGTGAGCTTTGTCATGTGTCAAATTATAAAGTAATTGAATCCCGTGATGGAGGAACATTATGTTTCTTGACTTTATGCTTGAATGATGGTGATTTCGTCTTGAAAGGAGTCACTGGCTTCTACTTTTATTGCTTGTATTCCGAATGTCATCATTCTTGGTCTTCGCCATTTTTATCGTGAACATTGTAAATAGAGACGAGGAAAATGAGAAATTTGTGAGTGAAGAGAGGTTTGAGAAATTGGGGAGGAAGATTTAGAAGATTTAAATGATGAATTTAAAGTTGGAAAACGGTCAGAGAAGTGTTATTTGATCAATATCTTACCAATTTTTTTTAAGAATTAAATTAAGGTGATGCTAATAAGAATAAAATAATATTTTTGATGAGAGCATATAAATAAAGACATATCATGAGAAATATTATCATCAAAATAGCTTAGTTTATGAGTGCAATATATAAAGAGAAGAAAATTCATTGCCTTCATCTCTTACTAGCATCCTCGTATGAGTTTAACTTTTGTTGCATAACTCTATGATGCGTATTCATTTTGTTTCCAACTTTCTTCCATCGAGTTGAGCTGATTTCAAGCATTTTATGTATATTGCGAATCTCTATTGACATGGATGATCCTCTTAAAGTTATTGCAAAAATGAACTTTGTAGTTCTAGTGCCTCTTGTCTCCACTAGATTGTCAATTCTCAAATTTGATAGATCTTTGGTATAGTCCATTAAGAAGTTTTCTTTATCAACACACAGATTCTCCTCTTATCATGAATTCAAATTCTTCCTTTGCAGGAGAATTGTTAGTATGATCAAATATTAAATATATAGAAAATAATTTCTATATAAAACTATAATAATAATTTATCATCAAAACTAATCAATTGATAATTAATGCGACTAGGAGATGAGCTTTGTAAGATATAATACATATATAAATATGAAGCTTTCCCTTAATGCAAGATAAGAAAGTTTAAAATCATGATAGGAACATGATTGAGAACTCCCTTAATTTTGAGTCAATTGCATATTTTTGTCTACGTACTTCAACAGTCAGAAACATTAACAACTAAGTCATATTCAAATTACTCCACTATAATAGAAGCCAATAGTAGGAAGAGAACAACGAACGATCAACAAACAACGTTGGTTGAGCAATCATTACTGCACTGTTTCTCATTCATTCTCTCAACAAAGTATTTTAATCTATACTTTGTGAGAGAAATTTAGAGAACTTATATCACTCTACTTGAGAGAGACTTACCAATCTATACTCAATAGTGGGATTCTTGAGTTGGATTGTAATCTTATAAGAAGTAAGGAGGAATGATTGAGGTATTCTTTTGTTGATATATTGAGGCATGGTGAATCTTAAAAAATAATAACTGGACATAAATTAAGTGATTAGGTTGATATTGCTTCTCTCATCTGTAATATCTTTTTCAACTCAATATTTATTTTTCAATTTTAGTTTAAAATTTTTAATATAACTCAATTCATTCCCCTATTGAGTGAGACTACTGTTCTAACAAAAATACATTTTAGCATTATTATTTATACTATCTAGTTATTAGTTTTACTTAATTATTTTCTTAATCATTTGATATGATTATGAAAATCTATGTGATATTTATATTTATCTATTTATTTAAATTATAATTTAATTTTTATTCATTTTATTTTTATTGAATTACGTATTAATTATCTAATTTTAAAATTTAAATATTAATTTAATTAATATTTATATTATTTAAATTATAATATTTAAGAATTATTTATGAATAATTGAATTTTTAAATCTTTTGATTTTTAAATTAGAATATAAATTTATTAATGGTAATATGGTTTCTATCACTTTAAATTAACTAAACATAAAAAATTTTATAAAACAATTTTTTTTTGTAAATTTTCAATTTTTTGGGTACAGGTAAATTTTCAATTTTGTTTTGTTCCTTTCCATTCCAGCATTTTCTACGTAAACGGCCAATCTAAATGCTCCAACCCACCAAATTTTTGGTTTTTGGTAAACGGAGGAATAGTCCCAAATTTAGATATTACACATTAGGTGTGAGTTTGTATATGAGGTAAATTTAGGTTTTAAAAGAAATTTTAGCCCAAATATTATTAGTAAAAATTTCAATACAAACAGTCATATTTATCTAAAAATACTTTTGGATTAAACTATAATTTAAAAATATAATTTTAGATAGGGGAAAAGACAAGAAATAACCATTTGAATTTGAAAATGACAAAATAGGCACATGAATATCTAAAATGATAGATTGAGCAGTAGGTACAATCTGTCCTCTATAAATTTAAGTGAAAATACCAAATTAACCTTAAAGCATTTGAAGAAAAAAAATGAGACAATGAAACTAAGAATGCATCAGCTAAAGGGATTTGTTTCACAGTGTCGCCAGTGTTTTTTCCATTCCATGGTAACCCCACCACCGGTGAAGCAAATATTACGTAGAAGTGGGTTTTTATGGTACTGTTTCAACCCCTCGACCGTCCAATTTTGGCATTCTCTTCATGTCCTTTAACATGGGGTTTGCAGCCACAATTGCCCCCTCTGGCACAATTTATAGAGGCCCCCTCGGAGGTACATTTGTAAACTTTAACAATGAGGAACCTCTGCTTGATGAGCTTTGTATGTTATTTCAAGTTTTTGACATCAAGTGAAGATTGCTTTTTCACGTTAACTAAATTTGGCAAGGAGGTTACATGATATTAAGAATATAGTTAATAAGTTGGTCATTAATGGTGGCCTCTACCACCGAGAACACACTATCTTCCTGGCAATTCTCTTCTATAATCTCATATTAATGTTTTTTTACAATTCATTTTTTCTTTTATATTTTTATCATTATTTGTCAGTGTCTGCATCATTCTCTACAATCTTTTTCCTATTATTGATTTTTTACTAGATTAACACAACCTCGGTTGAAATTCTTCTGCATCTATATATTTTTGTATGTTTGTTGAGTTGTGGGGGATAATCAATGACTAATTAGATTCTTTTTCTTTCTTTCTTTGTCTATTTGTTTATTTGGGTTAGACACTGCTTCAAGAACTTAATTTTACATTTGACAGCTTAGTTTTGGAAAATTTAAGTTATTAGAACAAAAAAGGGAAAAAATTTATGTTTGTGTCTTTAACTTTGTCTTACTTTAGATTAAGTGTTGGGAAATTTTTTTGAACAATATTGCATTTTAATTATAGCATAACACTGAAGAGAGCCATGATGAAGAGAAGCCCTGAAGTCAAAGTGAAGATGCTAATGGAAGCATTTCCTCTTATTTCAGCTGATTTTAGCTTTGTTTCTAATAGTTTTCTAAAATATAAACTTGGACCTGATAACCAAATTGTTGAAGAGCCAATGGAGAAAAACCATAGGCCTTCCATGAAGGATGTTGTTGAGAAAGAAGTATCTAACTTGTCAGATCAGTATAAATGCCTCTTAGTTCGTGACCTTGCCAGCAAAATTGATAAGAACTTGACTGCAACTGCTAAGTTGTTTGATGAGGTACTTGTGTTATTAGGCCATATTTTCTATAAAATTCAGAATGATGGTATGAAAAATACTAAGATTTTTTATTAATGATTTCAGATGAAGTTAAGAGAGATACAATCTTTAGAGGGGCATGTTCTTTTGAAAAAGCTAAGAGATGCATTAGAATCCTTAAAAGGCCATTTGCAAGGAAAACATTAAGAGGATGTGGAGAATGCTATTTCTATGGTTCATTTTTCTTAGGCAACTGAATTATATTGACTACATTGCTCTCTTCAAAATTCAAAACATTTGCTGACTGGAGGATGGAAATGTATGGAAAATTGATTATGTACAAGTGGAAGCTTTAGCAGTTAAACTGACACAAAATGAAGGAGAATTAATTCAATAGAAGTTTGAAGTAAATAAGCTAGTGAACTTTCTCAAACATGTCTTCTATAGCATCTGATAATTTAGAAAATAAAAGACCCATCAATCAGTTTTGTTGATGTATGTTATTTCTGTGTATCTGTAGTTTGGGAATTTGTGAATTTTTGGCTAGTGGGACTCGTAATTGTTCTATTGGAGGTTTGTGTTTTGCATCACAACATGATAGCTAGAATGAATTAACAGTTTTTCATGGATGAAAGTATAACTTTAATAATACCAAAGAAACTAAATAAGGGAAAGCCTAAAAGAATAGAAGAATTGTGTACATGGTAAGACCTTGAATTGAAAATTTTGGGTTGATCAACTGATGTTATATTTTTGAAAAGTTCAGCTATTGACCAACTGATGTTCAAAGTTAGTTAATCATTTTTCAATGTTCGACTTATATACTGTTAAACTTTATAATGACTACGACTATATTTTGTAATGGCTATGTACATATTTTTCATTTCACATTTACAACAATGGAATTGTAACATATTGCCTTCGGGTTTATAACTTCAATAATGGCATTTATAATTCATCTAGTAAGGTTTGCAAGTCTTGTAATAGTATTTACAACTCGTCTAATAAGGTTTACAAGTCTTCTAATAGGGTTTATAACTTTCACAATAGTGATATATTAATGGAGATTTTATTTTGGAGTAGTGTATATTCAAAAGCGTAGCTTGTATGATGGCATATTTTAACTCGTTACTCAATGCATTTGTCTCATATATCGCATTCTGTTAATGCATGCCAATGATGTTTGCAAGTTACTGTAGAAGGGGATTTGCAAGTTTCCTCATGGTGTTTGCAAGTACCCCAATGTCATTTGTAACTTTCTCAGTGGGATTTGCAAATCCTCAAATGGGATTTGCAACTTCCTAAATACAATTTGCAACTTCCTCAATTAAAGTTGGAACTTGTACAAAGATTATGAACTTGTCGAATGAAATTTGCAACTTCCTCAATACAATTTGCATCTTCCTCAATGGGATTTGCAACTTCTTAAATGCAAGTTGCAACTTGTACAATAATTACCAACTTCATCAATGGGAATTTACAACTTCGCCAATGGGATTTACAACTTCTTCAATGCAATTTGCAACTTCCTCAATGAGATTTGTAACTTCTTAAATACAAGTTGTAACTTGTACAGTAATTATCAACTTCATCAATGGGATTTACAGCTTCCTCAATGCAATTTATAACTTCTTAAATGCAAGTTGCAACTTCCTAAATGCAAGTTGTAACTTGTACAGTAATTACTAACTTTATCTATGGGAATTTATAATTTCGTCAATGGGATTTGTAACTTCCTCAATGCAATTTGCAACTTCCTCAATGGGATTTGTAACTTCCAAAATGCAAGTTGTAACTTGTACAGTAATTACCAAATTTATCAATGGGATTTGCAACTTCCTCAATGTAATTTGTAACTTCTTCAATGCAAGTTGCAACTTTCTAAATGCAAGTTACAACTTGTACAGTAATTATTAACTTTATCAATAGGATTTATAACTTCCTAAATACAATTTGCAATTTCTTCAATGCAAGTTACAACTTTCTAAATGCAAGTTGTAACTTACATAGTAATTACCAATTTTATCAATATGAATTTGTAACTTCGTCAATGTAATTTGTAATTTTCTCAATGCACGTTATAACTTTGTACAGTACTTAGCAACTTCATTAATGGGATTTATAATTTCTTTAATGGGATTTGCATCTTCGTGTCACTATAGTATCCTCTTCTAATGAGGGTTATTTTAGTCTTTACCCCAGAATTTCTAAAAGACAGATTGGGCTTTCTGCCAAATATGTCTTTTTCAATTTTTAGATGTCTAATCTGTCCTTTTGATTTTTAGGTGGACTTTTTCTGTCTTTTTCCCTTTTAGATAAGCTCTTAAAAATAATTTCTAAAATAGTAAAAAAATTTATAGACTAGCATATTATTATTTTACCCATATTTTTCTAACACTTTCTCTCTTCTCTTTCCTCCCTATGCCATATGCTCACCGGAATAGAGGATAAGTATGCTGCTCTCCATAATCGCCGTATGCTCGCTAGAAGAAAGAAATGAGGAAGAAGGTGATCACATCTTGCCATAGAAGAAGATATAGCTGGTCGTTGCTCTCGCTGTAGAAGAAAATGTCACCGTGGAATGCCATTGGTCTTTATTTCTGGTAGAGGTCGCTAGTAGGTTTGTGGCTTCCCATGAAGAGTACAGAAGAGAGAGAAAAATTAAATAAAATTATATCTTTTAAAATAATTATTAATAATAAATTTTTTTAATAATAATTATCTAAATACACGTCTATTAAAAATAATTTTTTTTATGAATTATTTTTTATAAATTATTTAATTATTTTTATAAACTATTTTTTAAAAACTGCTCCGAACATCATTACATGTTTTACCCGTAACCCTAATTTTCGTTCAAGAGGTCCCGAATTCAGAATAGGAGAGGCACACGCACGGCCTCTCGCTATCGCGCTTGACGTTCATACCTCTCCCTTTCGCGTTCGCCTCTGCCAGATATCGCACGCAAGCCACGCCCGGGACTCCCTTCCTGTAAGTTTTCTTCCCTATGTCTTGTCCTTTCGCTTCATCTTTGATCTTGTGGGGATTTTAGGGCATTCTTTCTCTTTGATTTTTTCTGAGTATTGTCCACTGTCCAATTCTTCCCCTATTTATTTTGTCACAAATCAATTCTCTCATTCCTCTGCCTTTGTATGTGGAAGGCCAATTTGATTCTCTTTATTTTTAGTGTCCTTCCTCTTTAGTTAGAGGATGGCAGGAATGTCTGACGCGGAAGAGGAATCTTGTCTGTTACAACTTTAGCGGCAAAGTTTTACTCTTCTGACTTCGTTGTTATTTAATGAGGATTAAATTATCTTCGAGGAAGAGTAAAGCCTAATTTTAGTTTAAGTAATCAGTTTATTTCTTTCATTTCTTGTAAACTCTTTTTGTCTCCATTATATTTAATGGAATATAAAATATTAAGCATTTCTATGGGTGTTTTACATGCTGAGAATACTGAATGAGGAATTTCTCAAACAGGCCCTTCTTCGTTCCCTTTATCCTGATATTTTTGTTGCTTTGGGTGATTTGCATGCTTGGCCCTTCGTATTTCCTTGTGTGAAATGATATTTAAAAGCAGTTTGCTTCAAATTTGAATTGCTTATTTCTGCTAGATAGCTATTATCGTAGACTTGTAACTTCAATCCCTAGCTGAGGCATAGCCACACGGTTTGTGGATCTTAGGTTCTCAGGTGCTTAGGATTCTTCTGGAAATGTATGGCTAGGGTTTAATGTTTGCAATTTTCGATGAATTTATGTTCGGCATGGTTAGTTCTATCTAAAGGTGATTTTTGTCAACAACTTTTCTGTGCGATTGGTTTGATGTGGAATATGGTGATTCACTGTTGATCAGATGGCTTTTTCTGGTTTTTGTGTGGATGGCATGATTGTTTTACCAATCAAAGCTTTTAATGAACTTGAGTGCCCTTCTATTTGAAGGTCGTCAATGGTTGGACATGGTTGAGGCCCATAATTTCCTGTTATCATTCCTCAGCAGGAACCCCTTATGAAGGCACAATGTACCAGGATATTTTTTGTTTGTCAAGCTTATAAGTGCTGTAGCTTTGATATTTTATGTGCCAGTATCAGCGTATTCTTGACGCAATAGCACTTAATATATCAATAATTGATTGGTGTTTCCTTACTGACGTTTTTTATTTCAGTGGTTGTTGGCTTGAGCTATGAGTAATGAAAGCAAGGGAGTGGCAGAGAAGAATCCCCGAGTTTATATGGATGTTTCTATAGGTGGGCGCGATGCTGGAAGGATGATTTTCGAGGTGCCCTTTTTTAATACTGTTGAATTACAATGATTTATGTCATACATGATTTTTTTTGGATGTTGCATTTTGACTCTGAGGAGAATCAAAATGCTACCTAATGCATTCTCTTGTCCTCGCAGCTATTCAAGGATGATGTGCCGTTAACTGCAGAAAATTTCCGTGCACTATGTACAGGTGATAATATGACGGCTTTTTTCCCCAGGAAAATTCTCACGTACAATAATTACAGTCTGACATATGGAAAAGCCATCTGACATGCTAATTTATGGTTTATGATATAGGTTTCCCATTTCTCATTTAATTTTTATCTATGTTCAGGAGAAAAGGGAACGGGTAAGGCACTTGGTTGGCCATTGCACTACAAGGGTTCTTTCTTTTATCCCATTTGGAGACTCTACTCCCCTGTCAAGGTGTGGTTTTTCCTCTTAACTCTTGTTAAGTATAAGATCACTCTTGTAATGTTGATATATCCATCACATTGTGGTTGAAGTTGAACGTGGCCCAGGAATGGTCCCTTCTTTAGTCAATTATTTTTGTTTATGTTGTAGGATACTGGGTTGATGGTCATGAATCCTTTTGTGATGTAGTCTTAAGCTTGTACTTGCTAAGCTGTTCATCTCATAATAGTAATAAGCTTCATAATGTTCAAACTTGTTTTGTATGCCTTGTGTATCTTGACGACTTATTGATAACTTGTTATCCTTTTGCAGTGTGGGAAAGGCCGCTCCTTTGTTAAGGTGTGTTTTTTTCTTAACTCTTATTACATCTAACATCACTCTTTGTAATGTAGATCTATCCATCACATTGTGGTTGAAGTTGAACTTGGATCAGTAATGGCCCCTTCTTAGTCAATTATTTTTGTTTATGTTGTAGGATACTGTGTTGATGTTCATGAGTCCTCTTGTGATCTAATCTTAAGCTTGTATTTGGATTAGCTTTTGGAGAAAAGTGATAAGTGATTTTAAAGAATAGATTTTGTAAACAAAAGTGATTTTGATGAAATGAAATGAGAATGTTTGGATGGATGGATGTTATTAGAATCAATTTTTCATGTGCAAATTACTAAAACAGACACAAGTTAATGTGATAATTCCATGAAGGACATTTTAATTCATGTTTTTGTCTAAAGTAATAAATAAATGATATTTATAGATATGAAAGACCAATTTATTTTTTATATGATGTAATTAACATGTACCATGGTTTTGAAGGCCAAAAGTGCTTTTTCACAACTACCCAAACCCACCCTAACACAATATGCTTCATAATGTCCAAAATTGTCTTGTATGCCTTGTGGTATCTTGATGATTTATTGATAGCTTGTTTTCCTTTTGCAGGGTGGTGATTTTTTTGGCCCAGCTGGTTTGTTTTCTATTGATGCTTTGACACTTGGATGACACAGTTCTCCACTTTTTCAAGCTTTGTAATTTGATAAATACGTTTAGTCATTTTATGTCTTTGAAAATAATCATGAGGCATGACAAATGTCAATTCATTGGACTCCCACCCTGTGTATTATGTTTGAAGTTGAATGTCAATTCTGGGTTTGTTTTCCATCAGTTTTAATATCTTTTTGCAGGGTGTTGTGGTGAAAGCATATATGGAGGAGAATTCCCAGGTGAGTATGCGAGTCATACTTTGAAGCTCTTACAGTATAGAATGTAATAATTCAAAAATATTTTGTTGTCTTACAGACGTAGCTCAAAATATTTGTCTATTTTGATAAACAGAGCATTTACATTGTTCTTGTGATTTATTTCAGATGAGAGATCTAACCGTTCTCATTCAAAACAAGGACTTCTGTCTATGGCAATTGCTGATCGTTTTGGCATTGGCTCTCACTTTTTGATCACATTGGAATCTGATCCCTCTCTTGACAGGTTTGTATGTTTACTTGGAGGTATTTAGTACTGTGTCCTGCTCCTTCTTTTCCTTTCTCATGAGCAGCTGGGGTGTGGATATCAATTGCCTGGCTTTCAAACGTTGCATTTGTAAGAAATGTATAATTTACTAATACTGTTTTGTGGAATCTTGTGAAGATATCATGTGGTTTTTGGGGAGCTCATTCAGGGATTTGATACATTGAAGAAGATCGAAGAAGCGCTATCTGAGGAAAACGCGAAGTATGGCGAGCCGCATGTGCGGGTCTTCGACTGCGGTGAATTTAATGGTGAAACTCATTTCGGCGCTCTTAACTCTATTAAAAATATGTAGATCCTATGTGTGGGGCATTTCTTTGGTGCACTTGTTCTATGGTCTATTTGTTTTTGAAATTTTGTTCTCAAGGATTCAATAACAATAAATTGATTTTTGTGGTGAAGGTCTCGATGTGCAACAAAAGGAGCAAAAGTGTTGAGATTACAGTGAAAAATACAATAAAGCATAATTTAAATCCTATTATTCTAGGATGGTGAAATGGTAAATAAAATTTATTTTAAAAATATTTGTAAAATCTTTTCAGAATATTCTTAACGGTGTTAACTTATTAGACTGAAATCTATGTTTTAAAAGTAGAGGGAGGTCTATGTAATAAAGGAAAAACAGAAGGGTGCTCAGAGTATTTTTTCTCTTATTTATATTCGGTGTATAATTTATGATCTGTCTCTCCTTGAAGTATAAGATTCCTGCGTAGCCTGACATTTGATGTATTGATTCAGGTTCTGTCAGTGATGAAGTGGACAATGATGAAGGGAAGAAACGCAAGAGAGGAGATCGTTCCCTAGGTATTTATATTTAGTGTATAATAATGCTTAAGATTGCAAAATTAAAGTAAATCGCTTCACCTTTGACCTTTGTTTGCTTATTAATGAGGTAAAGTCAGAAAATATAGGCTTGATTTTACACGGAAAAGATTTCCTTAAAACTCTGGGGTACTTGATTTATTAGTGCTTGTCTCTTTGTTTACTTCTCTAATAACATTATGTTTGTGTTTCTTACCATGTTTACTTACCGACCCCACTGACCATTAATTTTAAGAAGAGTATATAGTTTACCTGGTCCCTAGACGAATGGACCTGTTTCTTGATCTGTATTTCTTTTGGTTAATTAATCTAATCGGTTGTCTTGATTTTGTCTCATATTATTATTGCAGTTGAACCAAGGAGGACTCATTTAATTGATGAACTGCGACTGCCACCTGTGCCGGTACATAAGAGGTCTGTTGTACATTGTGACACCTTTTGGTGCTAAATTGATTCCTGAACATTGCATATCAACTGTGATAATGACTTGTGCCCTTGAGTATTTCACTAATCAAATTTAAATGGTGCTTCAAAAGATTTTTACACAAATTCATTACACCTTTCGCCATGCTATACCTAGTTATTTCTAGTAATTTTCTCTAGTTTTTGTTTTAAAATGAAGCATTAATAATAGAATCCTAAAATAAATAATAGAGAGCTTTTAAATAGCTAAATGACATCTCGTTCACATACATGAATCTTAAGTTTTTGGTATCTCGAAAGTTGCTGACAGTGCTCTGTACTAGTCTAAATCCAAAGCAACATTTATTATGAACTGATGGAATTGCTTTTGTTGCGCAGGCATTTTGAGAAGTCTTGCTTTTGTTGCAGAGACTCATTATGGGAGTTGGGGGATTAGGTGGAGAATTGATTTTGTGTTGTACGAGATAAGTGTGAGAGTTGTCTCGTAAAGCTAAAAAAAAAAAATAGTAATTTTGGAATTACCTAAACACCCCCTACCTATAAATGGAAGCTTGGGAATATACATGAAAGAAAGTGAGTTTCTAACATCAAGGAGTTTGCGTCACTATTTTGACCAGTGGAGAGCTACTATGGTATAGGAATCTTGGCTGAGTTAGGCGATTCACGTCAGTCTTGATGTGAAGTTATCTTTTGTATGGTTCTGATGATTTGAAATATGTATTGCGAAAGGCCTGTGTACTTTGGTTGTGATGGCCTCACTATTGCACTTTTTATGATTCTACTTATTGTTATGCCTTGACCCTAGGACCTTTTACTAAACTTGTATTTTGATTGAACTATGGTTTGAAAGAATGAGAACTTGCGAAATTTGACCAATTTTAGATGGGTATGAGCTTAGCCCTTATTTCTGAAATAACTTTGGACTATTATGAATGGAAGTTTTAATATGTGGCTGATTGGGATAAATGCAGGGCGGAACCCATTTATTTGTGTTTTAATTATACTCTTATGAGCTTGTGGATGTTGTTTGTAGCTTTGGGCTTTAAATATTTGTAAACGTTTTATCAAATTGTGATTGAGGGAGTATTCGTCTCAAAGTTATCGGATAGGGATATGATTTTGTTTCTACTAACAATTTTTGCTGGCTCTTTCATGTTCATAATATACCTTTTCTTTTAATGTTAAGTTTTGCCTTTCTCTCTACCTGATCAGCTTTCCAAAGTGGGTAAAACTGTCATATCATGGCAGATGTTTTTCTGTTATAGTAGTGTGTTGAAATCTTTAAAGTGTTTTCTAAATAACCATAGTAGATATCTTATACGCAGTTTTCTTTTAAGCCGTAGTTAGATTTTGAGGCGACGTTTTCTTCTGGTTTCATTCGTCCCTTGCCATGTGAGGGTCTATTTGGTTTGATAAGTGTTTGCTAATTGGCTTTTGAATTTAGGGGAATTTCATATAGGTACCTAGAAAAAATTATTACTATAACGTTACGGACAAATTATTACTATCATTACTATAAGGTTACGGACGAATTATTACTATCATTCTAAGAAATTATTAAAATTAATATGAAGTTTTAAGAGATTTGTGGATAATTTTTTTAAAAGATAAGTGTCCTTATTTATTGAAATGAAAGAAAAGGAGAGTAGGGCCAAGGGTCTTTCATTCTGTCTCAGCTTCATGACCTCTTGTCATTACCACGCCTCTTGTGGTATGCCATGGCACCACCTATGAGGTGCCAAGTGGAACTAACAAGCCAAATCAGTTAACCAGTTAGATTAACAGTTCAGGTAGATCATATTGCATTTATCATGATAGTAGAGTCATAACAACAATTGACAATACTATGCGAAGTAAGACAATATATTTCGTTTATTTTATTATTATTTTAACTTTATTTTCTCCTTGTTTTGTCGATGGGAACCCATAGGTTAATTGTTATCACATCATAACTAACACTTGCAAGCTTTCTCAAAGTATGGTGTGGACTGGTCAAAGTCAATAGAGCATATAAGGGCCATGTGTTCCTCGTGGGGGATGCTATGTTGTTCGGTTTAAACCACTAGTGTGTTGCAAGCATTGGAGAAACTGCCCTGCCAAAAGAAAATGGTTAGCCACAAAGCGTTATGTGGTAGTCCCACCCCTAGGTCACAAATGCTAGTCTCCATCAGTCTACAACCCACCTTATCCATTAACTAGTTAAATAATTTATATTCAAGTATACCTTATCAATAATTTCTAGACAATCAATTAGACAGCATAAATATCGACATATAAATGTCATAGCCCCAGGAAAATAATCAAATTAATATCGAGTTTCAAGAGATTTGTGGCTGAACTATTGAGATTGTTGAAAGATAGGTGCCCTTATTTATTTGAAATGAAAATTGAAAAGAAATGGGGGTTAGTTTTCAGGTCTTTCATTTTATCTCAGCTATTAAGAGTCCATCTATTTTTAACTAAAAGTTATCTCTTGTGGTTTAATCTATAATTTAAAATGTATTTTTTAAAGGATAGTATGATAAGACTAATTTTTAAAGTATTGTTGATTTGGTTTGAATACTCATTGTTTAAATATTTATTAAAGTTTTTTTTATTTCGATAAATATTTCGATAAATCTAACTATTTTTTAAAATAATTTTTAAATTAGAATTTACTATTTCAATAAACTAATTGATCTTTACTTAAAAACATTTATTATATCATTGTTACAAGCACATATCAAAGCAAGCCTATTTCAGTCTCACACATGTCATCCAAATAGTTTGTAAGTTTTTATTTTATAATTTTAGAAATATGATATAGTGGCATGATACACCATTTTAGCTAGGGGTGTTCATGGGACAATAAGGAACCGGACAACACATAAGATACACCATGTCATCCGATCCTGTCTCGCTAAACAGGCACAAGTTTTCGCATCCTATGAGGAGGTTCTGGTCCAGGACAGGGTAGGATTTTTTTAAGTAAAAAGGCCATTCAAAAATCAAAATGTACAAGGCCGAATCAGCTGAAATCAGAGGAGAAGGGAAAGAAGAAGGACATGTTTGAGAAATTCCCCATTCAATATTCCCAGCATGTACAAGACTCATAGAAATGCGTAATACCTTCCAGTAGCTATAACTAGAGACAAAACACGATAGTTTACAAAAGAAATAAATTGATTACTTAATTAGAATTTCCTCTGCCTCCAAAATTAATTTAATCTTCTTTACATACAAATGAAATTTTAACGGAATCCAAAGACAACAAACATCTTCTGTGTCAGACATTCATGCCATACTGTGACTAAATCAAGAAGGACACTAAAAATAATACAGAATCAAATTGGCCTTCACAAACAACGGCAAAGGAATGAGGACATTAATTTGTGACTATATAAATAGAGAAAGACTTGGACAGTGGACATAACTAAGCCCCACAAGAAGATCAACGATGAATGAACAAAGAGCAAAGAATAATAATACGAAAAAGGGGAGAAGACTTTCACGAAGCAAGCGCCGTGCGTTGCTTGTGGGCGATATCTGGCTGAGGCGAGTGGCAATATGGCCGAGGCGAAGACAAGAATGAGAATAACAAGCATCGAGTGAGAGCCGAGAGTGAGAAAATGCTTGTCGGGTGTGTGCTAGCCTGAATGCGTTTCTCTTGGACGTAAATTAGGGTTAAGGATAAAATTTGTAAGGGAAAATTAAAATTAAAAGGGTAAACGGGAGGGAATGATAATAATTAGAGAGAATCATACCATTTTGTAATTATTTAAAAAGGATCAAATCTTAGACATGGGAAATTTTAATTTTTAACTCACTTATTATAACTTAATATGACCTAAAAGTGTGTATGGACCAAATTAGACTAGGCTTGTTATTAACATGAGGTCTGGTCTGGTGAAGACTTTGGGCTGAATAATATAACCTGTAGTTCGGTCAGTCCAGTTCTAATACAAGTACTCTAGGACCTGAATTTTTCTCTAATTTTTTATTGTTTTTCTTTTTATAGGAGTCAAGATTTTAACTTGACAAATACACAATTAAGACATAATATATATATATATATAACCACATAAAACTTATTCTAAAATATTAGGATTTAATTATAAATCCATAAAAATATCTAAGAACTATTAAAAAAAATAACAGTCAAATTACAAAATATTAAAAAAAAAAAGTACTCGGGCCAAACCAGATTGGTCTGATCACTTCATCTAGGACCTAATCCAACTTGACTAACTAGTTTGATCTGATTCAGTTAGATTTTATTATAGAACTTATTTAGATTAGACCACCTCGAGTTGAATTGATATACCAACATTAGTAACCAATAACTCGATCTACCATACAAATTAATATATTACATGCTCCTAAGATGTTACTGGGACAATTGTAAAAGCATAAAATAAACGTAATTTCGCAATATTATAATTACAATAAAACGTCAATCACCCATATCCTCCGTTATATCCCTCCTTATTTCCTCTAACATAACCCAGAACTAAGTTATCTATCCATGTAATTGGTTGCTCGACAAGCTCACCGAACATGTGGAATGAGCTAACTAATGCAACCTTATCATGTGGTGAAAGAAATAAATCGCTATACAATCATATCCCAATCCAAATCAATATAACTCGATAGGGGTTTTCAAAATACCCCTATTGAATTGCCTCTCACCAAAAGCAACAAGATTACAACAAACTTCACGCGCCCCATGCTTGGCCTCAAAGCAATGATCAATCAACATAGTTAATTTCTTCATGATCCATGTACTAGTTGGATAATTAACTCAGTTACGTAAATTAAAGTTTCTAACTTCTACTTACAAATTGCCAAATTTCACCATAATATCCACAATTAATCCTTCCAACGCAATTTCTCATCTTTCCTCAATACAAATAGCTCAATAGAATCCTCAATTAGATTCACATTTTCCCAATTAATCAATATCCCCCAAATTCCCATTCTAGCGTTTCCATCCAAAATCCTACTTCTAAATTTCATGTTTAAACAAAAAACTAAGTCGATAGAACTTCAATTCTATGCTAAAAAATTGTAACCAAATCATAAAATTCGAATTCACATGGTCAGATCCATCCTCTAGCAAACATGGAAATTCATATAAATCATACACAAATATTTCCAATATCATGGTTCCACATTATTCTAGAAGATAGGTAAACACATCAATAAAAGATTATCAATAGCTAGGTTCCTTACAATGCAAAGTAAAACATAGTCGCTTAAACTTGGAATGTCACTTTTAATTATATCTTTAGAGATTGTAATCAATATGCTGATGCTCTTGCTAAATTTGCACAAATTATCTAGCTCTGACTAGTTCCCTATTATTACTTATATGATGATAGCTAAAAAATTCCTATTGATACAATTTCAATGCGTGTTTAAATTTATTTGGGAGTTTTTGTCCGAGATGCAATGTTTGGGCATGAGTTTAGCACCAAAAGATATGCAACAATGTACATGTTCCGTCTTCTAAGGAGAATTATGGATGTGATTTGAACTTTTTTTCATTCGAGAATATCGTCTCCAATCTTTTCCATTATTTCACCATCCCTTAACTGATCGTATTCATCTTTCATGAATTCCCATTTACAGCGTCCTGCGTCTACAAAAGCACATGCATGCCAGAGTTCATTCCATAAATAATGACAAACTAAAATATGTATTCAGTTTTCCCTGTCCCGTCCCCATCCAAGGAAGAATTAACATCTGCAGTAACAGCATGCAACAAAATTAAGGTGACTGATAAAACAAATTAGCCCATAAAATTACAGATCAAGAGGAGGAAGGGTAATAGCATAATTCAAAAAAAAAAAAAAAACTAATGGGAACCACAAACATGATGTTACTAGAGGAGTAAACTAAAAGAAAAGCACTGATAGTCTAATACATCAAGTAACCAAGATCTTTATGGAATTATTTTTCTCATAAAAACAAAGCATATATTTTATGATTTTGCTTCATTAATAAGCAGAGTCCAAAGGTGAAGTGAAGTGTTTAATTTTGATTGTGTCATCTTAAGCATATTATCAACTAAATATAATAATACCATTCCTTTGAGAATGATCATAGATTATGCTTTAGCAACCGGTGTAGAGGGAATGCAAATATTTTGTAGAAGATCTGGGACATAATTATCATCATTTCTCTGATAGAACTTAGAAGGTCAAAATGAATATTACCTCCATAATATTGATCACAATAGATGATTTTTCCAGGTAACCTACGACGTCCATCTTCTTCAATATCCTTAAGCGTATCATACCCTTTGACAAGCTTCCCAAAGATCATAGAGAACTACACAAGATTCCAAACAATTGGGATTAATATATTATATACTTCTACAAATGAAATGTTTACAATCCGGGTGATTTATATGGACACCCCAGTCGGTTAGAGAGGGGGCAAAAACAATGCACAGGTCCAAGAGTTAGCTACATAAATAAGCCTGTTAAGACTATCATCTCGTATCAATGTGATGACAAAATGAGAACCACTGGCATTACGGTCTTTTTTTTCTTATCCATACAAGACCTCTTTCATCATGTCTATACATATTTGACTCATCTGAAATATATCACAAGATCAATGTAGAAACTCTATTCATCAAACTCAAAGTAAATATAGACATTTTTAAAGCCTTTTAAAAGTATAACCCCAAGATCCAGCATCCTAACCTGGAAAATTTGAACCATATATGTTTTCTCCGCCTGTCCGTGCAAAACAAATTGAAAATGAGACGCACAGGTGTAAGAGAAGACATTATTTCATCCAGGAAGGAGAAAATATAATTAGTAAGTTTGGAAAATAATATAAAACTCATCAGATCATATAAAACTTATACTAATTGGAATTAACCACGTAATTGAGAGGAACCGCTTGATTCACAGTACATACTCAATATTATGTTGAGAGGATCCTTCAAAGAAGAATTTATAGACAAGTAGAACATAAAACAGTATTTCATATAAATTGAAGATTGAAGATTTACATATACAATGATCCACTTAAATATCAACAGTAGCAAACTGGTTAAACTTGGGAATTCCAAACAAATAAACAGTTTAACCACTTGTTTAGAAACACATTTTAAGGGAGGACATTTTTAATCAGAAAAAGAAAATGATCCAGCAAAAATCTTCAATTGCTGGTCCTAACTCAATCCTACTGTTTAACGACCCAAATGACTCAGACATATGACAAAACTCATTATTCACAAGCAACTAACTTTGTGACTCATTCTTCAAATTCTGTGCTATGCACAAAAATAGATCTACTTCTATTTAATCAGTAATTAGTAATAATTAGTAATTACCAAGTAGTAATATTAATAAAAAACAATAATTGCTTCATGCAATGACTCGATGATATGGCAAAAATACATGAGATTGACCACTTCAAAAATATGAAAGTTACTAAATGTATAGCATCAAATTACAAGATTCAGAACTAGTCAAGTGTGCCATCCTAAGGTCAATGCCTCAATAGAAAATCTTACCATATACGTAGCAATGAGCCCTCCCTGCAAAAGGAAAACCAGCTATCAGCACATAGTCATGATACCACATTGCATAAAAAAGGAGTTTGGCCATTGCAAAGGCTATTTAGAATTTTAAGATGTTCAACTTAGAAAGTAAAAACTGAAAACTATATTACGGCATTCCTTCACATAGGTGCCACCATTCGGAAACTCATAAAAGTAAGTATACTTGTACCACAGTAGCTTTCCAGTTGTTGGACTGAATCCCTTTTCTCCTGAACAAAGAGAAGATTGAATTAGAAATGTGGAACCCATATCAGAACACATAAAATCAAAATAATAGAGGGATATAACGAAATCAAATTATTACTTGTTGTACATAGGGCACGGAAATTTTCAGCAGTGAAGGGGGCAATATCATAGACTAGCTGAGAGGATGAAAGAATTTGTTGGGTTGCATTTCTACTCTCCACAAAGTCAAAGTTGCAAAATTAAAAAAATAAGAACTTCTTTATCATCTATCATGACAATCATCATTGTAATTCAAAATCAAAAGCATTAAAAAGAAAAAGGCTACCTCAAAAACCATCCTTCCAGCACAGGACCTATTTATCTGGACATCCATATAAACATGGGGATTCTTGTCTGCCATTGTCTTTCTTTTACGAATCATAAATCAAGCCAACAAAACCGTTGAAGTCACGAAAGTTGATAAAGAGACACCAATTAATTAGACACGAAAGTTGATAAAGAGACACCAATTAATTAGACACGAAAGTTGATAAAGAGACACCAATTAATTATCTATATGATGTAATATTTCATTTGAAGCAAACATTGATACAGGCACATATCAAGGCAAGCCTATTTCAGTCTCACACATGACATGCAAATAGTTCTAAAGTTTTTTGCCAATGAGAGTTGCCACATTGGTAAGGAATGAACTTGTATCTCATAAGGATATAAATTTGATTCCCACAGCTATTGTGAGCGCTCATATGATAGGCGATCTCGTAAGTTTCCTGTAAGCGTTCTCTGAGCTTGGCCTTGGTAAGGGACTGATGTTGAACCCACCTAAACTTTTTTGGACCAAAAAAAAGTTCTTAAGTTTTTATTTATATTTTATATTTTATAATTTTTATAAATATGATACAGTGGCTTGATGCACCATTTTAGCTAAGGTTGTTCATGAGACAATAAGGCACCGGGACAGCACCGACTTGATCTCGTCTCGCTAAACAGGCATAAGTCGTTATGTCCCATGTTCCATCCCCTCAGGAGGAATTTCCGATCCAGGGCAGGGCAGGGTTTTCTTGTAAAAAGGTCATTTAAAAAACTAAATGTAAAGGCCGAATCAGGTGAAATCAGAGGAAATATGCAGAAATAAACAATTCAAATTTATGGCCTACAGTTTTTAAATATCATTTCACACAAGGAAATATGCAGAACCAAGCATGCAAATCGCCCAAAGCAACGAAAATAGCAGATTAAAAGGAAAGAAGAACGACCTGTTTGAGAAATTCCCCATTCAGCATTCTCAGCATGTAGAACACCCATATAAATGCGTAATACATTCCAGTAACTGTATATAACCAGAGATAAACTCTTTTCTTTACAAGAAAGGTTTACAATAAAAGAAATAAATTGATTAATTAGAATTCTCTCTTCCTCCAAAATTAATTTAATCTTCTTTATATAAAAATGAAATTTTAACGGAATCCAAATGACAATGAAGTCAAAAGAGTAAAATTTTGCCCCTAAAGACATGAAACGTCTTCCGTGTCAGACAAGAAACTATCAGTCATTCATGCCATCCTCTGACTAAAGCAAGAAGGACATTAAAAATAAAAGAGAATCAAGTTGACCTTCCATAAGCAAGGGCAGAGGAATGAGGGCGTTGATTTGTGACAAAATAAATAGAGAAAGACTTTGACAGTGGACATAACTAACAAGATCAATGACTAACGAACAAGCACAAAGAAGAAGAATACGAAAAAGGGGAGAAGACTTACAGGAAGCAAGCGCCTTGCGTGGCTTGCAGGCTATATCTGGCTGAGCGAGAGGCGATATGGCCGAGGCGAAGACGAAAGAATGAGAGCGATGAACATCAAGCTAGAGCTGAGCCAAGTAAATAATATTGATGGACAATCACTACAAGAATTGTAATTATTTAGAGGAACAAATATCAAAATAAAAATTTAAAATTATTAAATTGTCTCTTACTAAACCCTTATTATTTTTGCTGCATTTTATTTTTAAAAATGATATGAATTTTTAAACTTTCTACATTCCTTCTTTTAATCTCATGCATCCTATTTTAAAACTAATATGAATTTTATTTTTTTACCATAATTAAAACAGCTGAAATCATCCATTAAATGGTCTCTTTTTTTAACTTCTATTTTCGACTAACATCTACATAATCATATCTTCAATATATCATTTAATTGTTAAGAAAAATATTTATTCATTTATATCATTAAAGTTTTTTCCTGATTTATATCATTTAACATAAAATAAACTCTATTCGTCAAAATAAAAAATTAAACACATTTTGTTAGATTCTAATTTTTTGATGATGATAAAATATTTTAGAAAAAAATTAAATTGATAAAGTGTATTTTTCAAAAAGCTTATTGATAAGGTAGTTATTCGATAAATGAGAAAGACCTTTTGGGAAAAAAAATATATTTTTTAAAAGACATTTATCGATGACCTATTTAATAAGGTCTTTTATTGATAAAGACTTTGATAAATTAGTCTAAATTTAGTTTATAAAAATTATGAGCCAATGTTCTAAATATATAATTATTTGAAGCTCTATTCAATCAAAAGATTTATTGATATAGTCTTCAAGAAGACTCGTAACACTCATTTTTGTGAAAAGTTTGCGAAAAGAATTTTATTGAAGAATTGATCGAACAAGGGATTTATCGATAAGATCTTCATTCTATTTCAAAGACTCATTTATTGAAAGACTATTCAATAAGATGATTTATCGAATAATTTTTCAGTAAGTAAGGAAAAGTTTTTGAGTTTACAAAAACACTAAACTATGATTTATTTACACTATGTACTTTTGATAAAATATTATCTTGTTTGTTCAACACATTTTAGAAAACCCTATGATTAGAGAATAGAAATGTTTACAGGTTTAAAATATGATAATTGAAAATGCTTTAACCAGATCACTGAAATTTCTATTATGATAAATGGTCTTTACTGTGATATAACCAAATTGCTTTCTTCTCAAATTGATCTTTGGATTCTTAAGTCACAAATTTACAAGATCAAGTGGAAGAAAGAAAAGATAAATTGTTTCAAATTCAAATTACTGGAATCTTAATTTTGTTTGTTGTTTCTGATGGTGATTTTATTGTTTGTAATGTTTTGATGATAATTCATTTCTTATAATGTTATTAATTTGCTTGAATCATTTATGATTTGATTAGACTTGAAATTGTGAAGATTAGATTATTCATGAATGATTTAAAGTCATATTCATTATGCTCTTATCGATAAACTATTCAGTCATATTATTTAGTAAGGAGATCTTCGATAAGATCCTTCATTAAGCTTAAACTGAAACATCTTACTAATAGCCTGAGAATGAGTTTGTTGAGCTTATGAATTACTTAGATTTTATTAAATGAATGATATTCATAGATTTATAGTCTGAACTTATTTACTGAATGATTATAAGCTTATAACTTGTTCTGATATATTTTGATCATCAAGCTTATAATCTTATATCTTATAGAAATGCTCTAATGTGTTAAATGATATGATTTGATGAATGATCTTATGAGATATGATTTTCAAATGTATTACATGTTGATTTGAGAAAAAAAATCTAAATATGTGAAAGTCTATTTTTGAAAGTTTGAAAAAAATTCTCTTCAACATTTATTGATAAACTGTTCAAAGAGTCTATTTATCAAAGAACACTTCGATAAATGATGTATTGTGAAATTTATCGATAAATCTAGAAACATATGTTTGAAAGAATATTTTTCAAAGAGTTTACCGATAAGGACATTTATCAAATAACCATTCGAGAAATCATGAACTATTTATTTCAATTTATTGAAGATTTATTGAAATCCTTTTCGATAATGCTAATTATCGAGAATTGCTTGATAAGATTTAAACTATTTCAAATACAATTTTTCAGCAATTTATCAAGACATTTTCGATAAGGGTGTTCTTCAATAAGTTCTTCGATATTGTGAAAAGTGTTTTAAACCAAACTTTATTAGATCTTAATCTTTAAATCTAAATCATTTGGAAACACTTGCTTTATTCTTACATTGTTTATATATCTTTACTAAAATATGTTTCAAGATCATTTACAGGCTAAAACAAGATTAAATGAAGAAATCAACCAAAGAGCCAAAAGAATTATGAAGACGAAGTATATAAGAAGAAAAAGCCAAAATGAGAAAGGAGAAGTTGGAAAACATAATAAGATACAACTGTTGCTCAATATGCACTTCGATCATATTTATTGATTGTATCTCTGTTCTACTCTATGTTCTCTTCGTTGATACAGAGTATTTCATATTCTTAAAAGAGAGGAATTTAGAAGAGTTTTGAACCTAAGTGATTATCTTATATACTCTATCAAGAGAGTATTTATATGTATTAATTATCTTTCTAATTGTTCAAGAGTGTGAGATTCTTGAGTGTAACCTTACAGGTGTAAAGGGGAGTGAGATGAATTCTCACTGGAGATACCTTACAGGTATTAAGGGGAGAGAGAGGGTTTCTCACATGAATGTACTGAGGCGCCAAGAGCCCCATAATGTTAGAGATAGTGGACCATTCAGAGGAGCTCTCTAGGGACTGGACGTAGGTCAAGTGTAGTTTACACTGAACCAGTATAAACTGATCTATGCAATCTTTCTTTAATAACTTTTTTATTCCTATTTAAATTTATCAAACATCTTTAGAGTTTTTCAAAATTTTTAATATTACCCAATTCACCTCCTCTTAGATGATATAACCAGATTTAACATTTATTATCAGAGCTAGGTCACTTGTTAAAGGATCTAACAATCTCAAGTGTAAAGATCATGACTGCATTTGATTTTGAAATATTTTCTAAATATTTTGATATCATTATTCCTCATGTTTAAATTTTTTTTGAGTTTTTGTATTGAAAAAGTCGAATGGCTATATTTTTGGAAATTCTTGATTATGATATGAGAAAAAAAGCTTTTCAAATGATTTTTATTTTAAACTAAAGAAGAATTAGAATGAAAAAGAAAAGAAATTATTCTGTCTGAATCTTAGAACAATGAAAAATTTATACAATACTTTATCTAAAAGTGATTATTTGAAAAGCAAACTTTACTCTAATGTCAGAGATATTTTTAAAACTCTTGATTATATTTATTCATTTGATGATCATATTGAGTTAGGGTTAATAGTTTATCATTAGTAATTGAAAGTTGCAAATCTACTCCTGATGAACAAATGGGAGATGATGCTAAAGAAGAAAAAAATCACAAAATATTCCCATGAAAAGGTCAACACGGGGAAACAAGAGGAAGAAGAGAATCAATAAGTGCTCAAAGTTCATGAATATAATGAATCTTTATTCAGAGCTCAAAATACATTAACGGTAAATCATTTCAATCCTTCTTGTGAATTTATGAAAAATGATTTCAAAAGTTTGCATAATATGCTTTTTCAACAATCATCGATACTATTCCGAAAAACAAAAATATTTTACATTCTAAACCTAATGATGTTATCAAAAGGAAGAAAGAAATCTTGCACAATAATTATAGAATGCTTCCACTCGACCAACACAATATCTACATATATGCTTCTAAAGTTCATCATTCTTATATGTAATTATTGTGGAAAACAAGATCATATTTCTCACACATGCTATTTAAAAAGAAATTTTAATGTGAGAAATAAATATGTTTGGACTCTTAAAGGACAATCAAGGTCCAAAACTAATGCTTAAGGACCAAAGTTAAATGGGTATTGAAATGTCCTTCTAGTGCTTCAAATGTGCATGATAACATTAAGAAGAAAGAACATACAAAGAAAAAGGGCCAACCAAGAGCTTTTGGTGCATTAGTTAGAAAAACTCATGGAGAATCCATTGCAACAATTACAAAGTCAATTTATAAGAAGCAATGGAGAAATGCTTAAAAAGTACATTCTTTCTAAAGAATGGACTATCATGATTCAATTATCTTGAAAAGAACAGAAAAAAGATCTCATGCTTCAAAGCTCATATCAGTTGAGAGACCATTGCAAGCATACAGAAGAAATTCAAAGATGCAATAGGAATACAAAGGTAATCCTTCTTCCACAAAAATGTAAAATGTACAATGGTAAACTTTATGCATTATCATGTTTAACATACATTTGAAATTTACATCTATATCTTTAGAACAAGCATTGCCACTGACTTCTAAAATCCTTTTATATACTCATGTTAAAACTTAACTTATAAATATTTTAAAGAAGAAAAAGGCAATGATCAGTAGCTCAATTCTTTATGCATACATGATTTTAAAAATAGAAAATATTTCTTATGCATAAAGATATGTTCATCCTATCATGCTCAATTGTTATAAATTATTCATATTCTCTGAGTATGTGAATTATACCCATAAACTAATTACTGATGGATTTAAGTAAAGTTGGATACGAGGAAAGAAAAACAAGTTTAATTGTTTTGTAGGAAAGGTTCATCTGTGGAACTCAAAGAAATAAATTTAAATCTTGATGAAGATGAACTAACGAAACTTGAGTTTTGATGTTGAAGAAAAAAGTCCAATATCAATTCACCAAAATCAAGTGGGCTAACACAAGGACAAGATGAAACATGGTAAAATCTAATCCTTATCCCTTTATGTTGCTTAGTTGAATTATGGATTGTATTAATGAATACTCGTTTCTTGTTGCACTTTTTCAGCAATCAATATTTCAATATGCTAAATATGATTTAAGATTGCTAAATGGATTGTGCATAACATGTTTTCAAATATCTTCAAAATTTGTTTTATGAATTTTAATTCATAGATTGATTTCAATTTATAAATGTGTATATTTCTAAATTTCTGCATTAAATACGTTGATTTTGCAAAATGCATGCAAATGTTTTGGAATTTTTTTAATATATGTGGATATTAGTATTGGAAATTAATACACTTATTGGGAAATTCTAGAAATACTCCAAAATCCGTCTGACAAAGTCATCAATTTATCAATTACTTGAACTTCTTATCATTCGCTGAACTCTTTTGATTAGATCATCTACGAGAAGTTCAAGCCAATCTACCAAGAAGAGAAATGTTGTAGAACATCTAATTGTAGAACATCTAAGTCTTACGCTTAATATGTTTATTCACTGACTACTCTAGTCATTTAGACTGAAGGGTAAATGTGCTTTATTGTTCAATCATCATTTGAAATTAAATGATCAAAATCCTTGAATAATTTATCTTGCTAATATCCTATCTGACTTTTGCTCATACAGAAAATCTTAGACATATTAACACTAGTGTTCAACATGTGACCTTACAAAGACATTCTTCTCCAATCATATGATCTTCAATGATTTTCACAAGATTAAGATATTTTTTTAAAGATCCATATTTTGAAAGATCATGATGAGATTGCATTTTTTCAAAATTAACCATTATTCTTCAAGATAACATATTTTTTTACAAGCTCTATCACGCATCTACATTCAGTGAGAATTGATATATTTTGATGATGAGTTATTTTTATAGTCTTATATACAAATGTAAATTATTTTCTATATGATCATACTAACTAGTCTCCTAGAAAGAAAGGATTTATTTTTCATAATAGGAGAAAACTCCTCAAGATTACAATGTTGGATCAAGTATAAAGATTAATACAATGAACACTAGAGCCACAAGGTTAAATTGGCAACAAGTTGAAAGGATTATCATCCATGCCAATGGAGAAGATGCTCAATCACAAAGAGAGGAAGACAAAAGAATTCATGGATCAATATCATCATATTGCCAAAATGGAATAAGCATTTCTACACCCCTCTCTTATGTTGAATGTATCTAAGCTATCTTGATCATAATATTTTCATTCATGTGTTTATATGCTTTTTATCTTTATTGCATCATATCTTTTAAAGATTCATATTTATCCAAATACCAAACAAAATTTTATTTTTAGAAGTAATGAATTTATCGAAGAAGTTATTGATAAAAGATCTTATCAATAAATGCTTCGATAAACTTGAGAGAAAACATGTGTTTTAATGAATTGAATATTTTTGAAAACCTATTCGATAAAGTCATTTAATCGAATATGTATTCAATAAGAATAAAGTGTTTTGGAAATTTTGCAAAGTATTATGTGTTGTTTTTCATCAATAAATTATTCGATAAGAATGCTTATCCAAATGCTATTTGATAAAATTTATGAAAAAAAATTAAAATTTATCAAAAAACTTATCAGTACGGTTACTTATCGAAAAACTATTTGATAAATGAAGTATTTTTGGGAAAATGACTGAAGTTCTTGATCAAATAACAATTTGATAAATATACTTTTCAAAATATTCTTTGATAAATATTGTGTGATTTGTATGAAAAAGGGTGTTATTTATTGAACAACCATTCGAAAAGATAGCTTATCAAAAAGCCATTTGATAAATTTCTTCCTGTTGTTTGAAGATTTATTGATAAATACTTCGAATAAGGCACTAATTGAAGAATTTATCGATAAATTATCAGTTATTTAGGAAAAGTATAACCGTTACTGTTAAGTTCATCAAATTTCTTCTAAAAAAATTCATCATCTTCTCTGAACCTAGAAAATCTTTCCTGATTCTATACTCTCCAAACATCAATTAAACCTCTAAGAATCATTTTCCCTAACTCTCTAAAATAGATTACTTCTCACAATCCACAAATTTCCTCGAGTTTCTTCCACTGTTCATCACTATCTTACCTAAAATGGTAAGAACCAAAATGCTAGAGATTGGTCTAGAAAAATCAAAGGAAAAACAAAAGGTTGGTTCTTTAAGTTCAAAATTCAGATAAAAAATGGCCAATGATCATAGTCCAACAAGAGAGTTATCTCTTCTTGCTCCGAGAACAGTCCAAATTCAATTTGAGTCTAAAACTTCTCCAAGCCCGGTCAAACAAACAATATGACAACCATTGAAAAGACAAAGGTACCTACTATCTACAGTATCTGAAGAGACAAGGTCTGAGCACACAGAGTCAGATGATAATATAAACCAAGCTATACACTCTGCTATCAATTTGGGCATTTCTCTAACAACAACTGCCACTCTCTTTAGTCAAAGGAAAAAACTAGCTCCAAAGAAATCAAGACAAGATCCCTCTCAAATTACTCTTGTCACTACCCCTAAATCACCCTCCTTTATTCCTACACCATTCGTTATTTGAGCTTCACTGCCATTACTCTCAGTAGAATTAGACAATAGGGTAGATAAAGGAAAACTTAAGGCTATATTTGGTGAAAGGGAATTATGTCCTATCGTATATGTAGACGTAGAAAATCTTAAATATAATGACAAGATCCAATTAGACTTATCCAGTCCCTTAGCCTACTATAAGAACTGGTTGGAAATCAATCTTCCCTATTGTCCTGAAGTGGTTAAACAATTTTATTGATATATAGAGATCTTTGATGAGGTAAATAATGATGGAGAGCTTGTGAAAAGCTATCTTATCACAAAACTCAGAGGAAGAGAGGCCATATTAGATGGGAACACTATTAATTTTTTGCTTAAGACAATATAGCACGAGAAAAAGCCAACATTGTCTCTAATAGAAATCTATATGATTCTTATGCTTTCTGAAAGATTTAAGGGTGATCTTAAATTTGCACCCAAAGAGATGTGTGATTATGACATGATAATCCACTATGTTTATTCAAAAAGCATGGTGAACAAATCTGAAAGATTCACCTAGATAAGTAGTGGTGAGAAAGTTAACATTGGAGAAATAATCTTCAATGAGATTAGAAGTTTTTACTTTGACAACTCCAAGACCACTCACATCCCATTTCCTTAGCTTATCTTATTCTTCCTCTAGTGCAACAATATCTCATTTCTCGAAAAGGGAGAGAATGGAGTGAAAATTCCTAGATTTGGAACTGAACAAATTCATATAATGAGCCTCACTCTTCTCTTAGTTGATGGTGATAAGAAAGCTCAGAAAAGGAAACAACACGTGCAACAGATGGAACCTAATCTTTAGCTACACCTACTGCTCATACCTCTACACCCTCTTTTGCTTAGGTAACTTTGTACAATATGGTCCAGCATGAACCAAAGATAATTGAAGAAAGAATAATGACTCGAGTCCAAGAAAGCATTCAAATCATATCTCATAATTTTATACAGACATTAAATGAGTTTGGTTCCAAATTAGAAAACAGAATTGTTTCTGAGGTGGTCAGAGATATGACACTTTAAATGAGTGCATTGCATCTCTTAACCACATCATGTACATACAGACATAGATGATTGAAGCATTCAACAAGAGATGATTGATTTGGTAACAAAGTCCACAAACTCCAATACCCTTTTCATTGTTGAAGATCTTCTAAGGAGACACCAGCTCAAGTACCTATTTTTGATCCTATGGCTCAACTTGAAGTTCCACAAACTAGTCTATCTGAACCTCAAAAGCCAACCCTTGAACACACCCTACACAAGCCTGCCGACTTAATCTAGCCCTTTGAACTAAACCAAGAAAACAAACCTATTTTTTCCTCCTCTAACTCCATTTTTGAATGATGTAAAAAAGGGAGAATTAGGATGAATTGAGTAGTCAAGGGTATTTTGTATTGTGTTTGTTCTTTTTGTAAGCAATTCTATCAAATGTTTATAATTCTAATAAAAATTTCTTCTCAAATATATTGCGTCTCTGTGTTTACACATATATACTGATATGACTTTCAAAGCTTTTCATTGATCTATGCCTAATCTTTATTCCAATTCAATATTTTTCAAAGCTTCTCAATTGAGTTTTGACATTATCAAAAAAGACGAGAAATATTAGAATATAATATTTTGATGATGACAAAAGATTTCAGAATAAAAACTTAATTGATAAAGAGCATTTATCAAAAAACTTATCGTAAGGCAGTTATTCAATAAATGAGAAAGAATTTTTGAAGGAAAAATATTTTTTGAAAGACATTTATCGATGACCTATTCGATAAGGTTTCTTACCGATGAAGACTTTGATAAATCAGTCTAAATTTAGTTTATGAAAATTCTGAGTCGATGCTCTAAAATTAGAATTATTCAAAATTCTATTCGATTAGAAGATTTATTGAAGAAGTCTTTGATAAGATTTGTAAGATTCAGTTTGTGAAAATTTTGCGAAAAGAATTTTATAAAAACTCTTTATCGAAGAATTGATCGAACAAGGGATTTATCGATAAGATCTTCATTATGTTTTCGAAGACTTATTTATCAAAGGACTATTCGATAAGGAGATTTATCGAATAACTCTTTGATAAATTAGAAAATATTTCTAAGTTTACAAAAGTATTGAACTATGATTTTTCACACTTTGTGCTTTTGATAAAATATTATTTTATTTGTTTAAAACATTTTAGAAAACTCTATGATCAGAGAATAGAAATGTTAGAGGTTTAAAATCTGATCAATGAAAATACTTTAACCAGATCACTGAAATTTCTATTACGATAAATGATCTTTACAGTGATATAACTAAATTGTTTTTTTCTCAAATTAATCTTTGGATTCTTTAGTCACAAATTTACAAGATCAATTGGAAGAAAGAAAAAGATAAATTGTTTCAAATTCATATTACTAGAATCTTAATTTTGCTTGGTGTTTTGATGATTATACATTTCTTATAGTGTTATTAATATGCTTGAATCATTTATGATTTGATTAGAATTGAAATTGTGAAGATTAGATTATTCATTAATGATTCAAAGTCTGATTCATTATGTTCTTATCGATAAACTATTCAATCAAATTATTTATCAAAGAGATGTTCGATAAGATCCTGTATTAAACTGAAACTGAAACATCTAATTGATAGGCTGAGAATGAGTTTGTTGAGTTTATGAATTACTTGGATTTTATTAAATGAATGATATTCATAGATTTATAGTCTGAACTTATTTGCTGAATGATTATAAGCTTATAAATTATTTTGATATGTTTTTATCATCAAGCTTATAATCTTATATCTTGTGGAAATGCTCTAATGTGTTAAATAATCCGATTTGATGAATGATCTTATGAGATATGATTTCCAAATGTATTACATGTTGATTTTAGAAAATATTTAAATGTGTGAAAGTCTATTTTTGAAAGTTTGAAAGAATGCTCTTCAACATTTATCGATAAGTTATTCAAAGAGTCTATTTATCGAAGAACACTTCAATAAATGATGTATTGTGAAATTTATCAATAAATCTGGAAGCATACGTTTGAAGGAATATTTTTCAAAGAGTTTATCGATAACGACATTTATCAAATAACTATTCGAGAAATCATGAGCTAATTTTTTTTTCAATTTATTGAAGATTTATCGAAGTTCTTTTCAATGAGGCTGATTATCGAAGAATTGTTCAATAAGATTTAAACTATTTCAAATACAATTCTTCAGCAATTTATCAAAGACATTTTCGATAAGGGCATTCTTCGATATTGCGAAAATTGTTTTAAACCAAACATTATTAGATCTTGATCTTTAAATCTAAATCATTGGGAAACATTTGCTTTATTCTTACATTGATTATACATCTTTACGAAAGCATATTTCAAGATCATTTATAGGCTAAAACAAGATTGATTGAAGAAATCAACCAAAGAGCCAAAAGCATCAGATTCTCCACATCAGTAATAACGGTTATATTTGACAATGGCTATCTCAATGGCTACTTTAACAGAATTATAAAGACGAAGTATAAAAGAAGAAGAAGCCAAAATAAGAAAGGAGAAGAAGTTGAAAAACATAAGATACAACTATTGCTCAATATGCACTTTGATCTCATTCACTGATTATATCTTTGTTCTACTATGTTTCTCTTCTTTGATAAAGAGCATTTCATATTCTTGATAGAGAGAGAGAAATTTAGAAGAGTTTTGAGCTTAAGTGATTATCTTATCTACTCTAACGAGAGCGTGTTTATATGTATCAATCATCTTTCTGATTGTTCAAGAGTGTGAGACTCTTAAGTGTAACCTTATGGGTGTAAGGGGGTGAGAGGGATTCTCACTAGAGATACCTTATAAAGGGGAGTGAGAGGGTTTCTCACGTGAATGTATTGAGGTACCAGGAGCCCAAAGAATCTTGGAGATAGTGGAACACTCAAAGGACCTCTTTGGGGATTGGGACGTAAGTAAAGTGGATTAGACTTGACTAGTATAAATTGACATGTGTAATATTTCAACAACAACTTCTTCCTTTGGTGATATCATTTTAAATTGTACTATTTAAATTTATTCAAATATCTTTAGAGTTTTTAAAATTTTTAATATCACCCAATTCACCACCTATTAGGTGATACAACCAGATTCAATACATTTCATATTTTATTAGAACAATTGGTTGAGTAGGTTCAAATGGCCAAAATAAAATGTTATGTAAAGTTTTTCAAAAATTAAAACATCATAATATATTAATAACAAACTGATATGATCTCAGTATCAATTTAAAATTTATAACATGTCAATTTGTCAAATTAGGAACAAATTAATATGGATATCATTAGCTAACGGAAAATAAATCATATTATTTATAATTTATGGTTTATGAATAGATAGTGTGATTTGTCAAAGTTTTATATTTTGTACATTTATTAAGACTCACTCCTCAAAATCATTTAACAAAAAGCATCACATCCATATATGAAATATTGATATAAATATAAAAGTATAAATACTTAAAGAATTACAAGAATTAATATGCAAGGAATTATATTTCAACTCAAGAATTACAACAAATGGGGGGCGTATCACAAAAAGAAATTATATTAAGATGTTATCTAGATTTACCAAGCTACGAAATAAGCATGATTAACTCAACTTTTACCTTTACTTATATACTGTTTAGATTAGAATTTGAAAAGTAACTTTAGATAAATATATAAGAGGAATTTAGTGCAAAAGTACTTTAGAAACCATGATTTAAAGATTTTCCATTTTTCTATAAGGGTTTGAGAGTTTTCCAAACAGGCTAACTCATCTTCAAGAGGGGATAATTCCCTTATTTCATTTCCTCTGCTATATGCCGACATATCATTTTAGTCAAGTTCAAAATTTGAGCGTCACGTATTCCATTTCCACTTGTTAACTGTCATATATTGAGACTTGTATATTGCAAAATTTGAGCGTCAAATATAAGAGGGTCTTGGAAAGGAGAGCACAAAACTCTATTTTTTTTTCTTATGGCTGTTTGGTATTAGGGATTTAGAGGAGAGGAGGGGGAAAATTCTTCTATAGTTTTGTTCCCACAATCAATTTTTCACCAAAAACTATAGTTTTGGAAAAGTTAAAAGGAACCAATTCTAACAATAAATTATTTTATAAAATTTATTCTCCAAAAGCTAATCCAAACACACTAATAAAAAATAGATTGTTTACAACATATATTCTACTCAAAATATATTTTTTCCTAAAAAATCTATTCTCTAAAAGCTAATCCAAACACATCAGTTAGAAGTTGTTCCACCTAGCTTATACCACCTAGCTAGGAAAATGCCTTTCTTGGATTTTGCCAATTCTAGACCCCAAAAATATTTAAGATCTCCAAGGTCTTTAATTTTGAACCTGTCATGCAAATATACTTTTACATTGTTGATTTTCCTTAGATTATTTCTAGCAATAGCAAGATCATTTTACATATACCAAAATTATTGTGATTTTTCCCTCAGCTTGCTTAATGAAGAGGGAGTAATTATATTTGCTTTGCCTAAATCCTCCCTTTATTAAGGTTTCTGTGTGGCATTCCTTTGCCTTGAGGGGGATTTGACTAATTTGCAAACCTTGTTGCCTTCAAATTGATCAAAACCTTCAGGGATTTTCATTAAAACTTCCTTATGCAAATCCCCTTGAAGAAATGAATCATTGACATCCATTTGGAAAAGATGCCAATTATGCATTGTAACAAGGGTGATGACCAATCTTATATTAACCATTTTTACAACGGGGAGAAGGTTTCAAAATAGTCAACCCCTTCTTGTTGGCTATAACCTTTGGTCACTAATCGGGCCTTAAACCTTTCTATGTCTCCAGTAAATATATACTTTATCTTATTCACCCACTTACAACCAACGACTTTCTTACCCTTAAGGAGATAAACTATCTCCCATGTTCTATTTTGTTCTAAAGATTGCATTTCTTCTTTTATAGCAATCATCCATCTAGGATCCTTGGCTGCTTCATAATAGCTGTAAGGCTCAGAGATTTTGTTAGTAGAAAGCAAATAATCTTTGTAATTGTTAGAAACACATTGGCATATGAAACATATTCATTAATAGGATACCTGCATTTTACGTTTACCTCTGTTCTTGTTGTTGTTTGTGCCAAACAAATGTATTCGTTGAGCCATCTAGGTGCCTTTTTGTCTTGTACAGGTCTGTTTCGCCTATACAAATTTTGCTCGATATCAACATTGGTCTCATTCCTAAGGAATCCTCTTCTTGTTCCAGGTGAGGAGGATACTCTTCTGCTGGAGTTGGTTCTGTTCTGACTTGGGTAGGATAATGGTCAATATCAAATGGAAAATGTTGCAAGGTCTATTTATATTCCCCCTTTTGGTTGTTAAGTGCAGAATCTCTAAAAGGGAATTTCTCTCCCATAGATGTCACGTGTCTACTAACAACTAAAGTTTTAGAGTTATCTACTGACAACTAAAGTTTTAGAGTTAAGGTTTTATAAGAGATATTATTCTTTTTGATTGGTGGGGTATACTACAAAAATGCTAGGCTCAAACTGTAGCTTAAATTTGTCATTATTATTTTGATTTGTGGTAAAAGCGAGGCATCCAAATATCCTAAGGTGACCTAATTCAGGCTGTTTATGGTAAAGACGTTCATATGGGGTTTTGTGCCCCAAAATCCTAGAGGGAGTTCTATTTATGAGGTATGCTGTTGTCTTACTAAATTTCCCCCCAAAACTTTATTGGTACCCCATATTGGATGAGAAGGCTTCTAGCCACATTCAATAAATACCTATGTTTCCTTGCGACCACCCTGTTTAGTTGTGGTGTATAGGGGCACGTTGTTTCATGAATAATCCCTTTACAATTAAAAATGACTCTAGGTTGATTGTTAATAGACTTTAAACCATTATCAGTTCTAATTTTCTTTACATTAACTGAAAATTGGTTATTCACATATCTAATAAAGTCAAATTACTGACCACATGACATGTCGCACTAGAATCCATAATCCAATTAGAATTATATAAAGCAAAGGGAAGAGCATTAATATAACCTGAGACCTTTTCCTTAATATGCCCAGCTGTGCTGACCGCCACATCTTGTGCTTCTTTTTTTAATAGCTGCAAAATCTGATCATATTGCTGTTATGTAAGAGAGAGTTGGCCATTATTCGCAGCTAACGTTAATTTGTCACCTGAGGCTCCATCATGGATTGATTAGTATAGTTTGTTTTCCTCCCTCCTCTTCCTCTAGGGGGATAACCGATTAATTCATAACAGCTTTGCGATGGCAGTGGAAACACTCCTCCGTTGATCTCCATCTTCCTCTGCCTGTGCCAGGCCTTTCACCCTTATGGAGTTGCAGCTTTATCGATGGGGTTAGAAAGAGCTTGCGATAAAATTGTGCGATCTTCCTCATCTTGACATATCATAAAGTAGGCATGATTAACAGAAGGCAAAAATACATAAGGAGAATATGAGACCTTGCTTGTTGATATGAGTCATTAAGACCCATGAGAAACTGCAATAGTCATTGCTGTTAGATGACTTTAACATATTCAGTGGTAGTTGCCCATTGACAACTTGGCAGTTGCACCAGAAGAGAATACTTATCCCAAAGCTCTTTAAGTTTGGTGAAATAACTGGAAACATTGAGTGTACCTTGTGTCAATGAAGCAATTCCTTTGTGAAAAGAGTAAATCTTTGTCCCATCCATCTTATGGAAGTGTTCCCTTAAGTCAATCCAAACCGAGTGTGCAGGGTTAGCGATCACGATTCCATTACCAATTTCTTTGTCTTTGGAATTTAGTAGCTAAGACAAAATGGCCGTATTGCAATGGTCCCGTTGAGCAGTGTTTGCCTCCTTGTCCTCATTGCAGGTTCTATCAATGAACCCCATTTGGTTTTTCCCTTGTAAAGCAACACACATAGCCTGACTCTAGATTGTATAGTTGTCTGACCCGGTTAACACTAGAGGTCCAAAAGTTGTGACTTGAGTGTTTGAAGGGTGAAGGTAAAGAGGGCTGTTGATGTCGATAGCAAAAGGTTGAGAGCCCATGGATGTGTCTTGAATAAAGCTTCTAGAAACTAAGCAACCTAAATCAGAGCAAATGATGATGGAGCAAATAATTCGGCAACGTCGATGAGAATCTGAGCGAAATCGAGGATTTGAGTCTGAGGATGACTAGATCGAACAAAAATTATGGCAAAAAAGAATCGAGGTTAGTGATGCAAAAAAAGAGGAGTTTCAGACTTGCAACGGGGAGGATAGAGTGTTCACCAAATTCTTGGATCGGAAAGGTGAAAAACTAGGGCACAAAATGGGGAATGCAAGGTGTGTGGTTTGTCTTCTTCAGAAGATCACGCAACGACACCATTGCGAACAAAAACTTGTCATGTTCTTCTTGGTTGCAAGATTTGTGGTTTCTTTTCTTCAGAATACCATGCAACGACACTGTTACTCTGCTACGATTGTAATATGTTTTTTTTATATATAAAAAAGTTTTTTTGGAAAGGTTTGGGCTTAGCTATGATGCAAAAAATTTCCATGCTATGCAATATAAATATTGGGTAGGGCGAGTTATCAATTAACTTTAGAAATAAATCTAAGTATTCAAGAGTTATAATGACTCTTTAAGAATCACAATTAGAATCACAATAAATAAGTACTCCTTAAGAATCTAACACACTTTAAATAATCATATATCTTATTTTTTGCCAGTTGACGATGATACTATTGCAAGATGATGTTTCTTGCCTTCAAATCATGATGCATCTACATCATTGCTAGTGATCTGGGACACACATTTGGGTGAAGGGCAAATTGGCCTCAATTGCCTGCAATAAATCTGGCTTCTTTGGATTAGCCTGCTGTGATACCATATGAATTCATGAAGCATGGACCTTAACAATTGAAAGAACAAGATTAACCTATTATTGATCAAATATAAAGTATATATATAACAATATTCACATAACATCTAAACACTATAGGCCCAGGCCCAATACATACATCAAGCCTAAATACAATACATACTAAATGCAAAGTACTATTAATATTAACAGGACCACTTACCACATTAACTAATATTTTATTAATCAAAATATATTACTCTAATATGTAATAATTAAATTGTATCTTCCTTAATTAAATTATGAAATGGAAACTAATGAACATAATTGGATCGCCCATCATTACATCATTACAATACATACATCAAGCCTAAATTATGCATTGTTTTCCATGCAATGCACAAAAGAGACAACACTTATCACTTTTTAATCTCATAATTATTTTTCTTAATAGAATTAAATCTTGCTAAAATAAGTGAAGAAAAAATAAATCAATTCAAAAAGCACAAATCTAATGATTTTTTTTTAAATGCATGGAGTTTCAACAAGCTTTTAATCATTGGTTTGTGAAAATTATGGGTTTCGATAATATTTTTAATTATGAGCGTATGTATAAAATTGTAATATTTTAATTAAAATATATAATAAAATATTTCACAACAAACTTATCTAATCCTCTTCTTATCAATGTATCAAAATCCATATCAGACCAATTGGGTTGACATGAAAACTCTTGAACTGGTCACTAACGATCCAGTCAATAAACTAAATTGAGGATTAATTGACCTAGATCTAACTCAATTGACTCGGGATTAACTTGGTGAGTTAGATAAGTTGATTAGGTTAGTTTAGATATTTTTCCACTTTGTTGAACATGAGAAAAGACATCGTTTTAAGTTAAAAAAATAACTGTATATCCTATTTGTACTTTAGTAACTATGTTTTGTTGGATTATATGTGGTTTATACATGAATGTTTATTTAATTGTGGATCAATTTTTTAATAAATTAATTAAAAGTGAATAATGATAACTTGTATAAATTTCCTTCCCATAAGTTCTTATAAGTTGTTACCTATCGTCTCTCTGTCAAAATTGAATTGTTAATTTCACCAAAACTAAATCCATATGTAAAGTATTTATGAACATTTACATGCATGTACTAGCATATATCTATGAATTATAATTATGCATTAATACTTATTCATGACGTTGAGTTAATCACAGCTTAATATATACCAAGAAGAAACTTTATAGTCCGCCTCAATTATTCATGTAGGGGATCCACTTTGATAATTAATAATAACTGTCTATTTGTTTTAATTATTATATGTATATGTTAGCTTGTCAAGCAAATAAATAAAATCTTGGTCTGCAAACATAGTCAATCATGGAACTTTATTTAAGTCTCTCAAAAAGTCACTGCCTACAGCAATTTTTGAATGGTGTCTATCTAAGCTAACGTTATATATATATATATATATAATAAATGTTTAGTTAATGAAAAATAATTTAAAATTGAGTGAAAGAAAGTGGCTGAAGCAATGTTCCCTATATAATTCAAACAAAAAGAAAAACAATTAAACAGGCTATATTATTCCTCAGGCTCTCCACAAGTGCTGATGAATATGGAAGATCACATGTTGAAAGCCATGTCGATCTCTTTTGCTTTCCTAGTTGTCTTTGTTTTGATGAAAGTGGTTCATAATTTGTGGTGGAGACCCAAAAGAATAGAGAGAATATTAAGGAAGCAAGGGATCAGAGGCACTTCGTATCAGTCCTTCACAGGGGACATTCCAGAAATGAAGAAGCTGGTCAAAGTCTCATCTTCTAAACATATCTCCCTCAACAATGCCCAAATCTTCCCTCGAGTTTTCCCTTTCTATCACAACATGGTAAAGCGATATGGTAAGCAAACCAACCTTCTTACACTGATCATAAACTAAATGATACTCCATTCAATTGAGGAGTTTATAAGTCATTTTTTCTATCTTTATATATATTTTTTTTAAAATTACCCCTATTGATACTCCCTCAATAATAATTAAGTAAGAGAGTGAGGAAGGGAGGGAATTAAGGAAGATGATTATAGTATTTTCGAAAAATATGCTATATTAACTAACTTAACTAACTTCCTTAATCTAATTAAATGAGTTAAAAATGTCATATTAAATTTGGAAGAGTAGAACTTTTGAGATAGAGTTGGTTTCTTTATAATCTGAAATTTTAATTAACTTTTTCATTTTTTTATCCTTATTTATTACATGCCTCTGCATGAATTATCATATACTATGATCATATTTATAGGGCACACAAAGAAGGTTTATTTTAATCTTATTTATATGGCAGAGAGAAAAATTTTTCATATGAATGTATCATATTTTATCCTCCATTTATTATTATGTTGACTTTGTTTACATGGGATATAATTTATATTAAATAGGTGTAAAGTTAAATAGTTATTGAATTTTAAGATATAGTTAATGAGATTTAAGGTTTTTATTGGTCTACGTGAAATATACTAAAAGTGTATAAATATGACTAAAGTAGTATTTTGACCACTATCTTTTTCCACTCATTCTCTCTTTCATCAACCCTCTCCATTAATTAGGGTATATTTTGAAAAGAGAATAAATTTCTTACACTTTTATTGCCTTTAACAAATTTTAACCAACTTTTTTTTTATCTTTAGCTTACATATAACATAGGAGGGAGTACAGTATAATTGTATGTTTGGCTACCAGTTTGGAAAACCCAGTTTCTTGAATTGGTTGCCAAACACACACATATATGGCTAAACTATAAAGAAGTGATATTTTTGTTTGTATAGGAAAAAGTTTCGGTATGTGGGTTTGGAAGTAGTCCAAAGCTGATCATACAAAGGCAGAACTAATAAGGATGATATTTGAAGACAAGAATAGTGAATTGGTGCATCCACCTCTTAATCCACTGGCGAATCTTCAGCATTTGGGTTTGGCAATCTTGGAAGGTGAACAATGGAGTAAAAGCATAAGGGTGTGTTTGGATTAGCTTTTGGAGAATAGATTATGGGAATAATAGATTTTGGGAAAAAAGTGATTTTGAAAATTGGAGATGTTTGGATGATTAGTAGCATAATCAATTTTTCATAGGCAATTTACTAAAAAGGACATAAACTAAATATGATAATTACATAAGGAATAAATTTGATTTACAATTTTTCATTTAAGTGAATAAAAAATAATACATATACATATATGTTTGAGCAAGGTAAAAATTTACAATATTCACCTGAATTTTAATTTCCCCCACTTAAATAGTACTTTTTAATTTAATTTATGTAGATAATTTAAAATTTTATATAATAAATTAATATATGTATACAGAAATGAGAAATATATAATACGATTGATTAACATGGAGATTTGCTGTTGAAGTAATAAGGGAAAATTAAATTTCATTACTTGGATGTTACAGGGGGTATTAAATAAATGTACAATGTATAACTATTGGTCTTGTCTATAATAAATAAGTTGATCTCGTATGAAATCACGACAACAAGCCATTTCAGATGAGGAAAAGGTATCCATGAAAAGTCATATTCATCATCACCATCATCATCTTGCAGTGGATCATCATCATCTTGGTCCTGTCGCGCGAAATTAGGGTCAGTAATTGTGGTTCTTCTAATGAAATTTTGTATTGCCTTCATTGCACAAATGATCTTGACTTGTGTTTGATAGTCGTAGCTGCACATGCATTCTAATATTGCAAACTTATTTTTCCATACCCCAAAAGTTCTTTCTATTGTGCACCTCAAACTTGAATGAGCATAATTAAAAACTTCATTAAGGTTAACCAATCTAGATGACCGTCGAAAATCAGGGAGATGGTAATGCTCACGTTGGTATGAACCTAGATATCCAATTGGTGTTGGATAACCAGCAACAACCAAATAATATTTACCTACATGAAATAAATATTATTATTTTGAATATTTGTATTCATAGATAAAGAGAAACCAATTCAACATATTATAAACATACCCTGAGGCGGATGAGGGAAGTTCATGGAAGGAGTTGTCAAGGCATGACTGAATATACGGGCATCATATGCATTGCCTTTCCATCCAGCCAAGACAAAGGTAAAGCACATGTCCCAATCACAAACTGCAATTACATTTTGTGACATGAACCCCTTTCTACCAATATATTTCGTTCATTTATTGGCATTGATGATGCAAGGAATGTGTGTTCCATCGATTGCTCCAATCGCATTTTTGAAAAATGGCCAATATCAAGGGTCAAGTTTGATTTTGCTATGTACATTTTGAAATGTTAGATCTTGGGGTTTGATGAGTGATATTGCAAGTCCACAACAAGATAATAAGACATCATGAAAGTGTATGTGAATCGTCTCTCCTAAGTATTGAAACATTTCTTGCATCATCCTACTGGTCTCCCCATGTCCAACAATATTTAAAAATATCGTTACCTTTTCATGTATTCCAATGTTCTGACTTTTCTTAAGCCATTGTTGTTGCAATGCAATGCAAAGGTCAAAGAACACATGTAGTTCCATTCTGAACTGTTCAAAATAACGCTTTGGATGACCATATAATACTTCATCAACCCATTTGCTACCTGTGTGATCACTAGCGCGTATTAGTTGTTTACACAAATATTGTGCTGTATAACTACCAACCAATATGCCAACTTGTTTAATCATCTTTACTCGTCACTTATAAGCTTCTGTCAAGCTTTTATTATCGTCCCCCATACTTGTTTAACCTATGCACAGAGACATTAATTTTAGATTTCTCAATGTCAATGAACAAGGTGATCGGTGATGAAATAAAAATAATAAAATCAAAAGAAAATAATACGAAAAGAGCAAAATCAATATCTTAGAGATTTGTTAATCAATATGTCCATACATATAATAATGGGTACCTAAATTCACACAAAAGCAGGAAGTTGATTTTGGTTACACAACAAGATTCAACAATTATAATACGCATGCATAACTAGTCATAACATGAACGTCTCAATCTCCATAACAATAGTGCCATAAAAATAGTAACAATTGTTTCTTCATTCCTATTTGTGAAGCATACATTTCCCTCATTGCGGGATCTAGCATGAGTTTTGTGCATCGTAGATACTAATCATCATCAACGAGTACTTCATCAAGTTGGGTTAGGTGTTTCATGACTTTCGTAATGGATGGTATGTTGGCAGATACTTCATCTACCCTTTTGTGAGCATGTTCGACCTCTGCCTTAGTTAAATCAACAATTTCACTGAATGCATCTGTTATCCGAGTTGATGCAGGTCATTTTTTCTTTTTCATCCCTCAACTCCTCTTCCTAACCCCTAATGAGCCGCTACCATATTTTGGCTCCTTCCCCCTTATGCTACTTTCACCACTGGTCCCTTGAGATATATTGAACGTCATTCTATTGATATCCCCACTTATTCCAGTTGGAGCCACCAAAACTTTATCGCTATCTCCTAACCCTTCTTCTAGATCCATGTGATCATCATTGTCGTATCTTGTTGTCTGTTCTGTTGGAAGTGTCATGGATGATGGTGCCTATGCATTTGGCCCTGTGGCTGCCACTTGATTGAACAGTTCATCTAACTCATCCCTGAACGAGAGCCCTTTTATTCTAAATTTGTCATACTGTGGATTTTCCTACACATATAACACCAATCAGAAATGACAATCATATGTGACACGGGTTGAAAAATAGAGCGTATAAGCAAATATCCTTTTCATACCAATTTTTTCTTCTCCTACCAATCATCTTTCGCTTCTATTGTATTCTTCTCCATATTTCAGCCTATCCCTGTCTCATTAATCAATTTTTTCCACATCTGCCATTCCTTTCGTATAGAGTCATACTTATTTTTAAACTGTAATATGTCATAGACTTTCCCAGTCTTTGCTGTGAACCCCTCATAAATATTGGCCCATACTTTTTTTGTATAAATAATACCTTTTCTTTCACCTTTGCGAAGTTGTGCAATGTAGAGGTCAATCAACACCTTAGTGGTGCGAGCATCCCATGAAGCTTTAGATTTATCCTTAACCATTTTACTTGACATAAGTGAATTAATTAATTTTCATAATCGGATACAAACCAAATCTAATCTGACAACTTCAAGAAGCAATTTAATGTAACTAAAGATTCACATATTTGATACATAAGTGCCAATGGACATGCTCACAGCTTTATTTACGCTCCAATGAACAACATGCAGAAGTAAATCATGCTACTTGGCTTGTGACTCAGCAGAACAACATGCAAAAGTAAATCATGCAAAAGAAGTGAACACTACGCAGGCAATTGAGCATATAATAGAAGCTAAAGTAGAAAGCAAAGAGTAGATAAGAGAAGCTAAAAAGTGGAACACTAGTAAAAAGCAAACAACAGATATGAACACTATGAAAAGGTAGTAGAGAAATGGAACACTAGCATAGGCGCACCAGCCTTGCAGATATGAACACTTACTGTTTACCCTCTCTCTACTGAGAAAGTTATCGAGGTATGGAAAATAGAGTGTCAACACACCAGCGACGACAGGACGATGGATATCGACGCCCAGGGACCACGATGATGGCTCAAATATGCAGATCCACAGACCTGACCACCAAGCCTTACCACATAAGTAGGGTATCGGCAGAGATTGACTCCCAAGTGACGGCACGACATGGCAAGATTTTATAGCAGAGAGGTCGAGTGCTAAGGAATGATGACGGCATAGAATGAGCTCATGCGAAGATCTACATGCCAAGAATGTCTTCAGATGGAGCTGTGAGAGCAGGTCATGACAGAAAAGAGCGAAGGCGCAGGATACGATCTTGTGAGATGAGTCAGAGGTGAGCTCGGCAGGGGTAAAAGGAACAAACGCAAGCTCCTGAAGCACAAGTCGGGAGGAAGTAAAGGCAGTGAAGCGCAGGATTCACTGAGGAATGAAGGGACGGCATGAACGAGCGGTATTGGTCAGGAGAAAGTAGAGGGTGAAGCGCATGAAGAGAGGAAAGAGAAGGATAATAAATCATGCTTAACTACTACTGACGACACAATTAATGCCTGCCTAACGAATATAAAATGACGGACAGTGAGTGAAAAGCTGATGGGTGGCAGATTATGTAAAACCATGGTTTTATAGGATAAAACCATGGTTTGGGATTCACATGTGATTTTTGAGGTTTTCTTATTGTTTGGCTGAAAAATAGGATAACTATGGTTTGAACGAAAAATCTATTCCTTAACCCACATGCCAAACACACACTAAGACTAATAACTCCTGCTTTCTACCATGACAAGTTAAAGGTATGTACACACACAAGCACTACCAAATCAAGGCAATATTTGGCCTGTTTGGATAAGAGTTTGAAAAATAGCTTATGAAAAAAAAACTTTTGGACAACTTTTAGAAAAGGGATTTTGGAGAGGTGCTTATGAAAAAAAAGTGGTTCTAAATAAATGACTATTTGGATAGTTATTATTAGAATGATTTTTGTAATTGGAAAATTACCAAAAAGGGTATGGTTTTATTAAAAATAGGAGAGAGGAGAGAGGAGAGAGGGTAGAGAAAAGAAAGAAGAGAGGAGAGAGGGTGGAAAAGAGAGAGGAGAGATAGTAAAAAATAGAGAAAAGGGAAGATAAAGAGGAGAGAGGAGAGAGGAGATATTATGTAAGAAAAAATAAGGGTAAAATAGTAATTGAGTAGTCTATAAGCTCTTTTACTGTTCCAAAAGCTAGTCTCAATAGCTTATCCAAAACTTTAGTTTTAAACCATGGTTTAGTCTAAAGCCCTTTTAGACAAATATGACTATTTGTTTTAAAATTTTTCTAAACTAAGGTTTGGACCAAAAGCCCTTTTAAAACTATAGTTTCTTTAATTACCAAACATGCACATTGTTTTATAATTAGGAATAGAGGTGGTATTTTATTATTCCCTTCAGTCCAAAATGTAGGAATCGAATAACTAATTTTGTAGAGATTAAATAAATTTAGTTATTTATAAAAAAATATGATAACTTTTCTAAAATAACATATTTAATCATTTGTATTAGAACTTTACCCCTGAGGGAAACCCTTAATATGTGTCATTATAATAGGGATAATTTGAGAGTAAATTAAGGTCTTATATTTAGACTCAAAATAAGCCTCCTAACTAATTCCTAAATTTAGAACCAAATTGAATGGAGTATATCATTGCAAATTATTCCCTCCAGCCCTAAATATATTACAAGCTAGTTGAGGGGTTTGTTTTGGTTATACATATAATAAAACTTCAATTCACTTTGTCCTCTCAAATTTATAACATTTTTTAAATTATTCTTATTGATTGTACTATTATTAAGGGGATTTTTATCAAGAGGTAATTTACAATGCAAATGACCAAAAGGGGATATTATAAGAAAATTAACACACATTTTATATAAATAATTAATTTTCTTAATTTTTATAAATTAGATATCTAGCTCCTATATTTATGAGCAGAGAGAGTAGTATATATGAGAAAACTAAAAAGGTAAAAGATGTAGGGAATGGTTCCAACGTTTTCAATAAGTTATTGCAACCTGATAGAGCAGTGGCAAAAACTAGTGGAATCCCGAGGGTGGTGTGAAGTTGATGTAGCACCACAACTCATTACTTTGGCCTCTAATGTCATTTCTTGAACAGCCTTTGGAAGTAGGTACCAGGAGGGAAAGCACATATTTGAACTTTAGAAACAGCAATTGTTGTTGGTTCGCGAAGCCTATAACTCCATCTATATCCAGGCTTCAGTTGACCAACTTCACATATTAACATATATATAATATTGCATAATGTTCCTTTCTCATTATGAATAATTAATATGTTTCTTACATCTACTGCAAAATAGTACTCCTCTAGTTCAAAATATAAAGTAAAAAAGTTGGGAGGGATCCATTTTTTTATAAGGTATAGTTTGTGTTTGTCTCTAATTTAATGTTTCCCCCCCAATTTTACTCCGAGTTGATGACTATATTTATTGTCTCTCCTTTACCACTTTCTCTCTCATTACTTTGCTTGTATCTCATTTATCGTTTTTCTCACTACTCTTCATTAATAAGGGCATAATTGAAAAAATTATTTATCTTACCTATTTATTATTTTTAACTTATTTTAACTAATTTTTTATATGTGCAAATCAGTTATTTTAACTTTATATTTTGAACTAGATGGAGTATTTCTGCAACTAAACTTTTACCCCAATTGTTGCAAGAATAATGTATAAAGTGTGATTGGTGACATTTACATTAAAAGGATGTGAGACTGTTGACACTAGTTGTTAATTGAATTGGTGTAAAATAACTTTTTACACCGGTTAAATTAACTACCAGTTGCGTTGCAAAATAGTGTAAAAAACAATTTTTTATTAACTAGTGGTGTTATAATTTGTTACAAATAAGGGGAAGGCCATCACTAATTTTAAGAGGTTGTCATATGAATTGTATCGTCTAACACATGTTTCATACATGGTTGAATTAATTATATCTCAAGATTCATACCCACAAGAAAAAACAAGAGAAGGTACCGAATATACAATGAAATCAGAACAATATTGAAGAATATGATACGACAAAGAGAAGATGCAATGAAAAGAGAAGTTGAAGGAGAGCTTGATTTATTGGGCTTATTCTAGAGTCATCATCTAGTGGTATGATTACTCTGACCCATCAAGGTTGCCTCTTGACGATACCTTACCAGCTAACAAATCTAATGGTATGCTTTCATGTATATATTAGGTGTTTCAATAAGGTACATATTTGTTGTTTGCTGCCGCCAGTCTCATTTTCAGGGGCCGTGAAGCAGGAGGAAGCTACTAATGGCATGGATTAAAAGCCTTTTAGAGGTTAACACCTACTAAAAAGTAGGACTAGTGTCTTATTTAAATGATGATTTACTGCCCTACTTGGACACCTTGTTAGTCTGTCATTCATTTTTGCTAACAGACACATGCAGTGTACACCATCAATGTTACCATGTGGCCTGCCTCAACTACCTCATTTATTGCACCGGACTTTAAGCAAATGTTTCCAATTTGATGTAATGAATCTCTAGCAATACTAACATGTATTCTATCATGTCTTCTAATTAGTGTTATGGACAAACTTGAACGCGGAAACACAATGTGTTTCAAATATTCTTAAAAGATCCACCGCATATTAAGAAAAATTCCACACCAGAACTTGTCAAGTTCTTCCAAAATAGTGATTATTGAATAAGCAACAACTCATAATAAGTGATTCTTGAGATACAGTACTTGTCCTTGTAAGGGACCATGAATCAGCAGGCCAATAGGCAGAAATTGGAGGAGAACCACCAAGCCTGTAAATTCTGCCAATTCGTGAAAACATGATTATATAATACAAGTTAAAATCAAGAAGATAGAAATAAGATAAAAACTATTTTGAAGATAGAAGGACTTATTGAAGCTACAAGACCATCTCAAGAGAGGGCTGAGGATTAAGTGACTGATTTGCCATCACTGATTTTAAGATGGAAGGGCTTCAAAGTCATGACTGATTTGCCATCACTGATTTTGACCCACAACCTCCACTTTATAGGATTCAAAGTTGTCCATGATAGTATAATTGCCTACCATTTTGCGATTCTACAGAAAGTGGTTCAGAAGACAGCGAAATAGCAATGCCCTTGTTGAACTCTAGAAGAATGGATGCAAAATCACTTTCAAAAGTTTAAGCCTAAAAACTCAAGAAAATTCTTTTTTTTTTTTCAGTTTCTAAAAAAACCAATAAGTAAAATCATATCATTTGATAATTTGATAGGTACCTCATAGTAGGATTCGAGTGTATCATATCTTTAATGATGCCTCAGCTCTGAGTCTTTTGGTAGTTCACTTAGATACACAGTATCCCACATCATATAGTTTTTGATTATCAAACTATCCCCAAACAAATATTTCTTAAAAAAGATAAAAGTGACCAAATATCTCAAATTAAATATATCCAATGTAAAATACTACTTTAGAGAATATCTTATATTCGTTAATTGATGAAACTGCTCTAGAGTTTGCTACTGACGAAGTATTTCGTTGTCCTTGCTATTTAAACCTATTTATATAATTGAAAATGTTACCCATTATTACTGTAACTAAATTGAAAAAAAAATTGTTGACCACTTAAAAATATGTTTATCCTTAGAAATAGAAAACGTATCTCCCTTATAATCTCTAAGTGCTACAGGCTTAGTGAAATCACAAAGTTTAACGGTCCAACTTTTATCTTTGCCTCCAATAATTGCAAAACTCCATGGTGTCAAATTATAGTGGATTATGTCTATCTATTTAATATTCCAAGGATAAAATCATGTCCCTAAACCAAAAAGGAAAAAAATAAATATCTAAAAGTTTAAAATAAATTAAAATACATAATATAAACCATAAAATAATCAAAGAAAATTGTAAATATCTAATTAAATTTGTACTAAAATCAGTAAGCTTCTCATTGTTCACAAATTTCTTATAATTTTTTGGCTTCACACACAAAATAATCCAATGTATACAAACATGGCCAGATATCCTCATGCATTATCAACTTTTTTAGCTTCTTCACGAACAAAATATGTATAGAAACATGTTACATAGTTCTCCTCTAGGGTTTAGAAGTACAACTGAAAACTCAAAATTTGATACTCGGACAAGATTAAACAACACTCCTTTTATTATTACTCCTATATGTACGCAAGTCCAAAATAGTCAGGGTAACTTTCCAATACCAATAAGTTCAAGAGTTTTAATCTCTCTTGTACCTACATCACATATATAGTTTAAACAAATTGAAAACCAAAGGCTAAATAAGAATAAATACACACACAACACACGTTAATCCCTTAATTACTTATTGTGACAATTATTAAATTGGTAATAGCAAAATTTGAGCTACAATTGAAAGTTAAATTATAGACACGGTGAAACGATTATATTACACAAAAACTAAAAAGTTTTCTTAGCCCAAGATATGCAAACATATCATCCCTTCCACCTCTTGCAAGAGTTAAATTGCACATATTATGCTCGTAGATCTATTGTTATACCTATAAAGTTATTTTCTAAAATAGTTAGAATTGATAATACTAAAATTAAAAAAATGTTATATGGTGAGAAATGTAGGACTATATATGGATCAACAAGCACCACTTTGAAAAATAAATTTTCTCCAATTTCACACAAATTCATCAATTAAACATAAATTCCATATCTTATGTTACACATGAGCCATTCAAGTTTTGTGAAATCTGGAGGTATATTACACAACGTAAATGTAATATCTTATATTACACAGGGGCTTAACTTTTGTCCAATCTCCTTTCAATATGGTCTTACAGAATTAATTTTTACGTTGTTTATGTGTTGTAAGTTGTCGTAACTAATTAAGTAGAAAGAGAAAAATATTTTGTAAAAAGAATAATAAACATATTTGTTACCTTGATTTAATCAAAGAAATCACAACTGAGGTCATATTAACCGAGAAAATCTGAAAGAGAACCAAAATGCAAAGGTAAGTTGATATATGAATATTAATATTACTAAGGATTTTTTTTATATAACAATGCCACCAAAATACAACAAAGTACGATAATCAAGACTCATCTTTACATAAGTATGCAAGAAAATAAAGCTAAATAAAATAAGCAAACAACCATAAAAAAGTATGGAAATCCGCAATTATAAACCATAAAAACAGAAAGACTTGGCATATTACTTTTACGCAGCACTGACCCCAAGTTTGAGAAGATGAGGATAGTTTTACCCCTAAAACGGATACAATACATGGTAAACTAAAAATATGAACATAAAATTCACAACTTTGGGACTGGAACAAAAAGACCCCAAACATGCCAAGTGAACAAAATTTTGAAAATAAAACCTAGAATCAAGAAACATGACTTCAGAACGATTTAAGAAAGCAAAAGAGAAAAAACACTAGCGTAGAAAGCCAAATATATGATAATACTGAGGAAGTCTAGCTGGGTGCATAGTGGTGAAACCTTTATTGTTGGAATAAAGTCCTGAAGAACTTGTCTCAACTTTATAACGATTGGCTTCCAACCCATTTTCCATTAGGTTTCTTAGAAGATTGAGTGGAAGAAACCCTAAATTTTTTATTCCACCAGTTGGGGCATTGTGTTTTTATATAAAGTTGTGGTTAGGGAGGATAACATATACACCATTCTAGAAAATGAAAGGGTAATAAGGAAGCATGTAATTGATAACAGGAAGAAAAGGACAAAAGGTTTGACAGGCATGAAAAATAATTTTTTTATCGCATGAAAACCAAAAATGAGAAAGAGAGAGAAATAGCTAGGGTTCATTAGATAAGGAAGAAAACTACGTAAACAAGGGTTTTGAGGGATTGATGACATATTATACTCTTTTGGTCAAAAGTCAAGAAGTAAGAAATCAAAGTGTGTGACGTGACTAATTAAAGATTCTCTCAAACCAAGAGACAAGTGAATCCTATTCTCTAACTCTAGTGATCATGAGAGACCTTTTGTTAAAATCCTAACCAGCGTCTAGAAAGAAAGCCAGAAAATATAGTTAAACTAGAAAAAAAGGTTTCTCAGGTTTGGCAAGAAACCATAAAAAGGAAATAAAGGGGTCAGATTTGATGTGTTTCTTACTCGGTTAAGTATAACCTAGATAATCTCCATTAGATATGAAAAGCCTAATCTTAGAATAAATATCTTAAGCTTAATTATGCCTGCATGGCTTCTAATGATATGTTTTACCAAATATTTCCAAATTTGTCTCAGTGTCCTTTTCTTCTGTTTGCATTTGTGATAAAGAGCAATAACTTACTACACCAAAACTTTGGACAATAAGTATATCTTAAAAGCATGCATGTGATCATTGATGAATTACAACACGAAAAGGGAAAAATCACATAACTTATGTTTTTTCTGAGTAATTAATAAAAACAAGCTATTTATTAACAAAACATAACTTGATGCTGCCATATTAAACATAATACAACATCTTGTTATATATTGGAAAAAAGATTGCCACATCCGAGGTTTAACTAAATAGTTCAAATACAATTTAAAAAGCTTAATGGTTTCTCATATTCTGAGCACTTAACTTAATCCAATGGACATAAATTAAAGCTGCACTGGGACTTGTAGAAGTTAAAAGCATCAAGGATTCATATCTGTGTTATGAAGAGGTGATAGCTTTGGTGGAGAAGTTCAAATACAATATATTATTATCATTATTATTACCTTTAAACATAAGCTAAAGCTGATGAAATATTCTACTTTTACCACCTCAAAGTACGTATTCGGAAGCATATTTGATTAGAGAAAGTATTACATTAACCCAAAAATTAAAATTTTAAAACTTACTTCTCGGGTACTGTTTATTTGGTGATTTTCAGATTTACAGTCCAAGTTTAAAAATTCATAACTAATTTTAGAAAAATTGTATGAAGGTGATCCAAATTTCTAATTGAAGATCTTTCATATATCTTTAAGGGGAAAATATAAATATGGACGTTTAACTTTTCAATTGATACAATTAAATCGTTACTTTTTACCATTAATACAGCAAATTCTGGAAATTCCAGATTATGTCTCTTAAGTTTGGAAATTTATTTCTCTTGATATGCACATCTAAATGAGTCATGTTACCTATGAATTTAAATATCTGGATGTGTACTACATGCTTATAAAATTTTGTGGATTAATTCATTCATTTGTTAGGTCAAACTGAAGCGACAACAAAACTGCTTCAGGACCTACGTTTTTACCATTTCAGTTTCCTTTCTTTCACTTTCAATAATTGTTTTAGCATGCATAAACCATTTCTTTTGCCTTTCATGCATTCATATAGATCATATTCATATGCCATAATTATTTCATACAGTTTTATCACATAAGTAGACACCTTACATGGCATTTACATATATGGATAATTCATAGCGTATGCTAGATCTCAATTACTTCACTTCATTTATTCCATTCTTTAGCTCTTCTCCATGCATAAATTTTCCTTCATGCTTGACCTAAATTGGTTGGTTATGGGAGGGTAAGATTCTAGGGAATCTCAGTAGTAAGCATTACCACTTAAATATGCAAGATGGATGCTAATGTATGATATGTAATTTCATTAAACTTTGTTTAATTAGTGATATGCCATCATGCTATATACTGTTGCATAAAAGTGCATGGCCATGGAAAACATGTTATTCACAATACATTCAATATCATTTATCATGTCACAACATTATTCAAATATTATATACATGTCAACACACAAGCATATCACCTCAAGCACATAAAGAGGTAAGTCCACTACCTTGCACTTAAGCTTTTCTCTTAATCTTTTGCACTTGCTCCCAAGCTTTCCAACCATGAAGCCTTTTGGTCAATCACTTCCTAACATCTTCTTGAATGTTTCAAGGTCCTAAACACATTCATATTCATCACATAATTCATTAGGACCATGAACTCCAACAACGTTTAAGACTAACCTTGATAAATTCTTAACTCTTTACTAACATAACTTTCTCTAGTCTTCACTAATTAACTTGGTCTTTGAACCAATTGATGTCTTAAATTTACCCTACACAATTCCATCTTTTTAATCCATTTATGAGCTTAGAATCATGAAATTCTAGCTCCTATACACTGTTCTGTATAGAATTACATATCACCCTATTTTCTTTCAAAAATTCTCATTTTGATTCTAATGCTTCCCATACTTGTTTCTCCACTTTATCCCACACAATTTTTTATTTTAAAACCATTGGAAGTATCAAAATCATGAAATTCCAATCACTATTCATGTGAGTGAACAGTAATAGAGAAGAACTTCAAAATCCATAACTTGGAATTCCAATGCTTCCAAGGTTCAAAACCTATCCAATCCTATAAAAAATTATCATATAAATTTAATGGAAGCCTTAAATCATTGAAATTCCATTTCCTTCCATCATGAACAGTGCAAACCGAAATGGTTCAACCATAGCAAAGTCAAGAATATCAACTTGATTCAATAACCAATCACTTAACTAGCTTGTTTAAGCTTTAATCATATAACTCTAACTTTAATTTCTTCTTCCATCCCCATTGTCCATTGGAACTTTAGGTGGTTCTCTAAAAAAGATAGCGAAAAAAAGAAATCCTAAAGTAGAAACTAAGAGGAATGTATAAACCAATGCTTCCATGGATTTGATCGTGGTTTACAATTATAGCTTTCATACCTGTTTATTTTGGATCATCTCTCGGATAAAGAAAAAGAAAGAACAAGAGTAAAAGAAAAGGTAGCAATTCAAATCAAGATTTATCTGGTTCCCTATGGCAAATTACAATCACAGAAAAAAAAAAGAAAATCCAAAAGGAACAAAACAATGTTGTATCAGACTACTTGTCTTCTTGTAGTTGGATCTCCAAGTTTTTGGAATGTTCCAAATTCTACTTGAGCATCCAAATCTGGGTCGATACCAGCAAAAACGTCTCTGAACAAGGTTCTAGCACCATGCCAAATGTGTCCGAAAAAGAAGAGCAGAGCAAACGAAGCATGTCCAAAAGTAAACCAACCTCTTGGACTGCTACGAAAAACACCATCAGATTTCAAAGTAGCACGATCTAATTCAAAAATTTCACCCAATTGAGCACGTCTAGCATATTTTTTCACAGTAGCAGGATCACTATAAGTGACTCCATTGAGTTTGCCACCATAGAACTCAACAGTTACACCTACTTGTTTGACACTATATTTCGATTCCGCCCTTCGAAAAGGAACATCGGCTCTAACAATTCCATCTCCATCTACCAAAACAACCGGAAATGTTTCAAAAAAAAGTAGGCATACGACGTACAAAAAGTTCACGCCTCTCTTTATCTTTAAAGATAGGGTGTCCTAACCACCCAACAGATATTCCATCCCCATTGTCCATTGAGCCCGCTCTAAACAATCCCCTTTTTGCCGATGGATTCCAAAAAAATGAATGAATTCCAAAAATAAATGAATAAATAAAAACCTGAAAGGAATAAATGAATTCCAAAAATTTTAGGCAAATCCAAAGAAGTGGTGGGGGTATTTATAAAAAATCTTGGTGGAAATGGAAGGCCAAGATTAGTTTGGTTACTATTTGATCTAATGGTCTATAATCCACCTGCCATTAAGCTTGCCCTAGAAGCCTCATTAATGAAATCATCCATTACATAAAAAAGGGCTGTGTTTGGCACAAATAATGGGGAAATACTAATAGGAAAAATTTCAGTCCAGTCCGGTACCGATTTGAGCAGTTTCACAAAAACCATACTATTTTATGTTCCCAATTTTTATAATATTCTAAAATATGTATTCTGTCATGAAAACTAGTGTCTAGGTTTTTCCTACCATTGACATTGTTAGACTGAGTATTTATCTTTCAATCATCCTTTGGGAAATGACCAAAATACCCTTATTGTACTTTTTTGCACTATAATGACCTTAAGGGCATAATTATCATTTTACACCTCTTTATACTACTATCTCTAACTAATCATCCATGTACTTGTTGGGACATTTTTGACCTATCCAAAATAACCAAAATGCCCTCCATCCTTCTCTGGTACAATCTGGCTACATAGGGGCATTTTTGTAATTTCACACTTTTCTAAGGCTGCTCTGGGCTTTAGCCTACTTAACTATCCAATCACCCCATTGGGCCTCTGGGATGCCATTTTGGGCCTTGATATGGGTCCATTGCCTTTATGACATAAATCCCGAGAAACCTCTCATGAAGTTATTTATCGGGTATTTTATTACACCGTAAATTCCCGTAATAATTCTACAGGATTCCTTTTTTGACTTTGTCAATTTTATAAATTATCATATTAATTATAGGAATTTACTGTAAGTTTTATCTGATAATTTTTCGTGACTTCAAGAATTTATATCAATTAATCGGGACGCCAAATCAAAATTATGCGTTGCGTTAAACTGATCAGAATAATTTTCTTTATCTACTGGTAAAATTTGGGACTAATATAATTCTGGGTATTTTTGGGCCTTTTTCAGCTCAACTTTCTCATAATTACATTTTTGCCCTTGAACTTTTGATAAATTATATTTAAGTCCCTTAACTTTTAGTAATTACACCTTTTGGCCTAACTTTTTTCTCTACCTTTAGTTTTGGCCTTAAACCTTTTCTAAATTTTATTTAGGTCGTTGAACTTTTCAAAATTATACTTTAGGCCCTCAAATTTTTATAATTACACTTAATGGCCCAAAGTTTATTTCTACTTTCGTTTTCCACCGTAGAACTTTTAAACTTTTCAATTTAGTCCCTCTCTTCCTTCAGGACTCATCTAACCTTTATTAGTCCTTCGGATCATCATCACAATCCTTTCCAAACCTCTTTCCTCTATCAGCATTATACAGATAGGGAAAAAGTAGGACATGACATTTCTACCCCCTTTAAAAAAAATTTCGTCCTCAAAATTTACTTGGAATATTAGTCAACAATCCTGGATAGATATTCTTTTTTCACTTTATGACTAAGGATTGGGGTATCTTTCTCTTATCTTCTATCTCGACATCTTAGTAGAGTACTTTCTATGTTCGTAGATCCTCATATCTTTGCTATGATTATTCTTTTGTCTGACTCAACTCAATCAGATATGAACTCTCCTTCATTCTATTACTTGCTTATTTGATATGCATCTATTTGCATATGAACTTCTTACCATACAAGACTTGTGAGTAGTGTCCATTTCTTTTATATCAAGCTCTCTCAAATATTGTTGTATTTTGGAGTTTATGTTAACTACTCTTCATACTTCTTAGTACATTCACTTATTACTTCGTCTAAGTATCTAGCGGAATTCTCTGAACATCCGCAAAACTTTATCTCTCAATTCCGTACCATCGTACTTCTTTTCTTATGATAATCTTTAATAACTCATTATAATACAGAGAGAGGACTTATGTCACTATTCTTTCTTTCTTTACTTTATTGATAGATAGGAGCACATACTCTAACATGTATAATGCCTGGCTAACATATTGCAGGACTACATACCTGCCTATGAATGCAAAGCTCTAACATCGGAGCTCAAGTATTCCTTTATTTAATATGCATAGCTCTAACACTCGGAGCTTGCACAGATCTAACACTCAGAGCTTGCACTGCTCTAACATTTGGAGCTTTAGCATATTTTATAAACATAACATAATACCTGCCATTTCATGCAAGCAGTGAAAGCTCTCACTTGTTATTTCACATGTAATGTAGCATTTAAACATCTTATCCCTTTCAAAAAGGGAGCCCCTCTATCTGTTTACAAAGCTAGCTATAAAGCCACTTCGTATTGTACTTCTTGATACATATTTCTCATAACATATCTCATTACGTACTTTTCATGTCGTATCATGGCATATCTGGCCAAATCTGGCTATATCATGGTCTATCTTGCCTTGTCATAACGTATTCTGATATACCATAAGTTAAACATTTCCTTTAACTTATAACTTTGCTAGCTTTTAAGAAATCTCTTCTAACATCTTACATAACTCTGTGCATATATGCCAAACTTCTGTGGCATTTACACCTTTTCATCACTTCCCAGGGGGGTCACCCATCATTGGGCTATTCTTGCTTGAGTACGCTTAACTGAAAAAGTGCAGATAAAAATCTGAAGCACTGGTGTTAACAGGCTCCAATCCTGGTACTTTACTATCTTATACCCTTCTTATACTGTTTCTCTTGGGTCTATCTGGCCTTCTAATCTCTTTATCTTCATCTGGAAGATATATTTGTCTCTCATTCTATTTTCTATAAGTTCATCTTAGGGATCTCTCTATTCTTATTTGACCCCTTCTCAAATCTTATGAGATATTCTTTTCCTCTTTCTTAGAGATATTATCTACAAACTCATAAATATCTGTTATTTAGGACTAAAAACTTTAACTCTGATCAACAACTTTAACTTGGATCACTTAGTTCCTGTTACGTGTAAGAAGATTTTGAGTTCAATCCCTAATAGTAATAAGGCTATATGAAATTAACATCATGGGTATCTCTCTGTTATAAGGTAACCAACTTGTAAAATTTCTATACCTTAACCTTTTCCTTGGTATTCGTCCTTCCAAAGAAATAGTGTACTTATGGCTCATTACTTTCTTTCTCTAGGCTTGGTCTATTGCGACCCTCAGGATCTACTATGATCAACCATAAGCCTTTTCAGGATCTAACTGCGACCCTGGAATTGTATTCACTGTGAGCCATGCTTAGATATAACTGCAATCCTCTGGAATCTACTACGATTTTGTTGTATTGTATTCTCATCTCTGGAAGACCTAAAGCAATGGACAAAGTTACAAGGTTAGTCACTTCCACATAGTTGTTAACTCAACAGATAATTCCCCAAAAATGATCACAGAAGCCAATATTATCTATTAGGACTTTACTCATTTCCTCTATCACTCAGGAATTTCTCATATCATTCCTAGCTTTCATAACTTTACTATGTCTATTACTGCAGAGAGCTACACATACTCTACCATGCATATATCTATCATAATCTGTTTACTCTCTTGGCTCTATCTCAAGAGCAATCTGACTCTGTTGCAAGAGCAATCTAGCTCTATTACAAAAATATTAACTTTTATTGCATAGACGCTGCTCCCTCTCAGAGCTACATCATCTTTCATAACTGCGTCTCATTTCATTTCATGTTTATAGCACATCATTCATGTATCTTATCCCTACTGAAGGGATATGTCTTGAGTACTATGATCATTTATCTATAGATTTATTATTAACCTTCATCTCTAATCTCATCTATTGCTTTATCATTACCAAGTTGAATTATCTAATTGCATGTCGTATGACATGGGAGCAATAACTTTTTTCATCATATATACTCTATCCTTAATGAAATGCGGAAGGGGTATCCATTTATCATAGCATACTCCAACATGCATAATATGTAAGGAGATGCAATCATTTAAGCATTCTCAAATATGCGTGTCATCATATGACAACTACAAGGAGATGCAACTTCTCATCATAACTCAAGGCAACATAAGCCATATCGTCATTACATAATTTGCTCAGCCATCCTCTATATGCATACTGCAATTAAACAATTAACTAGGTAATCTTTTAAAGCATTATGTCCCTTTATCACCTTAACTGCCAGATTATCTATCACATTATCTGATAAGATCATTGTCAGATCCTGAAGTAACTATTCATCTAAATTAAGCTACCACGTTACCTTCTTACTAGGGTATAGACTTAACCCTTAATTACTCTTTCTTACAAAGGGAATAGGGAAGTCACTTTATTTTTTTAACTATAGCTACCTTTCACTCTCTAAACATCATAAACTTCTTTTTCTTATTTCACATACATCTACCGTTCTGTTGAACTTTTACAATTACCTGAGAAAAACTCTTTCTTTGTAAAACAGAATTTAATCCGCGAATTAACTTCCCAGTCATTCGACTCTCACAGTTCATGTGGATGAACTCGGCTAAGTATTCATTAAAGGTTTTTCTTTCTTTATTTTAACCCTTAGTCTCACGCTCATCTCTATCTAACTGAGAGGAATGCTTCTAGTAAACTCTTCGAGAAAAACTTCTCAGGTGAGCGGATCAATCTCCATCTTATATGGAGTAACTTCTGTATCTTTCTACTATCTCTAAACTCTTTTTGTCTGTCAGTCTTAGTCAGCTCTATACTAGACTATGATTCTTTTCTGGTCTGTCTCTAGATCCTGACTAATTTATGTCATATATATTTCATTCATCATCTAGTATTATTACTTCTTTTCTCTAAGGTGCTCTACCCTAGGTCTGCTAGGTTACTGTCTCTTCGTGATGAGATCCCTCTGCTTTGGGAACATAAACTTTCTATCTATTAGCCATCACATCTTTAACCTTAAGCCACGTATTAGGCTCATTCTTAGGCAAGTCTCATTCTAACTTCTTATTCTTCTGTTAAGTAAAGACTAGCTGAATGAATCTTTCATAACATAGATCAACTCCTGATGATCATATAGAGGATATACTTTTAAACATTTTCTTAAACTAATATTTTATATCTCAGTGCCTCGTACTGTTTAGCTTGCCTGCACGCTGTGCTAAACCTCTAACTGATAAACTTCTGTGAGGTCATCATCTTCATTCTTGTCATTAGGTCTCTGTGCAATCTAGTCGCAACCTAAGTACTGACTAGTCGTGACTCATGTTCTCTGTAAACTTTAGCCGCGCCCATCTCCACCTGCTCATCATGACTTGACAGCTCAGTGTTCTTTAGCCGCGACCATAGGCCATCTTCTATCGCGACTTGTTCTACTTATACATTAGTCACGTCCTATGGCTTGGACTTATCGCGACCTGATAGCTCTGGACATTCCTATCGCGACCAATGGTCTTTACTCGTTACGACCAAAAGCTTCTGTAAATATTTAAGAAATCAAAAGAACAAAATCAAAAGAAATCGAAAGAACAAAATCACTAGTATATAAAACCAAATATATGATAATACTAGATAAATTAAGTTGGATGCATAGCAGTGAAACCCTTACCGTTGGAATAAAATCCTAAAGCACATTTCTCCACTTGTAACGATCGGCTTCCAACCAATTTGCCATTAAGTTTCTCAGAAGATTGAGTGGAAGAAACTCTAGATTTTGTATCTCCACCGATTGGGGCATTGTGTTTTTATATAAAGTGGTGATTGGGGAGGATAACATATATACCATTCCAGAAAATGAAAGGGTAATAAGGAAGCATGTGATTGATGACGGAAAGAAAAAGACAAAAGCTTTGATAGGCATGAAAAATATTTTTTTTTTCTACATGAAAACTAAAACTGAGAGAGAGAGGGAGAAATAGGTTCATCAGAGAGGGAAGAAAATTGAGTAAACAAGGGTTTTGAGGGATTGGTGACATCTTATACTCTTTTGGTAAGAAGTAAAGAACTAAGAAATCAAAGTGTGTGACATGACTAAAGATTCTCTCAAACCAAGAGATAAGCAAATCCTATTATCTAACGCTAGTGATCATGAGAGGCTTTTTGTTAAAACCCTAACTAGCGTCAGGAAAGAAAACCAGAAAATATAATCAAAACAGAAAAAGGATTTCTCAGATTTGGAAATAAACTTAAAAAGGAAATAAAAGGGCTAGATTTGGTGTATTTCTTACTCAATTAAGTATAACCTAAATTATCTCCATTGGATAAGAAAAACCTAATCTTGGCAGGAATATCTTGAGCTTAATTATGCTTGCATGGCTTCCAATGATATGTTTTACCAAATATTTTCAAATTTGACTCACTGTCGTTTTCTTCTACTGCATTAGTGATAAATAACAAAGACTTCCTACACTGAAACTTTGGACAATAAGTGTACATTAAAAGTATGTATGTGATCATTGAAGCATTAAAACAAGAAAAGGGAAAGAAGACATAACTTATGTTTTGCGAAGCAATTGATAAAAATATGTTATTTGTTAACAAAACATAACTTGATTATATTAAACAAAATACATCTTAGTATATATTGGTAAAAAAATTGCCATATATGAGATTTAAGTAAATGGTTCAAATGCAATTTAAGAAGCTTAACGATGTGTCACATTTTAAGCGCTTAAATCAATCCAATGGACATAAATTAAAGCGGCACAGCGACGTGTAGAAGTTAAACGCATTAAGGATCCAGATCTGTGTTATGAAAAGGTGATCTGGTGAAGAATTTCAACTAGAATATATTGTGATTATTATTATTACCTTAAACAAAAGTTGAAGCTGATGTATCTTAGCATTTGAAATAGACCTATAAATTCTTACTCCCAGCTAAGTACCCTATATATATACTTATAAATATGTGTTATCTTTAGAGGTGTATTATTCTTACTTTCGAGCGAATATATTTGCATGTCGATGCTGTTGGTTATTTTTAAATAAATTTAAAGTATGAAAGGATGTACTATATAATCAAAGATTTAGTGTATTTCAGTAAAAAAATATATGCTTAATATATATTTTTTTATTTGAAAGCCACCTTGGATTTATGATTAATTCCTTTCTAAACTTATAGAAGTAAAGCTTTTTGACTTTTTCAACGAGTGTAATTCTTAGAATTTAAATGTGTTATATGAAAATATAATTAATTGCTTATTATCTCCACCTTAACTAACAATTCATTGGTATAATGAATTCAAATTATATTTTAACTTTTAACTTAACACTACCTAAATAGCTCTCAAATATTTAAATAAGAAATATAAAACTTCGAGTTGTATACACAATAAATGGTATTAGAAGACAAACAACTGGTATCAGATAATTTAGTTATATATATAACTATTAGGGACAAACATTTATATTTCTCCCAATGATTATAATTAATTTTAGCTCATTGATGATCCAAATTGTCAACTTTTTTAGATAATCAAATTGCAATAAAATATTATCTTTATAATTTTAAAGGGTTATTGCCATATTTTATAATATATTATCAGGTGTTGTTGATATGATAATTTTTTTATTTTTATTCAAAATCTAAAGTACTTACAATTTATATAAATTTTTAGACAAATATAATTTACTTCACTAACTACTATTAAATCGAATGTATACAACTCACTTTATTCCTTATAGAAAATTTTTAATTTGAATATTATTAATAAAAAAATACTAAATAGTTTTTTTTTAATTTGAGATTTTGAAAATATTTAAATTAAAATTAACAGATAATATTAAATTTAATTTTTGTGAGAAATATATTTACCTTTGAAGAATTACGATTGTTTTAAGAAAATAAGCAAAAATAAAAATGAAGACGCTAAGTCAAAGTGGATTATGTTGGTTTGATTAACGATCTATTTATTTATTTATCTATTAAAAACTTGTCTTATGTGTAGCTTCACAATATTATTAGGCCACTACATATCTTTAGAGTTAATCATATGTCCATTATAAGTTTAACATTTTTCTTTGTTCCCTATTGCTTATTTTTTTAATATGATTTTATGTGTTTAAACAAATTAAATCTATTGAAAATGAAAGATCCATTTTTCATCAATTGTCATCCCTTATGATAAACCATAGCAGATTTTTTTTAAAAGATGATGTGTGTCTTTATTTATAATAACCAATCTTAAGCTAACTTCAATTTCAATATCTCAAATTCTAAAAAAAATTAGCGTGTGTTTGGATGCTATACAAAACCATCGTCTTAGAGAAACTTATTCAAACACCATCTTTTTTTCACAATCAATTTTTTTACTAAAAGTATAATTTTGGTAAAAACTATTCAAATATTCATTGAGGCCTTTAAAATTAAAATACATTATGAATGCTCCACTAAATAATATAATGCTTATTATGGAGATTAATAGTTGATTAATCCAAATATCAACTTCATGGGCAATAATTTACACAAAAAATCATATTATGCAAGTTGTGAGATGAGAGGATGAAGACAAAATAAATATGAAAGTTGAGGATAGGATCATTGTAAGTACATTAAATATAAAAAATATCCCTGATCCACCCGATATAGTTTGTGAGGAGTAAATCATCTATGTTCTTTATTTCTAAGAATGATGGTGACACTATCTTCTTCACCTTCCATTTTAAATGATATGCACATATATGACATCAATATGAAATATAAAATATATAATATGCTATACTATCATAAGTATTGGCGGATTTCTCAACAAGAAAAGCATATGTGTAACATATTAAATTTTGATAAAAGGAAATTATAAAGAATTATTATGGTTAAGAATATTTTCTAAAATTAAAAAATCTCAAAGATAAAATTTTAAGAAAAAATAAAAGAAAGAATAATCATTAAAAATATTTTATACCTTAGGATAATAAGATAATATTATGTATTTAGGGATTTAGAAAATTATAGAAGAGTTTATTTCCCAAAAGAGGCCTAAATGATTTAATAGCTATTTTTAGGAATTAATGACCTTTTTTAAAAAAATAAAAGAAAAATAGTTAGAAGTTATTGTTTATCTTAAAATATTTAGAAAAATTATATCATTAGTAAGAAAAACTATATGAGGAAAAAATATTTATTCTACAAAGAGAATTATTTTTTAAGAATTTTTAAATATTTTAAAAAATAAGAGAAATGTTAAAAATAATGGGAATAAGGTAAATACTGAAGTGTCTCACATGCACACTACCCATCCGCTTTCTCTAAAGTGAGACCCCTATCACATTCGTGTCTTTTCCCTCTTAATTCTGCTCCTTCACGTGTCCTCCTCTGCCCAACTCATCATGCCTCCTCTCTTCCATATATCCATCGTCTTCTTCATTCTTCTTCAAAGACCGCAGCGAGCGAGAGCGAGAGCGATAGAGGAGCACGGGAGAAGGACCAGAGTTGCGACGTCGGAGTAGTGCTCGGAGGAAGGAGACCGAACTTGGGACGCCGTTGACCACCTGAGGTGAGTACTCCCTGTTCTCTCCCATCATTATTGCCGGCGATCTGTGAGTATTTGGGGTGATTTAACCGATTAAAAGTTGGGAGTTTTGAGAGGAAATCACTGATTAAGTAAAGTACTAAGCTTCTTAACACGAAGTCTGACTTAAGACTTGGATATTGATTGTTGTTGCGGGTTTGTTTGAATCGGAAATTTTGGAGGCTTTAAACCAAAAGCATTGGCTGTCACAGGGGACATAACGTCAGGTTCCTAAATGAAATGAAAAAGAAAGTATAAATGTTAAGGAGTAAGTAGAATAATCATAACCCAAGCATAGATTGAGATTTGTATGGGTGAAATATGGTGTTGCATGTAGGTGAATGGCTCTGGGTTGTGATGACCGAAACAGAGACATGCTATTTTAATGAAAAAGGTTTTGGGTTCTTTGAAATCATAGTTAAAAGAAGTAAAACTTGTCTAATAATGTATGAATCAGTGTTTGCTGAAGGCAGGTCTGTTGTGGTCCGCAAACCTGAAACTTTATGTTTAAGGAAAAGTTGATTTTTAACTTATAACCCAATTTGCTAAGTCTAGTGTCGGGTTCCTCAAATGAATAAGGCTAAAGGAAGTCTAAATGGAGTATATAAAAGGTTTGGTTATGAGGTATGATGCTCGAAGGTCTTAAGGTATTAATTTTCGAAAGACAGAGAACCTTGTTGCTGGTTTGGTAGCTTTGGGTGTTTGAAATTTGGAAAAAGGAAGGTTCAATATGTCTTAGTGATAAATGTTGTGTTCAAAGATTAAAATGTTCACTATTTTTAGAAAGTGTTTGGTTATGATTATTGTTGTTTTGGTGATGACTGAATAGTTGGAATTGAGTTAATAAGTCATGAATTATGTTGGGTAAGGTTTGTCCGATGGTTGAATAGGGTTTTCAAATCTGAAAATTGACAGATTTAAATTCTTGACAATATGGCTTCTTGAGGATTGTAGAAAGTATTTTGGAATGTAACAAAAATGACTTTAATAGTGGTTGTTTTGTTGAGGTTTCTTGAGGAATTGATTAGTTTTGGATTGAACAATTTAAGTTGTAATGTAAGTGGAAGGTTACTGGTTTATGAGTTGAGGTTTTAAGGGAAGAAGATATCAGAAGTGGGTTATTGAGGTTGGAAACCGTTTTAGACATGCTGATTAAGAAATATAAGTATGATTGTTGTAAATTAAGTGTTCTGGGATTGTTGGATGTTGGATAGAGAATGATTTTGAATCTGGTAATGGTAAATTCTTTATAGAACAGGTATGTTCTAGATTAAAGTACTAATATGCCGTGCATAAAGTTATGGAGGCTATAGATTGTTTATATATGCTAATAAAGTATTTAGTGTAAGTTTGTCAGGAAGGAAAAGGGAAAAGGGTGAGATTCAAAGAATCTCAATAGTAACAACAATCCATCATATAAATATAAGCAATTCTATAAAGCATGCAAAACAAGCCATGTCACATAATCATTATAACAATATCCATACAATACACATATCAACAATAAACAACACATATATCAACAATACACATACTCCCTGTACTCATCTGAATTTTATTTTGTTTTCCGCTTGTTACAGTGACACTACTACTCATAACAGCTGTAATCTTTATAGCTTTGATTTTCTTTCTTTACATGGAATGGCCAAAAGCCAGAAGAAAGATTTTTTATTTCAATATTAAAAAATGGCTAGAAGACACAGATTTGATTTCCTATCTTAAGATAAAATGGATATAAGCTAAACAAATTTGATTTTCTATTTCAATATTAAATGTAATTTTCTATCTTGAGATTTATGGCTCGAAGCTATATAACCTTCAGTTTTCTACCTTGGAATTAAATGGCCAGAAACTATATAGCTCCAATTTTTTGAAAAGGAACATGATCTTGGGATTTTCTATCTTCCAATTTACCTTTTCTCCATACTTTATATATTTTACATTTTATCAGTGAAAGGTTCAAGTTTTATTCTATTCTTATATGTGTGATAATCAGTTCGATATCTATTAATATTATAAGGGTATGATGAGGAGGCTGAAATTAATTTCTTTTTGTTTGAATAATTTAGGAACATTGCTTCAACTACTTTCTTTCACTCAATTTTTGATAAGCTTCAATATGACTATAATTTCTATGGGATTTTACAAGGGTCCTAGAGTTTTTGATGGGATAAAGTAGTGTAATTCTTGATATATTTAAGAATATGATATTATATAAATATAACATTTATGATCTATGCAGGACATGCAGAACATTAATGAAGAAATAAACCAAATTCTAGAATTGACAGCCAAGGACCAGGTTTTTAATAGCAGTAAAGGACCAATGAAACATATTGACACTTAAGGACCATCAAAGCTGTGCGTTTTGATTAATAACGGAAGGCGGTCCAGGATTTTGTTTTCCAACTAAACCAAAACAGAAATAACGGAACAGGAGAATAGACTTAACAAATGAGCATGTGCTAACACAAGTTCTGGACTTCATTCATAGATGGCACCACAGTCACGGACTTCATTCATAGATGGCCACGCTCACAAATTCACTACCAGGTTTGAACCAACAGATTTGACCGAGAACCTACATATACATCATAGCGCAGGGGATGATAGAGATCACATACCGAATTATTTTCCCTTCTATCTCTATACTTCCGCTTTCTCATCCAGTCTCCATAACTTCCTCTTATTGCTGCAACTTTCTCTGTCTCTGCTCTTGAATTCAATCTCTGATTCTTCCATAGCTTCCTATGCTCGCACGTGTTTTGTAGGACTCGACTCAACAATGCGTGCTAATTTAGTCGTGTTCTCTTAGAGATGAAGCTGAACTTGGGCAAATAGGGAGTTTAATTTGTGTGATGAATTTTATATCTGAATGTATCTTTTAAACAAGTTGTATTGATTAGATACGTGTTTAAGAATTGAATTGGTTCATTTCAAACTGGAATTAGTGATCGATTAGTAGTTAGATAATGAATGCTTGAGGAATCGAGTTGGATTTTCTAATTTTAAGTTTGAACTTTAATTGATCTATTGTATTGAATAAGTTATACATGGTTGTGGTTGATTAAAGTAATATTATAATAGAGTATATTCAGTTTTCTCTATTCAATTTTAAAATCATAAATTGTAGTCTTTAGGATTTGAAATTAAGATATAAACCAAAAATATTCTTTCACATATTTTGTCAATTAATTTATTAATTTGTGGATCATTAGATTAGTTAGAAATTTGAACTACATTTAGGTTCCTTGAGAAGAATGAGCTAGGTTAGATTTTACTTTTACTATATTTTAGCTTAGCAATTTTTTTGATAGGTGAACGACACGCTTATCAAAATAACTCTGTTACCAGGGAACCTTATTTGTTAAGATTCCTAAGCAATCCTTTAGGCCTTAGAAACATAAAAAGAATATAAACATATACAGGTCTTTTAATTTTATGTGAATTTAGTGTTTTGTGCCTACAAGTCGCGACATATGTCTTGTCTAGTCACTACTAAACTACATAGTTGTTTAAGGGGGTCTCTGTGAATATTAGTTGTGATCATATTCACTTTTAGTCGTGACCAGATTAATATTTGGTCATGACTAAAAATTAGTGTTTATCATAGACGTGCTCTCTATGACTTTTAGTTGCGATGAGATTTACATTTGGTCGCGACTAAAAATACTTGTTTCAAGAATTTTCTCTCTACATTTTGTAGTCTCATCCTAGAGGTATTTTAGTCAATACTTGAGTGCTTTGTTATGTATTTGCTTGCTTAATTTCAATTTCTAGAATTAATGCATTATTGATACACTTAATGTGTTGCATGATTGTTAAGTGTAACTTGCATGAATAGAAGCTTTAAATTCTTTCCTTTAGACAAAGAGATAAACAGGACACTTAGACAAATTAAGAAAGTTAAAACTTTAAGCCAAACCTGTATTGAGCATCTACTGTTGAGCCTAATTCCTTTGTTGAATATGTTGTAGGTGAAACTAAATTTTCCTTTGGTGATTTCTTATATAATCATTTTGTCATAGAGCATGTTAATGAGGGTGAAGATTATAATCAGAATTATCAAAATGAGAAAAATGAAGAGAATAATATAAAACAATAATAGAAGGGCACATATGAGCATTAGAGAACTCACTTCTAATATAAATTTTGATCATTTTTGTAATTGTCCTTATTTGGATGTTAATTTTGAGTTGAAATATCCTTTGTTGAGTAACTTACCAAAATTTTATGGATTAGTAGATGAAGATCCTTATAAGCACTTAAATACTATGTAGTGGGGGGTACTCATCCAAAAAACTTGTAGGTGCTGATATGGATGCTGTACAGAGATAAGTATTGTATTTTACACTTGAAGGGAAGGTGAAAGAATAGTTCTACATGCTGCCACATCATGTACCTCATTCCTTGGACTCATGGTACAATTTTAGAAATATTTTCTTAAAGAGATATTTTCCTACTTCTAAGACTGCTATATTGAGGAAAGAAATCTTTAAACATCTTGCTCAAGAGTCTTTTGAGTTTTGGGAAAGGTTTCAAGAGCTACTAGCTATAGGTCCTTACCATCAGAATTCACGTGAGCGTTTAGTGTAGTATTTTCACTCAGGACTAGGCACTTCAAACAGGAATAATTTAGATGCAGCTGCTAGGTTTTATTGATGATTTAACTCCTGATGAAGCATGGAACTTGAGTGAAAAGATAGCAAATAATGACCAGTAGTATGGGGCTAGATGCTAGGCAAGTTCATAAAATTTATGCAAGGTCCTCTCAAGATTTTAATAACTTGTCCTCTAAAGTGGCAGTTATGAATGCTCAGATCAACAAATTAGCTACTCAAATGAACAATGAAAATGTTCAAAGCTCACACTCTCAATCTCTAATTGCTCCTAGTTGTCAGTTTTTTTTCTTTTCCTATGCATACCAGTGACAAGTGTCTTACACATTATGAAGATATATCAGCTATGCAAATCAAATCAGTATCCATAAAAGAATTCATAATCCAACATACATAATGAAAGATATAAAGATTCTAATTTTAGATGGAGAGATGGAGGAGGAGACAAATATTTTAGACAAAACAGATTTAACATTGACAAGCAAGTGGTTGAATCCTCTAAAGCTATGGAATTACCTACTGCTATAAAGGATAGTGGTATATATAAGATAATCAAGTGTATTAATGTGATGAACTCAAACATAAATTCCATAAATACAAACTTCAGCTCTAATTTCAAAGACTTGCAATCTACGGTAGAGAATAATCTACCAATGACAAATTCAAAGTTTGCTTCCTTGGAGAGCAAAATAGACCAGTGGGAAACAAAAGCTCCAAACTTGAATGATTATATATCAGCTAATTCGATGAGTGATGTTCAAACAAGAATTAGTGAAAATATACCTTTAAACACTATTGTTAACCTTAAATATGTGAATGTTATGAGTTTGAGGAATGTAAAGCAGTGGGGAAGGTTAACTTTGATGTTGATAAGAGGGTTGATGGAGAAAATGAGTAACATAACAGATCTGAAACTGAAGAATTAATTGAAGAAAAACATTCCTTTACTTTAGAATTAGAAAACAACAAGAGAAGATGATTTTGTAGCAAAAAAATGATCAAACTAGATTGAAAGATGATGCACAATCAGCTGAGATGCATGAAGTAGTTGCTAATTCTATAATTGCAAGTCAGAAATCAGACAAGAATAAGTATCAAAATGAGTGTGCATATGTAGAGCAGAAGGATAGAAAGGTAAATATTAAATATCTACCTTTTCCTAGTGCATACATGTGTCCAAATAAAGTTTTAAAAGAAAAATAGGAACAAGATATTATGAAATTGTTGGGGAAACTAGAAGTTAATGCCACTTTTGGACTTGATTAGAAGTATACCTAAGTATAGGAAATTCATGGAAGAACTTTGCCCTAATAAAATAATTTGCAAGCCAAATAAGAGGGTTCAAGAAGGCTATAGTGTGTGAGCTTTACTTAAACCACAACTTCATATTAAATGTGATGATCCATGTTTATTTACAATTCTAACTACCATAGGTAAGTTTCAGTGTGCTAGTGCTCTATTAGATCTTGATGTAGCCATAAATGTAATGTCAACTTCTATTACACATCATTATGTACATGCATATGCTCACTTAAGGAAATTATCGTGATAGTTCAGCTTGCCGACCGAACTACTAGAAAACTTGAGGGATTATTAGAAGACATCTTAGTAAAGGTTAAAGACTTGATTATACTTGCAGATTTATATGTCTTTGATATGTCACATGAATCAGTCTTGGAGGGGCCTATCATTTTAGGTAGGCTATTTCTTAGAATATCTAATATTGTCATAAGTATGAAAAATGAGAGTATTACCATGGAAGTAAGTGATAATATCATAATTTTTAATGTCTCTGAATCAATGAGATATCCACTTGAAAAATACTCACTGTTAGGTTTAAGTGCAATTGATGCATACATAGAAGAAGTTAAAGGGGAACATGAACTGTTGCTGCAACATTTTGATAAGTTTGATTCTGAATTGTTTGAATATGAAATTTATTGTTCCTCTAATTTTTCTTTATATAGTAGTGGTGACGTGTCAAGTGTTAACTACAACTCAGTTGATAGCTTACTTTCTACCCTAAATCTTTTTCTTTTGCTATTATTGACCTTTTAAATGAAGGCCTTGGAGAGAAACAATATGATAAATTTGCAAGTAAGGACATAGCCATTGAGAATTTCACTGTAGAAGGGACAAGACTGGACAAGACAACAAATAGACAATTAAAGTTGGAGGATAGCAAGGCTTGAAGAATGTCCTAGCACAAACTGATTATCCATCAAACAAGAGAGGAAATTTAAAGGCTTTAGTGGCTATACTCATTGCAGAACCTATGAAGATAGAATTAGTAAAGTCAGTTACACCTTTGGAAAATAAGAAGTTGGTTCTATCAATTGTCCAGCCACCCAAGTTGTAACTTAAACCACTTCCTAGCAATCTTAAATATGTGTTTTTAGCTGAAAATGATACATTACCTGTTATAATTGCTAATTCACTTTCTATTTCTAAGGAAGAGAGGTTAATTTTAGTTTTGAAAATACATAAGAGAGCAATGGGCCTTAGCTGATATATCGGGTTTAGATCATATTATATGAACACACAAAATTTAGTTAAATGATAGAGCTAAGCCTATTAAACGGCAAGAAGGCTAAACCCTTGATATTCGATATGGTCAAGAAAGAGGAAACTAAGCTTTTGAATGATGTCATTATTTACTCAATTTCAGATCGTGAATTGGTAAGTCTAGTTCATGTAGTTCTAAAGAAAAATGATATAACTGTAATAAGGAATGAAACAATAAACTAATCCCTATTAGAGAGCAAAATTTATGGTGAGTATGTATAGATTAAAGGAAATTGAATGATTCAACTAGGAAGAACTATTTTCCTTTACCATTTATAGATTAAATGTTGAAAATACTTACTAGAAAAGCTAATATTGTTTTTTAATGGATTTTTAGGGTATTTTCATGTCCTAATACACCTGAAGACCAAGAGAAAACCACATTCAATGTCCATTTGGTACCTATGTGATAAACTCTTATTTTTATAGAGGTTTTAGTGTGTTACAAGAGTTTTATCATCAATTTTGGAAAGGAAGACTATTATTTTGGGTAATTAATAAATAATATTAAAATGGAACAATTAGGAATTAATTGGTATAATTTTTGGATATTATTTGTGGGAACAAGTAATATGTTTTTTTTAATTCTGTTGTAGGAAAATGTTTATTAACCACCAGATTGACCAACTAATTGGAACAAAATAGAAACAATTAGAATGTAACAGAACAATTAGTTTTGATAGTTGGATGCAGTGAAAGAAATAGGAGACTCCACTAGCTTCACGTACAAAAGAAAAGATTTCACTACAGTTGCACATTTATACTAAAGGGAGAGAACGCACGGACATACACACACATTATAGATCCATTTACTCACAATCCTAAATATATACCCATCCACTCTTAGACATTCATACACATTCTTTCAAAGGAGACACAATGAATATAGAGACCACAGACCAACTCTTTCTCTTCATCCCTAAACTTCTTCCATTCCTTTTCCATCTTGACTTCTACTATTTTCTCCTTCTCCGCTCATATTTTCCATCATCCAACTGAGCATCTGATTCATCATGACTGCTATAGTTCTTCAGTTGATTACAATAGTGAGCAAAGGCATGGAAGCTTAATTTTGTCCTATTCTATTGGAGATTAGCAAAGCTAGAGTCCATGATATGAACAAGGGAGTTCATATTCTTATTGATTTAGTTAGAATGATAATTGAGATAGCGAGTTGTATATCAATATGTATTTCCATACTCTGATATGATTAATGATTGAACTTAAAGATTGAGTTATATAGGATCAGTTTTGTGATGAATTTCTGTTAGACCGAGTTAGACTTTCTCTTTCTGATTTTGACTTTGAATTGAACTGTCAAGTTTGGCCAAGTTGGTCACTATTTGTAGTTGATTCTATTGATTTTATGGAAGAGCATAGTTGTGCCTCTTGGTAGAAAGAATAATTCGTCATTTACTTTTCCTATTCACATGATTTTTACCTTGCTTTTGAACTACACAGTTATGAGTCTGATAACAAGAAGCTAGCGAGTTGTTGGTTTATCATTTACATTCGGTTTGACTCTATGTTCTTAGTGGACTAGGAAAGTTAAGGGCTATCTTCATGGGAACAAACTTATCATAATTCAGATTATCATCACCAACATTAAAATTATAAACAGTAGCATTTAGGATTTAAATTCAAACGTTTATCAACATTTCTTCTATCAATTCATTGAATTAAATTGTTAATTTGTAGTTTAAAGAACTGCTAGGAAACTAAACTCATTTGGCTCCTTGTGAATTGACATAGGCTAGCTCTACTCTACTATAGGTTAGTTTAGTTACTTTTTATAAATAGAATGACATGTTTATCAAAATGGCTTTGTTGCTAGGGAGCCTTATTGTTAAAGTTTCCTAAGCAATCCTTTTGGACTAAAATAAAAATAAATAAAAAGAATATTAAAATATATAAGAATTTCAATTTTATGCGAATTTAGTGTTTTGTGTCTAGACGACATGACCTATATCTTGTCTAGTCGCAACCATAAAGTAGTTTGTATTGAGTTGTTATCTTTGTGACTTTTAGTCGTGACCAGATTGACATTTGGTCATGACCAAAAATCCTTGTTACAAGAATTTTCTATCTGTGTTTTGTAGTCACGATTAGAGGCATGTTTAGTCACGACCTAAGTGGTTTGGCAGTCATTACTTGCATATTCTCAATTTTCTAGAGTTTATGCATAATAATTTCTACTGCATGATTGTGGAATGTAACTTGCATGACTAGAAGCTCAAAGGAACCATTAATTGAAATTGATTGGCAAATAAATCATACTTTAAGGAATCTTAGAAAATTACAAAACAAGTGATAGCTCAGGTGAAATTGATTGTGAATTAGTTGATAATCATTTTGTGGTAGAAAATATGGATGAGAATGAAGTAAATATGAATAGTAGGGGTGGAAATCACATGAAACAATAGGCTAAAAATATTCATAATATGTATATTAATAATGGTGCTAAAACAAGAAGCATAAGAGAACTTAATAATTTTGATTTGGATTATAACCCTTATGGATTTTACAATGAGACTACTATTTTTGAACTTAAAAGCTCATTACTGAATCAGATTCCAAAATTTTATAGTCTTATAGGAGATGATCTATACCAACATTTATAGGATTTATATCAAACATGTTTAGCTCTTAGCTCTTAGATCACTAAATGCTTCCTTGTAAGAGGTTTTAAGAAATGTATTTCATTTTTCTTTTGAAGGCCAAGCAAAATAATGGCTGAGAACACTTCCTCAACATTATGTTATGCTCACTTGGGATCAACCAAGAAGGTTTTCTTGGAAAAATATTTTCCAACCTCAAGAACTATAAAAATGAAGGAAGAGATTTACAATGTTACTCATAATAGAGGGGAATCAATGTACGAATATTGGACCAAATTCATAGGGACCAAAAATGAAGGTATAAAGCTTCATACTAAAGATATTACTGATGCTGCAGCTAATGGTTCTATCTTAGACATGCCACCTTAAAGAGGATGTGATCTTTTGGAGAAATTGGCAAGGAATAATCAGCAGTTTGACGCTAGGGAAAATTGTGATGTTAGTGAGGTAAGCCTTGGGTATTCCGACAAACTTATCTCACAAATTGATAATTTATAATCAAGAATCATTTACATGAATCCTTCTTCCTCTCGACCTATAGCTGGTTGTAATCAATTGACAGCTCCTTCATGTAATTTTTATGGGTCAACTACACATATTCTTGATGATTGTCCATCTAGATGTGAGAAGGTTTTAGCCCTTTATCAAAATAAGCCTAATCAATTTCAAAATAAAGATCCTTACTCAAATACCTACAATGAAGGGTGAAAAGATCATCCCAATTTTAGGGAGAAAATAGGAGATAACAAATAAAATGTTAATGTGCAAGTTTTTGGACAGAACACTAGATTTATGCAATAATTAAATGATTCAAGGGCTTTAGTACCTAACCAAGAAGCTAGTATTTCAGGCAATTGAGAGTTGGCTCAAATCTTGAAAGGAATAACTAATTTGAATTCTAAAGTAGATAGAATTGACAACCAAACTACTACATCAGATGCTAGGATGGTAGCAATAGAAAAGAGGATGGAACAATGGTAAATTAAAAACTCTAATCTTTCTAGTTATGTAACTTAGTTATCTGACAACCTAAGCCAATTCTGAGCTCAAAATGATGGCATTCTTCCTTCTAACACTGTCATTAACCCAAAACCTTTGCATGCCATAAGTTTGAGAAGTGGAAAGCAAGTTGGGGAGCAAGTTACAGTTGCTGAAAGTGAAGAGGAAGGTAATATAGAAACTGATTCCAGTAGTCTAATAAGGAATAACATCAATAAGTCTGAAAGCAAGAAGGAAGCACAACTACTTAGTAAGAAAAAGGTTACATTTGACCTTATAGAAAGTCAAATGATTCTACACAAGATTCTGAAGGTTGTGGACAGTCGAATAGCAAGAAAATTGAGCTACATGAGGTTATGAATTTTGAGTTAGGAAATTCTAGACTTGACACAACTGAAGAAACACAATCAACCTTAAATTTATAACTCAAGTAGCAAGAAACAACTTCTGGTTCAGCTGAGAAAGAAGTGAATTTGAAGGATTTACCTTTCCCAAGAGCATTTATGAGTAGTAAGAAGAAAGTCTTGGAGAAATAGAACAAAGAAATAATTGATTTTTTAGCAAGATTGAAGTAAATGTGCCTATGCTGGAATAGGTACAAATAGTACCAGAATATGCAAAGTATTTGAAGGACATTTACACACATAAGAGAATATACAAACCTAATGAATTGGTGCAAGAGAGACCTAATGTTTTTGCACTTTTTAAAGCTCTCAAGATCCTGGTGCATTTTCTATTCCTTGTACAATTGGTAAAATAATTGTTTCTAGACATTATTAAATTTAGGTTCTGCTATTAATGTGATACCTAGTTCAGTTTTTCATGCTCTAGGAGTGAATTTGATTAAACCAACTAGTGTGTTAGTTCAATTGGCTGATAAGAGTATTAGAAGTCCTAAGGGAATCTTAGAAGACATTTTAGTTCAAGTTAAAGATGTTTTTCCTACTAACTTTTATGTTTTGGACATATCAAATGAGTCTATTAATGATATTACTCTTATTCTAAGAAGGCCATTTTTTAGGACAACTAACACCATGACTTGCATGAAAGATAGAATTATTAAAATTGATTTTGGTAGTCACATAATTCAATTTAACATATATGAAATGATGAGATATCCACATGAGGATTATTCTCTCTTAGGACTTAACATGATTGATGCTTTACTTGAAAACGAGTGTAATGCTATTTTTGAGCTTGATGATGATGATAAAGCTGAAAAACATTCCATTTATTTCTCCTCCACTGATTTCTCTTCTTTTTCTTCATCCAATAGTGATGTGTTATGCATTAATTCTAAAATTGATGGCTAGCTTTCCACTATGGGTGATTTTTTCATCTTCATCTACTATTTCTTCCATTGAAACTAATCACACTATTTCAAATGATGAACAATGTCCAGAGAGGTTGTTGGTAGATTTAACAGAATTGCAGGGCAAGGACATTACAACAGACTTTGAGAGACATGAAGCAAAAATTTTTGGGTTCTAAATTTAATAGTTATAATATCCTTTATTCTAACCCTATTCTAGGGGCTTCAACTTGGAATTTTTAAACATCTCAGAGCTACAGAAATTGCAGAATATTATCCAATATCAATATAATTTCGCAGCTAGAACTTCAACGCTTAAACCATCAAAAGTTGCTGAATTATGTAATTTGGGGAGTATTGATTTTAATTCTGAATTTACTTATGAATCGGGATTTTCTAAAGATTATTACTCACCTAACATTGATTTCCATTGATGTTCCATAGGTGTTTTAGGAGCACTTTTTCATAATCAACTTATGGAACCTAAACTACACTACAAGGGAGGAGTTGGTACTGTGTGTGGTGCTAATTTGGTGCATAAATTAGAGAACAATGCATCTAAAGTGGAGCCTAAGAAGCTAATTTTATTAGTGATTCAACCACTAGAGATTGAGCTTAAACAACTTCCAGGGAATTTCAAATATGCTTTTCTTACTAAAAACAACAAATTACTGGTGATAATCTCTAATTCTTTGACTGAAATAGAGGAAGATAGGTTGCTCTCTATTTTGAAAATGTTTAAAGCTGTTATTGGTTGGTCTCTTGCTACTATTCTAGGGATAGACGCTTCTGTTTGTACTCATAAAATTCTCTTGAATGATGGTGCTAGACCTATTAGGTAGAAACAAAGAATTATCAACCATTTAATTTCAGATGTGGTTAAGAAAGAAATAACAAAGCTTTTAAGTACTAATGTCATATATCCTATTTCTAATAGTGAGTGGGTTATTCTTGTCCATGTTGTTCCCCAAAAAAGTAGTATTACAGTTGTGAGGAATGAAAATAATGAGCTCATACTAACTATAGTGCAAAACTCTTGGAGGGTCTACATTGATTGTAGGAAGTTAAATGAGTTAAATAGGAAAGACCATTTTTCTCTACCCTTCATAGACCAAATGTTAGAGAGACTTGAATGCAAGCCACATTATTCCCATAACGTCACAAGGTCAAGAAAAATCTACTTTTACTTGCCCTTTAGAGACATATGCATATAGGAGGACACCTTTTGGTCTTTGCAATTCACCTGGAACTTTTCAAAGGTGTATGCTATCAATTTTTAGTGACTTGCTTTGAAATGGTATTGAGGTTTTTATAGATGATTTTTCCATCTATGTTGATTGTTTTGATGAGTGTCTAGCAAATCTTAATAAAGGTTTGGCCAAATGTATTAAGAAAAAGCTTGTTCTAAACTTTAAAAAATGTCATTTCATGGTGGATAAGAGTATAATATTAGGACATTCAATTTCTAAGAGAGGGATAGAAGTTGACAAGGTAAAAATTGAAGTCATATCATCTTTATCTTATCTTACAAACTTAAAAGAGCTTATATCATTATTGGGACATGCTAGATTTTATAGGAGGTTCATTAAAGATTTTAATAAAATAACTTGTCCATTGTCTAAATTGTTGCAAAAAAATATTGAATTTATTTTTAATAATGAATGCAAGGTTGCTTTTGACTCTATTAAATCTAGACTAATATCACCACCTATCTTAATTGCACCCAATTGGGATCTTGATTTTTAATTGTGTGGTGATGTTCTAATAGGGTTGTGGGTGCAGTTTTAGAGCAAAAAATTGGTAAGGTCTCTCATGTTATTTATTATGCATCAAAAACATTGGATAAATCTCAATTTAATTACAAGACAACTGAGAAAGAGATTTATGCAATTGTTTTGGCACTGGATAAGTTTAGATCTTATCTTTTGAACTCTAAGTGGCGATATTTACTGATCATAGTGCTATTAAGTTTCTGTATAGCAAGCCACAAAGCAAACCAAGACTTTTAAGTTGGATACTTCTTATTTAAGAGTTTGATATTGAGATAAAGGATAAAATGGCCACTAAAAATGTGGTTACTGATCACGTAAGACGATTACCTATGGACACAAGGGGAGTGACATATTATACTCTTATTTGTGATTATTTTAGGGACTATTCAGTGAATTCAGTTACTATTTTGAATCCTTGGTATTTCCATATTGTGAATGATCTTATAACAAGTCTGATTGCCCATTCTTTGTCTTATTTTCAAGGTAACAAGATCAAATCTGAGGTCAAATACTACATTTGGGACCCTCATATTTTATGGAAGATGTGAAGTGATCATTTGATAAGATGTGTTCCAAGTGATGAAGTTTAGAGCATTCTGTCTAGCTGAAATTCAATGACTTGTGGAGGGCATTTTAGTGCAACTAAGATAGAAAGGAAGATACTTGAAGCTGGACTATATTGGCCCATATTATTCAAAGATGCTTATGAATTTTGAAAGAATTGTGACTGGTGCCAAAGATTTAGAAGCCTAAATAAGAAGCATGAAATACCACAACAACCCATGCTATTTTGTGAGGTGTTTAAAGTATGGGGAAAGATTTCATAGGACCATTCCCACCTTCTTTTAGCTATCTTTACATACTTCTAGCAGTGGATTATCTTTCAAGATGTGTTAAAGCTATAGCCACAAAAAAATGATGTTGTTACTGTTACAAGATTCATGAAAACTAATATTTTCTCTAAGTTTGGGGTGCCTAGAGCTATTGTGAGTGACAATGGCACTCATTTATGCAACAATTTGCTTGGTGGACTACTCACAATGTATAGGGTGAAACATAAGATTGTTACACCTTATCACCTTTAAACAAATAGCCAAGTAGAAAATTCTAATAGGCAAATCAAGAAGATACTTGAGAGAGTTGTCAACCCATCAAGAAAAAATTGTAGTACTAGGCTTGATGAAGTTGTATGGGCCTATAGGACTGCCTTTAGAACTCCTTTAGGCATGTCCCCTTATAGGATGGTGTTTGGGAAGTCATATCACTTACTTATGGAGATTGAACATCGTTCTTATTGGGTTGTTAAGGCATGTAATCTAGATAAAGAGGCTACAGGACAAGAAAGATTATTTCAATTACAAAAACTGGAAGAAATAAAATTGGAAGCATATGAGAATTCAATAATTTACAAGGAGAAGACTAAAGCTATTCATGACAAGAAAATTTTAAGAAAGAACTTCCAAGTTCGTAATAAAGTTCTTCAATTCAAAGCACGATATACTTTTAATCTAGAAAAATTGAAAAACAAATAGGATGTTCCTTATACAATAGTCAAGGCACATATTTTGGAATAATCGAGCTACTGGATAAGGAAAATGGCAATACTTTCAAGGTGAATGGCCATTTGCTGAAGTTATACAAGGAGAACTCCCAACCACCCTAATTTTCAAGTTGTATCCTTCCTTGTTTTCCCACTTGTAATAGTTTGTTTTAATCAGTTTTTCTTATACTATTTGAGCTTATATGTTTTACATAAGTGTAGGGGAGGAGACCATGTTAGTAGGGGTAGATGGGCATTTTATTTTCATGGATTAGGATCGGCTTCTGGTTCAGTTATGTGTTGTTTACTACTGCCATTATACACATTATTCATTAGCTTTTCACATTGAGAATAATATAGAAATTAAGTGTGGGGGAGAGTTTCTGTGACTTTTAGTCATGACCAAACTGTCTTATTTCATGAATTTTCTCTTTGTGACTAACAATCACGACATGTGTTTATCTTTGCAATGATTTCAGCTCTCTGTGAATTTTAGTCGCGACCAATCTCTATTTTTCGTCGAGGCCAGAGCACGTGTGTTTGTCAAGTTTACTATATGTGATTTGTAGTCATGACCTGCGTTTATCTTTGTCACGAGCAAATATTCCTGTCTTCTGAGTCTACTTTGTGTATATTAGTCATGACTAGAGTACCTTTTATGTCGCGACTAAAGTATATTTTAGCTGAAAAAGTTTGTCTTACTGATTGTCTGATAGTTTTCCCTGACTGATTCTGTTGTTATGAAATTCAATTCAACTTTGAACACATATCTATGAATTTTGACAAAAACCTATTGAGTGAGTTGCTTGTTTCATTGATTAGCTACAGGAAATTGTACATCATGAATGATTAGTCTCATGTATTTTGTTCAATACTCATGTAATCTAGTCATGGTGAGTTTAATTAGGGTGAGTAAGCCAGATGGAAGGATTTTGAGCCTCCATCATATACTCCTTAATATTGTGACACTATTTAGTTTAGTAACTTCGCAGAACTTGTCTCAATTCTTAATTTGAACCCACGTTAGCTTCTTGGAATTGTGAATATGATAAGGGCATTTCTTTCAAAATCCTCTTAACCAAACAGTATCCATATATATTAAATCCTTTGCTTAAGCCCCTGGAGACCTTCACTTCCTTTTAAAATGCCATCCTTAATTGATGAATATTATACAAGATATTTGTTGCTGCATTAGTTCCTTATTGAAATGATTGTTAAAGTTGCAATCATTTGTTGAATATTTGAATCTCAATGCTATTGTCATTTGATTCAAGAGTTTAAAAAAAAGAGAAAAGAAAAGAACATGAAAAAGAAAAAAAAAGATAGTATTGCAAAAAGAAAAATATAGAAAAAAAAAGGAAGAAAGAAAAAACAAAAAGAAGAGAAAAACAACATAGAGAGAGACCATATAGAAAGAAAGATGAGCTAATTCACTTGAATAGGAAGAGGTTAGATGATGAATTACAATTGACTTGTTGTTTCTGCAGCTGAACAATTGACATTGTAACTAAAAGTTGTAGTAGTTTGAAAAAGAAAGAATGTGTGTAGCATTCCATTAGTGATTGACACTTGTTTCCATTTCATCAAATAGCCTATCTAACATTACAACCCTTATAAGATCCTTTGATTCACAATTCTTGTGGCATTTAGTGGTGGAGATATAGGATGGTTACAAGCTTATGAGAAGTCTAAGCTAGATGGTTGAGTGAAAATAACCCTGATAAGAGAGTGAGTGAAACACTATACCTTGTGAGAAAATCTCAACTTAATTGCTTACTATGATTTAATTGCATGAGTGATATTGCTTGCTATGATTTAATTGCATGAGTGATATTCTTAGATTAATATGGATTGTTGCCAATTGAAAGGAAATATTGATGATTGCAAGTGCATATGCTGAATTTCTTTTGTCAATTTTTTAGAATATATGTGTTTAAATTTTAATTTTGATCCATAATTTTGCCCAGAGTGTAAAAGCTTAGTGTGAGAGAATTGATAAACTCTTATTTTTATAGAGGTTTTAGTGTGTTACAAGAGAGTTTTGCCATCAATTTTGGAAAAAAGACTATTATTTTGGGCAATTAATAAATATATTAAATTGGAACAATTAGGAATTACTTCGTATGTCCATGCTCATAAGATTTGACAAGTTTTACGTTGGCTATCGGGGCCTAACACAACCCTCCTCCTTTACCCGGGCTTGGGACCGGCTACATGCGTAGGTGGAGTTTTCTAAAAAGGGGTGCAACACGAGGACTTCCCAGGAGGTCACCCATCCTAGTACTACTCTCGCCCAAGCACGCTTACCTGTGGAGTTCTGATGGGATCCGGTGCATCAGTGATACAGAAGGACGGTGAAATTTTGGAAGATATTAATCATAGAATTCAGGTCGGGTGGTTTAAATGGAGAAAGGCTACTGGGGTTATATGTGATCGGACAGTACCAGATAAAGTAAAAGGAAAGTTTTATCGCACTGCTATAAGATCAGCAATGCTTTATGGAAGTGAATGCTAGCCTTTAAAAGGACAGCAAGAGCATAAAGTTGGGGTAGCTGAGATGAGGATGTTGAGATAGATGTGTGGGCATACAAGAAAAGATAAGATTCGTAATGAATATATACGGGGAAGAGTTGGAGTGGCACCTATTGAAGAGAAAATGGTAGAGAACCGTCTTAGGTGGTTTGGACATGTACAAAGAAGGCTAAGGGATGCGCCAATGAAGAGGGTGGATCAAATAGTATGGACACCGATTAAAAGGGGTAGAGGAAGGCTAAAGAGAACGCTTAAAGAGGTCATTGAATGGGATCTCCTGATCAATAACCTATCTAAGGATTTAGTTTTTGATAGAGCACAATGGCGTCGTATGATCCATGTAGCCAACCCCATTTAATGGGGTAAGACTTGTTGTTGTTATTGTTGTTGGAACAATTAGGAATTAATTGCCATAATTATTGGATATTATTAGTTGGAACAAGTAATATGTTTATTTTAATTCTATTGCAGGAAAATGCTTATTAACCACCATATTGACCAACTGATTGGAACACAATGAAAGCAGTTAGAATGTAACAGAACAATTAGTTTTGACAGCTGGATGCAGTGAGAGAAATAGGAGACTCCACTAACTACAAGTATAAGGGAAAAGATTTCACTATAGCTGCACAATTATACTGACGGGAAAGAACGCACTAACATACACGCACATTACATATCAATTCTCTCACAATCCTAAATATATACCCATCCACTCTCAGACATTCATACACATTCTTTCAGAAGAGCAAAGCGAATATAGAAACCACAGACTGACTCTTTTCTCTTCATCTCTGAACTTCTGCCATTCTTTCTCCATCTCAACTTCTATTGTTTTCTCCTTCTCCACTCAGATCTTCCATCATCCAATTGAGCATCTGATTCATCATGACTGCTACACTTCTTCAATTAATTGTAATAGTAATCAAAGGCATGGAAGCTTAATTATGTTGTGTTCTCTTGGATATCAGCAGAGCCAAAGTCTGTGATCTGCATAAGGGAGTTCATATTTTCATTGCTTTAGTTAGAATGATAATTGAGATATGCAAGTTGCATATCAATCTTTATTTCCAGACTCTGATATGATTAATGATTGAACTTAAGCATTGAGTTACACAGGATCAGTTTTATAATGAATTTCTGTTAGACCGAGTTGGACTTTCTATTTTTTATTTTGACTTTAAATTGAACTGTCAAGTTTGGAGTTAGTCATTGTTTGTAGTTGATTAAATTAATTTTATGACAAAGCATAGTTGTGCTTGTTGGTAGAAAGATTAGTTTATCATTTACTTTTCCTATCCGGATGATTTTTCACTTGCTTTTGAATTACACAGTTGTGAGTCTGATTGCAAGAAGCTAGTGAGTTTTTTGGTAGATAGAGGCATAGATTAAAGTAGATAAAGCAAATATTGAGGTTATTTCTTCTCTTCCTTATCCCATATCTTTAAAAGAACTAAGATTATTTCTAGGGCATGCTGGATTTTATAGAAGATTTATAAAGGATTTTAGCAAGATTGTCTCTCTACTTTCTAAACTCATGCAAAAAGATGTAAAGTTATGTTTTGATTATACTTGTAAGAGAGCATGTAACACTATTAAAGCTATGCTTATCACACTACCTATATTTTTTGCACCTATTTGGCATTTAGATTTTGAGCTTTCAAGTGATGCATCAAATGAAGCTATAGGTGCAATGTTATGACAAAAAGATAGTAAGATGTCTAAAGTCATTTCATATGCTTCTAAGACATTAGATAATACTCAAAAGAATTATACTACCATAGAAAATGAACTCTTTGCTATTGTGTTTGCACTTGACAAATTCAGATCTTATCTTGAGTTCTAAAGTGATTATATACACTGACCATGCTGCTATAAAGTTTGTATTTAAGAAGCCACAGTCCAAGCCTTGAATCTTGAGATGGATGTTGCTAATACATGAATTTGATATGGAAATAAGGGATAAAATTAGAGTAGATAATATGGTGACTAATCATCTTAGTAGGCTACATGAAAACACAAGGGGAATACTAGAATTTGACCTCATTTGTGATGAATTTAGAGATTGTTCTATTTCTGTAATTTATATGATTGCACCTTGATATTGCCATATAGTGAACTATATTATTATTGGTCTAATTTCACCTTGTTTATTTCATTTTCAAGGCTAAACGATCAAGCATGAGGAAAAATATTACATATACGAACCACCCATTATATAAAAAATAGGCAATGATCAAGTTATAAGGTGTGTGCCAAAGGAAGAAGTTGATAGCATCCTTACAGCATGCCATTCTTCTACTTATGGAGGACATTTCAATGATATGAAGACTTCAAGGAATATCCTTGAAGCTGGTTTTTATTAGCCATATATATTCAAAGACCGATATGAATTTTGTAAAGCTTGTGATAAGTGCTAACGCTTTAGTGGATTGACTAAAAAGCATGAAATGCCTCAGCATCCTATGATATTTTGAGGTATTTGAGGTATGGGAAATTGACTTCATGAGACCATTTCTGCCATCTTTTGGCTATACATACATTTTGCTAACTTTTTTCTATCTTCCAAGGTGGGTAGAGGCCATATTGACAAGAAAATATGATGTAGTGATAGTTGTCAAGTTCCTCAAGTCACATTTTCTCAAGATTTGGCTTGCCAAAAGCTATAGTGAGTGATAAGTGTCACATCCCAAATTTTTCCTATCTATATAAGATAGATAGAGGAAAGAAGTTATGAACGGATAGTGATGATATTCAAAAGAAAGGATAATGTTAAGATTAGGTTTAAAATACGTAAAGAAAGGAAAACTATAAAGTTATAAAGCCAAAGGATGTAAACGGCATTTAGACAAAAGTTAAATATAGAAAATTCAAGAAAAATAGAAATGGACCTAAATGGAGTTTGGAAATTTTAAAAATTAAATTGATATTGCATAATGTGTAGTAAGGGATTAAATATAATTTGACAAATTTAGGGACTAAAGTGCATTTTGCCAAATTTAGGTGTAAAATTGTAATTATGAGAAAGTTGAACTAGAAATGACCCAAAATTTTCCAGAAGCATTTTAGTCTCAAATTTTATCAGTAAGTAAATGACATAATTTGGGCTAGGTATATTTTTTAGAATTTCAGTTTGAGGTCCTGAAAAATTAATATTAATCTTTGAAGTTTGAAAATTATTACAGAACCTTCTGGACTTCAGAATCAAATAAAATTTTACAAAAAAATTTTATACTGATTATAAGAATCTATGAAATTGACAGAACTCAAAAAGTGTCATGTAGAATTTATTATAAAATTTAAGGTAAAATCAAACCCCCGATAAAGGATTTAAAGGAACATATGAAAATTTTATCAAGACTTCTGGGTCTCAAAAAATTTGAAAGTTTGTAGAAAATTCATTTAATAGTAGAATGAATTTAAGACAATCGGTGTAAGAAATAAAGGAAGTTTGTTTGGATTTGTGCCAAGTTAATGGGTTTGACGTAGGCAAGCTAATATGGCATCACATGAGAAGCCCAACACCCCAAAGAAATGATTTTGATCCTAAAGGATATTTTCATGAATTTTAAAAACAAAAGAAAGAAGAAGAAAATCCAAGAATATGGTGAGGTGTTCATTTGGGACCCATACCCCACCATGTGGCTCCATGTGTAAGGGGAAGAAGATTCCTCACATGTTATATTAGAACAAAAAATGTAATAATTAAGTTAATGATGATTAAGTTTAATTAATTCAAAATCAAACTAATAAGGAGCAAGATTAAAGAGTTGTAATAATTACAAATTGGAAGGGTAGATTAGTCCAAAGTAAGCCAAATTTTGGCTATAAATATCCCTCTTCCTTATGCCAAAGTGAAGCCATCTTCTTGGGGAAACTCTTTCTCTTTAAACACTCAAACAATTCAAGGCAATTTAAAAAGTAATTTCAAGGTGTGCTTTCATCCAAGAAAGGTAAGGCACAACATAAGTAACCTTCCTAGTTTATTTATATATGTTTTGGAATGATGAAATCTAGATTTTAAAGGTTAGAAATTAGATTTTTCCTTGGATTATGTGCTGGCCAAAATTCAAACATAAGGAAGGAAAAAGAAAATCAAGCTAAAATCATGCAATAGACACTTTCATAAGCTAGTATTGATGATTGGTTATTGGATTAATTTGTATTCTTGACTTTACACTTTATGAAGGCCATTTGGCCCAGGCCTATTTTGGACCAAGGAATGTGATTTTCATTATTCTAATATTTCCATTGAATTTAGATGATGATTTTGTGTAGAATTAGATAAAATTGGAACCTTGCAAGCATTGAAATTGAAAATGAAAAAATTTGAAACCCTCTCTCTTACTGTTCATGAGTGTGAACATTGATGAGAATTTCATGATTTTAATATTTTCAATGGATTTAAAATGAAAAATTGTGCAGGATTAAGTAGAGAAAAAGTATTGGAAGCATTGGAATCAAAATAGAAATTTTTGAAAATTATTTAAGGTGTTGTACAGTTATGTTTAGAATGCATGCAGGAGCTAGAATTTTATAATTCTAAGCTCATATATTGATTCAGAAGGTAAAATTATGTAAGGTAAAGTCAAAACACAAATTAATTCAAATGACAAGGAATTAACCACAGGTAGAAAAAGTTATTAATTGGTTAATTAAGTTTAATGCTCTTGAATACCAATTGAAATTTGATTGTGATGAGTGAATGATTATGTGATGTTTAGGCTTGAAATTGTGTGTTCAATAAGGAAAGTTACCTCAAGGCATAGTGACAAGGAAAAAGGGTAAAAGGAATTCAAGTATTTGAGGTAGTGAACTATCCTAAACTTGTATGTCTTGAATGTTGTGTATGATTGTGCCTTGGCTTTGTTGATATGTTATATATATGTATTTGTTGAAACTATGTTTCTATTATTGCTTTGGCCAATTGCATTTCATATGATACATGGAAGCATGCACATTACAATATGCTAACACAATCACAAGTAAGCACAAACATAAGCATTAATGTATACATTATTTAGTTTCGTTTACTATTGAGATTTCTCCAGAAATCTCACCCCTGTTTATACCCAAACAACACAATCTTCATGCACAAGAGGAGAAGATTAAATGATGATGATATTAGCTGTTTATATGAGCATGTAATGGATGATATTGAAATAAATGTATATATTGTATAAATGCTGGAAATTCTACAAGTATGCAGTAGTTTGTTATAGGCAGCGATCTACAGTCTATAATTAAAAATAGTAAACATTAGAATAAATGTATAATATTTTATTAGCATATATTTAACATGTCAAGCTTTATTTTGGTACCAAGAATATCTTATTTCGATGTCTATACAAGGAAAATGGATTTTCCAAAGATAAGGTTTAAAATCTATTTCCAGAATTTTTGACCAAATGAATAGTAAATTTTTAATGCCAAAATTGTACTAATTGGCTAATAATTTGGTTTGAGATATATTTTTTCCTTAAATTACATTATGTTAGCTTCATGTAAGCTTTTGAACCACTTTGTTTCAATTTTTCTTGAATTAGTTATGATTTTTCAAAATTCATCTTCAAATCTATAAATACCAAATGACAATAGCCATATACTTAAAAATTCCAGATTATGAAAATGAACTTTAATGGTCATAAAAGTAGTTCTAAATGTTACTGATTAGTCCCTAAGGCATTCGAAAGTAAGATGATTTTTTTTATATCAAAGCAAAGTTTGTGGCATCAGATAAAAAATTCCCAGACCTTAATCTTAAGTAATTAATGCTTAGTTGAGATTGGGATATGTATTTGGATAGTTAGTTTTGCTTATTTAAGTTAGTTTTAAGGAGTAGATATGGGATTTAATAAAGTTAAGTCAGAGCTGTCAATTAATAGGCGAGACCCTCAAATTATAGTAGTTCATGAAGGCGGAATGCACCCTGATTCCAACTCCTCTTCAAATTCAGAAGAAACAAATGGTAGTTTTAAAGGAGACCAATTAGGGAAATTCGTAATAGACAATCCCATAAACGCTTCAGTCAGTTCAAACTTTCAGTTTGGGGAGCCTACAGGGTTTCAACTAATAGTGGTGTGTTCGCCATATGCTACTGATTATGGTAACTACCCTTAGTATGAATTTATCGGTATACCCTCTAACCCTAACATTAGCTTTGTTCCTCCAATGCAGGGATAAATTACGGCCAAGGAAGCTAAGTATTAGAACCAGATTATTAAAAGACCAAACTTTATACCTCCTCTATTATGGCCTGAGGATAGGTTTCCTATGTATGATCCAAAGTACTAGTTGTAGCATCCGGTGACTCCTCTACTTTCTCCTATTAGCCCATGATTGCATGACTTTGTTGATAGATATTAGCGGGATGTTCTCAGCCTGAGTTAGCCTTAACCCCTATGGCAAAGAAAGATGATGTTGATTTTACATGTTTCAAGAAAGCTGTGGAATATGAGTTACTTAATTAGGCAGAGGGATTGATAAAGGGTGAAATCAAGAACAGTTGATTTATATGGATTTCTTCTTCAGTGTAGCAAGACTCATGGAATTGTATATGAATGTGTATATTGATTTGAATCAGGTCTATACCCTAGAGGATTGGCACAAGGAAATAGTAAGTCAAATATTGTTGTACACTCTTACTTAACATGCAAACTTAAGTGAATAGTTAGTGAATAGTGCACCATTTGATATCCAGGAGTGGCTTTATCTTGTACAGCAATTTGTTTTACTTGTCATTCCTTAGAAAAGGATCCAAGATGAGTTTAGGGTATTGTGTGTATATGTGGATAGTATAATGTAGGGTACTTATGTTGATGCATGATAATGATGTACAATATATGTTTGATTGGTATATGTGAGATGTATGGATGATATGTATAAATATGACAATGGTATGAATATGAGCCTTGATGTGATATAAATAAAATAATAGTTTGTGATATATAAGTATGTGGTGGTATTCCTATTATCCATTTTAATTATAGCAAGTAGATAAGGATGGTTACGACAAGTATAAGTCTATTAGTGTTGTCAGAAACACCCAAGAGGGTGGAGCATTGGGTGTTTTAAAATTTTTAACCTAAATTTCAAAAAATTTAAAGACAACCAAAGTATAATAGATTAAAGAGAATACAGATTATAAAGATATCATTGAAAGATAGAAGAATCAACACCAGACAGTTTATCCTAGTTCAGATCAATCCACTTGTCCTACGTCCAATCCCTAGAGGCCTTCTAAGATTTTCAACTATACTCTAAGATTTGAATGGGCTCTTGGTACCTCAGTACAACAAGTAATTCTCTCAATCACTATCCCTTACTTCCTATAAGGTAACAATCTCAACTTAAGAGATCCAATATATTAAGTATACATAATAAATAAAATTTTTATCAATCTCTCTTACAGAGTATATATGATGATGACCATTGAAGTACACAAATATTAGGTTATAGAATAATGAATGAAGAATTAAATAGTGTAATAAATCCAGTCATTGTTGTTCATCTCTTTTCATTAATGCCAAGTCTTCCTTAACTAGTATTTATTTCATTTTGTAGATGTTACACTCTTGTAACCCTTAGTGAAGAAGTCTTTGGTAGATAGGTGAACATTTAATGCTTTGACGGATGTAGCAAGTTTCTATTGACGCAGCCTTCATCATTTCAAACTTTAGCCTTTTCTGAACACACTCAATCTCAAAAAGTTTGTTAGGAGTTTAAGCATTGATTAAGTGTTTGAACAATTTATAATCAACTCATATTATAAAGATCAAGTTCTAATAAGGTTCAGATGGCTTTCTAAAAAATATATTGTATTAATCGATTAACTAACGGATTAAATATAATTAATTCGATCAATGTTTCAATTAATGAGAAGAACAAAAAATAAAGCATCATATTGATCAAAATATTCAATCAAATTCAATATAATTTGATAAGATAAGTGTTATGGCCTAGGAATTTTTATATTTTAAATTATATTAACCATGGGATATGTATACATTCGATGCGTAGAATGTCAATTAGGAGGCTTTAGCTGAGTAATCGCTTAATGGGAGTTAATCGCAGAGGTCCCGTGTTCGAGCCTTAGCCAGTACAAAAGGGAAGTTTCTTTTTTCTGTCTTGACAGGCAAAATGACCATAATACCCCTGCTCCCTTTAAACGTTGCAGACGCCGTACTCCCTTCAGTATGCTCTGAATCCATCAGCGGCACAGAGGGGGAAACGACGAGAGCAGAGCGAAGAACTTCACGCAATCATTATCGTGTGGCCAGTCGTCGCTTGAACTGTCACGTTAGAGATGTCACCTCAATCTCAGAGCTATTGCTTGATATATAGAGTTGAGAATGAGTCGACGGGGGAGGCGAAGAGAGCAGAGGATTTGGATGAGTAAGTTTTGCGCAAGTGGGTTATTGATGAGTGATTTCACTGTTCTCAATGGCCTGAGATGCTGTCGTCGACACCGTGTTGCTCTGTTATCACCGTGGCTCTCTCCATCTCCTTCTCTGTTGGTGAACGAGGAAGTTGTGAGGTGACAGAGCATAGAGAGAACAGAGGTAGTTACCGACGGTGAAGGAGGTGTGTGGCGAGATGGATCTTGACTGGAATCAGTGGGTTGAACTCCGTCGGTGAGCGTGTGGCAGGTTACTGTAGCAGCTACAGTGAGCTTCTCTCCTGTCGCTATTCAGAATGCTATGAGTTAGTGCTTACCATTTGCTGTTACCTCCTTTATCCTACACTTGTTGCCAGGAACCACTATGTGTGGCATGGTAAGTTCCTCAACACCCTCTCCCTTATCGTTCTAGCGAGCTGCTGTAATATTCCTGCGTATTTTGGCTGTTGTAAAAAAAACACAAAGAAGAGGCATTAGTCGTTGTGATGTTGATATATATATTTAGATTATGCTTGCTACTGTTGCTGTTCTGTTGAGGGTATTGCGGTTGCAGGAAATGGTTTTTTTTCAGAGAATGTTGTGTATATATATACAACACTGTCTATGTAGTTGGAATGGTTGCTAATGTGTGTGTATATATAAAGGGTAAGGAACTGTTTTGAATGGGAAGGATATATATATGCATAGCCAAGCTACTGTCATGTATCATTGTTGCCATGGAAACGAACAGGACATGTGAGTATATATATTATGTGTTGCTGAAATGGCAATGTATATATATATATATATGGAGTACATTATTGATATGTTAGTGTTGGGCTAAATAAGGGAATATGAAATTTTGATTTAGATTCTGAATTTGAATATGGGTTCAAAGTGTATGGATATGTATTTAATTTCAATCCTTCACTGGTGGTGATTGTTATGAATGGTGCATAGGGTAGAAGGTTATTATATGTTGATGCTTGGAAAATTGTTGGGAAAAGTATTTAAAGATCAAATGGTTAAATAAAAGAGGAAATCAGAAGCTGTGTTTCGCCAACCTTGATGTTGGTTATGTGTGTGTGTACCTTTAGACTGCTGCTGGATATATGTATATGTGTGGAAACTAAGCTAACAGAACTTGGTAATGATATGAAATAGCATGTATGTCTGTATGGTTGAGTTAGTGGAAACAGGGAAGAGGGTGTTAGAATTTCTGTTTTAATCACTGGTTAACATAGGATATATATTTGGGTATAAATTGCTGCTGCCATGAGGAGTTGGACAATAAATTATACTTGGTGCTGTTGTTGGTGTACACGTATGTGCGTAACTTGTGATCTTGGTTGATATTTATATATATAAAGTTGAGGTTTAAATGATAAGTAAAAGTGGTAATGAAATTAGCAATTCATATGAGATGTCATGGTATTATGGATGAATTTTGTGAAAGAAGAAATTGGAGAATAGTTTGGTCTTAAGTGGAATCTAAATTAAGTGTGTAATGTAGATTAGCTTGAATGGAAGATGGGAATTTCTATTGATATGCGGGTATGTGTAAATGAATTGGGAAGCCATTGGAAGTTAATGAGTATGTAAATATCTTGCAGTAATGGTATTAAATCGAAAGTACTTGGTATGAAAAAGTGAACCTCATTTCTTTATGTAATAGGGAGTTCGAGAAGTGTGATGAATTTATTTGTCTATGGATGTTCATTAAGTATGATGGAATAAGGGACAAGGACAAATAGACATAACTGGGTAAAGATTAGTCAAATTTACTGTGGTTGCAAGGTTTGAAAGTTTTCATAGTTAAAAGGTTGTGGTTTTTCATACTTCAAGTGTTATATAATGAAAATAGTCTTCGGTACTAAAGAGATGCATAGTAATCATTGATGGAACGTTTTATTTTCAGAAAAAGTGGAGAAAAAAATAATAATAAAGGGGAGAATGATATTCTATAGCTAATAGCAAGAGTCAGTTAGTGGAGCATTTCAGATGAGTGAATAATGTTCCCTAAAATTTATATTTTAAAATGCATTGTGATTTTAAATGTTGAATTTCAAATATGAATTATGAAAAGCAAATTTTACGAAAATATGATTTAAATCGTTAGAAATGATTTTCTTTCGATTGGGTTACAAAGGAATCATGATTATGTATGAAAATGGATGAATAAGCTTTTGAAAAGAGTTTGACAAAAATTGCATTGAACTTATGTTCTCCATGACACATATTTCTATGTGAATTTCATGTTTACATAGTAACTTGATTTTAAATGTACATGCTGGGGTTTTTTTGAAATTTAAAAGTGGTTTTTACCAACGATTATGGCATTGAAATGATTGAGATCATTACATGTGAAATAAACCCCATGTATGATGGAAATATTTTAGAAAGGATGGAATACAGAACGCTGGTTGCTAACAGCAGTACTGTTAGCCCTTGGTGCACCTTGGTTACCTGAGCTTGACGAATATACGTGGGTTTTATACTCGCGATGGATATACGTGGGTCTTGTACTCGCGACGGATATACGTGGGTTTCATACTCGCGACGGATATACGTGGGTCTTGTACTCGCGACGGATATACGTGGGTTTCATACTCACAACGGATATACGTGGGTCTTGTACTCGCGACGGATATACGTGGGTCTCGTACTCGCAACAGATTGTGGCCTCGAGCCACCAGATTATTACGTGGGTCTTGTACTCGTGACGGCTAGTGGCCTTAAGCCGCTAGATTGGTTATTTACCCTAGTGGACTGTGCGTCCACGTCTGTTTTCGTTCTGTTGAAGTCCTATGAAAAGATTATGGTTTTGAAATGATTGTTTTTGAACGATTGATTTGAATGATTATTTCAGATTGATTTGAAATGGTTATTTCAGGTTGATTGAAATGGTTATTTCAGATTGTTGTTTTTCTCTGAAATACAAATGTTTACAGAAAGGCTTGCATCAAATTAAGAAATATTATGAAATACATTTTCAGCACAATTATGCATTGTTGACATTCCGCATTCTTTTAATCATGTTTTTGGGACGTTATTCACGAGTAGATTATTTGACCTCAAATAGTGCAGGTGACCCTAACCCTTTCGCTGAGCAGTGAAGAGCCTCGTTGCCGATCCGAAGCGTCGTTTTTGACAAAACTATTTTTGATGAAGTTATCATTTAGAAAGTGTTTGTATTATTTTAAAAAGAAGGTAAATGCTCCACATACACCTTAGAAAAGATTCTATTGATTTTTAAAATGTTATGGAAAATTCAAAGGTTTTCTTTAAGGTGCCAAGGCTTTCAGAATGTGAGATATTCATATTCTGTGCCGGTCACGGTCCAAATTTCGGGACGTGATAATAAGTTTCTCTAGAGATTCATCAATGAATATTAATGAAAAATATAAGCACACTTAGTGATTAATTCAAACATATATATTTCAAACAAGGATACAAGTTCAATATAAAGAGATTAATATAAGTGAAATTTATAGTATTAATCGAACAATAAATCCATTAATATAAATTAATCAAATCTTTAGTTGATTAATATCTCAAGAGAAGTTGATACATAAATATATTAATCGAACAATTAATGGATTAATGTATATTAATCGATTAATGAATTAATATTTAATTTTTACAAAATAATTTTAAACTAATTAGTCGAACAGTTAATGCATTAATATAATTAATCAATTAACTAATTGGTTAACAGAGTTTGTTTTTTACTATAGGAAAAATAGTTTTGAATAAATTAATCTAATAGACAATCGATTAATTAGAATTAATCGAACAACTAATTGATTAATTGACTTATCTTTTCAATTACATAGAGCAACTTCATAACATTAATCGAATAATTAATTGATTAATGGACACTCATTAATCGATTAATTGACTTTCTTTTTAATAACAAAGAGCAATATCCTAACATTAATTGAACATTTAATCAATTTAATGATACTCATTAATCGATTAAGTATCATTAATCGATAGACTAATCGATTAACTTGATCTAACTTCTTCTGTCACTTTTGGCATCATTTAAAAACATAGAAACAACTTGATTGATTAAATTATCTTTTATATAAACAATTTGAGTTACTTTTGACATCATCAAAATATCATTAAGTACGAATTCTAACATTCTCTCCCTTTTTGATGATGACAAAACCAAGTGAATTAAAATAATTAACATGATATAATCATTAATTAAAATATAACATAATTAACATAACTTGAATATATTTAAATAACATATACATCAGTAATTAATTATACAATAAAATAAGAAACAAGATAATCAAAAACAACAATCAGTCAATTGACTCAAGGGTGAATCATCCTTCTTCTCAACACTTTCTCTCTCCCCTTTTTTGACATCATCTAAAAGGGTTGGGGCCAGAGTTAAGTTAAAAAAAAAACCCCAAAACAAAGTATCCCATAATGAGGGGAATAATAATCAGAATCAATACCAGCTTCGAGCTATACTAGTTAAGTTATATCAGCAACAATGGATTATAGAAAAGATTCGAGCGTCTCAAGTTCACCAGGATCAAGGAGGAGACAATATAATAGCTATATCAGTCGCAACTGTAGTTTCCAGTCTACAATGACTCGATAAAGAAGAAGCAACAAAGAAAGATAACAATAATAAGAAAAGGAAGAAGCAAAGATTGGATCATGATAAAAGAGGAGGAAGGATAGGAAATAGGCCTGAAGAAACTAATGTATAGTCTAGGGAAAATAGATGTGGACTTTATGGTAGAGACCATAGAGGAAGACCATGTTTAGCAAGCCAAGATATGTGTTTCAGATGCGGTAGGCTTGGAGATTACACCAGGGAATGCTCATATAATGCTATAGGTGATAGTCTCCATATATAGGAAAGAATGTCTGCCCTGACTAGAGAAGAGACTAGGAAGTTGTTTAAACTTATTTAAGTTACGATATGGATTAATGATCACTATTTAGATGTGATCTTGGATTCAAGCGCCGATTATTTATTTATATCATATGACTATGCGGGGCAACTGGGTTTTCCTGTTAGCACTTTGCTTTGTAATATACTTTTCTACTTCCACTAGCATATGGGTAATCATGACCCATATATATTTAAATTGTTTTGTTTAGTATACCCATTATTGCATTATTATAAACTTGATATGTTTGTCTTATATGGAATTATGTGATAGTTGGTTTAAATTGGTTGTTCTCCTAAAACATGATCGTCGATTGTAAAATAAGACATTGATCTTTCCCCATAGAAAGTAATTGATCAGTTAGGGATCAAAGTGAGACTAGGAATATAAAAGGCCTTCAAAAAGATGGAAATATTATGATGAAATGAAACTAAGTATGGCTAGTAAAAGTTAAGAGAAAGGTAGCCATAAATTAAGAGACTCCCCTGTTTTAAAATTAAATTAATGATTAAAAGTCATATAAGGTAATCAAGGGTTGAGTATGTACTCTGTACCCTAATATGAGGGTAAGCTGGCAACCTAAATTTGGTTAATAAATGTAATCATGTTAAGGCTAAAATAACCTAATAGAATAACTATCTCAGATACCTAAATTGATGAATATGATCTTGGAGATTGTAACTAAAGCATGAATAGCCTTGGTGAATTTATGGGGAATTACATAGAGCAATGATAAGGGACAGAAAATGAGATAGATAGATAGATATAGGGAATTAGCATGATGAGAGATATGCGGGCTTCCATAATATTAAAAGAAAATGGTCAATCTTGGGGTCAGAATATATGGCTCATGAGTAAAAGATGTGATGTATGGAAATTCTAACCATCTAAGAATTTAGAACTATTCATCTAAGTCATAATTGATATTGCTTCGCACAGAGCAGGATACTCTATCCATATAGGAAAAGGATATAAGTGAAAAGGAGTTGACATTACTTTGAGAAGAAGTAACATGTCCTCTATTAAGAACGGAAAGTATTAACTGAGGCAAGGCAAGCAGAGTTGATTTTATCCCAATGAAAGTATGATTGGCCAAGAAAAAAATTCAGGGACAGGGTTTTGCAGAATACTAAGTAAAGAAAAGAAGAAAAATGATATAAGTTTCCTCTCTATAACTCTAAAAGAGGAAAGATAGTTTGGCAGCTGACTCGACAGACAAATAAAGAGGCTTTCTTTTGTGGGGATGAGATATTTAAATGACATGATACTAAAGTAAGAGCTTTTACTCATTACATCAAATGATAGGAACTATGTTATGTTATGAAATATGCCAAAGCTCTGAGCTTAGAGCTGTATAAGCTCCAAATGTTAAAGTTGGGCATATTAAAGAAAAGAATGCTTAAGCTCTGATGTTAGAGCTACCATTCAGAAGTAGGTATGTAGTCCTGCAATATATGGGCCAAGCATCATGCATGTTAGAGTATGTGCTCCTACTCAGAAGAAAGAAAGTAATGTATTCCAAGTAAGAGCAGCTAGAAAAGTAAGAGAACTTCTAAAGTAAACTGATTAAATTATAGTGTAAGACCTAAGTTAAACTTAAAGAGGCAGTTGGATAGGTAGTTCAGAGAGAATTTTAATGAAGTGGAGTGTAATGAAAAAGGAAAGTTAATTCATTTAGAAAATGGATGGAGACAGATAAATGTTATTGATATACATATGGATATATGATTACAATACTGAGTATATATTTCTTTAATAGAGATGAGATACATAAATGATGTACCATAAACATGAAATGAAATGAAAGGTAAGAATGATATGAGAAATTTATGAGTGATAGAGGAAATGAGTAAAGTCCTAACAGATCATGTAGGCTTATGTAAGTTGTCTTGGGAAATTAACAGTTGGGGAATTATCAGTTGAGTTATCAACAAGTAGAAGTGGCTAACCTTATAACTTGGTCTATTGGTCTTGAATCTTCTAGAGGACTATGATTAAAATCTTGATTATCACAGGAACGATAATCGAAGGTCTGATAGATCGTGAAAAAGGCTTAGGATGACTACGGGTGACTCCAAATCAACGTAGCCTAAAGGAAAGAAAGTTTGACCCATGAGAATAAGGTGATAACACAGTATCTCTTTGGAAAGATAATTACTAAGGAAAAGTTTCAGGTGTATAAGCCTCACAAGTTGATTAACTCATACAGAGAGAGTACCCACAGTATTTTTCCCATATAACCTTACTATATGGATTGAGCATAAGATACTCTTACATAAAGACGGAATTAAAGTTAACAGAGTAAAAGTTTGTAGTCCTGAGTATAAGGTATTCATAAGTCTTTAAGTAAAATGCTAAATCAATAAAAGCTTAGTTCCTTATATGATATGAGAAGGGATCTATATGATAAATCCCTAAATGAGGCTAAAAGGTTAAAAAAAAAGTACCAGGGTAAGAGCCTATTAGCATAAGTGCTTCAAATTTATGTCAACACTTTTCAGTTAAGCGTGCTTAGGTAATAGTAGCCCAAGGTTGGGTGACCTTGGGAAGTTATGAAAAATTGTGCAACTTTGCAAAGTTATGCACAAAGTTATGCGAAATAATAGGAAAAGTTATGAAAAGCTAAAAAGAGTTATGAAAAGTAAGTGAATTGAACCCTTTATGCTAGATCTAAATATAAAGATTTGAAAGGAAAAGATTCAGATTACAAGTTTTAGTTCAGGAGGAGGTTAGAAAGCCGTAAGAGTAGGATCCTTCTTAAAAGTTGGAGAGAATGTTAGCTTTATAATATCCTAGGATATGGAAAGAAAAATGTAATGAAAAGTATAAAGAGAATTATGATGAGTGGCAAAAACCCTGGAATACAGTAGAATTTTAGGAAGTTTTGTATGAAAGAAATGGACACAACTTATAAGTTCAGTACAATGAGTTATACATAAATAAATAGACATACGACATATGAATGAATAATAGAACGAAGTAGACTTCAACTCTAATTGACTTGAGCAAGAAAAATATGTGTAATGTTATGAAAAAATATGAAGCTTTGTGGATGTTAGAAGAACTCTGTCAGATGCTAAGAAAAAAATGCAATTCCTGAAGATACCCCTAAACTTTAGTCACAAAATAGAAAAGAATATGAAGAGAAGACATATTGAAGGATATTTGACTAAGATATGAAGTTAAAGTTCGAAAATAAAATTTATTTTAAGGAGGGTAGAAATGTCACATCCTAAATTTTTTTTATCTGTATAAAATTGGTAGAGGAAAGAAGTTATGAAGGGATAGTGATGATATTTAAAAGAAATGATAATGTTAAGATTAGGTTTAAGATACATAAAGAAAGGAAAAGTATTAAGTTATAAAGCCAAATTAAAAGACATAAATGTCATTTGGATAAAAGTTAAATATAGAAAATTCAAGCAAAATAGAAAGGGACTTAAATAGAGTTTTAAAATTTCAGAAATTAAATTGGGATTGCATAATGTGTAGTAAGGGACTAAAGTAAAATTGGACAAATTTAGGAACTAAAGTATATTTTACAAAATTCAGGGGCAAAATCGTAATTATGATGAAGTTGAGCTATAAATGATCCAAAATAGCCCAGAAGTATTTTAGTCTCAAATTTTACTAGTAAGTAGAGGATAAAATTTTAGCTAGTTATATTCTTCATAATTTCAGTTTGAGGTCTCAAAAAATTAATATTAATCTTCGAAGTTTGAAAATTATTACAGGATCTTATGGACATCAAAATGATATAAAATTTTACAAGAAATTCTTATAATTATAAGGATTTATGAAACTGACAAAATGCAAAAAAAAAAGAGTCATATAGAATTTAAGATAAAATTGGATACCTAATAAAGGATTTAAAGGAATATAGAACATTTTTATCAGGACTTCTATGTCTCAAAAAAATTATAAAATTTTGCAAAAAAAAATTATTTAATAGTAGAATGAATTTTTAAAAATATCAAGACCCTTAAAAGAATTTTATATGATTTATTACAAAATTTAAGGTTATTTAGGACAACCGGTGTAAGAAATAAAGGAAGTTTCTTTGGGATTTGTGCCAAGTTAATGGGTTGTACTTGGGCAAGCTAATATAGCATCACATGAGAAGCCCAACATGCCAAAGTAATGAATTTGAGCCTAAAGAATATTTTTATGAATTTAAAAAAAAAAGAGAGAGAAAGAAGAAGAAATTTCAAGAACATGGTGAGGTGTTATGTTGAAGTGTCAATTTGGGACCCATACCCCACCATGTGGTGTCATGTATAAGGGGAAGAAGATTCCTCACATATTATATTAGAATAAAATAATATAATAATTAAGTTAATGATTATTAAGTTTAATTAATTCAAGATCTAACCAATAAGGAGTAAGATTAAAGAGTTGTAATAATTAGAAATTGGAAGGGCAGAGTAGTCCAATATAACCCAAGTTTTGGCTATAAATACCCCTCCTCCTTGACGCCAAAGTGAAGCTATTTGCTTGGGGAAACTCTTTCTCTTTCAACACTCAAACAAATTTCAATGTGCTTTAATCCAGGAAAGCAAAGCCACAAGGTAAGTAACATTCCTAGTTTATTTATATATATTTTGGAAGGATGAAATTTATATTTAAAAGGTTAGAAATTAGATTTTTTTCCTTGGATTATGTGCTGGCGAAATTCAAACATAAGGAAGGAAAAAAGAAAATCAAGCTAGAATCATGCAATGGACACTTACATGAGCTAGAATTAATGATTGGTTATTGGATTAATTTGTGTTCTTGACTTTGCACTTTATAGAGGCCATTCGGCCCAGGCTTGTTCTGAACTAAGGAATGTGATTTTAATTATTATAATGCTTCCATTGAATTTAGAGGGTGATTTTGTGTAGAATTAGATAAGATTGGAACCTTGGAAGCACTGAAATTGGAAAGAGAAAATTTTGAACCCCTCTCTGTTACTATTCATATGCATGAATAATAATAAAAATTTCATAATTTTGATATTTTCAATGGATTTAAAATAAAAAATTGTATAGGATTAAGTAGAGAAAAAGTATTAGAAGCATTGGAATCAAAATATAAATGTTTGAAAATTCTTTAAAATGATTGAAGGTTCTGTCCAAAATGCATGCAGGAGCTAGAATTTCATAATTCTAAACTTATAAATGGATTTAGAAGGCAAAATTATGTAAGGTGAAGTTAAGACACAAATTAATTCAAAGGACAATGAATTAACCACAAATAGAGAAAGGTATTAATTAGATAATTAAGTTTAATGCTCTTAATACCAATTGAAATTTGATTGTGATGAATGAACGATTGTGATATTTAGGCTTGAAATTGTGTGTTCAAGAAGGCAACTTACCTCAAGGCAAAGTGACAAGGAAAAATGGTAAAAGGAAGTCAAGTATTGGAAGTAGTAAACTATCCTAAACTTGTATGTATGGAATGTTGTGTATGATTGTGCCTTGGCTTTGTTGATATGCGTTATACATATGTATTTATTAAAGCTCTGTTTCTATAATTGCTTTAGCCAATTGCATTTTATATGATACATGGAAGCATGCACATTAGAATATGCTAACATAATCATAAGCAAGCACAACATAAGTATTAATGCATATATTATTTAGTTCCGTTTACTATTGAGATTTCTCGCAAAATCTCACCCATGTTTATACTCAAACAACAAGATCTTCATGCACAAGAAGAGAAGATTAAATGATGATGATATTAGCTGTTTATATGAGCATCTAAACCCCTAATATTTAGGTTGTCTCATTTCTTATTTTTTCCATTTATAATAATCTATTTTAATCAATTTTTCTTACACTATTTAAGCTGATATATTTTATTGAAGTGTCAGGGAGGAAACCATGTCCGTAGGGATAGATAGGCATTTCATTTTCATGGATTAAGATCAGATTCTGTTCAATTCTCTGTCGCTTGCTATTTTCATTCTGCATATTATTCATTAGTTTTACACATTGAGTACAATGCAAAAAACAAGTGTAGGGGAGAATGGACTTAAGTGTGAGAAATGTATGAATGAAAATCAGACAATCGTTATGTCTCTGTGTCTATTACTGGCGACCCATAGTTGTTTTTTGTCGTGACTAACGTGTGTTTATCAAAATGTACTCTTTGTGATCATTAGTCATAACCAATGTCCATATTTGTCATGACAAAAAATATTAATCATGACCTGATGCCCTTTATGTCGTGACTAAAATGACCTTTTGTTGAAAAAAAATTTTGTCTAATTCTGAGTGTTTGCTTGGTCTTTCCATATTGATTCTGTTGTCATGGAGTTAAACTGAGCTTTGAACACAATTTTGAATTTTAACAAACTTGATTGTTAGTTGCTTATTTCATTAATTGGTTATTGGAAATTGTGCATTATAAATGATTAGTCTCATGTATAAAGTTCAAGATTCATGCAACAAAGTCTTGGTGAGTAAATTAGGAAAAGTAAGTCATATGAAGGATTTTGAGCCTCCAATATATATTCCTAAATGTCACGCCCAAAAAATTAAAAGGTGACCAACACAGAATGAGAGAACTTACATTTTATAAGCCTTTAAATATCATAATTGATATATTAATAATCTTATACATGCATGAACTATTTTATTTATTATATATGAATATATTTATACCTTTCAAAATCATAAAGACCATACCATATACACTTATTTATACATCTTAAAAAAATAAAAGAGGATAGGCATTCTGCTTATAGACTACGTGGAGCATTTACAAGTTCTAAACAATCATGAGAGCCTTCTATGTTTCGTTGGAAGTGCAAAGTTGACAATGCTATCTGAGGTCAATAATCTACCGTGAATAACGTCCCATTATAAAAATAATTTAAAATGCAAAAAGAAACAGTTTAAAACATATTTAACTGCAAATACTAAAGTTTGTTAATTAATCTAAATTTCCAGAGTATAAAATCATAACAATGAAACTATATAAAATCATTAGTCAAATTAATCCAAATATTCAGTTAACATTTTATTTAAGAAAATCCGTTTAAAATGATAATCTTTAAATCTCACTTTTCTGTAGGACTTTAACCGAACGAATAACAAGCGTGGATACACAGTCCACGAGGGTAAATAACTATTCTGGCGCGACTCGAAGCAACAAAAAATAGGCGCAGCTATGAAACCCACAAATAACAGGTTCAAGTACAAGACTCACAAATAACAAGCGCGAGAATAAATCCCATGAATATCCGACGTGAGTACTGTGCTCACAAATATCCATCGAGCTCGAGTTTAACCATAGTGCACCAAGGACTAACAATATTGTTGTTAGTAACCAGTCAAAAATATTTCTAAGCATGCATACAAATTTGTAACAATAGTGTGTAAAATATTTAAGTAATAATCATTATTTCAACTGAACATTCAGATATCAAAAGATTTCCTTCAATTTAAATGTAATACAACTCTTTCTAAATAATAGGAATTCATATGAAAATGTTTCAGAGTGAAAAATCATCTTAATATAAAAATTTATAAAAAAATCTTTTAGAACTTTATTTATCCATTTCAACTTTATTTATCCATTTCATTCATAAACATAATGATATTATAAGTTATTCAATAGAAAATCAATAACATTAATCAAATAATAACTAGACAGTTCCAATAAACTTGATTTAGTAAATCGTACTTAAAAATTGATACTTTAAGTAAAATGTATCAAGTTGCACAATAATATCTAAAAATATTACTTGAAATCATTTTTTTTTATCAAGGGGCGTTATTCATTCACATGATCGTAACTTCTATTATTTACTCCTTATAACTTCTATCAAGACTTTCCATCCCCACGTACATATATATATAAATGTATTATTTGAAAAGAATTATAATTAAAGTTCCAAAACATCATTGTATATACTTCAACGTTTCTTTAATCACATAATTATAGGCTTCCAAAATTAACTCATAAAACATCTCAATTCAGAAACAACAATACACCTTCAAACATCATATACATGTCAATACATAAGCACCACATCAAGCACATAAAGAAGTCTACTACCTTTATCTTTCTCCTTCCCCTTGCACCTTTTTCTTGATTCTTTTCCTTGTTCCTTGTTATAGAGCTCTGCATAAAACCAAACCTTGGAATCATAATGTATAAGGGAGATTAATGCACACTCTTTGGTGCTCTACTTTCTTAATAACTTTTTTCTCAAAACTCTCCCGAAATTCTCACTGAGTTTAACTCTTCACTTTATTATTTCTTTAGTTTATAGACTTGCTTATTATCTTCAAATATAGCTTGGAGTTTAACTCCACTTCCACAATGTCCAATGGTCCAAAATAAATAGCAAACATTACTTGCTCACTCCGTTAGAATAATTGAGATTATTAACTTCTCATCACTATAAATCTTACTTTGTCTCTTAAACATCAATTATACACTTTTGTTCTAAAGGGTTCAATATTATTATAAGACCATTATCCCATATAAAAATCTCTTCTAAACTCATGGAATAATATCTCCCCTAATATTTTTTTCAGCTTACTACAACTGAATATTTACATTTAACCAAACTTAGCTTCCTTTTAGTCACCACCTTATTGCCCAAAACAGCCACTATTCCTTAATTTTTCAACCCAAAATCCATACTTCAATGCACCAGAACAGCAACATATTTACATATACTCTAATCCTCAAGACAGTAACTGTTTATATATATATATATATATATATATATATATATATGTATATGCATCCATATCAGTAACGTCATACATCTATCTATTTGTTCTAACCATTCCAACAACCAGCCACGTCCTCATCTCTTCTTTCTTTTTCTTTCTTTCTAAAACCATCCAAGAACACTGCCAAATAATTTATATTTTGTTACAAAAGTACCCTGCAGAAATACACCTAAGTGTTGCCAACATTGCCATATTGGACATAAATTTAGCCCTTATTAGGGTAAAACTTTATAAAGCCTTTCACTTCCAACAAGACATTTACGTTTAATTCTTTTTTTTTTTTATTTAGAATCTACTATAGTTCAGAATGGAACTTTTTAACCAAAGAAAACACAATAGCATTTTAATTCTTTTCATTCCTCAGATAGGCCACATTCATGATATCATTATATAGTTCTTCCCTATCTATATGATAGGTTAAATGGAACCTAAACTTAAAACTACATTATCACTGTAGAGATATTGTAGCGATATTATAGGATATGTAATATCCTGTAATTAGTACGTAATATTCTGTATTTAATATAGAGGATACGATATGATATTATAGCATTAATGACTAGGGTTGCCTATTGTATATAAATACCCCTCAGTATATCAATAATATTCAAGTATTCTACATATCCTTTCTCTCTGAATCAACATGGTATTAGAGCTTTAAAGTTTAGGTGCACGTTTGGCTGTTTTTGGCGTCAGTTTCCGGCTATTCTTGAGTCTCTGTTTCCGACAGCACTGTTCACCACCGTTGGGTCACACTTTCCGACGTCAGGAAACGACACGCGCCAGCCAGGGACGGTCGCACAGTCCCGATCGGCGTTTCCCCAAAATTTCGTGGCCGTCTGAGCAGCGCGTGACCGTCACGCGCCACCGTCAACTTCGCCGGAACTTTCACGCGCCGGCTCGTGAGGCCATCTCCGGCGACCTTTTCCGACGGCGATTCACTCCGTTGGGCTCGACTCATCCTCCTCAGCATACCCCTGAAGTTTCGTGCCCTGGTTTTGACTGTCACATACTGGGTCTTCCGTCTCTGATCCGTATTTTCCGACGGCAGATTTTCTGTTTCTGATTCCAGATCAATTTGTTTGTTTTATTTGACCCCTGGAATGGTCTTTCTCTACTGGCTTGAACAATTGTTCTTACGAGGCTCCCAGTGAAGCAACGGTAATCCAGTTCTTTTGACTAATCGTTGTTTGGTTGATTTTATTAACACTAATCTGTTTTGGATGGCTGCAACTAAGTCTACAACAGTTTCTGAAATGGTTCCAGTAGTCACTAAGATTACGGAGTACAAATTAACCTGGAGAAATTACCTAGATTGGAGTAAAACTATTCGTATTTATTTCCGAAGTATTGAGAAAGAAGATCACTTGACCGATGATCCTCCGGACGAGAAAGATCCCTCTCGCAAGTCATGGTTAAGGGATGATGCACGGCTTCTCTTACAAATTCGTAACTCTATTGACAGTGAGATCATGCCTTCTATTATTCACTGTGAATTTGTTAAAGAACTGATGGACTACTTGGCATTCTTATACTCCGGCAAGAATAATATTTCTCGAATATATGAGGTTTGCAGGTCTTTCCATCGCGCAGAGATACCGGATGATCGTCCTCTTACAGCCTTCTTTATGGATTTCAAAGGAATGTATGAAGAACTCAATGCCCTCATGCCTATTTCTGATGAGAGAAAGGTCAATGTGTCTCACCGAGAGCAGATGGCTACTATGAGTTTTCTTACTGCACTTCCGTCTCGATATGCGGCTGCTCGTTCTCAGATTTTATCTGGGGCTCATCTCCCTTCTCTTGAAGAAGCCTTCTCTCGTGTATTGAGAACTGAACAAATCTCTTCACCAGCTTCTACTGTGCCTACTAGCGCCTTGCTCAGTCATGGTCAGAATAATACTCGTGGGTCACTTAATTCTCGTGGTTCTACACTAGGGGGTTCTAATCAAGAGTCAAAAGATGTGATTTGTTACTACTGTAAGGAACCTGGTCATACGAAACGTACATGTCGTAAACTCCAGAATAAACAGAATCGACAGAACTCTGCACATGTGGCCACGACTGCTAATGACACGGTTACCATTTCTGCTACTGAATATGCTCAATTAAAGTCTAGCAATCCTCCTGCTAGTGCTGCTATTGCCACAGATAATGAGGCTACTGCCCTTGTCTCTTCTTCCTCCAAATGGATCATAGACTCTGGTGCTACTGACCACATGACAGGTAACCGCTATCTCTTCTCTACTTACAAATCTTATGCCAATCCTTCTAACATTACCATTGCGGACGGTTCTCAATCCCGTGTCCTTGGTTCAGGCACAGTTAAACCTACCTCTTCTATTGATTTGGAGTCTGTACTTAATGTCCCTAACCTTGCTTTTAATCTTTTATCTCCTAGTAAACTTACTCGTCAATTAAACTGTTGGGTCTCACTTTTCCCTGATCATTGCTTGATACAGGATCTTTTGACGAAGAAGATTATTGGTAGAAGTTATGAATCTGGCGGTCATTACTTCCTTGATGATCAGGGATCGCGTGCGGTAGCCTGTGCGTGTGGTATCACTCCTTTTGAAGTACATTGTCGTTTGGGTCATTTATCTTTATCATCGTTGAAAAAGGTTTATCCTCAGTTTCAGCATTTGTTGTCTTTAGAATGTGAGTCATGTCAGTTTGCAAAACATCATCGTCTTCCTTTAGTTTCTCGAGTCAATAAACGAGCTTCATCTCCTTTTGAGTTAGTACACTCTGATGTTTGGGGTCCATGTCCAGTTGAGTCCAAAGCTGGTTTTAAGTACTTTGTTACATTTGTGGATGATTATTCCCGTACTACTTGGTTATATTTAATGAAAAATCGTTCTGAGTTGTTTTCTCATTTTTGTGCCTTTACTGCTGAAATTAAGACTCAATTCAATACGTCTATTCAAACTTTGCGCAGTGATAATGCTAAAGAATATTTTTCTGAATCATTTTGCTCTTTTATGCTTAAACACGGCATTCTCCATCAATCCTCTTGTGTGGATACACCAGCTCAAAATGGCATTGCTGAAAGGAAAAATCGTCACCTTTTAGAGGTAGCCCGTGCTCTTCTATTTCAAATGAAGGTTCCTAAATCTTTTTAGGCCGATGCGGTCTCTACTGCGTGCTTTCTTATTAATCGCATGCCTTCCTCTATTCTTGATGGTCATATTCCCTATACTACTCTCTTCCCTTCCAAACCTTTGTTTCCCATTGCCCCTAAGATTTTTGGGTGCGTGTGTTTTATTCGAGATGTGCGTCCGAGTGTCTCTAAATTGGATCCTAAGTCTCTGAAGTGTGTCTTCCTTGGCTACTCTCGTGTTTAGAAAGGTTATAGGTGTTTCTCTCCGTCTCTTAATCGTTACATGGTCTCTGCTGATGTTACTTTTCAGGAATCTGTTCCTTATTTTGCGTCTACCAATTCAGCTCATGTTCCTTTACCTGTGGAGGAGGATACTCTTCTGGTATACTCTGTCCTTCCCTCTCCATCACCGGCCCAAGCCCCCGTACCGGCACCTGGTCAACCACCTTTGTCTCGGGTTTATACCAGACATCTAAAGGACACACTTACCGATGTTACGCCAGATTCTACCCTGCCATTATCTACTTCTTCATCAGATCCTACGACAAGTATTCCTCCGTCTGAGCCTGATTCGGTCCCTATCTCTGAGACCCCTCCTGTTCTTGATCCAGATCCCTCCCTCGATCTGCCCATTGCTCTTCGCAAAGGTAAACGTACTTGTACCTATCCTATTTCTTCATTTGTTTCATATGACCACCTCTTCTCTTCTTCTCGTGCCTTCATTGCCTCTTTAGACACTATTTCCGTCCCTCGATCCCTTTCTGAGGCCTTATCCCACCCGGGTTGGCGTACTGCTATGGAAGAGGAGATGGCGGCCCTTGATCGTGCAGGTACGTAGTCCTTAGTTGATTTACCGGCAGGAAAGAAAACCATTGGGTGTAAATGGGTGTTGACCCCTAAAACTAAGGCTGATGGCACTCTTGAACGTCTTAAAGCCCGTCTTGTTGCTAAAGGTTATGCTCAGAAGTATGGTGTTGACTATTCTGAGACCTTTTCTCCTGTGGCCAAGCTCTCCTCTGTTCGTCTCTTTATCTCTCTGGCTGCTACTTATGGTTGGGATCTCTCTCAGTTGGATATCAAAAATGCCTTCTTACATGGCGATCTTCTTGAAGAAGTATACATGGAGCAACCACCTGGGTTTGTTGCTCAGGGGGAGCACGGTAAAGTATGTCATCTTAAGAGATCTTTATACGGGTTGAAGCAAAGCCCTCGGGCATGGTTTGACAGATTTAGTACTGTCGTGAAAGACTTTGGCTTGTGCCAGAGTAAGTGTGATCATTCGGTCTTCTATCAGAGAACAAGTACTAGCATAATCTTACTAGTTGTATATGTCGATGACATTGTGATTACAGGGAGCGACACCTCGGGGATTTCATCACTCAAATCATTCCTTAACTCCCATTTTCAGACGAAGGATCTGGGTTCATTAAAGTACTTCTTGGGAATTGAAGTTATGAGGAGCAGGAAGGGCATCTTATTGACTCAGAGAAAATATGTTCTTGATATGCTGAAAGAAACCGGTAAACTTGGAGCTGCCCCAACTAGCTTTCCTATGGTTTATAACCCGCTGCTTGATGCTGATGGTAGTGTACAATATGAAAATCCTGTTGAAGCTGCTAAGAGCAAGTTGTTCGAGCACCCAGAGAGGTACAGAAGATTAATTGGAAAATTGAATTATCTTACAGTGACCCGCCCTGATATCACTTATCCAGTGAGTGTTCTTAGCCAATTTATGATCTCTCCAACTATCCGACAGTGGGAAGCCTTAGAACATGTGTTACATTATTTGAAGGGATCGCCAGGTCGTGGGATACTGTACAAGAGTCATGGCCATATAGATATTGAGTGTTTTTGTGATGCTGATCATGGTGGATCAAAGGCCACAAGACGGTCTACTACTGGCTACTGTGTCTTCGTCGGAGGAAATTTGGTATCTTGGAGAAGCAAGAAACAAAATGTAGTGTCACGATCGAGTGCAGAAGCGGAATACAGGGCCATGGCACAATCTGTATGTGAGATAGTCTGGATATATCAGTTAATGAAGGAAGTGGGCCTTAAAACCCCATTACCAGCAACGTTATGGTGTGACAATAAAGCGGCCCTACACATAGCTTCTAATTCAGTATTCCATGAACGCACGAAACATATTGAGATCGACTGTCATTTTATTCGAGACAAGCTCAAAGAAAATTTCATCTCTACAAGACATGTCCGATCCAGTGATCAATTAGGCGACCTCCTCACCAAAGCTCTTAATGGGGTCCGGATTGAATATCTTTGTAACAAGTTGGGTATGATTGACATCTATACTCCAACTTGAGGGGGAGTGTAGAGATATTATAGCGATATTATAGGATATTGTAGAGATATTGTAGCAATATTATAGGATATGTAATATCCTGTAATTAGTACGTAATATTCTATATTTAATATAGAGGATACGATATGATATTATAGCATTAATGACTAGGGTTGCCTATTGTATATAAATACCCCTCAGTATATCAATAATATTCAAGTATTCTACATATCCTTTCTCTCTGAATCAACAATCACAAAGTTAAGATAGCATTCACATACACCCAAACAGCAACTTAACCATATTCATATTCACTTTGACCGCTTTCTCATTATTTCCCGGAGTGCCACCATAAGGGTCATTTCTTCTCTATATATTAGCAATTTCTTTTATATATTAGCATTACTTGCCAATTCAGCTTTAAATTTTTTTCCACTTCCCTTGCCACAGACATGTAGCTCTTTTCTATCACCTAAAGTGACTCAAAATGATCATTGAAACACTTTCAAAATTATCAATGAATACCCAATTAATCATTACCATTTATTTTTCCCTTGCAGAATTTTCCAAGCAACAACAACCATCTATTATATAACTTTAACTTTAACCTCTTTTAAAATCTTATTTGCATCAAGTATCACAAACCCTTAATACTATCTGGTATCATAAACCAGAATACTTGTTTAGCATAAAAGAACCACAAAACAAAGCAACAAATCTTCGCTTGTTTTTTTCCTGGAACCCACAGTCAGAAATAGAACCAGCACATACAACCACTACATTCTTAATTTTAGGGTGGGTTCAATTTTAAAAATCTATAATCTTCACTTTCTTCAGAGTCTCGGTAACCAAAGGAGAGAAGGAAACATAACAGTGATCGATATAGAGGAAAAAGGAAAAATAAGTTGACTTACATTGAGGAAGCACCGTAGAGAGCAAAGCACAAGGAAGAGGAAGAAGAAGACTATCTGACAACCACAGCGCCTGAAACAATGACGACGAAAGCTTCAATGTAAACATCGACTGTGACATGGGTAACTGAGCCAAACAGAAGAAAAGAAACAACAGAACTTCCCAGAACGGTGGCAGCCCCAGCTCTAAACGAATAAGAAGAACAATGGCAGACTCAGATGATACAGTCACCATGACAGCAGCTCAGTCGATGGAAGCAACCGGAATTACCGCAGGGACCAAGATCTACATAGAGCAACACGAACGACAGCGAGAAAAATTGCAGGTGAGGTGGATTTCAGAGGAGAAATCGTGAACCTTCTCCTCTAATCACTCTGTCGCTATGCGCTCACAAGAATGGAAAGGGGAAATTATAGGATTTTAAAATAAAAATGCAGAGGGTTATTTGATAATTTCACGCCATGGTCTGAAAAAAGAAATTGAAATTCCACATTGGAGATAGCTGGCATTCTCCTTAAGCTCATGCCAATACCTCTAAAACTACTGAATCACTAACTTCTCTTAATTTAATCGCAACAAATATATATACATATTATTAAAATTATATTATTTATCTATTTATTTTTTTATTAATTTAGAGTCATTACACTAAATATTATGTGACATCATTTAAGTTAATAATTTATCAGAACTTGTCTTAATCCTTGATTCAAAATTATATAAACTTCTTAAATTGTGAATATGATAAGGGAATTTATTTTAAAAACCCTCTTGACCAAACAATAATCATATATATTAAATCATTTGTTTAAACCCTTTAAGATCTTCACTTTCTTTTAAATTTGATCATTGATTAATGAATGATACACAAAAAAAACTGGAAGTACATGATTAATTGAAGTGATTTGATTTTGTAATATCTAAAAGGTAATTATTTGTTGCTATATTACTAACTTAGTTGTTGAAATCGTTGCTAAGGATGCAACTATTAGTTGAATGTTTAAAATTTGAACCTCAATGATATTGTCATCTTGCTCAGAAGTAAAAAAGATAAAGAAAAGGACATGAAAAAAAATGGAAAAGGAAAAAAACTATGTGAAGAGAAAAAATAAGGGAAAAATGAGACCCAAAAAAAGGGGACGAAATAACAACAAGAGAGATGAGCTAATTCAACTTGAATATAAAAAGGTAGATGATGATTTAGTATTGACTTGTTAATTGCTACACCTGCACAATTGATACTATGAATAGAAATTGAAGTAGCTTGAAGGAAGAAGAATATGTGTAACATTTCATTAGTCATTAACACTTATTTCCATTCTATCATATAGTCTTTTCAATAACACAACATTTATACCCTTTGATTCACAATCCTCATGATGTTAAGTTGTGAAGATGTAAGATAATTATAAGCTTATAGGAAGCCTAAGCTATATGGTTAAGTAAACATAACCTTAATAAGAGAGTAAATGAAACACTACATCTTATGAAAAAATCTCAACCTTAATTGTTTACTGTAATTTAATCCTATGAGGTAAATTCTTTTATTAATATGAAATTAGTTTATATTGTTGCCAGTCGAAGGGAAAGATTGATTATTGCAAGTGTCTTATATTGAATTTGTTTTGTCAATTTTGTAGAGAATTATGTGTTTAAATTTCAATTTGAATCCATGAGTTTACCTAGAATGCAAAAGTTTAGTGTGGGGAAATTTGATAAGCTTCAATATAACTAATTTCTGTAGAATTTTACAAAGATTCTAGAGTTTTTGAAGGCATAAAGTAGTGTAATTCTTGATATATTTAAGACTATGATATTACATAATATTTGTGATCAATGCAAAACATTCATGAAGAAATAAACTAAATTCCAAAATTGACAGCCAATGACCATGTTTTTAATAGCAGTAAAGGACCAATAAAACATATTGACACTTAAGGACCATCATCAAAGCTTGTGTTTTGATTAATAAAAGAAAAGGGTACAGGATTTTGTTTTCCAACTGAACTGAGATAGAAATAACAGAACAAGAGAACAGACTTAACAAATGAGCACATGCCTACACAAGTTCAGCACTTCATTAACAGATAGCACCATAGTCACGAAGACGCTACCAAGTCTGAACCAACAGACTTGACCGAGAACCTACATATACATCACAGACGCATCACGTAGGGGACGACTGAGATCACAGACCGAATTCTTTTCCCTTCAATCTCTAAACTTTCACTTTCTCATCCAGTCTCCATAACTTCCTCTTATCGCTGGAACTTTCTCCGTGTTCGCTCTTGCATTCAATCTCTAATTCCTACGCTCGCACTTTTTCTATAGGACTAAACAACATGTGGATAATTCACTAGTGTTCTCTTGGAGATGACACTGAACTAGAGTCTTTAATCTATAAATAGGAAGTTTAATTTGTCATTAATTCCATATCTGACATAATCTTTTAGACAAATTGTACTAATTAGATACATCTTTAAGAATTGACTTGCTTCATTTCAAACTAGAATTAGTTATCAATTAAAAGTAGTTAGATGATAAATGCTTGAGGAACCAAGTTGAATTTTCTGCTTCTAAATTTGAACTTTAATTGATCTATTGCCTTGAACAAGTTGTACATAGTTGTGGTTAATTAAAACAATATAATAACAAAGTATAATCATACCTGTTTGATTCATCCTCTTATTCTTCTTTAGTTGATTGATTCAGTTTTCTCTATTTAATTCCTGCAAGTTGTAATTTTGATAGAGATTAAATTAACGAATTGTTGACTAATTTACTTTAATTCAACTAATGAACTTCTTATACTTATCATAAATTCATATAATCTTCACCAACATTAAAATCATAAAGAATAGTCTTTTAGATTTAAAATTCAGATATAAACCAAAAACATTCTCATAGATTTTGTCAATTAATTTATTAATTTGCGATTCATTAGATCAATTAGAAACTTTAACTCCTTGAGAAAAATGACCTAAACTAGATTTTACTTTTACTATATTTTAGCTTAGCCATTTGTTTGATAGGGGAACGACACACTTGTCAAATTTTAATTATTTTTCATTGAATAAACATTTATTATATATAATATGTTAACTTAAATAGACACATCATTCAAATTCAAAACCTTCTTGTAAGCTGTGACTTTGTGAGAGACTTAATTAAACAAAGTTCCATGATCAAATATGTTTGCAGACTTAGATTTTATTTATGGTTAAAGTGTGCCTAGTATTCTGGAATAATTTTGGTTGTACAATTGGTACCCTAAACTATTTAAAAGTACAATTAACAATCTAAAGTAATTTTTTTAGGTGCAACCAATACCCTCTATTAACCATGTCAATACAAGCTTTTTTTCATGTTATTCTTTAAAAGATAAAATAGTACCCAATATCCTGATCTTATTTCTCAAGTGCGGCCAATATCCTAATCTTATTTGAGGTTCAATTTCACCAATAATCTTTTTAATTTGATACAATTCTTAGTAATTGAGAAATAAGATTATAGATAAAATTATACCAAATTAAAAATATTATAGGTAAAATTACACCACAAATAAGATTAAGATATTGGCTACACTTGAAAAATAAAATAAGAATATTACGTGTTACTTTACCCATCTTTAAATTCAGTTAGTGGATCAGCACCCAAAAATTACTTTAGCCTGCTAATTGTAGCTTGAAATAATTTAAGGTGTCAATTGTACCAACAAGATTGCTTGGAAGTGCTATGCGAACCTTAACCCTTTAAAGCTTGATAGTGTGCCAGATACATATAATAATCAAACAGTCATTATTATTGATATCAAAGTGGATTCCCTACATGCATAATTGAGGTGGACTGTGAAGTTTCTTCTTTGTATTAAGCTGTCATGAACTCAAAGTATTGCATAATTATTCATGTAAACGTTGCTTAATACTTTCCATATGGTTTTAGTTTTGGCGAAATCAACAATTCATTTTTGATCCAGGGATGATGGGCAAGAATTTATAAGAACTTAGGGGAAGGAAATTTATACAAGTTATCATTATTCAATTTTAATTTAATACGGTAATAATTTACAAAACAAATGCATTAATCCACAAGTACTAAATGGAATATTCATGTATAAATTACACATAATCCAATAAAGAGTTACCAAAGCACAAATATGCATGATAGAATGTTATTCTTTAGTTGTAATTCAAAATGTCATTTCATGCCAAGTAAAGTGGGAAAATTATATCAAAATCAACCCGGTTGACCCATCTAATCCACTGGGTTAATCCGAAGTTAACTTGTCAATTAATTCCTAATTTAGCTAGTTGACCAAATCGATGAAGTGATCAGTTCATAAGTTTTCAAATCAACCCAGCCGGTCCAATCCCGGATTTCCATACACAGACTAATGGGGCCAGCAATCAAGGAGAGGACCTCTTGCCGGATCTTTTTTAATTATTTGATCAACTTTTAAACAAATCCTTTTTAAAATGATTATGATTATTGAAATGTTAAATTAAAATAAATAAATAAATAATACAAATTACTAAAATTAAATCTGAACAGATTCAAAATGCACTAAAGAAATTTTAAAAACTATTTTATAAATAATTTAAGAAAAATTAAAATCTCAACCATTAAAAATTTAATCTAACAGTTAGAAAAATAATAGAAGAGGGAAGATGATGGGAAGGGAAGAGGAGAGACTCCTCTTTCTGCAATCATTACATTGTTGTAATATTAGATAAGTTTGTTGGGAGATATTTTATTATGTATTTTAATTAAAAATTGTTAAAAAAATAAATTTTATACATACCCTCATAATTAAAAATATTATAGAAAGGCATATTATTCTGAAACTAGAATTAAACAGCTTCTTACGACTCTGTTATAGTTAACATAATTTGTCTCTTTGAGATACGTGTTAATCCATATCTATTATAAGATGTGTAGATTGATTGGGAACCTTGTGTTCGGCTTGCTAACTCACGTTTGAGTCTAAGCTTGGGTTTGTAACTATGATCCAATTCTCTCTTATGCTCTTATATGTTGTGTTTGAGTTTTAATATACATAGGGTTAAGGTTCAATTTTTTATTGAAAATTTCCGTAGAGTTGAGTGTCTGGATTTTTTTTCCACCAATATTGTTGTAGGAGTGTTAAAAAAGAAACAAAGTCGTCTTTAACATTTAACGTTAACGTGTTCGGCTAGGGAACTAGCACTATGGCGAATGACTTACTTTTCTTTTTGGCCAGAGAATGGCTTCCTTAAAGTCAGGACTAATAAGGGATGCACTATAAGATGACATTTTTTGATCATGCATATCACTATAATTCATATTCTATGGGTAATATTGTCTTTGAAAATAAGTGATTGGGCCTGTGCTTTTGTGTGTACAAAGACTTCTATAAAATTACTTTTTACATTTTATTAAATAAAACTCATACAACGTAAAATCAATTCATTATGGCTAATCCAAACACCCATTAAACATTGGAAAAACTATTATAGCCTAGATAGCATGCTAAATGTATGGCGTTTTTCTTTGTATAGCATGCTATAGATTTATACTCCCTCTAATCCTAAATAAAAGGACTAGATAAGGAGTCTATTTTAGTCATCAATATAAAACTCTAATCTACTGTCTTCCAAAATTGTAATCCTCCAAAATATCTCTACATAGTTGCATATATTAAAAAGATTTTCATCATAGTTCAAATATATAATTAAAGAGAATATTTTAGAAAAACTAACATAATCATTATAAATAATTAAATTAACTAATTTCATTAATATATTTAAATTAGTTAAGTGACTTGTATATTAAGGCCTACCAAAAGAGGTGCGTCCTGCATCTACTACAGTACATGCATACCAGAGTTCACCCCATATATAAGATTATTCAGTTATGTTAAACTCTGAATACCACCTTAATATAATGACAAACTAGAATATGTATTCAGTTTTACCTGTCTTGTCCCCATCCGAGGAAGACTCAACATCTGCAAGATTATATTCAAGATTATTCGGTTATGTCAACTCTGAATACCACCTTAATATAATGACAAACTAGAATATGTATTCAGCTTTACCTGTCTTGTCCCCATCCGAGCAAGACTCAACATCTGCAAGATTATATTCAAGATTATTCGGTTATGTCAACTCTGAATACCACCTTAATATAATGACAAAATAAAACATGTATTCAGTTATACCTGTCAAGGAAGACTCAACATCTTCAAGATTATGTTCAAGATTATTCAATTATGTTCAACTCTAAATACTAGCTTAAGATAATGACAAAATAAAATATGTATTCAGTTATACCTGTCCTGTCCCCATCCAAGGAAGACTCATCATCTGCAATAACAGCAAGCAACAAATTAAGGTGACTGATAAAACAAATTAGCCCAAGAATTTACAGATCAAGAGGGTGAAGGGCAATAGCATAATTCAAAAAAAAATGGTCCACTCACATGCCTCCAATTCGTTGGACCAGATAAACCATTTACTTTGTTTTAAATTAATGCTTAGTTGTGGGTCAGTAAAAATAATGGGCACCTCAAACATAGTGTTACTAGAGGAGTAAACTAAGAGAAAAGCACAAATAGTCTTAATACATCTAATAACCAAGAGCTTTAAGGAATTTTTTTTCCTCATAAAAAAAGCATATATTTTATGATTTTGCTTCATTAATAAGCAGAGGCCAAATATGAAGTGACATATTTTGATTGTGTCATCTTAAGCATTATACACTAATATAAATAATACCATTCCTTTGAGAATGATCATACATTATGCTTTAGCATCTGGTGTGGCCGAATGCAAATATTTTGTAGAAGATCTGGGGCATAATTATCATAATTTCTAGTGGAACTTAGATGGTCAAAAATGAATCTTACCTCCATCATAATGACCACAATACATGATTTTACAAGGTACCCTAAATCCAGTCTCTTCAATGTAGAAACTCTACTCATCAAACTCAAAATAAATATTAGACATTTTCAAAGCTTTTTAAAGTATGACTCCAATATCCAGCATTCTCACCTGGAAAATTTGAACCATATATGCTTTCTCTGCCTGTCCCTGCAAAAACAAATTGAAAATGAGATGCAGAGGTGTAAGAGTAAACATTTCATCTAGCAAGGAAAAAACTTAGTAAGTTTGGAAAATTATTTTAAAACAGGGCATTAGACACGATAAAACTTATAATTGGAATTAACATTGTAATTGAGAAAAACCGCTTGATTCACAGCACATAATCAATATGATACGGTATTGAGAGGATTCTTCAAAGAAGTATTTATAGACAAAACATAAAACAGTATTTTATATAAATTGAAGATTGAAGATTTACATATACAATTATCCACGTAAATATCAACAGTAGCAAACCAGTTAAACTTAGGAATTCCAAACAAATACACAGTTTAACCACTCATTTAGAAATACATTTTAAGGGACAACATTTTTAATCGGAAAACAACAATCATCCAGCAAAACTCCTCAATTGCTGGTCTTAACACAATCCTACTGTTTAGGTACCCAAATGACTCAGACATAACAAGAGCATTATTCACAAGCAGCTAACTTTGAGGCTCATTCTTCAAATTATGCGCTAAACACAAAAAATAAATATACTTCTATTTAATCAGTAATTAGTAATAATTAGTAATTACCTAGTAACAGTAATCAAAACACTATAATTGCTTCATGTGATGACTAGATGATATGACGAAAATAAATGAGATTGACCACATCAAAAACATGAAAGTGAATAAATGTATAGCATCAAATTACAAGCTTCAGAACTAGTCAAGTGTGCCATCCTAAGGTCAATTCATCAATAGAAAATGTTACCATTTTCGTATCAAAAAGCACCTCCCTGCAAAAGGAAAACCAGCTATCAGTACATAGTCATGATACCACATTGCATATAAAACGTGTTAGGCCATTACAAAGCCTGTTTGGAATTTTAAGATGGACAACTCAGAAAATTATATTAGTGCATACCTCCACATAGGAGCCACCTTTCGGAACCTTAAGAAAGTAAGTATTATTGTACCTCAGTGGCTTTTGAGTGGTTGGACTGAGTCCTTCTCCTAAACAAAGAGAAGATTAAATTAGAAATGTGGAACCCACATCATAAACCATAAAATCAAAATAATGTAGCACATCCAAGGGCTTATTCTGCAATAAGTGAGACCGTAATTGCAGCACAAGAGGTCTTAATAGGGGATACAACGAAATCAAATCATTACCTGTACATAGGGCACGGAAATTTTCTGCAGCGAAGGGGGCAGTGTCATAGAATAGCTGGGAGGATGAAAAACTTTGTTAGGTTGCATTTCTACCCTCCTCAAAGTCAAAGATGCAAAATTCAAACAATAAAAACTTCTTTGTCATCTATCGTGCCAGTCATTGTAATTCAAAATCAAAATCATCCGTTGAGTATGCAACTTATTCGTCTGGACATCCATATAAACCTGGGGTGTTTGCCATTGTCTTTCTTTTACGAATCAAAATTCAAGCCAACAAAACCACTAAAGTCACAAAAGTCAATAAAGAGATAACAATTAATTATTGATATTATTATGTAATGTAAGATATTAGGTAGTATTGCATTTGAAGCAAACATTGATACATGCACATATCAAATCAAGCCTATTTCAGTCTCACATGACATCCAATTTACAAACAAAGTCCTCCTCAACCATTTCCAACCATTGATGATGATGACCTCCAAAAAAATAGCGCCAAAGTTCAGTAAAAACTTTTAAGGGTTAAGAAATAGGTCATGATCGCCAGCAAATCATTCCACAACAAACCGTTCACCAAGGAAAGCACTTGGTATAAATCAACTTACATATAATTAACACTGTGGAACATAATTCATCGAAAATAATCTGCAAACATTAAACCGTAGAAATACATTTCCAGAAAGAACCTAAGGAGAAATCAAGCACAAAAGAACTGGGCACAAAAGAACCTAAAGCAAGAAGTACATTAAAAATAAAACAGAATCAACTCGGCCTTCCACAAACAACGGCAAAGGAATGAAGGCATTGATTTGTGACAAAAAAAATAGAGGAAGACTTGGATAGTAGACATAACTAAGCCCCACAACAAGATCAACGATGAACGAACAAGCGCAAAGAAGAAGTAGACGAAAAAGGGGAGAAGAGTTACTGGAAGCAAGCACCGTGCGTGGCTTGCGGGCGATATCTAGCTGAGGTGAGAGGCAAGAATGAGAGCGAAGAGCATCAAGCAAGAGCCGAGAGTGACACGCTCGCCGTGCGGCTGCAAGTCTGAAACATGCGATTGTCTCTTTAGAAATGGGCTTATAAAAAAAAAAATTTAGATAATTTTTAAAAAAAATTAAAAAAAAACTTATAGAAAAAAGTGGTTCTAAATAAATAAGTATTTAAATGATTATTAGTAGAATAACTTTTATAATTGGTAAATTATCAAAAGGGTTTAAGAAAAAAAATATTAATTATATCATCAGACAGTGTTCATGGTCACTGTTTATGGTAACTATTCACCTTCCTCTTTCCTCTTCCCTCGCACGCACCACTCTTCTTCTTTCCACTTCTTTCCTCTACTGATGACAGAGAACAGCAAGCAAAGGGCGACATAGCGACGTTCCACGGTAACCTTTTTTTCCATAGTGAGACAGCAACTAGTGACATTTTCTTCTACGGCAATGACGAGCTCAACGGTGAAGGCACAACGATGGCAACAGTGAGTTACAGCAGTAACGACAAAAGCATAAAGACAGCGACAGTGAAGAAAAGAAGACGGCATCCTGGAAGAGAGGAGAGGGAGAGAGGAGAGAGGAGAGAGAGTGGAAAAAATAAGGGTAAAATAGTAATTTGATAGTTTATAAGCCATTTTACTATTTTAGTAGCTTATCCAAAACCATAGTTTTAAACTATGGTTTGGTCCAAAAGCCCTTTTGAACAAATATGGTTATTTGTTTTGAAATTTCTCCAAACCATAGTTTGGGCCATGAGCCCTTTTAAAATCAAGGTTTGTAATGTTTCCAAACATGCACGTAAACTAGGGTTAAGGATAAAATTTGCGTGAGAAAATTAAAAGGGCATACAATGATAATTATAAGAGAGGATTATAATAAAACAACTTAAATAAGTAATGATAAAGTTATCCATATAAAAATATATTTTTTCTTCCCTTTCCTCTTTATCCCCTGTTTAGATGGAAAGTAAAGTTAGGAAGAAAAAAATAGGAAAAAATACGAAAGAATGTGTTTGGATTGGATATAAAACTATAATAGGTAAAATAATCCAAACACCCTAATATATGTATGAGCAACAAGAGCAATTCCAGATGTTTTGTAAGAATATCAGCTAGTTGTAAATGAGTTGGGATGAATTCTATTCTAATATCTTTGTTTTGAACATGATCTCTCATAAAGTGATGTCTTATATCAATATGATTGGTTCTTGAGTAAAATACCAGATTCTTTGATAAATTGATGGTACTTGTATTATCACAAAGAATTGGTATCTCCTTGAATTGAATTCCTAAGTTTTGTAGCTACTACTTTGGCTATAAAACTTGAGCACAACAATTTCCCACAACTATATATTCAACTTCAGTTGAAGATATAGTAATAGTATATTGCTTCTTGTTGAACTAAGAAACGAGACAATCACTAAGAAATTGGCATGTCCACTTATGCTTTTTCTATCAATCTTGCAACCAGCATGATCTGAATCTGAGTATGCTACCAAGAATTTTTCACCTCCTTTAGGAAACTATATTCCAAGGTTGATCGTTGTAGACAAATATATGAATATTATCTTCACAGTTTCAGTAGGAGATTCTTTAGATACATATTGATATCTTAACACACAGGCCTATATTGAATTGTATATATGGTTTGCTTGCTATCAGATATAAGAGAGATTCAATTATTGCACTATATTTTGTGATGTTGAATTCTTTTCCTTTCTCATCTACATCTAGTAAAATTGTTGAGCTAATTGGTGTGGCCATGCTTTTGACTTGAATCATCTCAAACTTTTTCAAAGATTCCTTTAGATACTTTGTAAGATGAATATCACATTCTCCCTTTGCTTGATTTGCAATTTGTGAAAGAAATCAAATTCACCTATCATAGACGTCTCAAATTCTCTCTGTATCATCTTAGCAAACTATTGATAAATATTTTCATTAGTAGCACCAGAAATTATATTATCAACATAAATTTGAACTACTAATAAATTTTGTTTATTTCTTTTTATAAATAGTGTTGTGTCTACATTTCCTCTTTCAAAACCTTTTTCTAGAAGAAAATTACTAAGGCGTTCATACCAAACTCATTGAGCTTGCTTTAACTATATAAAGCCTTTTTCAATTTATAAACATGATTAAGATAGTTTAAACTTTCAAAACTAGCAAGTTGTTTAACATAAACTTCCTCCATCAACTGAAATAATAACCCCAGCACATGTAACTAACAACCCCTGTCTCTGTAACTAACAACCCCAGCGCCTGAAATAATAACCCCAGCACATGCAATTAACAACCCCATCAACTGCACTTACAACCCCAGCACCTGCAATAACAACCCCAGCGCTTAAAATAACAACCCCAGCACCTGTAACTAACAACACCATCACCTGCACTAAGAACCCTATCAGTGAGATACGGATACCCGATAGTGGGTTTACCCCTCTATCGGGGAAATAACAATCCCAGCATATGTAACTAACAACCCCTGTCCCTGTAACTAATAACCCTAGCGCTTGAAATAACAACCCCAGCACATGCAATTAACAACCCCATCAACTGCACTTACAACCCCAGTACCTTCAATAACAACCTCAACACTTAAAATAACAACCCCAGCACCTATAACTAACAACCCCAGCAAATCTAACCCACGCAACAATGCCAACACCTAGAATTACCCAGCTAAGAATGTCATACTTCATATCACTTCTCTTCCTTTTCTTTTGAGTCTGCAAGTAATGAAATCGATCAGGGAAGCAAAATTAATTATTTTCTTAAAAGATCCATAACAGGTTTTCAACTAAACCAGATGTCAACCCAATCCATCTCAAACGGGAATAACAAGCATGAAAAGAAACAAGATTTTATGTATTCAGTCAAATTTAGTCATGGGTGAACCTACTACCAGAATCCACAAATCAAGAAGTAAAAAAGATGATGAGCTTAAAGGAAAAAAGAGATCATCATATGTCATCGTATTCTTTTACATTACTCTCGCTCTCTCTCTTTCATATCGCTCTCCTTTGATGACTGCTTGATAAAACTTAAACTCATCTCACATGTTTATTTAGTACAGCCAAAATAACTTAAAATAAACTAATCCAAACACCCCAAGTATCAATTTTTTATAGTCAATCAACAAGACAAAAAATCATTAACTTGGGACTGCATTCACTTACTGTTGGTGTTGCAGATCGTTTGGTGAGAGGAAAGAGATGAGTCCCAGGACCTCCTCCCAATATAATGGAAGCCACAGTTTTAGGGTCAACCTTTCGACTGAGAACTGATGGCACTTTCTAGCCTTGAAAATCCAAACTAACTACGAGTAAACACAAATTACAGGAAATTGCATAAACAAATCATAATTTCGAAGATTGAGTAAGTTGAAAACTGATCTTCTACACCATTTGGAAGAAGCAGAAAAATCCTAGACCCGAAATTGAATTCAACTAACCATGGATTCGTGGGCGTTATTTGAAGTCAGAACCGCTGAGACAACATCTGGTTTCGCCTTCTTCATTTTCTCGCCTGTTCTCAAACTCATCACCAACTGATTCGCACACATATTGTTATCCAAGCTTCCTTTGATTCTTTCTCCCCAAAACCCATTGTCTTGATGAAGAAGATGATGGTCTGTTCTTGTTTTTGGAAAATGAGGATTAGCGTTCAAGCTCGCAAAGACATAAGAAGCTTGCAAACACTGTACTGTTCTCACAAAGAGCACCAACTCTCATTTTTTTTTAATATTTTTTTACTTCACAAGGTCATTTAAGTCTTTTTACAATTAGAAAAAATTCATATGAGGTCCCATGGGATTTGACATGAATTATAGCATTTGATGGGACTTTTTTGTCATTTAATTGCTTACATGGGACCCATATGTCATTTTCCCAATTAAATAATCCTAAAAATTCTCACAAGACACTAAAAGGCATGGGCACCTACAACAATTAATAATCCCTCTTCTTATAGTTTATAACTTCATATATAATTAATAAACATATTAATTTTCCTTATATCCAAATTTGTCCACAAAATCTTTTATCATACAATTTAAACTCAAGAGTATATTCATCCTTTTAGCTTTCACTCCCTATCACACCTTAGTACTCATAAAACCTCAAGATGTGGCCTGGCTTTCCACAATTGAAATACTCCATATATTTTCCTTCATATTGTTTCCCATACTTCTAAATTTCAAACTGTAAGGAAACGGGTGATCCACCAATGGTGGATCAGACCCGACCGATAGGAAACAGAGAGCCGTTTACATGAGAACTGAGGGAATATTTGAATTCAAAACTGAGGGAGTTATATACAGTTATCTAACTCCCCTCCTACAGGCTATATATATTTACATACACGGACAAAAATAGGCGTGTGGTAGAATATATATTTCTCTATTTCCGACACTCTGTTTTTGTATTTTCTTCCAGTACATTTATTGTGAAAACAAACCAGAGTCCATACAGGGTGCTCCAGTTACGTGTGGGTGTCTAGTGTGTCAAGCAAACGATTCCAGGTACGCCCGAATCCTTCAGTGGCATCAGAGCATGGTTATTCGCTTCCGCATGCTTCTCTGTATTTTTGTTTTTTTCTGGTTATGCACTATTCTATTACATGTATATGTCTTAAAGTGTTTGTTTAGTGATAATATGAATAGAACATGCATTTAAACGATAAAGAGAAGCATTTTCAACGTAAACTAAATTGAAAATTTTCGTTTTTCAAATTGGGTCATTAGAAAATAGAGTTTTTAGGCCTTGAAAATTATCCCATTGCGTAGAGTACGAAAAAATGATGGAAAATGACTCTAACAACGTCAAAATCGGACATCGGACGGAGAAGTTATAGGTGAAAAACGAGTCGGGTCGTTGGACCCGACCCATTTTCCAGTCGGGTCTGTGCAGACCCGACTGGAGGTAGGGGATGAAACTGTTCATCCCCAAAATGACGCCGTTTTGCCTCTTATTTAAAAAAAATCTCGCGCACTGTTCATGCGGACCGGACCGGGATAAGTTTGGAGGAGTGTCAACGACTAAGCTTAGAAAGTTGACGATTAAATTCGATACCTATAAGCTAAAACCAAATAATCCTATGAGGCAACATCTAAGAGAGATATCCACAATGATCCGTGAATTGAAGGAAGCCGGACATAATCTATCTGACGAACAGCAAGTGTAGGCTGTCATCAGATTGCTCCCTGCCAGTTGGGAGCACATGAAAGTTAATCTGACCCATAATGAAAATATCATTACTTTCAGTGATGTAGCTAAGAATTTGGAGCTAGAGGATGAACGTCTGGAGGTTTATAAAGCCACTGGACAAGCCTATTTGACCAAAGGTGCTGGTCCTTCCCAATCAAAGCCTGAATCCAAAAAGGGCAAGAAATCTCATAAAAATGGGAAGAGAGGCGGTCCTCTACCCAAGAAGGGCAAGCAACAGTTCAAGAAAAAGGGAAAGAAAGGAGGCAAGAAAAAGCTAGACCTAAAGAAGGTCAAATGCTTTGCCTGCCAGAAAATGGGACATTTCGCATGTGACTGTTCTAAACAGGCCGAGAGCGAAAAGGTAACAGTGAATTATGTGAATTCACATGTCTCATTTGTTTCTAGCACTATTTTTCTGACAGAACCTATTTCTTTTTCTTAGATTATTGACTCAGGCTCCACAGACCACGTAAGTCGAGATCGAGGATTTTTTGTGGAATACCGTCAGTTGCCATATCAAAGCAAGTGGCTTTTCGTTAGCAATAATGCAAGGATCGAGGTTCGAGGCATTGGCACTTGCAAACTTGTTTTGCGTAGTGGAAAAACCTTGATACTGCATGATGTGCTTCATGCTCCTAACATCCAACAGAATTTAATTTCTGTAATTTGCTTACTAGACTTTGGGTTTAATGTAAATTTTCATGATAAAGTTGCAGACATTTGTAGCAACTCAATATTTTATGGTTCAGCTTTTCGATTTCAAAGTTTCTTTATTTTGGATCTTGCTAATGATTTTAATGTTCATGATTGCTTTGCTATTACTTCAAATAATCCTGATATGAATATTTGGCATGCTAGACTAGGACATATTAATCAAAATAGAATGATTAAACTGGCTAAACAAGGCTTGTTGGGGGTGATCCTTAACATGGATATATCATTATGCGAAAGCTGTCTAGCTGGTAAGGCTACTAGGAAACCATTCGGTAAGGGAATATGAGCTGAAAACCCATTGCAATTAATCTATTCTGACATTTGCGGTCCAATGAGTGTGAGGGCAAGACACGAAGCTTGGTATTTCATTACCTTTATTGATGATTTTTCACGATATGGTCATGTCTATTTGATTTCACATAAGTCTGAGGCACTAGAGTGCTTTAGACGATACATGAATGAAGTAGAGAATCAAATGGACAATAGAATCAAGGCATTACACACTGATCGAGGTCGTGAATACCTTTCAGATCAATTCAAATAACTCTGTGAAGAAAAAGGGATTATTAGGCAACTAACTTTTCCTGGCACACCTCAACAAAATGGGGTTGCTGAAAGAAGAAATAGAACTTTTCTAGACATGGTTAGGTCTATGATGGCCCAGGCAAACCTTCCAATTTCATATTGGGGTGATGCTTTATTGACGGCAACCTTCATACTTAATCGTGTGCCCTCAAAATCAGTCACTTCCACACCCTACGAGTTATGGACTAAAAATCAGCCAGATCTAACCATCCTTAGACCTTGGGGCTCGGCAGCATACATCCATGACAATTCTCATAGACATGGGAAACTGGGTCCTAGAGGGAAGAAATGTATTTTTATAAGGTACTCTGAACCCTCAAAAGGATATGTATTCATAAGTGAAATTGAAGATGGAACAGTGACTGAAACAGAATCAAGAGATGCTGTATTTATTGAGATGGAGTTTCCCAGTAGGGGAGATGTTGACCGCACTATATCTCTTTATGAGACTCAGGAGCAGGACAGTGCAGAACAAATTGACAAACCAGAATCGTCTAGGCATGTCAATCTGAGTGGGAGCCAAGAACGGTCAACACAAAGACCGAAACAAATGAGAAAAGATAAGCAAATTTCTCCTACCAGAAAGAGTAACAGGGAAAGTGTTCCAAAGAGACGCTTCCAAATAGAAGGAGAAGTACTCTTAGTTACTCTAGAAGGGGATGATGAACCCCGCACTGTTCATGAGGCCTTAGCAAGTCCTGCAAAGGAGGAATGGAAGAAAGCAATGAAAGAGGAAATAGACTCAATGATGAAAAACCAAGTTTGGGAATTGGTTGATCTGCCAAAAGGACGTAAAGCCATTGGGAACAAGTGGGTTCTCAAAATCAAAAGAAAGGTAGACGGATCAATTGACAAATTCAAAGCTCGATTGGTTGCAAAGGGATATACACAACAGGAAGGTATAGATTATGAGGATACTTTTTCACCTGTTATGCGCTTCAATTCAATAAGACTTATTCTGGCAATAGTAAACAGTTTAAACTTAGAGTTACATCAGATGGATGTAAAAACTGCATTCCTGAATGGTGATCTGGATGAAGAAATCTATATAGAACAACCAATAGGTTTCATTAAAAAAGGGTTTGAACACAAGAAGTGTAAACTCAAAAGATCCATTTATGGATTAAAACAGTCATCCAGACAGTGGTACTTGAGGTTTCATAAGGCGATTACCTCATATAACTTCCAGATGATAGAGGAAGACCACTGTGTCTACGTTAAGCAGTTTAAGGGTAACTTTGTGATATTATCCTTATACGTAGATGATATACTATTAGCTGGAAATAATCTTGACTCTGTGATAGCTATTAAAGAATGGCTTTCATCAAATTTTGAGATAAAAGACATGGGTGAAGCAGAATACATACTTGGAGTCAAGATTCAAAGGAATCGTTCCAAGAGAATCCTCACTCTTTCACAAGAGAATTATATCAATAAGATACTTGAGCGATTCAATATGAGTGAATGCAAACCCATGGATATCCCTATGGCCAATAGAGTGGCCTTGAGTTCTAACATGTGTCCCAAAACTAAATCAGATAAAAAGCAAATGTAAAGAGTTCCATATGCAAGTGCCGTTGGTAGCCTGATGTATGCAATGATGTGTACAAGACCAGATATTTGTTATGCCGTGGGGCTGGTTAGCAGATTCCAGTCCAACCCTAGTGAGAAACACTGGAAAGCAGTGAAAAGGATCTTGAGATACTTAAAGGGCACAACTGACTATGCATTGTGTTCTCAAGGAAACGATCTATGCCTAATCGGATATTCCGATGCTGATGTAGGCGGTGATGAAGAAGAACGAAGATCGACTTCAGGATACACCTTCTTGCTTAACAACGGCGCCATATGTTGGAGTAGCAAGAAGCAAACTTGCATTGCTTTACACTCTATGGAAGCTGAGTTTGTGGCATGCACTGCAGCAACGTAAGAGGCTGTTTGGCTGAAGAGATTTATCGAGCACCTAGGATTTGGGAACGAGAGTACCAATCCGGTGTTGATACACTGTGACAATACTGCAGCTATAGCCTACACAAAAGACCCTAAGTATCACAGTAAGACCAAACACATTGATGTAAAATATAACTTTATGAGGGATTATATAGCACAGAAAATTGTAACTGTACAATACATTTCAACCAAGTGTATGGTTGCAGATCCCCTGACCAAGCCAATAGGCAAAGAAACATTCGAGAAACATGTAAAAGCCATTGGCATGTTAAAAATGTAAAGTTACAGACTGTATATAATACTTTTGTTTTTATTAATGATATCATGTCATTTATTATTACTTATATGTCTGGATAAAAGTATACAATGTCTAGTATGTCGTATAGGTTGAAAGAGGTAGCTATCTCACACGAGCAACCGCCTTTGATACTATAGAAGCGTTCAAAGATGAGACATGTGTTCACCAGTAAAACAACAAGAGTGCTAATATGGTAGAGAAGAAACACAATAAGTGTCGCCTTGGCTTAAAAGTGCAGTGAGTCGAGATGAGATCCATGAGTAAGGGTATCATGGATCGAACAATGGATTCTCACATCCATAAAACCTGTTGCCAGATAACAAATTCTTCAAAAATTGACGTCATATTATGTGAATATAATTGAAGAGTTTGGGTTTAGATACTGTGAGTGTCTAGACTTAAGTCTGTACGGTGTGATTAATAGAATCAAAACGACGTACACTCTTTAAGGATAAGAGGAACACCGTAACATGTAATTCATACCACATGTGCTAAAGAACCGCAAATAGAAAGCAAATGAATCGATCCCTGCTTCATTGTTGTGTGAGTTTCAGAAAGGTATAATCCTTTCATTAATGTCCTTTGACTTTGACAATATTATGGAGGTATGTTTCAGCGATTGCTACTTTGGTATATGTCCTATGGTTAAAATTATACATGAACCCAAGGTATTATGCTAGGAAAGCGGTTGATTCATATCAAAATGATATATGGGCGAAAGAAAGATTGCCAGAATATACATATCCATGCTAGTGTCTGTGACCGGTCCCTTGTGATATTATTTTGTTAATTTCATAAGTGTGGATACTATGCATAAGTGGAGGTTATCTGAGTTATATACTGACTCAAGAGGAATTAGATTAGCCATGAGAAAAGTGTATATGGGCAAATCTAGGACATTTAAGGCACTATAATTTATTTGATCGAGCTGCACTAAAGGGTTGCTTTGTGCTGGTCTCTGTAAAGGAGATTTCTAGTATAAACGCCCGAAAGGAGACGTCATGCTTACGCGGTCACGGCAAAGCACCTAGTATGAAAGAAGGAAGAAAATGAGATTTGGGCCATAATATCTAATCCACCATGTGTGAGTGGGAGATGTAAGGAAACGGATGATCCACCCATGGTGGATCAGACCCGACCGATGGGAAACAGAGAGCCATTTACATGAGAACCGAGGGAATATTTGAATTCAAAACAGAGGGAGTTAGATATAGTTATCTAACTCCCCTCCCACAGGCTATATATATCTACATACACGGACAGAAATAGGCGTGTGGCAGAACATAAGGAATGGAAAAATGTTTTTAATTAATTTCAACTGTGTGTCTTCCAATTCCTTACATCTTCTTGCTTAACAACAGCGCCATATGTTGGAGTTGCAAGAAGCATACGTGCATTGCTTTACATTCTATGGAAGTTGAGTTTATGGCATGTACTACAGCAACGCAAGAGGCTATTTGGCTGAAGAGATTTATCAGACACCTAGGATTTATGAATAAGAGTACCGATCCAGTATTGATACACTGTGACAATACTATAGCCATAGCCTACACCAAAGACCCTAAGTATGACAGTAAGACCAAACACATTGATATCAAGTATAACTTTGTGAGAAATTATATAGCATAGAAAATTGTAACTGTATAATACATTTCAACTAAATGTATGGTTGTAGACCCCCTAACTAAGCCAATAGGCAAAGAAACATTTGAGAAAATTATAAAAGCTATTGGCATGAGAAAAATATAAAGTTATAGACTATATGTAATATTTTTATTAATAATATTAAGTCATTTATTATTACTAATATGTTTGAATGAAAGTATACAATGTCTAGCATGTCGTACAAGTTGAAAATAGTAGCTCTCTCACACGAGCAACCGCCTTTGTTATAAAAAAGTGTTCAAAGATGAGATATGTGTTCACCAGTAAAGCAGCAATATATCCTGGAAGAATAGGATGTAATTGAGCCGTTAACAATGGCACTGGTGGAACTTGAGGCTGGAAATATGGTCTAACATAAGAGAGACCAAGAGGAATGCCTATGCTGGAAAAAAAGAATAACATTGCAAGAATCAAGCTTCTAAACATCATAGCTGACAAATTAATGTGTGTGTTTAAGATACACAGAACTACACAAGCTCTGTGGATAGCCCTAAAGAATAAGTTTGGTAGAGTTTCCACTATTAAACTTAGAAAGTTGACGATTAAATTTGATACATATAAGCTAAAGCCAAATAATCTTATAAGGAAACATCTAAGAAAGATATCCAACATGATTCATGAATTGAAGGAGGCTAGACATAATCTATCTGACGAGCAGTAACTGTAGGCTATCATCAGGATGCTCCTTACCAGTTGGGAGAATATTAAAGTCAACTTGGCCCATAATGAAAATATTATCACTTTTAATTATGTAGCTAAGCATTTGGAGTTAAAAGATGAACATCTGGAGGCTTACAAGGTCACTAGACAAGCCTATTTGACCAAAGGTACTAGTCTTTCCCATTCAAAGCCTGAATTTAAGAAGCGTAAAAAATTTTAGAAAAATAAAAAGAAAGCTGGTTCTCCACATAAGCAAGGCAAGTAACAATATAAGAAAAAAAGAAAGAAAGATTGTAAGAAAAAGCTAGACATGAATAAGGTCAAATGCTTTACCTGTCATAATGTGGGGCATTTTGGACGTGACCATTCTAAATAGGCCGAGAGTCAAAAGGCTCCACAAACCACGTAAGTTGAGATTGAGGATCTTTTATGAAATACCGTCGGTTACCATATCAAAGCAAGTGGCTTTATGTTAGAAATAATGCAAGGATTGAGGTTCGAGGCATTAGCACCTGCAAACTTGATTTATGTGGTGGAAAGACCTTGACGATATGCATGATGTGCTTCATGCTTCTGGCATCCGATGGAATTTAGTTTCTATTATTTTCTTATTAGACTTTGGGTTTAATATAAACTTTCATGGTAAAGTTATAGACATTTATACAAACTTCAAATAGAATGATTAAACTGTCAAAAGAATGCATGTTGGGGGTAATCACCAATATGAATATGTCATTATACAAAAGTTGTTTATCTAGTAAAGCTACTATAAAGCCATTCGATAAGGTAACACTAATCGAAAATCCATTGCAACTAATTTATTCTGATATTTGTGGTCCAATAAGTGTAAGGGTGAGATATGGAGCTTGTAATTTCAATACCTTTATTGATATGTTTTACTATATGATCATATTTATTTGATCTCACATAAGTCTGAGGTACTAGAGTATTTTAGAGGATACATAAATGAAGTGGAAAATCAATGGGCAATAAAATCAAAGCATTATGACTAATTGAGGTCGTGAATACCTTTCATATCAATTCAAATAGCTCTATGAAAAAAATAGATTATTAGGCAATTAACTATCCCTAGCACACCTCAACAGAATAGGGTTGTGAAAAGAAAAAATAGAACTCTTCTAGACATGGTTAGGTCTATGTTGGCTCAAGCAAACCTTCTAATTTCACATTGGGGTAATGCTCTATTACCAACAATATTCATACTTAACCATGTGTCCTTAAAGTCAGTCATTTTCACGCCCTACAAATTATGGACTAAACATTAGCTAAATCTAAGTATCCTTAGACCTTGGGGCTCGACGGCATATATCCATTACAATTCTCATAGATATGGGAAACTAGGTCCTAGATGGAAGAAATGTATCTTCATAAGGTACTCTGAACCCTCAAAAGGATATGTATTCATAAGTGAAATTGAAGATGAAACAGTGACTAAACCAGAATCAAGAGATGTTGTATTCATTGAGACAGAATTTTCCAATAGAGGAGATATTGATCGCACTGTATCACTTTATGAAACTCAGGAATAGAATAGTGCTGAATAAATTGATAGACTAGAATCCTCTAGGTATGTTAATCTGAGTGGGAGCCAAGAATGATCAACATAAAGACTGAGACAAACAAGAAAAGATAAGCAAGTAGCTCTGGTCAGAAGGAGTAATAAGGAAAGTGTTCCAAAGAGATACTTTCAAATAGAAGGCGAAGAACTTTTAGTTACTCTAGAAGGGGATGATGAATCCTGCATGTTCATGAAGTCTTGGCAGGTCCTACTAAGGAGGAATGGAAGAAAGTAATGCAAGATAAGATTGACTGAATGATAAAAAACTAAGTTTGGGAGTTAGTTGATCTTCCAAAAGGGCAAAAAGCTATTGGGAACAAGTGGGTTCTCAAAATCAAGAGAAAAGTGGATAGATCAATTGACAAATATAAAGTCTGATTGGTTTGTAAAGAGATATATACAACATAAAAGTATAGATTATAAGGATACTTTTCACCTATTGTGCGCTTCAACTCGATAAGACTCATTTTGGCAATAGTAAATAGCTTAAACCAAGAGTTACATCATATGGATGTAAAAACCATATTCCTGAATAGAGATCTGAATGAAGAAATCTATTTGTTACAACCAATAGGTTTCATTAAAAAAGGTTTGAGCATAAGTGTAAACTCAAAAGATCTATTTATGGAATAAAATAATCATCCAGACAGTGATACTTGAGGTTTTACAAGGTGATAACCTCATAAAACTTTCAGATGATATAGGAAGACCACTGCGTCTATGTTAAGTGGTTTGAGGGTAACTTTATAATAGTATCCTTATGTGTAGATAACATATTCTTAGCCAAAAATAGTCTTAACTCAGGGATAGTTATTAAAGAACAGCTCTCATCGAATTTTGAGATGAAAGATATGGGTGAACAGAATACATACTTAGAGTTAAGATCCAAAGAAATCTCTCTAAGAGAATCCTCACTCTTTCACAAGAGAATTATATTAAGAAGATACTTGAGCGATTCAATATGAGTGACTTCAATCCTATGGATATCCCTGTAGCCACTGGAGTGACCTTGAGTTATGACATGTGTCCTAAAATTGAATTAGATAAAAAGTAAATTGAAACAGTTTCATATACTAGTGTCATTGGTAGCTTAATGTACGCAATGATGTGTATAAGACCATATATTTGTTATACAATATGACTAGTTCACAGATTCCAGTCCAACCCCAGTGAGAAATACTGGAAAGTAGTGAAGAGGATCTTAAGATACTTAAATAGCATAACTGACTTTGCCCCTAGTCAAATATTCCGATACTAATATAGGAAGTGATGAAAAAGAGCAAAGATCGACTTTAGAATACACCTTCTTGCTTAACAACAACACTATGTATTAGAATAGGAAGAAGCATATATGTACATTTCCTTACACTCTGTGGAAGCTAAGTTTGTGGCATACACTATAGCAATACAAGAGGCTGCTTGGTTGAAGAAATTTATCAAACATCTAGGATTTGGGAATGAGAGTACCAATCCAGTATTGATACACTATGACAACACTACAATCATAGCCTATACCAAAGACCTTAAGTATCACAGCAAGTCCAAACACATGATATCAAGTATAACTTTGTGAGAGATTATATATAATAGATATTATAACTATACAATACATTTCAACTAAAAGTATAGTTACAAATCCCCTAATTAAGCCAACAGGCAAAGAAATATTTGAAAAATATGTAAAAGCTATTGGCATGCATAAAATATAAAATTGTAGATTGTATGTAATATTTTATTTTTATTAATGATATCATGTCATTTATTACTATTATACATCTAGGGGAAAATATACAATGTCTAATATGTCATACAGGTTAAAAAGGGTAGCTCTCTCTCATGAGCAACCACCTTTAATGCTAGAAAAGCATTCATAGATGAGACATGTGTTCACCAGCAAAGCAGCAAAGGTGATAATATGACAGAGAAGAAACACAAAAAATGTCACTTTGGCGTAAAAAGTGCAATAAGTGGAAATAAGATTTATGAGTATGGATATGGATTGAACTATGAAAATACACATCCATGAAATGTTGCCATATAACAAATTCTTCAAAATTCACGTCATATTATGTTAATAGAATTAAAGAATTTGGGTTTAGATACTATAAGTATCCAGACTTAAATCTGTACAGAGTGATTGATAGAATCAAAAGGACATGCACTCTTATAGAATAAGAGAAACACCATAACATGTGATTCATATCACATATGCTAAAGAACTCAAATGGAAAAGAAGTGAATCAATCCCTGCTTCATAGAGTTCTAGAAAGGTACTATCATTTCATTAATGTCCTTTGACTTTGACAGCATCATGGAAGTATTCTTCAGCTCCTGCTACTTTAGTATACGTCATATGATCAAATTATATATAAACCAAATGTATTATGCTAGGACAACGGTTGATTCATATCAAAATGATATATGGGTGAAAGAAAGATTACCAAAATATACACATCCATACTAGTGTCTTTGACTAGTCCCTTGTGATATTATTTTATTAGTTCATAAGTATAAATATTATGCATAAGTGGAGGCTATCTGAGTTACATGCTGACTCAAGAGGGATTAGATTAGACATAAGAAAAATGTATATAGACAAATCTAGGACATTTAAGGTACTACAACATATTTAGTTGAGCTGCACTAAAGGGTTACTTTGTGTTGGTCTCTATAAAAAGTGATTTCTAGTATGAAAAAAGAAAGAGAATGAGATTGGACCCATGAAATCTAACCACCAAGTATGAATAGAAGATATTGGTAAATGGGTTAGTCCACCTATGATGGATTAGGTCCAAACTCAATAGAGATTGGGGCCATTATGAGTATAATGGAGAGAGTAGAGTATATATGTGTAATATACCCCTTATGATAAAAATGGGAGTTATCCTAGCAATTAAGTAGAGGAGAACGTGGGGGAGTGGGGCACAAATTTTAGTTCCCACTTCCCTCCCTTTTTCATGCATGCATATACATGAAAATAGACAGAAGCTTATGAGAGTACACAATTTGTAGTTGCTCTGTTTATCTCCCTCTGCATCCGAAACTTGTTATTTTCCTCTCTCAGTGAATTTGTTGTGAGATATAACTAGAGTCCAAACAAGATTCTCTGATTTCATGTGGGTACTCAGATAGTCAAAGTCAAATTCCAGTTCCACCCAAAATCCTATAGTAAGAATTTAATAATATTCATATTTCATACACCTCCAGTCATAAATATATGATCTAATTAAGGAGTTGATATTAATTATAAATATAAGACCTATTTTCTAAATTTACCAACTCTTTCCTAAATTACCCCTATTAATACCTCTCAACAATATCAAGTAAGAGAATAAGAGTGACAATTAAAGAAAATGATTATGATGTTTTAGAAAAAAATATGATATAGCTAACTTAACTAACTTCCTTAATTTAATAAAATTAGTTAAATATATCTTATATTTAGAATCGAATAATACAAGACTTCTCCCTACCTTTCATAGTATTGTTGGGCATATTGAATACTAAATTTTGTGATGCTCCATTGCTTGGTTAAAATTATAATTAAATTTCAAATATGAGGCTCGTTAAAACTAATCACATGAGAATGTCTTCAATTTTGAAGGGAAAATAAAGTCATCAATTATGAAGACCCAATTGTTTTGAGACCTATAACAAATTTTTTTCAACTTACAAATATTTGTTATATTCATTTTTTTTTGCATGTGGCCCGCATTCCTAGTTCTATTGGTGATGTAACAAGTAAATGTATCATCATGTTTCACAACCATGTCTTACTGGTCATAAAAGATTAAAATTGATGAGTGCAAGTGTGTATGAGAAGGTATGATTGACTATACACTTAATAGTGTATAAAAGAGTGTGAAAATATGCAAAAGAAAGCAAAATGAAAGGAAAAAAGAAAACTGTAAAAATAAAAACTCTCAAAAAAGCATACTAAGAGCTAAGAAAAACAAAATAAAATGAACCTAAATATTTTTTTGTTTAAATACAAATGTAAAAAATTATACAATATTAACTAAAATGTAATTGAATGGACCTAAGATGCAACTAAGACTCAATCTACTATTAAAACACTAAGATAAAACCAACTAGACAACTAAGACAAAAGCTCAACAAATAAACCCCAGTCAATATTATTTGACACTTAGTTACTAGAGAACTAATTTCTTGACTCCCCAGTAACAGCACCACTTGAAACAACCGAAGTCCAATGTCATCTTAGGGTTACTTTAAAAATTTAACCAAATATTATATATAGTACAACCTCGGGTTATTCTCTTTTGAAGAGATGAAAATAACATAAAATTACTAAGTAACTAAATGAAATGCAACCTAAACTATAAAATAGAATTTGATTTGATTAACTAACAACTAAATGCCATGAATTAAAATGAATTTAAATAAAATATTTTTGGTATTTTTATATGAAAATAAGGGATATGTAATGATAGTGAAATGAATGGAATGAAAGTACAAGTAATTAACAATAATAAAAGTAACCCTCAAATTTAATAGCGTAGGCAATCATATATTCAACAGATATAGATTTATAAACAATAAATTAAGAATTATAATTTAACTTTTAATTTAACAATTGAGCTACCTCAAATTGTCACAAAATATTTTTCCAAAGTAATAATTTATTAACTGTCACCAGAACAATAAAATAGGACTTGGGATATTAAATATTAATGCTCAATCATAACTCAATAATTCATAAAAATATATTTAAAACCAGTAAGAGATACAATAATTCAATAATTCAAGCCACTTTAAAAAATTACAAAATATTAACTAAAATATCAATACAAAGTCTTGACCCAAAATAAAGTAAGGAAATTAAGTTATATCTGGCACTATATCAATTGCTAAACAATAATCCAGCGATAATAATTTTCAATAAAAATAAATAAATCATTCCAAAAGTTTTTAAACAATTATAAAATTATCCTAAAGGAATCATTTTATAATTATTGGTTAGAAGATTAGAGTAATCTAAACTCTATCCCAAACTCATTCCCTTATCATTGAATAGAAGAATTTGGACGCTTTAGCCATTGATAGCCATGGGAATAGATGCCATCGTCAAGATTTTACGGCCTCCCATGGTAGTATCATGCACCGTCGTTGTTCACTCACTTGGCTCTATCTCGTGCTCATAGTGTACCATTTGGAGCTATGTTGGGCCATGCTTCTCGTAGTCGCTTTACTCATTGCCAGTCTTCCGTTCATATCACTGCTGTTCTAGTTCACTTCTCATTTTGTTGTTCGATTGAATTCTATGTGTGGACAGCTTGAGTAAGTATAGTGAGACAATAAATGATGAAAGGAGACGGAGATGACGATGGGAGTAGGTGAAGTTGTGATGTGATGGGTGCATGAATGTGGAGACCGAATAGAAAGGGTGGAGAGTGCTCGAGTCTGTTGTGTTGTGTGTGACCGAATATATGAAGCAGATGGAAAATAAAACCTAATGGCCTAAATTGCACAGTTTGGCCGATGGGTCTTATTTATGAAATTATGGTCCTCTATTGTCATTTGTAATTTTTAATTTTTTTCCAAATACCTGAAATACAAATCATAATAATGTAATACTTTTATTTCAAAAATAATTACTTTGGAAAAACCATAAAAATATGATAATAATATCCCTGGTAAGCACTAATTCAATATAAAGCACAATAATTCAAATGGTACATAAATACTACAATAAAAGATCAAAATAATGATAAAAGCCCACCAAAATGATATAAATAAATATATAAAAATATGGGTTTGTCAATTCCACCACATCACTCTTAGACGACTATAGCCGACCCAGCATCCGGTCGATTAGTGGGGTCAGTATTGAACCAACACCAAGTAGGCTACCCCACCCAGGTGGTGCTAGCCCTTCAAACACTATGGGGATCTCTCACTCAACAGTAGCATCCCATCAGACGAGCGCGATCGAGCTCCTCATTTGTAAGAGGAGATCAGATGAGAAATTACAGCCTAAATAGAGGAGTGTGATCGTGCCTTGCAGATAGAGCTCAATGAGTTCAAAATAGTCATTGTAGTCATGTATGATATGGTGATCACACTAGCTCCACACATCTAGTTACTAGTGATCCCTAACGCGTGCCACCATTGTTCCAACCTAGGAGAGCATAGTTTCACCCAAAATGGAGGTGACTTGGATGATATTAAAATTTCTTCGTGTAACATCTTAATTTTCTTACGTCTTAGGGACCAAACGGTAACATCTGGAACCACTTTTAAAGTCAATGAAGTCAAATTACACAATCTAGAATTTTATTCTCCTGAGTACTGTTCACTGTGTAAATTCCAAAGTAGTGACCTGATTTTAAAAAATCATAATTAAATCTAGAAAAATCGAAATGAAGTGATTTAAATTGCTACACAAACCTAACTTAATGCTCTTTCAAGAAAAAAATAAGTTATTGATCACGCCTTGACCAAGTCAACATCGGTCAACCTTCCAATTATACTGTTCATCCAATGTTTTTCCCTTATCCCAGCATTTTGGGTCCCAAATTTGAAAAATCATATCTTTATGTGCAGACATCCAAATGAGACGTTCTACATATCAAATCAAAGCTTGGCATGTCTACTATTTACTAGAAAAATATCATATATTTATTTAATCATTTACTATTTATAAGTATAACACAAATGTCACTATCTCACCACGAGTTACTGTTCATAGTGACAATTTCTAGCAACTAATCATACATACACCAATCACATATTAATCATGCTAAATATTTATTAACGTCTCTTCATGTATCTTTATCTCCTCCATCCTGAGAAGACCTGCTGTAATTGGATTGATATGGAAGGGGTGAGATTTCTAGGGAAATCTCAGTAGCAAACGGAAACCATGCCAAGATCTACCGTATGTGTCTAAGTCAAGAGGGAAGAAGCATTACCCTCAGTGTTTCTCAGTGACTTCCACAGCTTCTCTCCGCGGCTGGTGATCTCTTTCTGATCGCAAGAAGATGTCCACAGCTTCTCTCCGTGGCTCGTGCTCTCTTTCCAATCGCAAGAAGTCGACGCCTCAGGTCGGCTTCCTCTACTGGTATCCACACGAACAACGTTCTAATCACGAACGACGTGCTAGCGTCTCCTGTCCCTCTAAGGCTCTCTCAACAATTTGTCCTCTCCGTCTCTACTTGAGCAGTTTCTTATCTGCAAACCTTTTACATATTCCCTTTGGCCTTTTGTTATGTGTTGTATGTCAAAAACGTAGCTCCTAAAATCAGATATATAGGATGCTCTGCGTTTTCCTCAACCGAATTGGATTTTGGAATTAATCTATATTAATTCCAAAATTAATACAATATCACATATTGTATAATTTGATAAGAAACTAATTAAATAAATAATATTTATATTAAATCCGTCCCACAGATTTAATTCACCTATTTATTTAATTTAAATAAAGATAAGATTGGACTATATTTGATTTATTCTCATAAATCAAATTTGAGATATCTTATCAATTTGAATTTTAAATTCAAACGTGATAGAGATTTAATTTATCCTTATAAATTAAATCCTATATATCCCTTATATATAATATATATATACGAATTTATATATATACGAATATAAATATAAATAAATATATACCTCAACCCTGGATCATTCATTGAATCTAGACACGTCTTAGATTCAATGAATCTAGACATCATAGCTCGTGTTGGCCTATTTTTTGTGCGACCCTGTAGGCCCATATGAAGTTGGTAGTGGGCCATCTGCTGTACTAGCCCACAAGTCGCAAGCGGTCTCTAGCAAGACATAACGACTACCCAAATCATATGAGAATCGATAAACGATGTAACCTTTTATACAACCATATCATGTCCCTTCTGTCACGTGATATTTTGGTCATGGATGAGGCATGGATAATCTCATCCTCCTATTTCTGACCGTTACTTTCTCGATTCCTGAGTAGTCTGACTATAGAAATGGAACTACCTTTCCATTACAGTATGGCCATACATTTCTCAGACTCACTCATCGAGGGGCCCAGTAATATCTCTCTACGAATGTGAGGGACAAATTCCATCTTGACCATTCACATTCCTCCGCATGAAAAGCCACTAAGCCTGAACATAGTCTTTATGATCACTCGGTTAAAAGTGACTTTTGACTAGGTCAAAGCTGAGCGTTTGTCATGTAGGAATCCATGATGATCTTAGGTCAAAGGGCATAGTGACATGGTTTGTATATGAGAGAAGCTTATGACGTAACCCATGCAGCTCTCTCATAGCGGGTCGGTCCAACACCTTGTACTCTTACATATGCCTATGACTTTGATTTATATCTCTATACATCTTCAAAGTCATACTGGCCTTATTTCATCTCTGCTCCCACATAGATGACCGACGAGGGACATTTAGGATAAGATCATGAATTATCCAAGGATGGTCATCACAATAAACATGCAAATAATATGATAACACAATTAATAAATTCATAAATCAATAATGTTCATAAGACAATGATTGGCCCCTAGAGCACATTTTCCAACAACCTCCCACTTGCACTAGGTACAATCATTAATTTGACTAATTCCCATTGACCTAACATGACGCTCATGCTTTGCCTGCACAAGCGGCTTTGTTAGAGGATCAGCGACATTGTCTTCTTCTGCTACTTTGCATATTTTTATATCACCTCTATCGTTGATTTCTCTGATGAGATAAAATCGCCTGAGTATATGCTTGGTCCTTTGATGTGACCTAGGCTCTTTGGCCTGTGTAATGGCACCGCTATTATCACAGAGCAAAGTTATTAGATCTAAGATGGTAGGTATCACCCCTAGTTCTGTGATGAACTTCCTGATCCAAACGGCTTCCTTATTCAGCTAACGCAGCAACCATTGCTCTATTTTCAACTCGTAGGTCAACCTCGTCCTTTTTCAGCTTCCTACTGTCCTTTAGTCCCTGCACATTTGTACAAATGTGAGAACCACATGCAGTATCTAATACCCATAAAGTGGAAGTAGAAAGATGAATGTCTATAACATAAATACCTGAAGCGATAGCCCCGCTATCCTTTTTGTTCTTTTTCATATCTTCGAGATAGAGTTTGCAATTCCTCTTCCAATGACCAGGTTCATTGCAGAAGAAGCAGACTCCTTCCTTTGGAGGCTTTGCCTTCTTTAGTGCAGGCTTGGTTTTGGGCTTGCCTGACTCTTTGGTCTTACCTGATGAGCCATGACCCTTCCCCTTGCCTTTGCCTTTCTTTTTCATACCCTTTCCTTTCTGAACCATCAAAATAGCACTGGCCTTCTTCTTAAGACTTGGCTCAGCAGTTTTAAGCATCCCATGTAGTTCAGAAATAGATTTCTCCATGTTGTTCATGTTGTAGTTCATGACAAACTGGTCATAACTTTCTCGGAGTGAGTTTAAGATCAAATCTGTAGCTAACTCCTAGCTCATGGGAAATCCAAGCCTTTCAAGGTGATCAATGTACCCTTTCATCATTAAGACATGAGTACTGACTGATGCACCTTAGTGGTCTCATACCTCTCTTGCCTTGCCTGTTGCTGGAATATTTCCTTGAGATGTACAATCATCTCATAATCCTCCATGTGTTCCAGATCTCTTTGGAGCTCTAGAACCATGGTGGCTAGCATCAAGCATCCCACATCGACAGAGTCTTCCTTATGCTTCGTGTAAGCATCTCTCTGAGCTCTAGGAGTATTGGCCGCTGGCTCCTCAAGAATGGATTGATCTAGGACATGCACCTTTCTTTCCTGCTTGAGAACAATTCTCAAGTTCCTAAACTAGTCAAAAAAGTTTGTCCCATTAAGTTTGTCCTTCTCAAGGACAGATCACAGTGATAATGTAGCAGTGTTACTAGTCGTCATGATTCTAAAATTAAAAATATGCAATTTAATTAGCAATCTCCCACTAAATAAAGAACCCTCAATGCAATAGTGAGTGGGCTAAGATCCATATTTGGCTCAAACTTAAGTCCGCTTTGGCAGGACGCTTAAATTAAGTTATTTACGTAGGTAACACCTTTACCAATTACATCAAATGTAACTCTTAGATGTTCATGGGATTCTATCATCATATGATCTGTCATGTTTTTAATCCCATCTAATGCCTTGAGACCCAAAACCGTTTTGTTAATCTCAATTAAGTCAAACAATAATAAACATATGAGAGTAGCACCATTACTCTTGCTTATCTCCCCAAGATAACTCAAAAGCACTCACTTTGGTGAAGTCCACAATTGAGCGATCGAGGTTTTGACAAGTGTTCATAAATTGACAGCATTATGACTTAAGATTTCATTCAGATGGCTTAATTTATCTATCTTGTTTATAAGAATGCATGTTTCTCAGTTTGTATCTCATACAAGTAATATGCATGTTTCTGATATAATCATAAGATGCATAATTTAAACGTGATACAATATGACTCACCTATCCTAAGTCCCCTCAAGCCAATGAGAGGAGCTCTCTAGTAAGAAAAGGAAAATTACATATAGAAACCTCTTTTAACATTCGAGGGGAGTGAGATGAGAAGAGAAGGTACATTGAGAGTATATAGAGGAAGGCACGACACACAAGCCATATTTAAAAATTACAACACTTGCAATCTAGAGTCATATTGTTCACCATACCCAAACATTCAAGAATCAATATTCAGATCTAATTGAAGGGCAATTAATGTTTCAAATCTAAAACATTCACAAAATAACATTTGTTACGATTGTGTTGTGCTACAAACAGGTAGCCACGGTGGTCCTGCTAGCCGGTTAGCGGGCCGGGTCTGGGGGCAGCGTCCAGAGAAAAAAAATTTTGTTTCATAAAAAATCACGAATCTGCATTCGGTTTTCTTAGCCCCATCTATGTTAATTGATCAAATCAAAAAGTATCACCATCGATTTCAATTCCCTTTTAGATTCCTTTTATATCATACATAACATGGATTTCTTATATGTCATACATAAAACGCATATTATATGATTGGCTACGACTAACACATATCATATTAATCAACAATTAAGCCTAACTTAAACACAAAACGGCATGGCTCTGATACCACTGTAAGGAATTGGAAGACACACAGCGAAAATTAATTAAAATTTTTTTTTCCATTCCTTGCCAAGATCTACCGTATGTGTCTAAGTCAAGTGGGAAGAAGCATTACCCTCAGTGTTTCTCAGCGACTTCCATAGCTTCTCTCCGCGGCTGGTGATCTCTTTCTGATCGCAAGAAGATGTCCACAGCTTCTCTCTGCGGCTCATGCTCTCTTTCTGATCACAAGAAGTCGACGCCTCAGGTTGGCTTCCTCTACTGGTATCCACACGAACAGCGTTCCAACCACGAACGACGTGCTAGCATCTCCTGTCCCTCCAAGGCTCTCTCAACAATTCGTCCTCTCCGTCTCTACTTCAGCAGTTTCTTATCTGCAAACCTTTTACATATTCCTTTTGGCCTTTTGTGTTAAGTGTTGTGTGTCAAAAACGTAGCTCCTAAAATCAGATATATAGGATGCTATGCGTTTTCCTCAACCGAATTGGATTTTGGAATTAATCTATATTAATTCCAAAATTAATACAATATCACATATTGTATAATTTGATAAGAAACTAATTAAATAAATAATATTTATATTAAATCCGTCCCACAGATTTAATTCACCTATTTATTTAATTTAAATAAAGATAAGATTGGACTATATTTGATTTATTCTCATAATTCAAATTTGAGATATCCTATCAATTTGAATTTTAAATTCAAACGTGATAGAGATTTAATTTATCCTTATAAATTAAATCTTGTAAATATCTCTTATATGAGATATCCTATCAATTTGACTTTCAAATTCAAATGTGATAGAAATTTAATTTATCCTTATAAATTAAATCTTGTAAATATCTCTTATATGAGATATCCTATCAATTTGAATTTCAAATTCAAACGTGATAGAGATTTAATTTATCCTTATAAATTAAATCTTGTAAATATCTCTTATATGAGATATCCTATCAATTTGAATTTCAAATTCAAACGTGATAGAGATTTAATTTATCCTTATAAATTAAATCCTATATATCCCTTATATATAATATATATATACGAATTTATATATACACGAATATAAATATAAATAAATATATACATCAACCCTGGATCATTCATTGAATCTATACACGTCTTAGATTCAATGAATCTAGACATCATAGCTCGTGTTGGGTTATTTTGTGTGTGACCCTGTAGGCCCATATGAAGTTGGCAGTGGGCCATTTGCTATACTGGCCCACAAGTCGCAAGCGGTCTCTAGCAAGACATAACGACTACTCAAATCATATGAGGATCGATAAACGATGTAACCTTTTATACAACCCTTTTGTCACGCGATATTTTGGTCATGGATGAGGCATGGATAATCTCATCCTCCTATTTCTGACCGTTACTTTCTCGATCCCTGAGTAGTCTGACTATAGAAATGGAACTACCTTTCCATTACAGTATGACTATACATTTCTCAGACTCACTCATCGAGGGACCCAGTAATATCTCTCTACGAATGTGAGGGACAAATTCCATCTTGACCGTTCACATTCCTTCGCATGAAAAGCCACTAAGCCCGAACATAGTCTTTATGATCACTCGGTTAAAAGTGACTTTTGACTAGGTCAAAGCTGAGCGTTTGTCATGTAGGAATCCATGATGATCTCAGGTCAAAGGGCATAGTGACATGGTTTGTATATGAGAGAAGCTTATGACGTAACCCATGTAGCTCTCTCATAGCGGGTCGGTCCAACACCTTGTACTCTTACATATGCCTATGACTTTGATTTATATCTCTATACATCTTCAAAGTCATAATGGCCTTATTTTATCTCTGCTCCCACATAGATGACTGACGAGGGACATTTAGGATAAGATCATGAATTATCCAAGGATGGTCATCACAATAAACATGCAAATAATATGATAACACAATTAATAAATTCATAAATCAATAATGTTCATAAGACAATGATTGGCCCCTAGGGTACATTTTTTAACAGAAGGTATATCCTGAAGTCAATCTTTATTATTCTTTATCATTGCCTACATCAGCATCAAAATATCCGATTAGGCACAGATCGATTCCTTAATAACATAACACATAGTCAGTTGTGCCCTTTAAGTATCTCAATATGCTCTTCACTGCTTTCCAGTGTTTCTCACTGGGGTTGGACTGGAATCTGCTAACTAGCCCTATGACATAACAAATATCTGGTCTTGTATATGGAACTCTTTCTATTTTCTTTTTATTTAATTCAATTTTGGAACATATGTCAGAACTCAAGGCCACTCTAGTGGCAATAGGGATATGCATGGGATTGTAGTCACTCATATTGTTTCGCTCAAGTATCTTCTTGATATAATTCTCTTGTAAAAGAGTGAGGATTCTCTTGGAGCGATTCATTCGAATCTTGACTCTAAGTATATATTCTTTCATCTTAAAATTTGATGAAGCCATTCTTTAATAACTATCACCAAGTCAAGACTATTTTCGGCTAAGAGTATGTCATCTAAGTATAAGGATAATATCACAAAGTTGCCCTCAAACTGTTTAACGTAGACGCATTTATCTTCCTCTATCATCTAGAAGTTATATAATATTATCGCCTTATGAAACCTTAAGTACCATTGTCGGGATAACTGTTTTAATCTATAAATAGATCTTTTGAGTTTACACTTTTTGTGTTTAAACCCTTTTTCAATAAAACCTATTGGTTGTTCTATATAAATCTTCATCCAGATCACCATTCAAGAATATAGTTTTTACATCTATCTTATGTAACTCCAAGTTTAAACTGTTTACTATTTGTTGGAAATCGTGCCCTAGGGGCCAATCATTGTCTTATGAACATTATTGATTTATGAATTTATTAATTGAGTTATCATATTATTTGCATGTTTACTATGATGACCATCCTTGGATAATTCATGATATTATCCTAAATGTCCCTGGTCGATCATCTATGTGGGAGCACAGATGAAATAAGACCAGTATGACTTTGAAGATGTATAGAGATATAAATCAAAGTCATAAGCACATGTAAGAGTACAGGGTGTTGGACCGACCCGCTATGAGAGAACTGCATGGGTAACGTCATAAGCTTCTCTCATATACAAACCATGTCAATATGCCCTTTGACCTGAGATCATCATGGATTCCTACATGACAAAACGCTCAGCTTTGACCTAGTCAAAAGTCACTTTTGACCGAGTGATCATAAAGACTATGTTCGGCCTTAGTGGTTTTTCATGCGGAGGAATGTGAATGGTCAAGATGGAATTTGTCCCTCACATTCATGGAGAGATATTACTGGGCCCCTCGATGAGTGAGTCTGAGAAATGTATGGCCATACTGTAATGGAAAGGTAGTTCCATTTCTATAGTCAGACTACTCAGGGATCGAGAAAGTAACGGTCAGGAATAGGAGGATGACATTATCCATGCCTCATCCATGACCAAAATATCGCGTGACAGAAGGGACATGATATGGTTGCATAAAAGGTTACATCGTTTATCGATCCTCATATGATTTGGGTAGTCGTTATGTCTTGCTAGAGACCGCTTGCGACTTGTGGGCTAGTACAGCAAATGGCCCACTGCCAACTTCATATGGGCCTACAGGGTCGCACACAAAATAGCCCAACACGAGCTATGATGTCCAGATTCATTGAATCTAAGACATGTCCAGATTCAATGAGAGATCCAGGTGAATGTATATATATTTATTTATATTTATATTCGTATATATATATAAATTCGTATATATATATATATTATATATGAGATATATGAGATTTAATTTATAAGGATAAATTAAATCCCTATCACGTTTGAATTCGAAATTCAAATTGATAGGATATCTCATATAAGAGATATTTATAAGATTTAATTTATAAGGATAAATTAAATCTCTATCACGTTTGAAATTCGAAATTCAAATTGATAGGATATCTCATATAAGAGATATTTATAAGATTTAATTTATAAGGATAAATTAAATCTCTATCACGTTTGAAATTCGAAATTCAAATTGATAGGATATCTCATATAAGAGATATTTATAAGATTTAATTTATAAGGATAAATTAAATCTCTATCACGTTTGAAATTCGAAATTCAAATTGATAGGATATCTCAAATTTGATTTATGAGAATAAATCAAAAATAGTTCAGTCTCATCTTTATTTAAAATTAAATAAATGGGTAATTAAATCTGTGGGACGGATTTGATATTATTTTATTTAATTAGTTTCTTATAAAATCATACAATATATGATATTGTATCAATTCGGAATTAATATAAGATTAACTCCAAAATCCAATTAGGTCAAGTGGAAAAACGCATAGCATCCTCTATATCTGATTGGAGGAGCTACGTTTGAACATAATACAGAACACAAAAGGCCGAACGGAATCTGCAAAAGGTTTGCAGACAAGAAACTGTCGAAATAGAGACGGAGACTTGTGAAAGCCTTGGAGGGACAGGAGACGCTAGCATGTCGTTCATGGTTGGAACGCTGTTCGTGTGGATACCAGTAGAGGAAGCCGACCTGAGGCGTCGACTTCTTGTGATCGGAAAGAGACCACCGTCCGCGGAGAGAATCTGTGAAGGTCGCTGAGGAACACTCTGTCGATTTCTTGCGATCAGAAAGAGATCACCACCCACATAGAGAAGCTGTGAAATTCGAGGAGCAACACTAAGGGTAATGATTCTTTCCACTTGACTTAAACACATACGGCAGATCCTGGCAAGGAATGGAAAATTTTTAAAGTTTATTTCCGCTGCGTGTCTTCTAATTCCTTACAGTGGTATCAGAGCCATGCCATTTTGTGTTTAAGTTAGGCTTAATTTGTGATTTATATGATATATGTTAGTAGTAGCCGATCATATAATAAGCGTTGTATGTGTGACATATATGGAATCCATGTTGTGTATGACATAAAAGGAATCTAAAAGGAAATTGAAATCGGTGGTGATGCTTTTTGATTTGATCAATCCGCATAGATGGGGTCTAAGAAAACTGAATTCGAATTTGTGATTATTTGTGAAAACCGAATTCAGATTCGTGATTATTTATGAAACAAAAACAAAAAAAAAATTTCTTCCGGGGCGCTGCCCCAGAGACCCCGCCCGCTAACCGGCTAGCGGGACAACCGTAGCTACCTGTTCGTAGCGCAACATAACCGTAACATATGTTACTTTGTGAATGTTTTAGATTTGAAACATTAATTGCCCTTCGATTAGATCTGAATATTGATTCTTGAATGTTTGGGTATGGTGAACAATATGGCTCTAGATTGCAAGTGTTGTAATTTTTTAAATACGGCCTGCGTGTCGTGCCTTCCTCTATATACTCTCAATGTACCTTCTCCTCTCATCTCACTCCCCTCGAATGTTAAAAGAGGTTTCTATATGTAATTTCTCTTTTCTTACTAGAGAGTTCCTCTCATTGGCTTGAGGGGACTTAGGATAGGTGAGCCATATTGTATCACGTTTGAATTATGCATCTTAAGATTAGATCAGCACATGCATATTACTTGTATGAGTTACAAACTGGGATACATGCATCCTCATAAAAACAGATAGTTAATTAAGCCCTCTAAATGAAATCTTAAGTCATAATGCCGTCAATTTATGAACACTTGTCAAAACCTCGATCGCTCAATTGTAGACTCCACCAAAGTGGGTGCAGTTGAGTAATCTTGGGGAGATAAGTAAGAGTAATGGTGCTACTCTCACATGTTTATTATTGTTTGACTTATTTGAGATTAACAAAACGGTTTTGGGTCTCAAGGCATTAGATGGGATTAAAAACATGCCATATCATATGATGATAGGATCCCATAAACATCTAAGAGTTACATTTGATGTAATTGGTAAAGGTGTTACCTACCTAAATAACTTAATTTAAGTGTCATGCCAAAGCGGACTTAAGTTTGAGCCAAATATGGATCTTAGCCCACTAACTATTGCATTGAGGGTTGTTTATTTAGTGGGAGATTACTAATTACATTGCATATTTTAATTGTAGAATCATGACGACTAGTAATACTGCTACATTATCGCTGCGATCTGTCCTTGAGAAGGACAAACTTAATGGGACAAACTTTCTTGACTGGTTTAGGAACTTGAGAATTGTTCTCAAGCAGGAAAGAAAGGCGCATGTCCTAGATCAACCCATTCCTGAGGAGCCAGCCGCCAATGCTCCTAGAGCTCAGAGAGATGCTTACACGAAGCATAAGGAAGACTCTGTCGATGTGGGATGCTTAATGCTAGCCACCATGGTTCCAGAGCTCCAAAGAGATCTCGAACACATGGAGGCTTATGAGATGATTGTGCATCTTAAGGAAATGTTCCAGCAACAGGCAAGGCAAGAGAGGTATGAGACCACTAAGGCCTTACATTCCTGCAAGATGGCTGAAGGTGCATCAGTTAGTACTCATGTCTTAAAGATGAAAGGGTACATTGATCACCTTGAAAGGCTTGGATTTCCCATGAGCCAGGAGTTAGCTACGGATTTGATCTTGAACTCACTCCCAGAAAGTTATGACCAGTTTGTCATGAACTACAACATGAACAACATGGAGAAATCTATTTCTGAACTGCATGGGATGCTTAAAACTGCTGAGCCGAGTCTTAAGAAGAAACCCAGTAGTGTTTTGATGGTTCAGAAAGGAAAGGGTACGAAAAAGAAAGGCAAAGGCAAGGGGAAGGGTCATGGCTCATCAGGTAAGACCAAAGAGTCAGGCAAGCCCGAAACCAAGCCTGCACCAAAGAAGGCAAAGCCTCCGAAGGAAGGAGTCTGCTTCTTCTGCAATGAACCGGGTCATTGGAAGAGGAATTGCAAACTCTACCTCGAGGATCTGAAAAAGAACAAGAAGGATAGCAGGGCTATCGCTTCAGGTATTTATGTTATAGACATTCATCTTTCTACTTCCACTCATGGGTATTAGATACTGCATGTGGTTCTCACATTTGTACAAATGTGCAGGGACTAAAGGACAGTAAGAAGCTGAAAAAGGGCGAGGTTGACCTACGAGTTGGAAACAGAGCAAGGGTTGCTGCGTTAGCTGTAGGCACTTATGAATTAGTTCTGCCCACTGGGCTTTTGTTAGTTTTGAACAATTGCTATTATGTTCCTGCTTTAAGTAGTAACATTATTTCACTTTCTTATTTGGATAAGGAAGGTTTCACTTCCATTGCTGGGAATAGTAGATGTTCTATTTATCGTAATGATGTTTTATATGCTCATGGTGATTTGCATGTTGATCATTACATATTAAATTTGGAATAACCCAATCATGGAAATATCTATAACATAACCGCCAAAAGGGTCAAACCAAACGATTTGAATCCCACATACCTCTGGCACTGTCGTCTGGGCCACATAAATGAGAAACGCATTTCCAAACTCCATCAAGATGGATTTCTAAACTCATTTGATTTTGAATCATATGACACTTGCGAGTCTTGCTTGTTAGGAAAGATGACAAAGTCACCTTTTACTGGGCACAGTGAGAGGACCACTGATTTATTGGGCCTCATACATACAGATGTGTGTGGACCGATGAACACAAATGCCAGAGGAGGTTATTCGTACTTCATAACATTTATAGATGATTTCAGCAGATATGGGTACATCTATCTGATGAAACATAAATCTGAATCTTTTGAAAAGTTCAAAATATTTCAAAATGAAGTACAAAACCAGCTTGGCAAAACAATTAAAGCCCTTCGATCTGATCGGGGTGGTGAATATTTGAGCCAAGAGTTCATAGATCATCTTAGGAATTATGGGACACTCTCACAATTGACTCCTCCAGGGACACCACAATGGAATGGCGTTTCTGAACTCTCACAATTAGATATGGTTCGATCCATGATGAGTGAAACAGATCTTCCGCCCTCCTTTTGGGGCCATGCCCTAGAGACAGCTGGGTTCACACTCAATCATGTTCCATCAAAGGTAATTGAAAAGACTCCGTATGAGATATGGACTGGGAGGACGCCTAGTTTGTCTTTCCTCAAGATTTGGGGATGTGAGGTCTATGTTAAGCAACAAGCCTCAGACAAATTAGCGCCCAAATCCTCAAAATACCTTTTTGTGGGATATCCTAAGGAAACCAAGGGATATTACGTCTACAACCCTGCTGATAACAAAGTGTTTGTTGTCAGAAATGGTATCTTTCTCGAAAGAGAATTTATCTCTAAAAGAACCAGTGGGAGTAAGGTACAACTCGAAGAAGTTCGAGAGCTACAAGACACCACAGAACTACAGATGGAAAATAGAGAAGACTCACAACAAGTTGTTGAGACTCCTCAAGTCACGCAAGGTCCACGTAAATCTAATAGGATATGACTTCAGCCTCAGAGATATGGATTTCTGATTTCTGATAGTCGTGATGTGTTGTTCATTGAGCATAATGAGCCGACTACCTATCGAGAAGCTATAGTGGGACCAAACTCCGAAAAATGGCTTAGTGCCATGAAGTCTGAGATGCAATCCATGTATGGCAATCAGGTTTAGACCTTAGTCGACCCGCCTGAAGGTGTAAAAACCGTCGGGTGCAAGTGGGTTTTCAAAGAGAAAACTGACATGGATGGCAATGTAAATGTCTTCAAGGCACGACTGGTTGCAAAAGGTTTTACTCAAACTCATGGTGTGGACTATGATGAGACCTTTTTCCCAGTAGCAATGGCCAAATCAATCAGAATCCTCTTTGCTATTGCAGCATATTATGACTATGAAATATGGCAGATGGACGTCAAGACAGCCTTCCTTAATGGAAAGCTCCTTGAGGATGTGTACATGACACAACCTGAAGGGTTTGTGCGTTCCGAGGACTCTGGTAAAGTGTGCAAGCTTCAAAGGTCCATTTATGGACTAAAGCAAGCCTCTCGGAGTTGGAATCATCGTTTTGATGAAGTAATCAAAGAGTTTGGATTTCTTCAAAACATTGATGAACCTTGTGTGTACAAGAAGGTTAGTGGGAGCACAGTTGTGTTTTTGGTACTCTATGTCGATGACATCCTACTTATTGGGAATGACATTCCTACCTTACAGATTGTCAAGTCTTGGTTAGGAAAGTCTTTCTCGATGAAAGACTTGGGTGAAGCCACCTACATCCTAGGAATCAGGATCTATAGAGATAGATCTAAAAGACTTCTAGGACTCAGTCAGAGTACATACATAGACAAAATACTGCATAGGTTCAGTATGCACGAATCAAAGAGGGGTTTCATACCCATGTCTCATGGTACTCACCTCAGCAAAGATCTGTGTCCTAGTACATCTGATCAGCGAGGTCGCATGAGTAAGGTTCCATATGCCTCGGCCATAGGATCTATCATGTACGCCATGTTATGTACTCGACCGGATGTCTCGTTTGCCTTAAGTATGACTAGCAGATACCAACAGGACCCTGGCGAGGGCCATTGGACTGCTGTCAAGAATATCCTTAAGTACTTAAGAAGGACTAAGGACTTATTCTTGGTCTATGGTGGATTGGATGATGAGCTCTGTGTAACTGGTTACACAGATGCGAGTTTCCAAACTGACCAGGACGACCAAAAATCGCAGTCTGGATACCTATTCCTCCTCAATAATGGAGCAGTAAGCTGGAAGAGCTCTAAGCAGGGCACTGTAGCAGATTCTGCAACGGAAGTTGAGTATATAGCAGCATCTGATGCAGCTAAGGAAGCCGTTTGGATCAGGAAGTTCATCACAGAACTAGGGGTGATACCTACCATCTCAGATCCAATAACTTTGCTATGTGACAATAGCGGTACTATTGCACAGGCCAAAGAGCCTAGGTCACATCAAAGGACCAAGCATATACTCAGGTGATTTCATCTCATCAGAGAAATCAACGATAGAGGTGATATAAAAATATGCAAAGTAGCGGGAGAAGATAATATTGCTGATCCTCTAACAAAGCCGCTTGTGCAGGCAAAGCATGAGCGTCATGTCAGGTCAATGGGAATTAGTCAAATTAATGATTGTACCTAGTGCAAGTGGGAGGTTGTTGGAAATCGTGCCCTAGGGGCCAATCATTGTCTTATGAACATTATTGATTTATGAATTTATTAATTGAGTTATCATATTATTTGCATATTTACTATGATGACCATCCTTGGATAATTCATGATATTATCCTAAATGTCCCTGGTCGATCATCTATGTGGGAGCACAGATGAAATAAGACCAGTATGACTTTGAAGATGTATAGAGATATAAATCAAAGTCATAAGCACATGTAAGAGTACAGGGTGTTGGACCGACCCGCTATGAGAGAACTGCATGGGTAACGTCATAAGCTTCTCTCATATACAAACCATGTCAATATGCCCTTTGACCTGAGATCATCATGGATTCCTACATGACAAAACGCTCAGCTTTGACCTAGTCAAAAGTCACTTTTGACCGAGTGATCATAAAGACTATGTTCGGCCTTAGTGGTTTTTCATGCGGAGGAATGTGAATGGTCAAGATGGAATTTGTCCCTCACATTCGTGGAGAGATATTACTGGGCCCCTCGATGAGTGAGTCTGAGAAATGTATGGCCATACTGTAATGGAAAGGTAGTTCCATTTCTATAGTCAGACTACTTAGGGATCGAGAAAGTAACGGTCAGGAATAGGAGGATGACATTATCCATGCCTCATCCATGACCAAAATATCGCGTGACAGAAGGGACATGATATGGTTGTATAAAAGGTTACATCGTTTATCGATCCTCATATGATTTGGGTAGTCATTATGTCTTGCTAGAGACCGCTTGCGACTTGTGGGCTAGTACAGCAAATGGCCCACTGCCAACTTCATATGGGCCTACAGGGTCGCACACAAAATAGCCCAACACAAGCTATGATGTCCAGATTCATTGAATCTAAGACATGTCCAGATTCAATGAAAGATCCAGGTGAATGTATATATATTTATTTATATTTATATTCGTATATATATATAAATTCGTATATATATATATTATATATATGAGATATATGAGATTTAATTTATAAGGATAAATTAAATCCCTATCACGTTTGAATTCGAAATTCAAATTGATAGGATATCTCATATAACAGATATTTATAAGATTTAATTTATAAGGATAAATTAAATCTCTATCACGTTTGAAATTCAAAATTCAAATTGATAGGATATCTCATATAAGAGATATTTATAAGATTTAATTTATAAGGATAAATTAAATCTCTATCACGTTTGAAATTCAAAATTCAAATTGATAGGATATCTCAAATTTGATTTATGAGAATAAATCAAAAATAGTTCAGTCTCATCTTTATTTAAAATTAAATAAATGGGTAATTAAATCTGTGGGACGGATTTGATATTATTTTATTTAATTAGTTTCTTATAAAATCATACAATATATGATATTGTATCAATTCGGAATTAATATAAGATTAACTCCAAAATCCAATTAGGTCAAGTGGAAAAACGCATAGCATCCTCTATATCTGATTGGAGGAGCTACGTTTGAACATAATACAGAACACAAAAGGCCGAACGGAATCTGCAAAAGGTTTGCAGACAAGAAACTGCCGAAATAGAGACGGAGACTTGTGAAAGCCTTAGAGGGACAGGAGACGCTAGCACGTCGTTCGTGGTTGGAACGCTGTTCGTGTGGATACCAGTAGAGGAAGCCGACCTGAGGCGTCGACTTCTTGTGATCGGAAAGAGACCACCGTCCGCGGAGAGAATCTGTGAAGGTCGCTGAGGAACACTCTATCAATTTCTTGCGATCAGAAAGAGATCACCACCCACGTAGAGAAGCTGTGAAATTCGCTGAGCAACACTAAGGGTAATGATTCTTTCCACTTGACTTAAACACATACGGCAGATCCTGGCAAGGAATAGAAAATTTTTAAAGTTTATTTCCGCTGCGTGTCTTCTAATTCCTTACACTATTGCCATAATAAGTCTTATAGAATTGAAGCACACGACATGTAAAAAAATATCCTCATAATCTATACCTTCCTATTGTGTATATCCATTTGTAACCAATTGAGATTTGAATTTGTCAATTTATCTATCCACCTTTCTCTTGATTTTGATAACCCACATGTTCCAATGGCTTTATGCCCTTTTGGCATATCAACCAATTCTCAAACTTGATTTTTCATTGTTGAGTCCATTTCCCCTTTCATTGCTTTCTTTCATTCCTCCTTAGCATGACATGCCAAGGCCTCATGAATAGTAGGTGGTTCATTATCCCCTTCTGGAGTAACTAAGAGTGCTTCTCCTTCTATTTGGAAGCGTTTCCTTAGAACACTTTCCCTGTTACTCTTTCTGGTAGGAGTAACTTGCTTATCTTCTCTCATTTATCTCAGTCTTTCTGTTGACTGTTCTTGGCTCCTACTCAGATTGACATACCTAGAAGATTCTAATTTGTCAATTTGTTTAGTACTGCCATGTTCCTGAGTCTCATAAAGAGAAACAGTGCAGTTAATATCTCCCTTACTAGGCAACTCTGTTTCAATGAATATAACATCTCTTGATTTTGTTTCAGTTACTGTTCCATCTTCAATTTCACTTTTGAATACATATCCTTTTAAGGGTTCAGAGTATCTTATAAAAATACATTTCTTCCCTATAGGACCTAGTTTCTTATGTCTATGAGATTTGTCATGGATATATGCTGCTGAGCCCTAAGGTCTAAGGATGCTTAGATCTGGCTGACGTTTAGTCCATAACTCATAGGGTGTGGAAGCAATTAACTTTGAGGGTACACTGTTAAATATGAAGGTTGTTGTCAATAAAGTATCACCCTAATATGAAATTAGAAGATTTGCCTGAGCCATTATAAACCTAACCATGTCTAAAAGAGTTATATTTCTTTTTTTGACAACCCCATTCTTTTGAGGTGTCACAGGGATAGTTAGTTTCCTAACAACCTCTTTTTCTTCACATAGCTGCTTGAATTGATCTGAAAGGTATTCACAACCTCGATCAGTGCATAATGCCTTGATTTTATTGTCCAATTGATTTTCTACTTCATTTATGTATTGTCTAAAGCACTCAAGTGCCTCAGACTTATGTGAAATTAAATAGACATGACCATATCATCAAAAATCATCAATAAAGGTAATAAAATACCAAGCTCTGTGTCTTGCCTTCACACTCATTGTACCACAAATATCAGAATGGATTAATTGTAATAGATTTTTGGCTCGTGTTCCCTTAGTAAATGGTTTTCTAGTAGTTTAGACAACTTTCACATACAGACATATCCATGTTAAGGATTACCCCCAACAAGCATTCTTTTGCCAATTTAATCATTCTATTTTGATTAATATGTCCTAGTCTAGCATGCCAAATATTCATATGAGGATTATTAGAAGTAATAGCAAAACAATCGTGAGCATTAAAATCACCAACAAGATCTAAAATAAAGAACTTTTGAAATCAGAAAGCTAAACCATAAAATATTGAGTTGCCATAAATGTCTGAAACTTTACAATAAAAGTTTACATTGAATCCAAAGTCTAATAAGAAAATAATATAAACTAAATTCTGTCAGATGTCAAGAGCATGAAGCATATCGTTCAGCATCAAGGTCTTTCTACCACGTAAAACAAGTTTGCAAGTGCTAATGCCTCAAACCTTGATGCTTGCATTATTGCCAACTTAAAGCCACTTGCTTTAAGACGGCAACCGACAGTATTTCACATGTAAGATCCTAGATTTTGACTTACGTGGTATGTGGAGCCTGAGTCAATAATCTAAGAAAAGAAAATAGGTTATGTTAGAAAAATAGTACTAGAAACAAATGAGATATGTGAATTCATATAATTCACTGTTACCTTTCTGCTCTCAGTCTGTTTAGAATAGTCAAGTGCGAAATGTCCCATATTGTGGCAGGCAAAGCATTTGACCTTATTTAGGTTTAGCTTTTTCTTGCCTCCTTTTTTCCCCTTCTTCTTGTATTGTTACTTGACTTTCTTAGGTGGAGGACCGCCTTTCTTCCCCTTTTTCTGAAATTTCTTGCCCTTTTTCAATTCAGGCTTTGATTGGGAAGGACCAGCACCTTCAATCAAATAGGCTTATCTAGTAGACTTATAAGCCTCTAGACATTCATCTTTTAGCTCCAAGTACTTAACTACATCATTGAAAGTTGTGATATTTTCATTATGGGTCAGATTAACTTTCATGTGCTCCCAACTAGTAGGGAGTGACCTGATGACAGCCTACACTTGTTACTCGTCAGATAGATTATGTCCAGCCTCTTTCAATTCATGAATCATTGTGGACATCTCTCGTAGATGTTGCCTCATAGGATTATTTGATTTTACCTTATAGGTATTAAATTTAATAGTCAACATTCTAAGCTTAGTCGTGGAGACTCCACCAAACTTATCTTTTAAGGCATTCCACATAGCTTGTGCCGTTCTGTGTCTTAAACTCACACATTAAATCATCAGCCATTGCACTCAGCAGTGTGATTCTTACTAGCTATTCTTCCTTTTCTAAGACAAGTATGCTTCTTGGCCTCTCATGTGTTGGGCTGTATTTCTAGCCTCAGGCTCTACCATTGCCATTCTTAATGGCTCAATTGCATCATGTTCTTCTAGAATATATTAGACTTTTCAGTGCCAAATGTCCCGGTTATCCTCGTTGAGTTTTTCCCTTTGTTTAATTCAACAATAATATTCTTTGATGCCATTGTTCAATATCAGTTCTGTGATAAACCTATCCCACATTAATTTATTAAACTATAAAATATTTAAGTGAATGTACATATATATAGCACATGTAAATTCTATAATGTCACTTACTTTTATCATTTTTTGATCAGAAAATAATAATATCAGTATACCCATGATCAAGAGAATACGTTTGTACCTCCTATCACATAGGCACTAGCAATGCTATCACTTCCTATCAAAATTAATATAAGTACTATTCTTATCAAATTTTACTTTTAGAATACTTATTATCTAAAAGGCACCCACTTATAAAAATTATACATGAATCATAACTAAGATAAAGAAAAAAATGAAACATGTTTCTCTTGCATATAAGGCATATAATAAATGGCAAGTCTTTACAAATAAAGAGTAATAAAATATGTCTTTAACAAAGCAAAGCAGTAGAAATTAAATACAAATATACATCATTTGATATGAGCTTTACAGTATTCTAACATCAGTTTTCTTAGCTTCCTAAGCTTACGAGGTGGCTTGATAAGGTTAATTACAAATTCTATTGTTTTAAACCAATACTTTTTGCTTATATGTCCTTGTATAGGCTTGCCTCTAACCCTAATTACTCTTATATACTCCAATATGACTTTTAGGTAGAATTCAATATTCTCTTTTTCTGTCATGAATTCAATATAATCACTAATCACACCATCAATGCCTGATATATTTGTTAGTCTGGCTACATATCTTTTAGCTATACTTATGGCCAAATTAGGGGTAAGAGGTTAGTTCACTTCCTCTCTGTCCTTAACTGGAGATTCATCATAAAGAGTAGGCACCATCTTAGAGTTTGAGTATGAAGAAACCATGAAAGGCTATAGAGAAAAAGGTTCGATAGGGAATAAAGTTTCCAACCTCAGTCCAAAATTATATATTACTTTTGGTTCCTCTTGTAGAACTTCCTCCACCAACTCCTCTCGATCTTCTTCAAAAAGTTCATCAAGTTCTTATTCTGGATCTTCTTCAGGTTCCTCCTCGGGGTCTTCTTAAAGGTTCTCCTCTGGGTTATTGACATCATCCAGGAATGAGATGTTATCATTTATGCTATATCCCAGGTATGCTATATCAAAATAAAGATATTGATTTTAGGGATTTTTAAGAACAAACCGCACCTCAATCGAAGGGTCCCACGCTCCCTCACCAGTTCCAAGAAGAAAAAATTTAGAAAAATAAAAAAATTGAATAAAATCCACTCTTGACCAGTAGTAATAAATGCGCTAGGCTAGTGCTGCCGCGTGGCCATTGCCACGTGTCAATCACTAGATTTTCTTTTTTTTTTAAATTCAATTTTTTTTACTAAAAAAAAGTTTTTTTGTGGGTCCAGGTTGGATCCACTGATTCAACCTAGCCCTTACCATTTTTTTAATAGGCTTAGCCCACTGTACCCCTTTTTAATGGTTGGATTAAGTTGCGCTGGCCCAATCCACAATACAGCAGCAGGCAGTAACATAGAATTTTTCTTGTTGCAGCATCTAAATGATGCCATTTTGAGATGATCAAAATGGTGTATTTTGATCATCCCTGACCTCCAATATGGTCGCACAGACCTGACTAAAAAAATGGGTCGGGTCTGACGGACTAGGCACCTTTTTTGCTATAAATCCTCAGTATGATGTCTGATTTTGATATTCTTGATGTCATTTTCTTCATTTTCTTGTACTATACATAATGGGACTAATTTCAAGGCCTATAAATGCTATTTTCTAATGACCTAATTTTGAAAATGAAGAAGCTTAGATTCTGTGGACGTTGAATATACTTTTGTTTATGGTTTATATGAATGCTCTATGTTTCTTGGCATAAAACTAATATTTTTAAATAAAAATAGAGGCAAGAATAGCATGCTACCAGAAAAACAAAAAATTACAGGATGCATACGGTAGCACAAAAATTGGCTCTGATACTACTGATAGTTTTTGGGCATATCTTGGATCTTCTTTTTCACTGAGATACCCACACACAACCTGAGCACCTTGTATGGACTCTGGTATGTTTCATAGCAAATGCACCCAAAGAAGAAAGAGCATTGAGAAGCACTATAGAAAATGAAGGAAGAACAGAGGAGGAGAAAAATCAATGCACACACTGTTTCTACAGAGAGAGAGGCCTATGAATAAAGAACTTTTTCTCTTTTCTTCTGTTCCCATACATGTATAAGTAGTGGAGGGAGTGGGTACCTATAATTTCCCACTCCCTCATTTTTCTCCTTTTAAAATATATAACTGTTCCCTTCATCTTTGCTCCATATGGACTTAGGCTTAATCTACGATGGATAGACTGACCCATTTCCTAACATATATATATAGTTTTAATAGAATTTTTGGAGGATGAAAAATCTGATTTGAGATAGGAAGTGAAGAAATAGTTGACCATGTGTGAATAGCTTCATAAATTGAAAGGATATATGTTGTGGGGGCTATTTTTCGATTTGCATATGAATATATGTGTCTGAAAATATAGTTTTGGTCTTAAAACTTTTTAATACTTGAGGCATGGATATGTATGATAGTGGGTTCCTTGGAATTATAAGTTTCAAGATTGTTATTTGATGCTCTTCCAAGTTAAATGGATGCGTAATTACCTAAGCCACGTTTAAAAATTTAATAATGAAGGTCTAAAATATGGGTGTACATGGGCAGGGCTGGGCAGGGCAACCCCCTGCTCAGTGCCCTTCTCAAAAATGCATGGGCTGCATTTTGTAGCCCGATGCCCGGCCCTACCCGATAAAAACTCTAACAATTTTAGGCTGGGCATGGGCGAGTTGGGCATGTCTAAGTCATGATGTCATGCTCATGTTGTGAAAAAAAATCTACAATTATGAACTTCTAAAATAATACCATATTCATGTGTCTTCAAGAGTTAAATAATATCTATAATACACTATGAATAAGAGAACAAAGATAATAATTAAAATCTTGAGATCCATTGCATATAAAAAATAAGCGTTGAAATCTAAGTAGTTTGTAATTATAACTTTGCAACAATCTTCCTAATATTGACAAAGATAAAGTATCTAAAAAAATAAAATAAATAATTATAATTTATAATGTAATCATATGATAATTAACAAAGTTAAAAAAAGAAGAAAAAATTAGTATAGTTATAAATATTAAAAGATACAACTTACCTACTTATATTTCTACAATTACCTTATAGTCACTAGTAGCTATCATATTCTCCTTTCTAAGATAGAGAAAAAATAAAAAAAAAATAAAGAAGGGGTACTCATGGGCAGGACAGCCCTTATGGCCAGTGCCCAGCCCGAAAAATGCATGGGTTGTACTTTGCAGCCTGATGCCCAGCCCTGCCCTATATTTATCGGGCTGGGCAGGGCATACCGGGCCGTGGGCTTTGTGCACAGCCCTAGTCTAAAACTATGTTTTTGAAATTGGAATAGCATGTAAAAGTTGCTGATATGTATAGGCTAGTAATCAACTTGGAAGAATAAGCTGAATTTGTGTTGATGCATGTATTGTCAAGTTTTTGACAAAGGATTAAGAAAAGCTGAAATGGCATGGGTTATAGATTAAATGGTGGTTAATGTTTGGGATCTGAAATTTAGATTAATGCCACTGTTTTGTGAGGCATGGAAATTGACTTAAAGACTATACACTTTTAAGAGTTGTACAATGATTTAAGGTGGTTAAATCATAAGTAGGAACTCTAAAGTGATAGTGTTAATGTAGTATTTATTTATTTGATTAAGTTTTAAGAAATAAAAGTTGAGTAAAGCTTTCAAAGGTTCAAGTGATACAATATTAAGAAAAAGGATAACATATTAAGAATAAATTGAAGCATGAAATAATGATTGAGTTATGGATTTAGTGATAAGCTTGGATTATGTTTTCAAACTTCCAAAATGAGATTTTGGGATAGTAGAACTTAAGCTATGCATTTGTTTTCTTCCTCTGTTTGGAAAATCTGATGAGTTAAGGAAAAATTACTTGGAGGATGCTATTTTTAGGGTTTCTTGAGGTTAAAATTACTAGTAATTATATGTTCTTGGACTATGTTTTAAGGTCTTAAAGAAATGAATGAAATTATAGTGTTGAAGTTTTGGAAATAGGTCCATGTAGGAATGGATGAGATTGATGCCAAATTTGTAATTGAGGTATATAGTTTAAAATCTGGAAATTATTCCAGAATACTGATTAAAATGCCTAAGTGCTAAGTATATAAATTATATAAGTGTTATTGGTTTATTTGAGATCAAAATTCTTGAGTATGGAAGAGTGACATTTGGATGCACGAGGATGAATGCTTGATGGATGTAAATTCTAAATATTTAAGGAAGAAATTAGCCACTGCTCTAAGGTGCTATAATGTGAAACGAGTGTCCTAAATTGCTAAATCACATATATAAATTATCTTGAGGACACTAGGTGACGGTTGGAAATAATAGAGTTGAATTTCATGGATGTTTCCTTATCCCCTGTTTTGAACAGCAATGCTTAGCTAAGAGAGAGTTAACTTTTGGTTAAACTTAGCTATGGTAATGAGCTTAGTAGAAGTCTTGGAGTAAAAGCAAATCTCTAGCAAAAGTTTGGGAATATTATGGTGGAGCTTTGAAAGCTAAAATTTCAAGTTGTTTCAGTTGGGAATATATATATATATATATATATATATATATATGCTTACCTTATGTACATGTGTGTGTATATGAAAGTGTTAGGTGATGAATTTGAATGGTTGGAAATTATGTTTAACATTCTAAATGCTTAGAAACCATCCCAAATGGTAAATTGTGAATAAAGACATTACCAAGGTGATTTAAACACTGCTTTAAATCTAGGGATGTGATTCGTATTAATGGAGTTGGATTTCATCAAATCTTGCTCTTTTATCTTTTTGGTCAGGTTGTTTTAATGGTAATGAATTGGATTTTTAATTGAAGCCCGGTACTTCAAAGAATTTAAAGAGTCAAAGGTGTAAGGTAAATATAACAAGGAAATCTTCTAAGAAGAAAGTAAACAAAATGGGACCTTAAGTAAAGTGGAAAGATTTGGAAAACTAATAACAAGTGGTTTAGAGTTGGGGAGTGAAAGAGAGATTTCTTATGCCATAGTCATCTACCAAAGTTTAAGTATTAATCTTTCCTACATTAATGATTAATAGGAGTTGACATTTGCCTAAGCTACCAAGAGAACAAATAAGAAAGAAAACAAAAAGGAAAGAAAAAGGAGGTAATTTGGAAGAAGGAGATCTAGGTAGTAACTCTTTCTCTTTATATCTATATGTATTAATTTTGCATGTTTGTTTGTATCATGGTATGACATGTGCAAGCATGGTTTTACGTGGTGAAGTATGGTTACAATCTAAATGATTGGTTGCTCACAAGAGTAGTGACTGGCAGTTGTTGAGAGAGTACTATTTCAGTTACGTACACGATAATTGTCAATATTTACGTTGGCTAGAGATTTTACATGGCTTATTTTGTATGGTTTTATTAAATTATGCATACCTGAATGAATGATTGAATGTTACTATTGAGATTATTTTAATTTCACCTTTTTTCTCCATGATATACAATAAATGCAAGTGGTTCAAGGGCAATAGGCAGTGATAGATAAAGTTTGAGTAGGTGGGATCTAGAGTAGCTATAGAAGTTATATTTTGGTTAGGTTAATTATATTTTGATTAAGTTGTGAGAGGCTTATATATAAACCTGTCGATATATATATGTAAGTTATATAATGGATTATGTAATCCTCTATAAAAGGAAGTGCAAATCCTTGTAGGAGACAGGTGAGTGCCACACATATGGCCGAATGGTGGTATTGATATTTAGGTTTAGTTTAATTATGGATTATATAGTATTTATGGGTTAGTTGATGAATTGTTTTAGAACTTGGGTCTTTAAGTTACTTAAAGTTTTAAATGATATTTAAGGATTTAAACTAAGTTTAACTTTGGAAAAAGAAGTTTTTTTTATAGATTTTCAAGTTATTTACTGAAAGTTTTTAGGAAATGCTCTAAAGGTATCAGTTTATAAAGTGTTTCATTGGATGAAATGAGAATTCATATCTTTGTTATGGGCCTTGACTTCTTTATTAGGACAATAGGAGGATTCCACCATATAGACTCCTTATAAGAAATACTTGAGCCAGCTCAGCTAAATCCTATTTGCATTGAGCATAGACAAAATTAATTTTTTTAAGACAAATAGACATAAATTAATGCTGGACAGGTCTTATATTATTACATTCATATTTCATTATTTTAAGTTAGGGCTTTATATATATAGATAGCCTTGGGATTTTTTATTTGCAAGACTTTTGGATGCTTTGAGTAATATTTAAACATTTAGTTCACTGCCTCTTCCTCCATTTCTTCTATATCTCCCTTACTTTCCTTAGTTTTCTCCCTTCTCTCTTCCTCATTTAACTTCTGATTTACTGGGCATTTAAAATTAGTTTCCAAAAAAGTTGAACGAATGAAGATGAACATTCTAAAACAAACTTTTTTGTCTATTATACTTTAAACTTGTTAGTATAATTCACTCCTCTTCACTCCTGAATCCACAATACTCAACCCTATTTATATTATTAACCCTCCTAAAGATTCCTTATCTTATTTTTTAATAAAAAACAATACATAAATAAAAATAAAAAGATACAACATAATAATATCCTCATTGATAAATCGGGGGCATAGGATTTCAAAAAGAAAGAAATATTGGTTGAAATACATAAACGAAATCCAAAATTAAAATTAAAAAAAGAATTAATCAATGCAATAAGATCTTTTGTAATGACAATAGAATGGATAAGAGATTGTAAATTGTTATGGTAAGAAATCTTCTAGAAGCCTACCACTTCCTCCAAATCCCTCAGAATTTTTTTTGAAGAGCCATAATTCAATATCAAAGTTGTTAGAAGGTTAAATTAAAAATTGGTTAAAGGTAATTAGTGTTAATTACTTAATTAGTATTTTAGTCTATAGGTTAAGAGTGTGGGATAGTGAGATCCTCATCATAGTGAGAAAAAAGGTAACTTGAGTTTCTTCTCACAAAATTTCATAGGTTATAGGATTAGTTTATTTTTTTCAAATGAGGGCAAATTAGTGTAAATCCATGTGGATTATAATGATTATATGAGCATGTTACTCTTAAATAATACATATGATTTTTTATTTTTTTTTCTAATAAAGTTCACAAAAGTCAAGACGAGGAATGTAATGTCCCTAAACTAATAAAGAAAATAAATAAAGAAATAATACCACTTTAATGATATATGTATTAATTCTTGCAAATTTAGTACAAAGAAAAGTTGGTGGTTGAGTGGTGTTTAAAGTGGTGTTGAAAAGTTGGTACAAAGGAGCTTAAGGTGACAATTCGAGTCTTAGCCCTCTACAATATTTTTACTTCTGCCCATTGCGTGAAATTACAGAACTACCCCTCTGTCAATTTTATATCAGCATCCTCTCCTTTCTTTTGTTTTTGGGGACAGCGAGACAGAAAATGGAGGAAAGAAAATTCTACGACTTCTTTGGCCAGTTCGATCTTCTTCCTTATTTCAACAGTGTCGCCTTCTCCTCTTCACAACCGGTGTGTGTCCCTATAAGCTCTGTCCATTGTTGTTGTGGTTGCCGAAAGTGTTAGATTTCTCTTCCTCTTCCTTTTCGTTCTACTCTTCACGGTGCTGCCTCAGTGTGAGTCAAGTTTGATTCTTCGTTCTTCCTTTCTGTTACATTTTTATGGCTGTCGAGATAGAACAAAACAAGGGAAGCTTCGCGACTCTGTGATCGAGATTCCATTAGCTTCCATCATTCTGCAGCCACGTCGCCTATGAGTGAGCTGTCGTCATGATGGTTCAGGAGGTTTGCTTTTTCACTTTTCCTTGGATCTACTGTGATGTGAGGGGTTTTGCTAAATTACTAATTTGGATACTTTTTCCCCTTTTCTTGCTTCTTCGTGTGCTCGTGGTGTTGTGACAATGGAAGCATTAATCCACACACTCCTTGAGACTTTTTCTTAAACCAAGAACAATACAATTTTCAATTCCACATATTTCCAACGCATGCAAAAATACCTAAGATACTTATTCATAAATTCCACACTAATTCTTAGATAGGGCGTAGAATGATAGGAGCACCATATTGTGGCTTAACAGTAACACGAAGGCAAGGCGTATGCGTGTATGAAGGAGAGAGGTGAAATGAGAAAAGTTGGAGAATCATAGCCAAATCCATCTTTGCTTCAATCAATGCAAAGTTTTGGCCTAAACATATTCTTGGACCCCAACCAAATGGGTAAAAAGCCATTATTTGATCATTTGAAGCTTTTGAAACTCCTTCACAAAATCTCTCTGGTTTGAAATAATTTGCATCTTCACCCCAATAATCGGTATCATAATGAACATTCGTCACCAATAAACACAGCTCAACCCCTTCAGGTATCAAGTTCCCTACCTTTGCTTCTCGCGTTGTATATCTCGAGATAAAAGGTAGAGAGGGAAAAAGCCTCAGCACTTCATGAAGTATCATATATATGTATCTACAAGAGTCAAAATTAGTTATTTCTTGTAAAATATTAAAATTACCCTATACAAAGTCATGAGTTAGAAGAGTCTAGCTAATTAATAAAGAGTGATTAGCTTCTATATAAAATGAGTGATATATTTTACATTTTACGTGTAAAAAAATGATGCAGTTTTAAATTTTTCATATTTTGAAAGAAAATAAATCAAAACTACACAATATAGAGTATTTTTCTTAGAAAAATAAAAATAAAATAAAACTACATCCTTTTTTGCTAGTAAGATATAAAAAATATTATTAATTTTATGTAGAATCTAATAACCTCTAAAAAAGAAAAAAAAATATTTGGAAAATTGGGCCATTTTAAGGGGCATTAGATGCTCTTTACTGGAAGGTTTTATAGTTAGTTCTACTATGGGTGAAAAAAAATTAATACTTTAGATGAAACATGTTATACTATAAAACATACATAAATATTTATAATTAATAGGGATCAAAATGAATATTTAAACTTACAATTTAAGGCGATTAATGGATTCAAAATCAGGTTTTGTTGTACCACAATCTCTAAGCAGATCTTAGTCCATGTGAGGAGGTTGGCTGTAGTCTCTGGGCCAGTAATGTAGAACAATTTGCATTCTTCTATCACATCCTCACTGGTAAGATCATTGTTGCTTTCTTCTTTGCATTGCAATAGTACAAGCCGTATAAACCAAGCTGTCCTTCAACTTCTCTTTTCTTTGTGGTATCATATTCTTCAATATTGCTCTGAATTCATTGTATATTTGGTACGCTCCACTACTAAAAAAAATACATTTAAAGGCAGTTAAAAGTGTCATTCCATAATAATTTTGTAACTTGTGTAAATTCTACTTATACATTTATCTCTTAAAGGCAATTTTGTAACCGCTTTAAATGTACACTTTTCATGGGCATTTTGTAAAAACTGCCATTAAAACTATAACCTTTAACCGCGATTATATCTGAAACTGCCATTCAAGGATATACCTTCAATGGCAGTTTTGTGAAAAAACTGCCATAGAAAGTTTATTTTTTTTCTTTCTATTAATTTTCCATTTAATACCATAATCTATTTACCATAATCAAGACAAACTAATTTCTAGGCAGCAAAGTATAAAGTAAGCAATAAGAAAGTCCAAATTAAAAGTAATAAATAGTAATAATCAAAATTTGTATATCATATATATAAAGAAATGGTTGAATGATCAAGGCAAGTATGAAAGTATTGTTCGTGCCAAATCATCACTTACTGAGTCAATTAGGTCATCTTTATAGCTCATGTTGTTATCGAATAACTGCAAGTTAAAAAAATAATAGGTAAGTATTCAAGATATGAATAAATTAAAAAATCACTAAATATTAATCGTTTCATGCGTCATATAAGTTCTCCTTAAGTCTTATCTCAATAATTTTGTGAATATAGCGGATTACATAATATCCCCACTCAACACCGCCAGGTTGATGACGCTACTAATAAAATAGAAAAACATAGAGCACATTAGGGACTAACTTTATACCTAATAAATTTATGAAAATTGAAACTTAATTATTTGAAAATAACTTACTTGATGATAAATTCATGTAGGATTAGTACTATGTGGATGGGCTTTAAAAAGGATGATGCCTTGTATAGCCCTATCGTCAATTGGAAAAAAAATCATATAAGTTGTTCAGCCCTTTTGGCTTTTGTGGCACATTTTTTAGTTCTAGCTCTTTCAATGTTTGCTTCTTTGGCACCGGCTTCGATGTGACCCCCTTCCTCAATTTGATCAGATGTGTTAGCCACTGAATAAACTGTCTAGGAGCATCATCCAACATGCGGACCTCATTAGTAGGGCAGGGAACTGGTGTAATGCCAAAACTTTTTCTGATACGGTGTACTGTGACATTAACTCTGCCATGGGGAATTCTATTATGGTGAATTGTTGTAGCATCCAGGTACATGATAGCATGAGTGACAAGAGTTATAGTCCCTTTGTGTTCATAATATAGAAACCACAATCTTCCCCATTGTCACGCCCCGAAATTTGAGTTGTGACCGACACAGAATATGAATAAATTCATATTCCTTAAGCCTTAGACCTTAAATAAAACATTTAAAAACAAAAATCAAAATATATATTCCAATTTAATAAAAAGGTAAGTAATATGTAGGAATTTTGGCAGGATTGTCTTTGTATGACCAATCTTCCAAAAATCCTACAACAGATTGCGAATGTTTCAAATCACCGGCAGAAATTTTTCAAAATAACCAAAACTGTATCTATAGACTAGGTGGAGCATCTAAACTTCAACCAAAATAATACAAGTATTTCACAAATTTATAATTACATTATAAGTAGATATGTCCAAAAAATCAATGCTTCAGATTGGACGTGAGGCTCTTCACTGCTCAGTTGAAGGAACAGGGTCAACAGCATTATCTGAAGCTAAAATAATCTACCGGTGAATAACGTCCTAAAAATATAATTTAAAATATGGGAAGAAATAATTTCAACATGGTTAAATGTAAATAATAACACTTTGTAATGTAATACAAATTTTCCAGTAGAAAATGTTATTGAAAGAAATTCATTTCAAACAATAATTTCAAAGCAATCTTTTTCTATAAGACTTCAACAAAACAAAAACAAGCGTGGACACACAGTTCACGAGGGTAACTAACTAATTTGGCATGGCTCAAGTTAGGAAACAGGCGCAGGTACAAAACCCACAAATAGTAGGTGCAGGTACAAGATGTACAAATAACAGGTATATGAATAAATCCCACGAATATCTGGCGTGAGTACGAGACCCATGAATATCGATCAAGCTCGGGTTTAACCATGGTGTACCAAGGACTAACATTACTGCTATTAGTAACTAGTGTTTTGTATTCAGTCCTCTCCGAAAATGTTTCCAAGCATGCATGGGGTCAATTTAGCATTCAATGATCACAATATTTTCAAATGCAATAATCTTCACTAATAATATTTTAAAATAAAAAAACCCCAGTATGAACATCAAAATAAAATATCAAAAGATTTATTCAATTCATATGGAACAATTATTCCAATAATAAAATTCATATAATAATGTCTCCTCGAGAAAATCAATTCAATATAATATTTACAACAATCTTTTTCTAACACCCCCTTTATTCATTTTCACACATAAACTTGATCACATAATAAACCAATTGAAAGGAAAACCATTGTTAACAATTAAAGCCATTAATTCCTATAACTTGCCTTTCGTAAATCATACTTAAAAATTAACACTTTAAATAAAATATATCAAGTAATCAAATATGGTTTTAACGGGATATTATTTACTCACCTGTAATACTCCAATATAGCTTACTCTTGCTATAAGGTTTAGAATACCATTCTCCCTTTATTTTCCTAAATTTTCCAAAAATAAAACATTCCATAAGCTAACATACAGAAACTGTAATATAGACAATTTCAACATTTGCAAACAACTATAATCATACACTAAAAACGTTACCTTTATTTCTTTCTTCAAGCTGTCCAATTTCCATATTCCCTCAAGAAATGCAATTCATATCTTTAATACCTTATAAAATCTCATTTATAGCTTAAATATGTTATATTTAACACCTCTCTGGATTCATCAACAAATTTGGAAAATTTTCCCCATTTGTGGAGCACACACACATATATTCACATATCTACATATATATTGCAATATCATTTCTTCTACTCCCTCCCAATAGCACGACTTCCCTCGTTAATTATATTAACTTCTTAACTTCCCCATTCATCTATACACACATATATATATACACCTACAGCAGCACCATATATATGTATATATCCAACAGCAGAGTCCCATGCCTTCTTTCCCTTTCTCTTCTTTCTTTTTTTTAGAAAAAAACCAGGATAACAGCTCACAAAAAACAACAACAATTAAACACTCACACCCGCACAGCTTCTAGATCACCATATTCCACAGTACATAAACTCCACCTTCGTCCTCACATCCAACACAGACTCGGCAAGCAAGGAAGGAAGATCCAATCTTTTAAACACAACCAACAAGAGTTAACTGAGAGGAAGGACGCACAACTTACCACTCTCCTATAGTAGCTACACCGAGGCAGAGAAGGAAGCTAAAGATATGTAGTTGCTTCAGTACCAAGCTTGCAAGGCGTAGGCAGCAATGGTGGACATGTAACAGCACGATGGTGACTTGTGATAGTAGTAACAGCACGCATATCAACGGTGCTAGTCGTAGCAGTTTGGAGGACAGAGGTAGACAGAACTAGGCAACATTGTGTAGGCACCTAGATCTTCCCATAGTCAAGATTTGCACAGTGAGGAAGAACACAACAGATGCAACAATCACCTGCGATAACACAAACAACGACATCGAACAACAACAACTGCATGGCGACAGAGGGAAATAAGCTCACGGTACTGACAAATTGTAGGACTCACGAAGCTTCCTCTGGATTTTCCCTTTACTCTCACTCTCGCTACTGTGGACCAAAATGGTATAGGGAAAAAAGGTGACAGAAGTTAAAAAAATAGACAGATGGTAGTTTGGTCATTTCATGTGTCTGGAAAAAAAATAAAATTCCACTTTTGTATTCAGTCCTCTCAGAAAATGTTTCCAAGTATTCGTGGGGTCAATTTAGCATTCAATTATCACAACACTTTTAAATGCAATAATCTTCACTAAGAATATTTCAAAATCACAAAACCCCAGCATGAACATCAAAATAAAATATCAAAAGATTTATTCAATCCATATGGAACAATTATTCTAATAATAAAATTCACATAAGAATGTTTCCTCGAGAAAATCAATTCAATATAATATTTACAACAATCTTTTTCCAAAACTCCCTTTATTCATTTTCACACATAAACTTGATCACATAATAAACCAATTGAAAGGAAAACCATTGCTAACAATTAAAGCCATTAATTCCTATAACTTGCCTTTCATAAATCATACTTAAAAATTAACACTTTAAATAAAATATATCAAGTAATCAAATATTGTTTTAACAGGATATTATTTACTCACCTGTAATACTCCAATATAGCTTACTCTTGCTCTAAACTTCAGAATATCATTCTCCCTTTATTTTCCTAAATTTCCCAAAAATAAAACATTCCATAAGCTAACATACAGAAACCATAATGTGTAATTTCAACCTTTGCAAACAACTATAGTCATACACTAAAAACGTTACCTTTATTTCTTTCTTCAAGTTGTCCATTTTCCATACTCCCTCAAGAAATGCAATTCATATCTTTAATACCTTATGACATCTCATTTATAGCTTAAATATGTTATCTTTAACACCTCACTGGATTCATCAACAAATCTGGAAATTTTCCCCATTTGTGGAGCACACACACATATATACATATCCAAATATATGTTGCAATATCATTTCTTCTACTCCTTCCCAATAGCACGACTTCCCTCTTTAATTCTATTAACTTCTTAACTTCCCCATTCATCTATATACACATATATATCGAACAAGTATGGGTATTTGATCCGTATCTCATTCTCAATTTCACAAGTAACTTCTTCCTCTGAATGATTATGCCATAACACTTTCACTGAAGAAATCTCCTTTGATCTTAACTTCTTTACTTGTCTATCAATAATAGCTACATGATACTCATCATACGACAAGTCTTCATTTAAACGAACTTCTTGATATTCCACGACATGAGAGGGATCATATAAATACTTTCGTAGTATCGACAAATGAAACATTGGGTGAATTCCAGATAACTTTGGTGGTAAGGCTAATCGATAAACTACAGCACCCACTTTGTCTAAAATCTCAAATGGAGCAATATACCTTAGACTCAGCTTGCCCTTCCTCCCAAATCTGATGACACCTTTCATTGACGATACCTTTAAAAATACTTATCCCCAATCATGAATTCCAATTCTCTTCGATGATGATCTACGTAAGATTTTTGTCAGCTCTGAGCTGTCAACAACCTTTATTTGATTACCTTGACCTTCTCTTTAGCATCCTGAACCAAATCTAATCCAAAAATCTCTCTGTCACGAATTTCAAACCATCCAATTGGAGGCCTACAATATCTTCTATATAATGTTTCAAATGGTGCCATTTGAATACTTGATTGATAGATATTATTATAGGCAAATTCTACTAGCGGTAAATGATTATCCTAACTTCTACCAAAATCTATGATATAGGATCTCAACATATCATAAACTATTTTGATTGTTCTCTCAGATTGCCCATCAGTTTGAGGATAAAAAGCAGTACTTAGGTTCAATCGAGTACCCAATGCTTTTTGAAATGATTCCTAAAATTAAGAAGTGAATAGGGGCCCTTTATCTAAAATGATAGACACTGGAACTCCGTGTAATCGCAAAATCTCAGCAATATAAATCTTAATATATCTAGCCGCACTGTAAGTCATTTTCACGGGAAGGAAATAGGCCGACTTTATTAACCTATTAACAATCACCCATATAGAGTCAAAACCTCTAGCAGTGCAGGGCAAACTAATGATGAAATCTATTGTTATATTTTGTATTTTCCACTCAGGTATTTCCAACAATTGTAACGGTCCTGTAGGCTTCTGATACTCTACTTTAACTTGTTGATATACCAAACAACGTGCAACAAAGTTTCCCAAATCATTTTTCATACCGCGCCACTAAAATAACTGCTTCAAATCTTGGTATATGTTAGTTATTCTTGGGTGAATAGAATAAGCAGAATGATGAGCTTTTTCCAAAATTTGCTTTGTCAAGTCTTGAACTTGAGGCACATAAATCCTGCCACTATACCTCAGAACAAGTGTTTAGGAGAGAAGAAAGAAAATGAAAAATGAAAGAGAAAGAAAATATATATTATAATGGTGTGGAACCCATACTATTATAATAATACTTACGTTGCTCCCTCTCCCTCCCAACTCTATTTCTTTCTTCTTCCTTCGTCTTATTTTTCCTTCTCCTTCACCATTTTTGTTCAGCGTTCTAGCTCAATTTCCCTCCCTTTCCAGATCCATTTGAGCTTCATTTTATTCTCATAAAATCTTTTTATGTGTGACTTTATGTGTGACATAGCCTCCTCCTCCTCTTGATTTATGTGTGACATAGTTATATATTGCCACAGTATGACTCATTTTGCATACTCTGATATAATGAGATACTTTAGTTGGATTTGATACTGAGAATATGTGCTGGTAGTAGGCTTGAAGCCCTAGGTTGTTACTTGTGATTTGTTGATTTTGGACCCACTTTCAGAATATGCAATATTGGAAATTTATTTATAAATGGGTATTATATAGGATCTCAGTTATTTAGCTCTTATATTCATGATAGTATCCTTATATAAGTTTTACCTATGTCTTTTTCTATTGTGGTTAACTCTTTAGAAGTATGTTTCTTGAGAGTTGTTTTATTTTTTTCTATGATGGTTAACTCTTTAGAAGTAAGCTTTCTTTACTAGCCATGATAAATTTTAAATTATTAACAAAACTTATTTAAATCATGATTAGTTTGTAACTATTTTTGCTAAAAATTATTTAAGGTGGTTAATTATCGTTATTAAAAATAGAATTTTTTATCAATGGGATAAAAAAATGAAATTTTACAACTTAGTATCAGTTTCAAGGTTTATTGAATGTGTTGCATTGTATAATTGTAGCAATATACATTATTCACACATATTCTTCCCTGTTGGTATATATATTACTAGTTACCTATTATGATGGGTTGTACCCTTTGGAGGGAAGAGATGTTATGAAACTAAGAAACTTAACACATTGTTATGCATTTTGTGCATAAAAATAGCATAACTTTATGGCAAATAAGGGAATAATTTTAAACTTCAGTGAGAGAAGTTAAATGTTAGATGTTAACTGATATAATAAGGGCTCTCAGCATTTAAAGGATAAACGATTAAAGCAATTAAATTATGGGAATAAAATATATAGTGAGTATTTAGTAAAGTTTGTCATATCCTCAATTTTCTTATCTGATGTATATGTACATTTTATGTGTAATGGACATGAGATTCTTGGAATAAACTATATCAGATTGAGAAAGGAAAAAAAGGGATTAATAACTAAGGAAAGTTCAGGGACCTAAATGAAAATTAGAAAAAGTTGGAAGCAAAAAGTGAAAGTAGAAACAAAAGAAGGGACCTAAGTGTAATTAACTAAAAATTCAGAGACCTGAATGTAATTATGAGAAAGTTTAGCTGGAACAGGTTAAAAATACCTGGAATCAGATTAGTCCCAAATTTATCAGTAGATAGATAAAATTATTCCGATCAGTTTAACGTGACACAGAATTTTGATTTGAGGTCCCGATTAATTGATATAAGTTTCTGAATACAGGAGAAATTATTACAGTATTTTTTAGACTTCAGAATCAGATGAAACCTTACAGTAAATTTCTATAATTAGTATAAAAATTTATAAAATTGACAGAGTCAGAAAAAGAATCCTGTAGAATTCTTACGGAATTTTAGAGTGGAATAAAATACTCGATAAATGTTGTCGGGAGAGGTTTCTTTAGAATTGGGCAAAAAGGTAATGAGTCCATACAAAGGCCCAAATGGTGCCACAATAGGCACAATAAAGTGACTGGACAGTTAAGTGGGCTAGAGTCCAGAACAACCCTGGAAAAGTGTGAAATTACGAAAATGTCCCTATGTAGTCAGATTGTACCAGTGATAGATGGAGGATATTTTGGTCATTCTAGACAGGCTAGAAACATCCCATATAGTATAAATATGATTAGATAGAGCACGCATATACCCTAATACAGGGTAAAGAGGTGTTAAATGATAGTTTTGCCCTTAGGGTTAATATAGTGCAAGAAAGGGCAACAAGGATATTTTGGTCATTTTCCAAGGGATAGATGGCAGATAAATACTCAGTCTAACAATGTCAATGGTATGTGAAATCTAGACACTAGTTTCCAGGACAGAATACATATCATGGAATATTATAAAAATTAGGAACATAAAACAGTCTGGTTTTTGTGAAACTGCTCCGATTGGTACTAAACTAGACTAAAAATTTTTCTATCAGTATATTTACCTTTTTATAGCCAAACATGCCCCTAAATGATGTCATGCATGGTGTCAAATCTTGGCTTATTGGGCAAACTAGATTAAAGACTTAATATGGACCATTAGATTAAATAGTAACCAAATCAATCTTGGCCATCCATTTCCACCCAAATTTATCTATAAATACCCCCTCATTTCAGACTTCATTTGGAAGCTTTGGGAACCTTAGAGAAACTTTGGCAAAATTTCATTTGAACCAAGAAAGAAGCACACAACTTGAAGCAACAAGCTAGGTAATTATCTCCCTTGTTCTTGAGCCTTATTCTAGCAAGCTAGCTCTTGATTTTAAGGGGTCTTTATGCCATATTTCCCTTGTGGTTACTGCTGGAATTTCTTTCCATATATGGTTAGAATATGAGTTTTATGTTATGGATAGTTTATATAAGTTTAAACAAGCTAGAATCAAGTGGTATAAGCTTGGAAATTCAAGTATGTATGAAGTTAGAGTTTTGTGTTCATGGCTGCTACTATGCGTGACACTATTTATATGTTGGAATTTTATGATTTTGATGCTTCCAATGAGTTTAAAATGGAAAATTGTATGGGGATAAAGTAGGAGAACAAGTATTGGAAGCATTGGAATCAAAATGTGAATTTTTGGAAAATTAAGGGTTTGCTTTGGTTTGGTACAGCAGCTCATGGAGTATTTTGATTTTTAAAATTCTGGTTTCATATTGGGATTCTACATGAAAAATTATGTGAAAATGAACTATGAGAATTTATTTTGGAATGATGGAAGTATGGAACATAAAATAGAGAAAGAATGGAAGTTAGTGAAAAACCTAGTCTTGGAATTGTTTCCAAGTTGAGTTGTAACTTGGTGTTACTTTGTAATGGCTAGGCTTTGACATTTGTGAAGGAAGAAAATTATCTCAAGAAGATTTTGTCAAGGATAGCTAAAGAGGTAGCAAGAATGCCTAACTATTAGATATATAGGATGTTCTGCGTTTTCCCTAACCAAAAAGGATTTTAGGAGTTAATCTTATATTAATTCTGAAAATAATACAATATCATATATTGTATAATTTTATAAGAAACTAATTAAATAAATAATATTAAATCCGTCCCGCAGATTTAATTACCTATTTATTTAACTTTAAATAAAGATGAGACTGAACTATATTTGATTTATTCTCATAAAACAAATTTGAGATATCCTATCAATTTGAATTTCAAATTCAAACATGATAGGGATTTAATTTATCCTTAAAATTAAATCTTATAAATATCTCTTATATGAGATATCCTATCAATTTGAATTTCGAATTCAAACGTGATAGAGATTTAATTTATCCTTATAAATTAAATCTTATAAATATCTCTTATATGAGATATCCTATCAATTTGAATTTTGAATTCAAACGTGATAGGGATTTAATTTATCCTTATAAATTAAATCTCATATATCTCATATATATAATATATATATATATATACGAATTTATATATATACGAATATAAATATAAATAAATATATATACATTCACCTGGATCATTCATTGAATCTGGACATGTCTTAGATCCAATGAATCTGGATATCATAGCTCATGTTGGGTTATTTTGTGTGCGACCCTGTAGGCCCATATGAAGTTGGCAGTGGGCCATTTGCTATACTAGCCCACAAGTCGCAAGCGGTCTCTAGCAAGACATAACGACTACCCAAATCATATGAGGATCGATAAACGATATAACCTTTTATACAACCATATCATGTCCCTTCTGTTACGCGATATTTTGGTCATGGATGAGGCATGGATGATGTCATCCTCCTATTCCCGACCGTTACTTTCTCGATCCCTGAGTAGTCTGACTATAGAAATGGAACTACCTTTCCATTACAGTATGGCCATATATTTCTCAGACTCACTCATCGAGGGGCCCAGTAATATCTCTCCATGAATGTGAGGGACAAATTCCATCTTGACCATTCACATTCCTCCGCATGAAAAACCACTAAGCCCGAACATAGTCTTTATGATCACTCGGTCAAAAGTGACTTTTGACTAGGTCAAAGCTGAGCGTTTTGTCATGTAGGAATCCATGATGATCTCAGGTCAAAGGGCGTATTGACATGGTTTGTATATAAGAGAAGCTTATGACGTTACCCATGCAGTTCTCTCATAGCGGGTCAGTCCAACACCCTGTACTCTTACATGTGCTTATGACTTTGATTTATATCTCTATACATCTTCAAAGTCACACTGGTCTTATTTCATCTGTGCTCCCACACAGATGATCGACCAGGGATATTTAGGATAATATCATGAATTATCCAAGGATGGTCATCATAGTAAACATGCAAATAATATGATAACTCAATTAATAAATTCATAAATCAATAATGTTCATAAGACAATGATTGGCCCCTAGGGCACGATTTCCAACAGTGGGCTGCTCGTTTTTAAGCGGGCCAGCCCGCCAGCCCGCTTGTTTTTAAAAAAAATTATTAATATTATTATTTATTTTACCCAAATATTACTTTAAATACTTTTATTATTGAATACTAGTAAAGATAATTACTTATTTATTAATATGTGTTGACATATTATAATTGATTAATATTATGTTAATATTTATTTAGATTTATAGTTATAAAATTTGATAGTTTTTTATAAAAAGTAGAAATTTTTAAAAGTATAATATTAACTATTTTTTAATTATACTAATATAACATTAGAAATTTTTTATTAGTATTCTAAAAGTTTAGAAATATTTTTTTAAAAATATTTAAAAAAAGGGGTGGGCCGCCCAGCCCACCCCCTAAACGGGATGGCCCATTTTTGGCGGGTCAGCCCATTTTACCACCTCTAGTTTAGATGAAAGTGTGTTGTTTTAAAAAAATAGGTGTTCCAAAGGCATTGTTTGGTTGCGGTTTTTGGAGGGGAGGAGAGGTAAAATGTTTTGTCTTTATGTGCTCACCTCCCCTCCCCCACCTCCCCACCTCTAGTCCAAAAGTGGGGGTTTTTGGAGGGTAGAGAATATTTTTATCTAATTTTGACCCAATTGCCCTTTATATATTTTTAATATTCCAATTGTACCTTCATGAGTTGAAACCTTTTTTTTATTCTCCTCATACATGATTTTTGCTTTGATTGCTAAAGCCTAATAAGCATAGTAAATTATTTATATACTTTAATATATATAATAATTATAAAATTAATGAGAAATAATGTTAAAATTTTATCATATTTTTAATTTTTTTAAATTTTATTATATATATAAATGGGATAAAAAATTTTAGGATTCATAAATTAAGAAACAATAATTTTGATGTGAATATTGTAAATAAAGAGTAAATAAATTCAAATAAAGAGATAAGGGTATATTTGTCAACTTTTAATTAACTCTTCTCCCCTTCCCTTTTGAACCAAACAAAAAATATCACCCACAACTTCCCCTACCCTTCCCTACCCTTCTTTAAATTAACCTAACATACCCTCCCCTAAATTGAACCAAACAAAGCCTAAGTTTTCTAAATTTATTGATGATTGAATTAGAATGTGAAAACTGAAATAAATAGTTATTGTTTTATTGGATGATTTGAGGGTTGAGTTCAAAGATTAATAGTTGAAAAGTTAGTGTTATCCTAGGTTTGAATGAAAATTGTAAGTTACAAAATGGTATTTGAAGATGATAGATGATAAAGATATGTATATGTCATGGATGGAGGCTTTAGACTAAAGGATTAGCCTTAGTAGTTATATATAGAAACTATTAGCATAAAGCGTATGAATAATTGTTGTTGGGGTTCAGCTTAGGAATTGAAATTTGGAAGAATCTTGTGTCCAAAGTATAATAGTTAAGCTTCATACAACATTTAACGACAATATTACATGAGAAAATATACATTTTAAAGTAAATTTGTAACTCTTGTTCATGGAAATACTGCATTAATATAGCATAAACAATTGTTTATAGAAATTGTTTTGTCTAGCTAAACTATTTATGAGATAAATAGTAAATATATGAGGAAAAAATACAAGTAAAGGAGAAAAGGAAAGGAAGAAGAGATTTTGAGGAAATTTTAAGTTATTAGTAACAATTAATATGAGATAGAATTTGAATTGGAAATAATTGTTAAGTAAGAGTATTATTGAAAATATGAGAACCTCGAAAACATGTAAGTTGTTACAAATTTCAATGAGAAAAGGACGTGGACAATATATAGAAATATATAATGATGAGGAAATGAAAAACCAAAAGAAAAATAAATGTTTATCTTACTATTTGAGACCTTTAAGAAGGGTTGATAGAAGGAATAAGCATAGCTTGGGAAGTTCCAATAATAGAAAGAGCTTATATTTTTTGGAAGCATGATTTCAAGGATCAATAAACAAAATTGTAAACATTCTCATATGTTTGTGAAGGATTCAGGCGTACCTGGAATCGTTTGCTTGACACACTAGATACCCACACGTAACCGGAGCACCCTGTATGGACTCTGGTTCATTTTCACAACAAATGCACAGGAAGAAAATGCAGAAACAGAGCGTCAGAAACAGAGAAGTACAATATATGCAATTGTATGCTTGATGTTACTATGTGTGCACTTAATGGTCATGCTTGCATAATGATAACATACATGCTTCCATGTTACTTAATTATAACATATGGCCATAGCATAAAAAGAAACAGAGTATTACTTAATCATACATGCTTCAAATTATCAAAGTAAGTAAACATCACATAAAACATCCAAGCAATATAAGCATACAAGTAGGTAAGTTTACTACCTGACGTGTAGTCTCTCCTCTAGCTCTTAGCCTTTACTCTAAGATTCCCTCTTTTTATAGGTTAGAGCCTATACATAGCATAATAATATCTTCATTATTATTCTATCCAATATAACTCTACCTAACTCATGCTTAACTTGAGGTAATACCCTTTATCTGACAATCTCCTAACTTTCTTTCTATCCATGGCTAACTTTATCAAGAGAGATATTTCTCTATTATAACTATTAAATTCATAAGAACAATCCTCTAATTTATTAGAGCATGGACTAGAATAAATTACTTACCTTATTCCTAAGCTTGCCAAGTGCCTAAGCTCCTTGAATTGCTTCTATCTCCGCCAGAACTCCTTTTTCCTTCCTTTCTTTCTCTTCCTTTCTTTCTTTCTCTTTTTCTCTCTTCTTTCTTGCTTGGCCGTGAAGTGCCTTGAATGGAAGGGGTGGGGGTATTTATAGTTGGAAGGAGGTGGAATAGATGGCTCAGATCGAATCGTGATGAACGGCTCAGATCACTTAGCTTTCTCAAGAAGCCTTGCTTACATCATCACGATGACATCATCATCCTCAATGACTCATCAAAATGACATCATCCATGGGATACCTCACATTCTTAGGTGTCACAATCATGGGGCCCTTAAAACACCTTACCAGCTGACTCAGCATTTCTAGAGAATTCCAGAGTTCTGTCCTAGAATGAACGGCTGAGATCGTGTCACGTGTCCTTAGCTTTTTCTTTTTTTTCTAGACTTATGCCATGTGGCACCTTATGGGCCCCATGAGGACACCTTTTATGCCACCTCATGGTTCTAGATGAGTCTAAAGCTCTATCTGATTATTTTTCCCAGTTCTATCTTTAACCGGGTAACTTTACTTTATTGAAAAAGTACTAAACTAATATTTTAATGCCACTTGGACCCACACCACTTTTAGGCCACATTTTTGGATATCTGGGAATGTCTTCTTGGGTTTCTAATCAAGCCCAAGCACTCTGGTGGCTCAGTTCCCAAGAAATATCCCTGGCAAATAACTAAAATGCCCTTAGTTCCTCTTTAATAATTCTAGGGGCATTATTGTCTTTTCATACCTTTTCAGAGTATCTCCTGACCCTAGTCAACTATCCAGATATCCTTCTTTGACTGTCTAACTTTAATCAAATAACTAAAATACCCTTCACTCATTATTTAATTATTTTATAACATAGGGGCATTTTCATCATTTCGCACTTTTCCTGCATATTTCTGGCACTGACCTCTTTAACTGATAAACTGATATCATGGGCCTGGGCCTTACTTGGCATCATCATAGGCCTGTCTATGGCATTATCTGATCTTATTCAGTCATAACTTGATTACGGCTAAATTTCTTAATCAGATCTCGGGTGTTCACAAACTCCCGTCAAAATTCAGTGATATGGGAATAACTTTTTCTATATAACTCCTTTTGAGGTTCTGTCATATTCATGACATATGGCATTATAGGGCATAAATTCCTATAACTTTTCACTTATATATGAGGTGTATAGGATCTTATAAAAATTTCAGATAACTTTCAGACTATCAGATAAATATATGCTATCTGGAGCTCTAATAAAATTTCTCTGTTATGCTAGATTAACCAGCATAACTTTCTCTATCTACTGATGAATTTTGGGACTGAAATACTCCCGGACAGTTCTAAGCCTTTTCTGGCTTAACTTCCTATAATTACAATTTTGCCCTTGGAAACTTTCCATCTTTCCAATCAATTCCCTTAATTTTTTATAATTATACATAATGGCCCAAACTTTATGTCTACTTCCTTTTGGCACTATCAAACCTTTTAGACTTTTCAGTTTAGTCCCTCTCTTTCTTCAAAATGACCATTATGCCTCTAGGGACATTCATTATTTTCAATCTAGTCCCTGAACTTTCACTTACTTGCAGTTTAGTCCCTGAACATCATATGTATACTTTTGGGACTTTTGCTCAATAAGGCCTGGTAGCATACCTTTTTCAGGCTACATACTGGGCTTCTATGTCTAAAAGTCAGGATATGACACTTTGACTCTTCTAATCTCATTTCAAATGTTATGTAATATATTTTAGATCAAGATTTTATAAGCAAAGTAATCATATCATTCTTTAACTAATTATAAATTCTCAAAATCGCTTGAAACCTGGTTTAAAAAATGAATATTCTTTATTTATCAAAATGTTTATGAATAAGCTACCTTATTTATTAATACTGCGACAAATGACATTACAAAATTGATTTCAACGACTATATTCTTATTTATCAAAGAGCTTATCGATAAACACCCTTATCGATAAATGACATTCATAAGCAAATTTTACAAACTAGTTTTCTTCTTGTTTTTAAAATATTTATCGATAAATGATTATTACAACATATTTCTCAACTGAATTTTATTATTATTTGTCGAAGGGATTATCGATAAGCTTATCGAAAATAAACTATTTTAAAATCAAATTGAAAATTTCATCATCAAAACTATTTGTCATCATCAAAATATAGAGTCAGCTAACTCATCCCTAGTAGCCTAGCTACAACAAAACCAGTAGCAACACGAATGATGTTGATTTTGTCCCTCACCCATGATTTCTACCCTTCCCCTCTTAACTTTGAATAATTTAGGACTTTTTATGTTATGTTTTATTTAGAGATATTCGCTTTCATATTTTTTTTTTCAGTTGGTTGTTGAGAATTTTAGTTATAGATTACTTATTTGAAATGTGTTAATTTAAAATTATTACTATTTAATTTTTTATTTGTAACTATTTAATATTAAACAAAAATAGAAATGTCAAAAGTTTAAAATTTTTAGTGAAAGAGATCTATCTCCTTACACTTTGCACTCGGAGATAATATTTTTCACTATTGTGTCCACCTTGCTCAAGAAACAAAAGTTACTTGGTATGCTAGACCATGCAAGAAATACCACATATAATGTCTGATTAGTTACTAAATGAACTTTTATGTAAACTGTGTTAGATTCTTGAATATATTCAGACTTGATTAAGAACAATTTTTTGGGTCTTTGTTGCTTCCATATTGAATTCCTCTTTATACAAAAAGTTGTATGCATTGTAATTCTATGACACATGTTACAATTGATTGTCCATTTAGATATGAGAATGCCAAGTTCTTTAGGCCTCATCCAAGGAATTTCCAACCAAACGACATGTGTCTTTCTCATTCTAATAGTATGATTTCATGTATATTTTAAGTGTTTCAATAAGATACATATTTGTTGTTTGTTCCTGCCAATCTTATTTCTAGGGGCTAAGAATCAGGAGGAAGCTATTAATGGCTTGTATCAAAAAACTTTCAAAGGTACCCATTGTCTATGGCAAAAAAGTAAATATATGCGATCATTTAAGACTTATTTGATCCTTAAAAAGTATCACTTTATTGTAGTTCCAATCGCAATACTTGGGGAGACATCCTAACTCCTAGGTATCTAGACTTATACCTAAAGATAATAGACAGTTAATCCTACCCAACATTAGTATCGCCTAAAAAGAAAAAACACTTCACCCTACCCTTGAATCGTAGATAAACCCAACTCTTTTATAAAAAATTGTATAAAAAAAACCTTTCAAAGGTTAATGCCTACTAAAAAAAGACTAGTGTCTTATTTAAATGATGATTTACTGCCCTACTTGGACAACTTGTTAGTCTGTAATTTAGTTTTGCTCACAGATATATAGGTGTACACGCCATCCATGTTACCTATAGCCTGCCTCAGCTGCCTCATTTATTGTATCATATTTTAAGCAAATGCTTCCAATTTGATGTAATGAATCTGTAGCAATACTAACATATACCCTATCATGTCTTCTAATCAGTGTCATGGCCAAAACATGAAACGCACAATTGGTAATTTTCATGAGAAAAAAAACTTATAGTTCTATTAAAAGAGTTAATTCATGAGTTATAAAATTTTAGCCCACAACAGAACTTGCCAAGTTCTTCCAAAATACATAATGATTCTTGAATAAGCAACAACTCAAAATAAGTGATTCTTAAGATACAACATTTGTCTGTGCTTGGGACCACGAAGCAGCAGGAGAATAGGCAGGAACTGAAGGAGAACCACCAAGCCTGTAATTCTACCAATCTGTGAAAATATGATTTCATAATACAAGTTAAAATCAAGAAGATTGAAATAAGATAAAAAACAAATTTGAAAATGGAAGGACTTATTGAAGCTACAAAACTGTCTCAAGAGTAGATTGAGTATTAAGTGAATAATACTCTTCAAACTGGTCACTAGGGCACCTAATCTCTTTTGTATAGTTGTAAAGTGTAAGAAACAATTTGGGAAATTGTGTTTCCAATATTTTGCAAGTTTTCTTGCATAGGCATGTTTTGCCTGAAAAATTAAAACAAAAAAATATTAAACATGTGTGTGTGTAAAATTAACTCTAAAAATGTAAAATTTTTACCCATAGTTTTCCATTCCAACTCTCAAGATTGCTACATATATTTCTAATGTAGCGTACTAAATCAGTCAAACAGTCTATAAACTCGTTATTCCCTTTCATCATTGGGCCTTTCAATGCAAAAGAAGAAGTGAACAATTTATCAATCTTGTTTTGCCAGGACTGATTTTGACCCATAACCTCCTCTTTATAGGCTTCATAGTCGCTCAGGGCATTATAACTATAGACCATTATGCGATTCTGTAAAAAATGGCTCACAAGATAGAGAAATAGTAATGCCCTTGCTGAACTCCAGAAGAAGGGATGCAAAATCACTTCAAAAGGTGTTAGCCTAAAAAATTAAGAAATTTTTTTTTAGTCTCTAAACAAAAATAATAAGCAAAATCAATTGATAATTTGATTGGTACCTCGCAGTAGGATTCTAGTGTACCATATCTTTAATCAGATGCCTCAACTCTGGATCTTTTAGTAGTTCACTCATATCCACATTATTCCACATCATACGGTTTTTGGTAGTCAAACCATCTCCAAACAAATGTTTCTTCAAAAAGATAAAAGCCACCAAACAACCTAAATTAAATATATTCAATGTGAAATATTGCTCTGGGAAATATCCTGTCTTCTCTAATTGATGAAACTGCTCTGGAGTTTGCCACTGATGAAGTATTTCATCGTCTTTGCATCTTAAACCTATTTATATTATCATAAATGTTACTATTATTAGTGTAACTAAATTGAAAAAAAAAATTGTTAACTACTTATAAATATGTTTATCCTTGGGAATAGGAAGCGTATCTCCTTTATAATCTTCAATTGCTACTAACATGGTAAAATCAAAAAGTTTCACCGTCCAACATTTATCTCTGCCTCCAATGATTGCATAACTCCATGGTGTCAAGTAACCATGAATTATGTGTAACTGTTTAATATCCCAAAGAGATAAAACCATGACCCTAAACAAAAAAGGAAAAGAAAACAAATATCTAAGAGCTCAAAATAAATTAAAATACATTATATAAACCTTTAAATAATCAAAGAAAATTGTACATACCTAATTAATTTTCTACTAAAATCAGTAAGATTCCCATTGTCCATAAATTTATTGTGATTTTCTAGCTTCATCACAAAAGAATACAATGTATATGGATATGGTTCATATACCAGATATCCACATGCATTATCAGCATCTTCACGAGCCAAATATGTATAGAAACATATTATATGGTTCTTCCCTCTCCCAACTCTTAAAATATCTACTTCTTGCTTATTGTAATGTTTTATCTTTTTGATGGTGCAATCTTCTTCCCATAATCTACCTTTGAAGATATTTAATTCTGGTATAAATGTTTCAGCTTCAACCATCAATGATAGTTGGAACTCTTGAACTTGACCCATTTAACTAACCTGAAGAGACAAAGAAAGAAAATTAGATTAGAAATATATATTAAACAATTCAAAATCACAATTGGCCAAATTAATATGTACAATAGAATTCAAAGATTCATCAACTTCCACGTTTTGAACTGGGATCTTGAGGAGAAAAGCTCAAATGCTCTAACCATCAAGCCAAGAGTTCGAATGCCTTATAAGCTTTATTCTCTTCCAGCTATAACTTCTTTTCCAGCATTAGTACATATTTCAATTGATAAAATAAAATATTTTATTCACAAATTCAACGAGAGTAGAAGACATATATCAGAGCTAAAAAAAATAGCCAGTGAATGGTTGCGACAACGGAACGCAAGAGGCAGAGATCCGGCGACCAACAACATGGAAAACGGACCACCACCTCAAAACTGTCCCCTTCAACCCAAAGAGAAAAGGAAAATAGTTTTCCCATGTTAAGTTAGTTTACAAAGAGAAAAATGAAACCTGAGAGCCTATCGAAGTTTAAGTAGGGATATTTGGCAGTGACGAACGCATAATGAGAACCTAAGAGGAAAGAGAGAGAAAATTACATTAGAAACAATTGAAAATAACAGTGAGCAACAAACAACACATGTATACCAGAATTCAAACATGATATTGATAAGCTTTGATGTGAGATTAATTAGGATAAACTAAAATGTTCCAACCATCACAAATTAACATCTCTTCCAGCTATAACTTTTTTCCCAACCTTAATATATATTTTTTAATTAATAAAATAAAATATTTGAATCATGAATTTATCGAGCTGAAGAAATATATCAGAGCTAGAAAAAAATATCTAGTGAATGTTTACAAAAATGGAAGGGCAAGAGGCAAAGATGCAGTGACCAATAACATGGACAACGGATCACCACCTCAAAACTGTCACATTCAACCCAAAGAGAAAAAGAAAACATTTTTCCCATGTTGAGGTATTTTATAAAGAGAAAAACAAAACCTAGGAGTCTGCCAAAGTTGAAGCAGGGATATTTGGCAATGGCAAACGCACAATGAGAGCCTGAGAGGGAAGGGAGAGAGAAAGATTAGAAGCAATTCAAAATAATAATGAGTAATGTATGAATATAATAGCCAAATTTATATGTACACCAGAATTTAAACATGGTAACAATAAGCTTGATTCTGAGATTCATCAGGACAAGCTAAAATACTCCACCACTAAGCCAAGAGTTTGAATGGCTAATAAGCTTTGTTCTCTTCCAGCTATAACTTTTTTCCAGCTGTGATATATATTTTAATTAATAAAATAAAATATTTGATTAACAAATTCATTGAGCTGAAGAAATATATCAGAGCTAGAAAAAAATAGCTAGTGAATGGTTGCGAAAATGGAAGGGCAAAAGGCAAAGATGCGGTGACCAATAACATGGAAAATGGATCACCACCTCAAACCCGTCACCTTCAACCCAAAGAGAAAAAGAAAATATTTTTTCCATGTTGAGGTATTTTATAAAGAGAAAAACAAAACGTGGGAGTCTGCTGAAGTTGAAGCAGAGATATTTGGTAATGGCAAACGTACAATGAGAGCCTGAGAGGGAAGAGAGAGAGAGAAATTAGAAGCAATTCAAAATAACAATAAGTAATGTACGAATATAACAACCAAATTTATATGTACACCAGAATTTAAACATGGTAACGATAAGCTTTATTCTGAGATTCATTAGGACAAGCTAAAATGCTCCACCACCAAGCCAAGAGTTCGAATGGCTGATAAGCTTTGTTCTCTTCTAGCTATAACTTTTTTCCAGCTGTGATATATATTTTAATTAATAAAATAAAATATTTGATTAACAAATTCATCGAGCTAAAGAAATATATCAGAGCTAGAAAAAAATAGCCAGTGAATGGTTGCAAAAATGGAAGGGCAAGAGGCAGAGATGAGGCGACCAACAAGATGGACAACGGACCACCACCTCAAAACTGTCACCTTCAACCCAGAGAGAAAAAGAAAACATTTTTCCCATCTTGAGATATTTTATAAAGAGAAAAATAAAGAAAACATTTTTCCTATCTTGAGATATTTTATAAAGAGAAAAATGAAACCTGAGAGCCTGCCGAAGTTGAAGTAGAGCTATTTGGCAATGGCGCACAATAAGAGCTTGAAAGGGAAGAGAATACCAACTGTTGATCGTATAGTGAGACAAGCGCCTAAATCCTAGGTTGTATCTTTGTTAAAAAAAATCGGGGAATAGAAATTACATATTATTTTTATAAAATAAAATTTAATATTTTTTCTTCTATTTTAATTAATGTAATTAAAAATTTTCACATTCATTATTTATACTTACAGAATAAAGTTATCTTTTACAGTAACTAAATTTATTAATTTAACCTATTTAATTTTTTGATAAGGAGAGACGAATCATAGTTAATTAAGGATGGCGATTAGTTGAAAAAGTGTCACCCTGTTTTGCTCCTTTTTTTATTTTCATCTAACTTAATTTGAGTTTAGTTCAACATATTACCCAAGGGTGAAAAACAAGGATTAGAAAGATATAGAGAAACAAACACATAAATGAAAATTTTCCCTCTCAAAAATTAAAATGAAAGAAAAACATAGTAGAGTAGTAATGGGTTTAAGCATTTAATTTAATGCATGCTAACATAAATTTATTTTTTAATAAATTTCTTTATTGTATTATTTTTGCCTAAAATTTTATTTGTATAACATAGATCGATTAATCTAACACATCTTGTTTGAAAATATTTTCAATAACAATATAATTTATCTTAATGTTTACCAAAAAATATTTTATCAAAAAATATTCGATAAATATTAAATTTTGCATATTGAAACTGTTTAAATCTTAACGACCAATAATTTATTAATCAACCTTATTAAAATGTCTTTTAAAACTAACATTTTTACCCTAGTAAATTTACTAAAGTGTTATTTGATAAATTGGTTTATTCTTTGATTTTTAAATCTTATCTCAAATATTATGTAATAAATTTTAAATCAAGATTTTATATAGGATATATTTAACTAATTTGATTAGATTCAACAAGTTAGTTAAATTAATTAATATAATATATTTTATCTAAAATACTATAATTATTTTTCTTAACCTATCAATCTATCTCTTATTTAAATATTGTTGAGAGACTAATAATAAGGGTTATTTGAAAAAAAGTTAATAATAAAGAAAATAAGTCTTATAATTAAGATTAATATCAACTCCTTAATTAGGTCATATATTAAGGATATGAGGAGTATTACTTATATTATTTTTATATTTAAATTTTTGCATTCTCCTAATTTATTGAATTTAATTAATTACATCATCGTTAATGCTCCAATGCAACTGCTTTCAACCATTTCCTTGCTTTTAGTTAAAAAACAAATTACATTTCCTTACTTGTATCTGAAAGATGCCCTCATACAATTAGAATTTCTGACAAATAAAAAAACTAGGCCTTAAAACCCATTTTAATTTGTAATAAAAAATTTTGACAAATTTTAATCTGTAATTTTATTTTAATTTTTAAAAGATTTTGAGTATAATAATAATTAATCAGCATGATAAAAAATAAATTCTAATCATTGGGAGAAGTATAACCACTTGCCCCTTATTCTTATATAGACAATCCAATTATGTGATACCACTTTTTTACCTTCTGATACCATGTAACACACACAACTCAAAATTTATCTTTTTCATCTCATATTATTTAAATATTCTTAATATTTATATTTTATTATAATAATTATAAAATTATCCTAAGATTTAGGAATCATAAAATAATTAAAGAATAAAATTTGGAGTAACTTAAACTCCCCTTTTAAGATCACAAACTCATACCCTCGCTATTTATTAGGAGGAAACCACCCATAGCTCCCACAATCACTGTCATCATCAAGGTTTCAGTGAAAAATATGGTTAACGACGAAGAGAAAATGAGGTTTGTGCCTTAGCATGAATGAAGTACGCTTGATAAGTATATATGAGCACTACTGGCAGAGATGGGGTCGTGATGATGTGGGTGACTATCGTGATGATGTGTGCTTCTGTAAGGTCTGTGCTATCGTTATTTTCTTCTCTTCCCTGTTGGTATGTACCATCACTCTACACTATCGATATCCATTACTAGTTCTGGGTTCTATCATGGCTAAATAGAGAGCTTGAGGTGAATGGCTAGACAAGAGATGACATCATGTGAGAAGATAAAGGCATGGCTCACATCTTAGAAGGGAGATGGATAGAGTGTAGGATGACGATAGGGTATGTTGGGTAAAGTCATTCTTTTGGCCGTGAATCTTCTCTCCCAAACTCATGCCCTCACTTTTTATTAGGAGGAAACCACCTATAGCTCCCACAATCACTGTGAAAAACATGTTTAACGACAAAGAAAAAATTGAGGTTTATGCGTTGGCATGAATGAAGCCTACATGATAGGGATGGATGAGCACTGCTGGCAGAGGTAGGGTCATGATGATGTGGATGATCATCGTGATGATTAGTAGTTCTATAAGGATGTGCTGTAAGGAATTGGAAGACACGCAGCGGAAATTAATTTAAAAATTTTTCCATTCCTTGCCAAGATCTATCGTATGTGTTTAAGTCAAGTGGGAAGAAGTATTACCCTTAGTGTGCCTCAGCGACTTCCACAGCTTTCGGTCACGACGTTCACAGCTTCGCTCTGCGCTCGTGCTCCCTTTCTGATTACAAGAAGTCAACGACTCAGGTCGGCTTCCTCTACTGGTATCCACACGAACAGCGTTCTAACCACGAACGACGTGTTAGCGTCTTTTGTCCCTCCAGGGCTTTCTCAAGAGTTCGTCCTCTCCGTCTCTATTTGGCATTTTCTTATCTGCAAACCTTTTGCAGAGTCCCCTTCGGCCTTTCTATGTTCTATATGTTTCTCTGTGCAAAACGCAGCTCCTAAAATCAGATATATAGGATGCTATGCGTTTTGCTCTGTCAACCGAATTGGATTTTGGAGTTAATCTTATATTAATTCTAAAATTAATATAATATCATATATTATATAATTTTATAAGAAACTAATTAAATAAATAATATCAAATCCGTCCCACAGATTTAATTACCTATTTATTTAATTTTAAATAAAGATGAGACTGAACTATTTTTGATTTATTCTCATAAATCAAATTTGAGATATCCTATCAATTTGAATTTCAAATTTCAAACGTGATAGAGATTTAATTTATCCTTATAAATTAAATCTTATAAATATCTCTTATATGAGATATCCTATCAATTTGAATTTCGAATTTCAAACATGATAGAGATTTAATTTATCCTTATAAATTAAATCTTATAAATATCTCTTATATGAGATATCCTATCAATTTGAATTTCGAATTTCAAACGTGATAGAGATTTAATTTATCCTTATAAATTAAATCTCATATATACATATAATGTATATATATGAATTTATATATATATATACGAATATAAATATAAATAAATATATATACATCTATCCTGGATCATTCATTGAATCTGGACATGTCTTAGATTCAATGAATCTGGACATCATAGCTCGTGTTGGGCTATTTTGTGTGCGACCCTGTAGGCCCATATGAAGTTGGCAGTGGGCCATTTGCTATACTAGCCCATAAGTCACAAGCGGTCTCTAGCAAGACATAAAGACTACCCAAATCATATGAGGATCGTTAAACGATGTAACCTTTTATACAACCATATCATGTCCCTTCTGTCACGCGATATTTTGGTCATGGATGAGGCATGGATAATGTCATCCTCCTATTCCTGACCGTTACTTTCTCGATCCCTGAGTAGTCTGACTATAGAAATGGAACTACCTTTCCATTACAGTATGGCCATACATTTCTCAGACTCACTCATCGAGGGGCCCAGTAATATCTCTCTACGAATGTGAGGGACAAATTCCATCTTGACCATTCACATTCCTCCGCATGAAAAACCACTAAGGCCGAACATAGTCTTTATGATCACTCTGTCAAAAGTGACTTTTGACTAGGTCAAAGCTGAGCGTTTTATCATGTAGGAATCCATGATGATCTCAGGTCAAAGGGCGTATTGACATGGTTTGTATATGAGAGAAGCTTATGACGTTACCCATGCAGTTCTCTCATAGCGGGTCGGTCCAGCACCTTGTACTCTTACATGTGCTTATGACTTTGATTTATATCTCTATACATCTTCAAAGTCATACTGGTCTTATTTCATCTGTGCTCCCGCATAGATGATCGACCAGGGACATTTAGGATAATATCATGAATTATCCAAGGATGATCATCATAGTAAACATGCAAATAATATGATAACTCAATTAATAAATTCATAAATCAATAATGTTCATAAGACAATGATTGGCCCCTAGGGCACGATTTCCAACATGTGCTACCGTTATTTTCTTCTCTTCCCTGTTGGTATGTACCATCATTCTACACCATTGATATCCATTACTAGTTATGGGTTCTATCATGGCTAAATAGAGAGCGTGAAGTGAATGGTTAAAGAGGAGATGACATCGTAGTAAGAAGATAGAGGCGTGGCTCATGTCTTGGAAGGGAGATAGATGGAGTGTAGGATGACAGCAGGTTATATTGGGTAAAGTCATTCTCTTGGTCGTGACTCTCCTCTCCTATGACGTTGTGTTTAAAAGTTGAAGAGAGGAATTAAATAACTTAATGGACTAAACAGCAAAGTTTGGCCTATAAGTCCTTCAATGCAATTTCTGAATTTATGGTTATTTGTTGTTATTTATAAATTTTAATTTCTTCCAATTACCTAAAATATAAAATAATAATATAATACCTTTTATGATAAAACATCTGGTATATAAATTGTATCTATATATATTGTATTCTTTTGTAATGAAACTAGAAAATCATAAGATATTTGTGAACAAAGATAATGTTACCGATTTTAGTATAAAATTAATTAGATATTTACAATTTTCTTTGATTATTTTAAGGTTTATATTATGTATTTTAATTTATTTTAAACTTTGATATATTTTTTTCTTTTTTTGGCTTAGGGACATGATTTTATCCCTTTGAGATATTAAACAAATAGACATAATCCCCTATAACTTGACACCATTGAGTTTTGTAATTATCAGAGGCGAAGATAAAGGTTGGACATTTAAACTTTGTGATTTCACCAAGCCTATAGCACTTGGATATTATTAAGGGAGATACATTTTCTATTCCTAAAGATAAACATATTTGTAAGTTTATGTTGGATATATTTAATTTGAAATGTTTGGTCGCTTTTATCTTTCTTAAGAAACATTTGTTTGGGGATGGTTTGATAGCCAAAAACTATATGATATGGGATAATGTGTATCTGAGTGAACTACCAAAAGATTCAAAGCTAAGGCATCTGACTAAAGATATGTACACTCGAATCTTAGTACGAGGTACTTATCAAATTATAAAATTATATGATTTTACTTATTGTTTTTGTTTAGAGACTGAAAAAGAGAATTTTCTAAAGTTTTTAAGTTTAAACTTTTCAAACTGATTTTGCATCACTTCTTCTAGAGTTCAGCAAGGGCCTTGCTTTTTCTCTGTCTTGTGAGCAACTTTTTGCATAATCACAAAATGGTATATAGTTATACTACCCTGGATGACTTTGAAGCCTATAAAGTGGAGTTTGTTGGTCAAAATCAGTCATGGCAAAGCAATATTGATAAGTTGTTTACTTTTTCTTTGGCATTCAAAGGCCCAATGATTAAAGGGAATAAATAGTTTACAGTCTCTTTGACTGACTTAATATGCTACATTAGAATATAGGTAGTCATCTTGGAGTTGGAATGTAAAAATTTGGGTAAAAATTTTACATTTTTAGAGTTAATTTTACACACATGTTTAATATTTTTTATTTTAATTTTTCAGGTCAAACGTGCATGTGCGATAAAACTTTCAAGACATTTGAAAAGCAATTTCCCAAATTGTTTCTTGCCCTTTATGACTATTCAAAGAAGAATAGGTCTTCTAATGAACAGTTTGAAGGGTATTATTCACTTAATCCTCAGTCCTCTCTTGAGACAGTTTTGTAGCTTCAATAATCCCTTCCATTTTCAAAATAATTTTTATCTTATTTCAATCTTCTGGATTTTAACTTGTATTATATAATCATGTTTTCACATATTAGCATAATTTACAGGCTTGGCAGTTCTCCTTAAGTTCATGCCTATTCGCTTGCTATATCATGGTCCATTGCACAAACAAGTGATGTACTTAAGAATCACTTATTAAGTTGTTGCTTATTCAAGAATCACTATTTTGGAAGAACTTGGCAAGTTTTGGTGTGGACCAGAATTTTATAACTCGTGAATCAACTCTTTTAGGGAAAAAAATTTCTCCTCATGAAAATTATCAATTTTTTGTTGGAATCTTTTTTCTTAATATGCTGTGGATCTTTTCAAACTATTTGAAACACGTTGTGTTTCTGTGTTTCAAGTTTTAGCCATGACACTAATTAGAAATAGGAGTAATAATACAAGGAGTCGTTGAAGTATGAAATTTTGAGTTTTCAGTTGTACTTCTAAACCTTAGGGAAGAACCATGTAATATGTTTCTATACATCATGAAGAAACTAAAGAAGGTGAGAATACACGTGGATATTTGGTATATGAACTGTGTATCCATATACATTGTATTCTTTTGTGATGAATCGAGAAAAATACAAGAAATTTGTGAACAACGAGAAGCTTATCGATTTTAGTAGAAAATTAATTATATACAATTTTTATTAATTATTTGAAAGTTTATATTATGTATTTTAATTTATTTTAAACTCTTTTACTGAGTTATATTGAAGTCATTATCTTATTTCAATCTTATTTCTTTCCCCACATGATAAGGTTGCATTAGTTAGCTCATTCCGCATGTTTGGTGAGCCTATCGGCAACCAATTACATGGATAGATAACTTAGCCATGCATATGTTAGAGGAAATAAGGAGGGATAGAATGGAGGTTATGGGTGATTGACATTTTCTTGTAATTATAATATTGTAAAATTATATGTTTATTTTATGCTTTTACAATTGTGCCACTTACCATCGTAGGAGCGATATATTAATCTGTATGGTAGATCAAGTTATTAGTTACTAATGTTTGTTGGTATATTGATCTAAGATAGTCTAATTCAAATAAGCTCTATAATGAAATCTAGTTAGACCAAACCAAATTGGTTGGTCGGGTTGGACTAAATCCTAAATGAAGTGATCATATCACTTAGCCTAGTCTAGTTTGGCTAGGGTATTTTTTTTAATATTTTGTAATTTGAATGCTATTTGTTTAATAGTCGTGGGATATTCTTATGGATTTATAATTAAATCTTAATATTTTAGAATGAGTTTTGTGTTATTATATTTTTTTTAATGTCTTAATTGTGTATTTGTCAAGTTAAAATCTTACCTCCCATAAAAAGAAAAACAATAAACAAAAACAGAGAGAAATTAAGGTCCTAGACTACTTGTACTGAAATAGGACTGGACCTGACTACGGGTTATGTTATTTAGCTCAAGGTTTTTATCAAACTAGATCTTGAGTTGATAACAAAACTAGTCCAGCATGGTCCATATACACCTTTAGGTCATATTAAGTTATAATAAGAGAGTTAAAAATTAAATGCCTAAAAGATTAATTTTCCATGTCTAAGATTTGATCCTTTTTAAATAATTACAAAATGGTATAATTCTCTTTAATTATTGTCATTCCCTCCTGTTTACCCTTTTAATTTTAATTTTTCCCTTACAAAATTTACCCTTAACCCTAATTTACGTCCAAGAGAATCACATTCAGGCTCGCAGACACACAGCTAGCATTTTCACTCTCGGCTCTCACTTGATGCTCGTTATTCTCGTTCTTGTCTTCGCCTCGGCCATATCGCCTCTTGCCTCAGCCAGATATCGCCCACAAGCACGCGCGTCGCTTGCTTCGTGTAAATCTTCTCCCCTTTTTCGTATTCTTATTCTCTGCGCTTTGTTCATTCATCGTTGATCTTCTTGTGGGGCTTAGTTATGTTCACTGTCCAATTCTTTCTCTATTTATTTAGTCACAAATCAATGTCCTCATTCCTTTGCCGTTGTTTATGAAGGCCAATTTGATTCTGTATTATTTTTAGTGTCCTTCTTGATTTAGCCAGAGGATGGCATGAATGTCTGACACAGAAGAGGTTTCTTGTCTTTGGATTCCGTTATAATTTCATTTGTATGTAAAGAAGATTAAATTAATTTTGGAGTTAGAGGAAATTCTAATTAAGTAATCAATTTATTTCTTTTATTGCAAACCTTTCTTGTAAACTGTCGTGTTTTGTCTCTAGTTATAGCTACTGGAATGTATTACGCATTTCTATGAGTGTTGTACATGCTGGGAATACTGAATGGGGAATTTCTCAAACATGTCCTTCTTCTTTCCCTTTACTTCTCCTCTGATTTTGCCTTGTACATTTTGATTTTTGAATGACCTTTTTACTTAAAAACCCTACCCTGTCCTGGACCAGAATCTCCTCATAGGATGGGAAAACTTGTGCCTGTTTAGCATGACGGGATCAGATCGGTGTTGTCCGGTTCCTTATTGTCCCATGAATACCCCTAGCTAAAATGGTGTATCATGCCACTATATCATATTTCTAAAATTATAAAATAAAAACTTACAAAACTATTTGGATGACGTGTGAGACTGAAATAGGCTTGCTTTGATATGTGCTTGTAACGATGATATAATAGATGTTTTAAGTAAAGATAAATTAGTTTATATTAAAATAACAAATTCTGGTTTAACAATCATTTTGAAGAATTGAAAGATTTATATCGAAATTGAAAAAAACTTCTATAAATATTCAAATAATATGTATTCAAACCAAATCAACTCTCATTCTAATAATACCTCAAAAACTAGCCTTATTATAATGTCCTTTAAAAAATAAACTTTTAGTTACATATTGAACTATAAAAGATACACCTTAGCAGCTGAGACAAAATCAAAGACCTGAAAACTAACCTCCATTTCTTTTCAATTTTCATTTCAAATAAATAAGGGCACCTATCTTTTAACAATTTCAATAGTTCACCCACAAATCTCTTGGAACTCGCAATTAATTTGATTTCCTAGGGCTACAACATTTATATGTTGATATTTTTGCTGTCTAATTGATTGTCTAGAAATTATTGATAAGGTATACTTGAATACAAATTATTTAACAAGTTAATGGAGACTAGTATTTGTGATCACGTGGGATGCTGTGGCTAACCACTTTCTTTTGGTAGGGCAGTTTCTCCCCAGCTTGCAACACTAGTGATTTAAACCCGAGCAACATAGCATCCCCCACAAGGAACCCATAGCCCTTGTATGCTTTACTGACTTTGACCGGCCTACACCACACTTTGAGAAAGCTTGCAAGTGTTAGTTATCATGCGGTAACGATTAATTTATGGGTTCCATCGACAAAAACAAGGAGGAAATAAAGTTTGAATAATAATAAAATAAACGAAATATATTGTCTTACTTCGCCTAGTATTGTAATCAATTGTTTTTATGACTATTATCATGATAAATGCAATATAGAATTGTTAATCTGACTGGTTACCTGATTTGCTTGTTAGTTCCACCTGGCACATACCACAAGATGCGTGGTAATGTCAAGAGGCAGTGAAACTAGACAGAATGAAAGACCCTTGGCCTTAATCTCCTTTTATTTTTCATTTCAATAAATAACGGCAAACTTGTCTTTTAAATAAATTATCCACAAATCTCCGAGAACTTCATATTAATTTAATAATTTCTTAGAATGATAGTAATAATTCGTCTGTAACCTTATAGTAATAATTTTTCCTAGGCACCTAAATGTACTTTCCCTAAATTTAAAAGCCAATTAGCGAACATTTATCAAACCAAATAGACCCTCATATGGCAAGTGGAGGAAGGAAGCCGGAAGAAAACGCCACCTCAAAATCTAACCATGGCTTAAAAGAAAACTACGTATACGATATCTACCACGTTTATTTAGACACTACTACGATAAAATCTACCATGATATAATAGTTTTACTCGGTTTGGAAAGCTAATCAGGTAGAGAAAGGCAGAACTTCACATCAAAGAAAGGTCTTATTACCATGAAAGAGCCAGCAAAAATTGTTCATAGAAACAATATGATATCCCCTGAGTAGCTTGAGACGAATACTCCGTGTCACAATTTGATAAAACGTTTCCAAATATTTGAAGCCCAAAGCTACAAACAACATCCACAAGCTCATAAGAGTATAATAAAACTCAAATAAATGGGTTCCGCCCTGCATTTATCCCAAGAATCAGCCACATACTAAAACTTCCATTCATAATAGTGCAAAGTTCTTTAAGAAATAAGGGCTAAGATCATACCCATCTAAAATTGGTCAAATTTCACAAGTTCTCATTCTTCCAAACCATAGTTTAATCAAAATATCACAAGTCTAGCGAAAGGTCCTAGGGTCAAGGCATAGCAATAAGTAGAATCATAAAAAGTGCAATCGTGAGGCCCTCACAACCAAAGTTCACGGGCCTTTCCCAATACATATTTCAAATCATCAGAACCATACAAAAGAAAACTTCATATCAAAAGTGATGTGAATCGCCTAATCCAGCCAACACTCCTATACCATAGTAGGTCTCCGCTGCTCAAAATCGTGAGGTAAACTCCTTGCTGTTAGAAACTCACTTTCTTTCATGTATATTCCCAAGCTTCCATTTATAGGTGTGGTGGGTGTTTAGATAATTCCAAAATTACTTTTCTTTTTAGCTATACTAGACAACTCTCACTCGTACAGCACAAAATCAATTCTCCACCTAATCTTAACACCCCAACTCCCATAATGAGTCTCTGCAACAAAAGCAAGACTTCTCAAAATGCCTGCGCAACAAAAGCAATTCCATCAGTTCATAATAAATGTTGCTTTGGATTTAGACTAGTACAGAGCACTGTCAGCAACTTTCGAGATACCAAAAACTTAAAGATTCATGTATGTGAACGAGATGTCATTTAGCTATTTAAAAGCTCTCTATCATTTATTTTAGGATTCTATTATTAATGCTTCATTTTAAAACAAAAACTAGAGAAAAATTACTAGAAATAACTAGGTATAGCATAGCGAAAGGTGTAATGAATTTGTTTAAAAATCTTTTGAAGCATCATTTAAATTTGATTAGTGAATACTTAAGGGCACAAGTCATTATCACAGTTGATTTACTACAACTTAATTCTTTAAATGTTACTATTTAAATGTTTCAATGTGTTTACGTTAATATGAGAATTCTCCAGCCAGATGCAATGTTTAGGAATCAATTTAGCACCAAAAGGTATGTCACAATGTACACCAGACCTCTTATGTACCGGTACAGGTGGCAGTCACAGTTCATCAATTAAATGAGTCCTCCTTGGTTCAACTGCAATAATAATATGCAACAAAATTAAGAAAACCGATTAAATTAATTAACCAAAAGAAATACAGATCAAGAGGTAGGGTAAATATAATACGATGCAACAAACAGATCCATTCATATGGGGACCAGGTAAACTATATATACTCTGCTTAAAATTAATGGTCAGCGGGGTCAGTAAGTAAATATAGTAAGAAACACAAACATAATGTTCTTAGAGAAGTAAACAAAGAGAAAAGAACTAATAAATCAAGTACCCCAGAGTTTTAAGGAAATCTTTTCCGTGTAAAATCAAGCCTACATTTTCTGACTTTACCTCATTAATAAGCAAACAAAGGTCAAAGGTGAAGCGATTTACTTTGATTTTGCAATCTTAAGCATTATTATACACTAAATATAAATACCTAGGGAACGATCTCCTCTCTTGCGTTTCTTCCCTTCATCATTGTCCCCTTCACTGACAGAACCTGAATCAATGCATCAAATGTCAGGCTACGCAGGAATTTTACACTTCAAGGAGAGACAGATCATAAATTATACACTGAATATAAATAAGAGAAAAAATACTGAGCACCCTTCTGTTTTGCCTTTATTACATAGACCTCCCTCTACTTTTTAAACATAGATTTCAATCTAATAAGTTAACACCGTTAAGAATATTCTGAAAAAATATTTTTAAATGAAATTTATATTAAAATAAATTTTATTTACCATTTCACCCTCCTAGAATAATAGGATTAAAATTATGCTTTATTGTATTTTCACTATAATCTCAACAATTTTGCTCCTTTTGTTGCAAATCGAGACCTTCACCATCAGAAATCAATTTATTGGTATTGAATCCTTAAGAACAAAATTTCAAAAACAAATAGACAATAACAAGTGCACCAAAGAAATGCCCCACACATATAGGATCTACATATTTTTAATAGAATTAGGAGTGCAAAATGAGTGTCACCATTAAATTCACCGCAGTCGAAGACCCGCACATGCTGCTCGCCGTACTTCACGTACTCCTCAGATAAAGCTTCTTTGATCTTCTTCAACGTATCAAATCCCTGAATGAGCTCCCCAAAAACCATATGGAATCTTCACAAGATTCCACAAAACAGGATTAGTAAATTAACATTTCTTACAAATGCAACGTTTGAAAGCCAGGCAATTGATATTCACAACCCAGCTGCTCATGAGAAAGGAAAAGGAGCAGGACACTACTAAATACCTCCAAGTAGACATACAAACCTGTCAAGAGAGGGATCAGATTCCAATGTGATCAAAAAGTGAGAGCCAATGCCAAAACAATCAGCAATTGCCATAGACAGAAGTCCTTGTTTCGAATGAGAACGGTTAGATCTCTCAACAACAACAACAACAACAAACCTTATCCCATTAAACGGTTAGATCTCTCATCTGAAATAAATCACAAGAACAATGTAAATGCTCTATTTATCAAAATAGACATATTTTGAGTTATGTCTGTAAGACAACAAAATATTTTTGAATTATTACATTCTATACTGTAAGAGCTTCAAAGTATGACTCGCATCCTCACCTGGGAATTCTCCTCCATATATGCTTTCACCACAACACCCTGCAAAAAGATATTAAAACTGATGGAAAACAAACTCCAGAATTGACGTTCAACTTCAAACATAATACACAGGGTGGGAGTCCAATGAATTAAGCTACAGTCAGTGAATAAAAAGAAACGAAATAGAGGAAAGACAAATGGAATTAAAAACCTATAGAGAAAATAAAGCAGCATTTTACATGAATTAGAGATTATAGATTTATATATACACTGACACAAAAATTGAATGAGATGGACAATTTCTGTGCAATGCATGAAAAAAAATGAATCTACTTTTAATACATTTGTGATGACTCGATGATTTTCAGAGACATGAAAATGACTAAACGTATTTATCAAATTACAAGCTTGAAAAAGTGAAGAACTGTGTCATCCAAGTGTCAATGCATCAATAGAAAACATACCAGCTGGACCAAAAAAATCACCACCCTGCAAAAGGAAAACAAGCTATCAATAAATCATCAAGATACCACAAGGCATACAAGACAAGTTTGGACATTATGAAGCATAGTGTGTTAGGGTGCGTTTGGGTAGTTGTAAAAAAGCACTTTTGGCCTTAAAACCCATGGTACATGTTAATTACTACATCATATAAAAAATAAATTGGTCTTTCATATCTATAAATATCATTTATTTATTACTTAAGACAAAAACATGAATTAAAATTTGTCCTTCATGGAATTATCACATTAACTTGTGTCTGTTTTAGTAATTTGCAAATGAAAATTTGATTCTAATAACATCCATCCAAACATTCTCATTTCATTTCATCAAAATCACTTTTGCTTACAAAATCTATTCTTTAAAATCACTTATCACTTTTCTCCAAAAGCTAATCCAAATACAAGCTTAAAACTAGATCACAAGAGGACTCATGAACATCAACACAGTATCCTACAACATAAACAAAAATAATTGGCTAAGGGGCCATTACTGATCCAAGTTCAACTTCAACCACAATGTGATGGATAGATCTACATTACAAAGAGTGATGGTAGATGTAATAAGAGTTAAGAAAAAAAACACAACTTAACAAAGGAGTGGCCTTTCCCACACTGCAAAAGGATAACAAGTTATCAATAAGTCGTCCGATACCACAAGGCATACAAAACAAGTTTGAACATTATGAAGCTTATTAGTATTATGAGATGAACAGCTTAGCAAGTACAAGCTTAAGACTACATCACAAAAGGATTCATGACCATCAACCCAGTATCCTACAACATAAACAAAAATAATTGACTAAAGAAGGGACCATTACTGGGCCACGTTCAACTTCAACTACAATGTGATGGATATATCAACATTACAAGAGTGATCTTATACTTAACAAGAGTTAAGAGGAAAAAACACACCTTCACAGGGGAGTAGTTTCGCCAAATAGGATAAAAGAAAGAACCCTTATGGCCAACCAAGTGCCTTACCCGTTACCCGTTCCCTTTTCTCCTGAACATAGATAAAAATTAAATGAGAAATGGGAAACCTATATCATAAACCATAAATTAGCATGTCCGATGGCTTTTCCATATGTCAGACTGTAATTATCGTACGGGAGGGTTTTCCTGGGGAATAAAGCCGTCATATTATCACCTGTTCATAGGGCTCGGAAATTTTCTGCAGTTAACGGGACAACGTCCTTGAATAGCTGCGAGGACAAGAGATTGCATTAGGTAGCATTTTGATTCTCCTCAGAGTCAAAATGCAACATCCAAAATAAAATCATGTATGTCAAAAATCATTGTAATTCAACAGTATTAAAAAAGGATACCTCGAAAATCATCCTTCCAGCATTGAGCGCACCTATAGAAACATCCATATAAACCCGGGGATTCTTCTCTGCCACTCCTTTGCTTTCATGACTCATAGCTCAAGCCAACAACCACTGAAATAAAAAACGGCAGTAAGTAAACATCAATCAATTATTGATACATTAAGTGCTATTGCGTCAAGCATACGCTGATACTGGCACATAAAATATCAAAGCTACAGCACTTATATGCTTGACAAAAAATAAATATCCTGGTACATTGTGCCTTCATAAGGGGTTCCTGCTGAGGAATGATAACAGGATATTATGGGCCTCAACCATGTCCAACCATTGACGACCTTCAAATAGAAGAGCACTCAAGTTCATTAAAAGCTTTGATGGGTAAAACAATCATGCCATCCACACAAAAAAAGAAGCCATCTGATCACCAGTGAATCACCATATTCCACATCAAACCAATCGCACAGAAAAGTTGTTGACAAAAATCACCTTTAGATAGAACTAACCATGCCGAACATAAATTCATCGAAAATTGCAAACACTAAACCCTAGCCATACATTTCCAGAACCCTAAGCACCTGAGAAATGAAGATCCACAAATCTTGTGGCTATGCCTCCGCTAGGGGTTGAAGTTACAAGTCTACTATAATAGCTATCTAGCAGAAATAAACAATTCAAATTTGAAGCAAACTGCTTTTAAATATCATTTCATACAAGGAAATACGAAGGACCAAGCATGCAAATCACCCAAAGCAACAAAAATATCAGGATAAAGGGAACGAAGAAGGGCCTATTTGAGAAATTCCTCATTCAGTATTCTCAGCATGTAAAACACCCATAGAAATGCTTAATATTTTACCTTCCATTAAATATAATGGAGACAAAAAAGTTTACAAGGAATGAAAGAAATAAACTGATCACTTAAACTAAAATTAGGCTTTCCTCTTCCTCAAAAATAATTTAATCCTCATTAAAAACCATGAAATTTTAACGAAATCCATCCAAATAACAACGGTCAGAAAAGTAAAACTTCGCCGCTAAAGTTGTAACAGACAAGATTCCTCTTCCGCGTCAGACACTCCTGCCATCCTCTAACTAAAGAGGAAGGACACTAAAAATAAAGAGAATCAAACTGGCCTTCCACAAACAACGGCAGAGGAATGAGAGAATTGATTTGTGACAAAATAAATTGCGGAAGAATTGGACAGTGGACAATACTCAGAAAAAATCAAAGAGAAAGAATGCTCCAAAATCTAAACCCCACAAGATCAACGATGAAGTGAAAGGACAGGACATAGGGGAGAAAACTTACAGGAAGGGAGTCCAGTGCGTGGCTTGCGTGCGATATCTGGCAGAGGCGAACGCGAGAGGGAGAGGTATGAACGTCAAGCGCGATAGCGAGAGGCCGTGTGTCTCCCATTCTGAATTCGGGACCTCTTGAACGAAAATTAGGGTTACGGGTAAAACTTATGGGGCTAAAATTTTAGAGATAGGCTTGTAAAAAAATTTACATAATTTTTTAAAAAAAATTTAAAGAAAAATTTATAAAAAAAATATATTGAAATAAATGAGTATTTGGATAATTATTTCTAAAAATATTTTTATTATTGATAAATTATAAAAATGATATGAGTATTAAATGAAGAGAGAGGAGAGATGAGAGGAGAGAGGGTATAAGAAAAGAAAAGAAATATAGTATAAGAAAAAATAGGAGAAATGAGATAGTGTAAGAAAAAATAAAAGAGAAGAGAGGGTGTAAGAAAAAGTAAGGGTAATATAGTAATTAATTAGTTTATAAGCTCTTTTACTGTTCTATAAGTTACTCTGACTAGCTTATCTGAAACTTTAGTTTTAAACCATAATTTAGTCTAAAAGCTCATTTGAACAAATATAATTATTTATTTTAAAAATTCTTAAAACCTAAGTTTTGGGGAGTTCCAAACACCCACCTAATGTTGTTTGAATGGGAGTTTATTAAAAGGAGGGGTTTTAGATAATTTAAAAAAATGAAAGTAAGAAAAAAAGTTATTCTAAATAAGTAGATGTTATTATTAAAATAATTTTTGTTATTAGTAAATTATTGTATAATTTTATTAAAAATATTCTATTCTTTTCTTTCTCCTATCCTCTCCATCGGAAGCCGCAACCTACCAATGATCTTTACTGGTGATGAAGACTAACAACATTCTATGGCGATATCTTCTTCTACAATAAGACCAACGACTTCTTTTTCTATGTCGAGATGTGACTACCTTCTTACTCCTTTCCCTCTTCTAATGAGCATATGGTGACCATGGAGAGCCTCTATTCTAGAGCATATGGCACAAAGAGAAGAGAGAGGAGAAAGGAAAGATAATGTCAAAAAAATAGGAGTGAAATAATAATAGGGTAGTTTATAAACTATTTTATTATTCCATAAGATATTCCTAATAACTTATATAAAACTATATTTTTAAATCATATTTTAGTTCAAAAATTTTATTAGATAAATATGACTGTTTATTTTAAAAATTTTCTAAACTAAAATTTAGGTTAAAAGGCCTTTAAAATCTTAAGTTTAACTCCTATCTAAAGTCACCCCTAATATGTAATATCTTAAATCGGTGACTATTCCTTTGGTTACAAAAAATTTAGGTGGGTTGATGCATTTAGATTGGTTGTTTGTGTAGAAAATGCTATAATGGAACAAAATTGAAAATTTACAAACAACAAAAAAATTTGTTTCATAAAAAATTTTATGTTTAGTTGATGTGGAAATTTTAGGTTAGTTGGCTCGGTTTGGATATGCCTATAAATTTACAAAGTTCACACATACTTAAATATTGTCTAATATTAATAATAAAATTTGAACTTATGATCTTATAGATTATTTAGGACAAGTATTTACTTACCCACTAAACTAATCTTCTTTTGGCTTGTTTAATTTAATTTCAATTATTAATAAAAATAATTTAAAGAAAAATAATTTTATTAATACTTTAATAAATCAATAAATTAATAATGTAATTAATAAAAGTTATGAGAAAATGAAAGTGAATGGTTTTTTATGTATAGAAACACAATAGGCAATTCTTCATGTATATGTTGCAAAAGGAAAAATTTAGAGGCAGCATTTATTTATTAATTTGTTGCCTATTAGAAAAAGGAGCAGTTTCTAAATATTGCCATGAAAGTTCTCATGTTGCCTACTATACGTTAGGTAATATTTTGATTAATTGGAGCATTTTTTACAATACCTCACTTTTTACCTTCCTAGTATTTATTTACATTATTAAACATAAGAAATTTTATCAAAGTTCCCATTTTGACAATTTAGAAGATGCTAGTCATTTAGGGGTCAGGCCTTACTTCTTTTTCCTTACATTCTTGTACAGGTTCCTTGAACGTTTAACCTCCTTCTTTTCGTCAGATTAAGTCGGATCCTCCTCCAAATGTCAAACATGTGATAGTCTTCTGATATGATTCAATTGACTTCTTGCGTATAGTGCTGCTTTTTCCCTGACTCCCTTCTCATAGGTCACTATTTTAGACGTCATAGTAACCTTCATCCATGTCCCATGCTCTTCCTTAATAGTGATACCTAACACTCTAACACTGGTTCACCCTCTGCTAGAGATTATTTTTTGGTGAGTCTGTTTAGTTGAGGGGCAATTTCCTTAGGAGCAACCATATTTACCACGCTTGATCAAATAGTGTCCATAATCCATTCCCCCACAAACAGTCTCTTTCTAATCACAAACCTAGATTCTAGCTTATTTAGAATTAAATTTAAATTTATGCTTATTAAATGATTTTATAATTCATATATTACTACCCGGAGTCACATCACTTGGAACATTAACCACATCCATCTTATATGGCTCTGATGACATGACCCCATGAAAGAGAATAAAAGCAAAGTAGTGGTTGGCCGCCATTTGGATGTCTTAAAAAAGAAAATAAAAAGCTAATCCTGATGATAGCAATGGGGATATGTTATAGGGATTTGATTTGTGGCCACTCACAATTGTCAAGAAAAAAATAACAAATATTTTAAAATTTTAATCAGGTACTGGGGATCTGTAAACAAACCAATAGAAGCACTTATTTTTTATTTATTTTATAAAACTAAAATTAATATATTATTCTATGAAAGTTCAAACTATATTTTTCATTATATTTTAATCAATACAAATAAAAACATCACATTTATATTTTCAAATTAAATTTATTAATTTAACCTATTTAACTTGTTAATTATAATTAGGAGAGCCAAATTATAATTAATTAAGAAAGATGGGGGTTAGTTGAAGATAAGTGTCCCCGTGTTTTGCTTTTTCTTTTCATTTAACCAAATTGATTGAACTGATCATAATTCAAATAATAATATTTATTCATATATTATTATCTAAATAGATTATATGATATTTATTTATTTTTTAAATTATTCATATTAATATTTTATCAATAATAATCAAATAGGAATAATTTAGAAGTATAGTTATAATATTTTAGAAAATATATATCATATAAAATAGTATAATTAACTTTTTTAATCTAATTAGTTAAATATGTGTTATATTAAAAACTAGAAAAATATGTTATTTTTATTCATAATAATAATTTATAACACGGTATCAGAAAGTAAAAAAGTGGTATCAGATAATCGAATTGTCTATGTAAGAATGAGGGACAAGTGGTTATACTTCTCCCAATGATCAAAATTTATTTTACCAATTTATGATATAAATTGTTAACTTATCATGTCATTAATTTGAATTCTGGGAGCATTTTAACTTTTTCCTCTAGAATCACAGCTCATAACATCGATCTTGATTATTCCCAAAATAAAGCTTATAATTACTATGTTTGAATTTGGGTGTATACGTGAATTTGGTTATCTATTGCTCACTGTTATTTTGAATTGTTAAAAATATATTAATATAATTTTTTTTATCTTTCTCTCTTTAGATGAGTTAAATGGGTAAAGTTTAAGAGTTATAACTACGATTGATTGTTGAAGTTTAAACACTTGTATTAGAGTTAAATATTTTTAAAGATAGATTATGTGTAGATAATTGTATCATAAAAAAAAAGATTATAACAAACAAGAAATAGATATTTTAAGAGATGGGAGAGTAAATAACCATATAATATGTTTTATACATATTTTACTCATAAAAAAATTAATAATACATGTGGATAACTAATATATAAAATGTATTTGTATATATTTGTGATTAAGCCAAAAAATATAAAAAAATTATCAATAATAGAAAGCTTACTGATTTTAATAGAAAATTAATTAGGTATGTGCAATTTTTTTAATTATTTGAATGTGCATATTATGTATTTTAATTTATTTTAAATAATAATATATTTACTATTTTATTTTTAATTTAGTGATATAGTTTTATCGCTTTAAGATATTAAAATACACATAATACATGATAACTTGACACTATAGAGTTTTACTTATTTTGAAGGCCAAGATAATCGTTGGATAACGAAACTTTATTATTTTATCACGTCGATAACATTTGAATATTATAAGGGAGATAATGTTCTTAAATATAAACATATTTGTAAGTAATCAATAATTTTTATTAATTTAGTTACAGTAATGATATGTAAATTTTTTAAAGATATAAATATGTATAATTATCAAAGACAATGAAATACCTTATTAATGATAAATTCTAGATGAGGTCACTAGTTAGAGAAGACAAATATTTCTCAAACTAGTATTTTATGTTAGACATATTTAATTTGAGATGTTTTCTCACTTTTATTTTTTTAAAAAAATATTTATTTGAGCTGTTTTGAAAGTTAAAATCCATATAATGTGTGATAATGTGAATTTAAATATGTTTAGCCTTTTTTTTTAAATTTAGATAATTGAGTTACATTAAGACATTCTCCCAATAATTTTGAATAATAATAATAATATTTTATAATAAATTGTCAGAAGTTACTGATTAACCATAGTTCAAATCACATGACACTAATAATCTATATATATAATTAAATATTTTAATTTTTATTGTATCAAAATTTAAAGTTTAAAAATATTTAAATGGTATCAAAAGAAAAATAATTGGTATCAGACAATTGAGTTGTCTATTTAAGCATGAGGGACAAGTGGTTAGACTTCTTCCAATTATCAAAATTTATTTTATCAATTTATGATTCAACTTATCAATTTATCATGTCAGCCATTCAAATTCTTGGTTTGATAGTTGTACATTTTAGCTTGTCCTATCAAGATCCCAATTTAAAATGTCAAAGTTGATTATTCTTAGAATAAAGCTTATAATTACTATGTTTAAATTCTGGTGTATATATGAATTTGATTGTTTGTTGCTTAGTGTTATTTTGAATTACTTTGAATATATTCCTAATATAATTTTCTTTATCTTTATCTCTTCAGATGAGCTAAATGTGCCAAGTTCAAGAGTTTAAATTACGATGAATGGTTGAAATTGAAGTGCTTATATGAGTATTAAATATCTTTAGAGGTGTATTACAGATAGATGGTTATATTATAAAAAAGATAAAAATATTATAAAAAATAGATATTTCAAAATCTGACAAAGGGAATAACCATATAATATATTTCTATACATATTTTACTCGTGAAGAAGCTAAACAAACTAATAATATAGGTGGATATATGGTATACAAATAGTATCTATATGCATTTGTAAGTTTTTGTGATGAAGTTAGAGAATCTTAAAAAAATTATGAATAATAAAAAGCTTACTGATTTTAGTAGAAAATTAATTAGGTATGTATAATTTTTTTATTATTTGAAGGTTTATATTATTTATTTAATTTATTGTAAACACTAAGATATTTTCTTTTCTTTTCCGATTTAAGGACATTATTTTATCCCTTTAGGATATTAAACAGATAGGTATATTATACTATAACCTGACACTGTAGAATTTTACTATTATTCGAGGCCAACATAACGGTTAGACAGTGAAGCTTTATTATTTTATTAGGTCGATAACACTTGAAGATTATAAGGGAGATATAGTTTCTAAAGATAAACAGCAATCAACAATTTTTTGTAATTTAGTTACAATAATGTTATGTAAAATTTTTAATGATATAAATAGATATAAGCAATAAAGATTATAAAATACCTCATCAGTAGTATAACATCCTTATTTTCACCCTCAATTATGCTCAATTAGAAGTAGTTTGAACTAATTTAATATCTCTTTAACTTAGAAAATAAATTTTTAAGAAAATGAATTTTGGATACTGTTCACAGGGTATTACATATTATAGCTTCAACTTTAAAAATTCATAATTAAATCTAAAAAAAATTGAAATAGAATGATTCAAATTGTTAATGAAATCTATTTCGTTAAATTTTGTGAGAAAAAAATATAAAATTGAGCTTTCATTGTCTCAATGAATACAATTTATTCGTTGAAAAAGTATTGTTCATTTAGTAAATCTAGAAGTTCTAGTTTTCTTGCCTTAATTTTAAAAATTCATTTCTCCTTGGTCACTTATTCAAATAAAATGTGTTAATTATATATTTAACGCTCAAGATGTGTTCTTTAAATTCATAGAATTTTGTGAAAAAAATTCTTTCATTTACTATTTAAAATTAGCGCCTAAACCCCACTTCCTCTTGATACTCATTTTATCTCATTCTAGATTTTATCTCTAACTTTAAAATATCATATTAAATTAAAAATTTAACCAATTTTGGTGTTCTTAGTATTCGTTTAAAGCTCTATATCTTAGCTATTTTTGTATCAAATGTCACATCATAACACATTGGTTAAGTCATGGAAAATACTGGTCTCATATACATATATACTATAATGTACAATTGCATCCCATAATGTCAAATAGTCAACTTAACTTATTATACAAGTTTATTAATCCATATTTACCCTTTTTCCCTTGAAGGTTCCATTACCTATAACATAGTCATGCATATAAAAAGAATGTAATTACATGAAAATCTCAATAGCAAGTCATACAAACTATAATATCATTTATGCTTATTAAATTCCCAACATTTTATCATGATATGGGAGCTACTTCACGATCATACATAAGCAAATTCTAACATGCATATTATCATGACATTATTTGTAAGAAGTTACATTCATTCATACTTTATATTATCACCATCATATCATTATCTTAAACTCAATCAAAAATCACAACTAACTAGCAAGCATAAAGTCAAATAAACATAAGATTATAGTTAGATATTCTTGCTACCTCTTAAGTTATCCTAGTCAAACTCTTCTTGAGATGGTCTTATTCCCAAACAAATATCAAAACTTAGTTATTACAAAGCAATATCAAGTTACAACTCAACTCCAAAATAATACTAAGACTGTTTTCCTTAAGTTTCATTCTTTATTTATTTTATGTCTTATACTTCTATATTTTTAAAATAATTTCTCATGGTTCATTTTCACATAATTTTTTATGTAGAATACAAATATAAAATTAGAATTTTTAAAATCCAACTCATTCCTTGACTACCATATGGAACCAAAATGCCTCCTCTTATTTTCTAAAAATTCTCATTTTGATTCTAATACTTCCACTACTTGTTTCTCTACCTTACTCCCACACAATTTTCTATTTTGAATCCATTAAAAACATTAAAATTATAAAATTCTCACATATAAATAGTGATTTGTATAGTGATAGCTAAGAATATAAAACCCTAATTACATTACACTTGAATTTTTAAGCCAATAATACTTGATTCTAACTTATTTAAACTTGTCTAAACTATCTATAACATAAAATTCATGTTTAACAGTAACATCAAAGGGAAAATGCTATACAAATATCTTAAAACCAAGAGCAAACTTTCTAAAATAAAGTCCAAGATCAAAGAAACTAATTACCTTTCTTTTTGCTTCAAGTTGTATGCTTCTTCCTAACTCTAAAATAAATTTAGCAGAGTTTCCCTAAGGTTGTCTAAGTTACCAAAATATATTGTGAGGGGGTATTTATAGAAAAATTTGAGTGAAAATGGAAAGCCAAGATTAATCTAAATACTATTTGATCCAAGGGTCCATAATACACCTTCCATTAAACTTCCACTAGAAGCTAAAGAATGACATCATCCATGACATCATATAAGGCTGTGTTTGGTGAAAACATTATAGAAATACTAATAGAAAAATTTAGTCCAATCTGGTACTAATCTAGTCAGTTTCACAAAAACTAAACTCTTTTATATTTCTATTTTTTATAATATTATAGAATATGTATTCTGTCATAAAAATCAATGTTTAGATTTTTTCAAACCATTAACATTATTAGACTAAGTATTTATCTGTTTACCATCCTTTGAAAAATAATTGAAATGCCCTTAGTTCACTATATTATACTATATTAATCTTAATAGCATAATTGTCATTTAACACCTGTTTATATCTTATCAGGGTATATTTTGACTTTGTTTAATAATCCATGTACCTACCTTGACTTTTTGACCTATCTAAAATGTCCAAAATATCCTCAATCCATTTCTTGTTCATTATTACAACACATGTGCTTTTTTGTAATTTTATATTTTTTTAGGGTTCCTCTGGACATCGGCCCACATAACTGTTCAAATATCTTACTGGGCCCATGGGATATCAACTTGGACATTTATATGGATCAAATACCTTTATGGCTCAATTCCTAATAAATCTCACCCAAAAGAATTTATTCGAGTATATTATTATACTATAAATTTTATTACAAATTCTACAGAACTCCTCTTTGAGTTTTATCAATTTTATAAATTGCATATTAATTATGAGAATTTACTACTAAATTTTATCTGATTAGGAAATTCAGAAGGTCTTATAATAATCTCATAACTTTAGAAATTTATATCAATTATTTAGGGCGTCAAATCAAAATTCTAAAAAATATAGCTAACCCAATTTTAATTCTCTATTTATTGATAAAATTTGGGACTACAATATTTTTGGGCAATTGTGGATTTTTTCTATTACAACTTCCTCATAATTATAATTTTTCCCTTGAACTTTTGATAAATTATATTTAAATCCTCAACCTTTTTGTAATTACACTTATGACCTAACATTTATGACTACATTCTTTTTAGTGCAACATTTCACTTAGGTCCTTACACCTTCCATTATTTATAATTTAATATATTTTCTTCATTAAAGTGTAACATTTTCCTTAAAGAATCTCATATATATTATATACAAATTGTACATACATACCAGATAAGAAAATTGGGAATACAACAAGTGGTAAACTCAAGGCTAATTTCTTTAGTTGGGGATACTAAGATATTTACTTTTTTCCTTTTTGGCTTAAGGATATTATTTTATCCCTTTATGATATTAAATAGATAGGCATAATCCATGGTGACTTAACACTGTGGAGTTTTACTATTATTGGAGGTTAAAATAATAGTTAGATAATGAAATTTTATTATTTTACAAGGTCGATAACACTTAGAGATTATAAGGGAGATACAGTTTCTAAAGATAAATATATTTATAAGTAGTCAATAATTTTTTAATTTAGTCACAGTAATGATATGTAAAATTTTTAAAAATATAATAGGTCTAAATAGCAAATATGACGAAATACCTCATCAGTGGCAAACTCTAGACCATTTTTATTAATTAGAAAAGACATGATATTTCCCAGAGCAGTATTTTACAATTGACATATTTAATTTTGGATATTTGCTCACTTTTATCTTTCTTAAGAAATATTTGTTCGGAGATGGTTTGATAGCTAAAAACCATATGTTGTGGGATAATGTGTCTCTGAGTAAACTACCAAAAAATTTAGAGCTGAGGCATCCGTTTAAAGATATGGTACTCTCAAATCCTACTATAAGGTACCTATCAAATTATCTAATGATATGATTTTACTTATTATTTTTATTTAGAGACTCAAAAAGAGAATTTTCTTATTTTTTAGACTTAAACTTTTGGAAGTGATTTTGCATCACTTCTTCTGGAGTTCAGTAAGGGCTTTGCTATTTCTCTATCATGTGACTGATTTTTTGTAGAATCACAAAATGTTATACAGTTATACTGCCTTGAACGATTATGATGCTTATAAAGTGGAGGTTGTGGGTCAAAATGAGTCATGACAAAACAAGATTGAGAAGTTATACACTTTTTCTTAGCATTTAAAGGCCCAATGATAAAATGTAATAAAGAGTTTATTGATTCTTTTACTGACTTAATACGCTATATTAGAAAAATATGTAGCCATCTTGAGAGTTAGAATGTAAAATTTTGGATAAAAATTTTACATTTTCAGAGTTAATTTTACACAGGCACATGTTTAATATTTTCTTATTTTAATTTTTTAGGCTAGACATGCTTGTGTGACAATTAATTAGAGAAAATATGATATTTTCTACATCAATATTTTACAGTTGACATATTTAATTTGTGATGTTTACTTCCTTTTATCTTTCTTAACAAATATTTGTTTAAGATATTTTGAAATCCAAAACCCATATAATATGTGATACTGTGGATTTGAGTATGTCTAGCATTTATCCAAATTTAGACAATCTAATTGCAGTAAGATATTCTCCCAATAATTTTGGATAATAAAAAATAATATTTTGTAATAGAATATCATAAATTACTTATTAGATATAGTCCAAATCATGTGACACCAATAATCTATTTTTATCATTAGATATTTTAATTATTATTATAACAAAATATAAAGGTTAAGAATGTTTAAATATTTTGAGATAAAAAAATAAAATTTTGAATTTTGTGTTCGTTAGATGGCATCAGAAGATAAAAAAGTAGTGTCAGATAATTGAGTTGTCTATTTAAGCATGAGGGACAAGCGGTTAGACTTCTCTCAATGATCATAATTTAGTTTACCTATTAATGGTCACAATTGTTAATTTATCATGTCAACAATTCAAGCTCTTGACTTGATGGTATGAGTACTTTAGCTTGTTCCCTCAGGATACTAATTCGAAAAGTTATAATTGTTTATTCTCAGAATAAAGCTTATAATTATCATGTTTGAATTCTGGTGTACATGTGAATTTGACTGGTTGTGGCTCACTATTATGTGTTTTAATTATTATAAACACATGGATATTTACTTTTTTGGTTTTAGGATATCGTTATATCCTTTTGGGATATTAAACAGATAGGTATAATCCCAAGTAGCTTGACACTGGGGAGTTTTGCTATTATTGATGGCTAAGATAATGGTTGGATAATGAAATTTTATTATTTTAAGAGGTCGATAACACTTGATGATTATAAGTAGTTATGGTTCATAAGAATAATTATATTTATAAATAGTCAACAATTTTTTTTAATTTAGTTACATTAATGATAGTAAAACTTTTAATGACATAAATAGGTCTAAACAGGTAAGTCCACAAAATATCTTATTAGTCGTAAACTCCATACTAGTTTCATTAATTAGAGAGATAGGATATTTCCTAGAGCAATATTTGTCAATATATATAATTTGGGATATTTGCTAACTTTTATCTTTCTTAAGAAATATTTGTTCAGGGATAGTTTGAAAGCCAAAAATTATATGTTGTGGGATAATGTGTATCTGCATAAACTTCCAAAAGATTCAGAGTTTATGCATCCGATTAAAGATATGGTATACTTGAATCCTACTATGAGGTACCTATCAAATTATCAAATGATATAATTTTACGTACTATTTTGGTTTAGAGACTGAAAAAGAGAATTTTCTTGATTTTTAGGCTTATACTTTTCGAAGTGATTTTGCATCCTTTCTGGAGTTTTGCAAGGGCTTTGCCATTTCTGAATCTTGTGAGCAATTTTTTGGAGAATCACAAAATAGTATACAGTTATACTGCCTTGGATGACTTTGATGCCTGTAAAGTGGAGGTTGTGGGTCAAAATCAGTCATGACAAAGCAAAATTGATATGTTGTTCACTTTTTTTGGCATTGAAAGGCCCAATGATAAAAGGGAATAAAGGGTTTATAGACTCTACGTTACATTAGAAATATATTTAGCCATCTTGAGAGTTAGAATGGTAAACTTTAGGTAAAAATTTTGCTTTTTTAGAGTTAATTTTACACACGCACATGTTTAATATTTTCTTACTTTAATTTTTTTGAGGCTAGACATGCTTGTGCAATAATCAATTAGAGGAGATAAGATAGTTTCAAGAGGAGTATTTTACGGTTAACATATTTAATTCGTGATAGTTACTCACTTTATCTTTCTTAATAAATATTTGTTTGAGATGTTTTAAAAGCTAAAACCCATATAATTTGTGATACTATGGATCTGAGTATGTCTAGCATTTATCCAAATTTATGCAATCTAGTAGCAGTAAGAGATTCTCCCAAAATATTTCGATGGTAATAATAATATTTGTAATAGAATGTCAGAGATTACTTATTGGATATAGTCCAAATCATATGACACCAATATTGCATTAATATAATTAAATATTTTAATTATTATTATAACAAAATATAAAGGTTAAGAATTTTAGATAATTTGAGATAAAAAAATAAAATTTTGTGTTTTGTGCGCATTAGATGGTGTCACAAGATAAACAAGCGGTGTCAGATAATTGAGTTATCTATTTAAGCATGAGGGACAAACGGTTAGACTTCTCTCAATGATCATAATTCAGTTTACCTATTAATGATCAAAATTGTTAATTTATCATGATAACCATTCGAACTATTGGCTTGATGTGTGGGCACTTTATCTTGTTCCCTCAAGATCCTAATTCAAAAAGTTATAATTGTTTATTCTCAGAATAAAGCTTATAATTACCATGTTTGAATTCTGGTATACATGTGAATTTGATTGGTTATTGCTCACTATTATTTTAAATTACTTAGAATATATTTCTAACATAATTTTCTTTATCCTTTTCTCTTTAGGAGAGCTAAATCTTCCAAGTTAAAGAGTTTTAACCTCAATAGATTGTTAAAGTTGAAGTTCTTATACCAAATTTAAATATATTTGAAAGTAGTTTATGGTAAGGATTGTACTATCAAAAGATTAAAATATTAATATACATTTCAAGATCTAATAAAGGAAAAAACTATATAATATGTTTCTATACATATTTTACTCATGAAAAAAACTAAACAAACTGATAATGGAGGTGGATATATGTTATATAAACAGTATTCACATACATTTGTATGCTATTTTTGTGAAGTAAAAAAATCTAAAAAATTTTGAATACTGAAAAGTTTACCGATTTTAGTAGAAAATTAATTAGGTATGTAACATTTTTTTATTATTTCAAGGTTTATATTAGGTGTTTTAATTTATTATGAACATATGGATATTTACATTTTTTTTCTTTTTGGTTTTGGGACATCATTTTATCCCTTTGGGATATTAAAAATATAGGTATAATCCAAAGTAGCTTGACACTGGGGAGTTATGATATTATTGGAGGCCAAGATAATGGTTGGATAATGAAACTTTGATATTTTAAAAGGTCGATAACACTTGATGATTATAAGTAGTCATGGTTCTTAAGGATAAATATATTTATAAGTAGTGAATATTTTTTTAATTTAGTTACATTAATGATATGTAAAATTTGTAATAATATAAATATGTCTAAATAGTAAAGTTGACAAAATATCTCATCATAGGCAAATTCTATACTAGTTTCATTAATTAGAGGGATAAGATATTTCCTAGAGTAATATTTATTGACGTATTTAATTTGGGATATTTGATAACTTTTATCTTTCTTAAAAAACATTTGTTTAGGGATGATTTGAAAGCAAAAAACCATATGTTGTGGGATAATGTGTATCTGAGTAAACTTCAAAAAGTTTTAGAGCTGAGGCATCTGATTACAAATATGATACACTCGAATCCTACTATGAGGTATGATCAAATTATCAACTAATATGATTTTACTTATTGTTTTATTTAGAGACTGAAAAAGAGAATTTTCTTAATTTTTAGGCTTACACTTTTTGAAGTGATTTTGAATCCCTTCTTCTAGAGTTTAGCAAGGGCCTCACTATTTTCTATCTTATGAGCAATTTTTTGTAGGATCAAAAAATGGTATATAGTTATACTGCCTTGGACAACTTTGATGCCTATAAAATGGAGGTTGTAGGTCAAAATCAGTCATGACAAAGTAAGATTGATAAGTTCCGTACATTTTCTTGGCCATTTCAAGACCTAATAATGAAATGGAATAAAGAGTTTACAGACCCTTTGACTAATTTAATATGCTACATTAGAAATATATGCAGGTATCTTGAGAGTTGGCATGTAAAACTTTGGGTAAAAATTTTATATTTTCATAGTTAACTTTACACACGCACTTGTTTAATATTTTCTTATTTTAATTTGTCAGGCTAGACATGCTTGTGTGATACTTAATTAGAGAAGACAATATATTTTCTACAGCAGTATTTTACGGATGACATATTTTATTTGTGATATTTACTCACTTTTATCTTTCTTAACAAATATTTGTTTGAAATATTTTGAAAGCTAAAACCCATATAATGCGTAATACTGTGGATCTGAGTATGTCTACCCTCTATTCAAATTTTGATAATCTAGTTACAATATTAATAATATTTTGTAATAGAATGTGAGAAATTATTTGTTAGATATAGTCCAAATCATGTGACACCAATAATCAATTTATATCATTAAATATTTGAATTACTATTATAACAAAATATAAAGGTTAATAATGTTTAAATAATTTGAGATAAAATAAAATTGAGTTTTGTGCATGTTAGATGGTATCATAAGATAAACAGGTACCCATTAATAATCAAACTTGTTAACTTATCATGTCAACATTCGAACTCTTGGCTTGATGGTGTAGGCATTTTAGCTTGTTCCATCCCGATCCCAATTCAAAAAGTCACAATTGATTATTTTCAGAATAAAGCTTATAATTACCATATTTGAATTCTGGTGTACATGTGAATTTTATTAGTTGTTGCTCACTATTATTTTAAATTGCTTAGAATATATTTCTAATATAATTTTGTTTATCTTTCTCTCTTAAGGGAAGCTAAATGTTCCAAGTTCAAGAGTTTTAATCTCAATAGAAGGTTGAACTTCTTTTAACAAAGTTAAATATATTTGAAAGTAGATTACGGGTAGAGGATTATACTATCAAAAGATTAACACTTTAATATAAATTTCAAGATCTGATAGAGGAAAAACTATATAATATGTTTATCTACATATTTTACTCTTGAAAAAACAAAACAAACCGAAAATGGATGTGGCTATATGGCATATAAACAGTATTCACATAAATTTGTAAGATTTTTTATGTAGAAAAAGTATCTCAAAAAATTTGTGAATACTGAGAAGTTAATCGATTTTAGGAGAAAATTAATTAGCTTTGTATAATGTTTTATTATTTTAAGGTTTATATTATGTGTTTTAATTTATTATGAACATATGGATATTTACTTTTTTCCTTTTTGGTTTTGGGACATCATTTTATCCCTTTGGGATATTAAACATATAGTTATAATCCATAGTAGCTTGACATCGTGGATTTTGCTATTGTTGGAGGCAAGATAATGGTTGGATAATGAAACTTTATTATTTTAAAAGGTTAAAAACACTTAAAGATTATAAGGAGTTATGGTTCCTAAGGATAAATATATTTGTAAGTAGTCAACAATTTGTTTAATTTAGTTACATTAATGATATTTAAAATTTGTAAAGTCGACAAAATATCTGATATGTTCCAAACTCTATACTAGTTTCATTAATTAGACGTATTTAATTTGGGATATTTGCTAACTTTTATCTTTCTTAAGAAACATTTATTTGGGGATGATTTGATAGCCAAAAACTATATGTTCTAGGATAATGTGTACCTAATAAACTATCAAAAGATTCAAAGCTGAGCCGTCTGATTACAAATATGATACACTCGAATCCAACTATGTGGTACCTATCAAATTATCAAATGATATGATTTTACTTATTATTTTTGTTTCGATACTGAAAATGAGAATTTTCTTAATTTTTAGACTTACACTTTTTGAAGTGATTTTGCATCCCTTATTCTGAAGTTCATCAAAGGCTTGAACGAGTTATTTTTTGGAGAATCACAAAATGGTATATATTTATACTGCCTTGAACGAGTTTGATGCCTATAAAGTGGAGATTATGGGTCAAAATTAGCCATAACAAAGCAAAATTGATAAGTTGTTCACTTTTTCTTAGGCATTCAAAGGCCTAATGATAAAAGAGCATAAAGAGTTTACGCACTTTGTGACTAATTTAATACGCTACATTAGGAATATATGTAGTCATCTTGAGAATTAGAATGTAAAACTTTGGGTAAAAATGTTATAATTTTAGAGTTAATTTTACACACGCACATGTATCATATATTTTTATTTTTATTTTTCAGGGTAGACAGGCTTGTGCTGTAATTAATTAGAGAAGAAAAGATATTTTCTAGAGCAGTATTTTACGGTTGACTTATTTAATTATTGATGTTTGCTCACTTTTATCTTTGTTAAGAAATATTTGTTTGACATGTTTTGAAAGCCAAAACCCATATAATGTGTGATACTGTAGATCAGATTATGTCTAGGCTTTATCTAAATTTAGACAATCCATTTACAGTAAGAGATTCTCCCAATAATTTTGTATGGTAATAATACTATTTTGTAATAGAATGTTAGAAATTATTTATTAGACATAGTCCAAATCATGAGACACCAATAATCTATTTATATCATTAAATATTTTAATTAATATTGTAACAAAATATAAAGGTTAAGAATGTTTTATGTATTTTGAGATAAAAAATAATTTTTTTCATTTTTTGCGTGTTGGATGATATTAGAAGATAAATAGGTGGTATCAGATAATTGAGTTGTCTACTTAAATATGAGGGACAAGCAGTTAGACTTCTCCCAATGATCATAATTAAATTTACCCATTAATGATCAAAATTGTTAATTTATCATGTCAATTGTTAATTGATCATGTCAATCATTCGAACTCTTAGCTTGATAGTGTGTGTATTTTAGCTTGTTTCCTCACGATTCCAATTCCAAAAATCATAATTGATTATTCTTAGAATAAAGCTTATAATTATCATGTTTGAAGTCTTGTGGACATTTGAATTTGACTAGTTGTTGCTCACTATTATTTTGAATTGCTTAAAATATATTTCTAATCTAATTTTCTTTATCTTTCTCTCTTTAGGGGAGCTAAATATTCTAAGTTTAGGGTTTTAACCTGAATAGAAGGTTGAAGTTGAAGTTCATGTAACAAAGTTAAATATATTTAAAAGTAGATTATGGATAGAGGATTGTACTTTCAAAAGATTAAAAGTTTAATATATATTGCAAGATCTGATAGAGAAAAAAAACTATATAATATGTTTCTATACATATTTTACTACTAAAAAATTAAACAAACTGATAATGTAGGTAGATATATGGTATATAAATAGTATTCACATAAATTTGTAAGATTTTTTATAAAGTAAAAATATCTCAAAATTTGTGAATATTGAGAAATTTGCCAATTTTAGGAAAAAATTAATTAGGTATATACAATTTTTTTATTATTTTAAGGTTTATATTATGTATTTTAATTTATTATGAATACATGGATATTTACTTTTTTTTTTCTTTTTTGGTTTTGGGACATCGTTTTATCCCTTTGGGATATTAAATAGATAGGTATAATCCACAGTAACTTGACACCGAGGAGTTTTGCTATATTATTGGAGGTCAAGATAATTATTGGATAATGAAACTTTATTATTTTAAGAGGTCAATAACACTGGAAGATTATAAGGAGTTATGTTTCCTAAGGATAAATATATTTGTAAGTATGCAACAATTTTTTTAATTTAGTTACTTTAATTATATGTAAAATTTTTAATGACATAAATAGGTCTAAATAGCAAAGTCAAGGAAATATCTCATCAGTGGCAAACTCCATACTAGTTTCATTAACTTGAGAAACATGGTATTTGACAAAGCAATATTTGTTGACATATTTAATTTGGGATATTTGCTAACTTTTATCTTTCTTAAGAAATATTTGTTCAAGGATGGTTTGATAGCCAAAAACCACATGTTATGGGATAATGTGTATTTGAGTAAACTACCAAAAGATTCAGAGATGAAGCATCTAACTAAAGATATGATATACTTTAATCCCATTATGAGGTACCTATCAAATTACCAAATGATATGATTTTACTTATTATTTTTGTTTAGAGACTGGGAAAGAGAATTTTCCTGATTTTTAGGCTTACACTTTTTGAAGTGATTTTGCATTACTTCTTTTGGAGTTCTGCAAGGGCCTTGTTATTTCTCTATCTTGTGAGCATTTTTTGCAGAATCAAAAAATGGTATGCATTTGTACTGTCCTAGACGACTTTTATGCGTATAAAGTAGAGGTTGTGGATCAAAATGAGTCATGAAAAAACAAGATTGATAAGCTATACACTTTTTCTTTAGCATTTAAAGGCCCAATGATGAAAAAGAATAGAGTTTATAGATTTTTTTACTAACTTAATATGCTACATTAGAAATATATGTAGCTATCTGAGAGTTAGAATGTAAAACTTTGGGTAAAAATTTTACATTTTTAGAGTTAATTTTACACACGCATATGTTTAATATTTTCTTATTTTAATTTTTTAGGCTAGACATGCTTGTACAATAATTAATTAGAAGACAAGATATTTTCCAGAGCAGTATTTTATGGTTGGCATATTTAATTTGTGATGTTTGCTCACTTTTATCTTCCTTAACAATTATTTGTTCGAGATATTTTGAAAGCTAAAACTCATATGATGTGTGATACTGTGGATCTGAGTATGTCTAGCCTTTATCCAAATTTATATAATCTAGTTGCAGTAAGAGATTCTCCCAACAATTTTGGATTGTAATAATAATATTTTGTAATAAAATGTCAGAAATTACTTATAAGACATAGTCTAAATCATGTGACACCAATAATCTATTTATATTATTAAATATTTAATTATTATAATAAAATATAAAGGCTAGGAATTATTTAAATAATTTGAGATAAAAAATAAAATTTTGAGTTTTGTGCATGTTAGATGATATTAGAAGATAAACAAGTGGTATGAGAGAATTGACTTGTGTGTTTAAGTGTGAGGAACAAATGGTTAGACTTCTCCCAATGATCACAATTCATTTTAACCATTAATGATAAAAATTATTAATTTATCAAGTCAACCATTCCGACTCTTGGCTTGATAGTGTGAACATTTTAGCTTATTCTGTCGTATCCTTATTTTTAACCTCAGTTATATTCAATCGGAAATAACTTGAACAAATTAAATACCTCTTTAATTTAAAAATATGAATTTTTAAGAAAATGTTTCTCGAGTACTGTTCAATGGTACTATTCCTTTGATAATTCAGAATACATACCTAACTTTGAAAATTCATAATTAAATCTAGAAAAATTGAAATAGAGTGGTTTTAATTTCTAATGAAATATCTTTCATTAACCTTGATGGAAAAATATAAAACTAAAGTTTCATTGTTCAAATAAATTCAGTTTATTCGTTAAAAAATACTGTTCATTTAGTAAATTTGGAAGTTCTAGTTTCTTTGCCTTACTTTCAAAAGTTCATTTATCCTTAATTACTTATCCAAATAAAACGTGTTATTTATGGATTTAAAGTTTCAGATGAGTTCTCTAAGTTTATAAAATTTTGTATAAAAATTCGTTCATTTACCATTTAAAATTAGCACTTGAACCTCGTTTCTCGTTTGATCTTATGCGAGATTTTTATCTCCAAATTAGAAAAATCATATTAAATTGAAAACTTAACGAATTGAGAAATTCTTGGTGTCTATTTAAAGCAATGTATCTTAGCTACTTTATGCCAAATTTCATATCCAAACTCATTGACTAAGTTACAAAAATTATTGTCATAAGGTATCGGCCTCAAAATACAAACACATTATAATGTACTATGTATCCCATATTGTCATCCCATAAGGTCAAGTAGTAAATTTAACTTATCATACAAGATCATTCATCCATATTTACTCTCTTTCCTTTCCAAGATCCAGCACCTATAGCATGGTTATGTATATAGAAAGAATAAGATTTCATAAAAATCTCAATAATAAGTCATACAAACTATAATATCATGCATGCTTTATTAAATGCCTAACATGTTATCATGAGATGAGAGTTACTTCATGGTTATACATAAGCAAACTCTAACATGCATATTGTCATGACATTAGTTACAAGGAGTTGCATTCATTTATACTTCATTATCATCATCATATCAACTTAAGTTCAACCAAATTTCACAACTAACAAGCAGGCATAAAGTCAAACAAATATAAGATTATAGTTAGGTACTCTTGCTACCTCTTATAAAATTCTTGACAAGCTCCTCTTGAAGTGGTATTCCTTTCACACAAATATCAAAACCTAGCCATTACAAAAGTATTGCAAGTCACAACTTGATTTCAATACAAATCTAATACTAGGTTTTTCACTAGCTCCCTTTCTTTGTCCATTTTATGTTTTATGCTTCTATCTTTCTAAAATAATTCTCATGGTGCATTTCTACATAATTTTTCAAGTAGAATTCAAATATGAAGTTATAATTTCAAGATTCAATTTTCTTCTTAGCATACTGTATAGAACTAAACATAACCTCCTTATTTTCTAAAAATTCTCATTTTGATTCAAATACTTCTAATACGTGTTTCTCTACTCTACCCCATACCATTTTCCATTTTAAACCCATTGAAAGTGTCAAAATCATGAAATTTTATATAATCAATGATATGTACAGTGACAGAAGTGAAACCAAAACCCTAGTTGCAATCATACTTGAATTCCCATGCTATTTTCACTTGACTTTAGCTTATTTAAGCTCATCTAACTTATATATATATATATATATATATATATATCATAAAATATATACTCTTCCCATAATATGGAAGCACCTCCAACAACAATTATAGAAGAGATATTTCCATCAAATCACTTAAAACCTAGAGAAATCTTTCCATACCAAAGTCCAAGATTTAAATAAATAGCTACCTTGTTGTTGTTCCAAGTTTGCTTGCTTCCTTCTTGGCTTCGGTTGAAATTTTGGCAGCACCTCCTAAAGATCATACACGACTCCATTTCAAGGGAAATGAGGGGATATTTATAGCTTAAATTTTGGCACTATAAGTCCATTATCTCCTTACTTTTCTTAATTATTACACACCTTTAATCCTTGTTTCTATTGGTTGATTCTCAAGTTAATTAGGCTTAATCTAATCTTTACATTATTTTATTTTAATATATCACTTGCTTCAATTCTTCTTCTTCATATGGCATACACATAGTGAAATTGGGAGTTATGTGGGACCTAAACAATGCACATCGTGCCACCTTTCCATTTATGAAGTTTCCTACATCTTTTCTTCCTGTTTTTTTAACAAAATCTACATGAAATATTCATTAGCCCAAAAACATGGACTTGGCATATTGGCCTTCTTATGGGACACCATATTGGTTGTCCAAATCTATCCCCTTTTTTTGGCACACATTACAAGGTATTTCTTTTACCGGGCATCCTAAATCAACATGATTTTTAATATAAATTTTGTATAATTCTTTTTAGAGTTTAGACATTTTTAAAAATTTATTCTACTATAAAATAAATTTTTTACAAAGTCTCATAATTTTCTGAGTCCCAGAAGTCCTTTTTGATAGCTTCATAAATTCTTATATTAATTATAAGAATTTACTGCCAGATTTCATCTGATTCTGAGGTTCAAAAGATACTGTATTAATTTTTCTCTCTTTAAGAATTCATATCAATTTTTGGGACCTCAAATCAAAATTCTATGTTGCGTAAAACTGATGAACTGAAAAATTTTGGGATTAAACTGATTTTGGTTAGTTTTTTGCCTTTTCCGTCTCAACTTTCAATAATTATCATTTTACCCCTGAACTTTTGAAAATTATACTTTAGGCCCTCTTCTTTACATAACTTTATGTTTACTTTCCTTTTTCACTATAGAACTTTTAGACTTTTTTATGTTAGTCCCTCTTCTTTATACATTTGTCTAATCATCACTTTTCTTCTCTTTTTATCATCATAATACTTCCAAACCTCTTTCCTTGATCAGTCTTATACAGATAAAAAATTAGGATAAGACATGTTCCCTCAGGATCCTAATTCAAAAAAAAAGTTGTTATTGATTATTCACATAACAAAGTTTATAATTACCATATATGAATTCTGGTGTACACGTGAATTTGACTGGTTGTTGCTCACTATTATTTTAAGTTACTTATAATATATTTCTAATCTAATTTTCTTTATCTTTCTTTTTTCAGGGGAGCTAAATGTTCCAAGTTCAAGAGTTTTAACCTCAATAGAAGGTTGAAGTTCAAGTTCTTGTATTAAAGTTAAATATATTTGAAAATAGATTACAGGTAGACGATTGTACTATCAAAAAGATTAAATCATTAATATAAATTTCAAGATATGATAGAGAAAAAACTATATAATATGTTTCTATACATATTTTACTCGTGAAAAAACTAAACAAACTAATAATAGAGGTGGATATATGGTATATAAATAGTATTCGGATACATTTATAATATTTTTTATGAAGTAAAAATATTTCAAAAATTTGTGAATACCAAGAAATTTATTGATTTTAGGAGAAAATTAATTAGGTGTGTATAATTTTTTATTATTTCAAGGTTTATATTATGTGTTTTAATTTATTATGAACACATGGATATTTACTTTTTTTCCTTTTTGATTTTGGGACATCATTTTATCCCTTTGGGATATTAAACAGATAGGTATAATACACAATAACTTGACACCAACGAGTTTTGCTATTCTTGAAGGCCAAGATAATTGTTGGATAATGAAACTTTATTATTTTAAGAGATCGATAACACTTGAAGATCATAAGGAGTTATGGTTCGTAAGGATAAATATATTTATAAGTAGTTAACAATTTTTTTAATTTAGTTACATTAATTATATGTAAAACTTTTAATGACATAAATAGGTCTAAATAGCAAAGTCGACAAAATATCTCATCAGTGGCAAACTCCATACTAGTTTCATTAATTAGGGAAAACATGATATTTCCCGGAGCAATATTTGTTGACGTATTTAATTTGGGATATTTGCTAACTTTTATCATTATTAAGAAACATTTGTTTAGGGATGGTTTGATAGCCATAAACCATATGTTATGGGATAATGTGTATCTACGTAAACTACCAAAAGATTTAGAGCTGAGGCATCTGATTAAAGATATGGTGCACTTGAATCCTACTATGAGGTACCTATCAAATTATCATATGATATAATTTTACTTATTATTTTTGTTTAGAGACTCAAAAAGAGATTTTTCTTGATTTTTAGGCTTATACTTTTCAAAGTGATTTTGCATCCCTTCTTATGAAGTTCAGCGAGGGCCTTGCTATTTCTCTATCTTGTGAGCCATTTTGTATAGAATCACAATATAGTGTATAGTTATACTACCCAAGATGACTTTAATTCCTATAAAGTGGTGGTTGTGGGTTAAAATTAGTCATGACAAAACAAGATTCACAAGTTGTTCACTTTTTCTTTGGCATTCAAAGGACCAATGATGAAAGGGAATAAAGAATTTACAGACTTTTTGACTGACTTAATACTCTACATTATAAATATATGTAGCCGTCTAGAGAGTTGGAATGTAAAACTTTAGGCAAAAAATTTATATTTTTAGAGTTAAGTTTACATACCTACATGTTTAATATTTTCTTATTTTAATTTTTTAGGCTAGACATACTTGTGCGATAATTAATTAGAAAATATTTTCTAGAATAGTATTTTATGGTTGACATGTTTAATTTGTAATATTTGCTCACTTTTATCTTTCTTAACAAATATTTATTAGAGATGTTTTAAAAGCCAAAACCCATATAATGTGTGATACTGTGGATCTGAGTATGTCTAGCTTTTATCCAAATTTAGACAATCCAGGTGCAGTAAGATATTCTCCCAACAATTTTGGATGGTAATAATATTTTGTAATAGAATGTCAGAAATTACTTATTGGACATAGTCCAAATCATGTGACACAATAATCTATTTATATCATTAAATATTTTAATTATTATAACAAAATATAAAGGTTAATAATATTTAAATAATATGAGATAAAAATAAAATTTTGAATTTTATGCCCGTTAGATGGTATCATAAGGTAAACAAGTGGTATCAGATAATTGAGTTGTCTATTTAAGCATGAGGGACAAAAGCTTTGGGCCATTAATGGTAAAATGGTAATTATGAAAAGTTGAGACGAAAAAGGCTAAAAAATCCAAATTTAGATTAATCCCAAATTTTTCTAGAAAATAGAGAAAATTATTTTGATGAATTTGACATAATATAGAATTTTGATTTGAGGTCCTAAAAATTGATATGAATTTCTAAAGAAAGAAAAATTAATACAGAATACTCTGGACCTCAGAATTCGATAAAATTTAGAAGTAAATTCTTATAAATAATATGAGAATTTATAAAACTGATAGAACTTAAAAAGGAGCTATGTATAATTTATTATAGAATTTACACGAGATTAAAACACCCGATAAATATAGTTTGGGAAATTTCTCGGGAGTTAAGCCCATGAAGATAGTAGATTATAGAGAAGGCCTAAAATGATACCTTATATGTCTAATAATATTTTCAGATAAATATGTGTGCTAGGGCTATGGCTAATAAAGACATGAAAAAAATATAAAATTACAAAAATATCACTGATTATGCTAATGTGTTGTGTCATCAAGTCAGAGATAGATGAAGGGAAGTTTGGTCATTTGACTAAGGTTAGATAGTCAATGAGAGTTCCCATAGTAGTTGACCAAGGTCAGGATATACTCTGATAAGATGTGAAAAGACAATAATGCCTTTGAGATATTAAAGTAAATAAAGAAGAGCCAAGAGGCATTTTGGTAATTTGCCAAGGGATCTATAATTAAGTTTAGACCTAATACAAGAATATCAATAGTAGAAAGAATTTGGATACTAGATTTAAGGTCAGAAAGCATATTTTGGAATCTTAAAAAATTTAGATTAATAAAACAGTCTGATTTTTGAGAAATCGGACTAAGCCTATATTAGATTAGATTAGAATTTTTCTAGAACCATCTTTCCCTTGGAATTTTGCCACATGTCCCTATGAGTTCTCCCTTGACAATGTCATGGATGATGTCATAATTGGCTTTAAGGATAAGCTTTATTCAAGAATAAATATGAGCCTTTAGATCAACTAGTATACAAAGTGATCTTGGCCTTCTATTTTCTATTGAATTTTTTTAAAAATACCCCATATTCTTGATTCAAAACTGTGACATGAAGATCATTGGGGAAACTATGGTAAAATGGAAACTCAAGCCAAGATAAAGAAGAATCCAAGGTCTATAGTTCAAGTTAGCTAGAGATTGAGGTAAGCAATATATCCTAGCTTATTTTCCTTTAATTTGGGGGCTTGAGCTTAGGATTTTCATGGAAGAAATTTAACTTTTCTCTAAGAGGTATATGCTATCTAAAACATTAGATGAAAGGAGAAAAAAGAAATTAAAGTTAGAGTTATGTGATTGAAGCTTAAACAAGCTAGTTAGATGATTGGTTATTTGATCAAGTTGGTATTCTTGACTTTGTCATGATTGAGAACTTTAGGTCTACACTATTCATGATACATGGAGATGGAATTTCAATGATGTAATGCTTCCATTGAATTTATATGATGATTTTGTGTAGGATTGGATTAGTTTTAAACCTTAGAAGTATTAGAATAATTATTCTCTATTACTGTTCACTCATATAAATAGTGATTGGAATTTTATGATTTTGATGCTCCCAATGGTTTTAAAATAAAAAGTTCTGTGGGATAAAGTAGAGCAACAAGTATGGGAAGCATTGAAATCAAAATAAGAATTTTTAGAAGAATTATACATAGTTTTCAAATCCATCTAGAACAGTGCATGAGAGCTAGAATTTCATGATTCTAAACTCATAAATGAATTCAAAAGGTGAAGTTGTGTAGGGTCAAGTTAAAATATCAATTGGTTCAAAGGCCAAGTAATTAGTAAAGATTAAAGGAAGTTATGTTAGTTAAAGTAAGCTTATTGATTAAGGAAGTTAGATTATGATAGATGGATGATTATGTGATATTATAATTTGATTGTGGACTCCAAAGAGGCAGCCATACATCAAAGAGAAGTAAGAAGAAAGAGGAAAAGGAAAGTTGAAGTGAAAGAAAGTCAAGTATATGAGGTAGTAAACTTATCTTAAATTTGTATGTATTGAATGTTATGTTTAATTGTGCTATGACTTTGTTGAATTGTATTGCATGTGTATATAATTGAAGCTCCATTTCTATGATTACTTTGGCCAATTGTATTTCATATATTTTATGGAAGCATGCACATTATACAATGTTAACATTTTCACAGGTAAGTATAAGTATTTACGTTAAAGCATACATTGTTTAAAATCGTTCACTACTTAGATTTCTCTATAAATCTCACCCCTCCATGTAATCTCAATCCCAATAGATTTATTAATGATGAAAGAGGATGAAGAAGTATGAAGAGAAGTTAGAGATTGTATAATGTAAATGTTATATGATGAATGTATAAATTGTTGCAAGCAATGACATTATATGACATGTTTGAGCCTCAATGTTTATGATATAATGAAAAATAGTAAATGAGAAAATAAATATATGAAATTTTATAGACATTTAGTTAATATTTCAAGCTTCATTTTGACATCAAGAATGCCTTATTTCAATGTGTGTACAAAGAGAATTAATTTTCCAAAAATGGGGATCAGAATATGTTTTTAGAATTTTTGATCAAATGAACAATAATCTTTGATGATTAAACTATATTAATTGGCTAAGCATTTGGTCAACAACTTATTTTTTTCTTAAAGTTAAAGATGTTAGCTTCGAGCAAAATTTTTGAACCGCTTCATTTCGATTTTTCTAGAATTAATTATGATTTTTTGAAGTTCGTCGTCTAATCTAAAATACCATATGAACAATAACTGGAGAAGTGTAAAATTCTAGATTTAGCTAATGAACTTCCAAGATCTCATAAGTGGTTCTAAATGTAATTGAATGGTCCCTAAGATGTATGAAAGTAAGAATGTTTTATTTTGGTATCAGAGTAAAAAAGTTTGGCAGAATATAAGACAATCCATATACTCTAACTCTAAGTAGTAAGTACTTAGGTAAGTTAGTGTATTTATTGGCATAGTTAGTATTGCTTATTTAAGAAACTCTTGTAAAAGTATATATGAGATTTTATAAAGTTAAATTAGAGAAATTGATTAATAAGGGAGACCCCTGAGCTATAATGATTTATGAACATGATGTACCTCTAGACTTTGATCCTTCTTCAGACAGAGAAGAGAGTTCAGATGATAGTATAGGGGATCAATCAGGTAGGTATATAGTAGAATATCCCACAAATATTTTTGTTGACTCAAACATGTAGTCTGGAGATTATGTAGAGACTCAGTCTGAAGTTATGCGTGTACCATATGATGTTGAGTCTAGTGACTCTATACTATATGAGTTTGTTAGAGTGCCCTTTAACCCTGATGTAAACTCTATTCCTTCAATAAGAGGATAGATTATGGTTGAGGAAGCTGAGTACTGGTACTGGATTAAGGTAGACAAGATATTATTCCTTCTCTATCAAAATTTAAAGAGATTTGATATGAGTAACCTACAACAGTCCCTTAATCCAGAGATCCAGTCAGAGTCTACGATAGTCCCTTCCTATTCTCGTAGTCTAAGAATATATGACTGTGCATATAAAGATCAATGTGATGCTCCTACTCCTAGAAACCCTAGCCTTCTTTATTAAAGACAGATAATGTTGACTATATCAGTTTCAAGAAAGTTGTAAAGGGTGAACTACTCAGCCTGTGTCAAGGGATAGATAGAAGTAGAGATCAAGAGCAATCAATTTTCTGTATTTCCTCAATGTTGTAGTAGGAATGATAAACAGATATATAATAGAGGGCATTAACCTAAATCAAGTTTATACTCTAGAAGATTGGCATGAGATGGTAGTATGTCAGATACTATCATATACCCCTATATGGCAGTAGAGTTAAGTGAGTTTTTGGTAAATGATCTACCAACTGATATATAGAGGTGGCATTTCTGTATGCAAAATTATTTACAGTTCATTATTCCCTAAAAATAATGTAAAAAGAGATAGGGTAATGTAAATTTGTAAATAGTGTAAAGTAAAGTAATTATATAGATGTATGATAGTTATGATATACCCCAAATATGTAGTGGACATGTATGTGATATAGGTAAAAATGTTATGGTGATATGAAATATGAGTTTTGTTGTGATATAATAAAATGATAGTTAAACATCTATATAAATATGTTCCCTATTTAATGTGATTATAGTTGATAGATATGAATGAGTTTCAAGTGACTTAAGTTCATCAAAGTTAATAACAAGAATTGGCCATTGCTAGAGTTAAGATTGGACAAAATACTAGAACATAATGTTTAAAGAAAGCTATGACTAGGTCACGCTGTGAAGCATTTTAGGTCGCAACTAGAAATCTTAGAGAAGTTAAGTCGCAATGAGTTAAGACATGAGTCGTGACAAAGATTCACTAAGGTGTTTTGGTCGTGATGAGTAAAGACTATTAGCCATGATGGAAAGCCACATAGCTTTCAGGTTACAATGAGTTAGGTCATAGGATGCAACTAATATATACAAAAGATCAGGTCATAATGGAAGAAAACCTATGGTCGCGACTGAAGAACACGGAGCTATTAAGTCGTGATAAGTAATTTAAGATAGTTATGACTAAAGTTTATAGAGAGTATGAGTTGTGACTAAGATGCACAGAGACCTAATGATGAGAATAAAAATGCCAACCTCACTAAAGTTTATCAGTTAGCATTTTAGCACAAGGTACAAGCTAGCTAAACAATATGAGGTACTGATATACAAGGTAAACTATGGCAAAATAGTAACTTAAGCCAAGACAAAGAAGAATCCAAGGTCTAAAGTTCAAGCTAGCTAGAGATTAAATATAAGCAATCTATCCTAGCATATTTTCCTTTAATATGGGGGCTTGATCTTAGGGTTTTCATGGAAGAAAGTTGAGTTTTCTCTAAGCGGTATATGTTATCCAAAACTTTAGATGAAAGGAGAAAGAAGAAAATAAAGTTAGAGTTATATTATTCAAGCTTAAATAAGCTAGTTAGATGATTGGTTATGTGATCAAGTTGATATCTTGACTTTGCCATGGTTAAGACCTTTCGGTCTAGACTATTCATGATAGATGGATATAGAAATTCAATTATCTAATGCTTCCATTGAATTTATATAATAATTTTGTGTAGGATTGGATATGTTTTAAACCTTATAAGAATTATAATTAAAAGTTATAATTATTATAATTCTCTATTACTGTTTACTCATATGAACAGTGATTAGAATTTTATGATTTTGATGCTCCCAATGGTTTTAAAATGAAAAGTTGTGTGGGATAAAGTAGAGCAACAAGTATGTGAAGCAATGGAATCAAAATGAGAATTTTTAGAAGAATTACGCATATTTTCAATTCTGTCTATAATAGTGCATGAGAGATGGAATTTCATGATTCTAAACTCATAAATGGATTCAAAAGTGAAGTTGTGTAGGGTATAGTTAGGACATTAATTGGTTCAAAGGTCAAGTCAATTAGTAAAGATCAAAGGAAGTTATGGTAGTTAAAGTAAGTTTAATAATCGAGGAAGTTAGATTGTGATTGATAGATGATGTGATGTTATAATTTGACTGTGGACTCCAAAGAGGTAGCCACACATCAAAGAGAAGTAAGAAGAAAGAGGCAAAGCAAAGCAAAGTTAAAGTGAAGGAAATCAAGTATATGAGGTATTAAACTTATCCCAAACTTGTATGTATTGAATGTTATGCTTGATTATGTTATGGCTTTGTTGAATTGTGTTGTATGTGTATATGATTGAAGCTCTATTTCTATGATTAATTTGGCCAATTGTATTTCACATGTTATATGGAAGTATGCACATGATACAATGTTAACACTTTCAAAAGCAAACACAAGTATTTACATTAATGCATGCATTGTTTAGTATCGTTTTCTACTGAGATTTTCTCAAAAATCTCTCCTCCATGTAATCCCAATCCCAACAGGTTTATTAATGATGAAAGAGGATGAAGAATCATAAAGAGAAGTTAGGGATTGGATAATGTAAATGTTATATGATGAATGTATAAATTGTTGCAAGTAATAATGTTATATGACATTTTTTAGCCTTAATATTTATGATGTAATGAAAAATAGTAAATAAGAAAATAAATGTATGAAATTTAACAAATATTTAGTTAACATGTTAAACTTCATTTTGACACTAAGAACGCCTTATTTCAATGTCTGTACAAAGAGAATGAATTTTCTAAAAATGGGAACCAGAATATATTTTCATAATTTTTGATCAAATGAACAGTAATCTTTGACGATTAAAATGTATTAATTGGCTAAGTATTTAGTGAAGAACTTATTTTTTCCTTAAATTCAAAGATGTTAGCTTCGAGTACAATTTTAAACAACTTTATTTTGATTTTTCTAGAATTAATTATGATTTTTTAAATAGATAGGTATATTCCACAGTAAGTTGACACCGTGGAGTTTGCTATTATTGGAGGTCAAGATAATAGTTGGATAATAAAACTTTATTATTTTAAGAGGTCGGTAGCACTTGAAGATTATAAGGAGATATGGTTCCTAAGGATAAATATATTTATAACTTGTCAAAAAAATTTTAATTTAGTTACATTAATGATATGTAAAAATTTTAATCACACAAATAGATCTAAATAGTAAAGGTGACGAAATATCTAATTAACAACAAACTCCATACTAGTCTCATTAATTAGAGAGGATAGTATATTTCCCAGAGTAATATTTCTTGATGTATTTAATTTATGATATTTGCTCACTTTTATCTTTCTTAAGAAATATTTGTTTGGAGATGGTTTAATAGCCAAAAATCATATGTTATGAGATAATGTGTATTTGAGTAAAATACAAAAAGATTCATAGTTAAGGCATCTGATTAAAGATATGGTACACTTAAATCCTACTATAAGGTGTCTATCAAATTATCAAATGATATAATTTTACTTATTATTTTTGTGTTGAGACTAAAAAAGAGGATTTTCTTATTTTTTAGGCTTAAACTTTTCAAAGTGATTTTGCATCCATTCTTTTGGAGTTCAGCAAGGGGCTTGCTATTTCTCTATCTTGTGAGCGATTTTTTGAATAATTACAAAATGATATATATTTATACTACCCTAGATGACTTTGACGCATATAAAGTAGAGGTTGTAGGTCAAAATCAATCATGACAAAGTAAGATTGATAACTTATTCACGCACATGTTTAAGGTATTCTTATTTTAATTTTTCAAGTTAGACATGCTTGTACGATAATTAATTAGAGAAGACATAATATTTTCCAGAGCAATATTTTACGGTGACATATTTAATTTGTGATATTTGCTCATTTTTATTTTTCTTAAAAAATATTTATTTTGGATGTTTTGAAATTCAAAAGGCATATAATAGGTGATACTGTGAATCTTAGTATGTCTAGGCTTTATTAAAATTTAGACAATCTAGTTGCAGTAAGAGATTCTCCTAACAATTTTAGATCATAATAATAATATTTTATAATACAATGTCATCCAAATCATGTGAGACCAATAATCTATTTATATCATTAAATATTTTAATTATTATAACAAAATATAAATGTTAATAATGTTTAAATAATTTGAGATAAAAAAATAAAATTTTGAGTTTTGTGCACATTAAATGGTATCAGGAGATAAACAAGTGGTATCAGATAATTGAGCTACGTATTTAAGCATGAAGGATAAGCGGTTAGACATCTCCCAATGATCATAATTTAGCTTACCCATTAATGATAAAATTTGTTAATTTATCATGTCAACCATTTGAACTCTAGGCTTGATGGTATGAGTATTTTATCTTATTCCCTCATGATCCCAATTTGAAAAGTCATAATTGATTATTCTTATAATAAATTGTATAATTATCATGTTTGAATTTTGGTAAACATATGAATTTGACTGTTGTTGCTCACTATTATTTTGAATTGTTTAGAATATATTTCTAATTTAATTATTTTTATCTTTCTCTCTTCAAGGGAGTTAAACGTTTTAAATTCAATAATTTTAACCTCAATAGAAGGTTAAATTTAAAGTTTTTATACCAAAGTTAAATATATTTAAAAATATATTACAGTTGATGATTGTACTATCAAAAAGCTTAAAACATTAAGATATATTTCAAGATATGATAGAGGAAAAACTATATAATATATTTCTATATATATTTTACTCATGAAAAAATTAAACAAAACAATAATAGAGGTATATATATGGTATATAAATAGTATTTACATACATTTATAAGATTTTTTTATAAAGCAAATAAATCTCAAAAAATTTGAGAATATTGAGAAGTTTACCATTTTATGAGAAAATTCATTAGGTATGTACAATTGTTTTATTATTTTAAGGTTTATATTATATGTTTTAATTTATTATGAACACATGGATATTTACATTTTTCTTTTTTAGTTTAGGGATATCGTTTTATCCCTTTGGAATATTAAACAGATAGGTATAATCTATAGTAACTTGATCACCATGGAGTTTTGCTATTATTGTAGGATAAGATAATGGTTGGATAATAAAAATTTCTTATTTTAAGAGGTCAATAACACTTAAAGATTATAAGGAGTTATGTTTGCTAATGATAAATATATTTATAAGTAGTCAATAATTTTTTTAATTTAGTTACATTAATTATTTATAAAATTTTTAATGGCACAAATAGGTCTAAATAGCAAAGTCGATGAAATATCTCATTAGGGAAAAACTAATTTTATTAATTAGATAAGACATAATATTTGTAAGAGTAATATTTCTTAGCATATTTAATTTGGGGTCTGATAACCAAAAATCATATATTGTGGGATAATGTGTATATGAGTAAACTACTAAAAGATTCAGAGCTGAGGCTTCTAATTAAAGATATAGTTTACTTAAATTCTACTATGATGTACCTATCAAATTATTAAATGATATGATTTTATTTATTATTTTTGTTTAGAGACTGAAAAATAGAATTTTCTTGATTTTTTAGACTTAAAGCTTTTTGAAGTGATTTTACATCCCTTCTCCTTGAGTTCAATAAGGGCTTTACTATTTCTCTATCTTGTGAGTAATTTTTTTGAATCACGAAATGATATACATTTATGCTACCCTATACGACTTTTATGCCTATAAAATGGAGGTTATAGGTCAAAATCAGTCATGACAAAGTAAGATTGATAAGTTATTTACTTTTCTTTGGCATTCAATGGCCCAATAGTGAAAGAGAATAAAGAGTTTACAGATTCTTTGAATGACTTAATACACAATATTATAAATATTTGTAGCCATCTTGAGAGTTTGAATGTAAAACTTTGGGTAAAAATTTTATATTTTAGAGTTAATTTTAAAAATAAACATATATAATATATTTAATTTTAACTTTTCAGACTAGACATGCTTGTACGATTATTAATTAGAGAAGATAGGATATTTTTCAGAGCAATATTTTACGTTTAATATGTTTAATTTATGATGTTTGCTCACTTTTATCTTTCTTAAGAAATATTTGTTTGAGATATTTTGAAAGTTAAAACTCATATAATGTGTGATACTGTGAATTTGAGTATGTATAGACTTTGTCTAAATTTAGACAATCTAGTTACATTAAGAGTTTCTCCCAACAATTTTAGATGATAATAAGAATATTTTATAATATAATGTCATAAATTACTAATTGGACATAGTTTAAATCATGTGAGACCAATTATCTATTTATATCATTAAATTTTTAATTCTTATTAGAAAAAAATATAAAGATTAAGAATGTTTAAATAATTTGTGATAAAAAAATAAAATTTATAATTTTATGCGTGTTAGATGGTATCAAAAGATAAACAAGTGGTATCAGTTAATTGAGTTATTTATTTAAGTATGAGGGATAAGCGGTTAGACTTCTCCCAATGATCTTACTTTAGTGTACCCATTAATGATCAAAATTATCAATTTATCTATCAACTATTCAAATTTTTGGCTTGATGGTATGAGCATTTTAGCTTGTTCTCTCAGGATCCCAATTCAAAAAGTCATAATTGACTATTCTCATAACAAAACTTATAATTACTATATTTGAATTATGGTGTATATGTAAATTTGATTGGTTGTTGCTCACTATTATTTTGAATTGCTTACAATATATTTTTAATCTACTTTTTTTTATCTTTCTCTCTTTATGGGAGGCAAATGTTCCAAATTCAAGAGTTTTAATCTCAATAGAAGGTTGAAGTTAAAGTTTTTGTATCAAAGTTAAATAAATTTAAAAGTAGATTATCGGTAGAGGATTATACTATTAAAAAGATTAAAACATTAATATATACTTTAAGATTTGATAGAGGAAAAAATTATATAATATTTTTCTATACCTGTGAAAAACTTAACAAACTGATAATGGAGGTGGATATATGATATAAAAATAGTATTAGCATATATTTATAATATTTTTTAATGAAGTAAAATATTCTCAAAAAAATTGTTACTAATGAGAAGTTTACCTATTTTAGGAAAAAATTTATTAAGTATGTACAATTTTTTTATTATTTCAAGGTTTATATGATGTGTTTTAATTTATTATGAATACATGGAAATTTACTTTTTTTCTTTTTAGTTTAGGGACATTATTTTATTATCCCTTTGGGATATTAAAGAGATAGGTATAATGTATAGTAACTTGACACCGTGTAGTTTTACTATTATTGGAGGCCAAGATGATGTTTATATAATAAAACTTTATTATTTTACAAGATCGATAACACTTGAAGATTATAAGGGAGATGTGGTTCATAAGAATAAATATATTTGTAAGTAGTCAACAATTTTTTTTTTAATTTAGTTATAGTAATAATATGTAAAATATGATATAAATAGGTCTAAGTAGCAGAGACGACATCAGTGGCAAACTCCAGGCTAGTTTCACCAATTAGAGAAGATGGGATATTTTTCATAAAAATATTTTATAGTTAAAATATTTAATTTGAGATGTTTGCTCACTTTTGTTTTTTTAAGAAATATTTATTTGAGATATTTTGAAAGCCAAAACTCATATAATGGGTGATATTGTGGATTTGAGTGTGTCTAATCTTTATCTAAATTTAGATAATCGAGTTAAAGTAAAATATTCTTCCAACATTTTTGGATGTTATGGTAATATTTTGTAATAGATTGTCAGGTGTTATTGATTGGGCTAGTCTAAACCACGTGACACTTATAGACTATGGAAGTAGTATTTTTACTTGCATAGTAATATTTTATAATATATTATATGGTGTTATTGATTAGACATAGTCTAAATCATGTTACACTTATAGAGAATGCAAGTAGTACTTTTACTTAAATCATGAAGGAAGTAGACAGTGAGAGGGATGTGAATATATTATTTTTTATATCTTTATTAAGTAAAAGTAGATATAAAAATTCAACAAAAATATTAAAAAGAACAAAGAACAACACATCAATCTTTTTACAACATGTACAAGTTTCACCTACTAACTCATTATTGTGGTATTTAAATTCTTTTAAAACATTATAACTATTTGAAATCTTGTGATTGTGTAAAAAATATAAATAAAATAAGGAAATATGAATGCATTTATTGGAGACAAAAAATTGAATATAAAATGAAATCAAAACGTAAAAACCTATAAAATAGTGAAAATATTATTTATTCTCAGTGAACATTTTAACAATTTTATTGTTTGAAGACTTATATTATGTATTTTAATTTATTTTGAACTCTTAAATATTTATTTATTTTTGGTTTAGGGACATAATTTTATCCTAAGACAAAGGTTATTTAGTACAATATTATTATTTCAACATGTTGGTAGCACTTGGAGGGGAGATATAGTTCCTAAGAATAAATATATTTGTAAATATTAAACAAATTTTTTCAATTCATTTACAATAATAATATCTAAAAATTTTAATGATATAAATATGTTAAAATATTAATGATGATGAGATATTTTATCAGTATTATTATAAGGTAAATAAATGGTACCAGACAATCAAGTTATCTATATAAATATAAGGGATAAACAGTTAGACTTCTCTCAATAATCATAATTAATTTTAGCCTATTAATGATATAAATTATTAGCTAACCATGAGTTTAGTTATTATCCACATTTAGACAATTGAGTTGTAGTAAAATATTACTACAATTTTAAAGGATTATTATAATATTTTATAATATATTGTCAGTGTTATTGATATTAAGAATATTGTCTTTCAATTCTTTTATATTTTTATATTCAAAATAGAAAGAACTTACAATTAGTTACCTAAAATTATCTAAGAATATGATTAAAAAAGTATATACTTACTTAAAACTAAACTGTTAATTATTTACTTAAAAATAAAATGTTAATACAAAAATATGTAGTAAAAATATTTGAATAAGTCTTGGTGCTTGCATCTCTACTAAATAAATTTGAATCAATAGAGATAGTTTAAGATTAATGACAAAATACATTAAGATTTTATATTATAATCAAATCTAATTCATAACTAACTTCTATTTTAAGAACTATAAATTGTACTTTCTATTTATATTTAACTAAAATGCCTTTTGGATGAAGTTGTTTTAGAGTTTAAAGAAATCAAGATGTTCAGATTCTCATATAAATTTTTAGACAAATATAATTTACTATACTGCCTACTATTAAATTGAATGTATACAACTCACATTTTTGCTTAAGGAAAAATTTTAGTTTGAATATTGTAAATAGAACAAAAAATATACTAAAAATATTTCTCTTTTTAATTTGAGATTTTGGCAATGTTTAAATTGAAATAATTAACATATAATATTAAATATAATTTATGTGAGAAATATATTTACTTATGAAGAATTATGATTTTTTATACAGATTTTTTTAAGAAAATAAGCAAAAAGAAAAAGAAAAAGAAAAAGGCCCTATGCCAAATTGGATTATGCAAGTTTGATTAATAGTCCATTTATTTATCTATTAAAAATATTGTCTTACATGTAGGCTCACAAGATTACTAAGCCAATGCATATCTTTAGCATTAATCATATGACCACACTACTACAAAAAAAGCTTTCTAAATCAGTTGAAAATAGTATTCTACATTAGATAATGACCGATGTAGAAACATACCATGTAGAAAGTGTACACTTTTTATGTCAGGTGGTTCACTGGTGTAGAATGAATAGAATTTAAGCCGGTCCCTTTTGAAATTAGGAGTAGAATTTACTAATATCTACATGGGTTATGTGAATAGATTAATTAATTTTTTATACAGGATGTATTTACACCCGGTGTAGATTAATCAATTTTCTACACCTCCCTATAAAGACAACTAGTGTAGATATTGTAATATTTACAAATTATTTCTACACCTACTAGTATTCTTTATCTGGTTTAAATATATTTTTAAAAAATGATCCCTTCAATATTTTATTAACCCAATCTCCTGAAACTTCATGAATAAAATGCCCAAATATACAGACTCAGAGACAGCAACAGAGACAGAGTTTAAACTTTATTTCCAGACAATCTCTTTATGAATAGCTATATAGTCTTAAACTTTATCAATGTTACTCAAGATATGTATGTGTATTTGCAGCAATTTATTACAATCAACACTCTTCACCGATGTTTTGCATTGACCCCTTATTTGGCACGGGGCTTAGTGAAATTGGTAAGTCTTACTTTAGATAGGTAGTGTTGACAAAAATCTATAGTTTCTTCAGAAACATATTTTTCAACAATAGATGCCTTGTGCTGATTTGGATTCTTCATGTACCCTTTAAGAATTTTCAAGTATCTTTCAAATGGGTATATCCATCATAAGTATACAGGGCCACACAGTTTTATCTCTCACATTAGATAAAGGATAAGGTATACCATGATGTCAAAAATGCCTGGAAGAAACATTTTTTAAGTTTGCACAAAATAACATAACCCTCATACTCTAATTCATCCAACTTTTTAGTCTCAAAGACTTTGCCACTATAGCATTGAAGAAAAAGCAAAGTCGGGCTACAATATGTCTCAAATCATCTTGAACGATTCCTCGAACAACTATTGGGAGTAATTGTTGCATCAAGACATGACAATCATAAGACTTTTGGCCTACTAATTTCAAATCTTTTATTGATACAATCTTCTTAAGATTAGATGAGTAGTTAGAGGGAACTTTGATTCCTTGCAAACATTCACAAATACTTCTCTCATCCTTGGACAAAATATTAATCTCTTCAACACAATAACTTCCCTTACAATTGGGCCTTGGATGTAAATCCTCACGTATTCCTATTTCTTGCAAATATAATCTAGCCTTCAAAGCATCTTTGGAACTAACATGTAGGTTGAGAAGTGTTCTAAGAATTCTGTCACACATTTTTCTCCACATGCATGACATCAATACAGTGTTTTACCTGAAAATGTTGCCAATACGAAAGCTTAAAGAAGATATATCTTTTTTTCATATATTTTTCTCACTTCTCTTGGTAGTCTTATTGAAAATAAAGTTGATGTCTTTCACCTTTTCATAAACTTGTTCTCCAATCAATGGCTCTAGAGCATTTTCAAATTCTTGGCTACCAAATTTTTTTCAGTCAATGGTATGGGTGGCCTTGTCTTACAAATCTCCTATAACCGAAGTAGACTGTCTTTCTTCTATGACAAAATTGATAGTAGGAAGTCCCTTCTTCATAAATCGAACATGCTTTATGGTCCTTAATAGTATACCCTGACAAATTTCTGTATGCAGAAAAGTCATTAATTGTATAAAAGATCAACCCGCATATTGAATACCTCCTTCTTAATTGCATCAAAAACAACACACCTTCCCATAGCTTCTTTAAATCTTCAATCAGGGGCATTAGGTAAATGTCTATGTCATTTCCCAGTTGTTTCAGTCCTGAGATCAACATAGACAATATTACATACTTGCGTCTCATACACAACAAGGGAAATAGGTTATAAACCACCATGAGGATGGGCCATGAACTATGTATACTACTAAGGCTATCATAAGGGTTCATGCCATCTATACTAAGTCTAAGCCTTAGGTTTCATGGTTCATTGTCAAACTTAGGAAATAAGTCATTAATCTTCTTCCATTGTAAATAATCAATCAGATGACAAGGCTTTTCATCACAAATCCTTTCAGTCGCATGCCATAACATTTTTTTTACATCATCTTCATTAGCAAGAAGCCATTTAAACCTTGGTATAATTGGAAGATACCATAAACCTTTGTAGGAGACTTGTTTGATCTGTACCTTGGTATCTTACATATTGAACATTTCTCCTCCTCATCTTCAAAATCTTTCCTGTAGAATATGTAATCATTTGGGCATGCATGAATCTTTCTATACTGCATGCTTAAAGGACATATTATTTTCTTAGCATTACAGTAGTGTTTGGGTAACACATTTTCTTCTGAAAATATATCTTGTAACAACTCAAGCAATTCTGAAAAACCTCTATCACTCCACCCATGCCATACTTTCACACTTACCAATCTCAACATCACATCTAACATGTATTTTTTACACCCTGGATATAGAGATTTTTTCACAGTATTGCACATATTACCACATGCATGTGACCGCATAAAAGTATCTTCTCCAATATCACGAATCATGTCCTCTACCCGATCATCAGTATCCATGTCATTATCAAAGGTATGTTCTAACTGTTCAGATACACTCGACCTTCCACATTTTCACCATGCCATACCCATACTATGTAACTCTTGCAAAACCCCTCACAAATTAGATGAGTGTACATATCTGCATGACTTTGTTTCCTCTCATTCAAACAACTCACACAAGGACAATAAAACCTTCCATTGTCATCATCACTATTTTATTTAGCAAAATTCAAAAACTCTTTCACCCCCTTAGCATACTCAACACTTGTTCATTTAGCATTTATCCAACTATGATCCATATTTGTGGAAGATTAAAAAACTAGAAAAATAGCAAATAAGAAAACCTAGCTTGCAGCTAATTATGGGAGATAATATACCACGCACAAATAGAAGAACTAACTAAATGAAACAAGTAAATGACATCAATGAATTTAGCACAAATAATAGCAAAAGCTACCGCCAGTAGTGCATAAATCTTTAGTTCTCAAGACAAGAAGTTCAAAACAAAACTCATAAGCTGTGAAGGGTCGAGAAGACTTAAATGCGTGAACAATTAAAAAATGACATATGGGAGGCTCAAAAGGGCTTCTGATTAAATTAAAGTATATTTCACAAGCCAATCTACACCAGATAAAATGGAACACCAGTGTAGAAATAACTTATTTTCTAAATCGAACATTATATTCTACACTGATCACTTTTACACCTGTGTAAAATATTATAAATTAAATAACTCTATATCGGATGAAGTGGAAGACTGGTGTAGACATAACTTGTTCTAAATCGGTCATTATATTCTAAACCTGATATTGACATGTCCAGTTTCAATCTGTTACATTTTTTTTGGTTTTTGAAAAATAAAAGAACAACATGTCATTAGAACAAGAAACTTCATTTATTCATCTTTACTAATAACTTTATATCAAAAGTATAAAATTTCTAAAACAATATCTATCATAATATATAATATATCCTTTCTTTTTGTCATTAAGTACACAAAATATAATAGGAGGGGCAGATAAAAATTGCAAACTTTCAATCCTCATTAGACTCGAAGGTATGTGATTAATTAGAGTTGGTAGGATTAACAGGATTATACAAGCTATCATTCTGTTGATGGAGGTGAACTTATGAGCCGAAAGCTCTAAAACTATCTTTCAATCTAATAACTTTTTGAGATAGTTCTTCTACTGAGTCCTCCAGATTATTGAAGCGCATGATGAGTTCCTTAAGGTGCTCTATTAGAGTGGCAACTAGGGGAGGAGGAGAAGGAACTACAGGGTAAGGGTCAGAATGTTTGCCTTCAAAATCGTCTCTATTTCTTTTATACAGCGGAGAAGGAGGTGCGTGTAAGGATAAAGCCATTAGAGTGTTCAGATAGAATAAAAGAAAATAAAACAGAGATAAAGTGATGAGATGAAAAGTACTGATCATAGGAATGGTATATATATGGTTGAGGAATAATAATGGTTTCAGAAAAGAATATTAAAGAATACAATTGGCCTTCTATCATAATGAGTACAAACGTTAGAAATCAAAGAAGTGAAATAAATGGCCTGAGAAGGTACAGAGAAAAGAAGTGGGAAAGTATAGACAAGAAATTGAAGAGTCATAATAGAAAATATATTTAACATCGGTTATATATATTTTACACCGATTCAATATAAATCCAGTGTAATTTCATCTTATTTACAAAAATACCACTAGTCATTTGTTTTAAAATGTCTCTGTAAAGGTCTAAAAAGTTATAGAAAAGAAGCGGGAAAGTATAAACAAGAAACTAAAGAATCAAAATATGACGCAGCTAATTTACACCTATTAATATTAGTATCCGGTATAGTAATTATATTTTACACTGGCTACATACACATCTGGTGTAACTATTTTATTTTATTTATAAAAATATTACCGGTCATTTTTTTAAACCGTCTCCGCAAGGACTGGTTTAAAATGGGCTTTAAAAAGAATATCTTGTACCAGTGCCATTATAAGTTTATCGTTTTTCTTTGTTCCCTATTTCTTAAGTCTATTGAAAATGAATGATGCCTTTTTCATCGATTGTCAAGCTCTATGATAAGCCATAGCAGATTTTTTTTTAAAAGATGACATGAGCCTTTTTTTATAATAATCAATCTTAATCTAACTTAAATTTCATCTTTCAAATTCTAGAAATATTTAGTGTGTGTTTGGATGCTATACAAAACCATGGTCTTAGAAAAAAATATTTAAATACTCTATTTTTCACTAAAAATATGATTTTGGTAAAAACTATTCAAACACTCACTAAGGCCTTTAGAATTAAAATACATGATGAATGCACTACTAAATAATACCATGCTTATTATGGGGATTAATAGTTTGATTAATCCAAACATCAACTTCATGGGCAATGACTTATACCAAAAATCATATTATGCACGGTGTGAGATGAGAGGATGGAGAAGAAAATAAATATGAAAGTTAAGGATGTGATCATTGTAAGTACATTAAATATAGAAAATATCACTTATCCACCTGTTATAGTTTGTGAGGACTAAATCATCTACATTCTTCAATTCTAAGAATGATGGTGATGACACTATCTTCTTCACCTTCTACCATGTTAAATGATATGCAAATATGATGTCATCAATATAAAATATTAAATATATAATATGCTATACTATCACAAGCATTGACAGATTTCTCAACAAGAACATATGCACGCGCATGCATGAAGGGAATATATATATAGCAAAATACCTTAAACCATAATAACATTAAGTTAGGTTTAGTTCCATAAGTTTAGTTGATGTCTAGGTTTTGATTCGTGATGAAAGAATATAGTGTATGTAGATGTGTTTTAGTTATCACATAGCGACCTACATATCTAGAACAATATGAACACAAAATTATGATATTTTATCATTGGTATGTAAGTATTTTTCATATTTAACTTCATTAATTTCAATTTTTATCTTTATTATTTTAAGAACTAAGAAATTACTAATAAAAGTGATATGATTCAAAAAAGATGTGATGAATCAATGATGTGTATATATATAAGCAAATTACTCAAATCTAAGTTAAAATTAAGAAATCCCTAAATCAAACCATACCAAATCATCATATACATTAAAATTAAAAAATATATTTTTTTTACATTCCTTTTTATTTCAATAATAAAAAGATTTTTAATTTTCTTTATGTATTATAAAATTAAAATTAATCTGCTACTCCATGGAGGTTCGAAATATTTTTTCTTCTATTTTAGTTAATGTAATAAATAATTCACATTTATAAAAGATCACAGTAACCTGGATTTAATCAAAGAAATCAAGGTCAAAGTCAATGAAATGGAACAAATTTGATGAGAACCAAAATACAAAAAGGTTTCATTACAACCAAAATGCAAATGTTAAAAAGTAGTCAAGAATCAAAGAAGAATTAGAACATCACACTAAAAATTCATTCTAGAACAATATATGAATACTGAACCTAAGTAGCTGATTTTTTCAATAACAATAACACCAAAATAGAAGAGATTATACCATAAGTATGCAAGACAACAAGAGTAAACAACTAAGCAAACACAAGCATCAAACATTATGAATAGAAATGCAAAACAAACATGAATTCTTGATCCAACTGAGGTCGCGTTATTCTTTATTGTTTCTCCTCCATTATTATTTCCAATCACAACCCAAACAAATACAACAACAACAATAGCAAGCCTTATCCCATTAAATAGGGTCGGCTACATGGATCATATGACGCCATTGTGCTCTATCAAAAACTAAATCCTTAGATAGGTTATTGACCAGGAGATCCCGTTCAATGACCTCTTTGAGCGTTCTCTTTGGCCTTCCTCTACCCCTTTTAACCGGTGTCCATACTATTTGATCCACCCTCTTCACCGGCGCATCCCTTGGCCTTCTTTGTACGTGTCCAAACCACCTAAGACGGTTCTCTACCATTTTCTTTTCAATAGGTGCCACTCCAACTCTTCCCCGTATATGTTCATTACGAATCTTATCTTTTCTTGTATGCCCACACATCCATCTCAGCATCCTCATCTCAGCTACCCCAACTTTATGCTCTTGCTGTCCTTTTAAAGCCCAGCATTCACTTCCATAAAGCATTGCTGGTCTTATAGCAGTGCGATAAAACTTTCCTTTTACTTTATCTGGTACTTTCCAATCACATATAACCCCAGTAGCTTTTCTCCATTTAAACCACTAGGCCTGAATTCTATGATTAACATCCTCCAAAATTTCACCGTCCTTCTGTATCATTGATCCCAAATATTTGAACTTATCTATTTGTGGAATAACTTGATTTCCCAATATGACCTCCAAGTTACTTCCAACTTGTCTCTTATCAAAATTACAATGCATATATTCAGTTTTACTTCTACTCAGACGAAAACCCTTCGACTCTAAAGTACTTCTCAATAACTCAAGTTTGAAATTAATCTCTTCTCTTGACTCTGCCATAAGAAATATATCGTCCGCAAAAAGCATGCACTTAGAGATTTCTTCTTGAATAGGCTTAGTTAAAATATCCACTACTAGATTAAATAAATAAGGACTCAAGGCCGATCCTTGATGTAGACCAATCCTTATGGGGAAATCTTTTGTTTCACCCCCAGATGTTCTTACAGTAGTTGTTACCCCCTTATACATATCTTTTATTGCCTTGATATATGCCATACGAACATCTTTCTTTTCCAAAGCTTTCCAAAGAACCTCTTTTGGCACTCGATCATATGCTTTTTCTAAGTCAATGAAGACCATATGCAAGTCTCTTCTTTTAATCCGATAGCTCTTCATTAACCCCCTTAATAAATAAATCGCCTCTATTGTAGACCTACTTGGCATGAAACCACACTGATTCTCAGTAATATCAGTCTCTAATCTCAACTTGTGTTCAATTACCTTTTCCCACAACTTCATAGTGTGACTCATAAGCTTTATCCCCTGTAGTTTGTACAATTTTGAATATCCCCTTTATTTTTATAAATAGGAACTAAAGTACTCTTTCTCCATTCATCCAGTATTTTCTTAGAACTTAATATCACATTAAAAAGTTTAGCAAGCCACACCACCCCCATTTCACCTAAACACTTCCAAACTTCAATAGGAAGACCATCAGGTCTAACAACTTTACCATTTTCCATTTTCTTAAGCGCCTCTTTAACCTTGCCAACACGGATCCTACGGTAAAATGCCAGATTTTGTTCAACTTCTCCTGTTAAATCCTCTAGCTCATAACTCGACCCTCCTCCCTCATCATTAAACAATTTGTAAAAATAGGTCTCCCACCTTTCTTTGATATCACTATCTGCAACCAAAATATTGCCTTCTTCATCTTTAATACATCGTACTTGATCCAAATCCCTCGATTTCCTTTCCCTGTCTCTTGCAATCTTATAAATATTTCATTCTCTCGACTTTGTCCCTAACTCTTTATAAAATTCCTCAAACGCCTTAAAACGAGCTGCACTCACCGCCTTCTTAGTTTCCTTCTTAGCTAAACGATACTTTTTCCAATTTTCGATATTATTACATAAGTATATAGCTTTGAAATAGTTTCTCTTGGACTTCACTTTCGCTTGTACATCCTCATTCCACCACCAAGTCTCTTTATCTTATTGACCAAAACCTTTAGATTCTCCCAAAATTACTTTAGTAACCGCTCGGACCTTCTCAGCCATTGCCTTCCACATAATATTAGCATTTTCCTACACCTCCCAAATCCTTTTATTTAACATAGTTCTCTTAAAAGTTTCTCTCTTCTCCCCCTTTAGCTGCCACCACTTGACTCTTGTGTTTAAAACCTGTCGCCGCTTTTCCTTCCTACATTTAATACGCACGTCAAGGACCATTAACCTATGCTGGGTTGTCACTCCGTCCCCTGGAATCACTTTACAATTTGTACAAAGTCTTCTGTCATGACTCTTTACCAAAAAGAAATCAATCTGTGACCTGTGAACCCCACTCTTATATGTGATCAAGTGCTCCTCCCGCTTCTTAAAGCACGTATTGACAATCTTAAGGTTGTAAGCTAAAGAAAACTCAAGGATAAATTGCCTTTCATTATTAATTTATCCAAAACTAAAACCACCATGAGTCCCTGCATATTGCCCTACTTCCTTATAACATGACCATTAAGGCCCCCACCAATAAAAATCTTTTCAGTAAGTAGTATGCTCTGAATTAGCCCCTCCATATCTTCCCAAAATTTTTCCTTAAGATGTGTTTCTGTTCCCACTTGATGTGCAAATAAGAAAAAAATACAAACAGAATGCGTTTTCATATATTTGTATATAATTAATGAGTTGATCTTGGTCTTAAATTTCTCAAATTATCCCCATTAGTACTCTCTCAACAATAATTAAGAGGAGGGAGGAAACTAATAAAGAGGATTAGGGTATTTTAAGAAAGACATAATATAATAACTAATATAACTAATTTATTTAATCTAATCAAATTATTTAGTCTACTTTTAGTCTTTTAGGACATTATGACTCACCTTAATTTCTAATTCCTTAAATAATTTTAATAATTATTTTTTCATATTTTTCCACTCAAGAACCCATCTCAAACAAGAATGTAGTGTTATTATAGAGATATAACTTAAAAGTTATCTGAGCAATATTAAAAGCTAATTCTATATAATTAAATTTGAGTTATTGCCCAAAGGTAACACGTCTAAACGCTTTCCAAATAAGTAGTAGAAATTGAGCAGTTTTTTAGTTAATATAAGCTGGGTGAAAATTGCAAAAGTTTCATGTTTGAGATAATTATAAAAGTCTGCTACTTTTCTCCAACCTTGCATGCTTTTCTATTCTTGCTATTCTTCAATTCAATACTCTGTTTTGAAATTCCAGGGAGGAAACGGTAGCAGGCACGGATTTTAACAAAAAAGGCATGGGTTAATATGACTAATCCTATGATTTATCCTTAGGATTTTGGTGTGCTAGTATTGTTAAATTTTTTTAGTATTTTTTGGGTTCTGTATACTACTTTTAGATTACTAATAAAATATTCTATTGTTATTTAATATATAACGTTTTTAATTATTATAATCTATTTACTTTAATTCAAATGAAAAAAATTGATGTAAGTATTCGGTGTTAAGATTTTACCACCAATTTATATATTTCTACAAATTAATTACAATGATACATTAAAATATAACAAATATTTTCTTACTCCTAAGGTAACGTAACATATGAGAAAAATCTCTACTTATTTCCTTTAAACAATCACTTACTATTGGCATATTATTGGCATACATGCAGGTGGTTCCTCGTTGTATTGGTGTGAGTGAACAAGATAGAGACCTCACAATACTAAGAAATTATATTTTAATATTTTATCTAATTTTTAATATAATAATTAATTAATTTGTTTAAATAGATTGAAAATCAGTTAGTTATAATAAAATCTAATATTTTAATATAAATTTATATTATATATTTTTTTAATCTATTCAAATTATTCAATTAATACTTATATTAATTATAATTAATTGATTTATTTAATTTTATAAATTTATTTTAAAATATTAACATAATTAAATGTCATAATAAGAATAAGGATTACAGATTTCATATGCCTCGCTCTGACATATCTTAGCATTTTAAATTTAAAGTATACCTGCAAATCCGTAGAGTGTTCTTCAAAGAAGTCGCTATAATAAAAGGGAGTTATCTTGTAGGGCTATTTTATTCCTACTTTCGTGAGACTCTGCACACAAGTATTGTGAGGCAGGTGATAGTTTTTAGCTAAATTAAAAGTAGGAAACGGAATACCCATATGCTTCATAACTTTATTTTTTACTTAATTCATGGATTTGAAAAATAAATTATTTTATTGAGAGAGAATTATTAGGAGATCCTAACAAATGGCTTAATAACTTAAAATTTTTAATGAAAACTAAAGACTTAATAATGACAAATTCTAATATAAAAATTTATAATAAATTTATACTACTTGTGACTTTTTTATTATTAAATTATTTATTTAGAAACTCATAGTAATTCTATTTTTTATTTATGATATACTACTCATTAATTTTCTTTTGAGCAAAGTTGAGAATATATAAATAATATGAAAGACAAAAAATACCACTTATATATTGGACCCCTCCGTTACTTAATATAAAATTCAATTTTCTGAATAAACATGTGTTTTTATAAAAATACACTTTAGACATTTCTAATTAGTTAATATTGGGGAAAATTATTTAATATATTTTATTTTATCATTAATTAATTACATTGTCATTTCATTTTTCCACTTATTCACTCTCATTTCTTTTTATATTCGTCCGTTGACCTTTTAGCACAAAAAAGACACAATTTGTACATATTTATTATTTCTCACTAATTTTAATCAATATTTTAAACAAAGTTATTTGATTATTTGTACTCATCCAATCCTTAGTATATGACATATTTATCTAATTTGATTATATTAAAAATTTAATTAAATTGATTAATATAATATATTTTTTTTAAAAAATACTTCAATCATTTTCCTTAATTCTCTTCCTCATTTTTTTCTTGAAAAGCAGCTAACAACTAATCAACAGACAAGTTAGTTCTAAACTGATTACATGGTCTTACCATACTCTTCAACAGAAGGTAGTTCTAAAATATTGATCTGTCCACGTTAAACTTAACTTTACCCTCTACTGGTGATGTGTACCAAGCGAGCAAACATTGTCAAGAGTTAGGTCTCCTGGTGAGATTAGGCTCACCAAAGGAAAGGCACGATCGGGTCTATGCCACAAGATCATTAGACCACCGGCTCCTTACTGTTGAACAGTTTGTCATTATGAGCCAGCCCTATAGAATGGCAAAGAACTGAGAACCACAACTTCCATTCATATTCATCAACCATGCCGATGATTGTAGTATTCCAATTGTAACTCCTTATTCTAGAATTACTTCTTAGAGTTATCTAGCCATTATATAACCCAATTGGTACCCCAAAAGCTTAAAAATTATTTTTTAAAATTTTAGTACCAATAGCATTCACTTTTCTTAAACCTTTGAAAAATCATATCCTTTAATTTACAAATCCAAAATTACAAACTACTACTTATTTTATCACATTGGATGTCTTTTTTTACACTGTAAAATTTTAGGGTTTAACTCTTGCTTTCACTCTACTTTTGAACATAAGTAAATTCATATTTTATAGTTGCTTGATAAAATTTTAGCTATTACTATTTATGCATTCTTCTATACTTTATCATAGCAATTATCTTAGCTTTCAGTTAACTTATTTAATTAAATTATACAAACATGTATAATATCTACATTATAGCCACAAATAAATAAATAAACAGTATACAACTTAGCTAAGTGGCTTCCTTCAGCTTCCATCTCCAACTTCCTCTAGAAACTTGATCTTCCCTTTCTAGGGGCCTGCCCCTACTATGTGTACATGAGAGAGAAGGGGTGAGATTAAGGGGAATCTCAGTAGCAAAATAATAACTCAATATTTAAAATGTAATAGTAATTAACCAAGCATGTAAACAACTAATGCAAAACAACACTTTACAAGCAAATAATACACATGGCCATGGCACAAACTCAAGCAAGGATATTACATATTCCAAAGCCAAATTATGGTACACATGGCAAATAAACATGCAAGCAACCAAGCATAAGCTATATAGAGTAAATTCCACTACCTTTATCTTTCTCCTTTCCACTTGCACCTTTTTCTTGATTCCTTTTCTTATTTCTTGTTGGAGAGCTCAGCCTAAACAAACCTAAGAGTCATATACGTGTAAAGGAGATTGATGCACAATCTTTGGTGCTTTAATTTTTTAATAAATATTTCTCAAAACTCCCCCTAAACTCTGAGTTTAATTTTTAGACTTGCTTGTTATCTTCAAACATAACTTAAAGTTTAACTCCACTCCCATAATGTCCAATGATCCTAAGTAAACATTAAACATCAATTACTAACTCCATTAGAATAATTGTAGCTATTAATTTATCATCATTATTACTCTTATTTTGTCTCTTAAACCTCAATTTTACACTTCAAATTTTAATGGGTATAATATTATAGTAGGACCATTATATTATCCCATATAAAAATCTCTTCTAATATTATGGGATAATATCTCCTCTAATATTTTCTTAACTCACATATTCCCTTTTTAACTTTATTAATTTCTTTATTCCTTTTTACTTTCTTTTTACAGCATATATATCCATATATAAATATGCTCTAACCATATCACCACCACCAACGTCCTCCTCTTTATTATTTTCTTTCTTTTATTTTTTTAAATAATATCACAACCCACATTCAGCCGCGCCTACGTCCTCATCTTCATCTCTCTCTATTGCATACATACTGCAATGTTATATATATCAACAGTAGCCATCTCTTTTCTTCCTCTATTTTTTTTCTAACTCATGAAAGCAACTTATATATATGTATATACATACCCATATATACATCATATGTTGTCTAGGGCAACAATACAAGTCCCCACAACTTAAATCTTAGATAGTCACTCATTCCATTCATGGACCCTATGCGACCAACAACTTTTCATAGCAATAAGCATAGACAACCTCATACAAGCACCTATCTCAACTCCAATACTAACTTCTTATTTCAACCAAACTTAACTTTCACAAACTATAATTACAAGCTTATGCTTTTCAAAAGTTACTATGCAAAACAGGGGAAATAAATATAGCACTGATTAAGAATGAATTAGAGTGGGTTTAGTGTCAGATAGCTTAGGAATTTACTAACCTACACCAAAACAATATTTTCCCCATTCAAGCTTCGATTTTTATTAGCCAAATCAACCCCAAAATTCATATATCAAGAAAACCAAAGATTGGAATGAAATCAAAGGGCTCACCTTAGTCAAAATCTACTCTTGCGTACGCTCTCTGACCTTTCCTCTAATGACAACAGCCTCCACTTCCTTTGCTGACTCTCCCCCTCACTCTGTCTCTCATCTCTCTCTCATTTCTATTTCAGATTTGCAAATGAGGAGCGAAGTAAGATGTTGAGTTTTTTATATAAAAATTTTTGGAAAGAGGTTGGGCTCACTTACAATCCAAGAGTAGGGCGAAGTCTCCCTTCTTCTTAGGCAATACCAATATTGGGTAGGGTGACTAGAACGACAACAAAGTGGTACTCTTCAGGGATCGAACACACTTCAAATGGTCGCATGTCTCACCCCTTTATCAACTGAATCCATGGATGATGGGTTTACTGAGTTGTTTTAGTATATTAGAAAAATTGATTAAGGCCACCATAACAAGCTTATTCAATAAGCTTCGACTTCAAATATTTTCTTCATGGACCGATTACATGAATTCTAAAACTCTTTTTGTTGGTTTATTACAGCACATCCTTTTCTCCATAATACAAGGGCCCAATTTCCATTTTTAGTTAAGGGTAATGAATTGACCATTTTATACCTCTCTATTGGTATTGAAATTTTCAAATAGTTTTTTAGAAAATAATCATCTTAATAGAACAAGAATTTTCTTCCTCCAATAGCTCCTCTAACTCATAAGGGAATTTTTTTAAAAGTTTTAGGGCAAACGATAAGCTCTAACTATTTTTCTTAAATTTTTTCAAGATAATGGGCCTATAATTCTCGAAAAATAGCTATTAAATCTTTTAAGCATCTTTTGGAAAAATAAACTATTTCATAATTTTTTGGGTCCCCAAAATACCTATTTCATGCTTTTTCCTTAATTTTCCTAAGCCGTAAAATATTTTTACATGCTTATTCTTCTCTTTATTATTTTTCTAAAATTTTTACCTTTGAGACTTTTAATTTTAGAAAAATACTCTTGACCTCAATAATTCCTTATAAATCCCTTTTATGAAATTTGGGATGTTACAATTCTCTCCTCTTAAAACATTCATCTTTGAAATTTTAGGATTGAGATCACTTAAAAGTCTCAAAGGTAACTAATAACTTCTTACATTCACTTAAACATTCATCTTTGACCTCAATAATTCCTTAAATAACTTCTTACATTTCTTAATTTTTCTACTATCATGTAGAACTTTGTGCATAACTTGAGGGAAATGCACCCTTTCTCTTAACTTCTCAAGGAATCACCCATTATTAGGCTACTCTTGCCTAAAGCATATTTAACTTAATAATTCTGATAAAAATCTAAAGCACTGGTGCTATATGCTCGAACTCTGATATTTTATTGTCTTAAACCCTTCTACAATTTCTCTCGTGGGTCTTTTCTACTTATACTCTCATCTCTAGCCCTTATTTATGGCAACTTTCTCATCTTTAGCTTTACTTTAACTCTTATAAGTGGTACTACCTTTACTGACTTTTGATAGTAAAAGAGATAATTTCTTCTATCATCTTACTCTCTACTAGCTACCTTAATTATCTTAAGGCTTAGGTCGCCACTTTGCCTTCGTACAAGGCATAAATCTCTACCATTATTTGCTTTAATCAACTCATAGCCATTGGGATATAAGCGTCAATCTCTTAATTTTTGAGTTGTGGATTTATTACTTTCTTTACAAGAGTCTTTATCACTATCTCTTTACTAGACACATCTTAGTCACTAAAGTAACATTATTTAACATCTCACTGATCAATCTCTATGAACACAGTTAAGACAGAGGAATAGGATAGAAGAATGCACACTTAAGGATATACTTATTTCACTCATCTCACTTTTTACGGGTTCTTTCACTCAATCCTGCCTATACTAGACCCTACCATAGGCTTGTAAAAGTTCTAAGTCTCCATCGTTAGTTACATGTGCATTCTTTAATCAAGAGGACTTTATAATCTTGTAATATTGGAAATAGGCCACGTGAAGTGGAATATGAAGAATAGAAAGTAGTATATGCATGTAATAATGAATGTATATCATGAATTCATGTCATAAGAGATGTATAGGTAATAATTGTGCTAATAAGATGTGATAATAGTGCCTTCTTCATTTCTCTTTCTCTCTCTTTTTTTTGTCTTTGTTTTTTTTCCTTCAATTTTTCTTGCACTATCTTTTCTTTTTTTCCTTTTTCTTTTTCTTTTTTTGCACCTTGTATATAAAAGACATCTCACAATATTTCAATAATAATGATTTTCTGACATGAATAAAAATTTTATTTCAAAAAGATGTTGATGCATATGACTTTCTATGATGGAAAAAGAAAAGTGATGGGCTCAAAGGCGGTGACTAGGGATATAATATGTAATAGGCTTGTGTTTGGGATAAAAAGGGTTTAGAATATGATGGCCTCAATCATTTTAAAGGATTGCAAATGAGTTAGACAGCAGATAAAAGAACTAAGACAAGTTCTGAAGAGAAATTAGTATAGGAGGTACTAACTCAATTTAGGAATTTAAGGCTGAGAATCCTTTCAACATGGTTGTCTCTCTTCATTTCTAGTCACAGAGCCTCACTGAAGACTTTAACTATTCTCAATGCATTACATTATATGTTTCTAGGATAACTCTTAGAATATTAATTAACTAAACTATCACAATCAATAATGAAATTAAAAGATTCATACTTGTATCAGTGTAATCAAGATGATATTTTAATTTGAACTAGGAGTGTTCAGAAGTATAAGTGTGGAAATTTTTTTAAAAATAGGCATTTTCAATAGCTCTCAGACAATCAATCAATTTCATTCCCTTCCCCATACTTAAATCATGCGTTGTCCTCAAGGCAACACTAAGGCATATATCAGAGGGAGCAGGGAGATGGTTAAAGAGTCATGTGCTAAAAGATGATATGATATTTTATTCAAAGAAAAACTAACATAAAACTAAGAAATCTTTAAAATGTAACCTATTCTAGAAAATTGTTAAAAGACATAAAGCAATAAATCTACCTTTTACTACTAGGATTGTCCCTCCCCCACACTTATTTCAAATAATAAATCTCAGAATATATAGAAGAATAAGATAAGGAAAGAGACAACCTGGTGCCTTTATGCCACTTAAGGGTCTTAAAATTGAAATTCTCATATATGATGAGGAACATGCTCTTATGTAAGTGTACCTTATCTACATAGCTTTCTCTAAATGTTTGGGGTGGTGGCTCGGGGTCAATTTGTGGAGGCGCCATAATATAGGGAGTATGGTGATCACCATAAAATCCTCCTAAGTGAGATTCCTGCAAGAAATTCAACAAACCACAAGCAGCACATTTTCCAACTCCAAGTATGGGACAAGAATCAAAGTACTTGAAACCATGAAAAGTCATCAAGCGTGCAATATTAGTAATCAAGACACCAGATATGAGGACTCTATAAGACATATAAGAACACAAGTATTTCTCACATCCAATAAAATCAATAAGACTCCCTTTAGTAAGACCCTTGACTTCAACATGAGAAATTAAAATATAATCATCATTAATTATTTCTTTATCGAGTGGCAAATCACATGATAACACCTCATCCTTACTAGCACCCTTATTTTCATCATCATGAATTGTAGGCATAACATTAATAGCTACTCCTTGATCTAATAAAGCCTTATTAATATGTATTTTTCCAATAGTACAAGGAATTGTAAAAGCCCCTGGATCTTGGCATTTAATTGGAAGTTGAGGTTTAAAGAGGGTAGAGACATTAGAAGAAACTTGGACTCTTTCATTTGGTCTAAACCTACATTTATGGGTACATAGATCTTTGATAAATTTAGCAACTCTAGGCATGCCTTTAAGTAATTCTAACAATGGAAGATTTACCTCAAGTTTGCTAAACAAGCTATAAATCTCCTTGTCCTGTTCTTTATTAGAAGTTCTCTTACTCATTGCATAAGATTTAGGGAAATGAATACTTTCCTCTTTACTGATAGTTGTGGGAGTCTCTACTTGAGTAGCCTCATCTTTCTTGAGTAGTTCTTTCTCTTTTAGATTTGCTGATTGCTCAGGCACTTAAGGGATGTGTTCAGTAACGTCTTCCATACCTTCAGTGGTGTGCTCATGGATGTGTTCAGTAGTATCTTCAATGATATCCTCAGTAGTATTTGTCACATCATCATTTTCTAATAATCCTACCTTTTTGCCACATTTCAGCGTGATGGCATTTAAGGATTTAGGATTGATGATAGTATTGGAGGGGATGGTCCCTCCATTTTTCATCTGTTGCTCATGTAAAGAGTTAGCCAATTGAGTCACATAAGTTGATAGATTATCATACTTACTATCTAAGGTAGCATAACTCGAGGCTAGCTTGTCAAGTTTGGCATCCGTACTAAATTTCTCTATATCAAATTGGGATGACAAGTTTGAGAGTTGAGAAGTTACACCTATGACAATAGAGGTTTGATATACCTTTAAGAACTAATGTCATATCATCATTCTTGTTAGAAGGGTCTTGGATTAGCACATATGTAGTAAATGGAGGCTCAAAGTAGGGTTTATATGTTTGGGAGGATGGTTCATGATATAGTTAAGGTGGAAATTGAGCCATGTATTGTTGGTTACTCATGACAAATGATCTAAGAAATTCCCAAGCCTCATCTACATTTAAGTCCAATAAGTCTCCTCCCGCTGCACCATCTATTATTTTTCGGTCTTGCTCTTTCAATCCCCTATGGAAATATAGTATGAGGTATTCATCGGGTATTTGGTGATATGGGTACTCGTGCAGGATGTATTGGATTCGATCCCAATATTCAGCAAAAGATTCATGAATATTTTGTGCAAAGGATGATATTTGTGCTCTTGTCTAATCCCTTGAAATATTATAACATGTAAAAGACTAGGAGTGCATGATTAGATTAAGATTATATTGATGATGATTGTTAAACCAAGACACAATATGATTTAGAGAAGAAACAAAGAAAATGTGAATAATTAAGAAAAATCACAATAAGAAATCAAGAACCAAGGGAATTGACTCCTCGGCAACGGCACCAAAATTTGATGTCGCTTGTCGTTAACGCTCAAATTAATTACTAGTTTTAACCCTATGTGTATAGGAGCTAACCCTAGGTCGATCTCAAGGTGGAGTCAATGCATAACTTGATTATGGTTAATTAAAGTGATTAAGGAATAAATATGGGTAGAAAAGAATATTCAATTTAATTAAAGCGATAATTGTAATAAAGTAAAAGAGTTAAATAATACGATTACCAATAAGTCGAACGTTCCCAAGGATTGATGCGTGGCTATCATCGTTCAATAATATATTAGAGTTATAACAATTATATATACTAAGTCCCTAACATGCAAAATCCCAGACAATCGTCATGGTCATAATCAAAAAATCCACAATTATACCTAAATCTAGCATACAATTATATCAAGAATGATTAATGAAGATCCACTTAGCATGTGATAAATTAAACAATAAATGATTTATTCCACTAACATAGATATTCAATTGAAAATCCTATAACTAATCATGTGAATCCAACATGAATAATTATAAGAGAAAACTAAGGATATTAAATAAAGAATATCAAATCATAAATTGAAATAATAAATCACAAGGGTTTAATCACAAAGATGTCTCAATCAAAACCCTAGGTCCAACATATACAAATCTCAAAACCTAAATCTAGGAAATCATAAATTTGGATAAAGGAAAATATCAAAAGATAAAATTGTTCAACTCCTAACTCTAAAGCACAGAAACTTAAGCCATTACATCTCTCCTCAAGAACTTAGAAGGAAAATGATGGAATTATGGAAAAGATGAAGAAGATGATTGTGATGGTGGTGATTGGTGTATTAAATGGAGGAGCCTTGGGGTCCTTTATATAGCCTTTGAGAGTCAATCCTGTTTGATGTAGGTCTCTTCACTGATTAGCTCTTCAAAAGATAATGATAGTCTCCATTTATCTTCAATATCCTTTCAAGCTGTCATCTTTTATAATATCTCCAGAGATAATATTTTTAAACTCAAATATCCTATAAACAATTCAAATAAAAAGTAATAGGATAAAAAAGATAAAACAATTAATAGGAAAAGATAACATATTTATCATTATCCTTTAATTAGATTCCAATGTTAGATATTGATAAATTATCTTTGAATTAATTCAAATGATATATGATATAATATAAAGAATCAGAGATAAGATATAATTAATATTTATCCTCTTGCTTTGAATCTTGACTTGTGATTGGCTCCTCTTTTCTTGTAATTTGAATCAAATTTCCCTTGGATATTCAATTTGTGAGATATGTTGCCTGTATCTAGATATTTAAGGATTATATTTGAATAGTAAAAGTGGATATATGATTTTGAATTTTGAAAGATCACTTTTGTTTTAACTATTTCAAATATTATTATGCTATATTAATATATTAAAAGGAGATAAATAATTTTCTCTAATTAGATAATATTGATTTCCCTTTTAATAAATTAATATGCATTTTTCATTCATTAATCCTAAGTTGCTCCTTTTGTAGGCTATTAATTATTTCCTATTCTTCCTGAAAGTCATAAAAGATAAAAATATCTTCGTGCATACCTGTGTGATAATAAAATTAGTAAAAATACAAGAAAATGACCTTTTTAGTTATTTAATTCATATAGTCAACTAAGGCACAAAATAGCTATAATTATTATAATAATATATATTAATCATGATAAATCCCCTGAAATAGATGGAAAATAATATGATAAAATAGGAATTCATCACTCACTAAAGTAACATTATTTGACATCTAACTCTTGTCATGACTTTTCAAGTGACAAAGGGGATTTAGAAGGTGTTGACAAATCTTTACATACTAAAGAATATGATTGATGACCCCTTTCACTATAATCACTAGCACTAAGCTTAACTTTCCCATTCATACAAGATTTGACAGTAATATAACTACCATTCTTTTCCTTATTAATCATATATAAAGACAATCCTTTTATGGATATGTCTAAAAATTCCTTTTTTACCCGCATATGGGAGCCACTAATCTTAATAGTATCATTAAAAATAAAGGTCTTACTCTACTGATCTTGGCTATAACTTTTATGTCAAATAGTCTGCACTTTATGTTATGGCACTGCACAGTCATAGCAATAAGTCTACCTATACTCTCTTTCTGTACATTGCAAGTATCATCTTTATCTATGGCTATAATAACATTAAAGTCTTTCTTGCCAAAACATAAAAGATTGTACATTTTAAAACCATTCACTACACTAGAGCTAAATGAGTCATCTCATTTCTTACTGCCTTTATCTCTTTTATAGCATGATCTTTCTCATATCTCAAGATAACCTAAATTCCTCTTGTTCAAGACATATGCTTCTAACTCTAACTATCCTTTATTAATTGGATGAGAATTAAGCTCAACCTAATCAATGATAAGGATACTTGGAAGAAAATCATGAGTACTCTCTTTGTATTAGTTAATCAACTCTAGAGCCTCTATCTCTGTCCCTGGTAATTGTCTTCCCAAAGAGATAATGTACTCTTACTCTTGTGGCTTAACAACTTTCTTTAGGTTATGCTACTGCGACCTCAGGATCTATTGTGATTTACTATAAGCCTCTATAGGATCTATTGTGACCATGTAACTTTATCTCTCTGCAAGTCATGCAAGGATCTAACTACGACCCACTGGAATCTAATTGTGATTCCGTTGTACTATATCTAGATCTTTGGAAGACTTTGAACCATAGGATTAAATTACCTCTTTCTCGTTGGTAACTTACTAATAATTCCCCAACAATATTCCTATAAACCAAAACATTCTTAGGCCATGTCAATTCTCAATTCTCTAGGCATATGTTTATCTCTTATAGTAGATAGGTGCCCTCATCCAAACTTTAAACTAGACTAGCTTATGCCAGTATATCTTAGGAGTTCTCTTACTTCTCTAGCAGTTCTTATCTCTAGCTGCTCTTATCATCTCTGGCTACTTTTATATAGTACATAGAGATTCTAATTATGTAACTACTCTTTTCTCTGTTTTACTTCTTTAGCAGGAGTATTACTCTAACATGCATAATGCCTTGACAATGTGTTACTGGAAATTGCATACCTGCTTCTAAATGCATAGCTCTAACTCTTAGAGCTTGACCATATCTTTCATAAGCTTAACATACTTCCAAAAACTATAATTTAAGGAGTAAAAGCTCTTAATTAATGCTATATCTGTAGCATATGACATGTTATCCCTATAAGAGGAAGTCTCTCTTTCTATCAACAAGTAATTTTATTTTTTCTACTTACAGATTTTAGGGAGAGGACTTATAAGATTCTCTTCTTCTTACTTACTCTAGTACTCTGCTAAGATATGTACATGAGATTTGTTCTTAACCAATCATGTTTCCTTTGGGATACAATTAACTCCGCTTCTTTCCTCGATTACCATTTTCTGTTCTTAATATATGACATGTCACGTTCGCTAAAACAACATCAACTCCACCTTTACTAGTTCCCTTTCCTACTTGGATAAGGCATCTTGCTTTGTCTAGAGCAATGTCATTTTTGACGCAGAGGACTAATTCCCAACTCTTAAGAAAGACTGGGTATCAAGAACTCTTTTACATAGTATCACTACTTGGGAGCCTCTCAACCAAACCTCAAGTGATTGATCTGGACCTCAAGTGACTAAGTGTCACTTATCATCATAGGGAAAAAACTTAGCTCTTTATACTAGTTCCCTGTACCTATCCATATTATTCTATATCACTTATCCTCTTTATACTAATCCCTATAAACTCATTGCAAATATCACCTTAAGTTTATTATCTCTAAGATCTTGTTTAACTATTCAACAATCTGAGATAGCTACTCTACATTAATAGGACTATATCAACTCCTTTAGCTTATGTTGCCATACTACTCTCCTGTTAGGGTATAAACTCAAACCCTTAACTGTCTTGTCTATATTTTATCATTACTCTTTCTTAAACAGGGAAGTCCATTTATCTGTAGCTACCTTTCTCTTTTTTATCTCTACTAAATTTATTTTTATTGACTTTTAACAGTAATATTCTACTGAGTCTTATTGAGTTTTCTACTAACATTTGGGAGTCATTGTGTCTATTTGTCACAACCAGAACCCGACAAAAATTACAACCTTGTATGGTAATAATTTGTGTTCTCTCATTGCAACAAATTCCTTTAGTTCATTTCAACTAAACACACTTTCTCTTATTCTCTGCTGGATTTACTCAACTACATCTCATTATAGCATTACTCACCATTTGACAAACTTCTGTGTTTTAGCCTCAGTGTGATTCCTATCTAAGTTAGTTACTTTATTTCAACTAACTGAGGATAGGCTTCACTCATATATCTAGACCTTCAGTACTTTAAGATTTACCCTATCCTTATGGATAATTAACAGACTGAAACCTATCTCTAACATTCCTTTAAACCTTAACTACTTTATCAACTCTGTTATCAAGTCTTAACTACTTTTCTCTTTCTTTCAGAGAATGTGTTTCTTTTATTATAGCAATATCAACTCTAATGATATACTCTTAGCTACTTTTCTTTCCTTTGGAGGACATTTTTACTTAATAGCAACATCAACTCCATTTGATTATCGTATCTCTTATGCTAACCAATCATCAATAAATTCTCATCTTTGATATCTTTGTTTACTTCTCTTTATTTTTATCAAAATATTAGCATAATACTCAGCATATATATGTCATTCAAACACTTAAGCTGAATAAGCAATGGTTAATACTATCAGGCTTCTGACTTGTATCTCTGTCTCTAATTTAACTTTCATAGAAGCATCTATTGTAGCACCATTATAATCAAAATAACTACCTCCATACTCTTAAACTAACTATGTGTCATAACTTGAGTTTTCTGGGGGAGGTACATTGGATAATATTCTTTAGGACATTAACTCTTATATACCTTGTGTAAAATTCTCCTAAAATATAACTACTATTAATTACTTGGATTCATTTTGCACACAATATAAATAAAAAATCATATTATAAATGAATTTATTTTATTTTAAAAGAGCTAATTATGGTAGAAAATAGTTTTACTAAAATTTAAAATAAACTCTACCATAGTTATAAAAAGACTTTTCTTAATAAACAAATAATTATGATAGGAAAGGAAGATGAGTCAAATTATTTAGAAGATATGAATTTCTCAATCTTTTATACTTTTCTATAAATATGTATGTTAATTAATAAAACGGTATGTATAGAATCTTTAATGAAATATTCTAAATGATATTAAAAGTTAGATTAAAGTGTATATATAAAAATAATGTAAGAGTCTATGCCATTTTAATAAAATTGAAGAAATAATCAATAATTTAGAAGAGTCTCTAATGAATATTTAAAATACTATCCCCAAGAGAAACTTCCATAATTAAATCCAAATAAAATATTATATTATATCAGAGTATGTAGATTGAGCTATTTTGTGGCACTATACTACTATTCATCACATAAATTAATAGGAGGGGATATATAATGATATAGCATTACTCAAACCTCTGAAGCCTTCCCTGAGGTCCTAACATGAGACTATTTCCTAAAAAATATTAATAAAAATAGGGTGAGATAAACGTCTCAATAATAAGTAATTATACTCATCATACATACTAACATGTACTCATAAGGTGTCAAGTGGGACAAATAACAAAGTACAATATATAAAAAATAACATATTATTATAATGAAATAAAATGGATAACCCACCCAAGTTTCTTCTATCAATCCAGCCGAACCGCTTTATCCCCATCGATCAAATATATGGGCTAGTGATAACTACTATATGACTGACCACCCAAAAAGTTTACCTATCAAGTGTTATGGATAGACAATTTACAAAGCACGTGACTTGACCATTAGTTTATTCCCCATCGATAAATAGGTGTGGTTGTCGTAGCCCCTCAGTAAGTAGGTATGACAAGTCCCTCGATAAAAGGTAGGACAAAAGCTAACCATCGAGCTCCAATAGAGGCTATACCATGTGATAAAAATACAACTTCCATATTACCAATTCTCAATACATAATTTTCAAGATAATCATATTAATCAAAATTTTAATAGTTTGATAATCAATAATATTAATAAATATTATAATAGGGTTTTTCTAACTATAATAACTTTTTCAAATTTCAATATCAATATATAACAAGTTTTAAATCTCAATTCAAACTTTTTAAATTAAACTTTAAGTCCCACGAGATTATTTTAAATAAAATTTATCAAATAAATTTTCTCAATATAATCATATCAATATCAATATATTTATATATATATATCAAATCACTTACAAACATCACATTAGCACATAGAACAAGTAAAAATGGTTACATCTCGTCAAACTAAGGAATAATTTAGTGGTCCCATGTACAACAATATTAAACACAAACAATATGATACTTTAACAAAAATTACTCCAAAACCTTAATAACAGTCTGATGGGAGTGAAAGGAGAAATTAGATGGCAATTTGAGTTAAGGACTAAACTTAGGCGCTTATTTATAATTTATAAGGTTTAAAATTCTAATCTTATATAATCTGATCTTATTATTTTTTAGTATTATTATTATCTTTCTAAAAATCCTATCAGATATTATAATTTAAAATTTAAACTATATTTTTTCTTATAGATATTTATACTATAAATAAGTATATTATTATATGTATATTTAATCAAAGATATGTATATATATATATATTATTATAGATATATTTTCTATATTTACATATATCTTATATAATTAATCATTTAATATAATTACTGATTATGTATTCAACCTTAAACCCATATAATATCTTTAACCCTTTATAATAAAATTCTTAAGAATTAATAATTTAATTTTTCCTCTTATTTTCTTAATTTTATATATTTTTAAATTTTAAACAATATATTTAATATATTATAAATATTCAGTTATTAATAAATAATATCTTAATTATATTTTAATATAATTATGATTGTGTAAAAAATTATTAATAAGATAAAGAAATAGTAATGCCATCATTTGAGATAAAAAAAGAGTATAGAATGACATCAAAAAGTAAAAAACTATAAAATGGTAAAAAATTTGTTTTTCCTTGTTGAAAACTTTTGAAAAAATAAGCAAAATATTTGATAAATTTAAAAAACTAAATCATATGGATAACTTAAAAAAAATAGGATTTAATTGCATCATGCATCGATTAAGATTTTAATATCTTAGTTATTTGTGAATTTATTTTAATTTAATGCTTCATTCCCCATAATACAATTTTTTGATCTCTTAACCCTGTCTATTTAAATTATTCAATATTTTATTATTATAATAAAATATAAAGGTAAATAATGTTTAAATAACATAAAACAAAAAAGATAAATTTTTGAGTTGTGTGCACATTAAATGGTATCAGAAGGTAAATAAGTTATATTAGACAATCGAGTTATTTATATAAGGATGAGGGACAAGCAGTTGGACTTCTCCCAATGATCATAATTAATTTTAGCCCATTAATGATATAATTTTTCAACTTATCATATCAGTCACTAGAGCTCTTGGCTTGATGGTGATAACATTTTAGCTCGTCTCCTCAGGATCTCAGTTCAAAATATCAACGTTGATGATTCTCATAACAAAGTTTATCATTATCATATTTAAATTCTAGTGTACATGTGAATTTGAATGTTTGTTGCTCACTGTTATTTTGAATTAATTAAAATATATTCTTAATATAATTTTCTTTCTCTTTCTCACTTTATGTGAGTTAAATGGGTTAAATTCAAGAGTTTCAACTATGATAGATGTTAAAACTGAAATATTTGTACTAGAGTTAAATATTTTCAAAGGTAAATTATGGGTAGAGTATTGTACTATCAAAAAGATAAAAAATTATAATAAAAAATTATAATAAATAAGAAATAAATATTTTAAAAGCTAGTAGAAGGAAGAACTATGTAATATGTTTCTATACATATTTTACTCGGGAAGAAGCTAAAGATGCTGATAATGTATGTGAATATTTGGGATATAAATTGTATCTGTATACATTTATATTCTTTTGTGATGAAGCCAGAAAATGACAAGAAATTTGTAAACAATAAGAAGCTTACCGATTTTAGTAAAAAATTAATTAGGTATGTACAATTTTTTGGATTATTTAAAGGTTTATATTATGTATTTTAATTTATTTTTAACTTTTAGATATTTAATTTTTTCTTTTGTTTTATCCCTTTGAGATATCAAACAGATAAGCATAATCAATGGTAACTTGACATTGTGGAGTTGTGTAATTATTGTAGGCCAAGATAAAGGTTGGATAGCGAAACTTTATTATTTCACTAGGTCATAGCACTTAGAGATTATAAGAGAGATATGATTTCTAATGATAAATATATTTGTAAGTAATCCACAAATTTTTTTCTAATTTAGTTACAATAATAATATATAGAATTTTTAATGATATAAATAGGTTTGAGTAGTAAGGACGACGAAATACTTCATTAGTGGCAAATTCAAGACAAGTTTCATCAATTATAAAAGACATGATATTTCCTAGAGCAGTATTTATGTTGAACATATTTAATTTGGGATGTTTACTTGTTTTATCTTTCTTAAGAAATATTTGTTTGGGGATGGTTTGAAAGCTAAAAACCATATAATATGTGATACTATGGATCTAATTGTGTCTAGGTGTAGTCCAAATTTAGACAATTGAGTTGCAGTAAAACATTATCCCCAATAGTTTTTGAGGGCTATAGTAATATTTTGTAATAGATTGTTGAGTGTTATTGATTAGACTAAGTCCAAATCATGTGACATTACTAGAGTATACAAGTGGTATTTCTAATCAAGGAGGAGGCAAACATTAATAAGGATGGGAGTATGAAAATATCTATATGTTTATTAAATAAAAATATGTATAAACTGAATAAAAATATTCTTAAAAAGAAAAAATAACAACACATCAATCTTTTTATATCCTTGGCTGCTTCATAATAGTTGTAAGTCTAGAAAGCAAATAATCTTTATAATTATTAGAAGCACATTGGCATATGAAACATATTCATTAATAGGATACCTGTATTTTACGTTTACCTTTATTTCTGTTGTTTGTGCCAAATAAATGTATCCGTTGAGCCATCTAGGTGCCTTTATGTCTTGTATAAGTCTGTTTGGCCTATACAAATTCTACTTGATATCAACATTGGTCTGTCCTCTTTTTGTTCTAGGTGAGGGGGATCCTCTTCTATTGTAGTTGGTTCTATTCTGACTTAGGTAGGATAATGGTCAATATCGAATAGAAAATGCTACAAGGTATGTTCCCTTTTGGTTGTTAAGTGCAGAATCTCTAAAGAGGAATTTCTCTCCCATATATATCACGTGTCTACTAACAACTAAAGTTTTAGGGTTAAGGTTGTATAAGAGATATCTTTTTTTATTGGTGGGGTATAATATAAAAATGCTAGGCTTAGACTGTGCCTTAAATTTGTCATTATTATTTTGATTTGTGGCAAAAGTGAGGTATCCAAATATCCTAAGGTGACCTAATTCAGGCTGTTTGTGGTAAAGACGTTCATATGGGATTTTGTGCCCCAAAATCCTAGAGGGAGTTCTATTTATGAGGTATGCTGCTGTCTTAATACATTTCCTCCCAAAACTTGATTGTACACTAGATTAGATGAGAAGCCCTCTAGCCACATTCAATAAATGCCTATGTTTCCTTTCCACCACCCCGTTCAGTTGTATGTTGGGGCATATTGTTTCATGAATAATCTCTTTACTATTAAAAATGACTCTAGGTTGATTGTTAACAAACTCTAAACCATTATCAATTCTAATTTTCTTTACATTAACTAAAAATTGGTTATTCACATATGATAAGAAATTTTTCAAATAATCAACAATATCATTCTTATTCATCATCATAAAATCTAGTTACATCTACAAAAATCATCCACAATAGTAAAAAAATTATCTATGTCCCTTATATGGGGGTTCTTTATAAGGTCCCCAAACATCATCATATATGAGTTGAAAGGGACATGAAGTACAAATTTGAAAATAAGAAAAAGGCAATCTACTTTGTTTGGCCTAGGGATATATGTCACATTCATGCTTAGAGGTGTATGTTACTTCCTTTCGTATTACATCCAAATACCTAAGAACTTCTAAAGGAGCATGGCCTAGCCTACCATGCCATAAGGCTACAAGTTTCCTTTGTGATTCATTATTTTTTAGGTTCATTAACATGTCAAGTTTCAGGCATTTCCAATTAGGTATAGGCTATCAGTAAGTCTACCAATTAAGCAAGACTTCCTAGTTAAAATTTTTGACAAGGTGCAAATTATGGGTAAAATGATATTACACATTTGGCTAGTTTGGTTAATTTTGATATAGAGATTAAGTTAAAACAACACTCACAAGAATTATAAACATCATTAAGCATAATATTATTAAACAATCTCACTATACTAGTGTGTAATAACTATTTTATTCCTATTGGGCATTTTGAATTTCCTAAGTGGCCATATGTAAACTTTAACACTGTCTAATAAAGTCAAATTATTGACCACATGACATGTCGCTCCAGAATCCAAAATCCAATTAGAATTATATAAAGCAAAGGGAAGAGCATTAATATAACCTGAGATCCTTTCCTCAATATGCCTAGCTACGCTGACTGCCATATCTTGTGCTTCTTTTTCTAATAGTTGCATAATCTGATCATATTATTGTTATGTAAGAGATGGTTGGCTAATTCGCAACTGACGCTATATTTGTTGCTTGAGGCTCCATCATGGATTGATTAGTCTAGTTTTTGTTCCTCCCTCCTCTTCCTCTAGGGGATAACCAATTAATTCATAACAACTCTGCCATGGCAGTGGAAACTTTCATCCATTGATCTCCCTCTTCCTTTACCTGTGCCAGCCCTTCCACCCCTAATGGAGGTTATAGCTGCATCGATGGGGTTGGAAAAAGCTTGAGATAAAATTGTGCAATCTTCCTCATCTTGACATATCATAGAGTAGGCATGATTAAAATAAGGCAAGGGATACATAAGGAGAATCTGAGACCTTGCTTGTTGATATGAGTTATTAAGACCCATGAGAAACTATAACAATCGTTGCTATTAGATGACTTTAACATATTCAGTAGAAGTTGTATATTGACAACTTGCCAGTGGCACTAGAAGAGAATACTTATCCTAAAGCTCTTTAAGTTTAGTGAAATAACTTGAAACACTGAGTGTACCTTGTGTCAATGAAGCAATTCCTTTATGAAAATAGTAAATCTTCCTCCCATCCATCTTATGGAAGTGTTCCCTTGAGTCAGTCCAAACTAAGTGTGTAGGGTCAGCTAACATGATTCTGTTAGCAATTTCTTTGTATATGAAATTTAGTAGCCAGGATAAAAGGGGCGCATTGCAATGGTCCCTATTGAACAGTGTTCGCCACCTTGTCCTCACTGTAGGTTCTGTCAATAAATCCCGTTTTATTTTTTCCTCGTAAAGCAACGCACATAGCCTGACTTTAGATTGTATAGTTGTCTAATCAGGTTAACACTAGAGGTACAATAGTTATGACTTAAGCATTTGAAGGGTAAAGGTAGAGAGGGCTATTGATGTCGATAGCAAAAGGTTGAGAGCCCATAGATACATCTTTAATAAAGCTTTTAGAAAGGAAGCAACCCAAATTAGAGACAAAGTAGCAATCTATGTGCTGGAATGATGACAGAGCAAATGATTCAGCAACATCGACGAGAATCTGAGCAAAATTGAGGATTTGAGTCCAAGGATAACTAGATTGAACAAAAACTGTGGCAAAAAGAATCAACGTTAGCTATAAGAAAAGAGAGGAGTTTCAGACTTGCAATGGTGAAGACGGAGTGTTCACCAGATTCTAGGTTCAGAAAGGTGAAAAACTGGGGCACAAAATGGGGAATGCAAGGTGTGTGGTTTGTCTTCTTCAGAATATCACCCAACGACACCATTGTAAACAAAAACTAGTGATGTTCTTCTTGCCTACAAGATTTGTGGTTTCTTTACTTCATAATATCATGCAATCACACTATTACTTAGACACGATTTCAATATGCTTTTTTTATAGAAAAAAGTTTTTTAGAAGGGTTTTAGCTTAGCTACTATCTAAAGTTGGGTGAAATATCTCTTTCTCTTAGACAATACTAATATTGGGTAGGGCGAGTTATTAATTAACCTCAAGAATAAACTTAAGCACTTAGAAGTTAGAATGATTCTTTAAACAACACGACTAGAACTACAATAAATAGGTACTCTAAAAAATTAAACACATTCTAAATAGTCGTATATCTCATATTTTTGTTGGTAAAACCCACAGAAAATGGATACAATTAGAAGATGTTGTTGCTTGCCTTCAGATCATAATGCATCTATATCATTGCTAGCGATCTGGGTGACACACGTTTGGGTGAAGGGCAAATTCGGCCTCAATTGCCTTCCATAAACTTGGCCTTCTATGGATTAGCCTATTATGATACCATGTGAATTCATGAAACCGAACCTCGACAATTGAACAGACAGGATCAACCTATTATTGATCAAATATTTTTTTTGTTATAAGTGAGGGCAAACTGCCCAAATGTTAAAATAAACTAAATTACAAGGGGATTATCTCCCAAACACTCAGAAGCAATAAGAGTCCTTAAATGTAAAGGACATGAATATAATCTTCCCATGGTAGTCGATCCTTCCTTTGCAAGCTTATTTTGATTTCTAGTTATATGTTGAATTTTTAATTCCCATGGTAAGTTTAGCAGAACCTGTATCTGTGATAATAATAAATTGCATCTATCACCGGTCAAATTTGATACCATATTAACTATATTTTTAGTGTCAAATTCAAGAATAATTTTCCTATAACCTAACTCCCAATCTAGTTTAAGCCCTTTAAAAATAGCCAACTGTTCTATTTCAATCACACTATATATTCCTAAATGAGTTGTAAATCCAATTATCCAACTTTCTAACTGATCCTGAATAACTCCCCCACATCTTGCCTTACCATGAGATACAGTGAGAACTCCATCAACATTTAACTTGAATCATCCTAAAGGGGGAGGCTGCTAAGGGGAGGCTTGCAAACACTACAATTATCTAAATGAGCTTGTTGAATTTGCACAAATCATTTCTATGTTTACATAATGACCAGATAAGGGTCCAGTGGTTTCAAAACGTCTTGATCAAACACCCCTTGATTTGTCCATTTCCATAAACTCCAAATAGAAACCCCTAGATTAGATCCCAATTGCAATTACCATCCACCCCAACCTCACTTTTAAGATTTAAAGCAAACCAATTTCTTAAAGAGGATGTCAAGAAAGCTAAATAAAACTTGGGATCAATCAATTTATGCCAAAGTTTGCTAGCATAAGAGCAATCATAGATAATGTGTAAAATATCTTCTGTATCTTCTCTATAGTAGTAACATAAAGCACTTGTTGATGACCACTTACTTCTCCAAGCATTCGTCGATAGCTGATTATTAAATGCTATTCACATGAAGACTCTAATATACTTAGCACCCCTCCACTTCTAGATATCTTTGTAAATACGGCTAAAATTATTTGCAGATTGATTCTCAATAAGATAATAGGAACTTTTAAAAGTAAAAATGCCTTCATTTGTAGCATTCCAAATCATTACTCGCCTCTGCCATAGATGGGAGCGTGCTTCTTAACCTTTGAAAATCATCACTAGGAATAAGACTAGCAAGTCTTTGGTAATCCCAAGTCCCATAATCTACCCAGTCTACAACTTTACTGTTTTCTTCGACACTTGTAAGTGGTCTAAGACACTTCCCCTTTAACCTTTTATTAGGAAAAAGCCATTTATCAGTAAAGAAATGCACTAATTGCCCATTTCTAATTTACCATCTTGCTCCTAATTCAACAATTTCTGTTGTTGTGAAATAAATTTCCACAAAGCAAAGTCCCCTTTTCTTACATCCAGCACATTTTCCTCATTTCTCAATATATATTTGTGTAATAGCACTTCTACCCATAAACCTTTGTCTCCATTCACTAGCTTCCAAACAATTTTAGTCCATACGCTTGGTTGAATGATCCTAACTTCTTGAAGCCTAGTCCTCCATATAATTTGGGATGAACAATTTGATCCCATCCAATCAGATGAAATCTATGAGAATTTTTACTATTCCCCCATATAAAATTTCTTTGCAACCTCTCCACCTCTTGACAAACTGAGACTGGAATTTTAGCAACTTACATAGTATAAATCAGTATAGAATTCAGAACAGATTTGGCCAAAGTAATCCTGCCAGCCATTGAAAGAGTACTTTCTTTCCATGTAGCAAGCTTAGATTTAACCTGATCGATGATATATTAGAAAGTGTCTCTAGGTTTACTCCCTTTGATGATTGGAAAGCCTAGATACTTCCCTATATCCACAGAGATAGCCATTCCTATAAGTCCACTAATCCTTCTTCTAGTATTAATAGGAACCTTTAGAAGAATATTGAAGATTTGCTCTTATTAATCTTCTCCCCAGAGGCTAGACAAAATTTATCTAAGCAATCCATCATATACCTAGCTTGTTTTTCTATTGCCACTCCAAACACAAGTAGATCATCTACAAATATAAGATGAGAAATATATAGACCACCATTAGTAATGAAAATTGGTTTCCAATCACCTGCATTCACTGTGTCAATAATAATATGGGATAATCTATCCGTACACAAAACAAACAATAAAGGAGATATAGGATCTTCTTACTAGAGTCCTCTTTTATGATAGAAAAATTCAGTTTGAGTTTCATTCCATAACAAATTATAAGAAACAGAGGTAACACAAGTCATAATAAGATTTATAAGGTTATAATCTCTAAACCAATATCAGTAAGAACTTGTTGAAGAAAATCCCATCTTATGTGATCATAGGCTTTTTCTAAATCAATTTTTAAAGACATTAAACCAGTCCTACCTCTAGCTTTCTTCATTGTATGCATTATTTCTTGGCCAATTATAATATTGTCCTGTATATGCCTACCTTTTATGAAGCTTGATTGAAAAGGAGAGTTAAGATCATCCATCACATCTCTTAATCTACTAACAATCACTTTAGTAATGCATTTATAATGCACCATACACAGTGCAATAGGTCTAAAATGGTATCATTTTAGGCTGATCCCTCTTTGGTATAAGAGAAATCAAGGTCATGTTTGCATTAGCCTTAAATGACCCTATCTGAAAAGCATTTTTTACAAATTTACAAACAGAGTTACCTACTGCACTCCAATTAGCCTTGTAAAATATTGGGGATAACCCATCAATACCATGAGCTTTATAGGCCCCATAGAAAAAAAGAGCTTCCTTAATCTCCTTATCAGTTGGTAATTGACACATTAACAAGCCAGCTTTAGTCTCAGAAGAAAAACTTGTTATAGTTTGAATCTCACAATAATTACTATTAGAATCATTATAAAGATTCTTAAAATAATCTATAGCCATTGATATCAATTTAGATTCCTTGTCAATCCAGTTCCCATTATCATCTTTAAGAGATATAACTCTATTTCTCCTTCTTCTCATTTTTGTTTTCAAATGATAATACCAAGTATTACGATCACCTTTAGTGATCCAATCAGTTCTTGCCTTCTGAAACCACTTAATCTCCTCTAATTTTGGAATATTATCTAATTCAAATTGCAAATCATTTTCAAGAGATTTCAAAAATCATGAATAAGTATAAGTTAGAGAACTTTGGATACCATTCAACCGAGCTAACAGATTTTTTTCTTTTTCTTAACAAAACTAAAAATATTTTTATTCTAGTCAATAATTGAGATAATTTTTTGAGTGACTTGTTAAAATCTTCAAAATCGGTCCAAGCATCAAAAAGAAAATATTTAAAGTTCTCATGAGTTAACCACATAGCTTCAAATCTAAAAGGTCTATGTTTTCCAATAGAAGAATTTTTTTGAAATTCCAATATAATAGGGTTATGATCAGAGAATTGAGTTCACGACAATACCTTCAAAAATCCATGTGATAGTTGATCTAGAAATAGAGAATTAGCTAAGGCTCAATCCAGTCTTTCGTAAAGGTGAGAACAACCAACAATTTGGGGTCCCTTCTATGTAAATTTGGGTCCTTGAAAACCCATATCTGAAAGTCCATACTCCCTTACTCTATCATGGAACCAATTTATTCTTCTACGAGAGCAAGTTACACTCCCAATTATGTCAAAAGTATTTAGCATATCATTAAAATCCCCATAAACAACACACGTCATATTAATAGAAGTGGATAAATTCACCAGATCGGTCCATAGTTCCAGACGAAGATTAGAGTGTGGAATAACATATATAGCCGTTAATAGAAAAGGTGGGCGACCAACAATTTCACATTATAAATGAAAATATTGCCTATTTTCAATAAGAACAGATACTTTAATTCGATCACTTTTCCATGTTGTGACCAAACCTCCCGAGTGGCCTATACTAGGAATCATTCTTAGATAATCAAAATGCCAAGTTTGTAGAAATACAAACCGAGATTTTGTAGAGCATTTCATTTAAGTTAAAACAATAAGATTTGGTTTTAGTCCATCACATACTACTTTCAAGTTTCTAAGGAGCCTATTATGACAAGCCCCTTTAGTATTCCAATATAATAAATTACCATAAATTAAATAAATTAATTGACCTGGAACCTTAGCCAAATAGAAGCCTAATTAAATTCCTTACGAAAATTGGGTCTCATCCACCATTGTATCTCTATCATCCTGCATCATCTCATTGGGTGTTAAAGATGTATTTATATTCATGGAATCAAACCCAGGATCACCAGGATCCAATTCCTCAAGTCCAACTCCCTTTTGTGTTGTGGGCTTTATATTAATGTCTGAATGGTCTTGGTCCATGTGGTTGCCATCTTCATTTGGCATATATACATGACATACTATACCATTATTCAAGTGCTCAGCAACCCCAACTCCCTCATTCTCACACTCCTTCTCACCATTAATTGCAATGTCATTTGCCCATATTCAATTCTTATTACTTCATTGATCATAACCCCAACAGGCCCAACTCCCTTGTCCACACAAGCCTTCTCACCTTTATTTCCAACGAGTTAATTCCTTCAATGTCCAGCATTCTATCTTCACTGTACGCCTCGTTCCTCATTCTTTTCTCTTTCCTTCCCATCACACCAACCTCTCTCTCATCATTAATTACCCAAGCCTCTTTTTGCATACCTACTCCTTCCATACCCCTATATTGTACAGTACTATGATTTGCCTTTCCCTTCCTTCTCCTGTCAGTAATCTGTAGGCTCCCGTTACCTCCATGATCCATCCGTATCGGTACCTGTGCCTAAATACTTTTCTATCCGTATGTAACCAATCTTTTCTGTGTAATTTACCTATTGAATCACCTCCGCCAGAACTCCAAATCTTGATCCTCTATTTTTCATCCTTGAAGCTTCTATTTTGTTATCCCTGAGTTTGCATTGCCGATGAGGTTTTTGTACCACTCTCCATTGCTCTATACTTGCCGAAGATGTTACTAGCATTACATTCCCCTTTGTCTTGCTCCTTTGTTTGAACATTCCCTATAGTCTCATTGTTGTGCGAATTTTTTCCAGTTGCCGAACAAGCTTCCCTTTGATGTCCATAAAACCCACAATAAGTACATAAAGAATGCATACCTTCATACTCCAGGTAATACTCTTCTCCATCTAATGTAAAAGTCGACATAAGCTTTTTCTCTATATCAACTAAAATGTATAGCCTCACATGGTGACCTATCTATTGACACTGTTCATATCAACTTTGAGTGTTTTCCTAATCCTATTACCAATAATTGTCAGAGCCTCCTCATCATAGAACTCTAGTGGCATTCTCGGTACCCTTACCCAAATAGCTACCTTATCAATTGTTGCCTTTTTCGGTCAAAACTCAGGCTCCCAAGGTCTAATTGTTAGATAATGATCATAAATCATCCAAGGGCCCCCTGTTAAAGCATTAAAGTAATCCTCTCTGTTGGCCAATTTAACCACATAAAATCCATGCCCTATATTAATAAGATTAATTACCCCTTGTTTAGCCCACAAAGCTTATAATCTTGTTTGTAGAGCCTTGAATCTAAGCTTTTATCTAGCAATTTAACAATGATCGCCCTTTTCCAAGCTTTGAACAAATTCTTCTTCATCTTACCAGAGAAAGTAGAAGTTGGAAAGTTTCTTAAAGGATCCTTCGTTGTCTGACACAGGAGTTCCTCCTTATCATGTTCTATGTCTAACATTAAACCATCAGAGTGTGAACTTTTATCTTGTTTAATATCATCATCAGTTTTATCCCTATTTCTATCTATGCCTTTCAACTTCTCAACAAATGAAGGCATGTCATTGCTATAACCAGTTTGCTCTATTCCCACTTTCGGCCATTGTTAGTGATAAGAATTCCCCTCAGTGATCATAATTGCATTCTTAATCTTTTTAGCACTACAAACTAGCTGATCATCTTCCTCCAAAGATAGAGAAACTTGTGTTTTTCCACAGAGAACTATTGCCATTTTCTAGAGAGAGTTTTTTTTTTGCCAATACATAAGAACTTAGCTCACACTAGTTATCAACACACTGAACAATATTATTGATCAAATATGAAGTATATATACAACAATATTAAAATAACATCTAAATACTATGGCCCCAACCCAAGCCCAATACATACATCAAGCCCAAATACAACACATACTAAATACAAAGTACCATTAATGCTAACAGGGCCAGTTACCACATCAACCAATATTTTATTGGTGGAAAGATATTCTAATATGTAATAATTGAATTGTATCTTCGTTAATTAAATTATGAAATGGAAACTAATTAACATAATTGTATCACACATCATTACTATTGGTTTAAGGTCAACATTAGCCCATGATATCTACACGGTTGACACTTCACTATCCTCTAACATCAAAATTAAATTTTATCAAATAGGAATTCAAAATTAAATTTATGTATTATTTTCCATGCAATGTACAAAAGAGACAACACTTATGACTTTTTAATCTCGTAATTATTTTTTTTAATCGAATTAAATCTTGCTAAGTGAAGAAAAAATAAATCAATTCAAAAGGCCCAAATCTAATGCTTTTTTTTAAATGCATGGAGTTTCAACAAGTTGTTTAATCCATAGTTTGTGGATATTATGGGTTTCAATAATATTTTTAATTATGAGCGTATGTATAAAATTGTAATTTTTTAATTGAAATATATAATAAAGTATTTCTCAACAAACTTATACAATCCTCTTCTTATCAGTGTATCAAAATCCATATGAGACCAACTGGTTTGACATGAAAACTTGTGAACTGGTTTGACAAAATTGAGGATTAATTGACCTAGATCCAACTCAATTGACTTGGGATTAACTTGGTGAGTTAAATAAGTTGATTAGGTTGATTTAAATATTTTTCCACTTTGTTGAACCTAAGAAATGACATCATTTTAAGTTAAAAAAATAAATGTATATCTTATTTATATTTTAATAACTATGTTTTGTTAGATTATGTGTGGTTTATACATAATGTTTATTTAATTGTGGATTAAATTTTTTTAATAAATTAATTAAAAGTGAATAATGATAACTTGTATAAATTTCCTTCCCATAAGTTCTTATAAGTTGTTACCTATCATCTCTGTATCAAAATTGAATTGTTGATTTCACCAAAACTAAATCCATACGTAAAGTATTTATGAACATTTACATGCATGTACTAGTACATATCTATGAATTATAATTATGCATTAATACTTATTCATGATGTTGATTTAATCACAGCTTAATATATACCAAGAAGAACTTTATCATCCTACTCAATTATTCATGTAGGGGATCTACTTTGATAATTAATAATAAATGTCTATTTGTTTTGACTATTGTATATGTGAGCCTATCAAGCAAATAAATAAAATCTTGGTATGCAAACATAGTCAATCATGGAACTTTGTTTAAGTCTCTCACAAATTCACTGCCTACAGCAAGTTTTGAATAATGTGTCTATCTAAGCTAACGTTATATATATAATAAATGTTTAGTTAATTAAAATTAATTACAAATTGAGTGAAAGAAAGTGGCTGAAGTAATGTTCCCTATATAATTCAAACAGAAAGAAAAACAATTAAACAGGCCATATTATTCCTCAGGCTCTCCACAAGTGCTGATGAATATGGAAGATCACATGTTAAAAGACATGGCGATCTTTTTGCTTTCCTAGTTGTCTTTGTTTTGATGAAAGTGACTCATAATCTGTAGTGGAGACCAAAAAGAATTGAGAGAATATTAAGGAAGCAAGGGATCAAAGGCACTTCGTATCAGTCTTCATAAGGGACATTCCAGAAATGAAAAAGCTGGTCAAAGTCTCATCTTCTAAACCTATCTCCCTCAACAATACCCAAATCGTCCCTCAAGTCATCCCTTTCTATCACAACATGGTCAAGTGATATGGTAAGCAAAACCAACCTTATTACACTGATCATAAACTAAATGATACTCGATCTGGTTGAGAAGTTAATCTTTATCGTAAATATAAGACATCTATTTATTTATTTATTCTAAATTACTCCTATTGATACTCCCTCAATAATAATTAAGTAAGAGAGTGAGGGGGTGAGACTTAAGGAATATGGTTATGGTATTTTATTAAAAATATACTATATTACTAACTTAACTAATTTCCTTAATCTAATCAAATTAGTTAAATATGTATTATATTAAAAACTGTAGGAGTAGAACTTTTGAGATAAAGTTGGTTTCTTTATAATCTGAAATTTTAATTCATTTTTTCCTTTCTTTATCATTATTTATTACATGTCTCTGCATGAATTATCATATACTATAGTCATATTTATAGGGCAAAGAAAGAAGGTTTATTTTGATTCTATAATATGGAAGAGAGAGAACCTTTTCATATGAATGTATCATTTTATCCTCCATTTATTATTATCTTGACTTTGTTTACATGGGATATAATGTATATTAAATAAGTGTAAAGTTGAAAAGTTGTTTAATTTTATAGTATAGTTAATGAGGTTTAAGGTTTTTATTAGTTTGCTTGAAAAATGCTGAAAATGTATAAATAGAACCAAAGTAATATTTTGACTAATATCTTTTCTCCACACATTTTCTCTCGCATCTTTTCTCACTCATTCTCTCTTTCATAAAACCTCTCCATTAATTAGGGTATATTTGAAAAGAGAATAAATTTCTTACACTTTTATTGCCTTTAAACAATTTTAGCCAATTTGTTTATCTTCAGCTTATATATAGCATTTGAGGGAGTATAATATATGAAATATCCTTAATTTCATACGTCTTAGGGATCATTCAGTAGTATTTAGAACCACTTATAAGACTTTGAAAGTCTATTAGCTAAATCTGGAATTTTCCTCTTTCTCGAGTTATTGTTCATATGGCATTCCAGATTACGCAATGAACTTTGAAAAATCATAATTAATTCTAGAAAAATTAAAATGAAGTGGTTCAAAAAGAAACATGAAGATAACATCTTGAAATTTAATAGAAAAAAAATTTCCAGACCAAATACTTAGTCAATTAATACAGTTTATTTGTCAAATATTAATGTTTATTTGGTCAAAAGTTTTGAAAACAAATTCTGGTCCCTTACTTTGGAAAATTAATTCTCTTTTTACAGACACCAAAATAAGGCATTATTAGTGTCAAAATGAAGCTTGACATGTTAACTAAATGTCTATAAAGTTTCATACATTTATCTCATCATTTACTATTTTTCATTACATCATGATCATCACTACTTGCATTGGTCAAATAATAACATTACATATAACAATTCTTCTTATGACATTTATACTATCCAATCCCTAGCTTCTCTTCATGCTTCTTCAATCCTCTTTCATCATTAACAAACTTTTGTGATTGGGATTATATGGAATGGGATGAGATTTCTGGGGAAATCTCAGTAGCAAATAGTACTAAACAATGCATGCATTAATGTAAATACTTGTGCTTGCTTGTGAAAGTATTAACATTGTGTAATGTGCATACTTCCATGTAACATATGAAATACAATTGGCCAAAGTAATCATAGAAATAGAGCTTCATACATAAGCACATATGCAACACAATTCAACAAAGCCATAGCATAATCAAGCATAACATTCAATGCATACAAGTTTAGGATAAATTTACTACCTCATATACTTGACTTTCTTTCACTTTCTCCTGCTTCTTTCTTCTCACTTCTCTTGGATATGTGGCTGCCTCTTTTGGAGCATACCAATCAATTCCTAATATCACATAATCATTCATTCATCACAATCTAATTCCCTTGAGCATTAAACTCACTTTAACTAGCATAACTTCCTCTTGAACATTAAGTTCATTTAACTATATCAACTTCCCTTAATCTTAACTAATGGACTTGGCCTTTGAATCAATTAATGTCTTGACTTTACCCTACACAATTTCATCTTTTGAATCCATTTATGAGCTTAGAATTATGAAATTCTATCTCCTTCATGGCCTGCTAGATAGAATCGAACACATGCACCCAATTCCTTCAAAAATTCTCATTTTGATTATAATGCTTCTCATACTTGTTTCTCCACTTTATCCCTCACAAATTTTCATTTTAAAACCATTAGAAGCATCAAAATCATGAAATTACAATCACTATTCATGTGAGTGAACAGTAATAGAGAATAATTTTAAAAACTAGAATCTTAGAATTTTAATGCTTTCAAGGTTCAAAACCTATCCAATCCTACACAAAATAATCATATAAATTCAATGGAAGCCTTAAATCATTGAAATTACATTTCCTTCCATCATGAACAGTTCAAACCAAACTGGTTCAACCATGGCAAAGTCAAGAATATCAACTTGATTCAACAACTAATCACTTAACTAGCTTGTTTAAGCTTCAATCATAAATCTCTAACTTTAATTTCTTCTTTTTCCTTTCATCTAAGATTTTTGAACAGGACAACACCTTAGAGAAAAATCAACTTTTCTCCATGAAAACCCTAAGTTCAAATACCCAAATCAAAGAAAAATAAGTTAGGATAGATTGCTTACCTTTAATCTCTAGCTTGCATGAACTTTGGTATCTTGAATCTTCTTTGTCTTGGCTTGAGTCTTCATTTTGCAAGAGTTTCCCCAAGGTTCTTGTGCTCACGGTTTGGCTTCAGATTTGAGGGGGTATTTATAAAAAATCTCATGAAAAATCAATGGCCAAGATTACTTTGTGCACTATTTGATCTAATGACTCATATTTAATCTTGGATTTAACTTTTTTAAAAAGGAGAATTATGACATCATTCATGACATCATCAAGGGACACTTCATAGGGCTAGATGGCAAAATTCCAATGGGGGAAGCTTCTGGAAAATTTTCAGTCCAATCCAGTACTGTCCAATTCCCCAAAAACTAAACTGTTTTATAAATATAATTTTCCTGAGATTTCATAATATGCTTTCTGACCTTAAATCCAGTATCCATATTCTTTCTACCATTAAAATTCTTGTACTGGGCTAGTACTTAATTACATATCCCTTGACAAATGACTAAAATACCCTTGGTTCACTGTCTTATACTATATTAACCATAAGGGCATAATTGTCATTTTACACCTCTTTACTTCTTTTCAGAGCATATACTGACACTGACTAATCACTCCTGTACTTACTTGGACATTTTTGGCTTGTCCAAATGACCAAAATACCCTTCGTCTAACTCTGACTCAATGACACAACACAGTGGTATACCTTTAGTGGCATTTTTGTAATTTTGTATTTTCCCAGTCTTTGTTAGCCCTGGCCCACATACTTATCTAAAAATATCATTAGGCCTATAAGATGCAATTCTGAGCCCTCTATATGATCTACTGCCTTCATGGGCTCAATTCTTGAGAAATTCCCCTAAAACATATTTATCGGTTATTTTAATTCACTGTAAATTCTATAATAAATTCCACAGAACTCCTTTTTGAGCTCTGTCAATTTTAAAAATTCTTATATTAATTATAGAAATTTATTGCCAAATTTCATCTGATTCTAAGGTCTAAGGGATACTATATTAATTTTCCTTCCTTCAGAGATTAATATAAATTTTTTGGGACCTCATATAAAAATTCTGTGTTGCGTCAAACTGATCAGAATAATTTTCTCTACTTACTGGTAAAATTTGGGACTAATATGATTTTGGGTATTTTTGGGCATTTTCTGGTTCAACTTTTTTATAATTACATTTTTATCCCTGAACTTTGGCTTAATTATATTTAAGTCCCTTAACTTTTGATAAGTACCACTTTTGGCCCAACTTTTGTTTCTACTTTCACTTTTCACCATAAGACTTTTAAAATTTTCAATTTAGTCCCTCTCTTTCTTCAAGACTCATGTAACCTTTATTATTCCTTCCGATCATCGTCATAATCCTTTCCAATCCTCTTTTCTCTATCAGTATTATATAGATAAGAAAAATTTAGGATATGACAGTATAACTGTATGTTTGGCTACTAGTTTAGAAAACCCAGTTTCTTGAATTGGTAGCCAAACACACACATATATGAGTAAACTATAAAAAATATTGATTTGGCGATGACTTTCTATGTTACCATTAAAAGTCCTGAGTTTTTGCAGTAACAACAAAGTCTCCACTGAAAGTAAGACTTTTAGCGACGACTTTGCTTTGTCGCCACTAAAAGTAAGACTTTCAGTGACCATATAGATTATCGCTATAGAAGGTCATAGTATCTGCAGTGACATACATCTGTTGCGGCAAAAAGTCCATAGTTTCTACAGTGACAATTTTTTATCACTGCAGTAGGTAGGATTCAACGGCAACTTTTATATCCTTCAGCAACGACATTATTCATACAATTTTTTTCAATTTAAAGGGTATCTAATATATAGAATTAAATTATTGAATAATGTCATTTTTAAATAATAAATAAAGGAATTTTACATGTTATTGTAATAAAGAAAGATTATATAGAAAATAATGTGATGTCTATGAAAGAAGGAGATGAAGTAGAGATATGTGCATGAGAGAGATATTGTAAATGTCTGTTAATGAATGTGAGAGTTAGTATGTGTGTGTTAAAGACAATGTAGGGGAGGAGATAGAGAGAGGGAGATATGTGTGTGACAGAGAGGTAAGGAGAAAGAATAGACGTAAAATACATACGTATATACATATATTTTTAGTTGCTGTTGCATATGCCCTCTGTTGGTGCATTTCATGTAACATCCCAACTTTTATAAAAAGTATTTATAAGGTATTATTGAGTTTAAGAGTATTTTTCTGAAATTAAAAAGTCTCAAAAGTAAAATTTTAGAAAAAGAATAAAGTAAAGAATAATCATTAAAAATATTTTAGGGTAAAGAAAAATTATAAAATAAGTACTTTGGGAGCTTAAAAAATTATGAAAGAGTTTATTTCACAAAAGAGACCCAAATGTTTTAATAGCTTTTTTTAGGGAATTAAAGGCCTATTTTCTTAAAAAATTTATAAAAAATAGTTAGATGTTATTATTTACCCAAAATTTTTTTATAAAAATTCCCTAATGAGTTGAAGAAGCTAATGGAGGGAAAATATCATTATTTTTTTTAAGAGGATTATTTCTAAACTATTATTAGGTTAAAGTAAGACTTTTAAGTCACTAATGAAAGTCCTGAGTTTTTGCTACGACAACAAAGTCACCGTTGATACATTTTAATATTTGATTAGGTTTCTCCTACTCTTCTTTATTCCTCATCGTTGACTACTTTAGAGAACATGTAAAACATTGAGAGTGAGAGAGAGCGAGAGCACGAGGGAAGAACTAGAGGATTGTGATGTTAAAGGAGTGATCGGAGGTCGAAGATCGAGCTTGTGACATCGTCAGCCATCTGAGGTGAGTTCTCTGATTTTGTCTTCAATCTGTCTCCTCTATTTTCTTTTGATTATGAGGCGGGTCACCAATTAAAGTTAATATTTTGAATAGCTTTGGGTTGATTTAGTGAAAATAAGTGAGTATTTGAGTTTTTTGACTTAAAAATGTACCAAAATCGTTGAACCAAATCCCCAATTTTTTCCACTTCCGATGCTGTTGCCACCACAACCTCCTCCCCTGGTAGGGCAATTTGGCATCATTTTGGGCAATGCCATCGCCTCCTTCTACTCGTCATTTTCCAAGAGGATTGGCACCTACAAAGATTGAAAAATTGGAGAAGGCACATAAGCATTGCACATTGATGTAGAATGTAGGAACTAGTCAATCAATTAGGGTTGTATTTGGTTTATACATTTCTCAATTATTAGTAATGCCCATCATGATAAATTTCATCAAACAAAACATTTACGGTATCTAGTTTATACATTTGAATCATTTTGTATGAGATTATCAGTTTGGAAAGTTAGAGCTTGATGATGAAAATTTTAAGTATTGAAAAAAAGCAGTTCTGGTAGATTGATCAAATAAAATTGAACTGGTATATTAATCCAAAAATTGATATTGTTAACTTATTAGATCTGTTAAAGTATATTGAATAATGGATCAGATTAATCCAATAATCCTTAAATAAAGATATATATAAATAAGTGTCTCAGGTCTTTTGTCATTTTCATCCTAATATTCTTTAGTGGTCCTACATTGAACTCTGTCTTTCTGCTACAATGTATACGTATACGTGTATTTATAAACACGCATAGATAACATATACGTACATTTGTTTGAGATCATGAAAGATTTGCAACATATGGCTTAGGAATGTTGAAGAGACAGATTATGGCTGAAGAAAATGGAGTATGAGTATGAATGTACAAACAACTAACTATGAATAGAACATACAATGTGTATAGTAGTGGTGTAGAGGCCATGAAGAATAGGGCCATTTTGAAAGTGGCAATACACAGAAGAAGAGTCAAATCTTTATCAGAAGATAACCAGTTGAATTAAACTCTGGTTTGGTTTATTAGGTAGAAGAAATGTATTTGTTTTCATGATGCAAATAATAATTCATAAACAAATTAAACTTGACATCATCATAACTTGTATTATGAGGAATAGGTAGGTTCATCAAGTTTTGGTTTAGATCATTTTCTTTTGGATAATTTTGTTATACTATTCAGATTTTAGAAATTGACATGACAATATGTATACTTGTGTTTTTTATTCACATGTTTGCTCACATATATATATATATAATACAGTTTATCTCTCAAATTCCATAGCATACATGAGAATGTACATTTAATTTACTTAATTAGTATATCGTATATATCTCAAATATTGGAGAAACTTTGGCTAACATTTCTCTGGGGATTCAAGGGGATTAACATCCCAATCCACATGCTTACGAGTGGTGCAGCCCCTCTGGAAGGCTTAGGCATTGTTTGGTTCATCTTACGGGAGGGCAGGTTAGGTTAATTTAAGGGAGGGTAGGGAAGGGGAGGGGAGGTTAATTAACTATGTTTTTTGTTTGATTCAAAAGGGGAGAGGAGGGGAGGGGAGTTAATTAAAAGTTGACAAATATACCCTTATCTCTTTATTTAAATTTATTTACTCTTACTTACAATATTCATATCAAAAATATTATTTTTTAATTTATGAATCTTAAATTTTTTTACTCATTTATATATATAATAAAATTTAAAAAATTAAAAAATGTGATAAAATTTTAATTTTATTTCTGATTAATTTTATAATTATTATATATTTTAATATAATATATAAATCATTGATTATTCTTATTAGGTTTTAGCAATCAAAGCAAAAATTATGTGTGAGAAAAATAAAAAAAAAGTTTGAGGGTACAATTGGAATATTAAAAATACATAAAGGGTAATTTGGTCAAAATTGGGCAAAAAAATTCTCTCCCCTCCAAAAATCCCCCACTTTTAGAGGGGAGGTAATGGAGGAGAGGGGAACACATAAGGACAAAAAATCTCCCCTCCCCTCCCTTCCATTTTTCCCAACCAAACAGATTTATATCTCCCCTCCCCTCCAAAACCCCCAACCAAACAATCCCTTGAGGAAATAGAGTTGCACTTTGACTAATAGTTATAACTTTTATCCTAGTGATTACACCAATCCCAAATCAAAACCTTCTTGATTATAGATGTTATATATATATTGATGATTGGAGTAAAGGGGCCCACTTTATTATAGAGCATAGTGTTGCATTATTGGTATAAAATGAACAAGCATATATCAACCGTCTTCATTGATGAAATATATATTTTTTTAGGATATGTCAGTATTAAAGGGAGGTCAAAGTGGAAAAGGTCATCTCATAGCAACACAAATAGCCAAGGTACATGATCTACACCTCAATCAAGACATGTTATTTCACCTCTATCACTGCAACAACAACTTGAGAAAATGCCTGCCAACTCTCCCCTACTCCCCATACTCAAAATAGTAGTACAGATAAATTTGCTTCAAATTTATAATAATTGATTTACATCACATGTAACATTTAATTGCTCTAATTCAACATGAATGATAGGATCTTCTACTGCAATCAACAAGTGTAAAGGAGTTTATAAGTCTATTAACATAAATTTGAGGACCACACAAGGATCAAATATTCAAGTCAAATTTTTGGATTCCATGTCAAGAGCAATCGGTCCAGAAGCAATAGACTTTTCTAATTATTGTAGTTTAACTCTTAGAACCACAATTTCTTTTAATGATGGTGGAGCTAACTGGAAGAATATTTTTTAAAATAAATATGGAAGAATATTTATGTCATATTTTAATACTTATCTTACTTTATTTATATTATTATATAAAGTGTTTATATTTATTTATTTCAGGATAAATTTGAACATGCTGATGCAATTACTGAAGAAAAGTTTCATATAGCTATATCAATTATTTTACAAAATGCATTCAAAAATTAGAAGACTAATCTACACTCTCACTATAAGAAATATGAGACTGATGAGGATAGGTTAGCTAATCTTCCTCAAACTATTAGTTTTCAAGATTGGGAGTGGTTATTAGTATATTTTAAGAGTGACATGTTCAAGGTACCTTATTATCCTTTTAACTAAATTATATTTATTATTTTAATAATTAAATTTTTATTAGTTCCCAAATTTTGTTGTAGAACATACTTATGGTCCTCAATCATTTGTAGAGATTGACTATTCTATAGTAAGTTCAATCTATCACTACTATAATTTAAGTTTATAATCTTTTTTATTTTAAAACATTTTTTTCTTATATGTTATTCTTTTGTAGAGATATCTAACTATTGGACAATATGTTCCTCCTAACCAGCTGTGGGAGATAATGCATACTAGGAAGACATAAGATGGACAAGTAGTATGGCTGACTCACACTCTAAACAAATTCATATATGCATTATAGTTTTATATTTTATTTTATTTTGATTTAGTTTTATTTTTAATCTAATAGTTTTGTATGTTTTTATTATAGAGTCGTATGTACGAGCTTTCTCAGCAATTAGACCAAGATTTAGAGTGATACTCGAATGATGTATGAGGAAATATTAGCGACTGTTCTTGGCGAGATGTTAGGGTATGTAAGAGGGAAAGGGTATGGAGTAGAGCTTTCAAGGAAGAGAAATTGCCCTCAATCTAGTGGTAGTTCAGTTGTGCAAAGTGTGCGTGTCTAATTATATGAAGAGTTTGATTAAAAAATTTCAAGAGGAGAGAAAGAGAGAGAAAATGGAGGTAGAGCGTGCAACAGAGCATGCACAGATGAAAGAAGAGCTTTTGCAATTTGAGCAAAGATTAATGGAGCAAATGATATAAGTTCAATTTGCTGCCTTGAGTAAAGAGGGTAACCACAGACACCTACTTATTCTACTCCTAGTATTAATCCTTCCATATAATATTTATGTATAAATTAAACAATTTAATTTTCATTTTAAATATTTTTATGTAATTGAAGTAATTTGATATTTTATTAGATGATCTGAATTATTCATCAATTATTGGAGTTTGGTTTATTTAATTATTTATTATTTTTTATTTCTATTATTAAATTACATGTTTTAATATAAGAAAAATTTGACAAAATTTTAAACAATAATATTAACTTAGTCGCCGCAGATTACACAATAGGCGGCAACAAAAATGTCGCCTCAGATTATACTTTAGGTGGTGATAGTTCATGTCGCCGCTGATTCTAACTTTTATTGGCGACATAATTATCACCGCAGATTATCCTTTAGGCAGCAACAGTTTGTGTCGTAGTTGATTAAACTTTCAGCGGTGACAATTTTGTTGCCACAGATTGTTGACATTGAGCGGCTACTTTCGATTGTCACCGCCAATATTTATAGGTGACAGTCTCATAGGCAGCGACTTTGGAACTTTCAGTAGTGACTTTTGTCACTGCTGGTAGTCAAATTTTTTATAGTGGCGTTTACTCTATTGTTTACTTTCCAAGATTGCCAAACCCAGATGCTGAAATTCACCAGTGGATTAAGAGGTGGATGCACTAATTCACCATTCTTATCTTCAAATATCACCCTTATCAGTTCTACCTCTATTATGATCAGCTTTGGACTACTTCCAAACCAACATACCAAAATTTTTCCTATACAAACAAAAATATCACTTCTTTATAGACTAATAACTCCTGCTTTCCACCATGACAAGTTGAAGGTATGTACACAGACACACACATAGAGACTACCAAATCAAGGCAATATTATTTTATAACTAGGAACAGGGGGTATTTTATTATTCCCTTTAGTCCAAATATAGAAACCAAATAACTAATTTTATAGAGATTAAATAAATAAATTAAGTTAGTTATTTATAAAACAATATGATAGATTTTCTAAAATACCATATTTAATCATTTGTATTAGAACTTTACCTCTCATGAAAACCCTTAATATATGTCATTATAATAGGGATAATTTGAAGAAAAAATTATAAATTTGAGAGATAAAGTGAATTAAGGTTTTGTATTTAGACTCAAAATAAGCCTTCTAACTAATTCCTAAATTTAGAACCAAATTGAATGGAGTATATCATTGCAAATTACTCCAGCCCTAAATATATTACGATCTAGTTGATGGGTCTATTTTGGTTATAAATACAATAAGACTTTAATTCACTTTGTCCTCCCAAATTTATAATATTTTTTCTAAATTATTCTTATTGATTGTACTTACTATTAAGGGAATTTTTATTAAGAGTTAATTTCCAATGCAAATGATCAAAAGGGGGTATTATAAGAAAATTAATACACATTTTATACAAATAACTAATTTTCTTAATTTCTGCAAATTAGATATCTAGCTTCTATATTTATGAGCATAGGGAGTAGTATATATGAGAAAACTAGAAGGGTAAAAGATGTAGGGAATGGTTCCAGCATTTTCAATAAGTTGTTGCTACATGATAGAGCATCGGTAAAAACCAGTGGAATCACGAGGGTGGTGTGAAATTGATGTAGCAACACAATTCAGTGCTTTGGCCTCTGATGTCATTGCTTGAACAACAGCCTTTGGAAGTAGCTACCAAGAGGGAAAGCACAAATTTGAACTTTAGAAACATCAATTGTTGTTGGTTCGCAAAACCTATAACTCCATCTATATCCCAGGCTTCAGTTGACCAGCTTCACATATTAATAATATATATAATATTGCCTAATGTTCCTTTCTCATTATGAATAATTAATATTTTTCTTACGTCTACTGCAAAATAGTACTCCTAGTTCAAAATATAAAGTAAAGAAGTTGGGAGGGATCTATTTTTTTATAAGGCATAATTTGTGTTTGTCTCTAATTTAATGTTTTCCCCCCAATTTTACTCCCAGTTGATGACTATATTTATTGTCCCTCCTTTACCACTTTCTCTCTCATTACTTTGCTCATATCTCATTTATTATCTCTCTCACTACTCTTCATCAATAAGGGCATAATTGGAAAAAAAATATTTGTATTACATATTTATTATTTTTAACTGATTATACCTAATTTTCTGATATGTGTAAATCAATTATTTTAACTTTATATTTTGAACCAGATGGAGAATTTCTACAACTGAACTTTTACCTCAGTTGTTGCAAGAATAGTGTATAAAGTGTGATTGGTGACATTTACATTAAAAAAATGTGAGACTATTGATTTTCTACATTAGTTGTTAATTGATTCGGTGTAAAATACACTTTCTACCCTAGTTAAATTAACTGCTAGTTGTGTTGCAAAATTAGTGTAAAAAGCATTTTTTTATTAACAAGGTTTTTTTTTTTGCACTAGTGAGGTTAGACTTTGTTACAAATAAGGGGAAGGTCATCACTAATGTTAAGAGGTTGTCATATGAATTATATCGTCTAACACATTTCATATATGGTTGAATTAATTATATCTCAAGATTCGTACCCACAAGGAAAAATAAGAGAAGGTACCAAATATACAATGAAATAAGAGCAACATTGAAGAATATGATACGATAAAGAGAAGACGCAATGAAAAGAGAAGTTGAAGGAGAGCTTGATTTATTGGGCTTATTATTGCAATGAAAAGAAGAAAGCAACAATGATCTTACAATTTTTTTTTGTTACGAAAATTTTTAGAGAGAGGTTGACCTTACCTATGATTTAAGAGCAGGGCAAAGTCTTATTTCCTTCTAGGCGATATTAATATCGGGCAGGGCAAGTCGTCTATTAACTTCAGAAGTAAACCTAGGCACTCAAGAGTTAGGATGCCCCCTCAAGCGCTGCGACTGAAACCACAACAAAATAGTACTCCTAGGGATCGAACACGCTCCAAATAATCGTATATATTACCCTTTCATCAGTTGAACGCATGAACGATGAGTATGATCTTACAATTGAAGATGTGATAGAAGAATGCAAATTGCTCTACTTTGCTGGCCAAGAGACCACCGCCAAACTCTTCACATGGACTATGATATGCTTATCTATGTATCCAAATTGGATAGAGAAAGCAAGACAAGAAGCGTTAGAGATTTGTGGTACAACAAAACCTGATTTTGAATCCATTAATCACCTTAAAATTGTAAGTTCAATTATTCATTTTGATCCCTATTAATTGTAAGTATTCATGCATATTTTATAATATAATATGTTTCGTCTAAAGTAGTAATTTTTTTCACCTATAGTATATCTTCAAGTAAAGAGCATCTAATGCCCCTAAAATGTCCCAATTTTCCGAATATTTTTTTAAGTGATTATTAAATACTACATAAAATTAGTAAAAAAATTTATATTTTGCTGGCAAAAAATGATGTAATTTTGAATTTTTTACCATTTTATAATAAAAATACTTTATATTGTGCAGTTTTGATTTATTTTCTTTAAAAATCATAAAAATTTAAAACTAAATCATTTTTTACCTGTAAAATGTCAAAAATATCAGTCAAGCTAATGATAAATAGAATAAAATAAAACAACATTTGGAAAGTTGGGGCATTAAGCTTGCCCAAAAATTCTTTATTAATTAGCTAGACTCTTCTAACTCCTGACTTTTGTTTAAGGCAATTTTGATATTTTACAAGAACTAACTAATTTTGACTCTTTCAGATATCTATGATACTTCTTGAAGTGCTTAGGCTTATTTGCTATATTTATTGGGGTTTTTTTTTAAGTTATCCCCCATATTGATACCAACTCAATAATAATGAGCTAAGAGAGAGATAGAAGGAGTTAAGGAAAATAATTGTGGTATGTTAGAAAAAAAATTACATCACATTAACCAAGTAACTAACTTCTTTAATATAATTAAATTAATTAAATATGTCTTATATTGAGGATCAAAAAAGTATTTAATATTGATGGATTTGATCTTTGTAGCTACCCTTCTGTTTTGGAAATGTCAGATTTGCTTCTAATGAGTTCCTATATGGATTGGCTATTATTAGGATAACATATATTAAGAGGAGGAAAACTTCTTCCTACATCATCAATGTTAAGTATTATGGAGAATTGATTAAAAACTTTGTCTGAGTTAAAAATTTGGCTTTCTTATCTTGACTTTTGTAAAATTTATTAGAGAGAAATAATAAGAAAAAAAGCGAAGAATCATATATATTATTCAAGAGTAATATATTCATACAATCATTATAACCCTTAATTCTTACATAAATCTACCCTCACTTGAGGAAAATTAACTAACCCTATAACCTATGAGATTTTGTAGGAAGATATTCAAGTTACCACACTTTTAACTTATAGACTAGAATCCTTTATTATGGTCAACTATTAACTAGCAACTAACACTAATTACCTTTAACCAATTCCTAATTCAACCTTCTAACAACTTTGATATTGAATTATAGCTCTTCAAAAAATTTGCTGAGGAATTTGGAGAAAGTGATAGGCTTCTGGAATATTTCTTACCATAACAATTTACAATCTCTTATCCATTCTATTGTCATTACAAAAGATCTTATTGCATTGACTAATTCTTTTTTTAATTTTAATTTTGGATTTCGTTTATTTGTTTCAAACAATGTTTCTTTCTTTTCGAAATCCTATGCCCCTGATTTACCAATGTGGGTGTTATTATGTTGTATCTTTTTATTTTTATTTATGTATTGTTTTTTATTAAAAAATAAGATAAGGAATCTTTAGGAGGGTTAATAATATAAATACGGTTGAGTATTGTGGATTCAGGAGTGAATTATACTAACAAGTTTAAAGTATAATAGACAAAAAAAGTTTGTTTTAGAATACTCATCTTCATTCGTTCAGCTTTTTTGGAAACTAGTTTTAAATGCCCAGTAAATCAAAAGTTAAGTGAATGTGGAACATGGGAGGGGAAGAGGAAGAGAGAAGGGAGAAAAATGAGGAAAGTAAGGGAGATAGAAGATACCGAGGAAGAGGTAGAGAACTCAATTACTCAAAGCATCCAAAAGTCTTACAAATATAAAATCCTAGGGCTATATATATAAAGCCCTAACTTAAAATAATGGAATACGAATGTAATAATATAAGACCTGGACAGCATAAATTTATGTCTATTTGTCTTAATAAAAAACTTAATTTTGTCTATGCTCAATGCAAATAGGATTTAGCTGTGCCGGCTCAAGTATTTCTTATAAGAAGGACTCTATATGGTTGAATCCGCCTATTGTCCTAATAAAGAAGGCAAGGCCCATAACAAAGATATAAATTCTCATTTCACACAATATATTATGTAAACTATTTGAATAAAGCTCAACTGAATATTGCGAAGAGGAAAACTATTTTGTTTTTGGAGTACCTATACTTTCCTTTAATTTGATGCATGTGTTTTTCTCTCTTATTATATCATTTAATTTTGTTTTATTAGCTTTATAACTTTAGTATGTTAGAAATATTAATTGTACTAACAGAGTAAAATTAAAATATTTATTAAAAAAAAGATAGGCATAGCACTAACTTAAAAATTAAGAAAAAGTATAAATATATATAAAATGGTTTGCCTTTTCAAATTAATATGTAATCAACATTATGATGGGTTTAAAAGAGTGTGCGTGCGTGTGTATGCATATATATATATATATATATATATATAAGCGTAGTTAGTATTTACTACTGTTAAAAGAAGAAGGTTGATTTAGACAGTCTGAAATTTTTTATCCGTACAATAATTAAGAACAAACATCGGAATATAATTATTAGGAAAATAGATTATTCTGATATATATATATATATATATATATATATGATAAATCTATGCGGGTTGTATCTAAACCAGTTAGAGAACTGATATACAAGTATTTTTTATTGTTGTAAAAAAGATCATTTTAGATTAGTGTTTGATAAACTGGATATGGCATTCAATCACTCTACTTATGCTTTAACCTTGGTTTTGAAAATATAAACACAAAATTATGTTGAAGGATCAAAACAAGAAGTTTTTTTATATTGAATAATCGCGAATTTCCCCTAATATCAATCACTTTTGTTTAGCTCTGATGATTTTCAATTTGTCAAGTTTTATGGGCAAAATTCTTTACTGCAACAGCAAGTAATGGTTATTATATTATATTCATATATTTTTACTTGACAAGTTGCAAAAGTAAGTTGGGGAAGAATCTTGTTTAATTATGAAATTTGTGTTTGATGTGAAGACGAGACGTATAGTTTCACGTCATTGGTGGTTACAACAACATAATTCCTCAACATAATAAATTGCAACTAATAAAATTCAAATCTTTCGAAAGAAAAAATTAGTATAATTAATTAAAATACTAATACTCTATTTTCTTTAAATGTTATAATAAAATTTTGAACTATAATTTTAATATGTAAGAAATTGACTAATTTACTTGAAAATATGATTTAATGTCAAATTTCAATTATTTGTTTCATTTATATACTATTAAATATGATGTAAATAAAAATTAACCACACTTTGAAAATAGAAAATCTTCTTTTAAAGCCTAACTCGAATTTATTGGGCCATAAAATGCCTGATATTTCAGGTCATTGAGAAAGGAAAAGAAAGAAACTTTGTACTCCACATGCTACATAATATATAGTAAATATATGACCATTGACTACATAATATAGGTGATTAATCATGTCATATCAATTTTAAGCCTCAAGTTTATAAATCATTCTATTTTATTATATATTACTTATTAACTTTAAATATATCCGATGTGAGACTTATTATATTTTACTTAACATGGGAAATATTCCTTTCTCACCCAGTTGTAAGATAGTCACGAATCTTAAAATTAAATATCTAGTAATTTGATCTAGTAAATAATATCAAAATATAAGTTGCGAATGATAATTTTCTCAACACAAATTTTCTCCCATGGCTAGTTAAAGAGAAATTTAACTCATTTTCTAATTGAACTTTGTAAATTACAAAATTTATTTGGTTTATAACTTTGTAAAGGAATGATTTTTTTTATTAACTGTAAATTAAAGATTGAAACAATATGCATTGTGAAAAGTGCATGATGGTACAAACATATAGAGTTAGAGATAGTTGAAGACTTTACTCAAGATCCTAGTCTACTCTATCTCTTAAATTTATATTTTTTTAAAAAAAAACTATTAATATTGATTGAACATATTAAATGAGGAGTTCAGTCAATGAAGTTGTTTTAATGCAAATTATTAAATATGTAAACTAATTATCTAATTTTTATATTTAAAATCAAAGATATTATTATATAAATTATGAAACTCATCGCATGTGTATCATTTTAATTATCCATTTTAAGATAAGTAAAGAGAAAGCACTTTTATTTGCATATATATATATATATATATATGGAATAATCATTATTCAAAGGATCGAATTGACTTGGCCCTTCAAACACTATAAGGACCTCTCAGTCAGTAGCGGCGTCCCATTAGATGAGCACAGGTGAGTTCCTTGTTTGTGATAAGAGATCAGATGAGAGATGGCGGCCTAGATGGAGGAACATGATCATGCCTTGTAGATGCAGCTCAACAAGTTCAAAGCAGCAGTTGTAGCCACGCGTGAGATGGGGATTACATTAGCTCCACACATCCAATTACCACGTGATCCCTGATATACACGTGTGCTATCACTATTCCAACCCAGGAGAACGTAGTTTCACCCAAGAGGGGGTCAATTAGGTGATATTAAAATTTATTAGACTCTTTTAATCTCATTTCTAATGTTATATAATATATTCAGATTAAGATTTTATAAGCAAAGCAATCATAATATCATTCTTTACTTAATTACAAATTCTCCAGATCGCTTGAAACTTCATTTAAAAATTGAATCTTCTCTATTTATGAAAGTGTTTATCGATAAACTGCCTTATCCATTAATACTTCAACAAATGACATTTTGAAATTGATTTTTAACGAATATGTTTTTATTTATCAAAGAGCTTATTGATAAACACCATTATCGATAAATGCTTCGATAAATGCCCTTCAGAAGCAGATTTCACAAACTAAGATTTTTTTTCTTATTTTTTGAAATATTTATTGATAAATGCCCTTATCGATAAATGGCTATTGCAACAAATTTCTCAACTGAATTATATTCTTATTTGTTGAAGGGCTTATCAAAAAACAAGTTATGTTAAAACCATATTTAAAATGTCATCATCAAAACCACTTGTCATCAGCAAATATGGAGTCAACCAACCCAGCCACAACGGAACTAGCAGCGACACAAATGATGTTGTTTTTTGCCATCACCCATGATTTCTGCCCTTCCCCAATTCCCCTATTAACTTTGAATAATTTGGGATTTTTTGTTATATTTTATTTGGAGATTTTGACTTTCACGTTTTTCTTTTGCTTGGTTGTTGACAATTTTAATTATAGTTCAATATTTGAAACTTGTGTTAATTTAAAATTATTGCTGTTTATTTTTTTTTATTTGTAACTATTTAATATTAAACAAAAATAAAAATGTCAAAAGTTTAAAATTTCTAGCGAAAGAGCTCCATCTTCTTACACTTTATCACTTGGAGATGATATTTTTTACTATCATTTTTCACTATCATGTCCACCTTGTTCGAAAAGCATAGGTTGCTTGGTTCATTAGATTATGCAAAAAATACTTCATATAATGTCTAATTGGTTACTGAATGAACTTTTATGTAAACTGTGTATGATTCTTGAATCTGTTCAGACCTGATTGAGAGCAATTTTTGTGGTCTTTGTTGCTTCTAGATAGAAACATCATCTTTATACAAAAAGTACATTGTGCAGTAGTCTTAATTACATTCTTTGATTACAAAAAGTATTGTACGCTCACATTTTTCTGCATTTGATTACATTCTTTGTTGCATTTGTACAATTGTGTTGCTCTTGGATTCTTTGATTCATTAATCACTAGAATTTTTGCTAAAATCTTTCATAACAGGGAACATAGTGTTTCTTGTTGATATTATGGATTTCACCTCTTTATTTGTGTGATGGTTTAGTTGAATCCTCATAATAGATTTGATCCTTATCTTTCTGGACTATCTCATACATTCTTGGAATATGGTGTGAATTCATGCTATTCTATTCTATGTGTGCATTGCCATTCTAGTATGTATGTCATAGGGCCTGTTTAGATAAGATCTTGAAAAATAGCTTATATAAAAAAAGAATTTCGGACAACTTTTAGAAAAGGGCTTCTAGAGAAGAGCTTATGGGAAAAAAGTAGTTTTGAATAAATGAGTGTTTAGATTGTTATTATCATAAGAACTTTTGTGATTGGTAAATTACCATAAAGGGTATGAGGAAAAAAACAACAAAGCACGTCCCTCTGTGTTTCCTGTTCATCTTCTTTTCTCTTCTTCCTCTCTCTTTATGATGACTGACTAGCATCTATGAGGGAGACGTGAGACGTGACAGACCAACAAGGCGAGATGATGAGATACGGGGTGAAACACGACACACGGTGACGGACAATGAAGATCTGGATGGAAAATGGAAATGGAGAAAGAAGGAGGTGATGGAGATTTTGGAAAAGGGAAGATAGGAGAAAGGGAGTGGAAAAAATATAGGCAATATAGGCAAAATGGTAATTGGGTAGTCCATAAGCTCTTTTACTGTTCTAGAAGTTATTCTCAGTAGCTTATTTAAAACTATGGTTTTACACGATAGTTTGGTCTAGAAGCCCTTTTGGACAAATATGGCTATTTGTTTTGAAATTTTCCCAAATCAAGATTTAAGCCATAAGTCATTTTAAAATCTCAATTTTTTTGGAATCCAAACAGGCCCATGAATGATTGTCCCGTTAGGCATTATTGTGTAGAGATGGCTAGGAATATTTTAAGTGTATCTTCACAAGGATCCCATGCTAGCCAAAGTACCTACCATACCCCCATGCATCATATAGACCCTTATTCTAGGCATCAACCGTTTGTGAACTTAAGTTGCATGCATTGTAATTCTACGACACATGTTACAATTAATTGTCCTTTTAGATATGAGAATGCATATTGGATGGGTCAATCACAATTGGAGTCACACTATGCGCCTTTATTCACACCATGTGAATCACACTTTGAGATATAAAACTTTGAGTTGTGTGCTCATTAAATAGTATCAAAAGGTAAACAAGTGGTATCAGACAATTGAGTTGTCTATATAATATGAGAGAAAGCGGTTAGACATCTCTCAAGGATTATAATAAATTTTATGCCATTGATAATCTAAATTGTCAACTTATTATGGGTATAGACATTGTCTAAATTCAGACAATTGAGTTAAAGTAAAACATTATCCCTACAGTTTTAAAGGGTTATCATAATATTTTATAATATATTACCAGGTGTTGTTAATATTAGGGGTGGGTAAGGGACGGGTTAGGATCGGGCCAAACCTATCCCATGTCCTGTCTTGATACAATACATGGGACACAAAATTTATCCCGTGTCCCGTCCCGTCCTAAACGGGATTGGGACAGAGTCAGGATAGGACAAGAATTCTCGAATCCTAATTTTTTTAACAAAATATTGGTAGTAAAGTAGTGAGAAATAAGGAAATGAAAGAATAGATATTTTAAGTGTCCCTTAATATAATAAGCCTTATTTAAGAGAAGGAATAAAGTGGAGTTAAACTCTAAGCTATGTTTGAAATAATAAGCAATATTAGAAACTAAAGAAAAATAATGAAGTCAAGACTTCAACTCAAAATGAGAGTTTGGGGAAAGTTTTTAGAAAGATTTATTAAGAAATTAAGGCACCAAAGAGTGTACATAATTTCCCTTATACATATTAATTCATAGGTTTTGTTTTGTGTATAATCTTTCCAACAACGCATAAGGAAATGGATCAAGAAATTAAAGAAGTTCAAGCAAGAAGAGTTAACTAATGAAGAAACAAAAGGTAGTGGAACTTATTAACTCATATAGTTTGTGCTTAGTTTACATGATTATTTGCCATGTAAGCTATAATGAAGCTTTTAAACATGTAATATCCTTGCTTGAGTTATGTAATGGCTATGTGTATTTGTTTTTAAGGTGTTGTTATTGCATTGATTGTTTATATGTTTAGTTAATTACCATTGCATATTATATTTTGAGTTGTAGTTTAGTTTTGCTATCGAGATTCTCCTCAATCTCACCCTCCTTTTACCAATCATAATAGGTCTAATATGAAAGAGGAAGTATGCATGATGATGAGTGAAGGGAGGAAGAAGGTAGATAAAGGAAATAGTTATGCAAGAAAGGTTACTAGTAATCTTGATTATACAATTGATATAATAGTTGTATTAATATGCCATAATATATAATGATATGATATAACATGAATAATGAACAATACTTGAAGACTAAGTTGAAATTTTTTTAAAATTTTTTTTTTTGTCTAAGTAATACTTCCATTAATTAAATAAATATGCTTCCAAACCCCTTCTTTGAGGGAGTAAAAATAGGGTGTTTTACGCACTTGAGGCTATATCATTTCTATGCAAAAAGTGTCATGATACTAGAGACTTTATCTTCTTCTTCTTAATATAGAGTGTCATGGCACTTTGCACATGACTTGGCATTAGTAAATCTTCTAAAACTTGCCTTCCCTTTTATTGATGCATTTCTCTCTTGCTTTGAATGTTCACACCCGCCTATCAAAATAAACATGAGTGGGCATCTAGTTCATTTTAATTTTGATCATTCCAAATCATTTCCTTAATGATATTAACAATAAACCCAAATGTTGTACTTATACTTAGTTAATTTCTCCTTTAAAATCATATAAAAATCCTTTGTTTTGCATTAGAGGACTCCCCAAATACTTCTAAAACATATATCAAATTAAGCAAAAATAGGGAGTCATCAGAGCCTAATAAAACCCTTAGTACTACTACTCGGGGATTAAAATATCCTTACTTTCATACGTCTTGGGGACTATTCAGTGGCATTTAGAACCACTTACAAGACTGTGGAAGTCCATTAGCTAAATATGGAATTTTTCTCTTTCTCTAGTAATTGTTCATATGATATTCCAGATTACACAATGAACTTCAAAAAAACATAATTAATTCTATAAAAATCAAAATGAAGTGGTTGAAAAAGGTACGTGAAAATAACATCTTGATATGTAAGGGTAAAATAATTTCCAGACCAAATGCTTATCCAATTAATACAGTTTATTCGTCAAAAATTACTGTTTATTTAGTCAAAAATTCTAAAAACAGATTCTGGTCTCTTACTTTGGAAAATTTATTCTCTTTGTACATACATCAAAATAAGGCATTCTTGGTGTTAAAACAAAGCTTGACATGTTAAATAAATGTCTGTAAAAGTTTATACATTTATCTCATCATTTACTATTTTTTATTACATCATAATTATCACTACTATCATTGGTCAAATAGTAACATTACATATAACAATTCTTCACATAACATTTATACTATCCAATCCTTAGCTTCTCTTCATGCTTCTTCAACCCTCTTTCATCATTAACAAACCTATGGGATTGGGATTACATGGAAGGGATGGGATTTCTAGGAAAATCTCAGTAGCAAACATTACTAAACAATACATGCATTAATGTAAATACTTGTGCTTGCTTGTGAAAGTGTTAACATTGTGTAATGTGCATGCTTCCATGTAAAATATGAAATACAATTGGAAAAAGTAATCATAGAAATAGAGCTTCATACATAAGCACATATGCAACATAATTCAACAAAGCCATAGCACCACCAAGCATAACATTCAATGCATATAAGTTTAGGATAAGTTTACTAACTAATATACTTAATTTCTTTCACTTTAACCATGCCTCTTTCTTCTCACTTCTCTTGGATATGAGGCTGCCTCTTTGGAGTCCACAATTAAATCCTAACATAGCATAATCATTTATCCATTATAATCTAACTTCCTTGAGCATTAAACTCACTTTAACTAACATAACTTCCTTTGATCTTTACTAATTGACTTAGCCTTTGAATCAATTGATGTCTTGACTTTACCCTACACAATTTCATCTTTTGAATCCATTTATGAGTTTAGAATCATGAAATTCTAGCTCCTTCATGGCCTACTGGATAGAACTGAAAACATGTACATAATTCCTTCAAAAATTCTCATTTTGATTCCAATGCTTCCCATACTTGTTTGTCTACTTTATCCCACACAACTTTTCATTTTAAAACCATTGGAAGCATCAAAATCATGAAATTTAATCACTATTCATGCGAGTGAATAGTAATAGAGAAGAATTTCAAAAACTACAATCTTGGAATTTCAATGCTTCCAAGGTTCAAAACATATCCAATCCTATACAAAATCATCATATAAATTCAATGGAAGCATTAAATCATTGAAATTCCATTTCCTTCCATATTGAACAGTGCAAACCGAAATGATTCAACCATGGCAAAGTCAAGAATATCAACTTGATTCAACAATCAATCACTTAATTAGCTTGTTTAAGCTTCAATCATATATCTCTAACTTTAATTTCTTCTTTTCCCCTTCATCTAAGGTTTTTGGACAGAACAAAACCTTAGAAAAACTCAACTTTCTTCCATGAAAATCCTAAGTTCAAGTTCCCAAATCAAAAGAAAATAATCTAGGATAGATTGCTTACCTTTAATCTCTAGCTTACTTGAACTTTTGTACCTTGAATCTTCTTTGTCTTGGTTTAAGTTTTCATTTTGCAAGAGTTTTCCTAAGGGTTGACATACCATGGTTTTGTTTCAGATTTGAGGGGGTATTTATAGAAAAATCACATGGAAATGAATGGCCAAGATCACTTTGTGCCCTATTTGATCTAATGGCTCATATTTAATATTGGATTTAACTTTTTCAAAAAGATAATTAGGACATCATCCATGACATCATCAAGGGACAACTCATAGGTCTAGGTGGTACCATTCCAAGGGGAGAAGCTTCTGGAAAAATTCTAGTCCAATCCGGTACCAGCTCAGTCCGATTTCCCAAAAACCAGACTATTTTACTAATCTAATTTTTCTAAAATTCCATAATATATTGTCTAACCTTAAATCTAGTATCTAGATTCTTCCTACCATTGACATTCTTGGACTGGGCTAAAACTTAATTACAGGTCCTTTGGGAAATGATTGAAAAGCCCTTGGTTCACTGTCTTGCCCTATATTAACCCTAAGGGCATAATTGTCATTTTACACCTCTTTACTTCTTATTAGGGCACATACTGACAGTGACTAATCACTCCTGTACTTACCTAGACATTTTTTACTTGTTCAAATGACCAACATGCCCTTCGTCCAACTCTGACTCAATGACACAATATAGTGGCATACCTTTAGTGGCATTTTCGTAATTTTATATTTTTCCCGGTCTTTATTAGCCATAGCCCACATACTTATCTGAACATATCATTAGGCCTATAAGGCACCATTCTAGGCCCTCTATATGATCCATTGCCTTCATGGGCTCAATTCCCGAGAAATATCCCTGAAACATATTTATTAGGTATTTTAATCCACTGTAAATTCTATAATAAATTTTACAAAACTCCTTTGTTAGGTCTGTCAGTTTTAAAAATTCTTATATTAATTATAGGAATTTATTTCCAAATTCCATCTGATTCTTAGATCCAGAGGATACTGTATTAATTTTCATTTCTTTAAAAATTAATATAAATTTTTTGGGACCTCATATCAAAATTCTGTGTTGTGTCAAACTAATCAGAATAATTTTCTCTATTTACTGGGAAAATTTGGGACTAATATGATTCTGGACATTTTTAGGCCTTTTCCGACTCAACTTCCTCATAATTACATTTTTGCCTTGAACTTTTGATAAATTACATTCAAGTCCCATAACTTTTGAAAATTGCACTTTAGGCCCTCAACTTTTTATAATTATACTTATTGGCCCAAAGCTTTTGTCTACTTTTATTTCTACCATGGAACCTTTAAACTTTACATTTTAGTCCCTCACTTCCTTCAAGACTCATCTAACCTTTATTATTTCTTCTGATTATCGTCATAATCCTTTCCAACCCTCTTTTCACTATCAGTATTATACAGATAGGGAAAAATTAGGATATAACAGGGATGTTGTTCCTCTAAATAATTCATCTCTTCATCATTCTCTGGCAAAACTAAGTCTATGAGCAATGGCAATAATTCTCTAAAAAAAGCAAACTTTGATTCCTCCATCCTTAGAGGAAGATGACCAACTGTTATGAAGTGCAAAGAAGATTAAGAGTAGGTTTAAGATTATGGGAGGAAGTTATTATCAACAACAATGGCCAAATATTATGTTGGGGGCCATCTTTTGCTGAAAAATTGAAAGGAACTGATAGAGATATTGATCAATCTAAAGATGAATATGATGGGGAGGAGAGTTAGTATTCTGATGATAAAATGTCTGAAGATATTGGCCAGGATATAGAGATAGACAAGGAGAAACCTCTTTGCTAAACAACTGAGGATTCGGTAAGAAATTTTTCCACTTTTATGTTCTTGGGAAGAATGAAAAAATGTTTGTTTAGAGCCTGGAGGAAGGCAATAATTGTTAAGCTACAGATAAAACTATTGGATTCAAGGCTTTATAGACAAGATTATAAGCTCTGCATGCTAAACGTGGAATTATTAATCTTATTAACATAGGACATGGATTTTATGTAGTTAAATGTTCCAATAGGGAGGATTACTTTAATGCTCTTACAGGTGGTATGTGGATGATTTATGACCATTATCTTACTGTTAGACCGTTGGAGCTAGAGTTTAAACTGGAAAAAGCAAAAATAAACAAGGTAGCTGCTTGGGTAAGAGTTCTGAAGATGCCTCTAGAGTATTATGATAAGGAGGCATTGACAATTATTGACAATGGGATTGGGGTAACTCTTAAAGTTGACATGAATACTACATGAGAGGGCACTATGCTCGTCTGTGTGTCTTAGTTGATCTAGGGAAAAAATTGATGTCGGGATTTAAACTAGATGGTAAAGATTATTACCTGGAGTACGAGGGTTTTCACTTGTTGTGTACTAACTGTGGATATTATGGGCATTAGGGAAAGTTTATCTGACAAAAACTAATCATACTCATAATGTTGATTCAAATTGTGATGAATATACAAATGAGAAGATTAAAAGTGGGAATAATGCTAATAATTTAACTGGAGATACAAAACAATGGCAAGTTGCTCAAAAAGCTCACTAGCAACAGAGAAACCAAGATGGTAGAGATGAAGCTTCATAGAAGGGAAACAGTGGCTCACAGTTCACTGTTTATAAGAGGTGACAGAACGGTTAAATGATGTAGAAGGAACTGAGGAAGTACAGATAAAAGGGGTTAAAGAGCGGTTGGAGTCATCTCTAGATCAAGGAAATTGTGCAATATGTGTAATGGAGGGAAGAAGGAAATAAAGAATGAACAAGAGCACTGTTGGAAGTAGAGGTATGGAAGGGGTAAGTCTACGAGAGTCTCATCAATTAATTAATTAAGTGAGAGAAAAAATGGGTTTCAAAGGAAAGAGAAAAGAACGAGAACGAGGAAAATATTGGGGGAGGAATAATGGTAGATGTAAAGAAGGAAGTTGATGAGAAGGAAGAGAGAGGGAATGATGTTGATGGAAGTATGATGTGTAATAAGAGAAGGAATGATGCTGACGGAAGTGTGATTGGAATAAGAGAGGGTATAATGTTTTTTTGGTTGCCCACCTAGTTCACTTGAGCTTTGCCCCGACTATATCCGGATCTGACCCGCGTCACGCACCTGGCTATGTGGGTGAGTCTCCTAACAGGGATTTTCTGCATACGCCAAGGCTCAAACTCGAGACCTATCTTAAGCGATATCAAGTCGTTTACCACTCAGACCAACCCCCGTTGGTAAGAGGGTATAATGTTGATGAAAGTGTAATGAGCAATGAGAAAGGGAATGATGTTGATAGAAGTGGGCAAAATGAAGAAGAGGAGCAAATGGATTTTGAACGAGCCCAAGAGGAAAAAAGAAATGCAAAAGAAGATAGAATTAGGTTTGAGGAACTAGATCCAGGAGACTATGGGCTAAATTGCATTGGAAAATGCATATTCAATGGTTGAAGAAACCCAATTTTTGCAAGGAACTTAATTGGGCCAGTTAAGATGGATATGGTTTTCACAAATTAATTTATAGACACCTTATTATATTGGAATACTATAGGGGCTTATGATAATGGGCTCCTCAAAAATTTAAAGGCAGTTTGTAGTGGTCCTAGACCAAATCTTATCATTTTGGCTGAAACAAAATGTGAGAGGTTATCCCGATTTCAATTTCTTCATTCCTGGGGTTTTGATTTATCAAAATAGTTCCCAAGTTCAGGGCAGTCTAGAGGATTAGTTGCGGCCTGGAGAAGTGATGCAATTAAAATTTCAGTTATATTGAAAAATCAACAATTTTTCCATTTTCAATGTGAGATTCGTGATAGGCTTTGTTTCTTGCTAACATTTGTATGTGTCATTCCTCATTCTAATATTTGTCAGGTACTTTGGAAGGATTTAAAAAATTTATATGTTACTATTTTTATTCCGTTTGTTATTTTTGGAGACTTTAATGATATCCTTAAACCTACATATAGAATTGGGCGAGTAGGTTGTCCTCATAACATAATAAACTAGTTTCAAGACAAAGTTAGGGAGTGTGGTATTTCAGATATGGGTTTAAAAGGACCAAAAATTACATGAAATAAGATTACATAATAACCTAGGATTTTTGGTTATTCTCGTTTATGAAAGATTATATTGAGCTATAGCAAATTATCAATTTTTACATCTTGAATCAACTTTGCATTTTGAAGGTACTTGTTATATCTCAATTTTCTGATCATAATCCTATTGCACCGTAATTCATGAATAAGTTTTTGGAGTAAGGAATAAACCCTTCCGTTTTGAAGCCATGTGGCTTACTCATGGAAATTTTAAAGATTTTTTATCAACTTCTTGGATTGATTTTGATGATTTTGACAAATCTTTAAAATTTTTGGGTGTTTTTTTGTCTGATTGGAACAAAAATATTTTTGATTTTGTGGATAAACAAAAGAATTTTATTTGACCGTTTAAATGGAATTCAAAGTTCTCCAGCTTATACTCACTAGGTGTTTTTAGACTTTCTTGAAAAGGATTTACAAGCTGAGTTAGAACATATTTCGAAATTAGAAGAAATTAAATGGTTTTAAAAGGCTAGGACGGACTGGATCACTAAGGGGATAGAAATACCCATCATTATCATTTGAAAACAAACATGAGGAGGAGAAGGAATAGAGTCATAAATCTTAAAGATGAGAGAGGAAATTGGATAAAAAATTAATCTGACCTGATTGATATCGTAAAAAAATACTTTATGAACCTTTATAATTGGACTGATAATACACCATGTATGTTACAAACAAAGTCCAATTTCCCTGATGAAGTTAATGATCGTCTTGTTAATGTGGTTGATGTGCCTACTGATAAGGAAATAAAAGAAGCTCTCTTCTCCATAGGGCCTTATAAGGCTCCAGGGATTGATGGTTTCTCAACAATCTTTTACCAAAATAATTGGAATGTGGTAGGGGAGTTCTTTATGCAAATTTGTTAAAACTACTTTTCAAATAGGGTCCTTTATAGGCACCGTGAATAAAAGTCTAATTTCTCTTATACCTAAGATAGAGCATCCTGAATTATTAGTCATTTTAGACATATTGTCTTATGTACTGTGCATTACAAATGCATTACTAAAGTAATTGTTAGTAGATTGAGGAATGTTATGGATGATATTGTTTCACCCTTTCAATCTAGCTTTATAAAAGACAGGCACATTCATGATAATGTTATTGTTGGACAAGAAATCATACACATAATAAAGAAAGCTAAAGGTAAAACTGGGTTGATAGATTGAAAGATTGATTTAGAGAAGGCCTATGATCGGATCAAGGGACAATAGTGGTAATGAAGGGCCCCATATATTGAAGTAAGATATGATGGCTTAATAAAGAATTCATAATAGTAATTGTGCTCGCGTCTAGGTTTGATTTGTTGTCCTTGTGCGCTTCAATTGTGTCCTTGTTGCTCCTTGATGTAATAATTTATCTAAGACGTATTGTTTTCCTTCATGCATGTCTTCAATTGTATTCATCTTCCAAATTTTCCTTGGAACAAAGTAATCAGAGTTATTAGTATCAAGTCAACGGTTGTGGCCCAGTGGCACGGAGTTCGTCCTATTTGAGGATATCGCAAGTTTGATCCTACTTGCTTTTAAGTTGTTTTAGCTTATGTTATGATCACGAGCTTAAAGGGACAGTTCATCCAAAAGAACTATACTATTAGATGGCAGAGTTCTTTGAACTTATAAATCACACTTCACACTAATGAACTTCAATGTACCCCGTTTGAGAGTTGACATCCCTAGTTGTGCTCTACAAACCATAAAACTTCACTTAGTCTCTTACCAATCAAAAGACTCCATGGATAACCCTCTCCATGACTGATTTTAACTCACAACTTCCACTTTATAGGATTCAAAATCGTCCATGACAGTATAACTATCTACCATTTTGTGATTCTGCAAAAAGTCGCTCGAAAGAAAGAGAAATAGCAAGGCCTTTGCGGAACTCCAGAAGAAGAGATATAAAATCACTTCAAAAAGTTTGAACCTAAAAAATAAAGAAAATTTTCTTTTTCAGTCTCTAAAAAATAATATATAAAATGATTTGATAATTTGATAGGTATTTTATAGTAGGATTCTAGTGTACCATCTCTTTAATCAGCTTTGAATCTTTTGGTAATTATTTCACATTATACGATTTTTGGCTTTCAAACTATCCCCAAACAAATATTTATCGAGAAATACAAAAGCGAGCAAACATAAAAAAATTAAATATGTCCAACGTAAAATAATATAAACCTTCAAATAACTAAAAAATAATTGTTCATAATTAATTTTTTACTAAAATCGGTAAGCTTCTTGTTCTCAAATTTCTTGTGATTTCCTAGCTTTATCACAAAATAATACAATATATACATATACAATTCATATCCCATATATCCACATGCATTTTTAACCTTTTTAGCTTCAAAGGTTTAGAAGTACAATTGAAATCTCAAAATCTCATACTCCCACAAGACTAAATAGCACTCCTTTTATTATTACTCCTATATGTGCCCTGAGTCCAAAATAGTCCGGGTAACTTTCCAATACCAATAAGTTTTAATCTCACTTGTACCTACATCACATATATAGTTTAAACAAAATGAAAACCAAAAGCTAAATAAGAATAAATACACAAACAACACCCGTTAATTCCCTTAATTACTTATTGTGCCAATTATTAAATTGGGAATAGCAAAATTTTAACTACAATTGATAGTTAAATTATAGACACGATGAAACGATCAGATGTTTAAGAATATTACCACTAAAACTAAAAACTTTTCTTAGCCCATGATATTCAAACATATCATCCCTTCCATCTCTTGCAAAAGTTAAAGTGCATATTATGCTTGTAGATCTATTGTTATTTCTAAAATAGTTAGAATTGATAATATTAAAATTAAAAAAAATGTTATATGGTGAAAAATGTAGGACTATATATGGATGAACAACAACCACTTGAAAAATAAATTTGCTCGAATTTCACACAAATTCATCAATTAAATCCAGCATCATTCTAAGTTAACAATAAAACATAAATTCCATATCTTATGTTACCATAAGCCATTCAAGTTTTGTATTATGTTTTTTTTTTTTTTGCCTTAGAGCCTTGTTTTGTGAAATTTGGAGGTATTTTACATAACATAAATGTCATATCTTATATTACACAGGGGCTTAACTTTTTTTTTTCAATCTCCTTTCAATATGGTCTTACAAAATTAATTCTTATGTTGTTTATGCGTTGTAAGTTGTCGTAACTAAGTAGAAAAGAGAAAAATATTTTGTAAAACAAAAATAATTAACATCTTTGTTACCTTGATTTAATCAAAGAAATCACAACTGAGCTCATATTAGCCGAGGAAATCTGAAAGAGAACCAAAATGCAAAGGTAAGTTGATATATGAATATTAATATTACTAAGGAATTTTCACTGATTTTTTTATATAACAGTGCCACCAAAATACAACAAAGTATTACGCAGCACTGATCCCACGTTTGAAAAGATGAGGATAGTTTTACCCCTAAAACAAATACAGTACATGGTAAACTAAAAATATGCACATAAAGTTCACAACTTTGGGGCCGGGACAAAAAGACACCAAACATGCCAAGTCAACAAATTTTCCAAAATCAAACCTAGAATCAAGAAACACGATTTCGTAATGATTTAAGAAACCAAAAGAACAAAAACAGTAGCTTAGAAAAACAAATATATGATAATACTGAGGAAGTCAAGCTGGGTGTATAGCGGAAAAACTCTTACCATTGGAATAAAATCTTGAAGCACCTTTCTCAACCTTGTAGCGATCGGCTCCCAACCCAGTTGCCTTTAGGTTTCTCAGAATATTAAGTGGAAACAACCCTATATTTTAGATCTCCACCGGTTGGGACATTGTAGCTTTATATAAAGTGGTGGTTGGGAGGATAACATATACACTACTCTAGAAAATGAAAAGGTAATAAGGAAGCATGTGATTGATGATGGGAAGAAAAAGACAAAAGATTGCATGAAAATGACAAACGCCACACTGTATGTGACCATTAATGCAACGCAACTCAATATCCTAATTTTATTTCTTAGATATGGTTAATATTTTTATTTTATTTATAGTACAATTTTATCCATAATATTTTTAATTTGTTCTAATTTCACCCATAATCTTTTTAATTTGGTGCAATTCTTAGTACTTGAAAAATAAGATTATGGGTGAAATTGTACCAAATTAAAAAAGATAATTGTATTACAAATAAAATTAGGATATTAGCTACACCTAACAAATAAGATCAAGATATTGAGTATTATATTAAAATTATTTTATTTGAAATCCACCTTGGACTTAGGATTAATTCCTTTCGAGACTTAGAGCTGTAAATATTTTTAGCTTTCCCAATAAGTATAATTCATAGAATTTAAATATGTATTCTCATTTTTACAGAAGTGTAATTAATTGCTTATTACCTCTAACTCAACCAACAACTTGTTGGTGTAATGATATCAAATTATATTTAAGCTTTTAGCTTAACACTACCTAAATAGCTCTCAAATACTGAAAATATCAATCTGGTTAATTTTCTTTCTTGGCGTGCCGTTGCTGGCTTGCTTCTTTTATGTTAAACTTGGATGATCTTTGCGTCTGCCATCTCAACAGAATCATGAAAATGGAATTCATTTGTCCCCTATCTATTCATGCCTTGCAAGGTACATTGGGATGATTGACGGACTTTATATAATTTTATTGGATTCTTAATGACCAAATAAAAATAAGATATTCAATAATAATAATAATAATAATAATGTTCAGGTATTTAGAATGTAATTTTGAGAATATTATTCTATTAGAATATTAATATAATGGATATTATTAATTCTACTATGAATATAAATAATATCATGTACATTATTTTCATTATCATTTATTGTTTGTTATTTATTATTATTATTATTATTATCATTATTACTATTCTAGTTAAGAGAATTCCCTAGCTAACTTAGACTTATATAAATCTATCCCTATAAGACTATAGATAATTTTGTATTCCAGTACTTGGAAAATATGAGAATATTTGCAGATATTTTCATCCAATTTTCTTTTCCTTTTTTCTAATATTCATTCATAATAATAGATAAAAATTGGGTTATAAATGATTAATTATTTATGATTAATTTGAATCATCATTATGGTTAAAAAATTTGAAATATCATACATTTAATGGGTTATTAATTAATTATCATCATGCGGCTCAAAATCTGTCAAAAATTAAAGTAAAAATGTTAATTGGAATTATTGATTATAGCTTGTAGATAAAAGAGTTAAAAGTATTTTGTCCAATCAACCTAGCCCATTAATAATTGAAATGGGTGTATTAAAAGATTTTGAGAGTAAAGTTGTTGATGATTGATAATTGGTGATATCTCTATACTCTATTAGTCTACAGTTTCTATTATTTATATTTATAAAAATTCTTAAATCGCTCTTTTCCCTATCCTTTTTTCTTTTAAATTTTTATTCATCTTATTTTAAATTAAAATTAACTGAAAATTATTTATTTCTCTTTTGACTTATTAATTTTTTTATAATGCATCCCTTAATGCATATATACAATGTGTTAGTAATATTAAATTATGTGTTAATTAAAACTAAAATACAATAACGACAAAATATAAATGATATCCAATTTGCTCCTCCCACATTTGAAAAAGTTAGAAAACTAATTTATGGATATTAAATAAATTAGTTAAGTTATTATTTAATTTGTTATAAATGTTGTTGGTTCCCTAAAATAAATTTTCTAATCACGTGCATTATCACTATCTTTGTTAGAAATTCCTTTACTATTTGCAATCAATATAGATTCTTTAAGAAAATAATTATAAATTTTGATAACAAAATAGATTGAGATCTTATACTCATCTTATCCTAAATATAGGAAAAAGTTAATAAATATAAAAAATATATTTATATTTAGAATTAAGATTAACTCTATAATTAGGTCATATATTAAGAATAGATAGAGTATTTAAGATCAAAATAAATTTAATTATTATATTTAGGACTAGAGGTACTATCTTAAAATTTTATAATTTTAGAATAGAATTTTGGCGGAGACCAAATGTCCAGGAGTTTTACCAACTGTTGATGGTAGTTTTCTTTTAAATTATTGTAAATGAATCTCAGTATGCAAAATTTGGTTTTAAAGTTTCTTTGCCAACTAAACCATATACGCATACATTACATTCTTCATCACATGCCGACGATTTTTTCTATGAGGGGAAGTATTCTCATATGGCTAAAAAGTTGATCAAGGTAAAATTTTCTTTAATTATTTGTTAATTTATTTTGAATTCTTAATATTCTTTTTTTCTTTTTGGTTTTTAGAAACATGGTCTTTCTCGTTATGGAGATTCACGATTTAGGCATAATTCATGGAAATTTAACCCCTTGTAGTTTTGCCATATGAGAATACCTGGATATGATTAACAAAATGATAATTGAGTAGACTTATGCGCATTAAATGATACCAGAAGACAAACAAATAGTATCAGACAATCAATTTACATATATAATTATAAGAGACAAGTAGTTAGACTTCTCCCAACAATCATAATTAATTCTACCCTCTGTCTCAGTTTGGTTTAAAGATATAGTTTGGGCAATTTGAGACCTTCATGATATAGGCATAATGCATCCGAATTTGACCTTATGGAGCTTCACTGTGATTGGAGACAAAGATCAAGATTTGAAGGTGAAAATATGTGATCTCACCATATCAGTAGCACATGAAGTAGTTCATGATGGAGTTTATGTCCAAAGGTTCAAATGAATTTATAAATAGTTCAACCATATATTTTTTGGGTACATTTAATTACAATAACAATAATTAAGATGTTTAATGATATAAATATAGAATTAAAATATAAGCAACAAGGACAGAACACTTTACTTGTGGAAGACCCCTGAACTGTTTCTTCAAATATAGAAGACAAGCGAGTTGCCAGACCAATTTTTTAATCTTGATATAATCAACTTAAGATGCTTGATAGCCTTTATATCTATTAGGAAGCATTTATTTGCGGAAGGTTCAACATGCAAATCCTTTATTATGGATAATGAAGTGCAATATTTAGATGAACTCCCAAGTAATGCTAAGGTCAAACATTTAATTAAAGGTATGATACGAGGTACCTATAAGATTTAGTTTTCTTTATAAAATTTAATAAATTATTTTTCTTATTTTGTTTAAAGCTTTTACTAAGAAAAGAAATTTTCATAATTTTTAAACTTTCATTCATCAAAGTATTGCTACATCCATATTAGGATCCAATAAAAGGATTACGTTTTATTTGCTTTTCTAGAATTTCTTACACAATCTCAAAGTAAAAAAAGTATCTAACAATTTTTCACAAAATAACATATAATAATTCTAAAAGAAGTTAATAGTCAAATAGAAGAGGTTGTGGGTCAAGGGCATTCATAACATGCAATGATTGGTGGGTTATTCCTTGGTTCTTTTCCAATCAAAGTCATTAGGGTGAAAGGGATTGAACTTGTGACGACAGAAGAATATGAAGACACTTTGACTGACCTTGCGTGATATATCCATAACATATGTTGCCATCTTGAGCAATGGAGTCAAGACTTTAGGTAAAAATTTTAAATTTTTAGAGTTAATTACATATATCCATGTTTACCATTTTCTATTTTATTTTTTTAGGCAAAACATCCCTTGCGACAGAACTTTCAATACATTTAAAAGTGAAATTTCTCACTTTGTTTATTGTAACATTATAAAGGATTTGATGTCCAAGGGTAACTAGTTGCAAGATTATTTTTCAAATAATTCTCAAACACACTCCTTATTTTGAGGAGGTTTCCATCTTGAGTAAGCCCGTTCAATCCCTAAAATAATTTTTGTTTTATTTCTAGTTTTTTATTTTTAACTTTATTATACAACATGTTTTGATTTTATGCTCAAGCTCATGCCATAGATTGGCAGAGTTTACAGGCTTCTCTTTTGTACCCTAGTGGTTCTCTTCCAGTTTCTGCCTATATGCTGCTTGATAAATCCATATGTTTATATATTTATTCATAGTTTTTGATGTATTTTTGTCATTATTTTGGTCCTTAATTGTATTATTTGTATACTAATTGGATTAATATACCTTACATTAAATTAATGCTTAATATGGGCCATAATTGTTATATTTTTATGATTTCTCCCAAATAATTATTTTTATGATTTTGTGTTTTTGGTAATTGGGAGAAATCAAAATTTATAAATAACAACAAATAATCATAAATTCAAAAATTACATTGAAGGACCTGTGGGTCAAACCTTGCGGTTTCACCCATTATATTATTTAATTCCTATTTTTAGCTTTTAAACATAACGTCACAGGAGAGAAGAACCATCGCTAAGAGAATGACTTCACCCAACATATCCTTCCATCATCCTACACTCTATCCACCTCCTAAGGACTTCGCATCTATCATACATTACCTTTGATTCTTTCTATTTTGAATCTTTTAGTTATTTTTAAATATTGATCTCTAATATCCTTAGTCTTATTTTATTATTCTAGTGACAATTAATAGATTGACACTTTAGAAAAAGAAATTGTGACAATTCAAGGTGCCTCGGTTATTTGATTAAAAGTTTAATTATAATTCTTGATTCATTATTTTTAACTCTCATATCTGTTGAAGCTATGATTACTTGCACTATTAAATTGGAGGATCATTTTTATTATTATTAATCACTTTTGCTTTCATTCCATTCACTCATTATCACTCATTATCACTATCTTTAATTTAGAGAAGATAGGATATTTCTTAGAACATTATTTTTATGTTGAACATATTTAATTTAGAATGGTTGTTCACTTCTATCTTTCTTATGAAATATTTATTTGGGATATTTTGAAAATCAAAACTTATATAATGTGTCATACTATGAATCTGATTGTCTCTAGGCTTTGTCCAAATTAGATAATTGAGTTACAGTAAAATATTCTTCCAACAGTTTTAGATGTTATAGTAATATTTTATAATAAATATTATAAATTTAATGATTGAACATAATCCAAATCACGTGACATTCATAAAGTATGCAAATCTTGTAAGACACATAATCCATTTATATGATTAAAAGATAAAAATATTAAACAAAATAGAAATAAATATTTTAAGAGCTGATAGAGGGAATAATCATATAATATGTTTTTTTATATATTTTACTCGTAAAGAAACTGATAATACATGTAGATAACTAGTATATAAATTGTATACGTATATATTTGTGATGAAGCAAAAAAATACAATCAATTTGTCCACAATAAAAACTTACCAATTTTAGTAGAAAATTAATTAGGCATTTACAATTTTTTATTATTTGAAGGTGTATATTATGTGTTTTAATTTATTTTTAAAACTAAGATATTTACTTTTTTTCTTTTTCATTTAGGGACATAATTTTATTCCTTTAGAATATTAAAAAGATAGGCATAATACACGGTAACTTGATATCGTGGTGTTTTACTATTATTGGAAGCCAAGATAATTATTAGATAGTGAAACTTTTTTATTTTATCAGATCGATAGCACTTAAAGATTATAAGGGAAATACAGTTCATAAAGATAAACATATTTATAAGTAGTGAACAACTTTTTTAATTTAGTTACAGTAATTATATGTAAATTTTTTAAAGATATAAGTAAGTCTAAGTAGCAAAGGCGATAATATACCTCATTAGTGGCAAACTCCACACTGATTTTATCAATAAGAGAAGACAGAATATTTATTAGAGAAATATTTTATGTTGAACATATTTAATTTATAATTTTTGCTCAATTCTATCTTTTTAAGAAATATTTATTTGGGATATTTTAAAATATTTGTAAGTCTAGTAAAATATTTGTATGGATTGTTTTGAAAGTCAAAATCTATATAATGTGGCATACAATAGATTTGAGTACCTCTAGACTTTGTTTAAATTAAACAATCGAGTTACACCAAAATATTATCCCAATAATTTTATATGGTTATAGTAATATTTTATAATAATTTTTTAAAAGTTTGAGATTGGACAGATCTAAATTACGTGATACTCATAAAGTATGAAAATCTTGTGAGATACTTAATCTATTTATATCATTAAATATTTTAATTATTATAGCAAAACATAAATGTTAAGAATGTTTAAATAATATGAGATAAAAAAGATAAAATTTTGAGTTTTGTGCGTGTTAGATGGTATCAGAAGGTAAATAAATGGTATCAGATAATAACCATATATATGTTTCATACATATTTTACTTTTAAAAAAGTTGATAATTCATCTGGATAACTGGTATACAAATCGTATATAAAATCACAAAAAATTTGTCAACAATAGAAAGTTTACCAATTTTAGTAGAAAATTAATTAAGTATATAGAATTTTTATTATTATTTGACAGCAAAATTTGTCAACAACTCAAAACTCTATCTTTTTATCTAATATTATTTAAACATTCTTAATCTTTATATTTTGTTATAACAATTACAATATTTAATCATATAAATAGGTTGTGTCTCAAAAGATTTGCATACTTTATGAGTCTCATGGGATTTGGATTATGTCCAATCACTAACTTTCAAAAATTTATTATAAAATATTACTATAACCATATAAAACTGTTGAAAGAATATTTTACTGTAACTCGATTGTCTAATTTGGACAAAGCCTAGACAATCAGATCCTCAGTATGACACATTATATGAGTTTTGACTTTTAAAATATCCCAAATAAATATTTTATAAGAAAGATAAAAGTGAGCAAATATTCTAAATTAAATATGTTCAACGTAAAAATAATACTTTGAGAAATATCCTATCTTCTCTAGATGAAACTGGTATAGAGTTTACCACTAATAAAGTAATTTGTCATCCTTGATACTTAAATCTATTTATATTATTATAATTTTATATATTATTATAGTATTTAAATTCAAAAATTGTTAACTACTTACAAATATATTATGTGTTTTAATTTATTTTGATATCTTTAATATTTACCTTTTTTGGTTTAGGGACATAGTTTTATCCCTTTGAGATATTAAACAGATAGTCACAATACACAATAACTTGATACCATAGAGTTTTACCATTATTGAAGGTCAAGATAATGGTTGGACAGTGAAATTTTTTATTTTAACAGGTTGATAACACTTAAAGATTATAAGGGAGATAAGGTTCTTAAGGGTAAATATATTTATAAGTTATGAACTTTTTTAATTTAGTTACAGTAATGATATGTAAAATTTTTTAATAATATAAATAGGTCTAAATAGTAAGGACTATAAAATATATTATCGTGGCAAACTCCATACTAGTTTCATTAATTATAGAAGAGAGGATATTTATCCTAACAGTATTTTACATTGAACATATTTAATTTAATGTTTACTCACTTTTATTTTCTTATGAAATATTTGTTTGAAATGTTTTGAAAGTCAAAACTCATATAATGTGGTATATAATGGATTTGAGTGTCTCTAGCATTTGTCCAAATTAGACAATCGAGTTACAATAAAATATTTCCCCAATAGTTTAAGAAGGTTAGAGTAAATTTTATAATAGATTTTTAGAAGTTAGTGATTGGACATAGTCTAAATCACGTGAGACTCATCAAGTATGCTAATATGGTAAGACACCTAATGCATTTATATCATTAAATATTTTAATTATTATAACAAAATATAAAGGTTAAGAATGCTTAAATAATAGAGATAAAAAAGATAAAATTTTGAGTTGTGTGCACGTTTGATGGTATTAGAAGGTAAACAACTGGTATCAGATAATCGAGTTATCTATTTAAGTATCAGGGACAAGTGGCTAGATTTCTTCTAATGATCATAAATTATTTTACCAATTTATAATCTAAATTATTAACATATCATATCAACCATTTGAATTTAGTTTGATAGTTGGAGTATTTTAGCTTGTCCTTTCATAATCACACTTCCAAACGTTGACGTTGATTATTTTCATAATAAAACTTATAATTACCATATTTAAATTTGGTTGTACATGTGAATTTGACTGTATGTTGCTCATTGTTATTTTGAGTTGTTTAAAACATATTATTAATCTTATTTTCTTTATCTTTTTCTCTTTAGGTAAGTTAAATGGATCAAGTTTAAGAATTTTAATCATGATAGATGGTTCAAGTTTAAGCATTTATACTAGAGTTAAATATCTTTAAAGGTAAATTATAGGTAGAGAATTGTACTATCAAAAAGATCAAAAGACTATAATAAAAAGAAATAGATACTTTAAGAGCTGACAAAGGGAATAACTATATAATATGTTTCATACATATTTTACACGTAATAAAACTGATAATGCATGTGGATAATAGGTATACAATCGGTATCCATATAAAATTGTCATGAAGTCAGAAAATCACAAGAAATTTGTTAACAATAGAAAGTTTAACAATTTTAGTATAAAATCAATTAGGTATTTACAATTTTTTTTATTATTTAAATGTGTATATTATATGTTTTAATTTATTTTAAACACTAATATGTTTTTTTCTTTTTTGGTTTAGTGATATAGTTTTATTCCTTCGGTATATTAAAAAGATACACATAATACATGGTAATTTGATACCCTGGAGTTTTAATATTATTGGAGACCAAGATAATAGTTTGACAGCGAAATTTTTTTGTTTTACCAAGTCGATAGCACTTGAAGTTTATAAGAAATATACGGTTTCTAAGAATAAATATATTTATAAGTAGTCAACAGCTCTTTTATTTAGTTATAATAATTATATGTACAATTTTTAATGATATAAATAGATCTAAGTAGTAAGGACGATAAAATATCTCACCAGTGGCAAACTCCATACCAGTTTCATCAATTATAGAAGATAGGATATTTTTCAAGGTAGTATTTACATTGAACATATTTAATTTAAAATATTTGCCAACTTCTATTTTTCTTATGAAATATTTATTTAGAATATTTTAAAAGTCAAAACCCATATAAAGTGTGATACTATGTATTTGAAAGTCTCCAGGCTTTATTCAAAATAGACAATCAAGTTACAATAAAATATTCTTTCAACAATTTTATATGGTTACAGTAATATTTTATAATAAATTTTTAAAAGTTTGACATTGAATATAGTCAAAATCACATGACATTCATCAAGTACACAAATTTTATGAGACACATAACCCATTTATATTATTAAATATTTTAATTATTATAACAAAATATAAATATTAAGAATGTTTAAATTATTTGAGATAAAAACATAAAATTGAGTTTTATACGCGTTAGATAGTATCAGAAGGTAAACAAATGGTATCAAACAATCAAATTTTTAATAATATCAAACAACTTTTTTTATTTTAGTTAAAGTAATGATATAAAAAATTTTAAGTATATAAATAGGTCTAAGTAGCAAGGACTAGGAAATACCTTATCAATGACAAATCCTATACCAGTTTCATCAATTAGAGAAAATAGAATATTTCTTATATCAGTCTTTTATGTTGAATATATTTAATTTAGAATGTTTACTCACTTTTATCTTTCTAATTAAATATTTATTTGGAATGTTATGAAAGTCAAAACTCAAATAATGTGGCATACAATAGATTTTAATGTCTCTAGCTTTTGTCCAAATTAGACAATCAAGTTACAATAAAATATTCTTCCAACAGTTTTAGATAGTTATAGTAATATTTTATAATAAATTTTTAGAAGTTAGTGATTTGACATAATCCAAATCATGTGACAATCATAAAGTATGCTAATCTTGTGAGACACATAATCCATTTATATCATTAAATATCTTATTTTTATAGCAAAATATAAAGTTTAAGAATGTTTAAATAATATGAGATAAAAAAGATAAAATTTTGAGTTGTGTGCGTGTTAGATGGTATCAAAAAGTAAACAAGATAGATATTTTAAGAGCTAAGAGAGGGAATAACCATATAATATGTTTGATACATATTTTACACGTAATAAAACGATAATGCATGTGGAAAATAGGTATATAAACCGTATTCGTATAAAATTGTGATGAAGACAAAAAATCACAAGAAATTTATCAACAATAGAAAGTTTAACAATTTTAGTATAAAATTAATTAGGTATTTATATTTTTTTATTATTTGAAGTGTATATTATGTGTTTTAATTGATTTTAAATACTAAGATATTTATTTAGAAGTTCACTATTGGACATAGTCAAAATCATGTGACACTCATAAAGTATGCGAAATCTTGTGAGACACATAATCCATTTATATCATTAAATATTTTAATTATTATAGAAAAATGTAAAGGTTAAGAATGTTTAAAAAATATTATAATAAACAATAAATAGATATTTTAGAAGCTGTCAAAGAGAACAATTTTATAATATGTTTTTATATATATTTTACTCTTGAAGAAGCTAAACAACCCGATAATATAGGTGAATATATAGTATATAAACAATATCAATATGTATTTGCATTATTTTGTGATAACGTCAGAAAATCTCAAAAAAATTGTGAATAATGAGAAGCTTATTGATTTTAGTAGAAAATTAATTATTTATAATTTTTTTATTATTTTAAGATTTATATTATGTGTTTTAATTTATTGTGAACAATAAGATTTTTTCTTTTTTTCTTTTTGTTTAAGGATATCATTTTATCCCTCTAGGATATTAAAAGAATAGGTATAATCTATGATAACTTGACACCATAGAGTTTTGTTATTATTGGAGGCCAAGATAAAGGTTGAATAGAGAAATTTTATTATTTTATCAGGTCAATAACATTTGAAGATTATAATTTTTTTAATTAAGTTACATTAATAATATGTAAAATTTTTAATAATATAAATAGAGTTAAGTAGTAAGGACGGCAAAATACCTCATCAATAGTATATTCCAGACCCGTTTCATCAATTAGAAAAGACATGATATTTCCCAGAATAGTATTTTACATTGGACATATTTAATTTGGGATATTTGCTCACTTTTATCTTTCTTAAGAAATATTTAGTTGACATATTTTGAAAGTCAAAACTCATATAATGTGTGATACTATGAATATGAATATGTCTAGTCTTTGTCCAAATTTAGACATCGATTTATAGTAAAACATTCTCCCTACAATTTTAAATGGTAATGATAAGATTTTGTTAATAGTTGGTCAGAAATTACTAATTAGACATTGTTCAAATCACGTGACACTCATAATCTATTTATATAATTAAATATTTTTATTATTTTATATAAAAATATAAAGGTTAAGAATGTTTAAATAATATAAGATAAAAAAGATAAAATTTTAATTTGTGTGCATGTTTTATGGTATCAAAAGGTAAACAAGTAGTATCAGACAATCAATTTATCTATTTAAGCATGAGGGACAGACTATTAGACTTCTCCTAATGATCAGAATTCATTTTACCAATTTATGATCCAAATAGTCAACTTATAATGTCAGTCATTCAAAGTCTTAACTTAATGGTGTGGGCATTTTAGTTTGTTCCTTTAGAATCCCAACTCAAAATGTCAAAGTTGATTATTCTCAAAACAAAACTTACAATTATCATATTTGAATACTGTTATTTTGAATTAGAATATATTCTTAATCTAATTTTCTTTATCCTTCTTTCTTCAGGTGAGCTAAATAAGTCAAATTCAAGAGTTTCAACTAAAATAGATGGTTGAACTTGAAGTGTTTGTACCAAAATTAAATATCTTTTAAGGTAGATTACGGATAGAGGACTATAATATCAAAAAGGTAAAAAGATTATAATAAAAAATGAATAATATTTTGAGAGTTGGCAGAATATATTTCTATACATATTTTATTCGTGAAAAAACTGATAATGTATATGGATATCTAGTATATAAACTATATCTATATACATTTGTATTCTTTTATGATTAAGCTAGATAATCATAAGAAATTTATGAATAATGAGAATTTTGCCAATTTTAGTAGAAAAGTAATTAGTTATATACAATTTTTTATCATTTAAAGGTTTATATTATGTATTTTAATTTATTTTGAATTCTTAAATATTTTCTCTTTTTTTTGTTTAAGGACATTATTTTATCCTTTCCAGATACTAAACAGATAGGCATAATCTACGGTAACTTGACACTATTGAGTTTTGTAATTATTAGGCCCAAGATAAATGTTGGACATTACAATTTTATTATTTCACCATATCGATTGTACTTGGAGATTAATAAGGAAATACGGTTCCTAAGAATGAACATATTTGTAAGTAGTCTACAAACTTTTTTCAATAATTTTTTAATGATATAAATATATCTAAATAGTAAGGATGACGAAATATTTTATCAATAGTATCAAATGGTAAATAAGAAGTATCAAATAATTGAGTTGTCTATATAACCATGAGGGACAAGCGATTAGACTTCTCCCAATGACCATAATTAATTTTAGCCTATTGATGATCCAAATTGTTATCTTATCATGAGTCTAGTCATTGTTTAAATTTAGACAATTGAGGTATAGTAAAACATTATCACTACAATTTTGAAGGGTTATTGTAATATTTTATAATATATTTTTGGGTGTTGTTAATGTGATGAATATTATCTTTCATTTTTTTATATTTTTATATTCAAAATCTAAAGAACTCACAATTACTTACCTGAAATTATCTAAGTATATGACTAAAAAATTATATACTTACTTAAAACTAAAATGTTAATGTAAAAATGTGTAGTAAAAAATATTTGAATAAGTCTTGACCCATGCATCTCTACTAAATAAATTTGAATCAATAGAGATAGTTTGAAATTAATGACAAAATACATTAAGATTTTATATTCATAATCAAATCTAATTTATAACTAGCTCTTATATTAAAGACTATAAGTTATACTTTTTATTTACATTTAACTAAAATGCTTTTGGATGAACTTGTTTTAGAGTTTAAAAAAATTAAGATGTTGAAATTCTCGTATAAATTTTTAGACAAATATAATTTACTTAAGTGCCTACTATTAAATCGAATGTATACAACTCATTTTTTTAAGAAAAAGTTTTAGTTTGAATATTATGAATAGAACTAAATATATAGTAAAAAAGTTTTCTTTTTTAATTTGAGATTTTGGCAATGTTTAAATTAGAATTATCAGATAGTATTAAATATCATTTTTGTGAGAAATATATTTACCTTTGAAGAATTATGACTTTTTATACATATTCTTTTAAGAAAATAAGCAAAAAATAAAAGAAAAATGCCCTATGTCAAATTAGATTATGCTAGTTTCATTAACAGTCCATTTATTTATCTATCTATTAAAAAATTGTTTTACATGTAGGCTCAAGAGATTACTAGGCCACTGCATATCTCTGGCGTTAATCGTATGGCCATTATAACTATTTTTCTTTGTTCCCTATTTCTAATTTTTTTTAAAATATGATTTTACATGTTTAAAGAACTTAAGTCTATCGAAAATGAAATATGTATTTTTTATCGATTGTCATGCTCTATGATGAGCCATAGCAGATTTTTTTTAAAAGATGATGTTAGCCTTTTTTTTATAATAATCAATCTTGATCTAACTTCAATTTCAGTCTTTCAAATTCTAAAAGCATTTAGTGTGTGTTTGGATGCTATACAAAACCATGGCTTTAGAAAAAATTATTTAAACACCCTCTTTTTTCACAATCAATTTTTCACTAAAAATATAATTTTGGTAAAAATATCCAAACAGTCATTAAAGCCTTTAGAATTAAAATACATAATAAATGCACTACTAAATAATACCATGCTTAATATGGGGATTAATAGTTTGATTAATCCAAATATCAACTTCATGGGCAATGACTTATACGAAAAATCATATTATGCACGGTGTGAGATGAGAGGATAGAGAAGAAAAGAAATATGAAAGTTGAGAATGAGATCATTATGAGTACATTAAATATAGAAACTATCACTGATCCACCTTAGTAGGACCTTTTCCTCTCTATATGAATCTCATAAAGAAAGCAAAGTGGAAGCCAATAGAATCCTAAGAGAATCTCTGAATAATTTCTTTTATTTTAGTTCCCCCAAACATGAGTAAGCTAGAGATATAAACAGATACAGAATTACAAATAACTCCCCCTACATTTTTGGAAAACATGTCCATGACTAAAGAAATAATATCATAGACTAATTCAATTGACTCCCCATTAACATAGTGGGATAAACAAAATAATTAATAATTAAATAAACTACTTAGACTTAGTCATATAACCCTATCACACCTGGTATAGTTTGTAAGGAGTAAATCATCTACATTCTTCATTTCTAAGAATGATGGTGATGACACTATCTTCTTCACCTTCTACCATGTTAAATGATATGCAAATATGATGCCATCAATATAAAATATAAAATATATAATATGCTATACTATCACAAGCATTGACAGACTTCTTAACAAGAACATATGCACTCGCAGGCATGAAGGGAATATATATATATGTGTAGAAAAATACCTCAAACCACAATAACTTTAGAGTCATCCAAAATATTGTTCTATAAGTTAAGTTTAGTTGATTTCTCGATTTTGATTTGTGATCAAAGAATATAGTGTATGTAGATATGTTTTAGTTATCACATAGCGACCTACATCTCTAGAACAATATGAACACAAGTTTAGTTGATTTCTCGATTTTGATTTGTGATGAAAGAATATAGTGTATGTAGATATGTTTTAGTTATCACATAGCGACCTATATCTCTAGAACAACATGAACACAAACTTATGATATTCTATCACTGGTATGTAAATATTTTTCATATTTAACTTCATTCATTTCAATGTTTATCTTTATTATTTTAAGTACTAAGAAATTACTAATAAAAATGATATAATTCAAAAAAGATGAGATGAATCAATGATGTGTATATATATAAGCAAATTACTCAAATCTAAGTTAAAATTATCTAATCACATTATATTTAATCCATAGCCAATCTTAAATTCTAGTTTGTAAAGCATCAATTAAGAAATCCCCAAATCAAACCATACCAAATCATCATATACATTAAAATTAAAAATATATAGTTTTTACATTCCTTCTGATTTCAATAATAAAAAGATTTTCAATTTTCTTTATGTATTATAAAATTAAAATTAATATGCTACTCCATGGAGAATTCACATTTATAAAAGATCACGGTTACCTGGATTTAATCAAAGAAGTCAAGGTGAAAGTCAATGACATGGAACAAATTTGATAAGAACCAAAATATAAAATGGTTTCATTACAACCAAAATTCAAAGGTTAAAAGGTAGTCAAGAATCAAAGAAGAATTAGAACTATCACACTAAAAATTCATTCTAGAACAATATATGAATACTAAACCTCTGTAACTGATTTTTTTCATAACAGTAACACCAAAATAGAAGAGATTATTCCATAAGTATGCAAGACAACAAGAGTAAACAAATAAGCAAACACAACCATCAAACATTATGAATGGAAATGCAAAACAAACATGAATTCTTGCTCCAGCTAAGCTCACGTTATTCTTTATTGTTTTTTCTCCGTTATTATTTCCAATCCCAACCCAAACAAATAAGAAAAAAAATACAAACAGAACATTGCACAATTTCAATGAGTGAGAGAATGTGTTTTCACATATTTGCATATAATTAGTGAGTTAATCTTGGTCTTAAATTTCTCAAATTATCCCTATTGATACTCTCTCAACAATAATTAAGAGAAGGAGGGAGGAAACTAGCAAAGATAACTAGGGTACTTTAGGAAAAATATATTATAATAACTAATTTAACTAATTTCTTTAATCTAATCAAATAATTTAGTCAACTTTTAGCCTTTTAGGACATTAAGACTCACCTTAATTTCTAAGTCCTTAAATAATTTTAATGATTAATTTTTCTTTTATTCCCACTCAAGAACCCATTATATGAGCAATATTGAAAGATAATTCCATATAATTCCATATAGAACTTAGGAAGTAGAAACGTAACTTCTGAAACAGAAAGAGAAAAAGTTCACAGAGAAATAGGGTGTCACTCATGTAAGCTAAATGCATATGTGATTTTTCATAGTTAGCAATCTAGCAATTTATTCATGGAGTGCTCTCTCAACATTGAACTTATCACCAAAGGTGAGCAATCACCAAAAGCTGAAGATAACAGAATGACAAAGAAAGTCAAGATTCGCGGGAAAGAGGATGAGATCGAGGAAATAGATACACGAGATTATATTGCGGAAGGTCAAAATGCCCATGAATAGACATCGTTAAGAAGCAGGTTTTTTCGCAAGAGACAAATATTGGAAACATTAATGGTGTACATTTCCCTGAAGCATCATTTCCTCAAGAAGGTATGGATACTTATATGTTGTTACATAATGGAAAGACCCGACCTGCTTTCAAAGAAAAACTCATGGGTAATGCTAATACTTCTACTGCCAAAGTTTTGCCTTTTGAGCAAGACTTGGATCTTGACAAAGAAGATTTTTGGTAGCACTGGAAGAAGTTATTCCTTTCACAAATTTTTCACAAAGAGTACAGGACTTTATGTGCCAAAGCATGAAACTGGTTGTTATTCACTAGTAGAAAATAGGCTTTCTAAACCGGTTGAAAATAGACTTCTACACCTGACTAAGTCTGGTGTAGAAACAGTCCCTTTAGAAAGTCTGATATTCTACACCCGTTGTATATAAACGATGTAAAAAATTAACTTTTTTAAACCGGTTGTATAATAACCGGTTTAAAAAGTAATGTAAAAATATAAAAATATCCATAATAAAAAAACTCTCGATTCAAATCAGATAAGCTTCTAAACCAGTTTCTCTATTAAAGCATTAAAATTCTTTCATTCTTTGTCATAAATCTGAAGGAGGAGGAGAATGATAAAGAAGAATAGGTACCTGTAAACATAGATATATAAACAAAAAAGAGGAAGAAAGAGAAAGCCAGATAACCCATAAAAGAAAGAAACAAAAATTCATATATATAAAAAGAAATGAAAACCCATAAACACTATCACCTAATTGAAGATATCATAAAAGCATCGTCACAATTCCTTCGGGTTACTTGCTCAAATACAAACAGAAATATATTTAAACAGAACCAAGAAATGAATGAAATTAAAATCCAAATATATACACAAAAACGTCATCACCTAATTGAATACATCGTAGAAACATCGTCACAATTCCTCTGACTTACCTAGTCAAAAGTGAACAGAAATATATTTAAACAAAACCCAAAAAGAAAGAAACAAAAAAATAGACACCCACCATCGCAGATCTAGGTCTTCTTCTTTTGTGAGCTTTAGAGGTGAGAACGATAGACTTCAATAATAGAGAACAACGAGCACAGGTATGGGTAATCGCATATCTAGGTCTTCTTCTTCAGTGAGCTTTAAATAGTGTGTTACAAAGGTGGACCTTCCTATCACTATGTGTTCTCCCTTATTTGGTTTTCTCCATTGACAACGATATGATTTGTGAAGATAAGGAAGCGCAAAAAACTAAGGTATTTTGTTAAATTTTTAATAGCAAGGACATTCTACACTAGATATTATTACATCAGGTGTAGAATATGTTCACAAAGACATTCTACACCATATGTCATTATATCAGGTGTAAAATATTTTACCCTTATTTATAAAAATGCCACCGCTCATTTATTTTACATCAGTCATGTGTATATCATGTATAAATATTTTACCCTTATTTACAAAAATGTTACCGCTCATTTCTTTTACACTGGTCATGTTTACATTAGGTGTAAATATTTTACCCTTATTTATAAAAATGCCACCAGTCATTTTTTTAAATCGTTTTCGTGAGAATCGATTTAAAAATAAAGCTTTAAAAGAACTATTTTATACTAGTGATTATTAAGCTACTTGGGCGTTTCATTAGGCAAGATACACTACATGTAAAAATCCTTGCTTTGTGGAAACCTATAGATAAGTTCAGACTGATGGAGTTAGAAGGTAGGTGTTATATAGTGAAGTTTGTTAATGAAATGGATTATCATAAAGCTTTGCTTGGAGCACCCTTAGTCATTTTTGGCCACTACTTAATGGTGCACCTATGGGATCTATTACTTTCTCCCTCTAATGTGGAGATTAAAACAAGTCTGTGATGGGTTAGGCTACCTGGCCTTCCTTACCACTACCACCATAAAGTGTTCTCAGGGCAATAGGAGCAGTGATTGGTGAGGTTTTATAGATAGATTATAGTATTGAAGATATTGACAAAGCTCATTTTGCTCTTTTAGCTGTGAAACTATACCTCACTAAGCCTCTCGTCTCCATGATCAAGCTTGATGGAATAACCAAGTTTGTTGAATACGAAGGGCTACCAACTATTTGTTATCAATATGGTAAACATGGCTATTTAGAAGCTATATGCCCTGTGAAGATGCAAACTGATCGACAGTCAGAGACCTCCTATAATAGGCAGTTAGTAACCCATCCCCTGAGGTGCATGTGACAGTCTCGCCCACCTCCCTAAAAATAGGGAACACATTTTGAAAACTAGGGAAAAGTAACTTTGTGGCTCTTGGATACAAGTGCCCTTTAGGAGCTGGCATGGTAAAGGGTCTAAGTAGCCTTCTAGGACCTCTAGCAATGGGAAGATCAAAGGAGAAAATTGTTCTTCACTCCTAGCTTCATCAGAGGACTCCAACTTCTACCAAAATGTCAAGGCGGCTGACAGCAGTAGACAAGGACAATGCCTATCTTCTCCCACCTACCACATGATAGAGATACAATATCGTGAGGGTAGGATGGCTGAGGTAATAATATGGGTCACCAACAATCCTTTCCTTCTAATCGTATGAAATAGAGGTAAAGTCAAAAAATCCCTACAAAGTCAAGCTTATCAAAAGGTAGAACACATGTAATCAATGAGTGCCCTAAGGAACTCTCTCCTAGTCAGCTACCTAATGTTTCTAATGATAGTATATTTAATAACTTTGCTTATCAGGAGTCATGCGTTCTGATCTCCCTTGGTTCTTCTTGTCACTCAGTCGTCCCTCTTTCTGATTCTCGTACAATCTTGAAGCAAATAGAGGGAGAGTTAAGTAGGTTATCTAGGCTAAAGGCTAAGCTCATTAGAGCTAGAAAAGAAAATTGTATTCCAAAAGGGCCTGATATAAGCCTAACAAAAGGGGGTTCAAGGTATAACCCACAGTTAAAATTAAATAGACTTAGCCCAAGCTCAAGGGTGACATTGTGACACCATCTCTAGTTATTGAGAGTGCCTTAATTAAAGCATTTGGGGTCTCAATCACATCTGATGAGGAAGGCATTTTCATGAAAGCGAATGATTTTACAGTTGAGGATGATTCAGTGTTCTAATCTTTAAACACTATTTCTATGTATAAGTCTTTTCTTGTCTGGAACTGCCAAGGGGCAGCCTCAACCAAGTTTAACAATGTCCTCAAGTCCCTTCTTCAAGGGTATAAACCAGATATGGTAGCCTTAGTGGAACCCCAGATTTCTGGTTCAAAGGCAGATATAATAATAAGGAGAATTCATATCCTTACTCTCACAGAATTGAAGCCATGGGCTTTTCTGGAGGTATATGGCTTCTCTAGACTCACAGAGTTAAGGTTGATGTCTTGGTAAATCATCAACAATTTTTGCATGTAAGAATACAAGATGATAATGGCACTCCTGAGGGACTGCTTATGATAGTTTATGGTAGTCATAATCCTTCTCTCAGGAGTCATCTTTGGCATGACCTTCTTTCTCTAGTAATTAGAGATAATGAAGCTTGGATTATAGCAGGAGACTTCAATGCCACCCTATCAGGGGATGAATGCCAAGGTGGCATTATACAACATAGTGAGGGATGCAGTCATTTTAGAATTTTTCCCACCAAACAGGGCTTTGGGATCTAGGTTTTATTGGGATAAAATTAACTAGGCAAAGAGGTAACCTGTTGAGTCATCTTGAATGGGCCTTATGTAATAAACATTGGCTTCAAATCTATCTTAATGCACAGGTCATGCAGTTACCTAACATTTAGAGTGATCATAGGCCCCTTTTAATCCAACCCAAGTGTGAATTGTCCAGAACATGTCCTACTTTCATGTTTTTTGCCTCCTGGCTCCTTCATCTTGAGTTTAACTCTTTTGTAGCAACTAATTAGGCTAACAACAAATGCTTAACGGATAACAGGTTAATTTTTTGGTCTAGCCCAACTTTGGAACAATGAGATTTTTGGCTCTCTGGGTCTTTAAAAGCATAAACTTAGGAAGCAAATAAGTGGAGTCCAATGTGCCCTAGAATGTAATCTACATGCCATCCACCTCCATGATCTCTATTGCTCTCTTATATCTGAATACAAAAATATTTGCCTCAAGCAGGAAATTTTATGAATGCAAAAATTGAGGAGTCTTTGGATTTGTGATAGGGATCGAAATACTTATTTTTATCACATGAAAACTCTTATGTGTAGAAGATAGAATTGTATTCTCATGTTATAGATGCAAGATGGGGCTTAGGAAATTCACTAAGGCAAGCTACAAGATATGGCTCTATCCTACTTTGAAACTTTGTACAATAATGACTTGATAACCAGAGGACCTTACCGTACCACTGGTATGTTTCCTGAGCTCTCGGATCCTATGATCTTACTCCTTAACCAATATATTACTTCTGAAGAAACTAGGAGAGCTCTTTTTGATATGGCTCCTCTTAAGTCCCCTGGATTGGATGGTTTACTTGCTCTTTCTTTCAATCACAATTGGAGATAGTTGGTGTTTCCATTTTCCTAGAAATAAAACAAATTTTTGAAGGAGGTGATATTGATCTCCACCTTAATCAAACTCTGATCTTGTTGATCCCCAAGACAAAGTAGCCTCAAACGCTAAAGGAATTTTGTCCTATTAGTCTCTGTTCCACTATTTATAAGCTAATCACCAAGATCATTATCAATAGGCTCACACTGGTGATGCCCACTCTCTTTATGCCTTACCAATCTACTTTTATTCAAGGAAGAAATATCACAGACAATGTTATAATAGCATAGGAAGCTATACACTTGATGAAGAGGAAAATAGGAAACATCAGGTGGATGGCTATAAAGGTGGATCTTCAAAAGGCGGTCGATCCCATTTCCTGGGATTTTATTGTGAAAACTTTAAAAGAGGCTCATCTCCCGAAATCCCTATACAATCTTATTATGAAGTGTATCACTTCTTCAACAATGAGAGTTCTTTGGAATGGTACTCCTTCTAGAATCTTTTATCCTTGAAAAGGTATATGTCAGGATGATCCACTCTCTCGTTACCTTTTTGTCCTATGTATGGAGCATTTGTCTCAATCTATCTGTAAGAAAGTGGATAATCGATCTTGGAATCCCTTAAGATAGGACAAAGAGGATACCCTTATCTCACCTCTTCTTCGTTGATTATTTAATTCTTTTTAGCTCAACTAAAGTGACTCAAGTCAATCTTATAGAAAGGATTCTTGTAGATTTTTGTTCAAGTTCTGGGCAAAAAGTGAATAAAGCCAAAACTATAATCTTTTTCTTGTCTAATGTCTCTCATCAGGTTAGCAATTCCATCTGTAACTACTTGGGCTATCAGAAAAGTCAGCTACTTGTAAAATACCTCGATGTCCCTCTATTACACAAAAGAGTATCTAAGGAAACCTATTAGTACATAGAAGAGAGAATACAATAGAAACTTACAAGTTAGAAAGTGTCATCCCTCTCCTTGGCTAGGTGAATTACCCTAACCTAATCAGTCCTATCAACTGTGCCGCTTTATGCTATGTAAACTTCCAAGCTACCTACCAGTACTTATAAAAGGATATAATCCCTTCTTAATAATTTTGTTTGGGGATCTATAGCAACTTATAAGAGGGTTCATTTAATGAATTGGGATTCAAGCTGTCAACCAAAATAGTCTAGAGGATGTAGACTCTGAGATCCCACATTTAATGAAACTTACAGGTTGGAAAGTGTCATCCCTCTCCTTGGCTGGGCAAAATACCCTAGCCCAATTAGTCTTGTCAACTGCGCTGCTTTATACTATGCAAACTTCCAAGCTACCTACCAGTACTTACAAAAGGATACAATCCCTTATTAATAATTTTGTTTAGGGAATCTATAGCAACTCATAAGAGGGTTCATTTAATGAATTAGGATTCAAACTATCAACCAAAATAGTATAGAGGATGTGGACTCAGAGATCCCACAAAACAAAAGACGTTTTCCTCATGAAAATTGCTTTCTCCATTGTTAAAGAACCTAACAAGCTTTGGGTTTAGGTTTTAAGATCAAAGTATAACTGGAAAAATGCTAATGATGATCAGCCTAGGAGAAGGCCAGCCTATCATCTCTGGAGGAAACTACACTCAGTATGGAAAGACTTGAAGATAGGCCTTTTATGGGTAATAGGGGATAGTAATAAGACCTGGTTCTGGTCAGACAAGTGGGTAGGGGATCTTGGCCTGTTATGTAATCTGTATTTTGCTCCTATACCCGTAGAATCTCTCAATAAAAAAGTCAGTTGTTTTGTCAGGAATAATGGGAAATGGGATTGGGGCTTGTTTGAAAATCTACTACTTGAACATATTTTACATTAGATATCAAAGATTAGTCCTCCTATACAGCAAGCTATGCCAGATTATTGCATTTAGAACCCTACAGTTTCAGGAACATTTACGGTCCATTCTACTTATAGAATCATCATAGAAGATAAATGGAATGAAGAAAGTCCTCTTTCGGACCTATATCTGGTTGGGTTTGAATAATAGGCTCCTCATAAATGAGGAGAGATCTAGAAGGCACATGTCTTCGGATGCCTCCCATTCTTTTTGTGGATTCATCACTGAAGATTTGAATTATGTCCTTAGGCACTGCACTAATGCTCATCCTTGTTAGGAGTTGATTATCCCAATGGAAATGTATAATATTTTCTTCCATACCCCCTTCTCAAAATGGCTCCAATACAACCTTAGCACAAGAAAACATAACTCTGATTGGTATACCATGTTTGGTATAGTTTGTTGGAAGCTCTGGAATACAAGGAATACTCAAATATTTAGCAAAGACATTCTAGAGATACACTAGATTGTGAATGAAACTCTCGCCCTAAAAAGCCATATGATACAAGACGAAATTATCTGCAGAGTTTAAGTTGCGGTTAATTGTACTTTTCTAATTAACTTTGTCATCTAAGAACAAGCTGTACATATTTTGATTTCTTAATAAAACCTCTTTCACTAAAAAAAACTGAGTTATTGCCCAAAGGTAACACGTCAAAATGCTTTCCATTTCATGCAAGAAGGAGCAGAAGTTGAGCAGTTTTTTTTAGTTAATATGGGATGTGTGAAAATTGCAGAAGTTTCATGTTTGAGGTAATTGTAAAAGTCTGCTACTTTCTCCAACCTTGCACGCTTTTCTATTCTTGCTATTGTTCAATTCAATGCTATGTTTTGTAATTTCAGTAGCACTGTTTAAGGAAGATGCATGGGCTTGTGACTCTTGTCTCTTGTGACAGGGAGGAATCCAAGGAGGAGGTATTAGGCACATATTTTAACAAGAAAGGCATTGGTTAATGGTACTGGTCTTATGCTTTGTCCTTAAGATTTTGACTTGCTTGTATTGTTAATTTTTTTAGTATTTTTTGGGATCTGTACACTATTTTTGAGATATTAATAAAATATTATATTATAATTTAATATATGACATATTTAATTAATTTGATTAAATTAAAAAAATTAATTAAATTAGTTAATACGGCATATTTATTATTAAATATTTTAATTATTTTCTTTACCTCACTCCCTCCTCTATTACTTGATTGTTATTGAGAGAATATCAATAAGAATAATTTATGAGAAGGTTGATAAATATAATAAATAAGTCTTGTATTTTTAGATTTTGTATATATAATATCCCGCTCTTAAAATATATTATATATTTAGGATTAATTCCTTAATTAGGTTAGAAGAGTAATATCTTTTGGCAAAAGAAAAAATTGAACAAATAAAAATGATCATTGCACCCTCATTGACTCTTAAAATCATCAATTAATTTTATTATTAAAATATTATAATATCTAATTCAGTTTAAAATATATTTATGTTGATCCAACTCATTATTTTCTATTCATTTATATGTAAACTATAATTAATAATTATAGTCAATAATTTTATTATGATATTTAAAAGATTTAGAATGATAATTGATAACTTGGTCAATAACACTTTTGAGATTGAGGTATTTTTTTTAATTCCATGAAAAAATTATTATAGTCTATTTACTTTGATTCAAATAAAAAAAAGCTTGATGGAAGTAACCAATTTATATATTTCTACAAATTAATTGCAATAACACATTAGAATATAACAAATTGTTTGTGCACCCTAGGTAACATATGAGAGAAATATCTATTTATTTCCTTTAAACAACCACATACTATTTTCCTTGAACACTCGGGAAACAAATGCATATTATTGGCATACATGTATACGGTTCCTCGTTGCATTAGTGAGGGTGAAGATAGAGACCTCACAATACAGACAAATTATATTTTAATATTTTATCTAAAGTTAATTTTTTAAAAATAAATTAAAAATCAGCTAGTTATAATATAATCTAACTTTTTAATATAAATTTATATTATATATTTTTCAATCTATTTAAATTAGTCAATTAACTCTTATATTGATTATAATTAATTAATTTATCTTAAAAAATTAACATAGTTAATGTTATAATAAGGATAAGGATTACAGATTTCTTATGCCTCTGTGTTGCACAAGTATTGTTATGCAGGTGATTGTTTTTAGCTAAATTAAAAGTAGGAAACGGAATACCCATGTGCTTCATAACTTTATATTTTACTTAATTCATAGATTTGCAAAATAAATTATTTTATTTAGAAAGAATTATTACGAAGTACTAAAAAATGACTTAATAACTCAAAAATTTTAATAACAAATTATCAACTAATAATGACAAGTTATAATATAAAAATTTATTTTGCAATAAATTTATATTAGTTGTGACTTTTTGATAATTAAATTATTTGTTTAAGAACTCATAATAAGTCCTTTTTTATTTATGATATACTACTCATTAATTTTCTTTTGAGCAAAGTTGAGAATATATAAATAATATAAAAGATAAAAAAATACCACTTATATATTGTATCCCTCCATTACTTATTATAAAATACAATTTTATGAATAAACATGTTTTTTTTTATAAAAATACACTTTAGACATTTCTAATTATTTAATATTTGGAAAAAATAATTTAATATATTTTTTATTTTTATTATGAATTAATTACGTTGTCATTTCATTTTTTCACTTAATCCCTCTCGTTTCTTTTTCTATTCATTCTTTCTCACACCTACAACTATAAATAAGGAAATTTTTAGCACAAAAAAGACACAATTTGTACATATTTATTATTTCTCACTAATTTTAATCAACATTTCAAACATCGTTATTCAATTATCTATACTCCTCCGATCTTCAGTATATAATATATTTAATTAATTTAATTATATTAAAAAATTAGTTAAATTGATTAATATGATATATTTTTTCTAAAATACTTTAATCATCTTTCTTAATTCTCTCCCTATTTTTTTTTTAAAAACAACTAACAACTAATCAACAGACAAGCTAGTTCTAAACTGATTACAAGGTCTGACCACACTCTTGCAACAAAAGGTGCCGAATTTCTCCAGATGGGTTGGTGAAGGCGAAGAATTTCGATCCCATAGAACTCGCGTCTTTAGCTAAATGATCAGCGACTCGGTTTGCGTCCCAGTGACAAAGCATTAACTCAATATTCCATTCCCTTTGGAGCATGGTTCAAAGAGGTTAGCATCAGGATGCTTGTGATTAACTCCCAATTGAATACCCTGAATAGCTTCCATGAAATCACTTTCCATAAATAAGCTACACATACCATGTTCCCACACCACCTTCAATGCCCAAAGAATACTCCACGTACACTTCACAGGTCTTGAACCCGTTCTTTTTTTTTAGTATAAAAATTTTTAAAAAAGAGTTAAACTCATATATAATCCAAATGCAAGATAAAATCTCCCTTCTTACCTTAAACCCGCCTTTAACCGAGAGAGAATATTCCAACAGATTGTGAATTACCTTAAAACCACATATCACCTCACCCTATGATTGTGAGCTATTCGAACAAATCCTCTAAAGCCCAAGGAATCATTTACTGATCCATCTACGTTAAATTTAACTGCACCATCTGCTGGTGATGTGCACCAAGTGAGCAAGCATTGTCTAGAGTTAGGTTTCCTGGTAAGATCATGCTCGCTAAAGGAAAGGCACGCTTGGGTCTATGCCACAAGATCATTATACCACCAGCTCCTTACCATTGAACCAGTTTGTCATTCTGAGCTAGCCATATAGAACGGCATGGAAATGAGAACCACAACTTCCATTCATATTCATCAACCATGCCGATGACTGTAGTATTCCAACTATAACACCTTATTCTAGAGTCACTTATTAGAGTTATCTAGACATTATATGACCCAATTGGTACCCCAAAAGGTTACAATTTTTTCTTTAAAACTTTAGTACCAATAGCATTAATTTTTCTTAAACATTTGAAAAATCATATCTTTTAATTTACACGTCCAAAATTACAAACTACTACTTATTTTTTTCACTTTGAATGTCTACTTTTACTCTATAAAACCTTAGGGTTTAACTCATGCTATCGCTCTGCTTTTGAATATAAGTAAATTCATATCTCATCAATGCTTAATAAAATTTTAGCTATTACTATTTTATGTATTCTAGCTATGCTTTAGCATAGCAATTACCTTAGCTTGTAGATAACTTATTTAACTAAATTATACAAACATGTATAATATCTACACTATAGCCACAAATAAATAAATAGTATACAACTAAAGCTAGCTAAGTGGATTCCTTTAGCTTCCATCTCCAACTTCCTCTACAAACTTGATCTTCCCTTTGTAGGGAACTACCCCTATTGTGGGTACATGTGAGACAAGGGGTGAGATTCGGGGAAATCTCAATAAAAAAAATGGTAACTCAATATATAATATGCAATGGTAATTAACTGAACAGCCAATGCAAAACACCTTACAAGCAAATACACATGGCTACAACACAAAGTCAAGCAAGGATATTACATAGTCAAAAGCCTAACTATGGCATATATGGAAAATAAACACGCAAGCAACCATGCACAAGCTATATAAGAGTAAGTTCCACTACCTTTATTTTTGTCCTTTCCACTTGCACCTTTTTCTTGATTCCTTTTCTTATTCCTTGTTGGAGAGCTCGACCCAACAAAACCTAAGAATTATATAGTGTAAAGGAGATTAATGCATAATCTTTGGTGCTTTAATTTCTTAATAAATCTTTCTCAAAACTCCCCCAAACTCTCTCTTTGTGTTTAACACTTAACATCATTATTTTTCTTTAATTTCTAAAATTGTTTGTTATCTTTAAATATAGCTTAGAGTTTAACTCCACTCCCATAATGTCCAATTATCCTAAGTAAACATTAAACATCAATTACTAACTCCATTATAAAAATTGAAGTTATTAATTTCTCATCACTGTTACTCTTATTTTGTCTCTTAAACCTCAATTTTATGCTTTAAATTATAATGGGTACAATATTATTGTAGGACCATTATATTATCCCATACAATCTCTTCTAATCTTATGGGATAATATCTCCTCTAATATTTCTTAACTCATATTCCCTTTTTAACTTTATTAATTTCTTTATTCCTTTTTACTTTCTTTTTACAGCTTATATATACATACATACATATGTTCTAACCATATCATCGCCACCAAAGTCCTCCTCTTTATTCTTTTCTTTCTTTTCTTTTTTTAAATAACATCACAACCCACATTCAGCAGCACCTACGTCCTCATCTTCATCTCTCTTTTTTCTCCTATGAACAATGAACCACATACATGCTGTAACGCTATATATATCAGCAGCAGCCATGTCCTCTCTTCCTCTCTTTTTTCCTAACTCATGAAAGCAACTTTTATATATGTATATATATAACCATATATACATCATATGCTGTCCAGTGCAACAACACAACTCCCCACAGCTTAAATCTTATATAATCACTCATTCCACTCAAGGACCCTATTCAACCAACAACTTTTCATAGGAATAAGCACAGACAACCTCATACAAGAACCTATCTTAGCTCTAATACTAACTTCTTATGTTTTTCAAAAGTTTTTGTGCAAAAGAGGGGAAATAAATATAGCACTGATTAGGCATGAATTGGAGTGGGTTTAGCGTTAGATAGCTTAGGAATTTACTAACCTACACCAAAGCAATATTTTCCCTATTCAAGCTTCAATTTTTATCAACAAAATCAACCCTAAAACTCACAGATCAAGAAAACTAAAGATTGGAATGAAATAAGAGGGCTCACCTTAGTCGAAATCCAATCTTGTGTATACTCTTTGACCTCTCCTCCTCCTCCAACATCCTTTGCTTCCTTTGCCGACTCTCTGTCAGTCTATCTCTCGTCTCTCTCTCATTTTTGTTTTAGATTTGCAAATGACGAACAAAGTGAGATGCTGTGTTGTTTTACTGTATTAGAAAAATTGACTAGGGCCCACATAATAAGTTTATTCAATAAGCTTCAACTTTAAATATTTTCTTTATGACCCATTACATTAATTCTTTTTTTGTTGTTGCCACCCGGTTCATTGGAGCTTTACCCCGACTACATCTAGATCCAACCCGCATCCCGCACCTGGCTATGGTGGGTGAGTCTCCCAATGAGAATTTTTTGTATACACCAAGACTTAAACTCGAGACCCCTCACTTAAGTAATACTGAGCCGCTTATCACTCGGATCAGCCCCCGTTGGTCCCATTACATGAATTCTAAAACTCTTTTTCTTGGTTTATTACAGCACGTCCTCAACTTAATACAATGGCCCAATTTCTATTTTTAGTTAGGGATAATGAATTGACCATTTTATACCTCGTCATGGGTATTAAAATTTTCAAATAATTTTTAGAAAATAATCATTTAATAGAACAAGGATTTTCTTTCTCCAATAGCTCCTCTAACTCATAAGGGAATTTCTTTAAAATTTTCAGGATAAACTATAATCTCTAACTATTTGTCTCAAATTTTTTCAAGATAATGAGCCTTTAAGTCCCAAAAAATAGCTATTAAATCTTTTGGGTCTCTTTTGGGGAACTCTTTCATAATTTTTTGAATCCCTAAAATACATATTTTATGCTTTTTTTCTTAATTTTCTTGAGCCCAAAATATTTTTAAATGCTTATTCTTCTCTTTATTATTTTTCTGAAGTTTTACCTTTGAGACTTTTTAATTTCAGAAAAATACTATTGACTTCAATAATTCCTTATAATACTCTGCTATTGACTTCAATTATTTTTTTGAAGTTTTACCTTTGAGACTTTTAGGGAGAGGACTTATAAGATTCTCTTCTTCCTACTTGCTCTAATACTCTGCTAAGCTATGTACATGAGCTTTGTCTTGGCCAATCATGTTTCCTTTGGTATACAATCAACGCACTTTCTTGTCTCAGCTGCTACTTTCTGTTCTCAATAGAGGACATGTCACTTTCGTTAAAGCAATGTCAACTCTATCTTGACTACTTCCCTTTCCTACTGGATAGGGTATCTTACTTTGTCTAGAGCAATGTCATTTCTGAATAGGAAGACTAATTCCCAATTCTTAGGAAAGACTGGGTGGCCAGAACACTTTTTCATAGTATCCTTACTTGGGAGCCTCTCAACCTACCCTCAAGTGATTGATCTGGACCTTAAGTGACTAAGTGTCACTTATCATTATAGGGAATAAAATTATCTATTTATACTAGTTTCTTGTACCTATCTATATCATTCTTTATCACTTATCTTCTTTATACTAATCCCTAGAAACTCATTGAGAATATCACCTTGAGTTTATTATCTCTAAGATTTTTTTAACTACTCATGAATCTGAGATAGCTACTCTACAAATCTATATTATCATTAATAGGACTATATCAACTCCTTTAACTTATGTTGCTATAGTACCCTCCTATTAGGGTACAAACTCAAACCCTTCATTGTCTTGTCTATCTTTTATCATTACTCTTTGTTAAATAGAGAAGTCCCTTTATCTATAGCTACCTTTCTCTTTCTGATATATACTAATTTTATTTTCTATGGACTTTTAACAGTGATAGCATACTGAGTCTTACTGAGGTTCCTCTTAACATTTGGGAGTCACTATGTCTATTTGTCGCAACCAGAACTAGCTTGTCGCGACTAAAATTTCAACCTTCTCTAGTAATCATTTATGTGTTCTCTCGTAGCAACCAATTCCTTTAGTTCATTGCAACTAAACACACATTCTCTTATTCTCTACTGGATTTACTCAACTGCATCTCATTCTAGCATTACTCGCCATTTGAAAATCTTGTGTTCTAGCTTCACTATGATCCCCATCTAGGTTAGTTACTTTATTTCAGCTAATTGAGAAAGGGCTTGACTTGTATCTCTAGACCTTCAGTACTTATAGATTTACCTATCCTTAGGAATCATTAACAGGCGAAAACCTATCTTTAACTTTCCTTTAAACCTCAATTACTTTTCTTTCTAGATCAGATGACATGTTAATTTTATCATAGCAACATCAACTCTGTTGTCGAGTCTCAACTACTTTTCTCTTTCTTTCGGAGAACGTGTGGCTTTTATTATAGCAATATCAACTTTGATGGTATATTCTTAGCTCATTTTCTTTCCTTTGGAGGACCTTTTGCCTTAATAGCAACATCAACTCCATTTGCTTATCATATCTCTTATTCTAACCTATCATCATTGAATTCTCATATTTGATATCTTTGTTTACTTCTCTTTATTTTCATCAAAATATTAGCATAATACTCAACATATATGTCATTCAAACAATTAAGCTGAGTAAGCAATGGTTACTACTATCATGCTTCTGACTTGTACCTCTATCTCTAATTTAGCTTTCACATAAGCATCTATTGTAGCACCATTACAATCAAAATAACTATATCCTTACTCTTGAACTAACTATGTGTCATAACGTGAGTTTTATGGGGGAGGTACATCCTTTGGATAATATTCTTTGAGACTTCAACTCTTATATACCTTATGTAAAATCTTCCTACATTATAGCTACTATTAATTACTTAGAACCATATTGCACACAATATAAATAAAAATAATATTATAAATAAATTTGATTTATTTCAAAAGAGTTAACCATGGTAGAAAAAGATTTACTAAAATTCAAAATAAACTCTACCATGGTTAAAAAAAGAATTTTCTTAATAGACAAATAATTATGATAGGAAAGGAAAATGAGTCAAATTATTTAGAATATATGAATTTCTCAATCTTTTATAAATTGTATATTATAACTAGATAGATACTATAGTTAATAAAACGGTAATTATAGAATTCTTATTGAAATATTCTTAATGATATTAAAAATTAGATTAAAATGTATATATAAAAATAATGTAAGAGTCTATGCCATTTTAATAAAACTGAAGAAATAATCAATAATTCAAAAGAGTCTATAATGAATATTTAAAATACTATCCCTAGGACGAACTCCCATAATCAAATCTAAATAGAATATTATATCATATTAGAGTATGTAGATTGAGCTATATTATGGCAATAATTACTATTCATCACATAAATCAACAGGAGAGGTTATACAATGATATAACACTAATTAAACCTCTAAAGCCTTCACTAAGGTCCTAACACAAGATTATTTCTTAAAAAATGTTAATAAAAATAGGGTAAGATAAATATCTCAATAACCAACAATTCTACTAATAATGCATACTAACATGTGCTCATGAGGTATCAAGTGGAATAAATAACAAAGTACAATATATAGAAAATAACATATTATCATAATGAAAACAAATGGATAACCCACTCAAGTTTCTCCCATCAATCTAGCTGAATCGCCTTATCCCCGCCGACTAAACCCATGGGCTAGTGATAACTATCCTACAACTAGACACCTAAAAAGATAAATGGTCAAGTGTTATAGATAGCTAAAATCTATAGAACACGTGATCGGACCATGAGTTCATTCTCTCTTGATAAGCATGTGGGGTATCACAGCCCCTTGATAAATACGTGGGGCAAGTCCCTCGATAAACATGTGGGACAAAAGCTAACAATCGAGTTCCAATAGAGGCTATACACATAGTAGAAATACAACCCCCTTATCACAAATCCCCAATCCCTAATGTATAATTCTCAATATAATCATATCAATCAAAATCTCAATAGTTTGATAATCAATAATATTAATAAATATTACAATAGGGTTTTTCTAAATACAATAACTTTCTTCAAATTATAATCTCAATATATAATAAGTTTCAAATCTCAATTCAAACTTTTCAAATTAAACTTTAAGTTCCACAAGATTATTTTTAATAAAAGTCATTAAACAAGTTTTCTCAATATAATCATATCAATATCAATATATATATCAAATTACTCACAAACTCACATTAACACATACAACGAGTAAAAAGTGGTTACATCTCATCAAAGCAAGTATAATCTAGTGGCCCTATATACAATACCATTAATAACAAATAATCTGATGCTTTAACAAAAGTTATTCCAAAATATCAATGACAGTCTGATGGGAGTTAAGAGAGACACTAGATGTCAATGTGAGTTAAGGATTAGATTTAAGGTGCTTATATATAAGTTACTCCATAATCTTATTTAATCTGATCCTATTATTTTTTAGTACTATTATCATTATCTTTTACAAAATTTTATCATATAAGGTAATTTAAAATTTAAACTATATTTTTCTTATATATTTATACTATATTATCATTATAGAATAAATACGTATATTATTATATGCATATTTAACCAAAGATATATATCTCTTATTATTATAGATATATTTTTTATATATACATATATCTTATATCATTAATCACTTATATAATCATTGATTATCTATTCAACCTTAAACCCATATAATATATTTAACCCTTTATAATAAAATTCTCAACAATTAATAATTTAATTTTCTCATTTTTTAATTTTATATATTTTTAAACTTTAAACAATATGTTTAATATATTATAAATCTTCAATTACTGATAAATAATATTTTAATTATGTTTAAATATAGTTGTAATTGTGTAAAAAAGTATTAATAAGATAAAGAAATAGCAATGCCTTCATTGGAGATAAAAAAATGAGTATAGAATGACATCAAAAAGTAAAAACTATAAAATATGAATATTTTGTTTTTTATTAGTGAAACATTTTGAGAAAATAAGCAAAATATTTGAATTTTTTTTAAAGAAAGCTAAATCTTATGGATAACTTAAAGTAGGATTCAATTGTATCATGCATTGATTAAGATATTTAAGATCTTAGTCATTTGAAAGTTTTTTTAATATATTGTTTTATTCCCCATAATATAGTTTTTGCCTTCTCAACCATATCAATTTATATCATTAAATATTTTAATTATTATAATAAAACGTAAAGGTTAAGAATGTTTACATAATATGAAATAAAAAAGATAAATAACTGGTATCAGATAATCAAATTATTTATATAAGTATGAGGGACAAGGAGTTAGACTTCTCCCAATGATCATAATTAATTTTAGCTCATTCATGATCCAAATTGTCAACTTATCATATCAGCTATTCAAACTCTTGGCTTGATAGTATTAACGTTTTAGCTTATCCCCTTAATATCCCAATTTAAAATGTCAACGTTGATGATTCTTATAACAAAGTTTATCATTACCATATTTGAATTATGATATACATGTGAATTTGGTTGTTTGTTGCTTACTGTTATTTTAAATTGCTTAAACATATTTTTAATATAATTTTCTTTCTCTTTCTTACTTCAGGTGAGTTAAATGGGTCAAGTTCAAAAGTTCTAACTCAGATAGATATTGAAACTAAAGTATTTATACTAAAGTTAAATATCTTTCAAAGTATATTATGGGTAGAGGATTGTACTATCAAAAAGATAAAAATATTATAATTAAAAAGAAATAGATATTTTAAGAGTTGGTAGAAGGAAGAACTATGTAATATATTTCTATACATATTTTACTCATGAAGAAGATGATAATGCATGTGGATATCTAGTACATAAATTGTATTCGTATACATTTGTATTCTTTTGTGATGAAGCCAGAAAATCACAAGAAATTTATAAACAATGAGAAACTTACTTATTTTAGTAGAAATTTAATTCGGTATGTATAAGTTTTTTTATTATTTGAAGGTTTATATTATGTATTTTAATTTATTTTGATCTTTTTAGTATTTACTTTTTTTGATTTAGGGACATAATTTAATCCCTTTGGGATATTAAACAGATAGGCATAATCCTCGATAACTTGACATTGTGGAGTTTTGTAATTATTGCATACCAAGATAAAAGTTGAACAGTGACACTTTGTTATTTTACCAGGTCAACAGCATTTGGAGATTAGAAGAAAGATATAGTTCCTAATGATAAACATATTTGCAAGTAGTCAATAAATTTTTTTCAATTTAGTTACAGTAATAATATGTAAAATTTTTAATGATATGAATAAATCTAAGTAGTAAAGACGACGAAATACTTTATCAATGATAAACTTTAGAATAGTTTCATCAATTATAGAAGGCAAAATATTTTTTAGAGCAAATTTTACGTTAAATATATTTAATTTGGGATATTTGCTCACTTTTATCTTTCTTAAAAAATATTTATTTAGGAATAGTTTGAAAGCTAAAAATTATCTAATGTGGGATACTGTAGATCTAAGTGTATCTAGTCATATTCTAAATTTAGACAGTCGAGTTACAGTAAAATATTATCTTAATAATTTTTAAGGTTATAGTAGTATTTTATAATAAATTGTCGGGTGTTATTGATTAGACAGAGTGCAAACCACATGATATTTCTAGAGTATATAAATAGTATTTATACTTAAATCATGTAAGAGAGGAAAGTAAGAAGGGATGGGAGTATATAATTATCTATATCTTTATTAAATAAAAATATATAAAAAAACTCACAAAAATATTCTTAAAAAATAAGGAAAAACACATCAATCTTTTTATATTATGTACGAGTTTCATCTACTACCTTATTATTGGGGTATTTAAATTCTTTTAAAATACTATACTTATTTGAGATTTTGTGATTGTATAAAAAATTATTAATAAGATAAATAAATAGCAATGTGTTCATTCAAGATAAAAAAAATAAGAATAGAATAACATCAGAAGTGAAAATCTTAAAATTTATGAATATTTTATTACTTTTTACTCTTAAACTTTTGACAAAATAAATAAAATATTTGATAAAATTAAATAAAAATAAATTATATAGATAACTCAAAGTAGGATTTAATTATATCATGCATTGATTAAGATATTTAAAATCTTAGTCATTTAGGAGTTTATTTTAATATATTGCTTCTTTGTCTATAATACAGTTTTTTCCTTTACAATAATATTTATTTATATCATTAAATATTTTAATTATTATTATAATAAAATATACAAGTTAAGTTAAGAATGTCTAAATAACAAAATAAAAAAAATTAAACTTCGAGTTTTCTGCACATTAAATGGTATCAGAAGGTAAACAAGTGGTATCAGATAATCGAGTTGTCTATATAAATATGAGGGACAAATAGTTAGACTTCTCTCAATGATTATAATTAATTTTAGCCCATTGATGATCTAAATTATTAACTTATTATGTCAGTCATTCTAATTATTGGCTTGATGGTGGTAGCATTTTAGCTTGTCCCATTTAACTCACTATTCGAAACATCAACGATGATTCTCATAACAAAGCTTATCATTATCATGTTTAAGTTCTGGTATACACATTAATTTGATTGTCTGTTACTCACTTTTATTTTGAATTACTTAAAACACATTATTAATATTTTTTTTATTTCTCTCGTTAGGTGAGTTAAATAGGGCAAATTCAAGAGTTCAAAATATGATGGATGTTTACATTAAAGCGTTTGTACTAAAGTTAAATATCCTTAAAGGTAAATAACGAATAAAGGATTGTACTATCAAAAAGCTCAAAATATTATAATAAATAAAAATAGATATTTTAAGAGTTGATAGAGGGAATAACTGTATAATATATTTTTATACATATTTTACAATTGAAGAAGATAAAGAAGCTGATAATGCAAGTGAATATCTAAGATATAAATTGTATTCGTATACATTTGTATTCTTTGTGATAAAGCCAAAAAATTACCAAAAATTTGTGAACAATGAGAAACTTAGCGATTTTAGTAGAAAAGTAATTACCTATGTATAATTTTTTTTATTTGAAGGTTTATATTATATATTTTAATTTATTTTGAACTTTTAGATATTTAGTTTTTGCTTTTTGGTTTAGGGATATGGTTTTATCCCTTTGAGATATTAATCAGATAGGCATAATTCAAGGTAACTTGACATCGTGGAGTTTTATAATTATTGTAGGCCAAGATAAATGTTGGACAGTAAAACTTTATTATTTCATCAGGTCATAACACTTGGAGATTATAAGAGAAATACAGTTCCTAATGATAAATATATTTGTAAGTAGTTAACAATTTTTTTCCAATTTAGTTATAATAACAATATATAAAATTTTTAATGATATGAATAGGTCTAAGTAACAAAGATGATGAAATATTTCACCAGTGGCAAACTCCAGACCAGTTTCATCAAGTATAAAAGAAAGGATATTTCCTATAGCAGTATTTTATGTTGGACATATTTAATTTGAAATGTTTGCTCGCTTTTTTTATCTTTCTTAAGAAATATTTATTTGGGGATAGTTTGAAAGATAAAACCCATATAATATGGGATACTGTGGATTTGAGTGTGTGTAGGCGTAGTCTAAATTTAGACAATTAAGTTGCAGTAAAATATTATCCCTAGTTTTTCTAGGATTATAGTAATATTTTGTAATAGATTGTCGGGTATTATTGATTGGACAGAGTCCAAATCACGTGACGCTACTAGAGTATATAAGTAATTCTACTTAAATCATAGAGGAGGCAGACAGTGAAAGGGATGAGAGTATAAAATATCTAAATATTTATTAAATACAAATATATAAAAACTCAACAAAAATATTCTTAAAAAGAAAAAGAAACAACAAATCAATCTTTTTATATCATGATCGAGTTTCACCTACTACCTCATTATTATGGTATTTAAATTTTTTTAAAACACTATAACTATTTGAGGTCTTGTGATTGTATAAAAAATTATTAATAAGATACAAAAATAACAATGTCTTCATTTGAAACAAAACAATGAAGTATAGAATGACATCGAAAAGTGAAAACTTACAAAATTATAAAAACTTTGCTTATTCTTAGTGAAAGTTTTAATAATTATAAAAATTAAATCACATGGATATCTTAAAGTAGAATTCAATTGTATTATATATTGATTAAAATATTTAAGATTTTAGTCATTTGGGAGTTCATTTTAATATATTGCTTCATTTCCCATAATACAGTTTTGCCTTCCTAACTCTATCAATTTATATCGTTAAATATTTTGATTATTATATCAAATAAGATGAAATAAAAAAATAAAATTCAAGTTGTGCGCGTATTAGATAATATCAAAAGATAAATAAGTGGTATTAGATAATCAAGTTGTCTATATAAGTATGAGGGACAAATAGTTAGACTTCTCCTAATGATCATAATTAATTTTAGCTTGTTGATGATCCAAATTGTCAACTTATTATATTAGTCATTCGAACTCTTGTCTTGATAAGGGGAGCATTTTAGCTTGTCTCCTCAGGATCCCATTTCAAAACTATAGACGTTGATGATTCTCGAAACAAAACTTATCATTACCATGTTTAAATTCTAGTATACATGTTAATTTGGATGTATGTTGTTCACTCTTATTTTGAATTGCTTAAAATATATTCCTAATCTAATTTTCTTTCTCTTTCTCACTTCAAGTGAGTTAAATGGGCCAAGTTCAAGAGTTCCAACTACGATGGATGTTGCAGTTAAAGTGTTTATACCATAGTTAAATATCTTTAAAGGTAGATTAAGGGTAGAGAATTATACTATTAAAAAGATAAAAATATTATAATAAACAAGAAATAGATATTTTAAGAGCTAGTAAAAAGAAGAACTGTATAATCAGTTTATATATATATATTACTCGTGAATAAGCTAAAGAAGCTGATAATGCATGTGGATATCTGATATATAAATCATATCCATATACATTTGTATTCTTTTGTGATGAAGGTAGAAAATCACAAGAAATTTGTGAACAATTAAAAGCTTACCGATTTTAGTAGAAAATTAATTAAATATATACAATTTTTTATTATTTGAAAGTTTATATTATGTATTTTAATTTATCTTGAATTCTTAGATTTTTTTTGTTTAGGGACATGGTTTTATCTCTTTGGGATATTAAAAAGATATGCATAATCCAAGGTAACTTGACATTGTAAAGTTTTGCAACTATTGTAGGCAAAGATAAAAGTTAGATCATGAAACTTTGTTATTTTACCAGGTCGATAGTGTTTGGAGATTATAAGGGAGATAAGTTTCCTAATGATGAACATATTTGTAAGTAGTTAACAATTTTTTTCAATTTAGTTACAGTAATAATATGTAAAAATTTTAATAATATAAATAGGTCTAAGTAGCAAGGGCGACGAAACACTTATCGGTGGCAAACTCCAAACCAGTTTTATGAATTAGAGAAAAAATGATATTTTCTATAGCATTATTTTACGTTAGACATATTTTATTTATGATGTTTGCTCTCTTTTATCTTTATTAAGAAATATTTGTTTGGGGATGGTTTGAAAGCTAAAACCCATATAATGTTGGATACTGTGTATTTGAGTATGTGTAGGCGTAGTCCAAATTTAGACAATCGAGTTGCAATAAAATATTATCCCTAGTTTTTTAGAGTTATAGTAATATTTCATAATAGAATGTCCGGTGTTGTTGATTGGATAGAATCCTAAACACATGACATTTTTATAGTATGTGAGTAATATTTATATTTAAATTCATGGACGAGGCAAGTAGTGAGAGACATGGGAGTATGTAAGTATCTATATATTTATTAAAGAAAAATATATAAAAAATTTAACAAAAATATTCTTAAAAAGAATAAGGAACAACACATCAATCTTTTTACATCAAGTAACAGTTTCACCCACTACCTTATTGTTTTGGTATTTAATTTTTTTTAAAACACTATAAAGAAATAACAAGACTTTAATTCGAGATAAAACAATGAGTATAGAATGGCATCGAAAAGTAAAAATCTATAAAATCATGAAAATTTTGTTTGTTCTTAGTGAAAGTTTTAACAAAATAAGCAAAAAAATTTAATAAATTTTTTAAAAAAACTAAATCACATGGATACCTAAGTAGGATTCAAATGTAGCATGCCTTAATTAAAATGTTTAAGTTCTATGTCATTTGTTAGTTCATTTTAATATATTACTTTTTTCCCCATAATATAGTTTTTGTCTTCCAAACCCTCTCAATTTATATCATTAAATATTTTAATTATTATTATAAATAAATTTAAATATTAATTTTTAAATATTATAAAATATAAAATATAAAATTTTGAATTCTATGTGCCTTAAATTGTATCAAAAGGCAAACAAGTGGTATCCGATAATCGAGTTGTCTATATAACCATGAGAGACAAGCAATTAAACTTCTCCTAATGATTGTAATTAATTTTAGTCTATTAATTATCTAAATTATCAACTTATCATAGGTCTAGGCATTGTCCAAATTCAGATACTCGAATTGCAGTAAAATATTATTATCCCTATAGTTTTGAAGGATTATCGTAATATTTTATAATATATTGTCAGGTGTTGTTGATATGATGAATATTATCTTTCATGTTTTTTATATTTTTATATTCAAAATCTAAACAACTTACAATTAGTTGCCTAAAATTATCTAAGAATATGACTAAAAAATTATATATTTACTTAAAAATAAAATGTTAATGCAAAAATATGCAGTAAAAATATTTAAATCAATCTTTCATGCATCTCTACTAAACAAATTTGAATCAATAGAGATAGATTGAGATTAAGGACAAAATACATTAAGATTTTATATTTAAAATCAAATCTAATTCATAACTAACTCTTGTATTAAAGATTTTAGGTTATACTTTCTATTTATATTTAAGGATAAAAGTGCAATCAGTTTTCTAAACTAATTTTGGAAGTACAATTAACACAAAATATTTAAATTGTTACAATTTTATCCCTTCACTAACAAAAACACAGACTTTTGTTTGATATATGCCACATAAACTTTTTATTTTGACACATGATTATTTAAAAGTTTACATGTGTAATATTATTTTAATAAATTATACTAAATAAACTATAAAATTTCTCAATTTTCATATATATATTCTATATAGTGTCAATTTTAGGGTTTATTCAATATTTTTTAAAATAATATAACACATGTGAAATTTTAAATAATAATATATTAAAATAAAAAGGCTACATGACATGCATCATATATAAATTTGTGTTTTTGTTAGTAAAATGGTAGAATTATACCAATTTAAATATTTTACAGTGCTAGTCACACCTCTAAAATTAGTTTATGGTGTTAATTGCATCCTTAAATACTTTTAGGTGTTAATTGCTCCTATAAAATTAGTTTGGGGTGTTGAATGTACATTTATCCTATATTTAAATAAAATGCCTTTTGGATGAACTTGTTTTAGAGTTTAAAAAAATCAAGATGTTGAGATTATCATATAAATTTTCAGACAAATATAATTTACTTCACTACCTACTATTAAATCGAATGTATACAACTCACTTTTTTCCTTAAAGTTTTAGTTTGAATATTGTGAATAGAACAAAAAATATTCTAAAAAGTTTTTTTTATTTGAGATTTTACCCATGTTTAAATTGGAATTAACAGATAATATTAAATATAATTTTTGTGAGAAATATATTTTCCTCCAAAGAATTATGATTTTTTATACAGTTTCTTTTTAAAAAAGCAAAAAAGAAAAGAAAAAGGTGCTAGGTCAAATTGGATTATGCCAATTTGATTAATGGTCTATTTATTTATCTATTAAAAAATTGTCTTACGTGTAAGCTCATGAGATTACTAAGCCATTTCATATCTCTAGCGTTAATCATATAGTCATTATAATTTTACTATTTTTCTTTGTTCCCTATTTCTTTTTTTAATATGATTTTACTTGTTTAAACAAATTAAGTCTATTGAAAATGAAGGATGCATTTTTCATCAATTGCCATGCTCTATGATGAACCATAACATATTTTTTAAAAAAGATGCGTGGGCCTTTTTTTTATAATAATCAATCTTGATCTAACTTCAATTTCAATCGTTCAAATTATATAAACATTTAGTGTGTGTTTGAATGCTATACAAAACCATGGTTTTGTAAAAATTTATACAAAAAAATATATTATGTAAGATGTGATGTGAGATGAGAGGATGGAGAAGAAAATAAATATGAAAGTTGAGGATGAGATCATTGTAAGTACATTAAATATAGAAAATATCACTAATCCACCTGGTATAGTTTGTGAGGAGTAAATCATCTACATTCTTCATTTATAAGAATGATGGTGACACTATCTTCTTCACCTTCTACCATGTTAAATGATATGCACATATGATGCCATTAATCTAAAATATATAATATATAATATGCTATACTATTACAATCATTGACATATTTTTGAACAAGAACATATGCATGCGCATGCCTGCCTATTTTGTAAGTAGAAAAATAGGGAATATATATATAGCAAAATACCTCAAACCATAATAACTTTAGAGTAATCTAAAACGCTGTTCCAAAAGTTAAGTTTAGTTGATGTTTCGATTTCGATTCATGATAAAATAATATAGTGTATATAAATATGGTTTAGTTATCACATAGCCACTTACATCTCTAGAACAATATGAATACAAACTTATGATATTCTATCACTGGTATGTAAATATTTTTCATATTTAACTTTATTCATTTCAATGTTTATCTTTATTATTTTAAGTATTAAGAAATTACTAATAAAAATGATATGATTCAAAAAAAAGATGTGATGAATCAATGATGTCTATATATATGAGCAAATTACTCAAATCTAAGTTAAAATTATGTAATCACATTAGATTTAATCCATAGCCAATATTAAATTCTATTTTGTAAAGCATCAATTAAGAAATCCCCAAATCAAACCGTACCAAATCATCATATACATTAAAATTAAAAAATATATAGGTTTTACAGTCCTTCTTATTTCAATAATAAAAAGATTTTTTATTTTGTTTATGTATTATAAAATTAAAATTAATATGCTACTCCATGGAGGCTCGATATAAATTTTTTATTCTATTTTAATTAATGTAAAAAAGAATTCACAAGATCACCGTTACTTGGATTTAATCAAAGAAATCAAGGTCAAAGTCAATGACAACAAACAAATTTAAAAAGAACCAAAATACAAAAAGGTTTCATTACAACCAAAATACAAAGGTTAAAAAGTAGTCAAGAATCAAAGAAGAATTAAAACATCACACTAAAAATTCATTCTAGAACAATATATGAATATTAATATTACTAAACCTCTATAACTCATTTTTTTTCCATAACAGTAACACCAAAATAGAAGAGATTATTCCAAAAGTATGCAAGACAACAAGAGTAAACAAATAGGCAGACACAACCATCAAACATTATGAATGGAAATGCAAAACAAACATGAATTCCTGCTCCAGCTGAGCTCGCGTTATTCTTTATTGTTTCTCCTCCATTATTATTTCCAATCACAACCCAAATAAATAAGAAAAGAAAATACAAACAGAACATTGCACAATTTCAATGAGTGCGAGCCGTGTTTTCACATAAATATATATTCCTTCAGTCTTAAATATATAACCTAATTAATGAGTTGATTTTAATCTTAAATTTATCAAATTATCTCTATTTATACTCTCTCAATAATAATCAAATAAGAGAATGAGTGAAAGAGTTAATAAAGATGATTATGGTGTTTTAGGAAAGATATACTATAATAACTAACTTCATTAATTTCTTTAATTTAATCAAATTAGTTAAGTATGTTATATATTTAGGACCCTATGTGTGTGTGTATATATATATATATACCCATATCCTCAGCATGCATTTTTCCTTTTCAAACACAAGTAAACGAAGTTGAAAAGGAGGAATGTTGGGTGGAGACAGATTGTGAGGCGCTATTCAACATTTTTCCTTTTCAAACATAAAGTAAAAGAAATGGTTGAAAGCAAACGCATTAGGGCAAAAAATAGCTTTAAAATTATTTAGTCCACTTTTAGCCTTTTAGGACATTAAGCATCACCTTAATTTTTAAGTCCTTAAATAATTTTAATAATTATTTTTTTCTTTTATTACCACACAAGAATCCATCTCAAACAAGAATGCAGTGTCATTATAGAGATAGAACTTAAAAGTTATCTGAGCAATATTGAAAGCTAATTCCATATAATTAAACCTGAGTTACTGCCTAAAGGTAACACGTAAAAACGCTTTCCATTTTCATGAAATAAGCAGCAGAAGTTGAGCAGTTTTTTTAGTTGATAAGGTGGGTTGTGTGAAAATTGCAAAAGTTTCACGTTTGAGGTAATTGTAAAAGTCGACTACTTTTCTCCAACCTTGCAATCTTTTCTATTCTTGCTATTCTTCAATTCAATGCTCTTCCTTGTAATTGCAGAAGCATTGTTTGAGGAAGACGCATTGGCTTGTGACTCTTGTCTCTTGTGACAGGGAGGAATCCAAGGAGGAGGTAGCAGGTGCGGATTTTTTTTTGTTACAATAAATTTTTAAAAAATAGTTGGGCTCACCCACGATTCAAGAGTATGCGGAGTCTCATTTCATTCTAAGTGATATCAATGTTGGGCATCAGGCATAGATTTTAACAAGAAAGGCATTGGTTAAGAGGACTGGTTCTATGCTTTGTCCTTAGGATTTTGGTTTGCTTGTATTAATTTTTTTAGTTTTTTTGTTCTGATATTAATAAAATATTTTATCGTTCATTCTTTAATATATATATATATTTAACTAATTTAATTATATTAAATAAATTTATTAAATAGTTAATATGACATGTTTATTCTAAAATATTCTAATAATTTTCTTTGACTCCCTCCCTCCTTTATTATTTGATTATAATTGATAAAATATCAATGGGGATAATTTATGAAAAAATTAATAAATATAATAAATAAATTTTCTATTTTCAGCTTTTGTATATGTAATATCTAGATATTGAAATATGTATTATATTTAAGCTCAATATCAATTTCTTGATTATGTTTTATATCAAGAACTAGAGGAGTAATATCTTTTGGCAAAAGAAAAAATTGGACAAATAGAAATAATTATTGTACCCTTGACTCTTAAAATCATCAACCAATTTTACTATTAAAATATTATAATATCTAATTCAGTTAAAAATAAATTTGCGTTAATCTAAGTCAAAATTTTCAATTCATTTATCTATAAACCATAATTAATAATTATATTCCATAATTCCATTATGATGTTTAAAAGGTTTAGAATGATAATTAATAACTTGGTCAATAACACTTTTGAGATGGAGGTATTTTCTTTAATTCCATGAAAAAACTATTATTGTGTATTTACTCTGATGCAAATAAAAAAACTTTATTCTGTGCATAGCTTGTACGATCAATTTATATATTGCTACAAACTAATTACATTAATATAAAATATTTTTTCGCACTCCCTGCGTAATATGAGAGAAATCTCTACTTATTTCCTTTAAACAATCACGTACTATTTTCTTTAAACACTCGGTAAACACATGCATATTATTGGCATACATGCACGTGGTTCCTCGTTGCATTGGTGTAGGGGAAGCACATAGAGACTAGGGCTGTGCATAAAGCCCGTGACCCATTATGCCATGCCTAGCCTGATAAATATAGGGCAGGGCTAGGCATCGGTCATAGGGGCTACCCTGCCCTGCCCATAAGCACCATTTCTTTTATTTTTTTTATTTTTTCTCTATCTTAGAAGGGAAAATATGATAGCTACTGGTGACTATAAGATAATTTTAGAAATATAAGTAGGTAAGTTGTGTCTTTTAATATTTATAACTATATTAATTTTTTCTTCTTTTTTAACTTTGTTAATTATCATATGATTACATTACAAATTATAATTATTTATTTTATTTTTTTAGATTCTTTATCTTTGTCAATATTGGGGAGATTGATACAAAGTTATAATTACAAACTACTTAGATTTCAAAGCTTATTTTTTATATGCAATTGATCTCAAGATTTTAATTATTATCTTTGTTCTCTTATTCTTAGTGGATTATAGATATTATTTAACTTTTAAAGACACATGAATATGATATTATTTTAGAAGTTCATAATTGCAGATTTTTTTCACAATATGAGCATGACATTATAACTTGGACATGCCCAGCCCGCTCATGCCCAGCCCAAAATTGTTAGGGCTTTTACAGGGTAGGGCGGGCATCGGGCTGCAAAATACAGCCCATGCATTTTTTGGGCAGGGTACCGGGCAGAGGGCTGCCCTACCCAGCCCTGCCCATGCACACCCTAATAGAGAGCTCATGGATTTGAAAAATAAATTATTTTATTTATTAGAAATTATTACGAGGTCTTAAAAATGACTTAATAACTTTTGTTTTAATTACAACTTATGAGTTAACAGTGACAAGTTTTAATATAAAAATTTATAATAAATTTATACTGTTTGGGACTTTTGATAATTAAATCATTTATTTAGGACCTCATAGTAATTTCTCTTTTATTTGTTATATACTACTGATTAATTTTCTTTTGAGCAAAGTTGAGAATATATAAATAATATGAAAGATAAAAAAAATACCACTTATAGATTGGATCCCTCCGTTACTAATTATAAGATACAATTTTATGAATAAACATTTTTTTATAAAATACACTTTGGAGATTTCTAATCATTCAATATTTGGCAAAATATCATTCAATATGTTTTTTTTTCATTTTTATCATTAATTAATTACATTGTCATTTGTTTTTTTTCACTTATTCACTTTCATTTCTTTTTCTAATCATTCTTTCTCACCCCCACAGTTTCCATAAATGAGGAAACTTTTATGATAAAAAAGATACAATTTGTACATATTTATTATTTCTAATTAATTTTAATCAACATTTCAAACAACGTTATTCAATTATTTATTTTCCTTTTATCTTTAATATATTCCATTCTCTTGTTTCTTTCTTTTTTTTCTTTTTTTTTATAAAAGCAGCTAACAACTAATCAACAGACAAGCTAGTTCAAGAGTGCTTTAGCGAATTTGTCTCCCTCCTCCAACAAGATTGGTTGGTTGATCTTCAACATGTTAATAGAGAGGATAATTATGAAGTTGACAAGCTTGCCAAGAGTGCTTTAGCAATGCCCCAGTTTTCATTTAGTTCCCTTAGAGAATTTCCGTTTGTTTCTTTCTTGCAATGTAAAATAGTTTGTTTTAGTTTTCATATTTATCAAAAAAATTATTAATAGGGATAATTTAGGAAAATATTATAAATATAAAAAATAAATCTTATATTTATAACTAACATCAACTCCCTAATTAAGTCTTATATAAAATATTGGAGAAATATCTTATAAAAAGAAATAGAGCTGTAGTATATATCACAGAATACATGATTATTGATATCATAATTACTATACTTGCATGCATTTCTTCTTTCAACATATTTAGAAAATTAAAAAAAAATATTTGTTTTAGTCAAATCATTTGCATATTTGCTTCCTCTGATGAGTCTCTCTCAAAGTCCCAATCTCTTCAATTTGTCTCCTGAAGAAATCGTCTTCAATCTTCTGAAAGAATGTCAACTTCTAAAGTTCAGATTCTTTTGCTGTATTTTTTAAATTTCAGAAATCGTCCTCAATCTTTTGTTATATTTTTTAATTTGATAAAATTAAAATAACGTGTCATTTTTAAAGTATGTAAATATTTCTCATTAAGCAATTCACATTTTATTTTTAATAAAAATAAAGTTCTTAATTTGATTTGGATGAATTTTGTTTTCCCAAATTAAGAGGCTTACTTTTTGAAAAGCAAAAAGTAAAATATAATTTTTTAAAGATGAGCCATTAACCATTATATTTTAAAAACTTGTCTTTTATACTCAATTATTTATTTTTTTAATATTTTAAAAGCTTGTCTTTTGTTATAAAAAATTGTGTTAAGTCTCATGAGATCTTGAAAATCACATGTTTAACTGCAATCAATGTTTTAAAAGCTAAACTACACATCGAGTCCGAAAGGTTAGCAGGTCACAGTTCAAATGGTCAGATCGGTCGAGTTGCTCGGTCAAAATCGATGACATAATAAATGTACTTATATATATATATATATATATATAATAAATCCATAATAAGTACAATTGTCAACATAATAGTACCATAATATATGAAATTTTCAATTAAATAGCATCATAAAACTATAAATGATCTAAAAATACAGTCCAATTCTGACTTCAAGCTCAATAACGACTCAACTCTTGTCCAATCCAACTTAACCAAAAAATGAGTATTTGGTCCAAACCAAGCCACTAACATCAACCAACTCAATTTCGGTGCAAAAATGTATTGTTATTTGTTTTATAAATATAGTCAATAACTTTAAAATATAATAAACAAACTGATTTAAAATTTTAAAATTTAAATGATATTTTTTTTTAGATTTTTGCAAGTAGTTATTGTAAATGCATTGAAAACTTGAAAAATGAGTATACAATGGCAGGTCAGAAAATTCATATACATCGTTATGATGAGTGAGGGTTGAACTTGCTCGTCAAGGTCCATTCATTGTTATAATAACAAATTTATTTCATTTTCTACCTAAAATCCATATATCTATCTCTCTTCTTCTTTTTTATTTGATTATGGGTTTATCTAAGCCACATTGGACTTAAGAGCCTAATTCGTCATAGAGTGTAAAATGGTCTCATTTCTTTCAATAAGTGTGTTTTATAAGATTTAAATTTCTATTCTCTTTTTTATTGGATGAAGTCACTTACTACCTCAACTAACAAATTGTTAATAATATATAGTATCTATCTTAAATCATGTCTGAAAGTCAATACAAAGAATACATTTAGTAATTAATTAAAAATAATTAATAATACTATAGAATGTAATTCTGAAGAGGATAATGAATCTAATCAAAGCACCATTGAACCTAAAGAATTAGAAAATGAAACTTACCATCCAGTAAAATTCACAAATTTAACGATAAATATGTTAAATTAAATAGATGAAGAAAGTAATTGTAATGAATATGAAAGAGTAATAGAAGGATAAGAAGGAATATCAAAATCTAGAATTATTTTTAATTCGGAACAATATAATAAAATATGAAATGAAAATCTAGATTTAAATGCAGAAGAATTAATAAAAAAAAATCAAGGATTAATAACTATAATAGGAGGAGTAATAAAAGGTAAAGAGAAACTATACTGAAAATGTATAGCTTACAAAAGAAAACATAGGATAGAAGTAACTCAAACAGAAGTAATAATAAAAATTTCTCTAATTACGAATGAGTTGATAGAAGAAGAAATAAGAAATATAGAATTTAAAAAAGAAATAATATATATTTATATACAAGGAATACAAATCTTAGTACAAGGATATTTTAGAGAAAATATAAATAGTCTGATATATTTAATTATAAATGATGATAGAATAATAAGTTTAGTGTAAAAAAATATTTTAGGAATAATTCAAAGAAATTTAATATATCAAAAATTAAAGTTTACTTTAAATATAAATTTCAGTATAAGCAAATTAGATCAACATATAAAACAAATTGTAACAATATATCATAAATTATATAATCCTAAAATGAAGCTAGGAAGTAAAGTTATAAATATATATGTAATGATAGGACTTATATTTAGTAATCAACATAAAATTTATTAGAAAAATAGAGGAAGATTCACAATAAATAGAAATTTTATGCCAATAATTATTGAGATAAAATAAGAACAAGCAAATATACAAATACTATAAATTCTAAGACTAGAATTAGATAGAACCCAAGAAATTGGAGAATCTAGTCAAAATATAAATTATCAAAATCAACTTAGAAAAAGATCTACAAATATAGGTAGAAGAATAAACATAGGAACTCCTATACAATGAAGTAATTCTTTAAGGGAATTAGAGAAGCTAATATACTAATAGGAATGTCTATACAAAGAAGTCATTTAGTTCAATTGAGAAATAATATTCCATAATTAAATCTAACAAAGAAGAAATCAAAAGTATCTTATAGAAATAGATCTAAAACATAAAAGAGAATGGAAACCAGTAAATGCCAAAATAAGAAATCAATATAAAAAAACATGTAAAATTAGAAATGGTTGAAAATGATTTAAATATAGAACAAGAAGAAGTAACGACAACAACAATAATAAGATTTAATAAAAGAGATAAATTAAAAATAAAGGTAAATGTAGACATGGAAGAAAACTAGAAAATTGTATAGTATTTAGAAATAATTTCTTAGAAGTTGTAAAACCATATAAAATACAATATGAAAGATTAATGATTACTATAGAAAATGTAGTAATAGTTCTAAATAGACTTATTCAATTATGAGTGAATATCATTTTATTTTAGTAAAATTAATTTATAAAAAATATGAAACTAGAGGATATCATGTAATAATAGATACCAGAGCGAACATATGTTTAGGAAAATTTAATATATTACCAGAAGAATTATGGAAAAATGACATTTAGCTCTTAGGAACAACATGACAAGAAATATATACATTAAAACATATAGCTCAAAATATAAAAGTACAAATAGGAGAATAAGAACTTCGAATTCCTTTAATATATCAATTTAATGAATGTAAACTAGATATAATTCTAGAAACAAATTTTCTATATCAATATTTACCAGTATGTTTATATCAAAATAGTGTATATTTTGTAATACCATCTAAACATAAATCATGGGCAGCAAGAATAAAAAATCCTTTAAATAGAACATATGAAAAAAAAATTAAAAAGAAACTAAATCCGAATAAAATTCAATGGTTAGACAATAAAAGAAAAGTTGATATAAGTTTACTTCTTCTAAACTTGATGAGGTATAGATGGCCTATTCAAGTCTAAAGTTGAAAAGAGATGCTGTAATTTTCGGTCATACTCTGGGCATGACAATATATTTGTTTATTTGCTAGTGCGAAATGGTTCCCATGTACTTGAGTTGATAGCACTGGTTTGTTTTTCCCACAAGATTCTTGTAATAATTATATTGTTGTTTTTTTTAATTTCTTATAAAGGAACTTGAGTAGTACTAGTCCATGCTCCTTTTCTTTCTTCACAACTTACTTGTAATTTTCTTTCTCGGATTTTACTAGGACTGGATCATTTAGATGGACTTCTTCATTTAATTGGACTTCAAGGACATCGATCTGACATCTTTATCCCTAGATGGAGTTGTGGATCTAGATATGACTATACTTTTTTTAGATTTTTTACTTCAAGGAAATTTGCGGTGAAAACTTGGCAATGACACTAGAAGAGAATACTCATCCCAAAGCTATGAGTTTGGTGAAATAATTGGGAACACTAAGTGTACCTTGTGTCAACGAAGCAATTCATTTATGAAAAGAGTAAATCTTCGTCCTATCCATCTTATGGAAGTGCTCCCTTAAGTCAGTCCAAACCGAGTGTACAATGTCAATGAACACGATTCTGTTAGCAATTTCTTTATTTACGAAATTCAATAGCCAAGACAAAAATGACTGCATTGCAACGGTCGCATTGAGCAGTGTTCGCCTCCTTGTCCCAGCTACAGGTTCTGTTAATGAACACCATTTTGTTTTTCCCTCATAAAGCAAGGCACATAGCCTAACTCTAAATCATATAGTTGTTTGAACTAGTTACACTAGAGGTACAAGAGTTGTGACTTGAGTGTCCGAAGGGTGAAGGTAAAGAGGGCTATTGATATTGATAGCAGAAGGTGGAGAGGCATGGATGCGTCTTGAATAAATCTTCTTGAAATGAAATAACCCAAATTAGAGAGTTATAGTAGCAATCTATGTGTTGAACGATGACGGAGCAAATGATTTGTAATGAGAATCTGAGTGAAAGTGAGGATTTGAGTATGAGGATGACGGGATCGAACAAAATTTATGGCAAAAAGAAGAGAGGTTACCAATGTGAAAAGGGAGGAGTTTAGACTTGCAATGACGAAGATGGAGTGTTCACTTGATTCTTGAGAGAATGTCACCGAATTCTTAGATCAGAAAGGTGAAAAACTAGGGCACAAAATTGGGATTGCAAGGTTGGTGGTTTGTCTTCTTCAGAACATCATGCAATGACACTGTTGTGAACAAAAACGATCGATATTCTTCTTGGATGCAAGATTTGTGGTTTCTTTGCTTCAGAATACCATGCAACGACATTGTTGCAAATAAAGACCAGTGACATTCAGCCATGATTGCAAGATGTTTTTTTTTGGTTGCCTACCAAGTTTACTAGAACTTTACTTCGACTACATCTGGATCTGACCCGCGTCACGCATCTAGCTATGGTGGGTGAGTCTCCCAACGGGGATTTTTTTGCATATGCCAAAGCTCAAACTGGAGACTTCACTTAAGCGATAGCAAGCCGCTTACCACTCGAACCAACCCCGTTGGTACGATTGCAAAATGTTGTTTCTTGCATTAAATCACGATGCATCTACATTGTAACTACCGATCTAGGCAACACACATTTGAGTGAGGGGAAAATTGGGCCTCAATTGCCTGGCATAAACTTGGCCTTCTTTGGATTAGCCTACTCTGATACCATGTGAATTCATGAAACATGGACCTCAAACAATTGAAAGAACATGATCAACCTATTATTGATAAGATATGAAGTATATATACAACAATATTCACCTAACATCTAAATACTATGGGCCTAGGCCCAGTACATACATCAAACCCAATACTAATACAAAGTACTACTAATACTAACATATCCACTTACCACCTCACCCAAAATCTTATTGATGGAAAGATATTACTCTAACATGTAATAATTGAATTGTATCTTAATTGAATTATGAAATGGAAATTAATTAACACAACTGGATCACCCATTACTACTATTGATTTAAAATCAACATTAGCCCATGATATCTATTAGACGGTTAACATGTTATCTCTATCCTTCAATAGCAAAATTAAATTTTATCAAATGTGGATTCAAAATTAAATTTATGTATTTTTTCCATTACAAAAGACACAACAATTATCACTTTGTAATTTCATAATTATTTTTTTAATCGAATTAAATCTTTCTAAAATAAGTGAAGTAAAAGTAAATCAATTAAAAAAATACACAAATCCAATTATTTTTTTTAAAAAAAAATACATGGAGTTTAAACAAACTGTTTAATACATGCTTTGTGAATATTATTGGTTTCTATAATATTTTTAATTATGAGCACGTATAAAATTGTGATGTTTTAATTAAAATATTTCTCAACAAACTTATCTAATATTCAACTAATTTTTACAGCAATGTAATGAAAACTTGTGAACTAGTAACCTAATTTACCCAATCAATAAACTAAATTGATGATTAATTGACCTAGATCCAACCCAGTTGACTCGGGATTAACCCTGTGAGTTAGACAGTCAATTGGGTTGGTTTTGATATTTTTCCAATTTGTTGAACCTGAAAAATGATATTGTTTTAAATTTTAAAAAAATAGCAGTATATCATATTTGTATTTTAGTAACTATGTTTTGTGGAATTGTGTGATTTATACATGAATATTTATTTAATTATGGATTAATGTTTTTAATAAATTAATTAAAAGTAAATAATGATAACTTGTATAAATTTCCTTCCCATAAGTTCTTATAAGTTGTTACCTATCATCTCTCTATCAAAATTGAATTGTTGATTTCACCAAAACTAAATCCATATGTAAAGTATTTATGAACATTTACATGCATGTACTAGTATATATCTATGAATTATAATTATGCATTAATGCTTATTCATGAATTATAATTATACATGTGTAAACTAATTACATACATGTACTAGTCCACCTCAATTATTCATGTAGGGGATCCACTTTGATAATTAATAATAACTGTCTATTTATTTTGACTATCATATGTATATGTGAGCCTGTCAAGCAAATAAATAAAATCTTGGTCTGCAAACATAGTCAATCATGGAACTTTGTTTAAGTCTCTCACAAAGTCACTGCCTACAACAGTTTTGAATGACATGCCTATCTAAGCTAACATTATATATATATATAATAAATGTTTAGTTAATGAAAAATAATTAAAAATTGAGTGAAAGAAAGTAGCTGAAGCAATGTTCCCTAGATTATTCAAGCAAAAAGAAAAACAATTATACTGGCTATATTATTCCTCAGACTCTCCATAAGTGCTGATGAATATGGAAGATCACATGTTGAAAGCTATGGCGATCTCTTTTGCTTTACTAGTTGTCTTTGTTTTGATGAAAATGGTTCATAATCTGTGGTGGAGACCCAAAAGAATTGAGAGAATATTAAGGAAGCAAGGGATCAGAGGCACTTCGTATCAGTCCTTTATAGGGGACATTCTAGAAATGAAGAAGCTAGTCAACGTCTCATCTTCTAAACCTATTTCCCTCAACAATGCCCAAATTGTCCCTCGAGTCATCCCTTTCTATCACAACATGGTCAAGTGATATGGTAAACAAACTAATCTTCTTACACTGATAATAAACTAAATGATACTCCATCCAGTTTTATATATAAGTTACTCCTCTAGTCTTTAATATAGGACTTAACTGAAGAGTTGATCTTGATCCAAAATATAACATATATTTCCTATATTTATCTATTTTTTTAAAATTACCCCTATTGATACTCTCTCAATAATAATCAAGTAAGAGAGTGAGGGGGAGAGAGGGAATTAAGAAAAATTGTTATGGTATTTTAGAAAAAATATGTTATATTAACTAACTTAACTAGCTTCATTAATGTAATCAAATTAGTTAAATATGTCTTATATTAAAAAGACCGGAGGAGGAGAATTTTTGAGATAGACCTGGTTTCTTTATAATCTAAAATTTTAATTCACTTTTTCCTTTTTTATCCTTATTTATTACATGTCTCTGCATGAATTATTATATACTATGATCATATTTATAGGGCAAAGAGAGAATGTTTATTTTGATCCTATTTATATGGTAGAGTGAATTTTTTTTATATGAATGCATTATTTTATCCTCCATTTATTATTATGTTGACTTTGTTTACATGGGATATAATATATATTTACAAAAAGCAAGTTATATGAATTCAAGGCTTTAAATTGTCAGCAATGATTTATCTTAAATGTTCATGCTGGGGTTTCGTGATTATGAAGTATTTTTAGTAGAAATTGTTGCATTGGAAAGTGTTACGATTATTAAATGCCAAATGGACCCTACACATGCTAGAAAGGTTTTCATAATGATTGAATGTAGTACACTGGTTACTAACAGCAGTACTGTTAGTCCTTGGTGCACCATGGTTAAACCCGAGCTCGATGGATATTCGTGGGCTTCTTACTCACGCCGGATATTCTTGGGTGTTGTACCTGAGCCTGTTTCATGGCTTCAAGCCACGCCAGATTGGCTAGTTACCCTCGTGGACTATGTGTCCACGCTTGTTTTTGTTCTGTTGAAGTCCTACGGGAAAAGTGATTATTTTTAAAATGATTGTTTTAGATAGATTTCCTAAAATAAAATGTTTATCGAAATAATTATATTTAATTACAAAATGTTATAATTTATATTTAAACATGTTAAAATTATTTATTTTTGAATATTAAATTATATTTTTAGGACGTTATTCACAAGTAGATTATTTTGGCTTCAGATAGTGCTATCGACCTTATTCTTCTAACTGAGCAGTGAGGAGCCTCATTTCAGATCCAAAGTAATGATTTTTAGGCATATCTTTTTATAATGTAATCATAAATTTATAAAATACTAGTATGATTTTGTTGGAAGTTTATATGCTCCACCTAACCTATATATAAGATTCTGATTATTTTTTAAAATGTTTATAGTTGATTTGAAACATTCCCAGTCTGTTATAGGGTTTTTAGAAGGTCAGTTATACAAAGTCGATCCTACCGACATTCCTACAGCTTATTTGCCTTTTAATTAAAATGTCATATGTATTATGATTATTGCTTTAAACGTTTTATGTAAGATTTTAGGCTTAAGAAATATGAATTTATTCATATTCTGTGACAGACATATCTCAAATTTCGAGACGTGACAGTTTGGTATCAAAACAAAGGTCCCCTATACCTAAGTGGAGCATGGATGCTTCAGTGGGGTCTCAATTATCATTATGAAGCTAGACATAATTATAATTGAGGCATCATTGAAGGTCTTTTTAGGAAATTTAAAAGGTTTTCTTTTCTTATTGTATTAAGAATATACTTTCTCTTGAAATTGAATATTTTCTATGTTTTATGTATAGTTAAATGCGGCCTAGACGTTCACCAGTTGGAAAAAGCTCTACAAGCAATAGGGTTTCGGATAGACGCTCTGCTCAGTAAAATGACTTACTTCTAGAGGCAGATGATAGGGTCGTAGGAAACCTAGGGCTAGGGGAGGTCGACCCTTTAGACCTCTTCAAGATATCTTATTTGAAGCTGAACCATCTAATCCACAATCCTAAAAATGCCCTATATTATCCAGACACGAGACTCTAGAAGAGACACCTAATATAATTGAAGAGGATAATATTACAGTTAAGTTGTCAAAATTTATTAAGCTGGATCCCCCTAAGTTCACGAGTTTTGATTCTCGAGAAGAACCTATGGAATTTCTAGAAGCTATTGAGAAGAGGTGCAGAGCTCTGAGATGCCTTGATGTTTAGTATGTGGAATTTGCTTTATTTCAGTTAGAAATGGTAGCTAATGCCTAGAGCAAGACAGTGTCGGGTTTATAGGGAGATAGAGTACCATCATTGACATGGGCTAATTTCAAAGACCTTTTTCTTAAGCGCTATCTTCCCCAGAGTAAAAATGATGCCAGAATCAAAGAGTTCCTATTGTTGAAATGTACTTTAGGAATGACAGTGGTTGAATATGATTGGAAGTTTACATGGCTTTTTTTTATGTGTCTATATTGATTCCTTCAGAGAGGGATATGATTGGCATATTCATTTAGGGATTGCTAATATATATATATATATATATATATACATGATGCTGTAGCCCTTATGTTGAACCATTTTGCTTCCTACACTGAAGTAGTGGATTGTACTTTAAGAATTGAGCTGAGGTACATTGAAGAAGGGGTTTCTAAGAAGCAGAAGATAGGGAGTGGAAGATTTCAAGGGTTTTTATTTAAAGGGAATTGCTCTCAGGGCTAGTCTCAATGAATTACTATACAGCCAGTGCCAAAATATTATGAACCCTCAGTGGGCATTCCAGATCTGAGACCTAGAGTTGGAGGTACTAAACCTCATCCTGTTATGATCCAGTCTAATTATTCCAAGCCTCCTTGTGCTATTTGTGGGAACTATCATTCAGGAACATGTCGTAAGGCCTCAGGTATTTGTTATGGGTGTGGACAACTGAGTCATATGAAGAGAGATTGTCAGTTTGCTCATCCAACTTTGAGTTATGGATTAGCTCGATCTTCTCCCTGCATTGCTACTTTTATAACCCCGTCTATTGGAACAACTTCTACCTCGACAGGTAGAGGTACATCAGGAAGACCTTTGGGAAAAAGGGCACAACCTTCTTTAGGACAAGGCCAAGCAAGGGTGTATGCTATGACGAGGCAAGATGCTCGGGCCTCTAATGCTATGGTTATAGGTATTATCACTATATGTTCTCAAAACGTTTATGCATTATTTGACCCTAGATTAAGACATTCCTATGTTTCAGTATATTTTGCTAAAAATTTGTGTAAAGATCTTGTCAAACTTAATTGTCCTTTTTCGATTGCTACCCCGGTCAGGGAATCTTTGTTAGTTTCACAGGTGTATAAATCTTGTGAAGTGCCTTTTGAGGGAAGAGAAAGTCTTGTTGATTTAATGATTCTTGACATGATTGATTTTGATGTGATATTAGGTATGTCTTGGTTAGCATCTAGCTATGCTATTATTGATTGCCAGTTGAAAGTGGTAAAATTTAATATTCCAGGTGAAACTCCTTTTGTGTTACAAGGAAATAAAGTAGAGAGGACAACTAACTTGATTTCTGCGTTGAAAACACAATGATGATTGACAAAAGGTTGTTAGGGATCTTTGGCTGTAGGGAAAGATATTGATAGGCCTACTATCAATTTAGATCAAATTGTAGTTGTTCAGAAATTTTCTGACGTCTTTCTAGAGGAATTGCCTGGTTTACCTCTAGATAGAGAGATATAATTTAATATTGACGTTATTCCTGAAATGTAACCAATTTCCATTCTGCCTTATAGGATGATGCCCTCAGAGTTAAGGGAATTGAAGACTCAGTTGCAAGAATTATTAGATAAGGGATTTATTCGACCCAACACTTCTCCATGGGGTGCACCAGTGTTGTTTATGAAAAAGAAAGATAGATCTTTGAGGCTGTGCATTGACTATCAACAACTTAATAAAGTAACAATAAATAATAAGTACCCGTTCCCTCATATTGATGATCTTTTTGACTAGTTGTAAGGAGCGCGGTATTTTTCAAAGGTAGACTTGCGATCAGGGTATCATCAATCAAAGATCAAGAAGGAAAATATTCCAAAGAACGCGTTCAGAACTCGGTATGGTTATTACCAATTTTTGGTGATGACTTTTGGTTTGACAAATGCTCCTGCAGCATTCATGGAATTGATGAATCGAGTATTCAAAGCATTTTTTGATAAGTTTGTAATCTTGTTTATTGATGATATCTTGGTATACTCTAAGAGTACGGAGGAACATGAGCATCATTTAAAGTTAGTGTTGTAAAGGTTAAGAGAATAACAGCTTTATGCTAGTTTTCTAAATGCGAATTTTGGTTGAATGAGGTCACTTTTTTAGGGCATGTGGTGTCCAAAGACGGTATTCAAGTTGATCCTAGCAAGGTTGAGGCAGTCAGAAGTTGGCTATGACCTACAACGGTCATTGAGATTCATAGTTTCTTGGGCCTCATAGGATACTATCACCGTTTTATGAAGGATTTTTCAAGAATAGCCGTTCTATTGATAAGGTTAACTCAAAAGAATGTGAAATTCGTTTGGGATGATAAGTGTGAGGGAAGTTTTCAAAAGTTAAAGAAGCATGAACAAAACCATCCAATAGTAGGAAGGTACACAGTGTATTGTGATGCTTCTCTAATTGGTTTAGATTGTGTATTAATGCAGAATGGGCAAGTAATTACTTACGCCTATAGAAAGCTTAAGAAGCATGAACAAAACCATCCAACTCGTGGTCTAGAAATGGCCATAGAGGTGTTTGCTTTAAAGATCTAAAGACATTATCTATATAGTGAAACTTGTAAAATCTTCACTAATCATAAAAGTCTCAAGTACATTTTTGAGCAAAATGATCTACATCTCAGTAGAGAAGATTGATAAAATTGCCAAAAGGATTATGATTGCACAATTTTATATCATCTGGGTAAAGCGAATGTAGTGGCTGATGCTTTAAGCAGAAAGTTTATGGGTAGCCTAGCACATCTAAATGTTGAAAGAAGACCGCTGGTACAGGAAATTCATAAAGTTGAGCAAGAGGGAGTCATATTTGAAATTATTGATAGAGGAGAATTTTTAGCTTATTTGCAGGTTTATTCCTCTTTAAATGAACAAATTAAGGAGGCTCAGTACTCTGATATGAGATTATGCAATTTGTGAGATTTGGTCAAAAAAGAAAGTGATACAGAATTTACGATTGACCATGAAGGTGTTCTAAGGTACAATTGGAAGATTTGTGTGCCTCGAGTTTAAGACTTGAGAAAGCAAATTTTGGAAGAAGCTCATCATTCTGCTTATACTATTCACCCTAGAATCACTAAGATGTTCCAAGATTTAAAGTAGTTGAATTGGTGGCATGGTATGAAAAATGATGTGGCAAACTTTGCTGCACGTTGTTTGGTGTGTCAACAATTTAAAACGGAATGTCATAAGCCTATAGGACCATTGAAACGGTTGGAAATACCTAAGTAGAAATGGGAAAATATAACAATAGATTTCATAGTTGGCTTGCTTCGTACTGTTAGAGGTTTTGACTTTATTGGGGTGATTATTGACAGGTTAATTAAGTCGGCTTATTTTCTTCCAGTAAAGACAACTTACAGTGCGGCTAGATATGCCGAGATTTATATTGTTGAGATTTTGCGGTTGCATGGATTCTTAGTGTCTATCATTTCATATAGAGGACCCTAATTCACTTCTCAATTTTGGGAATCATTTCAGAAAGCACTGGGTACTCGATTGAATTTAAGTACTACTTTTCATCCTCAAACTGATGGGCAATCCGAGAAAACAATACAAATAGTTGAGGATATGTTAAAAACCTGTATCATAGATTTCGGTGGAAGTTAGGAAAATCATTTGTCGCTAATGGAATTTGCCTATAATAATAGTTATCAATCAAGTATTCAAATGGCACCATTTGAAGCATTATATGGAAGACAATGTAGGTCTCCAATTGGATGGTTTGAAGTTAGTAACAGAGAAAGTTTTGGACTAGATTTGGTTCAGGATGCTAAAGAGAAGGTTAAAGTAATTCAACAAATGTTATTGACAGCTCATAGTTGACAAAAATCTTATATAGATAATCATCGCAGAGAATTAAAATTCATGGTTGGGGATAAAGTATTTTTAAAAGTGTCGCCAATGAAAGATGTAATGAGATTAAAGAAGAAAGGCAAGTTAAGTTCGAGGTACATTGGTCCCTTTGAGATATTAGACAAAGTAGGTGCTATATCTTATCAATTAGCTCTACCACCAGAGTTATCAGGAATTCATCCAGTGTTTCACGTGTCGATGCTACGAAAATATCTATATGATCCCTTTCATGTTGTTGAATATTAAGAAATTTGTGTAAATGAAGACTTGCTGTATAATGAGTATCTGGTAGCTATTATTGATAGACAAGTAAAGAAGTTAAGATCGAAATAGATTGCTTCAATGAAAGTGTTATGGCTTAATTATTCAGAGGAAGAAGCTACTTGGGACATTGAGAGTGAGATATGGAGCAAGTACTCACACTTGTTCGAGAATTGAGGAGAGCATATTTTTAAATTTAGAGGACTGAATTTCTTAAGAGGGGAAGAATATAATGACCCTGAAAAATGCTTAGATATGATAATAATTTATTAAAGGATATATATATTTTCTAGCAGGAATATCACAAGAGGAAGTAGCTAGTTAAGTTGTTGAAGGTAGTGCTAGTAAATAGGAGGTCCCTTGTTCGAATCCCAGTACCTGTAGAAGGAGGATTTTATTTTCTTTTTCAGACGCGTGAAATTACCAAACTACCCTTCTATCTATATTTTTTAAACTCTTGTCATTTCTTCCTTCTTCATTATGGAACACAGATGCGAGAAAGAAAGCAGAGTGAAACAGTTGAGAATCTTCGCAAGCTCCTGAAGCCATCGTCGTTGTGATTTCATCTCTTATGTGCTACTGTCATCGGTGAGTATCGCCATCCTGGTGCTCTCCTCTATTGTTTAGATCTTGACCATGGAAGGAAGATAGGAGTGTCTATAGTGTTGCCTTGCTCTGTCTACCGTTGCCGTTAAAGTTACTACCTCCAACGTCGTCAACAGGCGCGCTGTTGTTGTGGTCACGAGCTGTTGTTGGTGGCACTACCAACGTGCGCCATTGCTGCTACCACCGCTGTTGAGTGTCTCTATTGTACTGTAGCAAATCTCAACCTCTAACTTTCTTCTTCCTAAACACCATGAACTTCAACTGAGAGGGGAGTGATAAGTGGTGGATCCCTTCTTTTTCATGGTTGGTTCATGGCTGTGAGTTAGATAATGCTGTGGATTTATAGGCTTAGTTATTGTAGCCGGTGCAGATCTTCATCTACTTCCTTTGTTTTTATGTGGTGTTACGGTGGATTTGGTGGTAAGTATAAGCCACTTCCTTTTCATTGAACATTCATAAATGTGTGTGGGTGTATAATTTATTGTATGTTTGCTATGTCTGTCAAAGCCGTGTGGGTATGAGGATGAATGAATGGAAATGGATTGGAGGAAATGTTATGGCACCTGAAGCTATGTGTGTGTGAGTAAATATCTGTGTATATCTTCTTGCTAAGATGTGATGATGGTGAGGGAGAAGGTTGAATTTATGTGCTGTGGTTTCCCTTGGAGTTATGTGTGTGAGTGATTTCTGTTTCTATAGTGATGTTCTGTGTGGTGGGAGGTATGTATATATAAGTATATATGCCTATAAATGAGTTATCTTCATGGCTTGTTGTTTTGGAAAAAAATAAGAGAGGAAAGAAAGAAGAGAAAGATGTATGGAAGCTTTGGACTCTACTGTTTTGATATATGTATGGATGTATGGATAAGATAAAGATATGCAAATTATTCCAACAAGTTGGAATTTAAGAAAAGGAGTCGAATAAATGTGAAATTTGGATAAAGATTGTTTAAATCAAATATGGGTGCAAAGCTTGAAAATGTTCAGAGTTAAGGGCTATGGTTTCATAGTTCAAGTAGTATGAAGAAAAAGGAAATGATGATAAGAGAAATTGTAGGAATAGTTAAATGTTAAGGGACTTGTTGTGGTTATGGCAAATAAATAGTATTTGGTATTTCCTAATTAAATATTTTATTTTGGGAACCTAGGTAATTCAAAAGAGAATATTTTTGAAGGATAGAGCAAGAGTAAATTATATCGGAGTATCACAGGTGAGTGAATAACGTCTCCTAAAAATGATATTTTGAATAATAGTTAGTTATTTGACATTCTATTTAAAATGTTGATTTTAAGTATGATTTATTAAAAGCAAGTTATATGAATTCATGGCTTTAAATTGTTAGCAATGATTTATCTTAAATGTTCATGCGGGGTTTCGTATTATGAAGTATTTTTAGTAGAAATTGTTGCATTGGAAAGTGTTATGATTATTAAATGCCAAATGGACCCCACACATGTTGGAAAGGTTTTCAAAAGGATTGAATGTAGAACACTAGTTACTAACAGCAGTACTGTTATTCCTTAGTGTACCATGGTTAAACCTGAGCTCGATAGATATTCGTGGGGTTTATTCTCGTGCCTATTATTCGTCGGTTTCATACCTACGCCTGTTTAATGGCTTCGAGTTGCATTGGATTGGCTAGTTACCCTCGTGTACTGTGTGTCCCCGTCTGTTTTTGTTCTATTGAAGTCCTACGGGAAAAATGATTGTTTTAAATGGATTTCCTAAAATAAAATGTTTACCGGAAAATTGTATTTAATTACAAAATGTTATGATTTACATTTAAACATGTTGAAATTGTTTTTTTTTTTTGCATTTTAAATTATATTTTTGTGATGTTATTTATGAGTAGATTATTTTGACTTCAAATAGTGCTGTCGACTCTATTCTTCTAACTGAGCAATGAGGAGCCTCATTTCAGATCCTAAGTAATGATTTTTTGGCATATCTTCTTATAATGTAATCATAAATTTATAAAATACTAGTATGATTTTGTTGGAAGTTTAGATGCTCCACCTAACCTATATATAAGATTTTGGTTATTTTTTAAAGTGTTTATAGTTGATTTGAAACATTCGCAGTTTGTTGTAGGTTTTTTGGAAGGTCAGTTGTACAAAGTTGATCCTACCGACATTCCTACAGCTTATTTGCCTTTTGATTAAACTGTCATATGTATTATGATTATTGCTTTGAACGTATTATGATTATTGCTTTAAACGTTTTATATAAGGTTTTAGGCTTAAGGAATATTAGTTTATTCATATTATGTGCCGGTCACGGTTTAAATTTTGGGACATGACAATCATAGCAAAGGCAGAACTGATAAGGATGATATTTGAAGATAAGAATGGTGAATTAGTGCATCCACCTCTTAATCCACTAGTGAGTCTTCAATATTTGCGTTTGGCAATCTTGAAAGGCGAACAATGGAGTAAACGTAGAAGACTAATAACTCCTGTTTTCCACCGTGACAAGTCGAAGGTACGTACATATATATATATATACACACACTCACACACTACCAAATCAAGGCAATATTGTTTTATAACCAGGAACACAGGTAGCATTTTATTATTCCATTCAGTCCAAAATGTAGTAACCAAAGAACTAATTTGTAGAGATTAAATAAATTAATTAAGTTAGTTATCTATAAATATATATATATATATATGATAACTTTTCTAAAATACTCTATTTAATCATTTATATTGGAACTTTACCCCTTATGGAAACCCTTAATATGTGTCAATATAATAGGATAGTTCGAACAAAAAAATTATAAATTTGGGAAATAAAGTGAATTATGATCTTATATTTAGACTCAAAATAAGACTCCTAACTACTTCCTAAATATAAAACCGAATTGATTGGAGTATATTATTACAAATTACTCCCTCCAGTTCTAAATATATAATGAGTTAGTTGAGGGTTTGTTTTGGTTATAAATACAATAACACTTCAATTCACTTTGTCCTCCCAAATTTATAACATTTTTTATAAATTATTTTTATTGATTGCACTTATTATTAAGGGAGTTTTCATTAAGAGGTAATTTCCAATGCAAATAACCAAAATGGGGTATTATAAGAAAATTAATACATATTTTATACAAATAACTACTTTTTTTTAATTTTTGTAAATTAGATATCTAACTCCTATATTTATGAGAAGGGATGATATATATGAGAAAAATAAAAGGGTAAAAGATGTGTGGAATGGTTCTAGCATTTTCAATAAGTTGTTGCAACCTGACAGAGCAGTGGCAAAAACTAGTGGAATCACGAGGGTGGGGTAAAATTGACGTAGCACCCCAACTCAGTGCTTTGGCCTCTGATGTCATTGCTCGAACAGCCTTAGGAAGTAGCTACCAAGAGGGAAAGCACATATTTGAACTTTAGAAACAGCAGTTGTTGTTGGTTCGCTAAGCCTATAACTCCATCTATATCACAGGCTTCAGGTGACCAACTTCACATATTAATATGTATAATATTGCATAATGTTCCTTTCTCATTATGAAAAATTAATATGTTTCTTACGTCTACTGCAAAATATTACTCCTCTAGTTCAAAATATAAAGTAAAGAAGTTGGGAGGGGTCTATTTTTTTATAAGATATATTTTGTGTTTTTCTCTAATTTAATATTTCCCCCCAATTTTACTCCCAGTTGATGGCTATATTTATTTCTCTCCTTTACCACTTTCTCTCTCATTACCTTTGCCTGTATCTTATTTATTGTCTCTCTCACTACTTTTTATTAATAAGGGCATAATTGGAAAAAACTATTTGTCCTATATATTTATTATTTTTAACTAATTTATTGATATGTGCAAATCGGTTATTTTAACTTTATATTTTGAATCGGAGGGAGTATGTCTAAGCTTTTACCCCAATTGTTGCAAGAATAGCGTATAAAATGTGATTGGTTTTATTGATATGTGCAAATAAGTTATTTTAACTTTATATTTTGAACTGAAGGGAGTATGTCTGAGCTTTTACCCCAATTGTTACAAGAATAGTGTATAAAGTGTGATTGATGACATTTACAATAAAAAGATGAGACTGTTGATTTTCTACACTAGTTGTTAATTGAATCGATGTAGAATACAGTTTCTACACTGGTTAAATTAGTTACCAGTTGCGTTGCAGAATCAGTGTAAAAAACCATTTGTTTTATTAACCAGGTTTTTTTTGGCACTAGTGGTGTTAGACTTTGTTACAAATAAGGGGAAGGCCATCACTAATGTTAAGAGGTTGTCATATGAATTGTATCGTCTAACACATGTTTCATATATGGTTGAATTAATTATATCTCAAGATTCGTACCCACAAGGAAAAACAAGAGAAGGTACCAAATATACAATGAAATCGGAGCGATATTGAAGAATATGGTACGACAAAGAGAAGATGCAATGAAAAGAGGAGAAGTTGAAGGAGAGCTTGATTTATTGGGCTTACTATTGCCATGCAAAGAAGAAAGCAACAATAATCTTACAAGTGAGGATGTGATAGAAGAATGCAAATTGTTCTACATTGCTGCCAAGAGACCACCGCCAACGTCCTCACATGGACTATGATCTACTTATCTATGTATCCAAATTGGCAAGAGAAAGCATGACAAGAATTGTTAGAGATTTGTGGTACAACAAAGCCTGATTTTGAATCCATTAATCGCCTTAAAATTGTAAGTTCAAATATTCATTTTAATCCCTATTAATTCTAAATATTCATGCATATTTCATACTATAACATGTTTCATCTAAAGTATTAATATTTTTTATCACTAACTAACCATAAAACCTTTGGGTGAATAGCATCTATTGCCCCTTAAATGCCCCAATTTTCTAAATATGTTTTTTTTTGTTTAAGTGATCATTATAATCTACATAAAATTAGTAACATTTTTTATATTTTACGAGTAAAAAATGATTAGTTTTGATTTATAATGCCCCAACATTTTTCTAAGAAAAATACTGTATATTGTGTAGTTTTTATTTATTTTCTTTAAAAATCATAAAAAAATTAAAACTACCTCAGTTTTTACCCATAAAATATAAAAAATGTCATTCATTTTATATAGATGATAATGATCAATAGAATAAAAGAAAACAACATTGGGAAAGTTGGGGCATTAAGCTTGCCCAAAACTTCTTTACTAATTTGTTAGACTCCTCTAACTAATGGCTTTTGTTGAAGGCAATTTTAATATTTTAGAAGACAGAACTAATTTTGACTCTTGCAGATATCTATGATACTTCATGAAGTGCTGAGACTTTTTCTCTCTCTACCTTTTGTCTCGATATATACAACGCGAGAAGCAAAGGTAGGGAACTTGTTGATACCTAAAGGGGTTGAGCTGTGTTTATTGGTGATGAATGTTCATTATGATACGATTATTGGGGTGAAGATGTAAATGATTATTGGGTCTCATAAAGCCAACGCGAGAAGCAAAGATGGCTTTGGCTATGATTCTCCAACGTTTCTCATTTCACCTCTCTCCTTCATACACTCATGCGCCTTGCCTTCGTGATACTGTTAAGCCACAATATGTTGCTCCTATCATTTTACGCCCTATCTAAGAATTAGTGTGGAATTTATGAATAAGTATCTTCAGTATTTGTGCATGCGTTGGAAATATGTGGAATTGAAAATTGTATTGTTCTTGGTTTAAGAAAAAGTCTCAAGTAGTGTGTTGATTAAATGTAAATATAGTACTACTCAAATTCTTTACTTAATTGGGGAGTTGATCTTAATTATAAATATAAGACTTATTTATTATATTTATCATTTTTTTCTAAAGTTATCCCCCTATTGATACCAACTCAATAATAATCAATTCAGAGAGAGAAAGAGGGAATTAAGGAAGATGATTGTAGTATGTTAGAAAAAACACATCATATTAACTAACTTAACTAAATTATTTAATTAAATTAAATTAATTAAATATATTTTATATTCAAGAAGAGTATTTAATATTGACGGATTTGATCCCTTGTAGCAACCTTACTGTTTTGGAAATGTCAGTTTTGCTTGTACAGGGTTCCTGTATGGATTGACTACTATTAGGATAACAAATATTAAGAGGAAGAAAACTTCTTCCTACATCATCAATATTATAGATATTATGGAGAATCTATTCAAAAATTTGTCTGAGTTAAAAATTTGGCTTTCTCATCTTGACTTTTGTAAAATTTATGAGAGAAACAATGAGAAGAAAAATGAAGGATTATATATATTATTCAAGAGCAATATATTAATACAATCATTATAACCCATATAAATTTGCACCAATATACCCTCATTTGAGAAAGATAAATTAATCCTATAACCTGTAAAATTATGTGGGAAAAAACTCAAGTTATTGTCTTTCTCACTATGGTGAGAATCTCATTATCCTACGCTCTTAACCTATAGACTATGACCATTTATTATAGTCACCTAGTAACTAGTAATTAACACTAATTACTTTTAACCAATTCCTAATTCAACCTTCTAACAATTTTGATATTGAATTATAGCTCTTCAAAAAATTTGCTAAGGGATTTGGAGAAAGTGATAGGATTATATATATATATATATATATATATATATATATAGTAAAGGTGCAATTAGTACTCCAAACTAATTTTAGAAAAGAAATTAGTACCCTAAAGTATTTAAAGGTGTAATTAACACCTCGAACTAATTTTAGAGGTGTAATTAAAACCTTAAAATATTTAAATTGTTAAAATTTTGCCCTTCTCTAACAAAAATATAAAATTTTATTTGATATATGCTACATAAGCATTTTATTTTGAAACATTATTATTTTAATAAATTACCCTAAATAAACTATAAAATTTCTCAATACTCATATATAAATTATATACAATGTCAATTTTAGGGTTTATTTAGTACTCTTTTTTAAATAATATAACACATGTGACATTTTAAATAATAATATGTTAAAATAAAAAGTTTACGTGATATAGATCGAATAAAAATTTATATTTTTATCATTGAAATGATGAAATTGTACTAATTTAAATATTTTAGGGTGCCAGTCATATCTCTAAAATTAGTTTGAGGTGCTAGTTACAGCCTTAAATATTTTAATGTACTAATTGCTCTTCCAAAATTAATTTGGAACAATAGATATACTTTTACCCTATATATATATATATATATATATATATGATACACCTAAGGAGGTTGTATCTAAACCGGATAGAGAAATGATATACAAAGTATTTTTTATTGTTGTAAAAATATCAACGGAAAATTATGTTGAAGGATTCAAACAAGAAGGTTTTTATATTGAATAATCGCGAATTTACCCTAATATCAATCACTTTTGTTTACTTCTGATGATTTTCAATTTGTCAAGTTTTATGGGCAAAATTGTTTACTGCAACAGCAAGTAAGTTGGGGAAGAATCTTGTTTAATTATGAAATTTGTGTTTGATGTGAAGTTTCGGAACAAAAGGGCGCATTAGAAGTAAACAAAAGTGATTGTATATATATATATATATATATATATATATATATATATATATATATATGATACACCTAAGGAGGTTGTATCTAAACCGGTTAGAGAAATGATATACAAAGTATTTTTTATTGTTGTAAAAATATCAACGGAAAATTATGTTGAAGGATTCAAACAAGAAGGTTTTTATATTGAATAATCGCGAATTTACCCTAATATCAATCACTTTTAGGTTCTTTTAGGTTTTAACTTCAAATTAGAAAAATCATAACAAATCAAATACTTAACAAATTGAGGCATTCTTGGTGTACATTTAAATATATATACCTTAGATATTATCATGCCAAATTTCAAGCTCAAACTCATTGGCTAAGGCATCATAAACATTGTCATAAAGTCGTAGCCTCAGAATACAACCACTTGATCATACACCATGCATACTATCATATCTTTCCATAGTGTCATGTAAGTAATATAACTTATTATACAAGTTCATCCATCTATGTTTGCCCTTTTTCCTTGTGAGGTTCCAGAACCTATGACATGGTTATGCATATGGAAAGAATGAGATTTCTTGGAAATCCCAATAGCAAGGCATACAAACTATAATATCATGCATGATTAATTGGATGCTTAACATGTTATCATGAGATGGGAGCTACTTCATAATGATATATGAGAAAACTCTAACATGCATATTGTCATGACATAAGTTGCAAGGAGTTACAATCATTCATACTTCATCATCAACATGATGACACAATCTCATGCTTAACCAAACATCATAATCAACAAGCAAGCATACAATCAAGCAAACATGAAACTATAGTTAGGTATTCTTGCTACCTATTAGATATCCTTGTCAAAGTCTTCTTGAGATGATTTCCTTCATTCACAAATGTTAAAACCTAGCCATTACAAAGCAACATCAATTCACAACTCAGCTTGAACACAAAACCAAGACTAGGTTTTTACTAACTTCCATTCTTTCTCTATTTTATGTTTCATACTTCCATCCTTCTAAAATAAATTCTCATGGTTCATTTGCACATAATTATTCATGTAGAATCCAAATATGAAACCAAAATTTCCAAAATCAAAACACATCATGAGCTGCTGTTCTTGACCGAAGTGAAACCCTTGATTTTCTAAAATTCACATTTTGATTCTAATGCTTCCAATACTTGTTCTCCTACTTTATCCCCACACAATTTTCCATTTTAAACTCATTGGAAGCATAAAAATAATGAAATTCCAACATATGAACAGTTTCACATACAATAACAGCCATGAACACAAACTTTCAATTACATACATACATGAATTTCCAAGCTGATACCACTTGATTCTAGCTTGTTTAAGCTTGTCCAAACTATCCATAACATAAAATTCATATTCTAATCATATATGGAAAGCACTTCTAACAGCAACCACAAGGGAAATATGGCACAAAAACCTCTTAAAATCAAGAGCTAGCTTGCTAGAATTAAGCTCAAGAACGAGGGAAATAATTACCTTGCTTGTTGCTTCAAGTTGTGTGCTTCTTTCTTGGTTCAATGGAAATTTTGTAAGAGTTTTCCTATGGTTCCAAAAGCTTCTAAATGGGGTCTGAAATGAGGGGGTATTTATAGATAAATTTGGGTGGAAATGGATGGCCAAGATTTATTTGGTTACTATTTGATCTAATGATCCATATTAAGTCTTAAACAAACTTGCCCTAGAAGCCATGCTTTTGACGCTATGCATGACATCATTTAGGGGCATGTTTAGCTGGAAAAAGGTAAATATATTGATCAGAAAAATTTTAGTCCAGTCCAATTATGTCCTAGAAACCAATATCTAGGTTTCTTATACCATTGACATTATTAGACTGTGTATTTATCTGCCATCTATCCCTTGGTAAAAGACCAAAATACCCTTAGTATCATTTCTTGTACTATATTAACCCTAAGGGCATAATTGTCATTTTACCCTTCTTTGTACTGCCTTAGGGCATATAATAGCTCTAACTAATCATATTTATACTATATGGGATGTTTCTAGCCTGTCCAGAATGACTAAAATACCCTCCATCTATCACTGGTACAATCTGACTACACAGGGGCATTTTTGTAATTTCACACTTTTCCTGGACTGCTCTGGACTATGGCCCACTTAACTGTCTAGTCACCTTATTGGACCTATGTTGGCACCATTTGGGCCTTGGTATGGGCTCATTGCCTTTATGGCACAAATCCCAAGATATCTCTCCCGACCATATTTATCAGGTATTTTATTCCACCGTAAAATCCCGTAAGAATTCTATAGGATTCCTTTTCTGACCTTGTCAATTTTATAAATTCTTATACTAAATATAGGAATTTACTATAAGGTTTCATCTGATTCTGAGGTCTAAAAAATACTATAATAATTCCTTCTGACTTCAGGAATTTATATAAATTAATCCGGACCTCAAATCAAAATTCTGTGTTCCCTTAAACTGACCAGAATACTTTTGTCTATCTACTGGTAAAATTTGGGTCTAATCTGATTCTGGGTATTTTTTAGCCTTTTTCGGTTCAACTTTCTCATATTACATTTAGGTCCATGACTTTTTACTTAATTACATTTAGGTCCCTAAACTTTTGGTTAATTGCATTTAGGTCCCTCCTTTTGTTTCTACTTTCACTTTTTGCCTTCAACCTTTTCTAATTTGCGTTTAGGTCCCTGAACTTTCCTTAGTTATTAATCCATTTCTTTCCTACCTCAATCTGATATAGTTTATTCTAAGAATCTCATGTCTATTTCATATAAACTGTACATATACATCATATAAGAAAATTGGGGATATGACAGTTTATACCCTGATAAGGTGTAAAGAGGTGTGAAATAACAATTATGCCCTTAGGGTTAATATAGTGACAGATAGTGAACTAAGGGCATTTCATTCAGTTTTTAGAGGATGATAAGCAGATAAATACTCAATCTAACAATGTCAATAGCAGAAAAAATTTGGATACTAGATTTAAGGTCAAAATACATATTCTGGAATATAAAAAAATTATAAACATAAAATAGTATGGTTTTTGTGAAACTAACTGGATCAGTACCGGACTGAATTAGAATTTTTTCTATCAGTATTTCTTCATTTCTTGTACCAAACATAGCCTTAAATAATGTCATGGATGACTTCATAAAGTGGTTTCTAGAGCCAGCTTGGTCGAAGGTTAATATAGACCATTAGATTAAATAGTAATCAAAGTAATCTTGATCTTGCATTTCAACCTAACTTTTTCTATATATTCCCCCTCATTTCAGCAGCAAACACGCAAGGTATTAGACACCATGGAGAACCTCTTATAAAATGAAAACTCAAGCCAAGACCAAGGCAACTCAAGAGGCAAATAAGCAACCCTCCAAGGTAATGTTTCTCCCTAAGTGTTTAAGCTTATAATTGGGAGGATTAGTTGTTAGATTTAATGGTTATAAATTTTTTATTTCTCCCTATATGCTGCTGGATGAAATGTTAAATAGTGAGGAAAAGATGATTTTTATGTTATACAAAGCTTAGATAAGTAGAAGCCTGCTAGAATTACTTGGTTTAAGCTTAGAAATTCATGTATGCATGCAATTACAGTTTTATGCTCTTGGCTGTTATTGTATGTATCACTATTAGTATGTGGGAATTACATGATTTTTATGCTTCCAATGGTTTTAAAATGAAAAATTATGTGGAGTGAAGTAGAGAAACAAGTATTGGAAGCATTTGAATCAAAATGAGAATTTTTAGAATTCTTGGAATATACCCACGGGTTCTGGACAAATTTCATAGAAGGAGTTTGATTTTCATAATTGCAAGATCATATTTGGATTCCTTGGACAAAATTATGTAGGGTTGGTTCTAAGAAAATAATTATTACCAAGCTAAACCAATAACTCCAAGATTTAAGTTTAGAGTTAGAGGTTTTTAGGGACTTAGTGTGCAATGTTTATATAATGACTCTAATGAGTTGTATACACAATGTAATTGTGTTTAGGGACATAATATTTCAAAGGAAATGATTTAAATATGATGAGCAAGCAACCAATATTTGGTTGGAAGATTAAGGAACAAGTACAAGAACAAGAGATAAAGCTTATGTTTAAGGTAGTGAACTTACCTCTTTATGTACTTGATGTGGTATGCTTATGTGTTGAAATGTATATGATGATTAAATGATGTTGTGACATGATGAATGTTGTTTAATATGTTATGAATAACATGTTTCCCATGGCCATGCATTTTTATACAAAGTATATAGCATGATGACATGTCACTAAATAAAGTTTAATAAAATTATATATCATGCATTAGCATCGATATTGCATATTTAAGTAGTAATATTTTCTACTACAATTTCTTAGAATCTCAACCTCCCATACCAACTGATATAGGTCAATTATGATGAGAGATATATGCATGAAGGAAAGCTACAATATAGATGAAAGAAAGTGAAGTAATTGATGTCCTAACATATGTTATGAATTTCCATATATGTAAATGCCATGTAAAGTGCCTATTTATGGGATAAAAATATATGAAATAATTATGGCATAACCCCATGATGTATATTAATGTATGAGAGGCCAAATAAATGGTTCATGCATTCTAGAACATTTATTGATAATTAAACAAAGGGAACTGAAATGGTAAGAAAGTAAGTACTAAAGCAGTTTTGTTGTGGCTTCAATTTGACCTAACAAATGAAGAAATTAATCCACAAATTTTTATGAGCATGTAGTACACATCTAGAGCTTTAAATTAATAGGTAACAAGTTTTTTTTGGATGTATATATCAAGAGAAATGAATTTCCAAAATTAAGAGATGGAATCTAGAATTTTCAAAATTTGTCAAATGAACAATAAAAAGTAATGATTTAACTGTATTGATTGGCAAGGTAAATGTCCATATTCATATTTTTTCCTTACAGATATATGAAAGAACTTAAATTAGAAATTTGGATGACCTCTATACCAATTTTGCTACAATTAGTTATAAATTTTTAAAATTGGACTGTCAATCTAGAAATTACATAATGAATAGTACTCAAGAAGTAAGTTTTGAAATTTTAATTTTTGGGGTAAAGTAATGCTTCCTCTAGTTAAATACGCTTCCAAATACGTACTCTAAGAGGTTAAAAGTAGGATGTTTAATTTTTGGTCATGATGAATAGACACAGTGAAGTCTAGTCGTGATAAAATAGTGTTGTAGTCATGACTAGGGAACATAAGATGTTAGTCACGACGGGTGGATAATTTGGTCGCGACTAAACAACATAGAAATCCTCAAATGTTTAATAGAAAGTAAGAGATAGCCTCCCTCTTGATAGTGATCCGTAAGGATAGGGAACTTAACAATATGAATGGCATAGAGATGTGAGTCAGACCCTTCCTCAGTTAGCTGAAAAGAAGCAGCTGACTCAATTATGGATTACAGTGAGGCCAAGGACAGAAGCATTTCAGGCTAGGGACACAAAAGTCTTACAGGCGATAGGAAATGTTATGATGAAATAAAACTAACTATGACCAGCAGTAGTAAAAGGAAGGATAGCCACAGATTAAGAGACTCCCCTGTCTTAGAATAAGTAATGCTTGAAAGTTAAATAAAGCAATTAAGGGTTGAATATATACCCTGGTAGGAGGGTAAAGTGGCATATTAAGTTAAATGAATAGTTATCTCAGGTTCTGAATAAATGATCAGGATCTGATAGATAATGTGACAAAGAAAAAAATGATTTAAGGTTTATCTAGTCAAGTCTATAATTGCAGTGTGCATATAATGGATGGTTGAGCAAATTTTGTGATAATATATATGGCTTATGTTACCATAAGTTATGATGAATAGTTGTATCTCCTTGCAGTCGTCATATGATGATACACATGTTAGAGTATGCTTAAATGATTGTATCTCCTTGCACATTATGCATGTTAGAGTATGCTATGATAAGACAATTATATTGCTCCCATACCATACGACATGCAATTAGATAATTTAACTTGGTAATGATAAAGCAATAGAAAAATGGTAAATGAGATAGTTTCCTAAAGTTTAGAATGAATATAGCCTAGTTAAGGTAATATGGCCTGACATAAGAATATACAGCTGAGGTAAGGCAAGCGGAGTTGATTTTACCTAATAAAAGTATGATTGGCCAAGAACAAAATTTAGGGATAGAGCTTAAGATATTAAGCATGTAAAAAAGAATAGACTGGTATAAGTCCTCTCCCTCTAATTTTATTAAAAAGAAGATGATTTTACAGCTGACTCTATAGACAAATAGAGAGGCTCCCTTTTAGTAGGGATAAAATATTTAAATGTTATGTTACAGATGAAATAGCAAGTGAGAGCTTTCACTCCTTGCATGAAATGTCAGACATTGTGTTATGTTTGTAAAATATGCTAAAGCTCTGAATGTTAGAGAAGTGCAAGCTCTATATGTTAGAGCTGTGCAAGCTTCGAGTGTTAGAGCTGTGCATATTAAGGAAATGAATGCTTGAGCTACGATGTTAGAGCTTTGCATTCATGAGCAGGTATGTAGTCTTGCAATATGTTAGCTAGACATTATGGTTAGAGTATGTGCTCCTACTTAGCAGTAAAATAAAGAAAAGAATAGTTACATAAGTCCTCTCACTATACTGATTATGATTGTTAAAGACGATGAGAGCAACTGAAAGAGCGAGAAAACCCCTAAGACTTCTAATGTACAATGATTGAAGTATAGTATGAGGCCTAAGCCAAATCTAAAACAATAGATAGGTTATTGGCTAGAGAATTGCTAAGGCCTAAGAAAATGGTGCTAGTATATAGGAATGAATTAGAATCGTTGGATGCACCAATAAGTAGCAACCAGATTCTATAGAGATAATAAGAATGAAGACCAACCTCACTGAAGTTTATCAGCTAGAGGATTGGTACAAAAATGCATCTAAGCCAACTAGTGTGATACACTGACATATGAATAATCAATTTAAAGAATGTTCAGAAATAGATCATCCATACAATAATCTAAAGTAGATATGTATTATGAAAGACTTTATCATGGTAGTCTTTTACTAAATGAAAGTAGTAGAGGCTAAACCAAGGCTTGTCTAGAGAAAGGCGGGCAGGGCTTCTGCAAGGGCCTCCTCTCTCTCTCTTCCCGGTCAAGAAAGTAAGGTATTCGGGTAAAGTGACCTTACGGGACGTAGCTACACTTCAACATCATTTCAAATCCCTATTCTTATCGAAGAGAAGAAACGAGAGGTCTGAATGAGAGACTGCCGGGGCACTTACTCGTTATGAATGAAAGCCCTTGCTCTGTGCCTTATTTACCTGTCTAGCATACGGTCTAAGGGAAAATACATAATGATGAATAGACTGAGAGTTTATGTGTCTAAAATGGAGGAATTCCATCATAATGGAACTAATGACTCAATGGACCTAGTATAATAGTACGATCTAAGCTAAAGCAATAAATAGATGAGATATAAGATCCAAGCGATTCAAATTCGTTAGGAATTAGAGAAAGATGTTAAGAGATAGCAAAACGCACAGAAGTTTCCCTACGGGAAAAGAATAACCTGCTCAACTGGGAAGTTTAACTTAACCAGTTTTACAAAAAATATTTACTCTAGTCAAATAAAGATGAACATAAAGCTAAGTTTAAGTAATAAGGCAGGGTAAGAGAAGAAACCCTTTGATGCACACTTAGCCAAGTTCATCGCCACTCTCATTATTCTACATTATTAAATTCTATAAACAATGAGAGATGAATGACTGAGAAGTTAGCTTACAGACTGAGTTCCGTATTGTAAGAAAGGAGTCTTCGCAAGCAGTTGTAAAGGTTTAATGGAGCGGTAAGGGCATGCAATCTTTTAGAGAGAAGTTTACAATGCAAAAAAATGTAAAGACTAGAAGTAGAAGAGGTAATGAATTAAGAAGTTTAAACAGGCAATCAGTACCTAAGGGATACGAGATATGTGATAAAGACCACGGAGATAAGATTTGTTTAACAGGTCAAGGAAGTTGCTATAGATGTGGCAAGCTGGGACATTTAGCCAAGGAATGTCTACATAATACAATAGGTAAGAATCCCCAGACAAATAAAAGAGTTTTGCCCTAATTAGAGAAGAGTTAGGGAAGTTGTTTGAGATAAATTAAGAGATAGTATATATTAATGATCGCTAAGTATATGCGATATGTTACTCAGGTGCTGGTCATTCGTTTATAACAATGACTGCAAAGGGCAACTGGATTTTTTTGTTAGCATTCTACCATATGATGAATGCGTTTCTATTCCTACTAGCTTATGGGTAGTAGTACCCTATCTATGATTAAACAACCATGATCGACATGCACACTATTAAGTTACTCTAGACCTGATATACTTGCATTTACATGTTAGAGATGAATGAGATAATTAGCTTTAGTTAATCTTCAACGATTAAAGCTAAGATTAGAATGAGGGTTTGAGGTAAGATAAATGATATTAGCATACCTATAGACATATGATTACAGTATTCAGGACATGTCATTGAATAATGATTAGATATATGAATGATGAGCTATGAACATGACATAGATGAAATGAAACAAAATGAGATACAGTTATAGAAATGATGATGTAACTTTAAGGGAGCAGTGTCTATGTAATGAAAGTAAATACTCTCACAATAGAGCTAGATTGCTCTTACGATAGAGTCATATTGCTCTTAAGATAGAGCCAGTTCAAGAAAATAGACAATACAATTCATGTCAAAACTATATTTACCAGATGAGCTGAGAAATTCTTTAGCAATTCTACATAGAACCATAATAATAAAGATGATATGTATAGTTTAAAATAGTAAGTTCATAGTAGAGCTTGTTTTGAGGAATTCCTGAGTGATAGAGGAAATGAGTGAAGTCTTAATAGATAATATTAACTTATATGATCAGTATTAGGGAATTATCTATTGAGTTAGCAACTATGTGGATGTGGCTAACCTTGTAACTTAGTCCGTTGGTTTTAGGTCTTCAAGAGATAAGGATACGATATAATAAAATTGTAGTGGATTATGGAGAATCACAGTTAGAACCTAGCATGACTCATAAAGAATAGAAGTGCAGGGTTGCAGTTAGATCCTGAAGAGATTTATGGTTGATCACAGTAGATCCTGAGGGTTGCAATAGACCTAGCCAGACGATTGCCAAGGGAAAGGTTAAGGTAGGAAAGTCTCACAAGTTGGTTAACTCATAATAGAGAGAGTACTCACGATGCTAATTTTAGATAGCCTTATTACTATTATGGACTAAATTCATAATTTTCTTACACAAAGAAGGAATTAAAATTAATAGAGTACAAGGTATAATAATTGTGTAGGAAGAATACCTAAGAAAGAGAAGAAGAGTACCACATGAAATAAGAAGAGATCAAGTTTACGCAAATAAGTTCCTAAGATGAAATTAAAGAGAATAAAGAGCCAGACATACCCAAAAGAGACAACATAAGAAGGGTTTAAGACAGGGAAGTACCAGGGTAAGAGCCTGTTAGCACTAGTGCTTCAGATTTTTATTGACACTTTTCAGTTAAGCGTGCTCAAGCCAGAGTAACCTAATGATGGGTGACCCCCTAGGAAGTGATGAAAAATGGTGCAAATGCCACACATGTTTGGCATAGATTCACAAAGTATGTGAGATGACAAGAAAAGCTAAGAAAAATTAGAAAAAGTTATGCAAAGTAAGAGAGTATAACCTCTTATGTTAGATCCAAAGAGAGGATCTAAAAGGAAATATTCAGATTACAACTTTGTTTTAGGAGAAAGAAAGGCTAAAGTGCAATATTCTCTTGAGGGTCTGGTTAAGTTGTAAGTAAAAAAGAATGTTAAACTTATGATTTCTCAAGATATGTAAAGAGAAACCTGTAATGAGACATATAATGAGGTAAGAAGTATGATGAAAAATAGAAACCTCATAATTTCATCAAATTTTTGAAGGGTTATGTATGAAAGAAATAGGCATAACTATAAGACAAGTACGGTGAATCGTCCATAAATAGATGAATGAATGATAGTTGAGCAAAAAATAGAAAGAAAGAAACTTTGACTCTAATTGAGTTAACTAGAAAAGGGATATGATAACACAAGAATGATGTAAAGCTTTGAGGATGGTAAGAAAATTCAGCCAGATACTAAGACAAGAGATGCAATTACGTACAAGTACCCCCAAACCTTAGTCATGTAATAGAGAAAAGCATGAGAGTGATATATCCAAAATGATTTGACTAAGGTACGAGTTAAATTTTGAGGACAAACTTTATTTTCATGGGGAGAGAAATGTAATATCAATTTTTTTCCTATCTGTATAGAATAGAAGTGGAATTGTAAGGGACAAATAGAAGAAAGATTTTTTGAAGGGAATATGACGATGTTCAGAATAAATAATAAAGATTAGATGAGTTTTGAAGAAAGAGAGTGACTAAACTAAAAAGTTTAGAAGGTCCATGATATAAAATAAAATGTAGAGATAAAGTTTGGGCCATTAAGTGTAATTTTAGAAAGTTTGAGGGACTAAAATGTAATTTGTCAAAAGTTCAAAGGTAAAATTATAATTATGAGAAAGTTGAAGCAGAAAATGCCCAAAATTACCAAAAATACTACAATCCCAAATTTTACCAATAAATAGATAATGAAAATTGGGCCAGACATTTTTTAGAATTTTGATTTGAGGCCTCAGAAAATTTATATTAATTTCTAAAATCTAAAGATTATTACAGGACCTTATGGATTTCCTAATCAGATGAAATTTGGCAATAAATTCTCATAATTCATATATAAATTTATAAAACTGACAGATCTTAAAAAGGAGCTCTGTATAATTTATTATGGAATTTAAAGTAGAATAAAACACCCGATAAATACTTTTCGAGAAATTTCTTGGGAATTGTGCCATAAAGATAGTGGACCCATTTAAAGGCCCAAGTTGGTGTCTCATAGGCCCAGTAAGACATTGGATCAGTCATGTGGGCCAGTGTCCAGAGAAACCCTGAAAAGTGTGAAATTATGAAAATGCCCCTCTGTTGTAATACTGAACAAGAGATTAATGGAGGGCATTTTGGTCATTTGGATAGGGTCAAAATGCCAAGTCAGGTACAAAAATGATTAGTTAGAGTCAGTTTATATCCTGATAAGGTGTGAAGAAGTGTGAAATGACAATTATGCCTTTAGGGCTAATATAGTAAAAGATAGTTAACCAAGGGCATTTCAGTCATTTTTCAAAAGATGGTAAGCAATAAATACTCAGTCTAACAATGTCAATGGTAGAAAAAAATTTGGATATTGGATTTAAGGTCAGAATACATATTCTAGAATGTCAGAAAAATTAGAAACATAAAACACTGTGGTTTTTGTGAAACTGACTGTATCAGTACCGGATTGGACTAAAATTTTTTCTATAAGTATTTCTCCATTTCTTACACCAAACACAGCCTTATATGATGTCATGGATGATGTTATAAAGTGGCTTATAGGGCAAGCTTGGTGGAAGTTTGAATATGGACTATTAGATTAAATAGTAACCAAAGTACTATTGGCCTTCCATTTCAACCTAACTTTTTCTATATATTCCCCTCATTTCAGCAGCAAACACACAAGGAATTAGACACCATGTGGAACATCTTACAAAATAAAAACTCAAGTCAAGACCAAGGCAACTCAAAAGGCAAATAAACAAGAATCTAAGGTAATCTTTCTCCATAAGTGTTTAAGCTGTGAGTTGGGAGGATTAATTGTTAGATTTAATGGTTAGAAATTTTTTATTCCTCCCTATATGCTTCTGGACAAAATGATAAATGGTCGGGAAAGGATGAATTTTATGTTATACAAAGCTTAGACAAATAGAAGCAAGCTAGAATTACTTGGTTTAAGCTTGAAAATTCAAGTATGCATGCAATTATGGTTTTATGCTCTTGGATGATACTGTTCATATCACTGTTCATATGTGGGAATTACATGATTTGTATGCTTCCAATGGTTTTAAATTGAAAAATTGTATGGATTTAAGTAGAGAAACAAGTATTGGAAGCATTGGAATCAAAATGACAATTTTTGGAATTCTTGGAGGGTACCCATAGGTCCTAGAAATATTTCATAGAAGGAGTTTGATTTTTATAATTTCAATATCATATTTGGATTCCTTGGACAAAATTATATAGGGTTGGTTATAAGGAAATAATTATTACTGAGCTAAACCAATAACTCCAAGATTTAAATTTAGAGTTAGAGGTTTCTAGGGAGTTAGTGTGCAATGTTTATGTAATGACTCTAATGAGTTGTATACACAATGTAATTGTTTTTAGTCCCATAATATGTCAAAGGAAATGAGTTAAAGAGGATGAACAAGCAACCAATGTTTGGTTAGAAGCTTAGGGAGCAAGTACAAGAACAAGAGACAAAGCTTATGTTTAAGGTAGTGGACTTACCTCTTTATGTGCTTGATGTAGTATGCTTATGTGTTGACATGTATATGATGATTGAATGATATTGTAACATGATGAATGGTGTTAGATATTTTATGAATAACATGTTTCCCATGGCCATGCATTTTTATATAAAATTATATAGAATGATGACCTGTCACTAAATAAAAAAGTTTAATAAAATTACATATAATGCATTAGCATCAATATTGCATATTTAAGTGGTAATATTGGCTACTTAGATTCCTTAGAATCTCACCCTCCCACAACTAACCAATATAGGTCAATTATGATGAGAAACATATGCATGAAGAAAAGCTACAATATGGAAGAAAGAAAGTGAAGTAATTGATGTCCTATCATATGTTATGAATTTTCATGTATATAAATGCCATGTAAAGTGCCTATTTATGGGATAAAAATATATGAAATAATTATGGCATAACCCCATGATGTATATGAATGTATGAGAGGCCAAATAGATAGTTCATGCATGCTAGAACTTTTATTGAGAATTAAAGATAGAAAACTAAAATGGTAAAAATGTAGGTCCTAAAGTAGTTTTGTTGTGGCTTCAGTTTGACCTAGCAAAAAGGAATTAATCCACAAAATTGTATGTATTACACATCCATATATTTAAATTCATAGGTAACATGTTTCATTTGGATATGTATATCAAGAGAAATGAATTTCTAAATTTAAGAGACAGAATTTAGAATTTCCAAAATTTGCCAAATGAATAGTAAAAAGTAACGATTTAACTGTATTGATTGACAAGGTAAATGTCCATATTCATATTGTTTCCTTAAATATCTATGAAAGAGCTTCAAGTACAAATTTGGATGACCTTCATACAATTTTTCTACAATTAGTTATGAACTTTTAAAGTTGGACTATTAATTTAGAAATTACCTAATGAACAATACCCGAGAAGTTTTGAAATTTTAATTTTTGGGTTAAAGTAATGCTTATGCTAGTTAAATACACTTCCAAATACATAATCTGAGAGGTTAAAAGTATGATGTTTCACCCCACCTATTTATCAAGAGGCTGCGACACCCCTACCTATTTATCGAGGGGAAATGAACCCATGGTCTTGCCACATACTCTATAGATTTTGGCATATCCATACCACTTGATCGATTAACTTTTTTAGTGGTCAATTATCACTAGCTTATAAGTTCGGTTGGCAAAAATAAGAAAGTTCGGTTGGTTTGATAGGAGGAACTTGTGTGGGTTATCTATTTGATTTTATTATGATGATATGTTATTTTATATATATTGTATTTTGTGATTTGTCCCATTTGACACATCATGATTACATGTTAGTACTCATGATAAGTATAATTATTAGTTACTAAGATGTTTGTCTCACTCTATTATTATTAATATTTTTCATGTGATAGTCTCATCTTAGGACCCTAGAAAAAACTTCAGATGCTTGATTAAAGCTATATTAATTGTATAACCTTCCCCTTTAAAGGTAGGTATAGAATATTTGTATATTGCCACAATAAATTTTATTTTGCATACTTATATATCATATTACTTTATTTATATTTTAAGAAAAGTCTTTTTATAACCATGGTAGAGTTCATTTAAATTTTACATAAACTCTTTTCTACCATAGTTAACTTTCTTGAAACAAATTAAATTCATTTATAATATTATTTTTAAATTATATTTGGTACAAAATAGGTCTAAATAATTAATAATAGTTATATTTTAGGAAGATTTTACATTAACGCAAAAAATGCAGTAACATTATTTGAATCAATCTTGATGCATTCATCTCTACTAAAAAATTGAATCAATAGAGATAGATTGAGATTAATGACAAAATACTTTAAGATTTTATATTTAGAATAAAATATAATTCATAACTAACTTTTATATTAAGTACCGTTGGTTGTACTTTCTATTTACATTTAAATAAAATGCCTTTTGGATGCACTTGTTTTAGAGTTTTAAAAAAAAAATAAGATGTTGAGATTCTCATATAAATTTTCAGACAAATGTAATTTACTTCACTGACTACTATTAAATCGAATGTATATAACTCACTTTATTCCATAAGAAAAAAATTTAGTTTGAATATTGTGAATAGAACAAAAAATACTAAAAAGCTTTTCTTTTTTTAATTTGAGATTTTGGCAATGTTTAAATTGGAATTAACAAATAATATTAAATTTAATTTTTGTGAGAAATATATTTACCTTTGAAGAATTATATTTTTTTAAGAAAAAAAGAAAAAAGAAAAAAGCGCTAGGTCAAATTGGATTATGTTGGTTTAATTAACGGTCTATTTATTTATTTATCCATTACAAAATTGTCTTACATGCAGGCTTACAAGATTATTAGAGCATTGCATATCTCTGGAGTTAATTATATAGCCATTATAAGTTTATCGGTTGGAAAAGAAAGATTGTTGCAGATTCAAGAATTGGAAAAAATAAGGCTAGATACTTATGAGAATTATAGGATTTACAAGGAGAAAGCCAAGCTTATTCATGATAAACAGATTTTGTGTAAGAAATTCCATGTCGATGACAAAATTTTGAGATTTAAAGCTAGATATACATTCAAACCTGGAATACTTACTACTAGATGGGATGACCCCTTTGTGGTGACTAAAGTCCATGATTATGAAACTATTGAGATGTTGGATTAAGCCATTTCAAGTCAATGGCCATTTATTGAAGCTGTTCAATAAGAACTTCTTGTGAGGAATTGGAAGACACGCAGCGGAAATTAATTTAAAAATTTTTCCATTCCTTGCCAGGATCTACCGTATATGTTTAAGTCAAGTGGGAAGAAGTATTACCCTTAGTGTGCCTCAGCGACTTCCACAGCTTTCGATCACGACATTCACAGCTTCGCTCTGCGGCTCGTGCTCCCTTTCTGATCACAAGAAGTCGACGACTCAGGTCGACTTCCTCTACTGGTATCCACACGAACAGCTTTTCAACCACGAACGACGTGCTAGCGTCTCTTGTCCCTCCAGGGCTTTCTCAAGAGTTCGTCCTCTCCGTCTCTATTTCGGCAGTTTCTTATCTGCAAACCTTTTGCAGAGTCTCCTTCGGCCTTTTTTTGTTCTATGTGTGTTTTCTCTCTTTAAAACACAGCTCCTAAAATCAGATATATAGGATGCTATGCGTTTTTCTCTGTCAACCGAATTGGATTTTGGAGTTAATCTTATATTAATTCCAAAATAATACAATATCATATATTGTATGATTTTATAAGAAACTAATTAAATAAAATAATATCAAATCCGTCCAACAGATTTAATTACCCATTTATTTAATTTTAAATAAAGATGAGACTGAACTATTTTTGATTTATTCTCATAAATCAAATTTGAGATATCCTATCAATTTAAATTTCGAATTTCAAACGTGATAGAGATTTAATTTATCCTTATAAATTAAATCTTATAAATATCTCTTATATGAGATATCCTATCAATTTGAATTTCGAATTCAAACGTGATAGGGATTTAATTTATCCTTATAAATTAAATCTCATATATCTCATATATATAATATATATACGAATTTATATATATACGAATATAAATATAAATAAATATATATACATTCACCTGGATCTTTCATTGAATCTGGACATCATAGCTCGTGTTGGGCTATTTTGTGTGTGACCCTGTAGGCCCATATGAAGTTGGCAGTGGGCCATTTGCTATACTAGCTCACAAGTCGCAAGCGGTCTCTAGCAAGACATAACGACTACCTAAATCATATGAGGATCGATAAACGATGTAACCTTTTATACAACCATATCATGTCCCTTCTGTCACGCGATATTTTGGTCATGGATGAGGCATGGATAATGTCATCCTCCTATTCCTGACCGTTACTTTCTCGATCCCTGAGTAGTCTGACTATAGAAATGGAACTACCTTTCCATTACAGTATGGCCATACATTTCTCAGACTCACTCATCGAGGGGCCTAGTAATATCTCTCCACGAATGTGAGGGACAAATTCCATCTTGACCATTCACATTCCTCCGCATGAAAAACCACTAAGCCCGAACATAGTCTTTATGATCACTCAGTCAAAAGTGACTTTTGACTAGGTCAAAGCTGAGCATTTTGTCATGTAGGAATCCATGATGATCTCAGGTCAAAGGGCATATTGACATGGTTTGTATATGAGAGAAGCTTATGACGTTACCCATGCAGTTCTCTCATAGCGGGTCGGTCCAACACCCTGTACTCTTACATGTGCTTATGACTTTGATTTATATCTCTATACATCTTCAAAGTCATACTGGTCTTATTTCATCTGTGCTCCCACATAGATGATCGACCAGAGACATTTAGGATAATATCATGAATTATCCAAGGATGGTCATCATAGTAAACATGCAAATAATATGATAACTCAATTAATAAATTCATAAATCAATAATGTTCATAAGACAATGATTGGCCCCTAGGGCACGATTTCCAACACTTCTAACCCCCTAATATTCAGGTTTTCTCTTTCCTTATTTTTTTCACTTATAATAGTCTATTTTAATAAGTTTTTCTTATATTATTTGAGTTGATATATTTTACTTAAGTGTGGGGGAGGAGACCATGTCAGTAGGGATATATAAGCATTTAATTTTCATGGATTAGGATTAGATTTTGGTTCAGTTTTGTGTCTTGCTATTTTTATTCTGCATATTATTCATTAGTGTTTAAGATTGAGGACAATACAGAAAATAAGTGTAGGGGAAAATGGACTTAAGGGTGAGAAATGTGTGAATGACAATCAGATAATCGCTATATCTCTGTATCTATTAGTCGTGACTAACTTGTATGTTTATCAAAATTTACTCTATGTGATCATTAGTCACGACTAGTATCCATATGTCTCTGATGCCCTTTATGTCACGACTAAAGTGACCTTCTGCTGAAAAATTTTCTATCTAATTCTGAGTGTTTGCTTCATCTTTCCTGATTGATTCTGCTGGCATGGAATTAAATTGAGCTTTAAACACATACTTTTAAATTTTGACAAACTTGATTAAGTGTTAGTTCCTTGTTTCATTGATTGGCTACTAAAAATTGTGTATCATAAATGATTAGTTTCATGTATTAAGTTCAAGATTCATGCAATCTAGTCATGGTCAGTGAATTATGATGAGTAAGCCAGATGGAAGGATTTTGAGCCTCCAACATATATTCTTAAATATTATGTGACATAATTTAGGTTGGTAATTTCGCAGAACTTGTCTCAATCATTGATTCAAAACCACATCAGCTTATTACAATTATGAATATGATAAGGTTATTTCTTTCAAAACCCTCTTGACCAAATAGTAGCCATATATATTAAATCCTTTGCTCAAACCCTTTGAGACATTCACTTTCTTTTAAATTCCATCATTGATTGATGAATGATGCACATAAGAAAAGCTGAAAGTACATGATTGATTGAAGTGATTTGATTTGGTAATATCTAAAAGTTAATTATTTGTTGTTGCATTAGTACCTTAGTTGTTGAAATCATTGCTAATGATACAACTATTGGTTGAATGTTTAAAATTTGAACCTCAATGCTATTGTCACCTGGATCAAAAGTGAAAAGAAATGACATAGAAAATAGAAAAGGATATGAAAAGAAAAAAAAAGGAAGGGAAAAAAAGATGGGAAGAGAAAAAGAAGGAAAAAAGAGAGACAGAGAAAAAAAGGGGACCAGTTGACAAGAGAGATGAGCTAATTCAACTTGAATATAAAGAGTTTAGATGATGATTTAGTATTGACTTGTTAATTTTTGTAGTTGTACAATTGATATTGTGAATAGAAATCGAAGTAGCTTGAAGGAAGAAAAATATGTGCAGCACTTCATTAGTCATTAACACTAATTTCCATTCTATTATATAGCCTTTCCAACAATACTATCCTTATAAAAATCCTTTGATTCATAATCCTTGTGGCATTAAGTGGAGGAGATGTAGGATTGTTATAAGCCTATGGGAAGCCTAAGCTAGATAGTTGAGTGAAAATAACCTTGATAAGAGAGTGAGTGAAACAGTATACCTTGTAAGGAAACCTCAACCTTAATTGCTTACTATGATTCATGAGTTAGATTCTTTGATTAATATGAGATTAGTTTGTATTGTTGCTAGTCGAAGGAAAAGATTGATGTTTACAAGTGTTTTACCCTGAATTTGTTTTGTCAATTTTGTAGAGAATTATATGTTTGAATTTCAATTTTGATCCATAATTTTCCCCTAAGTGCAAAAGCTTAGTATGGGGGAATTTGATGAGCTTCAATATGACTATAATTTCTATGGAATTTTACAAGGTTTCTAGAGTTTTTGATGGGATAAAGTAGTGTAATTCTTGGTATATTTAAGAATATAATATTACATAATATTTGTGATCAATGCAGGACATTAATGAAGAAGTAAACCAAATTCCATAATTGACAGCCAAGGACCAAGTTTTTAATAGCAGTAAAGGACCAATGAAACATATTGACACTTAAGGACCATCATCAAAGCTGTGCGTTTTGATTAATAACAAAAAGGGGTATAGGATTTTGTTTTCCAACTAAACCAAAACAGAAATAACAGAACAGGAGAACAGACTTGACAACTAGGCAGGTGCTTACACAAGTTCTAGACTTCATTCAAAGATGGAATCCACAGTCAAGAAGTCACTACCAAATCTGAACCAAAGGACTTGAATGATAACCTACATATACATCACAAACACATCACACAGGGAACGGCAGAGATCACAAGCTGAATTCTTTTCCCTTCCATCTATGAACTTCTGCTTTCTTATTCAGTCTCCATAACTTCCTTTTATCGCTGCAACTTTCTCAGCCCTTCGCTCTTGCATTCAATCTCTGATTCTTCCATGGCTTCTTACACTTGCACTTTTTCTGTAGGACTCAACTCAACAACGCGTGGCTAATTCAGTCATGTTCTCTTGGAGATGAAGCATAAGCAGAGTCTTTGATCTGTAAACAGGGAGTTTAATTTGTGTCATTAATTCTAGATTTGACTGTATCTTTTGGACAAGTTGTACTGATTTACATGTTTAATAATTGAATTGCTTCATTTCAAACTGGAATTAGTGATCAATTAGAAGTAGTTAGATAATGAATGTTTGAGGAACCAAGTTGGATTTTCTAATTCTGAATTTAAACTTTAATTGATCTATTACCTTGAACAAGTTGTACATAGTTGTGGTTTATTAAAGTAATATTATAACATAATATAGTCATACCTATTTGTTTCATCCTCGTATTCTTCGTTTAGTTGATGATTCAGTTTTCTCTATTTAATTCCTGTGAGTTGTAGTTTTGATAAAGATTAAGTTAACAAGTTGTTGGCTAATTCCCTTTAATTCAACTAATCAACTCCTTATACTTATCATAAATTCATGTAATCTTCACCAACATTAAAATCATGAACAATAGTCTTTAGGATTTGAAATTCTGATATAAACCAAAAACATTCTTTCAACAGATTTTATCAATTAATTTGTTAATTTGTTGTTCATTGAATCAACTAAGAACTTTAACTCTATTCAGACTTCTTGAGAAGAATGACTTAGGCTAGATTCTATTTTTAATAAATTTTAGCTTAGCAATTTGTTTGATAAGTGAACGACACACTTATCAATGTTTAATTATTTTTCATTAACTAAACATTTATTATATATAATATGTTAACTTAAATAGACACAACATTCAAAACCTTCTTGTAAGCAGTGACTTTGTGAGAGACTTAATTAAACAAAGTTCCATGATCGACTATGTTTGTTGACTTAGATTTTATTTATGGTTAAGGTGAGCCTAGTATTCTGAAGTAATTTTGGTGGTATAATTGGAACCCTAAACTATTTAAAGGTATAATTAACAATCTAAAGTAATTTTTTAGGTGCAATTAGTATCCTTATATTCACCATGTCAATACAAGCTTTTTTTTTTCATGTTATTCTTTAAAGGCTAAAATAGCATCAAATATCCTAATTTTATTTCTCAAATACGGCCAATATGCTAATCTTATTTGTAGTACAATTTTACCCATAATTTTTAATTTTGTGCAATTCTTGATACTTAAGAAATGAGATTATGGATAAAATTGCACCAAATTAAAAAGATTATGGGTAAAATTATACCACAAATAAGATTAGGATATTGGCTGCACTTGAAAAATAAGATCAAGATATTTGGTGCTACTTTACCCATCTTTAAATTCAGTCAGTGGAGGGTGTTGATTGCACACAAAAATTACTTTAGAGTGCTAATTGTATCTTGAAATAGTTTAGGGTGTCAATTGTACTACTAAAATTATTTCCAAGTGCTACACACACCTTAACCCTTTAAAGTTTGATAGTGTACCAGATACATATAATAATCATACAGTCAATTATTATTAATATCAAAGTGGATTCCCTACATGCATAATTGAGGTGGACTGTGAAGTGTCTTCTAGGTATTAAGCTGTAATGAACTCGAAGTATGGCATAATTATTCATGTAAACGTTGATTAATACTTTTCAAATGGTTTTAGTTTTGGTGAAATCAACAATTCATTTTTGATCCAGGGATGATGGGCAAGAATTTATAAGAACTTAGGGGAAGGAAATTTATACAAATTATCATTATTCAATTTTAATTTAATACGGTAATGATTTACAAAAAAAAATACATTAATCTACAAGTACTAAATAGAATATTTATGTATAAATTACAGATAATTTAATAAAGTAAAGTTACTAAAGCGCAAATATGCATGATAGATTGTTATTATTTAGTTGTAATTCAAAATGATGTCATTGCAAAGTGGAAAAAATTATATCAAAATCAACCCGATTGGCCCATCTAATCCAATGGGGTAATCCTAAGTCAACTTGTACATTAATTTTCAATTTAGCTAGTTGACCAAATCGATTTTTTTTTTTTGTTACAATTGACCAAATCGATTAAGTGCTCAGTTCATAGGTTTTCAAATCAACCCAGCCAGTCCAATCCGGATTTCCATACACGGACTGCGTGGCCAGCAGTCAAGGAAAGGACCTCTTGCCTAATCTTCTTTTTTAATTATTAGATCTTCTTTTTTAATTATTAGATCAACTTTTAAACAGTTTAGATTTTAATCCTTTTTAAAATGATTATGATTATCGAAATGTTAAATTATAATAAATAAATAATATAAATTACTAAAATTAAATATCCACAGATTAAAAATGCATTAAAGAAATTTTAAAAACTATTTTATAAATAATTTAAAAAAATTAAAATCTCAACCATTAAAAAATTAATCTACCAGTTAGAAAAATAATAGAAGAGGAAAGAGGATGGGAAGGGAAGAGGAGACACCTCTCCCTGCAATCATTACATTGTTGTAAAATTAGATAAGTTTGTTAGGAGATATTTTATTATGTATTTTAATTAGAAATTGTTAAAAAAATAAATTTTATGCATACCCTCATAATTAAAAATATTATAGAAAGGCATAATATTTCGAAAGCATAATTAAACAGCTTAAGACTATGTTAGAGTTAACATAATTTATCAATAGATAAGGAGTCTACTTTCGTACTAAATATAAAACTATATTCCAATGTCTCCCAAAATTATAATCCCCTAAAATATCCCTACATAGGTGCATATATTAAAAGGATTTTTTACAAAATTAGTTCAAACACATATAATTAAAGAAAGTATTTTAAGAAAACTAATACAATTATAAATAATTAATTTAAATAATTTTATTAATTTATTTAAATTAGTTAAATAGATAATAGATTAAATATAAGAGGTAGATATTCTCTTTTAAAGCTTGCTATTACCAGGAAAAATTAATTATATATACACACACCCCATATACACAAGTTTTTGAAATTAGGAAGTACATACTTGGAAAAAGTGGATAATCTTGTATTGAAAAGATCATGCCTATCAAGTTACTTCCATATAATGAACAATGATGTTTTGGAACCGTAAAGGATCTGGAAGGTAGCGCTGAGAATTTAAACCCCTATTTCTAACTTGTAAGCTTTAATGTGCTTGCATGCTTTTGATTCGTTATTCTATTGGGACTTAGTCTCGCCCTTTTGTAATTATCACTTTTAGGAAGAGGATTGTGTCTGGACAAGAGAGAAGCATGGGAAGCATAGTGTACAAGTCATACAGCATAAGAGCTAAGCCTTTCTTGTGACAACTTGTGTATTTTGCCTCCTACGGCTCATTGCATATTCAGATGCATTTTATATAACTTAGACTTCCAATATGTTTATTTGTTATGCAATGTGTAAATGATACAATTACTACTGATAGAAAATTAGATAAACAATTACAAAAGACTACCATAATAGGGGGGGGGGGGGGGAATGTCCAAGCATCCAATCGATAACAATAGTAGAAAAATACTCTCATGTTGCAGAAAAAATTGTCCAAGCGGCCAAACAATACCATTATCTTATAATCCCAATTAGTTAACCATTACAGAAATAGTTAATTAAAAACTACCATAGCAAAAAAAAAACACATTCATAACCATTTTGAGCCCACACAAATTCCAAGAAGCCCATATACTAACAAAAAGTAGTTCATGTTCATAATCTCAAATCCATGATCAAGATCCCAAAATATCCAAACATTCAAATCAGTAAATTGTCTAATGTAGATGCACAACTGATATCATATGCATAACTTATTGGTCTCAGGCCAACTACTATCACTCCTCAGCAACAATGTATAACCAACGTTTAATCAAAAGATCGAAATACGCAATGGGTTATAATATAATATAGCACATAACAAAAAGAAGAGACTATTACAATAATAAACAGTAAGCTAATCCATCATAGCCTTCCTTGACGGTCCTCCTTTAGAACATTCTCCTGAAAAATTCTAAAGCAGCGTAAGACAAAACACTTCAGTAACCAACAACTCAAACTACCATAAAGCCTCATACATGCTCGAGATGGCAAGTGGGGTATTTATAAAAAGCATAAAATAAACATGTAAATTCACAATAATAATTACAAGAAAACATCAACCACCCCATAACCTTCATTATATCCTTATTTCCTCCAATAGAACCCATGTCTAAGTTATCTATCCATGCAATTGGTTACTCGAAAAGCTCACCGAACATGTGTAATGGGCCAACTAACGTGCTTCATATGGCAGCCTTATCATGTGGTAAAAGAAATCCCTATACAATCATATCCCAATCATAATCACAATCCAAGTCAATATAACTCAACAGGGGTTTTTACAAAATATCATGTAGCATAGCTTCAAATACTTACATCAATATTCACTCATCTCAAACAACTATGTCTCATTATGCAAATCATTTTAATCATGCTCTTCAATTTCACAATAATAAGACTAACTCATTATGATGATAACTAAAAGATTTCTAATTATAAATGCGTGTTTAAATCATTTATTTGGGAGTTTTTGTAGATGGTTAGCCATGAATTTAGTACCAAAAGATATGCACCAATGTACATGTCCCACTTCAAACGAGAATTATGGATGTGATTTGAACCTTCTGTATCCCAGAATATCGTCTTAAAAATCTTCCATTACGTGATCGTCTTCATCTTTCATGAATTCCGGTTCATAGGGCATTCCAAAAGAGGTGCGTCCTGCATCTACTACAGTACATGCATACCAGAGTTCACTCCATATATAAGATTATTCAGTTATGCTAAATCCTAAATACCACCTTAATATAATGACAAACTAAAATATATATTCAGTTTTACCTGTCTTGTCCCCATCCAAGGAAGACTCATCACCTGCAAGATTATTTTCAAGATTAATCAGTTATGTTCAACTCTTAATACCCCCCTAATATAATGACAAAATAAAATACGTATTCAGTTATACCTGTCCTGTCCCCATCCACGGAAGACTCATAATCTGCAATAACAGCAAGCACCAAATTAAGGTGACTGATAAAACAAATTAGCCCAAGAATTTACATATCAAGAGGAGGAAGGGCAATAGCATAATTCCAAAAAAAAATGGTCCACTCACATGCCTCCAATTTGTTGGACCAGAAAAACCATTTACTTTGTTTTAAATTAATGCTTAGTTGTGGGTCAATAAAAATAATGGGCAGCTCAAACATAGTGTTACTAGAGGAGTAAACTAAGAGAAAAGCACTAATAGTCTTAATACATCTAGTGACCAAGAGCTTTAAGGAATTTTTTTTTTCCTCATAAAAAAAGCATATATTTTATGATTTTGCTTCATTAATATGCAGAGGCCAAATATGAAGTGACATATTTTGATTGTGTCATCTTAAGCATTATACACTAATATAAATAATACCATTCCTTTGAGAATGATCATACATTATGCTTTAGCATCTGGTGTGGCAAATGCAAATATTTTGTAGAAGACCTGGGGCATAATTATCATAATTTCTAATGGAACTTAGATGGTCAAAATGAATCTTACCTCCATCATAATGACCACAATACTTGATTTTACAAGGTACCCTATATCCAGTCTCTTCAATATCCTTAAGTGGATCATACCCTTCGACAAGCTTCCCAAAGACCACATGAGAGCTAGACAAGATTCCAAATGACGGGATTAGTATATTATACACTTCTACAATTGAAATGTTTACACGACAGGCAACATATATTAACAACCCAGCCGGCTAGAGAGGAGGAAGCAACAAAAAATAGGTCCAAGAGTCAAGCATATAAATGAACCTGTTAAGACTGTCATCACGTTTCAATGTGATGATAAAATGAGAACCACGGACATTACGATCTTCTTTTCTTATCAATAGAAGACCTCTTTCATCATGCATACGCATCTTTGGCTCATTTGGTTCATCTGAAAAATATCACAAGATCAATGTAGAAACTCTATTCATCAAACTCGGAATAAATATTAGACATTTTCAAAGCTTTTTAAAGTATGACTCCAATATCCAGCATTCTCACTTGGAAAATTTGAACCATATATGCTTTCTCCGCCTGTCCCTGCAAAAACAAATTGAAAATGAGATGCAGAGGTGTAAGAGTAAACATTACATCTAGCAAGGAAAAGACTTATTAGTAAGTTTGGAAAATTATATAAAACAGGGCATCAGACACGATAAAACTTATAATTGGAATTAACATTGTAATTGGGAAGAACCGCTTGATTCACAGCACATAATCAATATGATACAGTATTGACAGGATTCTGCAAAGAAGGATTTATAGACAAAACATAAAACAGTATTTTATATAAATTGAAGATTGAAGATTTACACATACAATGATCCACGTAAATATTAAGACTAGCAAACCAGTTAAACTTAGGAATTCCAAACAAATACACGGTTTAACCACTCATTTAGAAATACATTTTAAGGGGCAAAATTTTTAATCGGAAGACAAAAATCATCCAGCAAAACTCCTCAATTGCTGGTCTTAACCCAATCCTACTGTTTAGGTACCCAAATGACTCAGACATAACAAGATGCATTATTCACAAGCAGCTAACTTTGAGGCTCATTCTTCAAATTCTGTGCTATACACAAAAAATAAATATACTTCTATTTAATCAGTAATTAGTAATAATTAGTAATTACCTAGTAACAGTAATAAAAACACTATAATTGCTTCATGTGATGACATGATGATATGACGAAAATACATGAGATTGACCACATCAAAAACATGAAAGTGGCTAAATGTATTGCATCAAATTACAAGCTTCAGAACTAGTCAAGTGTGCCATCCTAAGGTCAATTCATCAATAGAAAATGTTACCATTTTCGTAGCAAAAAGCACCTCCCTGCAAAAGGAAAACCAGCTATCAGTACATAGTCATGATACCACATTGCATATAAAACGTGTTTGGCCATGACAAAGCCTGTTTAGAATTTTAAGATGGACAACTCAAAGTACAAACTGAAAATTATATTAGTGCACACCTCCACATAGGAGCCACCTTTTGGAACCTCAACAAAGTAAGTATTCTGGTACATCAGTGGCTTTTGAGTGGTTGGACTGCGTCCTTTTTCTCCTAAACAAAGAGAAGATTAAATTAGAAATGTGGAACCCATATCATAAACCATAAAATCAAAATAAAGTAGCACATCCAATCTTCAATAAGTGAGACCGTAATTGCAGCACAGAGGTCTTAATAGGGGGATACAACGAAATCAAATCATTACCTGTACATAGGGCACGGAAATTTTCTGCAGCGAAGGGAGCAGTGTCATAGAATAGCTGGGAGGATGAAAAAAATTGTTAGGTTGCATTTCTACCCCGTCAAAGTCAAAGATGCAAAATTCAAACAATAAAAACTTCTTTATCATCTATCGTGACAGCCATTGTAATTCAAAATCAAAAGCAATAAAAAGAAGAAGGCTACCTCAAAAATCATCCGTTGAGTATGCAACTTATTTGTCCGGATATCCATATAAACCTGGGGATTCTTGTTTGCCATTGTCTTTCTTTTACGTATCAAAACTCAAGCCAACAAAACCACTAAAGTCACAAAAGTCAATAGACAACAATTAATTATTGATATTATGTAATGTAAGATATTATGTAGTATTGCATTTGAAGCAAACATTGATACATGCACATATCAAATCAAGCCTATTTCAGTCTTACATGACATCCAATTTACAAACAAAGTCCTCCTCAACCATTTCCAACCATTGATGATGATGACCTCCGAAAAAATAGCGCCAAAGTTCAGTAAAAACTTTTAAGGGTTAAGAAATAGGTCATGATCACCAGCGAATCATTCCACAACAAACCGTTCACCAAGGAAAGCACTTGGTATAAATCAACTTACATATAATTAACAATGAAACATAATTCACCGAAAATAATCTGCAAACATTAAACCCTAGACATACATTTCCAGAAAGAACCTAAGGAGAAATCAAGCACAAAAGAACTGGGCACAAAAGAACCTAAAGCAAGAAGTACATTAAAAATAAAACAGAATCAACTCGGCCTTCCACAAGCAACGGCAAAGGAATGAAGGTATTGATTTGTGACAAAATAAACAGAGGAAGACTTGGACAGTAGACATAACTAAGCCCCACAACAAGATCAACGATGAACAAAAAAAGGGGAGAAGAGTTACAGGAAGCCAGCACCGACGTGGCTTGCGGGCGACATCTGGCTGAGGGGAGAGGCAAGAATGAGAGCTAAGAGCATCAAGCGAGAGCCGAGAGTGACAAGCGAGCCGTGCGGCGGCCAGTCTGAACTAATGCGATTCTCTCTGAAGTAAACAAGGGTTAAGGATACAATTTGTGACGGAAAATTAGAAGGGTAAACAACGATAATTCTAACCCCTTAAATTTTTCTCAATATAATTATTATATTATGAGTAAATTTATATATATTAAATTACTTATAAATATTATATTAGTATAATAAGTAAAAAATAGTTACTTCTCATCAAAATTAATAAAAATACTATAAATAATGAGCCCCGTGTTTAATTCACAATTCACTAATAAATCTACAATATTTATATAAATGTGTAATAAGTTATTAATTTGACACAACATATACTTTTAAATAAATAATCATATTTCTTTTATAACTTTATTTATTTAAAAATTATTAATTCAATACCATAACTTAATTTTATTATCCCAATCACACATATGTTTACTAAATTATCATTCCAATAATAATCTTAAATTGTATTAATTTTATTCTACTAATATAAATTCTCATTTAATATCAAACTTCTCAAACAATCTAAAAACTCCAAATTTACAACCCTTAAAGTTTCACCAAAAATTTTTAATGCTCACATTTCATAATAAACCTCAAAAAGTATAATCCATAATTTTCAATCAAACTCTAATTTTAATTTACTTAAATCAATCAGTAAATCCTCCAATTATACAAAATCTTCAAATACCTTAACTTATAATTAACACTCAATATACTAAAATTTGAATAAAATTTGAATTTAAATAATTAAGCTCTATTTATATAAGAATATAATTTGAATAAATTCTTTACACTCAAATAATTATATAATAATTACCAATTACCATAAAATAGCCCCATTGAATTTAACCCAATATAAATATAAATAAATACATATTACCTTCAATTTTAAATCTTATCTTATTATTTTTTAATTTTATAATTTTATATATAAAATAATATATTTAAAGTACTCTAAACCTTAAGTTACTTAATAAATTACGCTCTAATGTTACTCAAATGTTCAAAATTAAAATTAGAATATTATATTTATCCTCTCTTTTTAAAAATTTTGTCCACAAAATTCAACATATAGCTTGCTTATTTCCTATTCACATCGATCTCTCATGCAGCATCCTTTCACATCCTCACATACCCCAAATGCCATTACATCAAAGTAAAAGTATCATCCCTACTTACAACCATATTTAATCATCTATATAAATCTTATTAGTTGGAATGGAAATAAGAATATTATTATTATCATACTATATAATTATTTATGTTATTCACGCTCGTAGTCTTCTTTTTTTGTATGCAGACAATCCAAGTCAAAAACTAAGATCGTAAATAATCCTTATTATTTACATCCAGAATCATGAAGAATTCATCTTAGAATCTAATTAGCTAAACCTTATTCTGCAACCTTCTACGCAACTTTATTATTTTGAATGGATATCCAATAAAAAATTAATCATATGCTTACTCAATTTCTATATCCTCAATTAAAGTATCAATCATACGTTGAATTCTATTTCGTACAATCATTAACACAAATCACGCAACTAATATCTTACCTCAATCTTCTCATTCTTTTAAGCTGAGAATTTGTAAAACTTAGTACTTTAAAAAAATTCTAATAAAAGTAATTTTATGTTTCTAAAATATCTTTTTAAAGCCTTTTTGTATTCCCTATTTCAAAAACATTTACAAAAATATTATGAAAAAGGAGTAATTAAACAGTTTTGATAACACTAAGATTCCACAAAGTACTAAAAAAATATTTCTGGAAGTTTTTTCCATTTTAATAACCACAATTCATAATTTTTTTTTGTAACCACACACAATATCTATTTCTCAGACAAGATTTTGAACACTTTATGAAACTCTTTTTTTTTTCTCACCTTGATCTAATCATCAAGTAAATTCAACAATGCTTCAAGTTCACAAAATACGGAAAAAAACTCAATTTAAGAAAAATAAATTTGTCTAAGTGTAGTACTTGTAAAAATATAATTTGTAGGAACTCTTCACTTGGAAAAAGTATATTTAAAAAATAACAATAACATTCATAACATCCTCATGGTAGTACTTTCAAATTTATGATAAATTATATCATTTTAACATAAGTTTTATCTCCCATAGTTTCTCTGTACCCTTAGGAAGTTCATTCCCAAGGTTTTATCGCTTTCTTTTTTAAAAACTATATTATGCATGCTTACTAAGCCTTTCAATAAATATACATTCCTCTAACAATTGTCCTATTTTATTAGACATAATAAGTTTTCATATAAATATTTTCTATCTTTTCCATCAATCCATTGATAAACAACACATACTACTACCTCATCAAACTAAATCCAACGGACATCATTGATCTACTTAGTCTCTTGAATTCTCTAGTTAAAATTTACTATGTATTTATATACATGATTACAATTTATATACCATGGTTTCTATCAGCAAATTTTACTTCTTCCTCAATTCAAATGTCATTATTCTATCTTGGTATTTGTATTTATCATTATTGTTGTTATTACTAACTATACCCACAGGTATAACTTCTTAAAGTGTTTCTTTTCAATATACTTTTCAGTCAATTCTATTCCCTCCTTTTATATGCTAATGCTTGAGATGGTTAGCCTCAATCTCCTTAAATCATTCTCATTTATCCATCCACTTAGTTAACCTTTCAATCCCTACACATTACGACATTACTAACTATATCTTACATTATTGTTATCAAAATATTTCTCAACAGTAAACTTTTCTAATTTTTTTTTCAATATAATCATGCAATATCCAACAAAATTTTCCAATTCAAGCCTATAAATTAAATAATCCTAAAAATTCTCACAAGACACTAAAAGGCATGGGCAGCTACAATAATTAATAATCCCTCTTCTTATAGTTTCTAACTTCATATATAATTATTAAACATACTAATTTTCCTTATATCCAAATTTGTCCACAAAATCTTTTATCATACAATTTAAATTCAAGAGTATATTCATCCTTTTAGCTTTCACTCCCTATCATACCTTAGTACTCATAAAACCTCAAGATGTGGCCTGGCTTTCCACAATTGAAATACTCCATATATTTTCCTTCACATTGTTTCCCATACTTCTAAATTTCAAACATATGAGAATGTTTACAATTTTGTTTATTGATCCTTGATATCATGCTTCCAAAAAATATAAGCTCTTTCTATTATTGGAACTTCTCAAGCTATGCTTAGTCCTTCTATCAACCCTTCTTAAAGGTCTCAAATAGTAAGATAAACATTTATTTTTCTTTTGATTTTTCATTTCCTCATCATTATATATTTCTATATATTGTCCACGTCTATTTCTCATTGAAATTTGTAACAACTTACATGTTTTCAAGGTTCTCATATTTTCAATAATACTCTTACTTAACAATTATTTCCAACTCAAGTTCTATCTCATATTAATTGTTACTAATAACTTGAAATTTCCTCAAAATCTCTTCTTCCTTTCCTTTTCCCCTTTACTTGTATTTTTTCCTCATATATTTACTATTTATCTCATAAATAGTTTAGCCTGACAAAACAATTTCTATAAACAATTGTTTATGCTCTATTAATGCAGTATTTCCATGAACAAGAGTTACAAATTTACATTAAAATGTATATTTTCTCATGTAATATTGTCGTTAAATGTTGTATGAAGCTTAATTATTATACTTTGGACACAAGATTCTTCCAAATTTCAATTCCTAAGCCAAGCCCCAACAACAATTCTTTGTACGCTTTATGCTAATAGTTTCTATATATAAAACTACTAATGCTAATCATTCAGTCTAAAGCCTCCATCCATGACATATACATATCTTTATCATCTATCATCTTCAAATACCATTTTGTAACTTACAATTTTCATTCAAACCTAGGATAACACTAACTTTCCAACTATTAATCTTTGAACTCAACCCTCAAATCATCCAACAAAACAATAACTATTTATGTCAGTTTTCACATCCTAATTCAATCATCAATAAATTTAGAAAACTTAGGCTTTGTTTGGTTCAATTTAAGGGAGGGAAGGTTAGGTTAATTTAAAGGAGGGTAGGGAAGGGTAGGGAAAATTGTGGGTGATATTTTTTGTTTGGTTCAAAAGGGGAGGGAGATGAGTTAATTAAAAGTTAACAAATATACTCTTATCTCTTTATTTAAATTTATTTACTCTTTATTTACAATATTCACATCAAAATTATTGTTTCCTAATTTATGAATCCTAAATTTTTTTATCCCATTTATATATATAATAAAATTAAAAAAATGATAAAATTTTAACATTATTTCTCATTAATTTTATAATTATTATATATATTAAAGTATATAAATAATTTACTATGCTTATTAGGCTTTACCAATCAAAACAAAAATCATGTGTGAGAAGAATAAAAAAAAGGTTTCAACTCATGAAGGTACAATTGGAATATTAAAAATATATAAAGGGTAATTTGGTCAAAATTAGATAAAAAATTCTCTCTCCTCCAAAAACCCTCACTTTTGGACGGGAGGTGGGGAGGTGGGGGAGAGGAGGTGAGCACATAAAGACAAAAATTTTTACTTCCCCTCCCCTCCCCTCCAAAAACCCCCAACCAAACAATTCTTAGGAACACCTATTTTTTTAAAACAACACACTTTCATCTAAACCATAACTTTTACAATTTAATATCTTACAATTTCCATTCAAATCTTATCTTGAAGTTTTAGCATTTACAATACTTTATACTCTTTACAAATAAAATATGATCTCTGTCGTATTCTTATTTTTAACCTCAATTATATTTAACTGGAAGTCAATTAGATCAATTACATAGCTATCTGCCTTAGAAATATTAATTTTGAAAAGAATTGCTCTTGGGTACTGTTCACGCTACTGTTTATTTGGTAATTCTAGAACATGTACCTTGCTTTAAAAATTCATAATTAAATGTAAAAAAATTGAAATAGGGTGGTTCCAATTTCTAATGAAACCTCCTTCACTTAACTTTAAAGGAAAAATATAAAACTGAGGTTTGATTGTCCCAATAAAATCAGTTTATTCGTTGAAAATCACTGTTCATTTGGTAAATCTGGAAGTTTTCAGTTTCTTTGCCTTAACTTCAAAAATTCATTTTTCTTTGATTTCTTATCCAAATGAACCATGTTACCTATGGATTTGAAGCTCTAGACGTGTTCTTTAAGCTCATAAAATTTCATAAAAAAACTCATTCATTTGCTATATTAAAACAACATTGGAATGTTACTGCATCCAATTGCTCACTTTATCTTAATTCCAGATTTTAACTCCAACTTAGAAAAATCATAGTAAATCGAATTCTTAACCAATTGAGGCGTTCTTAGTGTCCATTTAAAGCTTGTATCTTAGCTATTATCCTACCAAAGTTTAATCTAAAATTCGTTGGTTAAGGCATCATAACTTTGTCACAAAATGTCAGCCTCAGAATACAAGTACATGATCATACTCCATACATGCCATCACATACTTCCATAGTGCCAAGTAACTTATATGTCTTATTATACAAGTTCAACCATCTATGCTTACCCTCTTTCCTTGAGAAGTTTCAGCACCTATGACATGGTTATGCATATGGGAGGAATGGGATTTTATGGAAATTCCAATAGCAAGTCACACAAACCATAATATCATGCATGATTAATTGGATGTTTAACATGTTATCATGAGATGGGAGTTACTTCATAATGGTACATAAGTAAACCCTAAAATGCATATTGTCATGACATAAGTTGCAAGGAGTTACAATCATTCATACTTCATCATCAACATGATGACATAAACTCATGCTCAACCAAGCATCATAACTAACAAGCAAGCACATAATTAAACAAACATAAAACTATAGTTAGGTATTCTTGCTACCTCTTTAGTTATCCTTGACAAAGTCTTCTTGAGATGATTTCCTTCCTTCACAAATGTCAAAACCTAGCCATTACAAAGTAACACCAAGTTACAACTCAACTTGGAAATAATTCCAAGACTAGGTTTGTCCCTAACTTCCATTCTTTCTCTATTTTATATTCCATAAGACTAAGTTTGTCCCTAACTTCTATTCTTTCTCTATTTTATGTTCCATACTTCCATCATTCCAAAATAAATTCTCATAGTTTATTTCCATATAATTTTTCATGTAGAATCCAAATATGAAACCAGAATTTCAAAAATCAAAACACTCCATGAGCTGCTGTACCAAACTGAAGCAAACCTTTAATTTTCCAAACATTCACATTTTGATTCCAGTGCTCTCAATACTTGTTCTCCTACTTTATCCCCACACAATTTTTCATTTTAAACTCATTAGAAGCATCAAAATCATGAAATTCTAACAATGAACAGTGTCACACACAGTAGTAGCCATGAACACAAAACTCTAACTTCATGCATACTTGAATTTCTAAGCTTATGCCACTTGATTCTAGCTTGTTTAAACTTATCCAAACCATCCATAACATAAAACTTATATTCTAACCATATATGGACAGCACTTCCAGAAGTAACCACAAGGAAAATATGGCATAAAGACCCCTTAAAATCAAGAGCTAGCTTTCTAGAATAAAGTTCAAGAACAAGGGAGATAATTACCTTGCTTGTTGCTTCAAGTTGTGTGCTTCTTTCTTGGTTCAAATGAAATTTTGCCAGAGTTTCCCTAAGGTTCCCAAAGCTTCCGAATGAAGTCTAAAATGAGGGAGTATTTATAGATAAATTTGGATGGAAATGGATGGCCAAGATTGATTTGGTTACTATTTGATCTAATGGTCCATATTAAGTCTTTAATCTAGCTTGCCCAAGAAGCCAAGAGTTGACGCCATGCATGACATCATTTAGGGGGCATGTCTGGCTAGAAAAGGGTAAATATACTGATAGGAAAAATTACAGTCCAGTTTGGTACCGATCGGAGCAGTTTCACAAAAATTAGACTGTTTTATATTCCTAATTTTTATAATATTCCAAGATATGTATTCTATCATGGAACTAGTGTCTAGGTTTTATATACCATTGAAATTGTTAGATCGAGTATTTATCTGCCATCTATCACTTGAAAAATGACCAAAATACCCTTGTTGCCCTTTATTGCACTATATTAACCCTAAGGGCAAAACTGTCATTTCATACCTCTTTACCCTATATTAGGGTATATACTGACTCTATCTAATCATATTTATACTATATGGGACATTTCTAATTTGTCTAGAATGACCAAAATGCCCTCCATCTATCACTGGTATAATCTAACTACATAGGGATATTTTTGTAATTTCACACTTTTCCAGGGTTGTTCTGGACTCCGGCCCACTTAACTATCCAATCACCTTATTGGGCCTATTGTGGTGCCATTTGGGCCTTTGTATGGGATCATTACCTTTTTGTCCAATTCTAAAGAAACCTCTCCCGACAATATTTATTGGGTATTTTATTCCATTGTAAAATCCCGTAAGAATTCTACAGGATTTCTTTTCTGACTTAGTCAATTTCATAAATTGTTATACTAATTATAGGAATTTACTATAAGGTTTCATCTGATTCTGAAGTCTGAAAAATACTGTAATAATTTTCCCTGTCTTCAGAAATTTATATCAATTAATCGGGACCTCAAATCAAAATTCTGTGTGCGTTAAATTGACCGGAATAATTTTGTCTATATACTGATAAAATTTGGGACTAATATGATTCTAGGCATTTTTAGCCTGTTTCGGCTCAACTTTCTCATAATTACATTTAGGTCCCTCAACTTTTGGATAACTGCACTTAGGTCCCTAAACTTTTAGTTAATTGCATTTAGGTCCCTCCTTTTGTTTTTACTTTCATTTTTTACTTCCAACCTTTTCTAATTTTTATTTATGTCCCTGAACTTTCCTTTGTTATTAATCCCTTTCTTTCCTTCCCAATTTAATACAGTTTATTCCAAGAATCTCATGTCCATTACACATAAACTGTACATATACATCAGATAAGAAAATTAAGGATATGACTATCTCTACTAAATACTCACTATATATTTTATTCCTATAATTCAATTGCTTTAATCGTTTATCCTTTAAATACACCATCATCTTTCTTTCTTTGGCCTTTCTTCTATTCAGTTAACATCTAACATTTAACTTCTCTCATTGAAGTTTAAAATTATTCCCTTATTTGCCATAAAGTTAAACTATTTTTATGCACAAAATGCATAACAATGTGTTAAGTTTCTTAGTTTCATAACCTCTCTTCCCTCCAAAGGCTACAACCTATCATAATAGGTAACTAGTAATATATATACCAACAGGGAAGAATATGTGTGAATAACGTATATTACTACAACTATACAATGTAACACAATCAATAAACCTTAAAACTGATACTAAGTTGTAAAAATTTCATTTTTTTATCACATTGATAAAAAATTCTCTTTTTAATAACGATAATTAACCACTTTAAATAATTTTTAGCAAAATTAGTTAGAAAGTAATCACGATTTAAATAAGTTTTGTTAATAATTTATAATTTATCATGGCTAGATAAAGAAAACTTACTTCTAAAGAGTTAACCCTAATAGAAAAAAACAAAACAACTCTCAAGAAACATACTTCTAAAGAATTAACCACAATAGAAAAAGACAAAAACCTCAAGCACTATCATGAGTAAAAGAGTTCAATTTATTTAAAAAGGTTATCCATGATAGAAATAGGTAAAACTTATATAAGGATACTATCATGAATATAAGAGCTTCATAACTGATATCATGTATAATACCCATTTATAAATAAATTCACAATCTTACACATTTCTGAAAGTGGATCCACAATCAACAAATCACAAATAACAACCTAGGGCTGCAAGCCCACAACCAGCACATATTCTCAGTATCAAATCCAACTAAAGTATCTCATTATATCAGAGTATGCAAAATGAGTCATACTGTGGCAATATATAACTATGTCACACATAAATCAAGAGGAAGAGGCTATATAGTTGATATAGCACCAATCAAGCCTCCGAAGCTTTCCCTGAGGTCTTAACACGAGACTATCACCTGAAAAATGTTAATAATCACGAGGTGAGACAAACGTTTCAGTAACCAACAATCATACTCATTAGGGATGACATGTCCCATCCCAGGTGTCCCGACCCGATCCCAGTGATTTTGGGACGAGTCCGTCCCGTCCCGAGAAGGACCGGGACGGGACAGAGGGAAGGTTGGGATAGGATGGGTCTCGGCCTGACCCTCAGGATTCCCATCCCGTCCCGACCCGATTTTTTTAATAAAAAAATATATTACATTCTCTTATATTTCTCATTTTGTATACTCGTCTTAGGCTCTTCGTCTCTCTTCTCTTACGCTTTGCTTGCTCACGATCACAAGTCTCGCTAGTTGCCACTCTCATACAAATATTTGTACTTATAAATATTCTTATATAGATATTTTTATTCTTCCTTACTGTTATTTTTTCCTCTTATATGGGCAAGTTATCATTTTATATTAGGGAGGAATGTTTGTATTTAGAGAAAGTTGCCGTGGTATTTTATATGGAATGATTTATTGAGATAATTTTATTATAATATTTTTTTAAAAAAAAATAGGATCGGGAATTCCCGTCCCGTCCCTCGTCAGGACCGGGATAAATTCGAGACAGGACGGGGCGGGATACGGGACGTATTTTGCGTCCCGTGTACTATATCAAGACGGGACACAGGACAGGGTTATCCCGATCTTGACCCGTCCTGTGAGTACCCCTAATACTCATCATGCATAGTAATATGTGCTCGTGAGGTGTCAAGTGGGACAGTTAATAAAATACACAAGATAAAAAATAATACATTATCATAATATGATCAAATAGAAATATCACCCCAGTTTCTCCCATCAAACCAACCGAACCTCCTTATACCTGCCAACTGAACCCATGTGCTAGTGATAACTACTATAGGACTGGTCACTCGAAAAGCTAATCGATCGAGTATTATGGATCGGCCAAAATCCATAGAGCACAAGATTAGACTATGAGTCCATTCCCCCTCAGTAAACTGGTAGTGGTGTCACAGCCTCTCAATAAATTGGTGGGCTAAGTCTCTCGATAAACTGGTAGGATAAAAACCAACCATCAAGCTCTAATAAAGGCTATACCACGTGGTAGAAAGACAACTTCATCATCACCAATCCCAATCACCATATACATAATTCTCAAGATAATCATACTAATCAAAATATCCATAGTTCGATAATCATTAACTTCGATCAATATCACAATAGGGTTTTCTCAAAATAATAACTTTCTTCAATTTCCAATCACAAGATTTAATAAGTTTTTAATCTCCATTTAAACTTTTCAAAATACTTTAAGTCCCACGACCATTTTCAATAAAATCAATAATCAATTTTTTCTCAATATAATCATATCATCATCAGTAGATTTATATATATCAAATCACTCACAAACATCATATTAGCACACACAATGAGTGGAAAGTTGTTACCTCTCGCCAAAACTAATAAAAATATCACAAATGAGGAACCCCGCGTTTAGTTCACAATTCACCAGCAAATCTACAACATTTCTATAAATGTGCATTAATAAGTTATTAATTTAATACACCATATACTTTTAAATAAATACTCGCATTTCTCTTCTAACTTTATTTTATTTAAAAATTATTAATTCAATACCATAACTTAATTTCTCTATCCCAATCACACATCTATTTACCAAATTATCGTTCCAATAATAATCTTATATTCTATCAACTTTATTCTACTAATATAAATTCTCATTTAACATCAAACTTCTCAAACAATCCAAAAGCCCCAAATTTACAACCCTTAAAACTTCACCCAAAATTTTTAATGCTCACATTTCATAATAAACCTCAAAAAGTATAATCCATAATTTCCAATCAAACTCTAACTTTAATTTACTTAAATCCACTAGTAAATCCTCCAATTATACAAAATCTTCAAATACCTTAACTTATAATTAACACTCAATATACTAAAACTTGAGTTTCATCACCAATCAAATTGCTAAATAAATAATCAATTTAATTATATAAGTTTAAAGTTTCTAATTTTTACCTCTAATTTCCAAATCTCACTCACAATATCCAAATCTTTATTTCAATATTAAATCACATCATTCCTAAATTTCAATAACTCATTTGAACCATCAATTAATCCATAATTATTCAATTTAATCAAAATTCCCAATTTCTCTTATATAAGGTTTCAACAAAAATATCCATTTTTAATTTACAAGCTCTAGCCACAATTAATTTAAATCGATTAATTATCAATTATACCACCAATAAACATAACCCAATCATTAAACTCAAATGAAATAAACAAAATTTTCATATTAAATCATCTCTACTCTAACATTTAAGCCCTAATTCTAAACTTCTTAAATAATGCAAATAAAAAATTTTAAACCGATTAAATATAAGTATTTACTTACCTCTACAATTCTATGGTTCACATTTGCTAAAATTCTACACTTATTCTAAACCCTAATTCTCAAATGTTCTTTGCTTCTAACATAAATTATATCTCTAAAGAGCTTTCTAGGTATAGAACAATAATTAAGAAGTAAATATGGTAGTAAAAATATTTTATGAGAATAAAATGAAGCTTAAATGGATCTAAAAAGGGAGGGAAATTGAGCTAGAATGCTGAATGGAAATGGTGAAGGAGAAGGAAAAATAAGACGAATGAAGAAGAAAGAAATAGAGTTGGGAGGGAGAGGGAGGAACGTAAGTATTATTATAATAGTACGAGTCTACACCATTATAATATATATATTTTCTTTCTCTTTCATGTTTCATTTTCTTTCATTTTTTTCTCCTCTCCTAAACACATGCTGTCTACTTCTATTTTTTTCCTTCTCTCTTTATTTTTCTTTAATTCTTTCTCTTTTTTTGTTTGTTCTCTCTATATTTTTTTAAATATTGACAATTGAATTTTTTTTCTAATTACTCTTAAACCATATCTCACCATTGAATATTTTCTTAATATATTTTCTTAATTAATCACTAATTGTTAAGATTATCTAAAAATTTAAATAATTAAGCTCTATTTATATGAGAATATAGAATATATTCTTTACACTTAAATAACTATACAATAGTTGCCAATTACCATAAAATAACCCTATTGAATTTAACTCAATATAAATATAAATAAATATATATTACCTTTAATTTTAAATCTTATTTTATTATTTCTTAATTTTATAATTTTATATATGAAATAATGTATTTGAAATACTCTAAACCTTAAGTTACTTAATAAATTATGTTCTAATGTTACTAAAATGTTCATATTAAAATTAGGATATTACAATGTCTTATATAAATGTGCTTGATTCTTGAGTGAAGTACCAGATTCTTTGATAAATTGATGGTACTTGTATTATCATAAAGAACTGGTATCTCCTTGAACTGGATTCCTAAGTCTTGTAGCTACTACTTTGGCCATAAAACTTGAGCACAACAATTTTCCATAACTACATACTCAACTTCAGTTGAAGATATAGTAATAGTTTATTGCTTCTTGTTGAACCAAGAAACAAGACAATCACTAAGAAATTGGCATGTCTACTTATGCTTTTTCTATCAATCTTACAACCAACATGATCTAAATCTGAGTAGACTACCAAGAATTCTTCACCTCCTTTAGGAAATCATATTCCAAGGTTGATTGTTGTAGAGAAATATCTGAAATATTATCTTCACAATTTCAGCAGGATATTCTTTGGATATAGATTGATATCTTAACATAGATGCATACACTGAATTGTATATATGGTTTGCTTGCTATCAGATATAAGAGAGATCTAATCATTGCATGAAATTTTGTGATGTTGAATTCTTTTTCTTTCACATCTATATGTAGTAAAATTGTTGAGCTCATTGGTGTGGCCATGCTTTTGACTTGAATCATCTCAAACTTCTTCAAAAGATCCTTGAGATATTTTGTTTGTAAGATGAATATGACATTCTCCCTTTGCTTGATTTGCAATTTGTGAAAGAAATTAAGTTTACCTATCATAAACATCTCAAATTCTCCATGCATCATTTTAGCAAACTATTGATAAAGATCTTTATTAGTAGCACCAGATATTATATCATCAACATAAATTTAAACAACTAATAAATCAATTTATTTCTCTTTATAAAGAGTGTTGTGTCTACTTTTCCTCTTTCAAAACTTTTTTCTAGAAGAAAATTATTAAGGCGTTTATACCAAGCTCTTTCTTTGAGCTTTCTTTAAACAATATAAATTTACCCTGCACCTGTTATTCGTAAGTCTTGTACTTGTACCTGTTATTTGTGGGTTTCGTACATATTCCTGTTTCATGGCTTTGAGCTACGCTGACTTGGTTAGTTACCCTCATGGACTGTGTGTCCACGCTTGTTTGCATTCTATTGAAGTCATACAGAAAAAGAATGCTTTGAAATTATTGTTTGAAATAAATTTCTTTAAATAATATTTTCTAATGGAAAATTTGTATTAGATTACAAAGTGTTATTATTTACATTTAAACATGTTGAAATTATTTCTTCTCGCATTTTAAATTATATTTTTGGGACGTTATACACCAATAGATTATTTTGGCTTCTGATAGTACTGTTGATTATATTCTCCAGTTGAGCAGTGAAGAACCTCACGTCTGATTCGAAGCATTAACTTTTTAGACATATCTACTTATAATATAATTATAAATTTATGAAATACTTGTATTATTTTGGTTAAAGTTTAGACGCTCCACCTAATTTATAGATATGGTTCTAGTCATTTTCAAAAATTTCTACAGGTGATTTGAAACATTAGCAGTCTATTCTAGGATTTTTGGAAGGTTGGTTATACAAAAATAATCATACCAAAATTCCTACAGATGACTTGCCTTTTTATTAAATTGGAATATGTATTTTGATTTTTGTTTTTAAACGTTTTATTTAAGGTGTAAGGCTTAAGGTATATGAATTTATTCATATTCTGTGCCGGTCATAGCTCAAATTTTGGGGAGTGACAGTTTGGTATCAAAGCAAAGGTCTTCTATAGCTAAGTGGAGCAGGGATGCTTCAGTGGGGTCTCAATTATCATTATGAACCCGTGTATAATTATAATTGAGGCATCATTGAAGGTCTTTTTAAGAAATTTAAAAGTGTTTTCTTTGCTTATTGTATTAAGAATATATTTTCCCTTGAAATTGAACATTTTCTATATTTTTGGTGTATAGCTAAATGCCATCTAGATGTCTACCAGCTTGAAGAAGCTCTAAAAGTGATAGGGCTTCAGATAAAGGCTCTACTCAGTAAAGTGGTTTGCCCCTAGAGGAGAGGATATAGTCGTTGTCATATCCTAATTTTTTTCTATCTGTATAAGATTGATAAAGGAAAGAGGTTTAGAAAAAATTGTGAGGATGAATAGAAAGAAAAAATGATGATTAGACAAAGGTATAAAGAAGAGAAAATAAATTGAAAAGTTTAAAAGTTCTATGGTATAAAAATAAAATTAAACATAAACGTTGGGCCATTAAGTATAGTTATAAAAAGTTGAGGGCCTAAAGTGTAATTTTTAAAAGTTCAAGGGCAAATGGTAATTATTGAAAGTTGAGCCGGGAAAGGCCCAAAACTGCACGGAATCAATTCAGTCCCAAATTTTCCCAGTAAATATAAAAAATTATTCTAATCAGTTTGACGCAACACAATTTTGATTTGAGGTCCCGAAAAATTGATATGAATTTCTGAAGAAAGAAAAATTAATATAGCATCCTCTAGACCGCTGAATCACATGAAATTTAGTAGTAAATTCTTATAACTAACACAAGAATTTATGAAAATGATAGACCTCAAAAAGGAGTTATGTAGAATTTATTATAGAATTTACAGTGGATTAAAACACCCGATAAATATGTTTTAGGGGAATTTATAGGGAGTTGAGCCCATGAAGGCAGTGGATCATGTAGAAGGCCAAAAATGGAGCCTTATAGGCCCAATAATATTTTTAAATAAGTATGTGAGCTAGGGGTAATAAAGACCTAAAAAAATATAAAATTACGAAAATATCATAAAGTATGCCACTGTATTGTGTCACTGAGCCAGAAATAGACAAAGGGCATTTTAGTTATTTGAATAAGGTTAAACAATCAAGGAAAATTCTCAGAATTATTGACCAAGGTCAGGGAATACTTTGATAATGTGTGAAAAGACGATAATGCCCTTAAGATAATAAAGTAAATAAAGAAGAACTAAGGGGCATTTTAGTAATTTGTCAAGGGATATGCAATTAAGTTTAGACCTAGTCCAAGAATATCAATGGTGGGAAGAATCTAGATACTGGATTTAAGGTTAGAAAGCATATTATGGAATCTTAGAAAAATTGGATTCAGAAAATAGTCTGGTTTTTGGGAAGTCGGACTAAGCCTGTACCGGATTGGATTGAAATTTTTTCAGAAACTTTCTTTCTTTGTAATTTCTTCACATGTGCTATGAGGTGTCCCTTGATAATATCATGGATGATGTCACCTTTTGGCTTCTAAGGCAAGCCAAGATTAAGAGCAAATTAAATAGTGCACGAAGTGATCTTGGCCTTCTATTTTCCATGAGATTTTTCTATAAATACCCCCATATTTCTACAAAAAACCATGTCCCTTGGAACTCTTTGGGAGGTTCCTCCTAAATGCAAACTCAAGACAAGACAAAGAAGATTCAAGAAACTAAAGTTCAAGCTAGTTAGGGATTAAGGTAAGCAATCTATCATAGTTTATTTTTCTTTAATATGGGGGCTTGAACTTAGGGTTTTTGTGGATGAAACTTGATCTTTACCTAGGGTATATGTGCTATCCAAAACCCTAGATGAAAGGAGAAAGAAGAAATTAAAGTTAGAGTTATGTGATTGTTGCTTAAATAAGCTAGTTAGATGATTGGTTATTGAATCAAGTTGATATTCTGACTTTACCATGGTTGAAACCTTTTGGTATGCACTATTCATAATAGAATGAGATGGAATTTTAATGATCTAATACTTCCTTTGAATTTATATGATGATTTTATGTAGGATTGGATAGGTTTTGAACCTTAGAAGCATTGGAATTGAAAGTTATAATTCTTGGAATTCTCTATTATTGTTCACTCCTATGAACAGTGATTCGAATTTCACTTCTCATTTTTGGGAATCATTTCAAAAAGCATTGGGTACTCAATTGAACCTAAGTACTGCTTTTTATCCTCAAATTGATGGGCAATCTGAGAAAACAATCGAAATAGTTTAGGATATGTTGAGATCCTATATCATAGATTTTGGTATAAGTTGGGATAATCATTTACCGCTAGTAGAATTTGCCTATAATAATAGCTATCAATCAAGTATTCAAATGACACCATTTGAAACATTATATATAAGATATTGTAGGTCTCCAATTGGATGGTTTGAAATTGGTGACAGAGAGATTTTTTGATTAGATTTGGTTCAGGATGCTAAAGAGAAGGTGAAGGTAATCAAATAAAGGTTATTGATAGCTTAAAGCTGGCAAAAATCTTACATAGATCATTGTCGAAGAGAATTGGAATTCATGATTGGGGATAAAGTATTTTTAAAGGTATCGCCAATGAAAGGTGTCATGAGATTTGGGAGGAAGGGCAAGCTGAGTCCAAGGTATATTAGTCTATTTGAGATTTTAGACAAAGTGGGTGCTGTAGTTTATCGATTAGCCTTACCACCAGAGTTATCTAGAATTCACCCAATGTTTCATTTATCGATGCTATGAAAGTATCTATATGATCCCTCTCATGTTGTGGAACATCAAGAAGTTCGTATAAATGAAGACTTGTCATATGATGAGTATCATGTAGCTATTATTGATAGACAAGTAAAGAAGTTAAGATCAAAGGAGATTTCTTCAGTGAAAGTGTTGTGGCGTAATCATTCAGAGGAAGAAGTTACTTGGAAAATTGAAAGTGAGATACGGATTAAATACCCACACTTATTCGAGAATTTAGGTGAGCATATTTTCAAATTCAGATGATCAAATTTCTTAAGAAGGGAAGAAAGTAATGACCCTAGAAAATAAATAGATAAATGTTACAATTTTAATAAGGTATATATTATTTCTTGCAATATTTTCATGTAGGGAAGTGGATGGTTCGGTGGTTGGAGGCAATTTGTTAAACTGAAGGTCCCCTATTCGAATCCCATCACATGTAAAAGTGGGATTTTCTTTTTTTCTAGACATGTGAAATAACCAAACTACCTTTCTGTCTATTTTTTTAACTTTCGTCACCTCTTTTTTCTTATACCATTTTCGTCCACAGCAGCGAAAATGAGAGCAAAGGAAAATCTAGAGGAAGCTTCACGAGTCCTGTGATTTATCACTACTATGAGCTCATTTCCTTCTGTCGCCATGTAGCTGTCATTATCTACCACCTTTGTTTATCTTATCGTCGGTCATTGTTGCTTTCGTTGTGTTCTTCCTCATTGTGTAGATCTTGATCGTTGGAGGATCTAGGTGCCTGCACTGTGTCACTTGTTTCCACAACCTCAGTTGTCCAAGCTGCTGCCATTAATGCTATTTTTATGCACGTTGTTGCTGCTATCACAAGTCGCTGTCATGTTGTTACATGTCTACCGTTGCTGCCATCATGAGTCGCTGTCATGTTGTTACATATCTACCATTGTTGCCATCACCTTGCAAGCTTGGTACTGCAGCAACTGCAGATCTTCAGCTTCTTTCTCTAACTCAATGTAGCTGCAGTAGGATAGTGGTAAGTTGTACATCTTTCCTCTCAATTAACTCTTGTAAGTAGTGTTTAAAAGTTTGGATCTTTCTTCCATTCTTGTCGAGTCTGTGTTGGATGTAAGGAAGAAGGTAGAGTTTGTGTACTATAGAATCTAGTGATCTAGAAGCTGTATGTGTGAGAGTATTTAATTGTTGTTGTTTTTCTGTGAGCTGCTATCCTGTTTTTTTCTAAAAAAACTAGAGAAAGAAGAGAAAGGGAAAGAAGGCATGGGATTCTGCTATTGGATATATACATATATATGGTGCTATTGTAGGTGTATATATATGTGTGTATAGAAGAATAAGGAAGTTAATAAGTTAATAGAATTAAAGAGGGAAGTCATGTTGTTAGGAAGGAGTAGAAGAAATGATATTGCAACATATATATGGATATATATATATGTGTGTGTGTGCTCCACAAATGGGGAAAATTTCCATATTTGTTGATAAATCCAACGAGGTGTTAAAGCTAACATATTTAAGCTATAAATGAGATTTGATAAGGTATTAAAGATATGATTGCATTTCTTGAGGGAGTATAGAAATTGGACAGCTTGAAGAAAGAAATAAAGGTAACATTTTTAGTGTATGACTATAGTTGTTTGCAAAGGTTGAAATTGTCTAGATTATGGTTTCTGTATGTTAGCTTATGGAATGTTTTATTTTTGGAAAATTTAGGAAAATAAAGGGAGAATGATATTCTGAAGCTTAGAGCAAAAGCTATATTGGAGTATTACAGGTGAGTAAATAATGTCCTGTTAAAACAATATTTTATAATATTTGATTACTTGATATATTTTATTTAAAGTGTTAATTTTTAAGTATGATTTACGAAAGGCAAGTTATAGGAATTAATGGCTTTAATTGTTAGCAATGGTTTTCCTTTCAATTGGTTTATTATGTGATCAAGTTTATGTGTGAAAATGAATAAAGGGAGTTTTGGAAAAAGATTGTTGTAAATATTATATTGAATTGATTTTCTCGAGGAGACATTCTTATGTGAAGTTTATTATTGGAATAATTGTTCCATATGCATTAAATAAATCTTTTGATATTTTATTTTGATGTTCATAATGGGGTTTTGTGATTTTGAAATATTCTTAGTGAAGATTATTGCATTTGAAAGTATTATGATCATTGAATGCTAAATTGACCCTACGCATGCTTGGAAACATTTTCGGAGATGACTGAATACAGAACGCTGGTTACTAACAGCAATAATGTTAGTCATTGGTACACCATGGTTAAACTCGAGCTCGATGGATATTCTTGGGTATCGTACTCACACCAGATATTCGTGGAATTTATTCATATACCTATTATTCGTAGGTCTTGTACATGCACCTATTATTCGTGGGTTTCATACCTTTGCCTGTTTCTTGACTTGAGCCATGTCGAATTAGTTAGTTACCCTTGTGGACTGTGTGTCCATGCTTGTTTTTGTTCTGTTGAAGTCCTATAGAAAAATAATGCTTTGAAATTATGGTTTGAAATGAATTTCTTTCAATAACATTTTCTACTGGAAAATTTGTACTAGATTACAAAGTGTTATTATTTACATTTAATCATGTTCAAATTATTTCTTCCAACATTTTAAATTATATTTTCGGGACGTTATTCACCGGTAGATTATTTTGGCTTCAGATAATGCTGTTGACCCTATTCCTCCAACAGAGCAGTGAAGAGCCTCACGTCCAATCTGAAGCATTGGTTTTTTTTTACATATCTACTTATAATGTAATTATAAATTTGCGAAATACTTGTATTATTTTGGTTGAAATTTAGATGCTCCACCTAATCTATTGATACAGTTCTGGTTATTTTGAAAAATTTCTGCAAGTGATTTGAAACATTCACAATCTGTTGTAGGATTTTTGGAAGATTGGTTATACAAAAACAATCCTGCCAAAATTCCTACAGATTACTTACCTTTTTATTAAATTGGAATATATATTCTGATTTTTGTTTTTAAATGTTTTATTTAAGGTTTAAGGCTTAAGGAATATAAATTTATTCATATTCTGTGTAGGTCACAACTCAAATTTTGGGGCGTGATAATGGGGAAGAGTGTGGTCTCTATATTATGAACACAAAGGGACTATAACCCTTGTCACTCATGCTATCATGTACCTAGATGCTACAACAATTCACCATAATAGAATTCCCCATGGCAGAGTTAATGTCACGATACACCGCATCAGAAAAAGTTTTGGCATTACACCAGTTCCCTGCCCTACTAATGAGGTCCGCATATTGGATGATGCTCTTGGACAGTTTATTCAATGGCTAACACATCTGATCAAATTGAGGAAGGGGATCACATCGAAGTCGGTGCCAAAGAAGCAAACATTGAAAGAGCTAGAACTAAAAAAGGTGCCACAAAAGCCGAAAGAGCTGAAAAACTTATATGATTTTTTTTCCAATTGACGATAGGGCTGTGCAAGGCATCAACCTTTTTAAAATAACTAAGTTTCAATTTTCATAAATTTATTAGGTATAAAGTTAGTCCCTAATGTGCTCTATGTTTTTCTATTTTATTAGTACCATTATCAACCTGGCGGTGTTGAGTGCAGATATTATGTAATCGCTATATTCACGAAATTATTGAGATAAGGCTTACGGAGAACTTATTTGAGGCATGAAACGATTAATATTTAGTGATTATTTTAATTTATTCATATCTTGAATACTTACCTATTATTTTTTAACTTGCAGTTATTTGATAACAACCTGAGCTATGAAGATGACCTAATCGACTCAGTGATTTGGCATGAACAATACTTCCATACTTGCCTTGATCATTCAACCATTTCTTTATATATATGATATACAAATTTTGGTTATTACTATTTATTACTTTTAATTTGGACTTTCTTATTGCTTACTTTATACTTTGTTGCCTAGAAATTAGTTTGTTTTGATTATGGTAAATACATGATGGTATTAAATGAAAAATTAATAGAAAGATAAAAAAATTAAATTAAACTTTTTATGGCAGTTTTTTCACAAAAATGCCATTGAAGGTATATCCTTGAATGGCAGTTTTAGATATAACCCCTGTTAAAGGTTATAGTTTTAATGGCAGTTTTTACAAAATGCCCATGAAAAGTGTACGTTTAAAGGCGGTTACAAAATTGCCATTAAGAGATAAACGTATAACGGATGTAGAATTTACGCAAGTTACAAAACTATTATGAAATGACACTTTTAACTGCCTTTAAATGAATTTTTTCTAGTAGTGGAGCGTACCAAACATACAATGAATTTAGAGCAATATTGAAGAATATGATACCACAAAGGGAAGATGCAAAGAAAAGAGAAGTTGAAGGAGATCTTGGTTTATACGGCTTGTATGCAATGCAAAGAAGAAAGCAACAATGATCTTACCAGTGAGGATGTGATAGAAGAATGCAAATTGTTCTACATTGCTGGCCCAGAGAATACAGCTAACCTCCTCACATGGACTAAGATCTGCTTAGAGATTGTGGTACAACAAAACCTGATTTTGAATCCATTAATCGCCTTAAAATTGCAAGTTTAAATATTTATTTTGATCCCTATTAATTATAAATATTCATGCATGTTTTATAATATAACATGTTTCATCTAAAGTATTAATTTTTTTCACCTATAGTAGAACTAACTATAAAACCTTCCAGTGAAGAGCATCTAATGCCCCTTAAAATGGCCCAATTTTCCAAATATTTTTTTTCTGTTTTAGAGGTTATTAGATTCTACATAAAATTAATAATATTTTCTATATCTTACTAGCAAAAAAGGATGTAGTTTTAGATTTTTTTTATTTTTCTAAGAAAAATACTCTATATTGTGTAGTTTTGATTTATTTTCTTTCAAAATATGAAAAATTCAAAACTGCATTTTTTACACGTAAAATGTAAAAAATGTCACTCATTTTATATAGAAGCTAATCACTCTTTACTAATTAGCTAGACTCTTCTAACTCATGACTTTGTATAGGGTAGTTTTAATATTTTACAAGAAATAACTAATTTTTACTCTTGTAGATATATATATATATATATATGATACTTCATGAAGTGCTGAGGCTTTTTCCCTCTCTACCTTTTATCTCGAGATATACAACGCGAGAAGCAAAGGTAGGAAACTTGATACCTGAAGGGGTTGAGCTGTGTTTATTACTGATGAATGTTCATTATGATACCGATTATTGGGGTGAAGATACAAATGATTTCAAACCAGAGAGATTTTGTGAAGGAGTTTCAAAAGCTTCAAAGGATCAAATAATGGCTTTTTACCCATTTAGTTGGGGTCCAAGAATATGTTTAGGCCAAAACTTTGCATTGATTGAAGCAAAGATGTAGTTGGCTATGATTCTCCAACTTTTCTCATTTCACCTCTCTCCTTCATACGCGCATACGCCTTCCCTTCGTGTCACTGTTAAGCCACAATATGGTGCTCCTATCATTCTACGCGAATTAGTGTGGAATTTACGAATAAGTATCTTAGGTATTTTTGCATGCGTTGGAAATATGTGGAATTGAAAATTGTATTGTTCTTGGTTTAAGAAAAAGTCTCAAGGAGTGTGTGGATTAATTGTAAATATAGTATTCTTGAAGTCTTTAATATATGATCTAATTGGGGAGTTGATCTTAATATTAAATATAAGAATATTTCTTATATTTATCTATTTTTTTCAAATTATCCCCCATATTAACACCTACTCAATAATAATCAACTAAGAAAGAGAGTGAGGGAGTTAAAAAAGATGATTATGACATGTTAGAAAAAACACATCATATTAGTCACCTTAACTAACTTATTTAATATAATCAAATTAATTAAATATATCATATATTCAGAATTGGAAGAGTATTCTATTTTGGAGATGCCAGCTTTGCTTCTAATGAGCTCCTATATGGATTGACTATTATTAGGATGACAGATTAAGAGGGAGAAAACTTCTTCCTACTTCATTAATGTTAGGTATTATGGAGAATTGATTCAAAAATTTGTTAGTTAAAAATTTGGCTTGCTTGTGACATCCCGAAAATCAAAAGATGACCAGCACAAAATATAAAAGAACTCACATTCCATAAACCTTTAAATATCATAATTACTATAATAATAATCTTAAACATGCATAAGTCATTTTATTATTTATTATATATGCATGTATTTATATCTTCAAAAATAATAAGTGTCATAATATATATAATTATTTATACCTCGCGAAAAGACATCAGAGAATAGTAATCCTACCTATAGACTACGTGGAGCATCAACAGGTTTTAAACAACCATAAAAGTCTTCTCTATTTTGTTGAAGGTGCAAAGTCGGCAATGCTATCTAAGGCCAAAATAATCTACTGGTCAATAACATCATATTATTAAAATAATTAAAAATGCAGAAAAATACCATTTAGAACATATTAAACTATGAACAATACATCTTGTTGATAAATCTAGATTTTCATATGATAGAATTATAACAAAAATAAAACTGTAACAAAATTATTAATCAAATCAATTTAATCAAATACTAAGTAAAACAACTTGTTTAAAGAAATCAGATTAAAACAATGTTTCTCCAATCTCATCTTTTTCATAGGACTTCAATAGAACGACTAACAAGCATGGACACAAAGTGCATGAGGGTAATTAACCAATCTGGTGTATGAGGGTAATTAACCAATCTGGTGCGGCTCGAAGCCACGAAAACAGGCACAGGTGCAGGTACGAAATCCACGAATAACAAGCACAGGTGCAAAACCCACAAATAACAGGAGCAAGAATAAATCCCACAAATATCCAGCGTGAGTACTGTGCTCATGAGTATCCATCGAGCTCAAATTTAACCATGGTGTACCAAGGATTAATAGTACTGCTGTTAGTAATCAGCATTCTGTATTAAGTCCTCACAAAATATTTTCAAGCATACTTAGGGTCAATTTACCTTTAGTAAGCAAAAATATTCTCTTTATAGTATAAATTCATAAAGATCGTTGCACAACAGAATACCCCAGCATAAAGATTCAAAAGAACATTTCAAAGATTTCCTTTGAAATTCATGAATGATTATTTAATAAACAAAAATTGTAGAATAAATAAAATTATTATTTCATCTAAACAGTTAATTGATAAATTGACAAGAGTATAACAAATGGCTAAAATATCATTCAAAAATGAATTATAATATAACATTATTCACTCACCTGCCATGCTCCCGAACATTTACTCTTTCTAGCTAAACAATTCCCAATTATTTTCACTTCTCAATTTCCTGATATACCAAAAACAACATATAAAAATTCTAACTATATTTTTTTTTGACAATTCAGAATCCTTTTCCAGTGTTCAATTTATAACACTTTAAAATATAATGAGAACTTAAACTTTAATCCCCATTTTCCCTGAATAATATCACAATAATTTAAATAATAATATAACTTATCACCCTTATTTAACAAATCTAATATTTCAACTTTAGAGATCTTCCTCCACATTTTCCCTTTTTCCTTGTTAATATCAAATTTAATACATTTAATCATTGCTACATCAACAATAATTATTTATATACCTACAAACAACATTGATTCTTTACTATAATTTTTACGGAGAGCATGAGAAACTTTAATTAAACTAAATTCTTGTACATATATAAAAGAGCATCCAATATGAACTCATCATCACCCAACTTCTAAGATTTTATCTAATATAACATTTAATAGTAGTTTTAAAATCAGTTTACCATAGACCTTCCTTTCCAATTTTTAAAGACCCCTCTTTTAGCACTTTTCTAACCTGAAAATTTTCCATATTGATTAATCATACAAGAGTTTTCATCATTCACGCCCAATTTTCCTACTTTAGCAATCCACAGTCTCACTTGGCATCACATAGCATAAAACCCATAACACTAACTTCATACTCATGAAGTCAATATGCTTTCTTGAACTTTCATTTCCAAAACTGATGCCACTTCAACGACCACCCAGCACACAACACCAATTAAACACCATTTTAGGTGGGTTTATTGCCAAAAACCTTTAACCTCCACTGCAATTCAGAAAATCCCAACTAATTTTCTCTTCCACTCATTTTCCCAAACACCTTGTGTGCATTGCATAATTGACACCATAACTTATCATCTACTAACTATACACACACAACTATCCAAATGGTTTCACAATATCTTTTACTTTTAATTCAGCACCCAAATCTAATTAGTTCCTTTTATAACGTTAAGGGAAAAAAAGATGATGAAAATACCTATTCCAACGTATCTTCTCCTTTAATCCTTCAGCTGAATAAATCCCAAATTTATCTCCTCTTTGAATAATCAGTAGTAGCAAAGAAAAGGAATCACAATTCTGACCCAAACCCCTAACGGTCATGGAGTAGAGAAAAACAATTTATGCTTCCATTCTCACAACACCACGAGCACACGAAGAAGCAAGAAAAGGGAAAAAAGTATCCAAATTAGTAATTTAGCAAAACCCCTCACATCACAGTAGATCCAAGGAAAAGTGAAGAAGCAAACCTCCTGAACCATCATGACGACAGCTCACTCATAGCCGATGTGGCTGCAGAATGATGGAAGCTAATGGAATCTCGATCACAGAGTCGCGAAGCTTCCCTTGTTTTGTTATATCTCGACAGCCATAAAAATGTAACAGAAAGGAAGAACGAAGAATCAAACTTGACTCACCCTGAGGCAGCACCGTGAAGAGTAGAACGAAAAGGAAGAGGAAGAGAAATCTAACACTTTCGGCAACCACAACAACAATGGACAGAGCTTATAGGGACACACACCGGTTGTGAAGAGGAGAAGGCGACACTGTTGAAATAAGGAAGAAGATCGAACTGGCCAAAGAAGTCGTAGAATTTTCTTTCCTCCATTTTCTGTCTCACTGTCCCCAAAAAAACAGAAAGGAGATGGTGCTGATATAAAATTGACAGAGGGGTAGTTCTGTAATTTCATGCAATGGGCAGAAGCAAAAATATTGCAGAAGGCTACTAAGACTCGAATCGTCACCTTAAGCTCCTTTGTACCAACTTTTCAACACCACTTTAAACACCACTCAGCTACCAACTTTTCTCTGTACTAAACTTGCAAGAATTGATACATATATCATTAAAATGGTATTATTTCTTTATTTATTTTCTTTATTAGTCTAGATACATTAAATTCCTCATCTTGACTTTTGTTAACTTTATTAGAGATAAATAATGAGAAAAAAATGAAGAATCATATGTATTATTTAAGAGTAACGTGCTCATACAATCATTATAATCCACATGGATTTACACTAATTTGCCCTCACTTGAAAAAAATGAACTAATTTTATAACTTATGAAATTTTGTGAAAAGAAACTCAAATTATCCTCTTTCTCACTATCTCATACTCTTAACCTATAGACTAAAATCCTTTATTATAGTTTCCAATAACTAAGTAATTAACACTAATTACATTTAACCAATTCTTAATTCAACCTTCTAACAACTTTGATATTGAATTATGGCTCTTCAAAAAATTTGCTGAGGGATTTGGAGAAAGTGATAGGCTTCTAGAAGATTTCTTACCATAACAATTTACAATCGCTTATCCATTCTATTGTCATTACAAAAGATCTTATTGTATTGATTAATTTTTTTTTTAATTTTAATTTTGGATTTCGTTTATGTATTTCAACCAATATTTCTTTCTTTTCGAAATCCTATGCCCCCGATTTATCAATTAGGATATTATTATGTTGTATCTTTTTATTTTTATTTATGTATTGTTTTTTATTAAAAAAATAAGATAAGGAATCTTTAGGAAGGTTAATAATATAAATAAGGTTGAGTATTGTGGATTCAGGAGTGAAGAGGAGTGAATTATACTAACAAGTTTAAAGTATAATAGACAAAAAAGTTTGTTTTAGAATGTTCATCTTCATTCGTTCAACTTTTTTGGAAACTAATTTTAAATGCCCAGTAAATCAGAAGTTAAATGAGGAAGAGAGAAGGGAGAAAACTAAGGAAAGTAAGGGAGATATAGAAGAAATGGAGGAAGAGGCAGTGAACTCAATGTTTAAATATTACTCAAAGCATCCAAAAGTCTTAAAAATAAAAAATCCCAAGGCTATCTATATATATAAAGCCCTAACTTAAAATAATGAAATATGAATGTAATAATATAAGACCTGGCCAGCATTAATTTATGTCTATTTGTCGTAAAAGATTTAATTTTGTCTATGCTCTATGCAAATAGGATTTAGCTGAGCTGGCTCAAGTATTTCTTATAAGAAGGAGAGTCTATATGGTGGAATCCGCCTATTGTCCTAATAAAGAAGTCAAGGCCCATAACAAATATATGAATTCTCATTTCATTCAATGAATTAGAGCTTTTCCTAAAAACTTTCAGTAAATAACTTGAAAATCTATAAAAAAAAAACTTCTTTTTCCAAAGTTAAACTTAGTTTAAATCCTTAAATCTCATTTAAAACTTTGAGTAACTTAAAGACCCAAGTTCTAAAACAATTCATCAACTAACCCATAAATACTATATAATCCATAATTAAACTAAACCTAAATATCAATACCACCATTCGGCCATATGTGTGGCAGTCACCTGTCTCCTACAAGGATTTGCACTTCCTTTTATAGAGGATTACATAATCCATTATATAACTTACATATATATCGACAGGTTTATATATAAGCCTCTCACAACTTAATCAAAATATAAATTTTTTTTTTGGTTGCCCACCCGGTTCACCAGAGCTTTGCCCCGACTACATTCGGATTCGACCCGCATCGCGCACCTGGCTATGGTGGGTGAGTCTCCCATAATCAAAATATAATTAACCTAACAAAAATATAACTTTTATAGCTACTCTAGATCGCACCTACTCAAACTTTATCTATCATTGCCTATTGCCCTTGAACCACTTGCCTTTATTATATGTCAGAGAAAAAAGGTGAAATTCAAATAATCTCAATAGTAACATTCAATCATTCATTCAGGTATGCATAATTTAATAAAACCATACAAAATAAGCCAAGTAAAATCTCTAGCCAACATAAATATTGACAATTATCGTGTACGTACAGATAACTGAAATAGTGCTCTCTCAACAACTGCCAGTCACTATGCAACCAATCATTTAGATTGTAACCATGCTTCACCACGTAAAAACATACTTGCACATGTCATACAATGATACAAACAAACATGCAAAATTAATACATATAGATATAAAGAGAAAGAGTTACTACCTAGATCTCCTTCTTCCAAATTACCTCCTTTTTCTTTCCTTTTTGTTTTCTTAGAGTTACTACCTAGATCTCCTTCTTCCAAATTACCTCCTTTTTCTTTCCTTTTTGTTTTCTTTCTTATTTGTTCTCTTGGTAGCTTAGGCAAATGTCAACTCCTATTAATCATTAATGTAGGAAAGCTTAATACTTAAACTTTGGTAGATGACTATTGCATAAGAAATCTCTCTCTCACTCCCCAACTCTAAACCACTTGTTATTAGTTTTCCAAATCTTTCCACTTTACTTAAGTTCCCAATTTGTTTACTTTCTTCTTAGAAGATTTCCTTGTTATATTTACCTTACACCTTTGACTCTTTAAATTCTTTGAAGTACCAGACTTCAATAAAAAATCCAATTCTTTACCATTAAAACAGCCTAACCAAAAAGATAAAAGAGCAAGATTTGATGAAATCCAACTCCATTAATACGAAACACATCCCTATATTTAAAGCAATGTTTAAATAACCTTGGTAATGTCTTTATTCACAATTTACCATTTGGAATGGTTTCTGAGCATTTAGAATGTTAAACATAATTCCAACCATTCAAATTCATCACCTAACACTTTCATATACACACATGTACATAAGGTAAGCATATATATATATATATATATATATATATATATATATATATATTCCCCAACTGAAACAACTTGAAATTTTAGCTTTCAAAGCTCCACCATAATATTCCCAAACTTTTGCAAGAGATTTGCTTTTACTCCAAGACTTCTACTAAGCTCATTACCATAGCTAAGTTTAACCAAAAGTTAACTCTCTCTTAGCTAAGCATTGCCGTTCAAAACAGGGGATAAGGAAATATCCATGAAATTCAACTCTATTATTTCCAACCGTCACCTAGTGTCCTCAAGATAATTTATATATGTGATTTAGCAATTTAGGACACTCGTTTCACATTATAGCACCTTAGAGCAGTGGCTAATTTCTTCCTTAAATATTTAGAATTTACATCCATCAAGTATTCATCCTCGTGCATCCAAATGTCACTCTTCCATCCTCAAGAATTTTGATCTCAAATAACTCAATAACACTTATATAATTTATATACTTAGCACTTTGGCATTTTAAGCAGTATTCTGGAATCATTTCCAGATTTTAAACTATATACCTCAATTACAAATTTGGCATCAATCTCATCCATTCCTACATGAACCTATTTCCAAAACTTCAACACTATAATTTCATTCATTTATTTAAGACCTTAAAACATAGTCCAATAACATAGAATTCCTAGTAATTTTAACCTCAAGAAACCCTAAAAATAACATCCTCCAAGTAATTTTTCCTTAACTCATCAGATTTTCCAAACAGAGGAAGAAAACAAATGCATAGCTTAAGTTCTACTATCCCAAAATCTCATTTTGGAAGTTTGAAAACATAATCCAAGCTTATCACTAAATCCATAACTCAATCATTATTTCATGCTTCAATTTATTCTTAATCTGTTATCCTTTTTCTTAATATTGTATCACTTGAACCTTTGAAAGCTTTACTCAACTTTTATTTCTTAAAACTTAATCAAATAAATAAATACATTAACACTATCACTTTAGAGTTCCTACTTATGATTTAACCACCTTAAATCATTGTACAGCTCTTAAAAGTGTATAGTCTTTAAGTCAATTTCCATGCCTCCCAAAACAGTGGCATTAATCTAAATTTCAGATCCCAAACATTAACCACCATTTAATCTATAACCCATGCCATTTCAGCTTTTCTTAATCCTTTGTCAAAAACTTGACAATACATGCATCAACACAAATTCAGCTTATTCTTCCAAGTTGATTACTAGCCTATACATATCAACAACTTTTACATGCTATTCCAACTTCAAAAACATAGTTTTAGACCTTCATTATTAAATTTTTAAACATGGCTTAGGTAACTACGCATCCATTTAACTTGGAAGAGCATCAAACAACAATCTTGAAACTTATAATTCCAAGGAACCCACTATCATACATATCCACGCCTCAAGTATTAAAAAGTTTTAGAACCAAAACTGCATTTCCAGACACATATATTCATATGCAAATCAAAAAACAGCCCTTCACAACATATATCCCTTCAATTTATGAAGCTATTCACACATGGTCAACTATTTCTTCACTTCCTATCTCAAATCAGATTTTTCATCCTCCAAAAATTCTATTGCAACCATGTGTTAGGAAATGGGCCAAGTCCATGAGGAGCAAAGATAAAGGGAACGATTATATTTTTGAAAGGAGAAAAATGAGGGAGTGGGAAATTACAGGTACCCACTCCCTCCACTACTTATACATGTATGGGAATAGAAAAAGAGAGAAAAAGTTCTTCATTCATAGGCCTCTCTCTCTGTAGAAACAATGTGTGCATTCGTTTTCCTCCTCCTCTGTTCTTCCTTCATTTTCTATAGTGCTTCTCGGTGCTCTTTCTTCTTTGGGTGCATTTGCTATGAAACATACCAGAGTCCATACAAGGTGCTCAAGTTGTGTGTGGGTATCTCAGTGAAAAAGAAGATCCAAGGTATACCCAAAAACTATCAGTGGTATCAGAGTCAATTTCTATGCTTCCGCATGCATTCTGTAATTTTTTGTTTTTCTGGTAGCATGCTGTTCTTGCCTATATTTTTATTTAAAAACATTAGTTTTATGCCAAGAAACATAGAGCATTCATATAAACCATAAACAGAAGTATATTCAACATCCACATAATCTAAGCTTCTTCATTTTCAAAATTAGGTCATTAGAAAATAGCATTTATAGGCCTTGAAATTAGTCCTATTGCGTATAGCACAAAAAATGAAGAAAATGACACCAATAACATTAAAATCGGACGTCATACTGAGGAGTTGTAGCAAAAAAAGTGTCTGGTCTGTCAGACTCAACCCGTTTTTTAGTCGGGTCTGTGCAACCAGGTTGGAGGTTAGGGATGATCAAAATACACCATTTTGATCATCTCAAAATGGCATCATTTAGACGCTGCAACAACAAAAATTCTATGCTACTGCCTGCTGCTGTATTATGGACTGGGTTAGCGTATCCTAGTCCAACCAGAAAAAAGGGCTACAGTGGGCCAAGCCTATTAAAAAAATGGTAAGGGTATAGGCTAGGTTAAATCAGTGGATCCAACCTGGACCCACAAAAAAACTTTTTTTTAGTAAAAAAAATTTGAATTGAAAAAAAACAGAGAGAAAATCTGGTGACTGACAAGTGGCAATGGCAACGCGGTAGCATTAGCCTAGCGCGTTTATTACTAGAGGCCAAGAGTGGATTTTGTTCAGTTTTTTTATTTTTCTAAATTTTTTCTTCTTGGGGCTGGTGAGGGAGCATGGGACCTTCAATTGAGGTGTTATTTGTTCTTAAAAATCCTTAAAATCAAGATCTTTATTTTGATATAGCATATCTGGGATATAGCATAAATGATGACATCTCATTCCTAGATGATGTCAATAACCCAGAGGAGAACCTTCAATAGGACCCCGAGGGGGAACCTGAAGAGGATCCAGAGTAAGAACTTAATGAACTTTTTGAAGAAGACCGAGAGGAGTTAGTGGAGGAAGTTCTACAAGAGGAACCAAAAATAATATATAATTTTGGACTGAGGTTAGAAACTTTATTCCCTATCGAACCCTTTCCTCTATAGCCTTTCATGGTTTCTTCAGACTCAAACTCCAAGATGGTGCCTACTCTTCACGATAAATCTCTAGTTAAGGATAGAGAGGAAGTGAACCAACCTCTTACCCCTAATTTGGCCATAGTATAGCTAAAATATATGCAACCAGACTAACAAATATATCAGGCATTAATGGTGTGATTAGTGATTACATTGAATTCACGATAGAAAAAGAGAATATTGAATTCTACCTAAAAGTCATAATGGAGTATATAAGAGCAATTAGGGTTAGAGGCAAGCCTATACAAGGACGTATAAGCAAAAAGTATTGGCTTAAAACAATAGAATTTGTAACTAACCTTATCAAGCCACCTTGTAAGCTTAATAAGCTAAGAAAAGTGATGTTAGAATACTGTAAAGCTCATATCAAATGATGTATATTTGTATTTAATTTCTACTGCTTTGCTTTGTTAATGACATATTTTATTACTCTTTCTTTGTAAAGACCTGCCATTTATTACATGCCTTATATGCAAGAGAAACATGTTTCATTTTATTTCTTTATCTTAGTTATGATTCACGTATAATTTTTATAAGTGGGTGCCTTTTAGATAATGAGTATTCTAAAAGAAAAATTTGATAAGAATAGTACTTATATTAATTTTGATAGGAAGTGATAGCATTGCTAGTGCCTATGTGATGGGAGGTACAAACGTATTCTCCTAATCATGGGTATAGTGATATTATTATTTTCTGATCAAAAAATGATAAAAGTAAGTGACATTGTAGACTTTACATGTGCTATATATATGTAAATTCACTTAAATATTTTATGGTTCAATAAATTAATGTGGGATAGGTTTATCACAGAATCGATATTGATAAAATGGCATCAAAGAATATTATTGTTAAATTAAACAAAGGGAAAAACTCAACGGGGATAACTGGGACATTTGGCACCGAAAGGTCCAATATATTCTAAAAGAACAGGATGCAATTGAGCCATTAAAAATGGTAATGGTAGAGCCTGAGGCTAGAAATACAGCCCAGCATATGAGAGACCAAGAAGCATACTTTCTTAAGGAAGAGTAGCTAGCAAGAATTACACTGCTGAGTGCAATGGCTGATGATTTAATGTGTGAGTTTGAGACACACAGAACGGCACAAGCTATGTGGAATGCCTTAAAAGATAATTTTGGTGGAGTCTCAACGACTAAGCTTAGAAGGTTGACTATTAAATTCGATACCTATAAGCTAAAACCAAATAATCCTATGAGGCAACATCTACGAGAGATATCCATAATGATTCATGAACTGAAGGAGGCTGGACATAATCTATCTGACGAGCAGCAAGTACAGGCTGTCATCAGGTCACTCCCTACTAGTTGGGAGCACATGAAAGTTAATCTGACCCATAATAAAAATATCACAACTTTCAATGATGTAGCTAAGTACTTGGAGCTAGATGATGAATGTCTAGAGGCTTATAAGGCTACTGGATAAGCCTATTTGATCGAAGGTATTGGTCCTTCCTAATCAAAGCCTGAATTCAAAAAGGGCAAGAAATTTCAGAAAAATGGGAAGAAAGGCGGTCATCCACCTAATAAAGGTAAGCAACAATACAAGAAGAAGGGAAAAAAAGGAGGCAAGAAAAATCTAGACCTAAATAAGGTCAAATGCTTTGCCTGCCATAATATGGGATATTTCGCACGTGACTATTCTAAACAGACTGAGAGCATAAAGGTAACAGTGAATTATATGAATTCACATGTCTCATTTGTTTCTAGTACTATTTTTCTAACAGAACCTATTTTCTTTTCTTGGATTATTGACTCAGGCTTCACATACCACATAAGTCAAAATCTAGGATCTTACGTGGAATACTGTCAATTGCTGTCTTAAAGCAAGTGGCTTTAAGTTGGCAATAATGCAAGGATCAAGGTTTGATGCATTAGCACTTGTAAACTTGTTTTGCGTGGTGGAAAGACCTTGATGCTGAACGATATGCTTCATGCTCTTGACATCCGACGGAATTTAGTTTCTATTAATTTCTTATTAGACTTTGGGTTCAATGTAAACTTTCATTGTAAAGTTTCAGACATTTATGGCAACTCAATACTTTATAGTTTAGCTTTCTGATTTTAAAAGTTCTTTATTTTAGATATTGTTGGTGATTTTAATGCTCACGATTGTTTTGCTATTACTTCTAATAATCCTCATATGAATATTTGGCATGCTAGACTAGGATATATTAATCAAAATAGAATGATTAAACTAGCAAAAGAAGGCTTGTTGGGGGTAATTCCTAACATGGATATGTCATTATGCGAAAGATGTCTAAGCTACTAGAAAACCATTTACTAAGGGAACACGAGCCAAAAATCTGTTACAATTAATCCATTCTGATATTTGTGGTACAATGAGTGTGAAGGCAAGACACAGAGCTTGGTATTTTATTACCTTTATTGATGATTTTTCATGATATAGTCATGTCTATTTGATTTCACATAAGTCTGAGGCACTAGAGTGCTTTAGATAATACATAAATGAAGTAGAAAATCAAATGGACAATAAAATTAAGGCATTACGCACTGATCGAGATCGTGAATATCTTCTAGATCAATTCAAGCAGATCTGTGAAAAAAAGAGGTTATTAGGCAACTAACTATCCCTGTGACACCTCAACAGAATGGGGTTATCAAAAAAAGAAATATAACTCTTTTAGACATGGTTAGGTCTATAATGGCTCAAGTAAACCTTCCAATTTCACATTGGGGTGATACTTTATTGATGACAACCTTCATATTTAACAGTGTCCTCAAAGTCAATTGCTTCCACAGCCTACGAGTTATGGACTAAACGTCAGCCAGATCTAAGCATCCTTAGACCTTAGGGCTCAGTGGCATATATCCATGACAAATCTCATAGACATAGGAAACTAGGTCCTATAGGGAAGAAATGTATTTTTATAAGATACTTTGAACCCTCAAAATGATATGTATTCAAAAGTGAAACTGAAGATGGAACAGTAACTGAAACAAAATCAAGAGATGTTGTATTTATTGAAACAAAGTTGCCTAGTAGGGGAGATATTGACCGCACTGTATCTCTTTATAAGACTCAAGAACATGGCAGTACTAAACAAATTGATGGACTAGAATCTTTTAGGTATGTCAATCTGAGTAGGAGCCAAGAACGGTCAACAGAAAGACCGAGACAAATGAGAAAAGATAAGCAAGTTACTCCTACCAGAAAGAGTAACAGGGAAAGTGTTCTAAGGAGACGCTTCCAAATAGAAGGAGAAGCACTCTTAGTTACTCTAGAAGGGGATGATGAACCACCCACTATTCATGAGGCCTTGGCAGGTAATGCTAAGGAGGAATGGAAGAAAGCAATGAAAAGGAAAATGGACTCAATAATGAAAAATCAAGTTTGAGAATTGGTTGATATGCCAAAAGGGCATAAAGCCATTGGAACATGTGGGTTCTCAAAATCAAGAGAAAGGTGGATGGATAAATTGACAAATTCAAATCTCGATTGGTTACAAATGGATATACACAATAGGAAGGTATAGATTATGAGGATATTTTTTTACCTGTCATGTGCTTCAATTCTATAAGACTTATTATGGCAATAGTAAATAGTTTAAACTTGGAGTTACATAAGATAGATGTAAAAACCAAATTCCTGAATGGTGATCTGGATGACGATTTATATAGAACAACCAATAGGTTTTATTAAAAAAGAGTTTGAACACAAAAAGTGTAAAATCAAAAGATATATTTATAGATTAAAACAGTTATCCAAACAGTGGTACTTGAGGTTTCACAAGGCGATAACATCATATAACTTCTAGATGATAGAGGAAGACCACTGCGTCTACGTTAAGCAGTTTAAGGCAACTTTGTGATATTATCATTATACTTAGACAACATACTCTTAGCCGAAAATAGTCTTGACTTGGTGATAGTTATTAAAGAATGGCTTTCATCAAATTTTGAGATGAAAGACATAGGTGAAGCAAAATATATACTTGGAGTCAAGATTCGAATAAATCGCTCCAAGAGAATCCTCATTCTTATACAAGAGAATTATATCAAGAAGATACTTGAGCGATTCAATATGAGTGACTACAATCCCATGGATATCCCTATTGCCACTAGAGTGGCCTTGAGTTCTAACATATATTCCAAAACTGAATTAGACAAAAAGAAAATGGAAAGAGTTCCATATACAAGTGCCGTTGGTAGCCTTATGTATGTAATAATGTATATAAGACCATATATTTGTTATGCCGTAGGGCTGGTTAGCAGATTCCAGTCCAACCCCAGTGAGAAACACTGGAAAGCAGTGAAGAGAATCTTGAGATACTTAAAGGGCACAACTGACTATGTGTTGTGTTATTAAGGAAACGGTCTGCGCCTAATCGAATATTTCAATGCTGATGTAGGCGGTGAAGAAGAAGAATGAAGATCGACTTCAGGATACACCTTCTTGCTTAACAACAGTGCCATATGTTGGAGTAGCAAGAAGCATACGTGCATTACTTTACACTCTATGGAAGTTGAGTTTGTGGCATGCACTGCAGCAACGCAAGAGGCTATTTGGCTGAAGAGATTTATCGGACACCTAGGATTTGGGAATGAGAGTACCGATCTAGTATTGATACACTGTGACAATACTATAACCATAGCCTACACCAAAGACCCTAAGTATCACAGTAAGACCAAACACATTGATATCAAGTATAACTTTGTGAGAAATTATATAGCATAGAAAATTGTAACTATACAATACATTTCAACCAAATGTATGGCTGCTGACCCCCTAACTAAGCCAATAAGCAAAGAAACATTTGAGAAACATATAAAAGCTATTGGCATGAGAAAAATGTAAAGTTACAGACTATATGTAATATTTTTATTAATGATATTATGTCATTTATTATTACTAATATGTTTGAGTGAAAGTATACAATGTCTAGTATATCGTACAAGGTGAAAATAGTAGCTCTCTCACATGAGCAATTGCCTTTGTTATAGAAAAGCGTTCAAAAATGAGACATGTGTTCACTAGTAAAGCAGCAATATATCCTGGAAGAACAGGATGTAATTGAGCCATTAACTATGGCACTGGTGGAACTTGAGGCTAGAAATATAGTCTAACATAAGAGAGACCAGGAGGCATGCCTATGTTGGAAAAAAAGAATAACATTGCATGAATCAAGCTTCTAAACATTATGGCTGATGACTTGATGTGTGAGTTTGAGATACACAGAACTACACAAGCTCTGTGGATAGCCCTAAATAATAAGTTTGGTAGAGTTTTCACTACTAAACTTAGAAAGTTGACGATTAAATTCGATACATATAAGCTAAAGCCAAATAATCCTATAAGGAAACATCTAAGGGAGATATCCAACATGATTCATGAACTGAAGGAGGCTAGACATAATCTATCTGGCAAGCAGTAACTGTAGGATGTCATCAGGACGCTCCTTACCAGTTTGGAGCATATGAAAGTCAACCTGGCCCACAATAAAAATAGCATCACTTTGAATTATGTAGCTAAGAATTTGAAGATAAAGGATGAACATCTTGAGGCTTACAAGGTCACTGGACAAGCCTATTTGACCAAAGGTACTTGTCTTTCCCATTCAAAGCCTAAATTTAAGAAGGGTAAGAAATTTCATAAAAATAAAAAGAAAGGTGGTTCTCCATAAGCAAGGCAAGTAACAATATAAGAAGAAAAGAAAGAAAGATTGTAAGAAAAAGCTAGACCTGAAGAAGGTTAAATGCTTTACCTGTAATAATGTGGGGCATTTTGGACGCGACTATTCTAAATAGGTCGAGAGTGAAAAGGCTCCACAAACCACGTAAGTTGAGATCGAGGATCTTGTGTGAAATACCGTCAGTTTCCATATCAAAGCAAGTGGCTTTATGTTAGGAATAATGCAAGGATTGAGGTTCGAGGCATTAGAACCTGCAAATTTGATTTATGTGGTGGAAAAACCTTATGATGCATGATGTGCTTCATGCTTTTGACATCCAATGGAATTTAGTTTCTATTATTTTCTTATTAGACTTTGGGTTTAATGTAAACTTTCATGGTAAAGTTGCAAACATTTATAGAAACTTAAAATAGAATGATTATCTAGTAAGGCTACTAGAAAGTCATTCGATAAGGGAACACTAACTGAAAATCTGTTGCAACTAATTTATTCTAATATTTGTGGTCCAATAAGTGTAAGGGTGAGATACGGAGCTTGTAATTTCAATACCTTTATTGATATTTTTTACGATATGATCATATCTATTAATCTCACACAAGTCTGAGGCACTAGAGTATTTTAGAGGATACATAAATAAAGTGGAAAACCAAATGGACAATAAAATCAAAGCATTATGAGGTATAAAGAAAAATAGATTATTAGGCAATTAACTATCCCTAGTACACCTCAGCAGAATGGGGTTGCGAAAAGAAAAAATAGAACTCTTCTAGATATGGTTAAGTCTATATTGGCTCAGGCAAACCTTCTAATTTCACATTGGGGTGATGCTCTATTACCAGCAATATTCATACTTAACCATGTGTCCTTAAAGTCAGTCATTTTCACGCCCTACAAATTATGAACTAAATGTTAGCTAGATCTAAGTATCCTTAGACCTTAGGGCTTGGCGGCATATATCCATGACAATTCTCATAGATATGGGAAACTAGGTCCCAGAGGGAAGAAATATATCTTCATAAGGTACTCTGATCCCTCAAAAAGATATGTATTCATAAGTGAAATTGAAGATGAAACAGTGACTAAACCAAAATCAAGAGATGTTGTATTCATTAAGACAGAATTTCCCAATAGAGGAGATGTTGATCGCACTGTATCACTTTATGAAACTCAGGAATAGAATAGTGCTGAATAAATTGATAGACTAGAATCCTCTAGGTATGTTAATCTGAGTAGGAGCCAAGAACGATCAACACAAATACTGAGACAAACGAGAAAAGATAAGCAAGTAGCTCTGGTCAGAAGGAGTAATAAGGAAAGTGTTTCAAAGAGATACTTTCAAATAGAAGGCGAAGAACTTTTAGTTACTCTAGAAGGGGATGATGAATCTTGCATGTTAGTGAAGTCTTGGTAGGTCCTACCAAGGAGGAATGGAAGAAAGCAATGCAAGATAAGATTGACTAAATGATAAAAAACTAAGTTTGGGAGTTGGTTGATCTTCAAAAAGGGCAAAAAGCCATTGGGAACAAGTAGGTTCTCAAAATCAAGAGAAAAGTGGATAGATCAATTGACAAATATAAAGTCCAATTGGTTGTAAAGAGATATATACAACAGAAAAGTATAGATTATAAAGATACTTTTCACCTATTGTGCTCTTCAACTCGATAAGACTCATTTTGGCAATAGTAAACAGCTTAAACCAAGAGTTATATCATATGGATGTAAAAACCATATTCCTGAATAATGACCTGAATGAAGAAATCTATTTGTTACAACCAATAGGTTTCATTGAAAAGGGTTTGAGCACAAGTGTAAACTCAAAAGATTTATTTATGGAATAAAATAATCATCCAGACAGTGATACTTGAGGTTTCACAAGGTGATAACCTCATAAAACTTTCAAATGATATAGGAAGACCACTGCATCTACGTTAAGTGGTTTGAGGGTAACATTATAATAGTATCCTTATATGTAGATGACATATTCTTAGCCAAAAATAGTCTTAACTCAGGGATAGTTATTAAAGAACAGCTCTCATCGAATTTTGAGATGAAAGATATAGGTGAACTAAATACATACTTGGAGTTAAGATCTAAAGAAATCTTTCTAAGATAATCCTCACTCTTTCACAAGAGAATTATATTAAGAAGATACTTGAGCGATTTAATATGAGTGACTTCAATCCCATGGATATCCCTGTAGCCACTGGAGTGACCTTGAGTTATGACATGTGTCCCAAAATTGAATTAGATAAAAAGTAAATTGAAAGAGTTTCATATGCTAGTGACATTGGTAGCTTAATGTATGCAATGATGTGTATAAGACCATATATTTGTTATACAATATGACTAGTTAGCATATTCCAGTCCAACCCCAGTGAGAAATATTGGAAAGTAGTGAAGAGGATCTTAAGATACTTAAAAGGCACAACTGACTTTGCCCCTAGTCAGATATTCCAATACTAATAGAGTAAGTGATGAAAAAGAGCGAAGATCGACTTTAGAATACACCTTCTTGCTTAACAACACTATATATTAGAGTAAGAAGAAGCATATATGTACATTTCCTTACACTCTATAGAAGCTAAGTTTGTGGCATATACTGCAGCAACACAAGAGGCTGTTTGGTTGAAAACATTTATCAAACATCTAGGATTTAGGAATGAGAGTACCAATCCAGTGTTAATACACTGTGACAACACAACATTCATAGCCTATACCAAAGACCCTAAGTATCACAGCAAGTCCAAACACATGATATCAAGTATAACTTTATGAGAGATTATATAGAATAGATATTATAACTATACAATACATTTCAACTAAAAGTATGGTTACAAATCCCCTAATTAAGCCAATAGGCAAAGAAATATTTGAAAAATATGTAAAAGCTATTGGCATGCGTAAAATGTAAAATTGCAGATTGTATGTAATATTTTATTTTTATTAATGATATCATGTCATTTATTACTATTATACGTCTGGGGGAAAGTATATAATATCTAATATGTCGTACAAGTTAAAAAGGATAGCTCTCTCACACGAGCAACCACCTTTAATGCTAGAAAATCATTCACAGATGAGACATGTGTTCACCAGTAAAGCAGCAAAGGTGCTAATATGACAGAGAAGAAACACAAAAAATGTCACCTTGGCGTAAAAAGTGCAATAAGTGGAGATAAGATCTATGAGTATGGATATGGATCGAACTATGAAAATACATATCCATGAAACATGTTGCCATATAACAAATTCTTCAAAATTGACGTCATATTATGTTAATAGAATTGAAGAATTTGGGTTTAGATACTATAAGTATCCAAACTTAAATCTGTACAGAGTGATTGATATAATCAAAAGAACATATACTCTTATAGAATAAGAGAAACACCATAACATGTGATTCATATCACATGTGCTAAAGAACCGCAAATGGAAAGCAAGTGAATCAATCCCTACTTTATAAAGTTCTAGAAAGGTACTATCATTTCATTAATGTCCTTTGACTTTGACAGCATCATGGAAGTATGCTTCAGCTCCCGCTAATTTAGTATATGTCATATGATCAAATTATATATTAACCAAATATATTATGTGAGGGCAACGGTTGATTCATATCAAAATGATATATGGGTGAAAGAAAGATTACCAAAATATACACATCCATGCTAGTGTCTGTGACTAGTCCATTGTGATATTATTTTATTAGTTCATAAGTATAAATATTATGCATAAGTGGAGGCTATCTGAGTTACATTCTGACTCAAGAGGGATTAGATTAGCCATAAGAAAAATGTATATAGACAAATCTAGGACATTCAAGGAACTACAACATATTTAGTCGAGCTGCACTAAAGGGTTACTTTGTGTTGGTCTCTATAAAAAGTGATTTCTAGTATGAAAAAAGGAAGAGAATGAGATTAGACCCATGAAATCTAACCACCAAGTGTGAATAGAAGATACTAGTAAATGGGTTAGTCCACCTATGATTGATTAGGTCCAAACTCAATAGAGATTGGGGCCATTATAAGTATAATGGAGAGAGTAGAGTATATATGTGTAATATACCCCTTATGATAAAAATGAGAGTTATCCTAGCAATTAAGAATAGGAGAACGTGGGGGAGTGGGGCACAAATTTTACTTCCCACTTCCCTCCCTTTTTCATGCATGCATATACATAAAAATAGACAGAACCTTAAGAGAGTACACAATTTGTAGTTTCTTTGTTTATCTCCCTCTGCATCCGAAACTTGTTCTTTTCCTGTCAGTGAATTTGTTGTGAGATATAACCAGAGTCCAAACAAGATTATTCGATTTCATGTGGGTACTCAGATAGTCAAAGTCAGATTCCAGTTACACCCAAAATCCTATAGAAAGAATTTAATAATATTCATATTTCATACACCTCCAGTCATAAATATATGATATAATTAAGGAGTTGATATTAATTATAAATATAAGACCTATTTTCTAAATTTACTAACTCTTTCCTAAATTACACCTATTAATACTCTCTCAACAATATCAAATAAGAGAATGAGAGTGACAATTAAAGAAAATGATGATGTTTTAGAAAAAATATGATATAGCTAATTTAACTAACTTCCTTAATTTAATAAAATTAGTTAAATATATCTTATATTTAGAATCAGATAATACAAGACTTCGTTCTACCTTTCATAGTATTGTTGGGCATATTGAATACTAAATTTTGTGATGCTCCAATGCTTGGTTAAAATTATAATTAAATTTCAAATATGAGGCTGGTTAAAAATAATCACATGAGAATGTCTTCAATTTTAAAGGGAAAATAAAGTCATCAATTATGAAGACCCAATTGTTTTGAGACCAATAACAAATTTTTTCAACTTACAAATATTTGTTATGTTCAATTTTTTTTTGCATGTGGCCCACATTCCTAGTTCTATTGGTGATGCAACAAGTAAATGTATCATCATGTTTCACAACCATGTCTTACTAGTCATAATAGATGAAAATTGATGAGTGCAAGTGTGTATGAGAAGGTATGAATGACTATATACTTAATAGTGTATAAAAGAGTGTGAAAATATGCAAAAGAAGCAAAATGAAAGGAAAAAAGAAAACTGTAAAAATAAAAACTTTCAAAAAAGCATACTAAGAGCTAAGAAAAACAAAATAAAATGAACCTAAATATTTTTTTGTTTAAATACAAATGTAAAAAATTATACAATATTAACTAAAATGCAATTGAATGGACCTAAGATGCAACTAAGACTCAATCTACTATTAAAACACTAAGATAAAAGCAACTAGACAACTAACTAAGACAAAAGCTCAACAAATAAACCCCAGTCAATATTATTTGACACTTAGTTACTAGGGAACTAATTTCTTGACTCCCCGGTAATAGCACCACTTGAAACAACCGAAGTCCAATGTCATCTTGGGGTTACTTCAAAAATTTAACCAAATATTATATATAGTATAACATCGGGTCATTCTCTTTTGAAGAGCTGAAAATAAAATTAAATTACTAAGTAACTAAATGAAATGCAACCTAAGCTATAAAATAGAATTTGATTTGATTAAATAACAACTAAATGCCATGAATTAAAATGAATTTAAATAAAATATTTTTGGTATTTTTATATGAAAATAAGGGATATGGAATGATAGTGAAATGAATGGAATGAAAGTACAAGTAATTAACAATAATAAAAGTAACTCTCAAATTTAATAGCGTAGGCAATCATATATTCAACAGATATAGATTTATGAACAATAAATTAAGAATTATAATTAAACTTTTAATTCAACAATTGAGCCACCTCGAATTGTCACAACATATTTTTCCAAAGTCACAATTTATTAACTATCACCAGAATAATAAAATAGAACTAAGGATATTAAATATTAATACTCAATCATAACTCAATAATTCATAAAAATATATTTAAAACCAGTAAGAGATACAATAATTCAATAATTCAAGCCACTTTAAAATATCAATACAAAGTCTTGACCCAAAATATAGTAAGGAAATTAAGTTATATCCGGACAATATCAATTGCTAAACAATAATCTAGCGACAATAATTTTCAATAAAAATAAATAAATCATTCCAAAAAATTTTAAACAATTATTAAATTATCCTAAAGGAATCATTTTATAATTATTGGTTAGAAGATTAGAGTAATCTAAACTCTATCCCAAACTCATTCCCTTATCATTGAATAGAAGAATTCGGATGCTTTAGCCATTGATAGCCATGGGAATAGATGCCATCGTCAAGATTTTACGGCCTCCCATGGTAGTATCATGCACCGTCGTTGTTTGCTTACTCTGCTCTATCTCGTGCTTATAGTGCGCCATTTGGAGCTATGCTAGGCCATGCTTCTCGTAGTCGCTCTACTCATCGCTAGTCTTTCGTTCACATCGCTGTTGTTCTAGTTCACTTCTCATGTTGTTGTCGGTTAAATTCTATGTGTGGACGGCTTGAGTAAGTATGGTGAGACAATAAATGATGAAAGGAGACAAAGATGACGATGGGAGTAGGTGAAGTCGTGATGTGATGGGTGCATGAATGGTGGAGACCGAATGAAAAGGGTGGAGACTGCTCGAGTCTGCTGTGTTGTGTGTGACCGAATATATGAAGCAGATGGAAAACAAAACCTAATGGCCTAAATTGCATAGTTTGGCCGATTGGTCATATTTCTGAAATGTGGTCCTCTGTTGTCATTTGTCATTTTTAATTTTTTCCAAATACCTGAAATACAAATCATAATAATGTAATACTTTTATTTCAAAAATAATTACTTTGGGGAAACCATAAAAATATGACAATAATATCCCTGTTAAGCACTAATTCAATATAAAGCACAATAATTCAAATGGTACATAAATACTACAATGAAAGATCAAAATAATGACAAAATCCCACCAAAATGATATAAATAAATATATAAAAATATGGGTTTGTCAATTCCACCATATCACTCTTAGAGGACTATAGCTGACCCAGTATCCGGCCGATTAGTGGGGTCAGTCTTGAACCAACACCAAGTAGGCTACCCCACCTAGGTGGTGTTGGCCCTTCAAACACCATGGGGATCTCTCACTCAATAGCAGCATCCCATCAGACGAGCACGGTCAAGCTCCTTATTTGCAAGAGGAGAATAGATGAGAAATTACAACCTAGATGGACGAGTGTGATTGTGCCTTGCAGATAGAGCTCAAGGAGTCCAAAACAGTCATTGTAGTCATGTAAGAGATGGTGATCACACTAGCTCCACACATCTAGTTACTAGCGATCCCTAACGCTAAATGGAGGTGACTTGGGTGATATTAAAATTTCTTCGTGTAACATCTTAATTTTCTTACATCTTAGAGACCAAACGGTAGCATCTGGAACCACTTTTAAAGTCATTGAAGTCAAATTACACAATCTAGAATTTTACTCTCCTGAGTACTATTCACTGTGTAAATTCTAGAGAAGTAACCTGACTTCGAAAAATCATAATTAAATCTAGAAAAATCAAAATAAAGTGCTTCAAATTGCTACGCAAAGCTAACTTAATGCTCTTTCAGGAAAAAATAAGTTGTTGACCATGCCTTGACCAAGTCAACATTTTTCCCAAATTCTAGCATTTTTGGTCCCAACTTTGAAAAATCATATCTTCATGTGTAGACATCCAAATGAGACGTTCTACATATCAAATCGAAGCTTGGCATGTCTACTATTTACTAGAAAAATATCATACATTTATTTAATCATTTACTATTTATAATTACAATACAAATGTCACTATCTCACCACAAGTTATTGTTTATAGTGACAATTTCCAGCAACTAATCATACATACACCAATCACATATCAATCATGCTAAATATTTATTAACTTCTCTTCATGAATATTTATCTTCTCCATCCTAAGAAGACTTGCTTTAATTGGATTGATATGGAAGGGGTGAGATTTCTGGGGAAATCTTAATAGCAAACGGAAACCATACAATGTATGCAACTATATGCTTGATGTTACTATATGTGCACTTAATGATCATGCTTGCATAATGATAACATACATGCTTCCATGTTACTTAATTATAACATATGGACATAGCATAAAAAGAAATAGAGCATTACTTAATTATACATGCTTCACATCATCAAAGTAAGTAAACATCACATAAAACATCCAAGCAATATAAGCATACAAGTAAGTAAGTGTACTACCTGACGTGTAGTCTCTCCTCTAGCTCTTAGATTTTACTCTAAGATTCCCTCTTTTTATAGGTCAGAACCTATACATAGCATAATAATATCTTCATTATTATTCTATCCAGTATAGCTCTACCTAACTCATGCTTAACTTGAGGTAATACCCTTTATCTAACAATCCCCTAACTTTCTTTCTATCCACAGCTAACCTTATCAAGAGAGATATTTCTCTATTCTAAATATTAACTTCATAAGAACAATCCTCTAATTTATTAGAGCAGGGACTAGAATAAATTACTTACCTTATTCCTAAGCTTGACAATCCGCCAGAACTCCTTCTTTTTCCTTCCTTCCTTTCTCTTCCTTTCTTTCTTTCTCTTTTTCTCTCTTCTTTCTTGCTTGGCCATGGAGTGCCTTGAATGGAAGGGGGTGGGGGTATTTATAATTAAAAGGAGGTGGAATGGATGGCTCAGATAGAATCGCGATCAACGGCTCAGATCGCTTAGCTTTCTCAACAAGCCTTGCTTACATCATCACGATGACATCATCATCCTCAATGACTCATCAAAATAACATCATCCATGGGACACCTCACATGCTTAGGTGGCATAATGGTGGGGCCTTTGGTATACCTCACCAGTTGACTCAGCATTTCTAGAGAATTCTATAGTCCTGTCCCAGAATAAACGGCTGAGATCATGACACGTGTCCTTAGATTTTTCTTCTTTTCCTAGACTCATGCCATGTGGCACCTTGTGGGTCCCATGAAGACACCTTTCATGCCACCTCATGGTTTTAGATGATTCTAAAGCTCTATCTGATCACTTTCCCCAGTTCTATCTTTAATCGGGTAACTTTACTTTATTAAAAAAGTACTAAACTAATATTTTAATGCCACTTAGACCCACATCACTTTTGGGCCATGTTTTTGGATATCTGGGAATGGCATCTTGGGTTTCTAAGCAATCTGGTAGCTTGGTTCCCAAGAAACATCCCTAGCAAATTACTAAAATACCCTTAACTCCTCTTTAATAATTCTAGGGGCATTATTGTCTTTTCACACCTTTCTAGAGTATCTCCTGACCCTGGTCAACTATCCAGATAACCTTCCTTGACCGTCTACCCTTAATCAAATTACCAAAATACCCTTCACTTATTATTTAATTATTTTACAATATAGGGGCATTTTCGCCATTTCACACTTTTCCTGCATATTTCTGGCACTGACCTCTTTAACTGATAAACTGATATCATGGGCCTGGGCCTCACTTGGCATTATCATAAGCCTGTCTGGGCATCATCTGATCTTATTCAGTCATAACTTGATTACTGCTAAATTTCTTAATCAGATCTCGAGTGTTCACAAACTCCCGTCAAAATTCAGTGATATAAGAATAACTTTTTCTATAGAACTCCTTTCGAGGTTCTGTCAGATTCATGACATATGGCGTCATAGGGCACACCTTCCTATAACTTTTCACTTATATCTGAGGTCTATAGGATCTTATAAAAATTTTAGATAACTTTCAGACTGTCAGATAAATATCTGCTATCTGGAGCTCTAATAAAATTTCTCTATTATGCTAGATTAACCAACATAACTTTCTCTATCTACTGATGAATTTTGGGACTGAAATGTTTCCAGACAGTTCTAAGCCTTTTTTGGCTGAACTTCCTATAATTATAATTTTGCCCTTGGAAACTTTCCATCTTTCCAATCAAGTCCCTTAATTTTTCATAATTATACATAATGGCCCAAACTTTATGACTACTTCCTTTTGGCAACATCAAACCTTTTAGACTTTTCAGTTTAGTCCCTCTTTTTCTTCAAAATGACCATTATGCCTCTAGGGACTTTCATTATTTACAATCTAATCCCTGAACTTTCACTTACTTGCAGTTTAGTCCCTGAACATCATATGTATACTTCTAGGACTTCTGCTCAATAGGGCCTGGTAGCATACCTTTTTCAGGCTATATACTGGGCTTCTGTGTATAAAAGTCAGGATATGACACTTTGACTCTTCTAATCTCATTTCAAATGTTATGTAATATATTTTAGATCAAGATTTTATAAGCAAAGCAATCATAAGATCATTCTTTAACTAATTATAAATTCTCAAAATCGCTTGAAACCTGGTTTAAAAATGAATATTCTTTATTTATCAAAATGTTTATGAATAAGATGCCTTATTTATTAATACTGCGACAAATGACATTACAAAATTGATTTCAACGATTATATTCTTATTTATCAAAGAGCTTATCGATAAACACCCTTATCGATAAATGACATTTAGAAGCAGATTTTACAAACTAGTTTTCTTGTTTTTAAAATATTTATCGATAAATGATTATTATAACATATTTCTCAACTGAATTTTATTATTATTTGTCAAAGGGATTATCAATAAGCTTATAGAAAATAAACTATTTTAAAATCAAATTTAAAATTTCATCATCAAAACTATTTGTCATCATCAAAATATATAGTCAGCTGACTCATCCCCAGTAGCCTAGCTACAACAAAACCAGTAGCAACACGAATGATGTTGATTTTGGCCCACACCCATGATTTCTACCCTTCCCCTCTTGACTTTGAATAATTTCGGACTTTTTATGTTATGTTTTATTTAGAGATATTAGCTTTCATATTTTTTTTTCAATTGGTTGTTGAGAATTTTAATTACAGATTACTTATTTGAAATTTGTGTTAATTTAAAATTATTACTATTTAATTTTTTATTTGTAACTATTTAATATTAAGCAAAAATAGAAATGTCAAAAGTTTAAAATTTTTAGTAAAAGAGATCCATCTCCTTACACTTTGCACTGGGAGATAATATTTTTCACTATTGTGTCCACTTGTTCGAGAAACAAAAGTTACTTGGTCTCCTAGACCATACAAGAAATACCACGTATAATGTCTGATTAGTTACTAAATGAACTTTTATGTAAATTGTGTTAGATTCTTGAATATATTCAGACTTGATTAAGAACAATTTTTGGAGTCTTTGTTACTTCCAGATCGAAACTTCCTCTTTATACAAAAAGTTGCATGCATTGTAATTCTACGGCACATGTTACAATTGATTGTCCATTTAGATATGAGAATGCAAGGTTCTTTAGGCCTCATCAAAGGAATTTCTAACCAAACTACATGTGTCCTTCTCATTCTAATGGTATGCTTCATGTATATTTTAAGTGTTTCAATAAGATACATATTTGTTGTTTGTTGCTGCCAATCTCATTTCCAGGGGCTAAGAATCAGGAGGAAGCTACTAATGGCGTGTATCAAAAACCTTTCAAAGGTACCAATTGTACGTGGCAAAAAAGTAAAGATATGCGATCATTTAGAACTTATTGGATCCTTAAAAAGTACTACTTTATTATAGTTCCAATCGCTACACTTGGGGAGACATCCTAACTCCTAGGTACCTAGACTTATACCTAAAGATAATAGACAGCTAATCCTACCCAACATTAGTATCGCCTAAAAAGAAAAAACACTTCACCCTACCCTTGAATCGTAGATGAACCCAACTCTTTTATAAAAATTTGTATAAAAAAAACCTTTCAAAGGTTAATGCCTACTAAAAAAGACTAGTGTCTTATTTAAATGATGATTTACTGCCCTACTTGGACAACTTGTTAGTCTGTAATTTAGTTTTGCTCACAGACATATGGGTGTACACACCATCCATGTTACCTATAGCCTGCCTCAGCTGCCTCATTTATTGTATCAGATTTTAAGCAAATGCTTCCAATTTGATGTAATGAATATATAGCAATACTAACATATACCCTATCATGTCTTCTAATCAGTGTCATGGCCAAAACATGAAATGCACAATTGGTAATTTTCATGAGAAAAAAAAACTTATAGTTCTATTAAAAGAGTTAATTCATGAGTTACAAAATTCTATCCCACAACAGAACTTGCCAAGTTCTTCCAAAATATATAGTGATTCTTGAATAAGCAACAACTCAAAATAAGTGATTCTTAAGATACAACATTTGTCTGTGCCTAGGACCACGAAGCAGCAAGAGAATAGGCAGGAACTGAAGGAGAACCACTAATCCTGTAAATTCTGCCAATATGTGAAAACATGATTTCATAATACAAGTTAAAATCAAAACGATTGAAATAAGATAAAAACAAATTTGAAAATGGAAGGACTTACTAAGCTATAAAACTGTCTCAAGAGTAGACTGAGTATTAAGTGAATAATACTCTTCAAATTGGTCATTAGGGCACCTCATCTCCTTTGTATAGTTGTAAAGTGCAAGAAACAATTTGGGAAATTTTGTTTCCAATATTTTGCAAGTTTTCTTGCATAGGCATGTTTTACCTGAAAAATTAAAACAAAAAATATTAAACATGTGTGTGTGTAAAATTAACTCTAAAAATGTAAAATTTTTACCCATAGTTTTCCATTCCAACTCTCAAGATTGCTATATATATTTCTAATGTAGCGTTCTAAGTCAGTCAAAGAGTCTGTAAACTTGTCATTCCCTTTCATTATTGGGCCTTTCAATGCAAAAGAAGAAGTGAACAACTTATCAATCTTGTTTTGCCAGGACTAATTTTGGCCCACAAACTCCTCTTTATAGGCTTCAAAGTCGCTCAGGGCATTATAACTATAGACCATTATGCAATTCTGTAAAAAAATCACTCACAAGACAGAGAAATAGCAATGCCCTTGCTAAACTCCAGAAGAAGGGATGCAAAATCACTTCAAAAGGTGTCAACCTAAAAAATTAAGAAATTTTTTTTAGTCTCTAAACAAAAATAATAAGCAAAATCAATTGACAATTTGATTGGTACCTCGCAGTAGGATTCGAGTGTACCATATCTTTAATCAGATGCCTCAACTCTGGATCTTTTAGTAGTTCACTCATATCCACATTATTCCACATCATACAGTTTTTGGTAGTCAAACCATCTCCAAACAAATGTTTCTTCAAAAAGATAAAAGCCACCAAACAACCTAAATTAAATATGTTCAATGTGAAATATTGCTCTGGGAAATATCCTATCTTCTCTAATTGATGAAACTGCTCTGGAGTTTGCCACTGATGAAGTATTTCATCGTCTTTGCGTCTTAAACCTATTTATATTATAAAAAATGTTACTATTATTAGTGTAACTAAATTGAAAAAAAACAATTTGTGAACTACTTACAAATATGTTTATCCTTGAGAATAGGAAGCGTATCTCCTTTATAATCTTCAATTGCTACTGACATGGTAAAATCAAAAAGTTTCACCATCCAACCTTTATCTCCACCTCCAATGATTGCAAAACTCCATGGTGTCAAGTAACCATGAATTATGTGTAACTATTTAATATCCCAAAGAGATAAAACCATGACCCTAAACAAAAAATAAAAAGAAAACAAATATCTAAGAGTTCAAAATAAATTAAAATACATTATATAAACCTTTAAATAATCAAAGAAAATTGTACATACCTAATTACTTTCCTACTAAAATCAGTAAGATTCCCGTTGTCTACAAATTTATTGTGATTTTCTGGCTTCATAACAAAAGAATACAATGTATATGGATATGGTTCATATACCAGATATCCATATGCATTATCAGTATCTTCAAGAGCCAAATATGTATAGAAACATATTATATGGTTCTTCCCTCTCCCAGCTCGTAAAATATCTACTTCTTGCTTATTGTAATGTTTTATCTTTTTGATGGTGCAATCTTCTTCCCGTAATCTATCTTTGAAGATATTTAATTCTGGTACAAATATTTCAGCTTCAATCATCAATGATAGTTGGAACTCTTGAACTTGACCCATTTAACTGACCTGAAGAGATAAAGAAAAAAAATTATATTAGAAATATATATTAAACAATTCAAAATCACAGTCGGCCAAATTAATATGTACACTAGAATTCAAAGATTCATCAACTTCCATGTTTCGAACTGGGATCTTGAGGAGAGAAGCTAAAATGCTCCAACCATCAAGCCAAGAGTTCGAATGCCTTATAAGCTTTGTTCTCTTCTAGCTATAACTTCTTTTCCAACATTAGTACATATTTCAATTAATAAAATAAAATATTTTATTCACAAATTCAACGAGAGTAGAAGACATATATCAGAGCTCGAAAAAAATAGCTAGTGAATGGTTGTGACAATGGAAGGCAAGATGCAGAGATATAGCGCCCAACAATATGAACAACGGACCACCACCTCAAAACTATCACCTTCAACCCAAAGAGAAAAGGAAAATAGTTTTCCCATGTTGAGTTAGTTTACAAAGAGAAAAATGAAACCTGAGAGCCTATCGAAGTTTAAGTAGGGATATTTGGCAGTGACGAACGCACAATGAGTTTAATTCAACATATTACCCAAGGGTGAAAAACAAAGATTAGAAAGATATAGAGAAACAGACAGATAAATGAAAATTTTCCCTCTCAAAAATTAAAATGAAAGAAAAACAAAGTAGAGTAGTAATGGGTTGAAGCATTTAATTTAATGCATGCTAACATAAATTTATTTTTTGATAAATTTCTTTATTGTATTGTTTTTGCCTAAAATTTTATTTGTATAACATAGATCGATTAATCTAACACATCTTGTTTGAAATTATTTTCAATAACAATCTAATTTATCTTAATGTTTACCAAAAAATATTTTATCAAAAAATATTCGATAAATATTAAATTTTGCATATTAAAATTGTTTGAATCTTAACGACCAATAATTTATTAATCAACCTTATTGAAATGTCTTTTAAAAACTAACATTTTTACCCTAGTAAATTTACTAAAGTGTTATTTGATAAATTGGTTTATTCTTTGATTTTTAAATCTTATCTCAAATATTATGTAATAAATTTTAAATCAAGATTTTATATAGGATATATTTAACTAATTTAATTAGATTCAACAAGTTAGTTAAATTAATTAATATAATATATTTTATCTAAAATACTATAATTATTTTTCTTAACCCATCCATCTATCTCTTATTTAATTATTGTTGAGAGACTAATAATAAGGGTTATTTGAAAAAAAAAGTTAATAGTAAAGGAAATGAGTCTTATAATTAATATTAATATCAACTCCTTAATTATGTCATATATTAAGGATATGAGGAGTATTACTTATATTATTTTTATATTTAAATTTTTGCATTCTCCTGATTTATTGAATTTAATTAATTATATTATCGTTAATGCTCCAATGCAACTGCTTTCAATCATTTCCTTGCTTCTGGTTAAAAAATGAATTATATTTCCTTACTTGTGTCTGACAGATGCCCTCATAGAATTAGAATTTTTGACAAATAAAAAAACTAGGCCTTGAAACCTATTTTAATCTATAATAAAAAAATTTGACAAATTTTAATCTATAATTTTATTTTAATTTTTAAAAGATTTTGAGTATAATAATAATTAATCAGCATGATAAAAAATAAATTTTGATCATTGGGAGAAGTATAATCACTTGTCTCTCATTCTTACATAGACAATCCGATTATCTGATACCACTTTTTTTACCTTCTGATACCATGTAAAAGCACACAACTCAAAATTTTATCTTTTTTATCTCATATTATTTAAATATTCTTTATATTTATATTTTATTATAATAATTATAAAATTATCCTAAGATATAGTAATCATAAAATAATTAAAGAATAAAATTAGAGTAACTTAAACTCTCCTTTTGAGATCACAAACTCATGCCCTCACTATTTATTAGGAGGAAACCACCCATAGCTCCCACAATCATTGTCATCACCAAGGTTTTAGTGAAAAATATGGTTAACGACAAAGAGAAAATTGAGGTATGTGCCTTAACATGAATGAAGTACGCTTGATAAGGATAGATAAGCACTAGTGGCAGAGATGGGGTCGTGATGATGTGTGGTTCTGTAAGGTCTGTGCTATCGCTATTGTCTTCTCTTTCCTGTTGGTATGTACCATCACTCTACACCATCGATATCCATTACTAGTTCTGGGTTCTATCATGGCTAAATAGAGAGCGCAAAGTGAATTGTTAGAGAGAAGATGGCATCGTAGTAAGAAGATGGAGGCGTGACTCACATCTTGGAAGGGAGATAGATGGAGTGTAGGATGACGGCAGGGTATGTTGGGTAAAGTCATTCTTTTGGCCATGAATCTTCTATCCCAAACTCATGCCCTCACTTTTTATTAGGAGGAAACCACCCATAGCTCCCACAATCACTGTGAAAAACATATTTAAGGATAGAGAGAAAAATAAGGTTTGTTCTTTGGCGTGAATGAAGCCTGCATGATAGGGATGGATGAGCACCGCTGGTAGAGATAGGGTCGTGATGATGTGAATGACCATCGTGATGATTAGTGGTTCTGTAAGGTATATGTTACCGTTATTTTCTTCTCTTCCCTCTTGGTATGTACCATTACTCTACACCTTCGATATCCATTACTAGTTATGGGTTCTGTCATGGCTAAATAGAGAGCGCGAAGTGAATGGTTAGAGAGGAGATGGCATTGTAGTAAGAAGATAGAGGCGTGGCTCACATCTTGGAAGGGAGATGGATGGAGTGTAGGATGACAGCAGGTTATATTGGGTAAAGTCATTCTCTTAGTTGTGACTCTCCTCTCCTCTGACGTTGTGTTTAAAAGTTGAAGAAAGGAATTAAATAACTTAATGTGCTAAACCGCAAGGTTTGGCCTATAGGTTCTTCAATGCAATTTATGAATTTATGGTTATTTGTTGTTATTTATAAATTTTAATTTCTTCCAATTACCTAAAATATAAAATAATAATAATATAATACCTTTTATTATAAAATATCTGGTATATAAATTGTATCTATAAATATTGTAATAATAATATAATACCTTTTATTATAAAATATCTGGTATATAAATTGTATCTATAAATATTGTATTATTTTGTAATGAAACTAGAAAATCATAAGAAATTTGTGAACAACGAGAAGGTTACCGATTTTAGTACAAAATTAATTAGATATTTACAATTTTCTTTGATTATTTTAAGATTTATATTATTTATTTTAAACTTTTATATATTTTTTTCTTTTTTTGGTTTAGGGACATGATTTTATCCCTTTGAGATATTAAACAAATAGACATAATCCCCTATAACTTGACACCATTGAGTTTTGCAATTATTAGAGGCGAAGATAAAGGTTGGACAGTTAAACTTTGTGATTTCACCAAGCCTGTAGCACTTGGAGATTATTAAGGGAGATACATTTTCTATTCCTAAAGATAAACATATTTGTAAGTTTACGTTGGATATATTTAATTTGAGATGTTTAGTCGCTTTTATCTTTCTTAAGAAACATTTGTTTGGGGATGGTTTGTAGCCAAAAACTATATGCTATGGGATAATGTGCATCTGAGTGAACTACCAAAAGATTAAAAGCTAAGGCATCTGACTAAAGATATGGTACACTCGAATCTTACTATGAGGTACTTATCAAATTATCAAATGATATGATTTTACTTATTGTTTTTGTTTAGAGACTGAAAAAGAGAATTTTCTAAAGTTTTTAAGTTTAAACTTTTCGAAGTGATTTTGCATCACTTCTTCTAGAGTTCAGCAAGGGCCTTGATCTTTCTTTGTCTTGTGAGCAACTTTTTGCATAATCACAAAATGGTATACAGTTATACTGCCCTAGATGACTTTAAAGCCTATAAAGTGGAGTTTGTGGGTCAAAATCAGTCATGGCAAAGCAAGATTGATAAGTTGTTCACTTTTTCTTTGGCATTCAAAGGCCCAATGATTAAAGGCAATAAATAGTTTACAAACTCTTTGACTGACTTAATATGCTACATTAGAATATATGTAGTCATCTTGGAGTTGGAATGTAAAAATTTGGGTAAAAATTTTACATTTTTAGAGTTAATTTTACACACACATGTTTAATATTTTTAATTTTAATTTTTCAGGCTAGACGTGCATGTTTGATAAAACTTTCAAGACATTTGAAAAGCAATTTTCCAAATTGTTTCTTACTCTTTATGACTATTCAAAGAAGAATATGTCTTCTAATGAACAGTTTGAAGGGTATTATTCACTTAATCCTTAGTCCTCTCTTGAGACAGTTTTATAGCTTTAATAATCCCTTCCATTTTCAAAATAGTTTTTATCTTATTTCAATCTTCTTGATTTTAACTTGTATTATATAATCATGTTTTCACATATTAGCATAATTTACAGGCTTGGCGGTTCTCCTTAAGTTCATGCCTATTCGCTTGCTGCATCATGGTCCCTTGCACAAACAAGTGATGTACTCAAGAATCACTTATTGAGTTGTTGCTTATTCAAGAATCACTATTTTGGAAGAACTTGGCAAGTTTTGGTGTGGACTGGAATTTTACAACTCGTGAATTAACTCTTTTAGGAAAAAAAATTTCTCCTCATGAAAATTATCAATTTTTTGTTGGAATCTTTTTTCTTAATATGCTATGGATCTTTTCAGACTATTTGAAACACGTTGTGTTTTTGTGTTTCAAGTTTTGGCCATGACACTGATTAGAAGACAAATAGGAGTAATATATTTCAGTTGTTTCAAGTTTTGGCCATGACGTTGAGTTTTCAGTTGTACTTCTAAACCTTAGGGAAGAACTATAAAATATATTTCTATACATGGTGAAGAAACTAAAGAAGGTGAGAATGCATGTGGATATTTGGTATATGAACTGTATCCATATACGTTGTATTCTTTTGTGATGAATCGAGAAAAATATAAGAAATTTGTGAACAACGAGAAACTTGTCGATTTTAGTAGAAAATTAATTATATACAATTTTTATTAATTATTTAAAGGTTTATATTATGTATTTTAATTTATTTTAAACTCTTTTACTGAGTTATATTGAAGTTATTATCTTATTTCAATCTTATTTCTTTCCCCACATGATAAAGTTGCATTAGTTAGCTCATTCCGTATGTTTGGTGAGCTTATCGGCAACCAATTATGAAATATCCTCATTTTCATACGTCTTAGGGACTAAACGGTAGCATATGGAACCACTTTTAAGGCTATTGAAGTCAAATTACACAATCTGGAATTTTACTCGAGTACTGTTCACTGTGTAAATTCCAGATGAGTGACCTGATTTCGAAAAATCATAACTAATTCTAAAAAAATCGAAATGAAGTGGTTCAAATTACTACATGAAGATAAGTTAATGGTCTTTCAGGAAAAAATAACTCGTTGACCAGGTCAACATCAATAAACGTCTGAAATTTACTGTTCATCCTACGTTTTCCCTGATCCAGCACTTTAGTCCCAACATTTGCACTATCCAATCCCCAGCTTCTCTTCATGCTTCTTCAATCTTTCCTCATCTTAAACCTGTGGGATTGGGATTACATGGAAGGGGATGAGATTTCTAGGGAAATCTCAGTAGCAAACAAAAATCATACAATGTATGCAACTATATGCTTGATGTTACTATGTGTACACTTAATGATCATGCTTGCATAATGATAACATACATGCTTTCATGTTACTTAATTATAACATATGGGCATAGTATAAAAAGAAACAGAGCATTACTTGATCATACATTCTTCATATCATCAAGGTAAGAAAACATCCAAGCAGTATAAGCATACAAGTAGGTAAGTCTACTACCTAGCGTGAAGCCTTTCCTTCTAGCTCTTAGCCTTGTCTCTAAGGCCCTATCTTTTCATAAGTCAGAGCCTATACATATCATAATAATATCTTTATTATTATCCAGTATAGCTCTACTTACCTCATACTTAACTAGGGGTAATATTCTTAATTTGACATTCCCCTGGCTTTCTTTCTACCTCTAACTAGCTTTATTAATAGAGATATTTCTCTATTCTAACCACTAAAAGCAATCCTCTACTTTATTAGAGCAGGGACTAGATAACTTACTTACCTCATTCCTAAGCTCTGCCCAGTCCCTAAGCTCCTTAGACTGCTTCTGGCTCCACCAGAACTCCTCCTTTCTTTCTCTTCCTTCCTTTCTTTCTCTTCCTTCCTTTCTTTCTCTCCTTCTCTCTTTCTCTCTTCTTTCTCTTCTTCCTTGGCTCTTGGCCGTGCATAACATGAAGGGAGGGGTGCCCTACTTATAGGTGGAGGGAGGTGGAATGGATGGCTCAGATCGAATTGTGATGAATGGCCCAGATCGCTTAGCTTCCTAAAGAAGCTTTACCTGCATCATCATGATGACATCATTCTCCTTGATGACTCACCAACATGACATCATCCAATGACACATCAGGGGGTATATGGCGCAATAGTGGGGCCTTGGAATACCTCACCAGCTGACTCAGCGTCTCCAGAAATTCTAGAGCCTTTTCCTGGAATAAGCGACCGAGATTGTGCCATGTGTCCTCTTTACTATTTTTCCTTTTTCTAATCTCATGACATGTGTCCTTAACTTTTCTTCTTTTCCTGTAATAATATCATGTGGCACCTTGTGGGTCCCTTTTATGCCACCTCATTATTCCATATCACTTTCCCCAGTTCTATCTTTGACTGGGTTACTTTACTTTATAGAAAAGCATTAAAATATTATTTTAATACCTCTCAAACTCCCATAACTACTGGGCCTACATTTTTGAACTTTTCAATGTCATCTTGGATTTCTAACCAAGTCCAACCACTCTGGTGGCTCGGTTCCCAAGAAACACTTCTTACTTCTTCTTTATGCCCACAGGGACTTTCACTATTTTTCCTGAATTTTCACTTTCTTGCAGTTTAGTCCATGAATATCATTTGTATACTTCTAGGACTCCTGCATAATATGGTATAGTAGCCTGCCTTTTTTAGGCTACAAACTGGGCTTCCAGGCCTAAAAATTGGATATGACAAATTACATGGATAGATAACTTAGTTATGCGTATGTTAGATGAAATAAGGAGGGATAGAATGGAGGTTATGGGTGATTGACATTTTCTTGTAATTATAATATTGTAAAATTACATGTTTATTTTATGCTTTTACAATTGTGCCACTTACCATCTTAGGAGCAATATATTAATCTGTATGGTAGATCGAGTTATTAGTTACTAACGTTTGTTGGTATATTGATCCAATTTGAGGTAGTCTAGTCCCAATAAGCTTTATAATGAAATCTAATTAGACTAGACCAAATTGGTTGGTCAGGTTGGACTAAGTCCTAAATGAAGTGATCAGATCACTTAGCCTAGTCTAGTTTGGCCAGGGTATTTTTTTTTAATATTTTGTAATTTGAATGCTATTTGTTTAAAAGTTGTGGGATATTCTTATGGATTTATAATTAAATCCTAGTATTTTAGAATGAGTTTTATGTTATTATATTTTTTAATGTCTTAATTGTGTATTTGTCAAGTTAAAATCTTACCTCCTATAAAAAGAAAAACAATAAACAAAAATAGAGAGAAATTAAGGTCCTAGACTACTTATACTGAAATAGGACTAGACCAGACTACGGGTTATGTTATTCAGCTCAAAGTTTTCATCAAACCAGATCTTGAGTTGATAACAAAGCTAGTCCAGCATGGTCCATATACACCTTTAGGTCATATTAAGTTATAATAAGAAAGTTAAAAATTAAATGCCTAAAAGATTAATTTTCCATGTCTAAGATTTGATCCTTTTTAAATAATTACAAAATGGTATAATTCTCTTTAATTGTTGTCATTCCCTCCTGTTTACCCTTTTAATTTTAATTTTTCCCTTACAAATTTTATCTTTAACCCTAATTTACGTCCAAGAGAATCACATTCAGGCTCGCAGACACACACGGCTAGCATTTTCACTCTCGGCTCTCACTTGATGCTCGTTATTCTCATTCTTGTTTTCGCCTCGGCCATATCGCCTCTCGCCTCAGCCAGATATCGCCCACAAGCAACGCACGTCGCTTGCTTCGTGTAAATCTTCTCCCCTTTTTCGTATTCTTATTCTCTGCGCTTTGTTCATTCATCGTTGATCTTCTTGTGGGGCTTAGTTATGTTCACTGTCCAAGTCTTTCTCTATTTATTTAGTCAAAAATCAATGTCCTCATTCCTTTGCTGTTGTTTATGAAGGCCAATTTGATTCTGTATTATTTTTAGTGTCCTTCTTGATTTAATCAGAGGATGGCATGAATGTCTGACACAGAAGAGGTTTCTTGTCTTTGGATTCCGTTAAAATTTCATTTGTATGTAAAGAAGATTAAATTAATTTTGGAGTTAGAGGAAATTCTAATTAAGTAATCAATTTATTTCTTTTATTGCAAACCTTTCTTGTAAACTGTCGTGTTTTGTCTCTAGTTATAGCTACTGGAATGTATTACGCATTTCTATGGGTGTTGTACATGCTGGGAATATTGAATGGGGAATTTCTCAAACATGTCCTTCTTCTTTCCCTTTACTTCTCCTCTGATTTCACCTGATTCTGCCTTGTACATTTTGATTTTTGAATGACCTTTTTACTTAAAAACCCTACCCTGTCCTGGACCAGAACCTCCTCATAGGATGGAAAAACTTGTGCCTGTTTAGCGTGACGGGATCGGATCGGTGTTGTCCGGTTCCTTCTTGTCCCAAGAATACCCCTAGTTAAAATGGTGTATCATGCCACTATATCATATTTCTAAAATTATAAAATAAAAACTTTAAAAACTATTTGGATGATATGTGTGAGACTGAAATAGGCTTGCTTTGATATGTGCTTGTAACGATGATATAATAGATGTTTTAAGTAAAGACAAATTAGTTTATATTAAAATAACAAATTCTGGTTTAAAAATCATTTTGAAGAATTGAAAGATTTACTTCTATAAATATTCAAATAATGTGTATTCAAACTAAATCAACTCTCATTCTAATAATACCTCAAAAACTAGCCTTATCATAGTGTCCTTTAAAAAATAAACTTTTGGTTACACCTTAAACCATAAAAGATACACCTTAACAGCTGAGACAAAATCAAAGACCTGAAAACTAACCTCCATTTCTTTTCAATTTTCATTTCAAATAAATAAGGGCACCTATCTTTCAACAATTTCAATAGTTCACCCACAAATCTCTTGGAACTTGTTATTAATTTGATTTCCTAGGGCTACAACATTTATATGTTGATATTTTTGCTGTCTAATTGATTGTCTAGAAATTATTGATAAGGTATACTTAATACAAATTATTTAACTAGTTAACGGAGACTAGCATTTGTGACCACGTGGGATGCTTTGTGGCTAACCACTTTCTTTTGGTAGGGCAGTTTCTCCCCAGCTTGAAACACTAGTGATTTAAACCTGAGCAACATAGCATCCCCCACAAGGAACCCATAGCCATTGTATGCTTTACTGACTTTGATCGGCCTACACCACTCTTTGAGAAAGCTTGCAAGTGTCAGTTATCATGAGATAACAATTAACTTATGGGTTCCATCAACAAAAACAAGGAGGAAATAAAGTTTGAATAATAATAAAATAAACGAAATATGTTGTCTTGCTTCGCCTAGTATTGTAGTCAATTGTTTTTACGACTATTATCATGATAAATACAATATAGAATTGTTAATCTGACTGGTTACCTGATTTGCTTGTTAGTTCCACCTGGCACCTCATAGGGGATGCTAGGCATACCACAAGATGTGTGGTAATGTCAAGAGGCAGTGAAGCTAGACAGAATGAAAGAATAAAATACCCTTGGCCTTAATCTCTTTTTGTTTTTCATTTCAATAAATAAAGGCAAAATTATCTTTTAAATAAATTATCCACAAATCTCCAAAAACTTTATATTAATTTAATAATTTCTTAGAATGATAGTAATAATTCGTCTGTAATCTTATAGTAATAATTTTTCCTAGGCACCTAAATGTACTTCCCCTAAATTTAAAAGCCAATTGGCGAACATTTATCAAACCAAATAGACCCTCATATGGCAAGTGGAGGAAGGAAACTAGAAGAAAATGCCACCTCAAAATCTAACCATGGCTTAAAAGAAAACTGCTTATACGATGTCTACCATGTTTATTTAGAAAACACTAAAGATTTCAACACACTACTACGAAAAACATCTGCCATGATATAATAGTTTTACTCGGTTTGGAAAGCTAATCAGGTAGAGAAAGGCAAAACTTAACATCAAAGAAAGGTCTTATTACCATTAAAGAGCCAGCAAAAATTGTTAGTAGAAACAATATGATATCCCCTAACAAGTAGCTTGAGACAAATACTCCGTGTCACAATTTGATAAAACGTTTCCAAATATTTGAAGCCCAAAGCTACAAACAACATCCATAAGCTCATAAGAGTGTAATAAAACTCAAATAAATGGGTTCCGCCCTGCATTTATCCCAAGAATCAGCCATATACTAAAACTTCCATTCATAATAGTCCAAAGTTCTTTAAGAAATAAGGGCCAAGATCATACCCATCTAAAATTTGTCAAATTTCACAAGTTCTCATTCTTCCAAACCATAGTTTAATCAAAATATCACAAGTTTAGCGAAAGGTCCTAGGGTCAAGGCATAGCAATAAGTAGAATCATAAAAAGTGCAATAGTGAGGCCCTCACAAAACCAAAGTTCACAGGCCTTTCCCAATACATATTTCAAATCATCAGAACCATACAAAAGAAAACTTCATATCAAAAGTGACGTGAATCGCCTAATCCAGCCAACACTCCTATACCATAGTAGCTCTCCGCTACTCAAAATCGTGAGGTAAACTCCTTGCTATTAGAAACTCTCTTTCATGTATATTCCCAAGCTTCCATTTATAGGTGTGGCGGGTGTTTAGATAATTTCAAAATTACTTTTTTTTTAGCTATACTAGACAACTCTCACTCGTACAGCACAAAATCAATTCTCCACCTAATCTTAACATCCCAACTCCCATAATGAGTCTCTGCAACAAAAGCAAGACTTCTCAAAATGCCTGTGCAACAAAAGCAATTCCATCAGTTCATAATAAATGTTGCTTTGGATTTAGACTAGTACAGAGCACTGTCAGCAACTTTCGAGATACCATGTATGTGAACGAGATGTCATTTAGCTATTTAAAAGCTCTCTATCATTTATTTTAGGATTCTATTATGAATGCTTCATTTTAAAACAAAAACTAGAGAAAAATTACTAGAAATAACTAGGTATAGCATAGCGAAAGGTGTAATGAATTTGTTTAAAAATCTTTTGAAGCATCATTTAAATTTGATTAGTGAATACTTAAGGGCACAAGTCATTATCACAGTTGATTTACTACAACTTAATTCTTTAAATGTTACTATTTAAATGTTTCAATGTGTTTACGTTAATATGAGAATTCTCCAGCCAGATGCAATGTTTAGGAATCAATTTAGCGCCAAAAGGTATGTCACAATATACACCAGACCTCTTATGTACCGGTACAGGTGGCAGTCACAGTTCATCAATTAAATGAGTCCTCCTTGGTTCAACTGCAATAATAATATGCAACAAAATTAAGAAAACCAATTAAATTAATTAACCAAAAGAAATACAGATCAAGAGGGAGGGTAAATATAATACGATGCAACAAATAGGTCCATTCATATAGGGACCAGGTAAACTATATACTCTGCTTAAAATTAATGGTCAGCGGGGTCAGTAAGTAAATATAGTAAGAAACACAAACATAATGTTATTAGAGAAGTAAACAAAGAGAAAAGCACTAATAAATCAAGTACCCCAGAGTTTTAAGGAAATCTTTTCCGTGTAAAATCAAGCCTACATTTTATGACTTTACCTCATTAATAAGCAAACAAAGGTCAAAGGTGAAGCGATTTACTTTGATTTTGCAATCTTAAGCATTATTATACACTAAATATAAATACCTAGGGAACGATCTCCTCTCTTGCGTTTCTTCCCTTCATCATTGTCCCCTTCATCACTGACAGAACTTGAATCAATACATCAAATGTCAGGCTACGCAGGAATTTTACACTTCAAGGAGAGACAGATCATAAATTATACACTGAATATAAATAAGAGAAAAAATACTGAGCACCCTTCTGTTTTGCCTTTATTACATAGACCTCCCTCTACTTTTAAAACATAGATTTCAATCTAATAAGTTAACACCGTTAAGAATATTCTGAAAAGATTTTAAAAATATTTTTAAATGAAATTTATATTAAAATAAATTTTATTTACCATTTCACCCTCCTAGAATAATAGGATTAAAATTATGCTTTATTGTATTTTCACTATAATCTCAACACTTTTGCTCCTTTTGTTGCACATCGAGACATTCACCATCAGAAATCAATTTATTGGTATTGATTCCTTGAGAACAAAATTTCAAAAACAAATAGACAATAGAACAAGTGCACCAAAGAAATGCCCCACACATGTAGGATCTACATATTTTTAATAGAATTAGGAGTGCCAAAATAAGTGTCACCATTAAATTCACCGCAGTCGAAGACCCGCACATGCTGCTCGCCGTACTTCGCTTACTCCTCAGATAAAGCTTCTTCGATCTTCTTCAACGTATCAAATCCCTGAATGAGCTCCCTAAAAACCACATGGAATCTTCACAAGATTCCACAAAATAGGATTAGTAAATTAACATTTCTTACAAATGCAACGTTTGAAAGCCAGGCAATTGATATTCACACCCCAGCTGCTCATGAGAAAGGAAAAGGAGCAGGACACAGTACTAAATACCTCCAAGTAAACATACAAAGTTGTCAAGAGGGATCAGATTCCAATGTGATCAAAAAGTGAGAGCCAATGCCAAAACGATCACCAATTGCCATAGACAGAAGTCCTTGTTTCGAATGAGAACGGTTAGATCTCTCATCTGAAATAAATCACAAGAACAATGTAAATGCTCTGTTTATCAAAATAGACATATTTTGAGTTATGTCTGTAAGACAACAAAATATTTTTGAATTATTACATTCTAATCTCAAAGAGGTCATTGAACGGGATCTCCTGGTCAATAACCTATCTAAAGATTTAGTTTTCAATAGAGCACAATGGCGTCGTATGATCCATGTAGCCGACCCCATTTAATGGGATAAGGCTTGTTATTGTTGTTGTATACTGTAAGAGCTTCAAAGTATGACTCGCATCCTCACCTGGGAATTCTCCTCCATATATGCTTTCACCACAACACCCTGCAAAAAGATATTAAAACTGATGGAAAACAAACTCCAGAATTGACATTCAACTTCAAACATAATACACAGGGTGGGAGTCCAATGAATTAAGCTACAGTCAGTGAAGAAAAAGAAACGAAATAGAGGAAAGACAAATGGAATTAAAAACCTATAGAGAAAATAAAGCAGCATTTTACATGAATTAGAGATTATAGATTTATATATACAACAACAACAACAACAAGCCTTATCCCATTAAATGGGGTCGGCTACATGGATCATACGACGCCATTGTGCTCTATCAAAAACTAAATCCTTGGATAGGTTATTAACCAGGAGATCCCGCTCAATGACCTCTTTGAGCGTTCTCTTTGGCCTTCCTCTAGTCCTTTTAACCGGTGTCCATACTATTTGATCCACCCTTTTCACTGGCGCATCCCTTGGCCTTCTTTGTACGTGTCCAAACCACCTAAGACGGTTCTCTACCATTTTCTCTTCAATAGGTGCCACTCCAACTCTTCCCCGTATATGTTCATTACGAATCTTATCTTTTCTTGTATGTCCACACATCCATCTCAACATCCTCATCTCAGCTACCCCAACTTTATGCTCGTGCTGTCCTTTTAAAGCCCAGCATTCACTTCCATGCATTTCCGTGCAATGAGATGGACAATTGATTATTATAGATTTATATATACACTGACACAAAAATTGAATGAGATGGACAATTTCCGTGCAATGCATGAAAAAAAAATGAATCTACTTTTAATACATTTGTGATAACTCGTGATGATTTTCAAAGACATGAAAATGACTAAACATATTTATCAAATTACAAGCTTGAAAAAGTGAAGAACTGTGTCATCCAAGTGTCAATGCATCAATAGAAAACATACCAGCTGGACCCAAAAAATCACCACCCAGCAAAAGGAAAACAAGCTATCAATAAATCATCAAGATACCACAAGGCATACAAGACAAGTTTGGACATTATGAAGCATATTGTGTTAGGGTGCGTTTCAGTAGTTGTGAAAAAGCACTTTTGGCCTTAAAAACCATGGTACATGTTAATTACTACATCATATAAAAAATAAATTGGTCTTTCATATCTATAAGTATCATTTATTTATTACTTAAGACAAAAACATGAATTAAAATTTGTCCTTCATGGAATTATCACATTAACTTGTCTGTTTTAATAATTTGCAAATGAAAATTTGATTCTAATAACATCCATCCAAACATTCTCATTTCATTTTATCAAAATCACTTTTGCTTACAAAATCTATTCTTTAAAATCACTTATCACTTTTCTCCAAATACAAGCTTAAAACTAGATCACAAGAGGACTCATGAACATCAACACAGTATCCTACAACATAGACAAAAATAATTGGCTAAGGGGCCATTACTGATCCAAGTTCAACTTCAACCACAATGTGATGGATAGATCTACATTACAAAGAGTGATGGTAGATGTAATAAGAGTTAAGAAAAAAAAACACCTTAACAAAGGAGTGGCCTTTCCCACACTGCAAAAGGATAACAAGTTATCAATAAGTTGTCAAGATACCACAAGGCATACAAAACAAGTTTGAACATTATGAAGCTTATTAGTATTAAGAGATGAACAGCTTAGCAAGTACAAGCTTAAGACTACATCACAAAAGGATTCATGACCATCAACCCAGTATCCTACAACATAAACAAAAATAATTGACTAAAGAAGGGACCATTACTGGGCCACGTTCAACTTCAACTACAATGTGATGGATATATCAACATTACAAGAGTGACCTTATACTTAACAAGAGTTAAGAGTAAAAAACACACCTTCACAGGGGAGTAGTTTCGCCAAATGGGATAAAAGAAAGAACCCTTGTAGTACAATGGCCAACCAAGTGCCTTACCCGTTCCCTTTTCTCCTGAACATAGATAAAAATTAAATGGGAAATGGGAAACCTATATCATAAACCATAAATTAGCATGTCCGATGGCTTTTCCATATGTCAGACTGTAATTATCGTACGTGAGGGTTTTCCTGGGGATAAACCTGTCATATTATCACCTGTTCATAGTGCACGGAAATTTTCTGCAGTTAACGAGACAATGTCCTTGAATAGCTGCGAGGACAAGAGATTGCATTAGGTAGCATTTTGATTCTCCTCAGAGTCAAAATGCAGCATCCAAAATAAAATCATGTATGACAAAAATCATTGTAATTCAACAGTATTAAAAAAGGATACCTCGAAAATCATCCTTCCAGCATCGAGCCCACCTATAGAAACATCCATATAAACCCGGGGATTCTTCTCTACCACTCCCTTGCTTTCATGACTCATAGCTCAAGCCAACAACCACTGAAATAAAAAATGGCAGTAAGTAAACACCAATCATTATTGATATATTAAGTGCTATTGCATCAAGCATATGCTGATACTGGCACATAAAATATCAAAGCTATAGCACTTATATGCTTGACAAAAAATAAATATCCTGGTACATTGTGCCTTCATAAGGGGTTACTGCTGAGGAATAATAACAGGATATTATGGGCCTTAACCATGTCCAACCATTGACGACCTTCAAATAGAAGGGCACTCAAGTTCATTAAAAGCTTTGATGGGTAAAACAATTATGCCATCCACAAAAAAAACAAAGCCATCTGATCACCAATGAATCACCATATTCCACATCAAACCAATCGCACAGAAAAGTTGTTGACAAAAATCACCTTCAGATAGAACTAACCATGCCGAACATAAATTCATCAAAAATTGCAAACATTAAACCCTAGCCATACATTTCCAGAAGAACCCTAAGCACCTGAGAAACGAAGATCCACAAATCTTGTGGCTATGCCTCCGCTAGGGATTGAAGTTACAAGTCTACTATAATAGCTATCTAGTAGAAATAAGCAATTCAAATTTGAAGCAAACTGCTTTTAAATATCATTTCACACAAGGAAATACGAAGGACCAAGCATGCAAATCACCCAAAGCAACAAAAATATCAGGATAAAGGGAACGAAGAAGGGCCTATTTGAGAAATTCCTCATTCAGTATTCTCAGCATGTAAAACACCCATAGAAATGCTTAATATTTTACCTTCCATTAAATATAATGGAGACAAAAAAGTTTACAAGAAATGAAAGAAATAAACTAATCACTTAAACTAAAATTAGGCTTAACTCTTCCTCGAAAATAATTTAATCCTCATTAAAAACCATGAAATTTTAACGAAATCCATCCAAATAACAACGGTCAGAAAAGTAAAACTTTGCCGCTGAAGTTGTAACAGACAAGATTCCCCTTCAGCGTCAGACATTCCTGCCATCCTCTAACTAAAGAGGAAGGACACTAAAAATAAAGAGAATCAAACTGGCCTTCCACAAACAACGGCAGAGGAATGAGAGAATTGATTTGTGACAAAATAAATCGCGGAAGAATTGGACAGTGAACAATACTCAGAAAAATTCAAAGAGAAAGAATGCTCCAAAATCTAAACCCCACAAGATCAACGATGAAGCGAAAGGACAGGACATAGGGGAAAAAACTTACAGGAAGGGAGTCCCGTGCGTAGCTTGCGTGCGATATCTGGCAGAGGCGAACGCGAGAGGGAGAGGTATGAACGTCAAGCACGATAGCTAGAGGCCGTGTGTCTCCCATTCTGAATTCGGGACCTCTTGAACAAAAATTAGGGTTACTGGTAAAACTTATAGGGCTAAAATTTTAGAAATAGATTTATAAAACAATTAGATAATTTTTAAAAAATAATTTTTAAAGAAAAACTTATAAAAAATTAAATTTAAATAAATGAGTATTTGGATAGTTATTTTTAAAAATATTTTTATTATTGGTAAATTACAAAAAATGATATGAGTATTAAATGAAGAGAGAGAAGAGAGAGTATAAGAAAAGAAAAGAAAGATAGTGTAAGAAAAAGTAGGAGAAATAAGATAGTATAAGAAAAAATAGGAGAGAAGAGATGGTATAAGAAAAAGTAAAGGAAATATAGTAATTAGTTAGTTCATAAGCTCTTTTATTGTTCTATAAATTACTATGACCAGCTTATCTGAAACTTTAATTTTAAACCATGGTTTAGTCCAAAAGCTCATTTGAACAAATATAACTATTTATTTTAAAATTTCTTAAAACCTAAGTTTTGGGGAGTTCCAAACACCCACATAATGTTGTTTAGATGGGAGTTTATTGAAAGGAGGGTTTTTAGATAATTTAAAAAAAATGAAAGTAAGAAAAAAAGTTATTATAAATAAGTAAATGTTATTATTAAAATATTTTTTGTTATTAGTAAATTATTGTATAATTTTATTAAAAAAATTCTATTTTTTTTCTTTCTCCTATCCTCTCCATCGGAAGCCACAACCTACCAATGACCTCTACTGGTGATGAAGACTAGCAGCATTCTATGGCGATGTCTTCTTCTACAATAAGACCAGCGACTTCTTTTTCTATGTCAAAATGCGACTACCTTCTTACTCATTTCCTTCTTCTAGTGAGCATACGTTGACCATAGAGAGCCTCTATTCTAGAGCATATGGCACAAAGAGAAAAGAGAAGAGAGAGAAGAGAAAGGAAAGAGAATGTCAAAAAAATAGGAGTGAAATAGTAATAGAGTAGTCTATAAGTTATTTTATTATTCCATAAGCTATTCCTAATAACTTATATAAAACTATATTTTTAAATCATATTTTAGTTCAAAAATTTTATTGGATAAATATGATTGTTTATTTTAAAAAATTTCTAAACTAAAATTTAGGTTAAAAGGCCTTTAAAATCTTAAGTTTAACTCCTATCTAAAGTCACCCCTAATATGTAATATCTCAAATCGGTGACTATTCCTTTAGTTACAAAAAATTTAGGTGGGTTGGTGCATTTATATTGGTTGTTTGTATAGAAAATGCTGGAATGGAAAGGAATGGAACAAAATTGAAAATTTACAACAACAAAAAATTGTTTCATAAAAAATTTTATGTTTAGTTGATATGGAAATTTTAGGTTGGTTGGCTCAGTTTGGATATGCCTATAAATTTACAAAGTTTACACATATACTTAAATATTGTCTAATATTAATAATAAAATTTGAACTTATGATCTTATAGATTATTCAGGACAAGTATTTACTTACCCACTAAACTAATCTTCTTTTGGCTTGTTTAATTTAATTTCAATTATTAATAGAAATAATTTAAGGAAAATTAATTTTATTAATACTTTAATAAATCAATAAATTAATAATCTAATTAATAAAAGTTATGAGAAAATGAAAGTGAACGGTTTTTTATGTATAGAAACACAATAGGCAATTGTTTATGTATATGTTGCAAAAAGAAAAATTTAGAGGTAGCATTTATTTATTAATTTGTTGCCTATTAGAAAAAGGAGCAGTTTCTAAATATTGCCATGAAAGTTCTCATGTTGCCTACTATACGTTAGGTAATATTTTGATTAATCGGAGCATTTTTTACAATACCTCGCTTTTTACCTCCCTAGTATTTATTTACATTATTAAACATAAGAAATTTTATCAAATTTCCCATTTTGACAATTTAGAAGATGCTAGTCATTTAGGGGTCAGGCCTTACTTCTTTTTCCCTACATTCTTGCACAGGTTCCTTGAACGTACTAGCCTCCTTCTTTTCGTCAGATTAAGTTGGATCCTCCTCCAAAAGAATGTCAAATATGTGATAGTCTCCTGATCTGATTCAACTCCTGATCTGATTCAATTGACTTCTTGCGTATAGTTCTACTTTTTCCCTGACTCCCTTCTCATAGGTCACTGTTTTAGACGTCATAGTAACCTTCATCCATGTCCCATACTCTTCCTTAATAGTGACATCTAACACTCTAATCAATGGTTGATATTGTTGCTCATCCGAATTCAATACTGGTTCACCATCTGCCAAAGATTTATTTTTCGGTAAGTCTGTTTGGTTGAAGGGCAGTTACCTTAAGAGCAACCATATTTGCCACGCTTGATCAAATAGTGTCCATACTCCATTCCCCCATAAACAGCCTCTTTCTAATCACAAACCTAGATTGTAGCTTATTAAGAATAAGATCTACCTCCACCTCCACTAACGCTAGCAAACTTATTCTTTCAACCATGTTAAGGGTTCTTCCAATCACGTTTCCCAATTCAAGCAAACCATCCTTCCAATATATTATATATAGTGTGTTTGGATAGGATTTTAAAAAGGGGTTTATAGAAAAATATGCTTTTGGACAACTTATGGAAAATAGCTTTTAGAGAAAAGTTTGTAGAAAAAAAATAATTATGAATAAATAAGTATTTAGATAATTATTTTTAGAATGACTTTTTATATTGGTAAATTACTAAAAAATATATGATTAGATTAAAAGTAGGAGAGATGATAGAGAAAAGAGAAGAGAGATAAGAGAGGGTAGAGATGAGAGAGGAGAGTGGGTATAAGAAAAATAGGGGTAAGATAGTAATTAGATAGTCCATAAACTCTTTCACTGTTCCAAAAGCTAGCTTAGTAGCTTATTAAAAATCATAGTTTTACCCAAAAGCAATTATGGACAAATATGACTATTTATTTTAAAATTTCTCTAAACTAAGATTTGGGTTATAAACCCTTTTAAAACCATGATTTACTGGCAAACCAAACAGGCTCATAATCTTTGTTTAATTCATATCAGATACAGGCATGTCAATACATCCTCAATTGAAATGTTGTCCCCAGTCTTTATTTAATTTATAATTTAATTGAAAAATTAATATTAGTCCTAAATATAAAATTTATTACCCCATAAACATGAATATTTTAATACATATTAATAATCTATCAATAATAATTAAATAAGAGAGAGAGATATAGGAGATCAAGGAAGATAATTAGGATATTTTAAAAAAATATTTTATATTAACTAATTTTCTTAATCTACCCAAATTAGTTTAAATAGTTTTTATTTAAGCACTAGAGGGAGTAAAATAAATTATACTCCTCCTATCCTTAATATATGATCTAATTGGGGAGTTGATATTAGTTATAAATATAAGATATATTTTATATTTTTACCAATATTTTTTTAAATTATTCATATTGATAGGTACTCAATAATAATTAAGTACGAGATGCAAAGATAGTTAAGAAAAATTATTAGGATATTTTAAAAAAAATATTATATTAACTAATTTTTTAATTTAATTAAAATATATTTTATATTTAATACTAGAGGAATACTATATGTCTTAACCATTAGATTGGTAATCCCATGGTATAATTGAACAATATGTCTCAATCTTTTTTAAGAAAAATATTATTATTGATAATTTCTATATCTAGACTAATAGATTTTTTATGTTCTTAAACATTTAGAAATATATTTTATTTATGTGATTTTAATCATTTTCATTTCTAAGTAATTACTACTTTAAGATTTTAATATAAGAGTTAATTAAAATATTAAATTTGATATTAAATATAAGACCTTAATATATTTTATATATAATATTTATTAATTTTTTAAAACTAATTTCTCTAACTTATGAATTAATATACAATCTAATGTTATACATAATTATTTTATAAAAATTATGTTACCTTATAATTAATTGATTTATTTAATTTTTAATCTATTTAAATTAGTCAATTAATTTTTTTAACAGGATAAAAAATAGTTTTTTAAAAATGTTTTTAGATCATTTTCTTTATATTTGAATATAAAAGTTTTTTTAAAAAAACAATTTTCAACATATCTACAACAACAAACAATCGTTCATCAAAACGTACGTTAATTACGCGTCAATTTATAGTGGCAACATCAAATTGCGATTAATTTAAAATATTTGTCATTAAATCTAAAAATTTTAAAATTTCATCCAATTATTATCACCATGCTAAATATAATTTTTTTTTAAAAAAACCTCTTAATACTCATAACCCCCGTGGAATTGCGTATTTCATACACTACCATATTTTATTCCAATGCACGAATGAGACGTCGTATTTCATACATTCTTGTATTTTATTATGATGTAATATTTAATAGTTATAAAAACTTTCTATATATTATTTAAAATTTAAAAAGCTAAAAAATTGTAACTTCCTTGAAGAACATTCTTTTAAACTTTTAAAACTTTCACACATTTATATTTTTTCTCAAATCAACATGTGAAACATTTGCAAATCATGTCTCATAAAATTATTAATCAAATTAGATCATTTAACACATTAGAACATTTCTATAAGATATAATAAGATTATAAGTTTGATAATCAAAACATATCAAAATAAGTTATAAGTTTATAATCATTCAGCAAATAAGTTCAGACTATAAATCCATGAATATTATTTATTTAATAAAATTCAAGTAATTCATAAGTTTAACAAACTCATTATCAGACTATCAATCAGTTGTTTCAGTTTAAGTTTAATGAAGGATCTTATCGAAAATCTCTTTAATAAATAATTTGATTGAATAGTTCATCAATAAGAACATAATAGATATGATTTTAAATTATTCATGAATAATATAATATTCACAATTTCAATTCTAATCAAATCATAAATGGTTCAAGCACATTAATAAAATTATAATAAATGAATCATCATAAAATATTACAAATAATCAAATCACCATCAGAAACAACAAATAAAATTAAGATTCTAGTAATTTGAATTTAAAATAATTTATCTTTTCTTTCTTCCATTTTATTTTGGACATTTGTGACTTAAGAATCTAAATATCAATTTGATAAGAAAGCAATTTAATTATATCATTGTAAAAATTATTTATTAGAATAAAAATTTAAGTGATCCAGTTAAAATATTTTTAATTATCAAATTTTAAACCTGTAAATATTTCTATTTTCTGATCATAGGGTTTTCTAAAATATATTGAACAAATAAGATAATATTTTATTAAAAGTACATAGTGTAAAAAATAATAGTTTAGTGTTTTTGTAAACTCAAAAACTTTTCTTTATTTATCAAAAAATTATTTGATAAATTATTTTATCAAATAGTCCTTCAATAAATGAGTCTTTAAAAATAAAATGAAGATCTTATCAATAAATAATCTATTTAATAAAAGTTTTAGCTAAAATTTCTTTTAGAACTTAAGGTTACCTCATATCCAAACTGGCACATAATCTGTAATATCTCAAATCAGTGACTATTTCTTTATTTACAAAAAAAAAAAATAGGTGGGTTGGAGCATTTAGATTGGCTGTGTAAAAAATGCTAGATGGAAAGGAAGGGAACAAAATTGAAAATTTACCTGTACCAAAATAAATGAAAATTTAAAAAAAATTATAGAAAAATTTTTGTTTAGTTAATTTAAAGTGATGTAAACCATATTACCATTAATAAATTTATATTCTAATTTAAAAATCAAAAGATTTAAAAATTCAATTATTCATAAATAATTCTTAAATATTATAATTTAAATATTCAAATATAAATATTAATTAAATTAATATTTAAATTTTAAAAATTGATAATTAATACATAATTCAATAAAAATAAAATGAATAAAAATTAAATAGTAATTTAAATAAATCACTATAGATTTTCATAATCATATCAAATGATTAAGAAAATAATTAAGGAAAACCAATAACTAAATAGTATAAATAATAATACCAAGATGTATTTTTGTTAGAAGAGTAGTCTCACTCAAAAGGGAAATGAATTAGATGATATTAACAATTTTAAAACTAAAATTAAAAAATAAATATTGAGTTGAAAAAGATATTATCAATGAGAGAAGCAATGTCAACCTAATCACTTGACCTATGTCTAGTTACTAGTTTTCAAGATTCATTGTGCTTTAATACATCAACAAAAGAATACCTCAATCACTCCTACTTACTTCTTATAAGATTACAATCCAACTCAAGAATCCAACTATTGAGTATAGATTGATAAGTTTCTCTCAATTAGAGTGATATAAGTTCTCTAAATTTCTCTCAAAGATTAAAATGCTCTTGTTGAGAGAATGAATGATAAACATTGTAGTAATGAATGCTCAACAAATGTTGTTTGTTGATCGTTCATTGTTCTCTTCCTACTATTGCCTTCTTTTATAGTTGAGTAGTTTGAATAGGACGTAGTCGTTAATGTTTCTGACGATTAAAGTATGTAGACAAAAATCTTCAATTGACTCATAAACTGACTTATTTTAATGATAATATTTCTCATGATATGTCTCTATTTATGTGCTCTCATAAAAAAATATTATTTTATTCTTATTAGCATCAACTTCATTTAATTCTTTAAAAAAATAAATTGGGCAAGATATTGATCTAATAACACTTTGATAAGAGGGTTAATTGAAAACGACTTTGATAAATAGGAGTTTAATTAGAAATTTATCGTATAAGCAATCAATAAAGGGTTTTGTCAATAAAGCTTTTGAAAAATACAGCTCTCCAGTGAAGCATTTTCTTAATGGTAAAATTTATTGAATTATTTATTGATCAATCATCTTATAGATAAAGCTTTCAATAAATTAAAGGTAAAAAATTTCAACTACTTCCAATACTCTCTTTTGTCTTACGGTCATTTATTGAAAAGCCCTTTCTTTCCATATTCAATTTATTTCTGATAATAAAACTTTATTCACTGGTAAATTATTTTAGCCTCAGATAACACCGTCGACCTTGCATTTCTAATGAAACAGAGGAGGCTTTAATGGTTGTTCAAAACCTGTACATGCTCCACGTAGTCTATAGGTAGGATTCCTGTTATCTCTTGTTTTTTTTAGATGTATAAATAATTGTATATGGTGTGGCATTTATCATTTTTTGAGGTACATATATATTCATATATGATCAATAATAAAATAGATTATGTATGTCTAAAATTATTATTATATTAATTAAGATATTTAAATGCTTACAGAATATAAGTTATCTCATATTATGTGCCGGTCACCCTTTAATTTTTAGGATGTGACATTTGGCATTAAATACACTAATTTATTGAAAAGCACTTCGATAAGTACGCTTAGCAAAAAGCCTTTTGATAAATGAACCAAATGTGGATTTTTATCGATATTTATCGAAACACTTAAAAAAAGGTCTTATCAAAGTGCTTATTGAACAATTATTAGTTATTAGTATTTAGGGTCCAAGATATGACTGTTACTGTGTCATTGAACCCCATTTCGATATGCTTTGTAACTGAAACTTCTCTAATCATTTTCTAACCTTAAATTCATCCTTTAAACCTTATAAATCTTCCTCCCCAACTTCTCAAACCTATCTTCACTCACATATTTCTCATTTTCCTCGTCTCCATTCATAATGTTCACAATAAAAATGGTGAAGACAAAAAATGATAACATTCAGAATACAAGAAATAAAGCGAGAAGCCAGTGACTCCTTCCAAGACGAAATCACCATCATTCAAGTATAAAGTCAAGAAATATAATGTTCCTCCACCATGGGACTCGGTTACTCTGTAATTTGACATACGACAAAGCTCACAGCAACCTACTTCAAAGAGGAAAAGGTATATCTTGCCAACTGTGTCTGAAGAATCTGGATCAGAAAACACCCACTCTAATGACAACATCAATCAAGCAATCAACCTTGCCCTCATTGTGAGAATTTCTTCTCAACCTTCTCCACTTATTCTTCCATCTGGTCAGATGGTGAAGCAAACTACTGGAAGAGAAAAACATTATTCCTCTCAAGGTACTTCTGTCCCTACTCCTACACTTAAATGCTTCAACCTTAAATAACCAACGACTTTATTTCTTTAACGGTTACATCAATGAGTCTAACAGATTTTAGAATGACTCAAGTATAATAAGAAGATGAAATAAATGTTGGAGTTAAGTTTTTGTGATATAAATGAGTCTAATATAAATCTACTATATACAATTCTCGTTTATCTACTTCTATCAATGAAATCTTTATAAACTCAGTCTTTGTAATTTTGTTTAAGTTTTTAAATTTTTAATATCACATAATTTACTCTCTTTTAGGTGAAATTGCCGTTGTAACACTTACCTCACCAAATCTTCTCTTTTACCTCACCAATCTTCTCTTTGCTCCTAGACCTTTAGCGTCCTCTTATGTACCTTATGCTTTAAAATCATATTCTTCTTCTAAGCCTTATGTTATTTTTCTTTTTAATGATGTCAAAAAAGAGGAGATAGGGTCATATCCGGGTCATATTCTGTACTTTTGTTGATTGAACAAATGTTTTAATAAAATTATGGTTTTATTTTATCACAATTTACAGTTTGCTGTCATTGTTCTGTTTACTCTTGTTCAATTTTATTGTCTTGCTCAATGTCACTTATATCTCCAATTTGATGATTTAATCTATAATTGTCTGTGTTCAAATAATCTTGTTCTTATTACTTGTGTTTTATCATCATAAAAAATAGGAGAAATATTAGACTCTATATTTTGATAATGACAATAGTACTTATCGATAAGGTGGGCTATCAAAACTTTTTTCGATAAAGTTACTTTCAATAAATATTCGATAACTCCAATTGTTCTTTGAAAATATTTTTCAAACAAAAATCAATTGATATAAGCCTATATCATTTGTACGAGAAACAATATCAAATAAAAAATATATCAAAAAATAAATTTTTAAATGCCTCCACCTCTATTCTTTAACCGAACGGATATTCAAACTATATATTTAACTAATATGATTATATTAAATAAATTAATTAATATATTACTATCTCTAGTTCTAATTATAAAAATTAATTAATTTTTTTAGATAACTAGTCTTCCTACTTCACTTCTAAGCTCATAATTACAGGTGAAGAGTATGAATTAACAATCTAAAAAGTATTATTCACAATCTATTTTAATACAAATTCTAAAAGCCAATCCACCAATGAATTCACCTTTACTAATTTTTCAAACAACTAAATATTTAATTATTAATAGAAACAAATCAGTTCAAAATATAATAAGCTTGTTCCTGTATATTTTGTAGAAGAAGATTTCAAGCTCAGACAAGGAAAAAATGGTTACGATCATGATTCTGATTCTAACATATATACAGTGAATATGATTATTTAAAATCTTTTTATCTACAATTTAAGTTTCTATCTCGATTCTAACATGAGATATTTATGCTAGGAAAAAAAACTTAAGTTTTCTATCAAAGAGTGCTTAAGTCAAGGCTTATGAATAATTGTTGGATTCTACATTTAAACTCTAAATTAGCTAACTATTAAATCATTATCCGTAATCTGTCGATTTCAAACTAAAAATGTATTTATATAAACTTCTTGACATCTGAATTTTCTCTTAATTTTTAATTATTAAGTTATTATGAATTTTAATATGCTAAAGTATATGTGTTGTTTTATATTTACATGAAATTTTATTTTACCTTTTAAATTTATAAAGTATATTATTACCCCTTCATACTTAAGACATTTAACTTTGTTTAATGGAAAACACCAATTTATCAAACTTAAGAATTTATGTGCAATGAAATACGGGAAGTATATTTACATTTAATTTTTTAAAATTGTAGCATATTTTATATTAAAAATTAAAAATTAGAATAATTTATTAGCATTTAATTATTAAGTTATTATTTTAAATTTGTTAAATTAATATCTTTTTATTAACAGAGTTAATAGTATGTTAAATTTATAGGATTAAAAGTATAATTTTTAACTAATAAATTAATATCAAACTTAATATAAATATAAAATATTAAACATATGCCTTATCCTTAGCTTTATTTTTTAAAATATCCAATATAAAATTAGATTATATATTAATGTATAAGTTAGATAAATTAATTTTTAAAAAATAAATATTAAATATGAAATAGATTAAAAAATTATATTTATAATTAAATTTAATTTTTTAATTAGTATAAAAATATTATCATGTATTAAATAATCAAGGGCAAAAGCTTCCTTTGTTGTCTATGAAGGAATATTCTCATAATACCCCGCATGATATTTTACGTCGAATTAAATTACTGACTTTTATTATTTAATCAAATAAAGATAATAAATGATTTTTTGATGAACCAAAGATAATAAATGATAAAGTAACCTGTCCATATAAGTTGTATATTTAAGTTACTCTTAGTTTATAAAAAAATAAAAACATTAGTAAGTCAAATTTAGAAGATATTTTCAATTAAGAAGAGTTTATACTTTTTTTATAGTCTCAAATAATTTTTTATAGTCAATAAGAATTTATATTCTAAATGTTAATTAAAGACTACAATTTTACTCAAATTATTTTCGATTCTTAGAAGTAATTGTTAACCCGTTGTATGGGTCAAATAGTAGTTATATTTAAATTATGAAAGTGATTTTTTTATTTTAAAAACAAATGTTTTTAATAAAAATTATTTATATATTTTGGGGGAAAAAGATGCTTATAAAATGAGGCCCCACGTCATGAGTAATGATATTCAGGGCATATTTATAGTAAGCGGTGGGGGTACTTTTTAAGAGACCCTGCAACCTGCGACAACCAGATCAATCCCCATGTACTCGTTTTATTTTTAATAAGGTTAATTTGCCCCTCTAGATTTTTTTTAGAATAATATTACAATAAAAATGTTTAAATTATAGCGATATCATCTAAAATTAAGTTTAACTATTAACTAATTAATATATTAATATAGCATATTACGTTGGTATTTATTTTATTTTTTATTTTGAGTTAAGGTATAAATTTATTCTAAAAAATGTTACTAAGGAGTGCTGATTATTCAAAAAAATTCTTTTAGGTTTAATATTACTTTAACTATTATTCAGATTTTGTTTGATTGTTAGTTTAGCTAAATATACTAAATTTATTAGTACACATGTCATATTCTTTATTTTTTTTAGATCATATTTATAAAAAAAATGAAACATTTAAAAGAAAATGCATCCCTCCAAACTCCGCTATTATTAAAGTATCACTCTCAATAGACTTTGACAAAGTCTCAAAAAATAAAATGTAATAGTCCCATGCATTAGCTTCTTATATTTATAAATTAACATATGCCTATAGTTATTTCTAAAATAGACCCCATCATTCATACATTTCAAAAAAATTTGTGAGTCCCACTCATCTATGTTATCTTCTATATTTTTTGTGCTCTACTTTATGCTCATCAAATATACTAAAATGAAGTATAATCTCCCAAAAGTGATATTTTATTAACGTAGAAGTTTAGAGGATTGCATTTTTATAGTTTTTCTTATTTATAAATTTTAGTTAAAAAATGAAATTGATGATATGTATATTAAACTAATAGTAAAACATAACATGTATAACGATTGAGACAACATTGAATCTAAAAAAAATTCGGGATAAATTTACACTTTAACTCAAATTAAAATATATGTGGATGCCACGTGGCATGTCATATCAGTATATTTGTCAATTAACGGTCAAATTTAACTTTAATTAACAGTCAGGGTGATATTACTACAATTTAAAATCTTCTGGGACAACATTACTCCTAAAAGACTTCCGGAAACACTTTTAATGGAAAATTTTAGGTCAAATTTATACCTAAACCCTTTTCAATAAACTGACAATTTAATTAAAAGTAAATATTTACAAAATCACTAGAAGAAAACACAAAACAACACAAGTAAACAAAGGATAGGAATTTAAGAAATAAAAAACACTAGCAGATGTTATACTTAGTGGAGAATTTTTAACTATTTAAACATGATATTTTAAGTTTGAGTCTATATTAACACATAAAATACTTTTAATTTATAAATGATAAAGTAACATGTCCATAGAAGTTGTATATTTAAGTTACTCTTAATTTATAAAAAAATTAAAAATATTAGTAAGTCAAATTTAGAAGTTATTTTCAATTAAGAAGATTTTATATTTTTTGTATAGTCTCAAATAATTTTTTATAGTAAATAAAAATTTATATTCTAAATGTTGATTAAAGACTACAATTTTACTCAAAATATTTTCGATTCTTAAAAAGAATTTTTAACCCGTTGTATGGGTCAAATATTTAAATTATGAAAATAATTTTTTTATTTTAAAAATAAATAATTTTTTAATAAAAATTATTTATGTATTTTGGTAGGAAAAGATGTGTAAAACATGAGCCCCACGTCATGAGTAATGATATTCAGGGCCGTATTTATAGTAGGCGGGGGCACGTTTTAAGAGACTCTGTCGCCTACTGCAACCCTATCATCCCCATATACTTTTTTTACTTTGAATAAGGTTAATTTGCCTCTCTTCAGAAATTTTTTTAGAGTAATATTATCACCAAAGATTTTAAATTATAGAAATATCATCTGAACGTTAGATAATTTTCTTTATATTGTGAATATAAAAGTAGATTTAAAAAAAAACACAATTTTCAACATATCTGCACCAACAAACAATCTATCAAAACGTACGTTAATTACGTGTCAATTTATAGCAGCAGTATCAAATTGCGATTAATTTAAAATATTTGTCACTAAATCTAATAAATTTAAAATTTCATCAAATTATTATCACCAAGCTAAATATAATTTTAACACATTATTATTTAATAGACTATATGTGTAATATTATTTAATAAATTGTACTAAATAAACTATAAATTTTTTTAATTTTTACATATAAATTCTATACTATGTTAATTTTAAGAGTTTATTTAGTAACTTTTTAAAATAATATGATACATGTGATTATTTAAATAATAATATGTTAAAATAAAAAATTTACATGGCATTGATCAGATAAAAAATTATATTTGTCAGTAAAATAGCAGAATTATACCAATTTAAATATTTTAAAATGCTAGTCATACCTCTAAAATTAATATAAAATATTAATTATATTTTAAATATTTTAAAATAAAATACTAATTATTCATTTAAAATTACTTTTAGTTGCGAGATACAATATTACCCAATAATTTCAAAAAAAATCCTCTTAATACTCATAACCCACGTGGAATTGCGTATTTCATACACTATCATAATTTATTCCAATGCACGAATGAGACATGTCGTGTTTCGTACTTTATTGTATTTTATTATGATGTAATATTTAATAGTTATAAAAACTTTCTATATATTATTTAAAATTAAAAAAGCTAAAAAATTGTAACTTCCTAATCCATGATAAATTATTTCTATTTTAATTTATTGGTTGTAGTATTTGGATTTCTCTTAAATTTTATGTTTAAAATTTTTATATTTAATTTTTTGATTATCAAGGGAAAATGGGAAAAATAAGTTGGAAGTTAAGAGATATAAAAACTATAAGTGTATTTTTTGGTTTGGTAACTCCCATATATAAACTACACGTGGAAGTCTATTAAGGGACAATAATTTTTATTTAGAAAATCTCGACTCAAGTACCTAAAAGATACGAATTCATATATGTTCAAGGTCCGTCCTGAATGACTATATTAATTAAAGTTTTTCTTTTGGATGTGCTACGAATTAGGAGTACTCTCTTCAATATGATACAAAGACGTATAAGTCACTGGAACTAAGAATTCCCAGTCAACTCGTCTTAAGTTAAAAAAATACAAGGACTCACATTGAAACATTAATTATAGAAATAAAATAAATAAATAAATATTAATTAGACTCCAAGTCACTTATATTGTGGACTATTTTTTTTTCTATAAATTATATTATAGACCAGAAAAAGTAATTATTAATATTAATATTAATTAATCTATGGACAATATTAGAGATACCTTAACTATACCACAAGGTATTTGGTGGTAGGCCAACTACTATATCACATAGTGGGAGAATTCATATTTAATTTCCATTTTATTAAAATATACCTTTGAGGAGAGTTGTTATGATTATAAAACTTCAATATGTATTAGTTAGTTATTTGGATAATTAGTTATAAAATTTATAAAAAGCACAAAATACTGACTAATCAAGTATCATAGGTGTAAATTCTCTATCTGAATTAATTAAATATTTAGATAATTAATAATAAATTTTTTTAAAAAAATACTGACTGGTTTAAATGATTATAAAAAACAGAGATTACCTGGCTATTGATCTTGCTATATGAATAAGAGCCAAGCCCATTACTACATAGATATGTTACCGTTAATTTTACCATCTCCCCATGTAACGTAAAGAGAATAACAGCTAGTTTATCTATTCCTAGAACTACTAGAGACAAAAAGTGGGGCCCACAGCCTCAGGTAGTGGGGACATAAGCTGATCCCTCCAAGTAGTATTAATTGTTGTTGTTATTATTATTAGTATTTCCTTATACATCGATATTATTACTATACATGACCTTGTATCTTGATGTGTAAATAACTCTTGGAAACATGAATTATAAATATTTGTTAAAGCTACAGCATATTGAACTAAAAATTGCCTTATAATATTTAATATATGTTATATTTAATTAATTTTATTATATTAAAGAAGTTAATTAAATTAGTTAATATTACCCTAATCCTTAATATATGATCTATTTAATTAATTTAGATATATTAAAAAACTTAGTTAAAATAATTATTTGTAATGATTGTGTGTTAGTTTATCTAAATTATCTTATTTAAAATGTGTATTTATACTACTCTTATATAGAAACATCCTTAATATGTATAATTATTTAGGAATACTATAGGTAGAAAATTTTAATTTTAGAAAATGAAGTGAATTGTAGTATAATATTTAGGATTAAATTAAAATAGACTTTTTATCTAAATTTTATATTTAAAACTAAAGGGAGTATAAGGTATTTTCTCTAAAAAATTTAATCATATTTCTTAACTCTCTATCTTATCTAATTATTATTAAAGGAGTGTTAATAGGAGTAATTTAGTAAAACTTTAATAAATATAAAAAAAATATCTTATATTTATAATTAAAATTAACTATTTAGTTAACTCAAATATTAATAAATGGAGGAGTAATTTTTAAAGACGTTTTACATTTAATACATTATTTTAAGTATTTAGTCTTGATTTCTTTTAATTGTATGGTCACGAATATTTTTGGTAGTCATCAACTCTATTCATTTATATATTTATCTTTAATATTTTGAATATTGAACATTAGTCCAATTAAACATTAAATGAATGTAAATTAAATTAAATAGCTAACATTCAATGAAATTAAAACAACTTAAAAACTGCAATAAAAAAGGAAATTCTGACCATAGTCCAATTTAAAAATATTAATTATAAAATTAAAACAAGATCATATATTAACAATCATTAAAAAAAAAAGATTAAAATACAATATTAAAGTTTATGAACCAAAGAAAAAAAATCCTAAGACAAGAGGAGACGGTATTCATCCTGTAAAACTAAAACTTCAAAATGTTAATAATTACATTGGAAACTAAAGAGCATATATTATGGGTATATTACGAAAAATGAACATTTATAATATATATATATATATATGTGAAATTCTAAAACAAATTACCAATGTGAATATTTTTTTAAAAGGAAGAAAGATTGATGCTATGTAAAAACATGTGGGACGGTGTTATAATAAATTAAATTTATGCTTATTAAACGATTTTATAATTCATATATTACTACCCGAAGTCACATCACCTGGAACATTAACCACATCCATCTCATTCAACTCTAACGGCATGACCCCATGAAAGAGAACAAAAGCAAAGTAGTGGTTTGCCGCCATTTGGATGTCTGAAAAAAAAATAAAAAGCTAATCTTGATGATAGCGATGGGGATGTGCTATAGGGATTTGATTTGTGGCCACTCACAATTGTCAAGAAAAAAATAACAAATATTTTAAAATTTTAATCAGGTACTGGAGGAGAGCTATAAACTAACAAATAGAAACACTTATTTTTTATTTATTTTATAAAATTAAAATTAATATACTACTCTATGAAAGTTCAAACTATATTTTTTATTATATTTTAATCAATACAAATAAAAATATCACATTTATGTTTTTAAATTAAATTTATTAATTTAACCTATTTAACTTGTTAATTAGAATTAGAAGAGTCAAATCACAACTAATTAAGAAAGATGAGGGTTAGTTGAAGATAAGTGTCCCCGTGTTTTGCTTTTTCTTTTCATTTAACCAAACTGATTGAACTGTTCATAATTCAAATAATATATATAATAATTTAAACAATGTTTATTCATATATTATCATCTAAATATATTATATGATATTTGTTTATTTTTTAAATTATCCATATTAATACTTTATTAACAATAATCAAATAGAAAGAATTTAAAAATGTAGTTATAATATTTTAGAAAATATATATCATGTAAAATAGTATAATTAATTTTCTTAATCTAATTAGTTAAATACTTGTTATATTAAGGACTAAAAAAATATGTTATTTATATTCATAATAATAATTTATAACACGGTATCAGAAGGTAAAAAAATGGTATCATATAATTGGATTGTCTATGTAAGAATGAAGGACAAGTGGTTATACTTCTCCCAATAATCAGAATTTATTTTACCAATTTATGATCCAAATTGTTAACTTATCATGTCATTCATTTGAACTCTTCGTTTGATGGTGGGAGCCTTTTCCTCTAGAATCACAGCTCGAAACATCGGCGTTGATTATTCCCAAAATAAAATTTATAATTAATATATTTAAATTTGGGTTTATACGTGAATTTAGTTGTCTGTTGCTCACTGTTATTTTGAATTATTGAAAATATATTAATATAATTTTCTTTATCTTTTTCTCTTTAGATGAGCTAAATGGGTAAAGTTTAAGAGTTACAACTATGATTGATTGTTAAAATTTAAGAATTTGTATTAGAGTTAAATATTTTTAAAGATAGATTATGTGTAGATAATTATACCATAAAAAAAATAAAAATATTATAATAAAAAAGAAATAGATACTTTAAGAGCTGTGGGAGTAAATAACCATATAATATGTTTCATACATATTTTACTCATAAAAAATTGATAATAAATGTGGATAACTAGTATGTAAAATGTATTTGTATACATTTGTGATTAAGCCAAAAAATATAAAAAAAATTATCAACAATAAAAAGCTTACTGATTTTAATAGAAAATTAATTAGGTATGTATAATTTTTTTAATTATTTGAATGTGCATATTATATATTTTAATTTATTTTGAACAATAAGATATTTACTATTTTATTTTTAATTTAGGGATATAGTTTTATCGCTTTAACATATTAAACAAATACACATAATATACGTTAACTTGATAATATAGAGTTTTATTTATTTTGAAGGCTAAGATAATAGTTAGATAACGAAACTTTATTATTTTATCACGTCGATAACACTTGAATATTATAAGGGAGATAACATTTAAGCTGTTTTGAAAGCTAAAATCTATATAATGTGTGATAATATGAATTTGAATATGTTTAACCTTTTTTAAAATTTAGATAACCGAATTACAGTAAGACATTCTCCTAATAATTTTGGATAATAATAATATTTTATAATAAATTGTCAGAAGTTACTGATTAGCTATAGTTCAAATCACGTGACATTAATGATCTATTTATATAATTAAATATTTTAATTTTTATTGAAACAAAATTTAAAGTTTAAAAATATTTAAATGGTATTAAAGGATAAACAACTGGTATCAGACAATCGAGTTGTCTATTTAAGCATGAGGGACATAATTCATTTTATCAATTTATGATCCAACTTATCGATTTATCATGTCAGCCATTCAAATTCTTGGTTTGATGGTTGTACATTTTAGCTTGTCCTATCAGGATCCCAATTTAAAATGTCAAAGTTGATTATTCTTAGAACAAAGCTTATAGTTACTATGTTTAAATTCTGGTGTGTATATGAATTTGGTTGTTTGTTGCTCAGTGTTATTTTGAATTACTTTGAATATATTCCTAATATAATTTTCTTTTTCTTTATCTCTTCAGGTGAGCTAAATGTGCCAAGTTTAAGAGTTTCAACTACGATGAATGGTTGAAATTAAAGTGCTTATATGAGTGTTAAATATCTTTAAAGGTGTATTACAGGTAGATTGTTGTATTATCAAAAAGATAAAAATATTATAAAAAATAGATATTTCAAATATGTTTATCCTTGAGAATAGGAAGCGTATCTCCTTTATAATCTTCAATTGTTACTGACATGGTAAAATCAAAAAGTTTCACCATCCAACCTTTATCTCCACCTCCAATGATTGCAAAACTCCATGGTGTCAAGTAACCATGAATTATGTGTAATTATTTAATATCCCAAAGAGATAAAACCATGACTCTAAACAAAAAATGAAAAGAAAACAAATATCTAAGATTTCAAAATAAATTAAAATACATTATATAAACCTTTAAATAATCAAAGAAAATTGTACATACCTAATTACTTTTCTACTAAAATCAGTAAGATTCCCCTTGTCCACAAATTTATTATGATTTTCTGGCTTCATAACAAAAGAATACAATGTATATGGATATGGTTCATATACCAGATATCCACATGCATTATCAACATCTTCAAGAGCTAAATATGTATAGAAACATATTATATATTCTTCCCTCTCCCAACTCTTAAAATATCTACTTCTTGCTTATTGTAATGTTTTATCTTTTTGATGGTGCAATCTTCTTCCCGTAATCTACCTTTGAAGATATTTAATTCTGGTACAAATATTTCAGCTTCAATCATCAATGATAGTTGGAACTCTTGAACTTGACCCATTTAACTGACCTGAAGAGATAAAGAAAGAAAATTATATTAGAAATATATATTAAACAATTCAAAATCACAGTCGGCCAAATTAATATGTACACTAGAATTCAAAGATTCATCAACTTCCATGTTTCGAACTGGGATCTTGAGGAGAGAAGCTAAAATGCTCCAACCATCAAGCCAAGAGTTCGAATGCCTTATAAGCTTTGTTCTCTTCTAGCTATAACTTCTTTTCCAACATTAGTACATATTTCAATTAATAAAATAAAATATTTTATTCACAAATTCAACGAGAGTAGAAGACATATATCAGAGCTCGAAAAAAATAGCTAGTGAATGGTTGCGACAATGGAAGGCAAGATGCAGAGATCTAGCGACCAACAATATGAACAACGGACCACCACCTCAAAACTATCACCTTCAACCCAAAGAGAAAAGGAAAATAGTTTTCCCATGTTGAGTTAGTTTACAAAGAGAAAAATGAAACCTGAGAGCCTATCGAAGTTTAAGTAGGGATATTTGGCAGTGACGAACGCACAATGAGAACCTGAGAGGAAAGAGAGAGAAAATTAGATTAGAAACAATTGAAAATAACAGTGAGCAACAAACAACAAATATATACCAGAATTCAAACATGATATTGATAAGCTTTTTTGTGAGATTAATCAGGACAAACTAAAATGTTCCAACCATCACGAATTAACAAATGGTCGATAATCTTTGTTCTCTTCCAGCTATAACTTTTTTCCAAACCTTAATATATATTTTTTAATTAATAAAATAAAATATTTGAATAATGAATTCATCAAGCTGAAGAAATATATTAAAGCTAGAGGCAGAGGCAGAGATGTAGTGACCAATAACATGGACAACGGAGCACCACCTTAAAACCATCACCTTCAACCCAAAGAGCAAAAAGAAAATATTTTTTCCATGTTAAGGTATTTTATAAAGAGAAAAATAAAATCTGGGAGTCTGCCGAAGTTGAAACAGGGAATTTGGCAATGGCAAACGCACAATGAGAGCCTGAGAGGGAAGAGAGAGAGAAAGATTAGAAGTAATTTAAAATAACAATGAGTAATGTACGAATATAATAGCCAAATTTATATGTACACCAGAATTTAAACATGGTAACGATAAGCTTTGTTCTGAGATTCATCGGACAAGCTAAAATGCTCCACCACCAAGCCAAGAGTTCGAATAGCTAATAAGCTTTGTTCTTTTCCAGCTATAACATTTTTCCATTTGTGATAAATATTTTAATTAATAAAATAAAATATTTGATTAACAAATTCATCGAGCTGAAGAAATATATCAGAGCTAAAAAAAATAGCCAGTGAATGGTTTTGAAAATGGAAGGGCAAGAGGCAGAGATGAGGCGACCAACAAGATGGACAACAGACCACCACCTCAAAACCGTCACGTTCAACCCAGAGAGAAAAAGAAAATATTTTTCCCATCTTAAGATATTTTATAAAGAAAAAAATGAAACCTGAGAGCCTACCGAAGTTGAAGCAGAGCTATTTGGCAATGGCGCACAGTGAGAGCTTGAGAGGGAAGAGAAGACCAAGCGTTGGTCGTGTAGTGAGATGAGCGCCTATATCTTAAGTTGTATCTTTGTTAAAAAAATTCGGGGAATAGAATTTGCGTATTATTTTTATAAAATAAAAATGAATATTTTTTTCTTCTATTTTAATTAATATAATTAAAAATTTTCACATTCATTATTTATACTTACAGAATAAATTTATCTTTTACAGTAACTAAATTTATTAATTTAACCTATTTAACTTTTTGATAAGGAGAGACGAATCACGATTAATTAAGGATGACGATTAGTTGAAAAAGTGTCACCCTGTTTTGCTCCTCTTTTTTTTTTTTGATTTTCATCTAACTTAATTTGAGTTTACTTCAACATATTACCTAAGGGTGAAAAACAAGGATTAGAAAGATATAGAGAAACATACAGATAAATGAAAATTTTTCCTCTCAAAAATTAAAATGAAAGAAAAACAAAGTAGAGTAGTAATGGGTTGAAGCATTTAATTTAATGCATGCTAACATAAATTTTTTTTTTGATAAATTTCTTTATTTTATTGTTTTTGCCTAAAATTTTATTTGTATAACATAGATCGATTAATCTAACACATCTTGTTTGAAATTATTTTCAATAACAATCTAATTTATCTTAATATTTACCAAAAAATATTTTATCAAAAAATATTCGATAAATATTAAATTTTGCATATCGAAATTATTTGAATCTTAACGACCAATAATTTATTAATCAACCTTATTGAAATGTCTTTTAAAAACTAACATTTTTACCCTAGTAAATTTACTCAAGTGTTATTTGATAAATTGGTTTATTCTTTGATTTTTAAATCTTATCTCAAATATTATATAATAAATTTTAAATCAAGATTTTATATAGGATATATTTAGCTAATTTGATTAGATTCAACAAGTTAGTTAAATTAATTAATATAATATATTTTATCTAAAATACTATAATTATTTTTCTTAACACATCTATCTATCTCTTATTTAATTATTGTTGAGAAACTAATAATAAGGGTTATTTGAAAAAAATGTTAATAATAAAGGAAATAAATCTTATAATTAAGATTAATATCAACTCCTTAATTAGGTCATATATTAAGGATATGAGGAGTATTACTTATATTATTTTTATATTTAAATTTTTGCATTCTCCTGATTTATTGAATTTAATTAATTACATCATCGTTAATGCTCCAATGCAACTGCTTTCAACCATTTCCTTGCTTCTAGTTAAAAAATGAATTACATTTCCTTACTTGTGTCTGAAAGATGCCCTCATAGAATTAGAATTTCTGACAAATAAAAAAACTAGACCTTGAAACCCATTTTAATCTGTAATAAATTTTTTTGACAAATTTTAATCTTTAATTTTATTTTAATTTTTAAAAGATTTTGAGTATAATAATAATAATAATTAATCAGCATGATAAAAAATAAATTCTTATCATTGGGAGAAGTATAACCACTTGTCCCTCATTCTTACATAGACAATCCGATTATCTGATACCACTTTGTTTACCTTCTAATGAGGTACTTATCAAATTATCAAATAATATGATTTTACTTATTGTTTTTGTTTAGAGACTGAAAAAGAGAATTTTCTAAAGTTTTTAAGTTTAAACTTTTCGAAGTGATTTTGCATCACTTCTTCTAGAGTTCAGCAAGGGCCTTGCTGTTTCTTTGTCTTGTGAGCAACTTTTTGCATAATCACAAAATGGTATACAGTTATACTGCCCTGGATGACTTTAAAGCCTATAAAGTAGAGTTTATGGGTCAAAATCAGTCATGGCAAAACAAGATTGATAAGTTGTTCACTTTTTCTTTGGCATTCAAAGGCTCAATGATTAAAGGCAATAAATAGTTTACAGACTCTTTGACTGACTTAATATGCTACATTAGAATATATGTAGTCATCTTGGAGTTGGAATGTAAAAATTTGGATAAAAATTTTACATTTTTAGAGTTAATTTTACAAACACATGTTTAATATTTTTTATTTTAATTTTTCAGGCTAGACGTGCATGTGTGATAAAACTTTCAAGACATTTGAAAAGCAATTTTCCAAATTGTTTCTTGCCCTTTATGACTATTCAAAGAAGAATAGGTCTTCTAATGAACAGTTTGAAGGGTATTATTCACTTAATCTTCAGTCCTCTCTTGAGATAGTTTTGTAGCTTCAATAATCCCTTCCATTTTCAAAATAGTTTTTATCTTATTTCAATCTTCTTGATTTTAACTTGTATTATATAATCATGTTTTCACATATTAGCATAATTTACAGGCTTGACGGTTCTCCTTAAGTTCATACCTATTCGCTTGCTACATCATGGTCCCTTGCACAAACAAGTGATGTACTCAAGAATCACTTATTGAGTTGTTGCTTATTCAAGAATCACTATTGTGGAAGAACTTGGCAAGTTTTGGTGTGAACCGGAATTTTACAACTCGTGAATTAACTCTTTTAGGAAAAAAATTTCTCCTCATGAAAATTATCAATTTTTTGTTGGAATTTTTTTCTTAATATGATGTGGATCTTTTCAGACTATTTGAAACACGTTGTGTTTCTGTGTTTCAAGTTTTGGCCATGACACTGATTAGAAGACAAATAGGAGTAATAATACAAGGAGTATTGTTTAGTCTTGTCGAAGTATGAAATTTTGAGTTTTCAGTTGTACTTCTAAATCTTAGGGAAGAACTATGTAATATATTTCTATACATCGCGAAGAAACTAAAGAAAGTGAGAATGCATGTGAATATTTGGTATATGAATTGTATCCATATACGTTGTATTCTTTTGTGCTGAATCGAGAAAAATACAAGAAATTTATGAACAACAAGAAGCTCATCGATTTTAGTAGAAAATTAATTATATACAATTTTCATTAATTATTTGAAGGTTTATATTATGTATTTTAATTTATTTTAAACTCTTTTACTGAGTTATATTGAAGTTATTATCTTATTTCAATCTTATTTCTTTCCCCACCTGATAAGGTTGTATTAGTTAGCTCATTCCGCATGTTTGGTGAGCTTATCGGCAACCAATTATGAAATATCCTTATTTTCATACGTCTTAGGGACCAAACGGTAGCATATGGAATCACTTTTAAGGCTATTGAAGTCAAATTACACAATCTGAAATTTTACTCTCTCTAGTACTGTTCACTATGTAAATTCTAGATGAGTGACCTAATTTCAAAAAATCATAACTAATTCTAGAAAAATCAAAATGAAGTGGTTCAAATTGCTACATGAAGCTAGCTTAATGTTCTTTTAGGAAAAAATAACTTGTTGACCACGCTTTGACCAGGTTAACATCAATAAATGTCTAAAATTTACTGTTCATCCTACATTTTTCCTTGATCCAGCACTTTAGTCCCAACATTTGCACTATCCAATCCCCAGCTTCTCTTCATGCTTCTTCAATCTTTCCTCATCTTAAACCTGTGGGATTGGGATTACATGGAAGGGGATGAGATTTCTAGGGAAATCTCAGTAGCAAACAGAAATCATACAATGTATGCAACTATATGCTTGATGTTACTATGTGTGTACTTAATGATCATGCTTGCATAATGATAACATACATGCTTCCATGTTACTTAATTATAACATATGGGTATAGTATAAAAAGAAATAGAGCATTACTTGATCATACATGCTTCACATCATCAAGGTAAGAAAACATCACATAAAATATCTAAGCAGTATAAGCATACAAGTAGGTAAGTCTACTACCTAGCGTGAAGCCTTTCCTTCTAGCTCTTAGCCTTGTCTCTAAGGTCCCTTCTTTTCATAAGTTAGAGCCTATACATAGTATAATAATATCTTTATTATTATCCAGTATAGCTCTACTTACCTTATGTTTAACTAGGGGTAATATTCTTAATCTGACATTCCCCTGGCTTTCTTTCTACCTCTAGCTACCTTTATTAATAGAGATATTTCTCTATTCTAACCACTAAAAGAAATCCTCTACTTTATTAGAGTAGGGACTAGATAACTTACTTACCTCATTCCTAAGCTCTGCCCAGTCCCTAAGCTCCTTGGACTGCTCCTGGCTCCACTAGAACTCCTCCTTTCTTTCTCTCCTTCTCTCCTTCTCTCTTCTTTCTCTTCTTCCTTGGCTCTTGGCCGTGCATAAATTGAAGGGAGGGGTTGCCTATTTATAGGTGGAGGGAGGTGGAATGGATGGCTCAGATCGAATCGTGATGAATGGCCCAGATCGCTTAGCTTCCTCAAGAAGCTTTGCCTGCATCATCACGATGACATCGTCCTTCTTGATGACTCACCAACATGACATCATCCAAGGACACCTCAGGGGGTATGTGTCGCAATAGTGGGGCCCTTGGGACACCTCACCAGCTGACTCAGCGTCTCCAGATAATTCCAGAGCCTTTTCCTGGAATAAGCGGCCGAGATTGTGCCACGTGTCCTCTTTATTGTTTCTCATTTTTCTAATCTCATAACATGTGTCCTTAAATTTTCTTCTTTTCCTGTAATAATTCCATGTGACACCTTGTGGGTCCCTTTTATGCCACCTCATGATTCCATATCACTTTTCCCAGTTCTATCTTTGATCGGGTCACTTTATTTTATAGAAAAGTATTAAAATATTATTTTAATGCCTCTCAAACTCCCATAACTACTGGGCCTATATTTTTGGACTTTTAAATGTCATCTTGGGTTTCTAACCAAGTCCAACCACTCTAGTGGCTCGGTTCCCAAGAAACACTTTTTACTTCTTCTTTATGCCCACAGGGACTTTCACTATTTTTCCTGAATTTTCACTTTCTTGCAGTTTAGTCTAGAGCTGGGAAAACGGGCCCAGCCCGCGGGCTTGGCCCGTTTTCCCTCAAAACGGGGCGGTGCCAGCCCGTTTTGGGGCGGGCTGCACAGCCCGCCCCCTCCCAGCCCGCCAGCCCGCTTTTTTTTTTTTTAATTTTTAATTTTTAATATTATTATTTATTTTACCCAAATATTACTTTGAATACTTTTATTATTGAATACTAGTAAAAATAATTACCTATTTGTTAATATATGTTGATATGTTATAATTGATTAATATTATATTAATGTTTATTTAGATTTATAGTTATAAAATTTGATATTTTTTATAAAAAGTAAAGAATTTTAAGAGTATAACATTAAATATATTTTAATTATATTAATATAACATTAGAAATTTTTTATTAGTATTCTAAAAGTTTAGAAATAATTTTTAAAAAATATTAAAAATTTAAAAAAAAAAAAAGAGGGGCGGGCCGCGGGCTGGCCCGCCCCTAAAAGGGGGCGGGCTCGGGCTGGCAAAATGCCAGCCCGTTTTGGGGCGGGCCGCACAGCCCGCCCCGTAAAAGCCCGCCCCCTAAAGCGGGCTGGCCCGTTTTTAGCGGGCCAGCCCGCTTTACCAGCTCTAGTTTAGTCCCTGAATATCATTTGTATACTTCTAGGACTCTTGCATAATAGGGTATAGTAGCTTGCCTTTTTTAGGCTACAAACTGGGCTTCCAGGCTTAAAAATTGGATATGACAAATTACATGGATAGATAACTTAGTTATGCGTAGGTTAGAGGAAATAAGGAGGGATAGAATGGAGGTTATGGGTGATTGACATTTTCTTGTAATTATAATATTGTAAAATTACATGTTTATTTTATTCTTTTACAATTGTGCCACTTACAATCTTAGGAGCGATATATTAAGCTGTATGGTAGATCGAGTTATTAGTTACTAACATTTGTTGGTTTATTGATCCAATTTGAGGTAGTCTAGTCCCAATAAGCTCTATAATGAAATCTAATTGGACCATACCAAATTGGTTGGTCAGGTTGGACTAAGTCCTAAATGAAGTGATCAGATCACTTAGCCTAGTCTAGTTTGGCCAGGGTATTTTTTTTTAATATTTTGTAATTTGAATGCTATTTGTTTAATAGTTATGGGATATTCTTATGGATTTATAATTAAATCCTAATATTTTAGAATGAGTTTTATGTTATTATATTTTTTAATGTTTTAATTGTGTATTTGTCAAGTTAAAATCTTACCTCCTATAAAAAGAAAACCAATAAACAAAAACAGAGAGAAGTTCAGGTCCTAGACTACTTATACTGAAATAGGACTAGACCAGACATCAAACCAGATCTTGAGTTGATAACAAAGCTAGTCCAGCATGGTCCATATATACCTTTAGGTCATATTAAGTTATAATAAGAGAGTTAAAAATTAAATGCCTAAAAGATTAATTTTCCATGTCTAAGATTTGATCCTTTTTAAATAATTACAAAATGGTATAATTCTCTTTAATTATTGTCATTCCCTCCTGTTTACCCTTTTAATTTTAATTTTTCCCTTACAAATTTTATCTTTAACCCTAATTTACGTCCAAGAGAATCACATTCAGGCTCGCAGACACACACGGCTAGCATTTTCACTCTCGGCTCTCACTTGATGCTCGTTATTCTCATTCTTGTTTTCGCCTCGGCCATATCGCCTCTCGCCTCAGCCAGATATCGCCCACAAGCAACGCACGTCGCTTGCTTCGTGTAAATCTTCTCCCCTTTTTCGTATTCTTATTCTCTGCGCTTTGTTCATTCATCGTTGATCTTCTTGTGGGGCTTAGTTATGTTCACTGTCCAAGTCTTTCTCTATTTATTTAGTCAAAAATCAATGTCCTCATTCCTTTGCTGTTGTTTATGAAGGCCAATTTGATTCTGTATTATTTTTAGTGTCCTTCTTGATTTAATCAGAGGATGGCATGAATGTCTGACACAGAAGAGGTTTCTTGTCTTTGGATTCCGTTAAAATTTCATTTGTATGTAAAGAAGATTAAATTAATTTTGGAGTTAGATGAAATTCTAATTAAGTAATCAATTTATTTCTTTTATTGCAAACCTTTCTTGTAAACTGTCGTGTTTTGTCTCTAGTTATAGCTACTGGAATGTATTACGCATTTCTATGGGTGTTGTACATGCTGGGAATATTGAATGGGGAATTTCTCAAACATGTCCTTCTTCTTTCCCTTTACTTCTCCTCTGATTTCACCTGATTCTGCCTTGTACATTTTGATTTTTGAATGACCTTTTTACTTAAAAACCCTACCCTGTCCTGGACCAGAACCTACTCATAGGATGGAAAAACTTGTGCCTGTTTAGCGTGACGGGATCGGATCGGTGTTGTCCGGTTCCTTATTATCCCAAGAATACCCCTAGCTAAAATGGTGTATCATGCCACTATATCATATTTCTAAAATTATAAAATAAAAACTTTAAAAACTATTTGGATGATATGTGTGAGACTGAAATAGGCTTGCTTTGATATGTGCTTGTAACGATGATATAATAGATGTTTTAAGTAAAGACAAATTAGTTTATATTAAAATAACAAATTCTGGTTTAAAAATTATTTTGAAGAATTGAAAGATTTATCGAAGTGTTTATCGAAATCGAAAAAAACTTCTATAAATATTCAAATAATGTGTATTCAAACTAAATCAACTCTCATTCTAATAATACCTCAAAAACTAGCCTTATCATAGTGTTCTTTAAAAAATAAACTTTTAGTTACACCTTAAACCATAAAAGATACACCTTAACAGCTGAGACAAAATCAAAGACCTGAAAACTAACCTCCATTTCTTTTTAATTTTCATTTCAAATAAATAAGGGCACCTATCTTTCAACAATTTCAATACTTCACCCACAAATCTCTTGGAACTTGTTATTAATTTGATTTCCTAGGGCTACAACATTTATATGTTGATATTTTTGCTGTCTAATTGATTGTCTAGAAATTATTGATAAGGTATACTTAATACAAATTATTTAACTAGTTAATGGAGACTAGTATTTATGACCAAGTGGGATGCTTTGTGGCTAACCACTTTCTTTTGGTAGGGCAGTTTCTCCCTATCTTGCAACACTAGTGATTTTAACCCAAGCAACATAGCATCCCCCACAAGGAACCCATAGCCATTATATGCTTTACTGACTTTGACCGACCTACACCACACTTTGAGAAAGCTTGCAAGTTTATGGGTTCCATCAACAAAAACAAGGAGGAAATAAAGTTTGAATAATAATAAAATAAACGAAATATGTTGTCTTGCTTCGCCTAGTATTGTAGTCAATTGTTTTTACGACTATTATCATGATAAATACAATATAGAATTGTTAATCTGACTGGTTACCTGATTTGCTTGTTAGTTCCACCTGGCACCTCGTAGGGATGCCAGGCATACCACAAGATGCGTGGTAATGTCAAGAGGCAGTGAAGCTAGACAGAATGAAAGACCCTTGGCCTTAATCTCTTTTTGTTTTTCATTTCAATAAATAAAGGCAAACTTGTCTTTTAAATAAATTATCCACAAATCTCTGAAAACTTTATATTAATTTAATAATTTCTTAGAATGATAGTAATAATTCGTCTGTAACCTTATAGTAATAATTTTTCCTAGGCACCTAAATGTACTTACCCTAATTTTAAAGCCAATTGGCGAACATTTATCAAACCAAATAGACCCTCATATGGAAAGTAGAGGAAGGAAACCAGAAGAAAATGCCACCTCAAAATCTAACCATGGCTTAAAAGAAAACTGCGTATACAATGTCTACCATGTTTATTTAGAAAACACTAAAGATTAGGCAAAACTTAACATCAAAGAAAGGTCTTATTACCATGAAAGAGCCAGCAAAAATTGTTAGTAGAAACAATATGATATCCCCTAACAAGTAGCTTGAGACAAATACTCCGTGTCACAATTTGATAAAATGTTTCCAAATATTTGAAGCCCAAAGCTACAAACAACATCCACAAGCTCATAAGAGTGTAATAAAACTCAAATAAATGGGTTCCGCCCTGCATTTATCCCAAGAATCAGCCACATACTAAAACTTCCATTCATAATAGTCCAAAGTTCTTTAAGAAATAAGGGCTAAGATCATACCCATCTAAAATTTGGTCAAATTTCACAAGTTCTCATTCTTCCAAACCATAGTTTAATCAAAATATCACAAGTTTAGCGAAAGGTCCTAGGGTCAAGGCATAGCAATAAGTAGAATCATAAAAAGTGCAATCGTGAGGCCCTCACAAAACCAAAGTTCACAGGCCTTTCCCAATACATATTTCAAATCATCAGAACCATACAAAAGAAAACTTCATATCAAAAGTGACGTGAATCGCCTAATCCAGCCAACACTCCTATACCATAGTAGCTCTCCGCTACTCAAAATCGTGAGGTAAACTCCTTGCTATTAGAAACTCTCTTTCATGTATATTCCCAAGCTTCCATTTATAGGTGTGGCGGGTGTTTAGATAATTTCAAAATTACTTTTTTTTAGCTATACTAGACAACTCTCACTCGTACAGCACAAAATCAATTCTCCACCTAATCTTAACATCCCAACTCCCATAATGAGTCTCTGCAACAAAAGCAAGACTTCTCAAAATGCCTGTGCAACAAAAGCAATTCCATCAGTTCATAATAAATGTTGCTTTGGATTTAGACTAGTACAGAGCACTGTCAGCAACTTTCGAGATACCATGTATGTGAACGAGATGTCATTTAGCTATTTAAAAGCTCTCTATCATTTATTTTAGGATTCTATTATGAATGCTTCATTTTAAAACAAAAACTAGAGAAAAATTACTAGAAATAACTAGGTATAGCATAGCGAAAGGTGTAATGAATTTGTTTAAAAATCTTTTGAAGCATCATTTAAATTTGATTAGTGAATACTTAAGGGCACAAGTCATTATCACAGTTGATTTACTACAACTTAATTCTTTAAATGTTACTATTTAAATGTTTCAATGTGTTTACGTTAATATGAGAATTCTCCAGCCAGATGCAATGTTTAGGAATCAATTTAGCGCCAAAAGGTATGTCACAATATACACCAGACCTCTTATGTACCGGTACAGGTGGCAGTCACAGTTCATCAATTAAATGAGTCCTCCTTGGTTCAACTGCAATAATAATATGCAACAAAATTAAGAAAACCAATTAAATTAATTAACCAAAAGAAATACAGATCAAGAGGGAGGGTAAATATAATACGATGCAACAAATAGGTCCATTCATATAGGGACCAGGTAAACTATATACTCTGCTTAAAATTAATGGTCAGCGGGGTCAGTAAGTAAATATAGTAAGAAACACAAACATAATGTTATTAGAGAAGTAAACAAAGAGAAAAGCACTAATAAATCAAGTACCCCAGAGTTTTAAGGAAATCTTTTCCGTGTAAAATCAAGCCTACATTTTATGACTTTACCTCATTAATAAGCAAACAAAGGTCAAAGGTGAAGCGATTTACTTTGATTTTGCAATCTTAAGCATTATTATACACTAAATATAAATACCTAGGGAACGATCTCCTCTCTTGCGTTTCTTCCCTTCATCATTGTCCCCTTCATCACTGACAGAACTTGAATCAATACATCAAATGTCAGGCTACGCAGGAATTTTACACTTCAAGGAGAGACAGATCATAAATTATACACTGAATATAAATAAGAGAAAAAATACTGAGCACCCTTCTGTTTTGCCTTTATTACATAGACCTCCCTCTACTTTTAAAACATAGATTTCAATCTAATAAGTTAACACCGTTAAGAATATTCTGAAAAGATTTTAAAAATATTTTTAAATGAAATTTATATTAAAATAAATTTTATTTACCATTTCACCCTCCTAGAATAATAGGATTAAAATTATGCTTTATTGTATTTTCACTATAATCTCAACACTTCTGCTCCTTTTGTTGCACATCGAGACATTCACCATCAGAAATCAATTTATTGGTATTGAATCCTTGAGAACAAAATTTCAAAAACAAATAGACAATAGAACAAGTGCACCAAAGAAATGCCCCACACATGTAGGATCTACATATTTTTAATAGAATTAGGAGTGCCAAAATGAGTGTCACCATTAAATTCACCGCAGTCGAAGACCCGCAAATGTTGCTCGCCGTACTTCGCTTACTTCTCAGATAAAGCTTCTTCGATTTTCTTCAACGTATCAAATCCCTGAATGAGCTCCCCAAAAACCACATGGAATCTTCACAAGATTCCACAAAATAGGATTAGTAAATTAACATTTCTTACAAATGCAACGTTTGAAAGCCAGGCAATTGATATTCACACCCCAGCTGCTCATGAGAAAGGAAAAGGAGCAGGACACAGTACTAAATACCTCCAAGTAAACATACAAACCTGTCAAGAGAGGGGTCAGATTCCAATGTGATCAAAAAGTGAGAGCCAATGCCAAAACGATCAGCAATTGCCATAGACAGAAGTCCTTGTTTCGAATGAGAACAGTTAGATCTCTCATCTGAAATAAATCACAAGAACAATGTAAATGCTCTGTTTATCAAAATAGACATATTTGGAGGAAAATGACTAAACGTATTTATCAAATTACAAGCTTGAAAAAGTGAAGAACTGTGTCATCCAAGTGTCAATGCATCAATAGAAAACATACCAGCTGGACCAAAAAAATCACCACCCTGCAAAAGGAAAACAAGCTATCAATAAATCATCAAGATACCACAAGGCATACAAGACAAGTTTGGACATTATGAAGCATATTGTGTTAGGGTACGTTTCGGTAGTTGTGAAAAAGCACTTTTGGCCTTAAAAACCATGGTACATGTTAATTACTACATCATATAAAAAATAAATTGGTCTTTCATATCTATAAATATCATTTATTTATTACTTAAGACAAAAACATGAATTAAAATTTGTCCTTCATGGAATTATCACATTAACTAGTGTCTGGTTTAGTAATTTGCACATGAAAATTTGATTCTAATAACATCCATCCAAACATTCTCATTTCATTTTATCAAAATCACTTTTGCTTACAAAATCTATTCTTTAAAATCACTTATCACTTTTCTCCAAATACAAGCTTAAAACTAGATCACAAGAGGACTCATGAACATCAACACAGTATCCTACAACATAGACAAAAATAATTGGCTAAGGGGCCATTAAAAAAGGATACCTCGAAAATCATCCTTCCAGCATCGAGCCCACCTATAGAAACATCCATATAAACCCGGGGATTCTTTTCTGCCACTCCCTTGCTTTCATGACTCATAGCTCAAGCCAACAACCACTGAAATAAAAAACGGCAGTAAGTAAACACCAATCAATTATTGATATATTAAGTGCTATTGCGTCAAGCATATGTTGATACTGGCACATAAAATATCAAAGCTACAGCACTTATATGCTTGACAAAAAATAAATATCCTGGTACATTGTGCCTTCATAAGGGGTTCCTGCTGAGGAATGATAACAGGATATTATGGGCCTAAACCATGTTCAACCATTGACGACCTTCAAATAGAAGGGCACTCAAGTTCATTAAAAGCTTTGATGGGTAAAACAATCATGCCATCCACAAAAAAAACAAAGCCATCTGATCACCAGTGAATCACCATATTCCACATCAAACCAATCGCACAGAAAAGTTATTGACAAAAATCACCTTCAGATAGAACTAACCATGCCAAACATAAATTTATCGAAAATTGCAAACATTAAACCCTAGCCATACATTTCCAGAAGAACCCTAAGCACCTGAGAAACGAAGATCCACAAATCGTGTGGCTATGCCTCCGCTAGGGATTGAAGTTACAAGTCTACTATAATAGCTATCTAGCAGAAATAAGCAATTCAAATTTGAAGCAAACTGCTTTTAAATATCATTTCACACAAGGAAATACGAAGGACCAAGCATGCAAATCACCCAAACCAACAAAAATATCAGGATAAAGGGAACGAAGAAGGGCCTATTTGAGAAATTCCTCATTCAGTATTCTCAGCATGTAAAACACCCATAGAAATGCTTAATATTTTACCTTCCATTAAATATAATGGAGACAAAAAAGTTTACAAGAAATAAAAGAAATAAACTGATCACTTAAACTAAAATTAGGCTTTACTCTTCCTCAAAAATAATTTAATCCTCATTAAAAACCATGAAATTTTAACGAAATCCATCCAAATAACAACGGTCAGAAAAGTAAAACTTTGCCGTTGAAGTTGTAACAGACAAGATTCCTCTTCAGCGTCAGACATTCCTGCCATCCTCTAACTAAAGAGGAAGGACACTAAAAATAAAGAGAATCAAACTGGCCTTCCACAAACAACGGCAAAGGAATGAGAGAATTGATTTGTGACAAAATAAATTGCGGAAGAATTGGACAGTGGACAATACTCAGAAAAAATCAAAGAGAAAGAATGCTCCAAAATCTAAACCCCACAAGATCAACGATGAAGCGAAAGGACAGGACATAGGGGAAAAAACTTACAGGAAGGGAGTCCCGGACAGTTGATTGAACAAATGTTTTAATAAAATTATGGTTTTATTTTATCACAATTTACAGTTTGCTGTCATTGTTATGTTTACTCTTGTTCAATTTTATTGTCTTGCTCAATATCACTTATATCTCCAATTTGATGATTTAATCTATAATTGTCTATGTTCAAATAATCTTGTTCTTATTACTTGTGTTTTATCATCATAAAAAATAGGAGAAATATTAGATTCTATATTTTGATAATGACAATAGTACTTATCGATAAGGCGGGCTATCAAAACTTTTTTCGATAAAGTTACTTTCAATAAATATTCGATAACTCCAATTGTTCTTTGAAAATATTTTTCAAACAAAAATCAATTGATATAAGCCTATATCATTTGTACGAGAAACAATATCAAATAAAAAATATATCAAAAAATAAATTTTTAAATGCCTCCACCTCTATTCTTTAACCGAACGGATATTCAAACTATATATTTAACTAATATGATTATATTAAATAAATTAATTAATATATTACTATCTCTAGTTCTAATTATAAGAATTAATTAATTTTTTTAGATAACTAGTCTTCCTACTTCACTTCTAAGCTCATAATTACAGGTGAAGAGTATGAATTAACAATCTAAAAAGTATTATTCACAATCTATTTTAATACAAATTCTAAAAGCCAATCCACCAATGAATTCACCTTTACTAATTTTTCAAACAACTAAATATTTAATTATTAATAGAAACAAATCGGTTCAAAATATAATAAGCTTGTTCCTGTATATTTTGTAGAAGAAGATTTCAAGCTCAGACAAGGAAAAAATGGTTACGATCATGATTCTGATTCTAACATATATACAGTGAATATGATTATTTAAAATCTTTTTATCTACAATTTAAGTTTCTATCTCGATTCTAACATGAGATATTTATGCTAGGAAAAAAAACTTAAGTTTTCTATCAAAGAGTGCTTAAGTCAAGGCTTATGAATAATTGTTGGATTCTACATTTAAACTCTAAATTAGCTAACTATTAAATCATTATCCGTAATCTGTCGATTTCAAACTAAAAATGTATTTATATAAACTTCTTGACATCTGAATTTTCTCTTAATTTTTAATTATTAAGTTATTATGAATTTTAATATGCTAAAGTATATGTGTTGTTTTATATTTACATGAAATTTTATTTTACCTTTTAAATTTATAAAGTATATTATTACCCCTTCATACTTAAGACATTTAACTTTGTTTAATGGAAAACACCAATTTATCAAACTTAAGAATTTATGTGCAATGAAATACGGGAAGTATATTTACATTTAATTTTTTAAAATTGTAGCATATTTTATATTAAAAATTAAAAATTAGAATAATTTATTAGCATTTAATTATTAAGTTATTATTTTAAATTTGTTAAATTAATATCTTTTTATTAACAGAGTTAATAGTATGTTAAATTTATAGGATTAAAAGTATAATTTTTAACTAATAAATTAATATCAAACTTAATATAAATATAAAATATTAAACATATGCCTTATCCTTAGCTTTATTTTTTAAAATATCCAATATAAAATTAGATTATATATTAATGTATAAGTTAGATAAATTAATTTTTAAAAAATAAATATTAAATATGAAATAGATTAAAAAATTATATTTATAATTAAATTTAATTTTTTAATTAGTATAAAAATATTATCATGTATTAAATAATCAAGGGCAAAAGCTTCCTTTGTTGTCTATGAAGGAATATTCTCATAATACCCCGCATGATATTTTACGTCGAATTAAATTACTGACTTTTATTATTTAATCAAATAAAGATAATAAATGATTTTTTGATGAACCAAAGATAATAAATGATAAAGTAACCTGTCCATATAAGTTGTATATTTAAGTTACTCTTAGTTTATAAAAAAATAAAAACATTAGTAAGTCAAATTTAGAAGATATTTTCAATTAAGAAGAGTTTATACTTTTTTTATAGTCTCAAATAATTTTTTATAGTCAATAAAAATTTATATTCTAAATGTTAATTAAAGACTACAATTTTACTCAAATTATTTTTGATTCTTAGAAGTAATTGTTAACCCGTTGTATGGGTCAAATAGTAGTTATATTTAAATTATGAAAGTGATTTTTTTTATTTTAAAAACAAATGTTTTTAATAAAAATTATTTATGTATTTTGGTGGGAAAAGATGCGTATAAAATGAGGCCCCACGTCATGAGTAATGATATTCAGGGCGTATTTATAGTAAGCGGTGGGGGCACTTTTTAAGAGACCCTGCAGCCTGCGGCAACCAGATCAATCCCCATGTACTCGTTTTATTTTTAATAAGGTTAATTTGCCCCTCTAGATTTTTTTTAGAATAATATTACAATAAAAATGTTTAAATTATAGCGATATTATTAGTAAATTATTGTATAATTTTATTAAAAAATTCTATTTTTTTCTTTCTCCTATCCTCTCTATCGGAAGCCACAACCTACCAATGACCTCTACTGGTGATGAAGAGTAGCAGCATTCTATGGCGATATCTTCTTCTACAATAAGACCAGCGACTTCTTTTTCTATGTCAAGATGCGACTACCTTCTTCTAGTGAGCATACGGTGACCATGGAGAGCCTCTATTCTAGAGCATATGGCACAAAGAGAGAAGAGAAGAGAGAGAAGAGAAAGGAAAGAGAATGTCAAAAAAATAGGAGTGAAATAGTAATAGGGTAATCTATAAGCTATTTCTAATAACTTATATAAAACTATATTTTTAAATCACATTTTAGTTCAAAAATTTTATTGGATAAATATGATTGTTTATTTTAAAAAAATTTTAAACTAAAATTTAGGTTAAAAGGCCTTTAAAATCCTAAGTTTAACTCCTATCTAAAGTCACCCCTAATATGTAATATCTCAAATCGGTGACTATTCCTTTAGTTACAAAAAATTTAGGTGGGTTAGTGCATTTATATTGGTTGTTTGTGTAGAAAATGCTGGAATGGAAAGGAACGGAACAAAATTGAAAATTTACAACAACAAAAAATTGTTTCATAAAAAATTTTATGTTTAGTTGATGTGGAAATTTTAGGTTAGTTGGCTCGGTTTGGATATGCCTATAAATTTACAAAGTTTACACATATACTTAAATATTGTTTAATATTAATAATAAAATTTGAACTTATGATCTTATAGATTATTTAGGACAAGTATTTACTTACCCACTAAACTAATCTTCTTTTGGCTTGTTTAATTTAATTTCAATTATTAATAGAAATAATTTAAGGAAAATTAATTTTATTAATACTTTAATAAATCAATAAATTAATAATCTAATTAATAAAAGTTATGAGAAAATGAAAGTGAACGGTTTTTTATGTATAGAAACACAATAGGCAATTGTTCATGTATATGTTGCAAAAAGAAAAATTTAGAGGCAGCATTTATTTATTAATTTGTTGCCTATTAGAAAAAGGAGCAGTTTCCAAATATTGCCATGAAAGTTCTCATGTTGCCTACTATACGTTAGGTAATATTTTGATTAATCAGAGCATTTTTTACAATACCTCGCTTTTTACCTCCCTAGTATTTATTTACATTATTAAACATAAGAAATTTTATCAAAGTTCCCATTTTGACAATTTAGAAGATGCTAGTCATTTAGGGGTCAGGCCTTACTTCTTTTTCCCTACATTCTTGCACAGGTTCCTTGAACGTATTAGCCTCCTTCTTTTCGTCAGATTAAGTTGGATCCTCCTTCAAAAGAATGTCAAATATGTGATAGTCTTCTGATCTGATTCAATTGACTTCTTGCGTATAGTTCTACTTTTTCCCTGACTCCCTTCTCATAAGTCACTGTTTTAGACGTCATAGTAACCTTCACCCATGTCCCATACTCTTCCTTAATAGTGACACCTAACACTCTAATCAATGGTTGATATTGTTGCTCATCCGAATTCAATACTGGTTCACCATCTGCCAGAGATTGATTTTTCGATGAGTCTGTTTGGTTGAAGGGTAGTTTCCTTATGAGTAACCATATTTGCCACGCTTGATCAAATAGTGTCCATACTCTATTCCTCCATAAACAGCCTTTTTCTAATCACAAACTTAAATTGTAGCTTATTAAGAATAAGATCCACCTCCACCTCTACTAACGCTAGCAAACTTATTCTTTCAACCATGTTAAGGGCTCTTCCAATCACGTTTCCCAATTCAAGCAAACCATCCTTCCAATATATTATATATAGTGTGTTTGGATAGGATTTTAAAAAGGAGTTTATAGAAAAATATGCTTTTGGACAACTTATGGAAAATAGCTTTTAGAGAAAAGTTTGTAGAAAAAAAAATGATTATGAATAAATAAGTATTTAGATAATTATTTTTAGAATGACTTTTTATATTAGTAAATTACTAAAAAATATATGATTAGATTAAAAGTGGGAGAGATGATAGAGAAAAGAAAAGAGAGATAAGAGAGGGTAGAGATGAGAGAGGAGAGGAGAGGAAAGTGGGTATAAAAAAATAGGGGTAAGATAGTAATTAGATAGTCCACAAATTCTTTTATTGTTCCAAAAACTAGTTTAGTAGCTTATTAAAAATCATAGTTTTACCCAAAAGCAATTATGGATAAATATGACTATTTATTTTAAAATTTCTCTAAACTAAGATTTGGGTTATAAACCCTTTTAAAACCATGATTTACTGGCAAACCAATATTTTTTTAAATTATTCATATTGATAGGTACTCAATAATAATTAAGTACGAGATGCAAAGATAGTTAAAAAAAATTATTAGGATATTTTAAAAAAATATTATATTAACTAATTTTTTAATTTAATTAAAATATATTTTATATTTAATACTAGAGGAATACTATATGTCTTAACCATTAGATTGGTAATCCCATGGTATAATTGAACAATATGTCTCAATCTTTTTTAAGAAAAATATTATTATTGATAATTTCTATATCTAGACTAATAGATTTTTTATGTTCTTAAACATTTAGAAATATATTTTATTTATGTGATTTTAATCATTTTCATTTCTAAGTAATTACTACTTTAAGATTTTAACATAAGAGTTAATTAAAATATTAAATTTGATATTAAATATAAGACCTTAATATATTTTATATATAATATTTATTAATTTTTTAAAACTAATTTCTCTAACTTATGAATTAATATACAATCTAATGTTATACATAATTATTTTATGAAAATTATGTTACCTTATAATTAATTTATTTATTTAATTTTTAATATATTTAAATTAGTCAACTAATTTTTTTGACAGGATAAAAAATAATTTTTTAAAAATATTTTTAGATCATTTTCTTTATATTTGAATATAAAAGTTTTTTTAAAAAAACAATTTTCAACATATCTACAACAACAAACAATCGTTCATGAAAACGTACGTTAATTACCTGTCAATTTATAGCGGCAACATCAAATTGCGATTAATTTAAAATATTTGTCATTAAATCTAAAAATTTTAAAATTTCATCCAATTATTATCACCATGCTAAATATAATTTTTTTAAAAAAAATCCTCTTAATACTCATAACCCCCGTGGAATTGCGTATTTCATACACTACCATATTTTATTCCAATGCACGAATGAGACGTCGTATTTCATACATTCTTGTATTTTATTATGATGTAATATTTAATAGTTATAAAAACTTTCTATATATTATTTAAAATTTAAAAAGCTAAAAAATTGTAACTTCCTTGAAGAACATTCTTTTAAGCTTTTAAAACTTTCACACATTTATATTTTTTCTCAAATCAACATGTGAAACATTTGCAAATCATGTCTCATAAAATTATTAATCAAATTAGATCATTTAACACATTAGAACATTTCCATAAAATATAATAAGATTATAAGTTTGATGATCAAAACATATCAAAATAAGTTATAAGCTTATAATCATTCAGCAAATAAGTTCAGACTATAAATTCATAAATATTATTCATTTAATAAAATTTAAGTAATTCATAAGTTTAACAAACTCATTATCAGACTATCAATCAGTTGTTTCAGTTTAAGTTTAATCAAAGATCTTATCGAAAATCTCTTTAATAAATAATTTGATTGAATAGTTCATCAATAAGAACATAATAAATATGACTTTAAATTATTCATGAATAATCTAATATTCACAATTTCAATTCTAATCAAATCATAAATGGTTCAAGCACACTAATAAAATTATAATAAATGAATCATCATAAAATATTACAAATAATCAAATCACCATCATAAACAACAAATAAAATTATGATTCTAGTAATTTGAATTTAAAACAATTTATCTTTTCTTTCTTCAATTTTATTTTGGACATTTGTGACTTAAGAATCTAAATATCAATTTGAGAAGAAAGCAATTTAATTATATCATTGTAAAAATTATTTATTAGAATAAAAATTTAAGTGATCCGGTTAAAATATTTTTAATTATCAAATTTTAAACCTGTAAATATTTCTATTTTCTGATCATAGGGTTTTCTAAAATATATTGAACAAATAAGATAATATTTTATTAAAAGTACATAGTGTAAAAAATAATAGTTTAGTGTTTTTGTAAACTCAAAAACTTTTCTTTATTTATGAAAAAATTATTTGATAAATTATTTTATTAAATACACCTTCAATAAATGAGTCTTTAAAAATAAAATGAAGATCTTATCGATAAATAATTTATTTAATAAAAGTTTTAGCTAAAATTTCTTTTAGAACTTAAGGTTACCTCATATCCAAACTGGCACATAATCTGTAATATCTCAAATCAGCGACTATTCCTTTATTTACAAAAAAAAATTAGGTGGGTTGGAGCATTTAGATTGGCCGTGTAAAAAATACTAGATGGGAAGGAAGGGAACAAAATTGAAAATTTACCTGTACCAAAATAAATGAAAATTTAAAAAAAAATTATAGAAAAATTTTGTTTAGTTAATTTAAAGTGATGTAAACCATATTACCATTAATAAATTTATATTATAATTTAAAAATCAAAAGATTTAAAAATTCAATTATTCATAAATAATTCTTAAATATTATAATTTAAATATTCAAATATAAATATTAATTAAATTAATATTTAAATTTTAAAAATTGATAATTAATACATAATTCAATAAAAATAAAATGAATAAAAATTAAATAGTAATTTAAATAAATCACTATAGATTTTCATAATCATATCAAATGATTAAGAAAATAATTAAGGAAAACCAATAACTAAATAGTATAAATAATAATACCAAGATGTATTTTTGTTAGAAGAGTAGTCTCACTCAAAAGGGAAATGAATTAGATGATATTAAAAATTTTAAACTAAAATTGAAAAATAAATATTGAGTTGAAAAAGATATTATCAATGAGAGAAGCAATGTCAACCTAATCACTTGACCTATGTCTAGTTACTAGTTTTCAAGATTCATTGTGCTTTAATACATCAACAAAAGAATACCTCAATCACTCCTACTTACTTCTTATGAGATTATAATCCAACTCAAGAATCCAACTATTGAGTATAGATTGGTAAGTTTCTCTCAATTAGAGTGATATAAGTTCTCTAAATTTCTCTCAAAGATTAAAATGCTCTTGTTGAGAGAATGAATGATAAACATTGTAGTAATGAATGCTCAACAAATGTTGTTTGTTGATCGTTCATTGTTCTCTTCCTACTATTGCCTTCTTTTATAGTTGAGTAGTTTGAATAGGACATAGTCGTTAATGTTTCTGACGATTGAAGTACGTAGACAAAAATCTTCAATTGACTCATAAATTGACCTATTTTGATGATAATATTTCTCATGATATGTCTCTATTTATGTGCTCTCATAAAAAAATATTATTTTATTCTTATTAGCATCAACTTCATTTAATTCTTTAAAAAAATAAATTGGGCAAGATATTGATCGAATAACACTTCGATAAGAGGGTTAATTGAAAATGACTTTGATAAATAGGAGTTTAATCAAAAATTTATCGTATAAGCAATCAATAAAGGGTTTTGTCAATAAAGCTTTTGAAAAATATAGCTCTCCAATGAAGCATTTTCTTAATGGTAAGATTTATTGAATCATTTATTGATCAATCATCTTATAGATAAAGCTTTCGATAAATTAAAGGTAAAAAAATTTCAACTACTTCCAGTACTCTCTTTTTTCTTACAGTCATTTATCGAAAAGCCCTTTCTTTCCATATTCAATTTATTTCTGATAATAAAACTTTATTAACTGGTAAATTATTTTAGCCTCAGATAACACCGTCGACCTTGCATTTCTAATGAAACAGAGGAGGCTTTAATGGTTGTTCAAAACATGTACATGCTCCACGTAGTCTATAGGTAGGATTCCTATTATCTCTTATTTTTTTGAGATGTATAAATAATTGTATATGGTGTGGCATTTATCATTTTTTGAGGTACATATATATTCATATATGATCAATAATAAAATAGATTATGTATGTCTAAAATTATTATTATATTAATTAAGATATTTAAATGCTTACAGAATATAAGTTATCTCATATTATGTGCCGATCACCCTTTAATTTTTAGGATGTGACATTTTGTATTAAATACACTAATTTATTGAAAAGCACTTCGATAAGTACACTTAGCAAAAAGCCTTTTGATAAATGAACCAAATGTGGATTTTTATCGATATTTATCGAAACACTTCAAAAAAGGTCTTATCAAAGTGCTTATTGAACAATTATTAGCTGTTAGTATTTAGGGTCCAAGATATGACTATTACTGTGTCATTGAACCCCATTTCGATATGCTTTGTAACTGAAACTTCTCTAATCATTTTCTAACCTTAAATTCATCCTTTAAACCTTATAAATCTTCCTCCCAAACTTCTCAAACCTCTATTCACTCACAAATTTCTCATTATTCCTCTCAAGGTACTTCTGTCCCTACTCATACACTTAAATGCTTCAACCTTCAATAACCAATGACTTTATTTCTTTAACGGTAACATCAACGAGTCTAACAGATTTTAGAATGACTCAAGTATAATAAGAAGATGAAATAAATGTTGGAGTTAAGTTTTTGTGATATAAATGAGTCTAATATAAATCTACTATATGCAATTCTCCTTTATCTACTTCTATCAGTGAAATCTTTATAAAATCAGTCTTTGTGATTTCGTTTAAGTTTTTAAATTTTTAATATCACATAATTTACTCTCTTTTAGGTAAAACTGCCGTTGTAACACTTACCTCACCAAATCTTCTCTTTTACCTCACCAAATCTTCTCTTTGCTCCTAGACCTTTAGCATCCTCTTATGTACCTTATGCTTTAAAACCATATTCTTCTTCTAAGTCTTATGTTTTTTTTCTTTTTAATGATGTCAAAAAAGAGGAGATATGGTCATATTCGGGTCATATTCTGTACTTTTGTTGATTGAACAAATGTTTTAATAAAATTATGGTTTTATTTTATCACAATTTACAGTTTGCTATCATTGTTCTGTTTACTCTTGTTCAATTTTATTGTCTTGCTCAATGTCACTTATATCTCCAATTTGATGATTTAATCCATAATTGTCTATGTTCAAATAATCTTGTTCTTATTACTTGTGTTTTATCATCATAAAAAATAGGAGAAATATTAGACTATATTTTGATAATGACAATAGTACTTATCGATAAGGCGGGTTATTAAAACTTTTTTCGATAAAGCTACTTTCAATAAATATTCGATAACTCCAATTGTTCTTTGAAAATATTTTTCAAACAAAAATCAATTGATATAAGCCTATATCATTTGTACGAGAAACAATATCAAATAAAAAAATATATCAAAAAATAAATTTTTAAATGCCTCCACGTCTATTCTTTAACCGAACGGATATTCAAAGACAAGGAAAAAATGGTTACGATCATGATTCTGATTATGAATTTTAATATGCTAAAGTATATGTGTTGTTTTATATTTACATGAAATTTTATTTTACCTTTTAAATTTATAAAGTATATTATTACCCCTTCATACTTAAGACATTTAACTTTGTTTAATGGAAAACACCAATTTATCAAACTTAAGAATTTATGTGCAATGAAATACGGGAAGTATATTTACATTTAATTTTTTAAAATTGTAGCATATTTTATATTAAAAATTAAAAATTAGAATAATTTATTAGCATTTAATTATTAAGTTATTGTTTTAAATTTGTTAAATTAATATTTTTTTATTAACAGAGTTAATAGTATGTTAAATTTATAGGATTAAAAGTATAATTTTTAACTAATAAATTAATATCAAACTTAATATAAATATAAAATATTAAACATATGCCTTATCCTTAGCTTTATTTTTTAAAATATCCAATATAAAATTAGATTATATATTAATATATAAGTTAGATAAATTAATTTTTAAAAAATAAATATTAAATATAAAATAGATTAAAAAATTATATTTATAATTAAATTTAATTTTTTAATTAGTATAAAAATATTTTCATGTATTAAATAATCAAGGACAAAAGCTTCCTTTGTTGTCTATGAAGGAATATTCTCATAATATCCCGCATGATATTTTACGTCGAATTAAATTACTGACTTTTATTATTTGATTAAATAAAGATAATAAATGATTTTTTGATGAACTAAAGATAATAAATGATAAAGTAACCTGTCCATATAAGTTGTATATTTAAGTTACTCTTAGTTTATAAAATAATAAAAACATTAGTAAGTCAAATTTAGAAGATATTTTCAATTAAGAAGAGTTTATACTTTTTTATAGTCTCAAATAATTTTTTATAGTCAATAAGAATTTATATTCTAAATGTTAATTAAAGACTACAATTTTACTCAAACTATTTTCGATTCTTAGAAGTAATTGTTAACCCGTTGTATGGGTCAAATAGTAATTATATTTAAATTATGAAAGTAATTTTTTTATTTTAAAAATAAATGTTTTTAATAAAAATTATTTATGTATTTTGGTGGGAAAAGATGCGTATAAAATGAGGCCCCACGTCATGAGTAATGATATTCAGGGCGTATTTATAGTAAGTAGTGGGGGCACTTTTTAAGAGACCCTGCAGCCTGCGGCAACCAGATCAATCCCCATGTACTCGTTTTATTTTTAATAAGGTTAATTTGCCCCTCTAGAATTTTTTTAGAATAATATTACAATAAAAATGTTTAAATTATAGCGATATCATCTAAAATTAAATTTAACTATTAACTAATTAATATATTAATATAGCATATGTTAGTATTTATTTTATTTTAGGTATAAATTTATTCTAAAAAATGTTACTAAGGAGAGCTGATTATTCAAAAATTTTCTTTTAGGTTTAATATTACTTTGACTATTATCCAGATTCTGTTTGATTGTTAGTTTAGCCAAATATACTAAATTTATTAGTACACATGTCATATTTTTTATTTTTTTCAGATCATATTTACAAAAAAAATGAAACATTTAAAAGAAAATGCACCCCTCCAAACTCCGATATTATTAAAGTATCACTTTCAATAGACTTTGACAAAGTCTCAAAAAATAAAATGTAATAGTCCCATGCATTAGCTTCTTATATTTATAAATTAACATATGCCTATAGTTATTTCTAAAATAGACCCCATCATTCATACATTTCAAAAAAATTTGTGAGTCCCACTCATCTATGTTATCTTCTATATTTTTTGTGCTCTACTTTATGCTCATCAAATATACTAAAATGAAGTATAATCTCCCAAAAGTGATATTTTATTAACGTAGAAGTTTAGAGGATTGCATTTTTATAGTTTTTCTTATTTATAAATTTTAGTTAAAAAATGAAATTGATGATATGTATATTAAACTAATAGTCAAACATAACATGTATAACGACTGAGACAACATTGAATCTAAAAAAAAATTTGGGATAAATTTACACTTTAACTCAAATTAAAATATATGTGGATGCCACGTGGCATGTCATATCAGTATATTTGTCAATTAATGGTCAAATTTAATTTTAGTTAACAGTCAGGGCGATATTACTACAATTTAAAATCTTCTGGGACAACATTACTCCTAAAAGACTTTCGGAAACACTTTTAATGAAAAATTTTAGGTCAAATTTATACCTGAACCCTTTTCAATAAACTGACAATTTAATTAAAAGTAAATATTTACAAAGTCACTAGAAGAAAATACAAAACAACACAAATAAACAAAGGATAGGAATTTAAGAAATAAAAAACACTAGCAGATGTTATACTTAGTGGAGGATTTTTAACTATTTAAACATGATATTTTAAATTTGAGTTTATATTAATACATAAAATACTTTTAATTTATAAATGATAAAGTAACCTGTCCATATAAGTTGTATATTTAAGTTACTCTTAATTTATAAAAAATTAAAAATATTAGTAAGTCAAATTTAGAAGTTATTTTCAATTAAGAAGAGTTTATATTTTTTGTATAATCTCAAATAATTTTTTATAGTAAATGAGAATTTATATTCTAAATGTTGATTAAAGACTACAATTTTATTCAAACTATTTTCGATTCTTAAAAAGAATTTTTAACCCGTTGTATGGGTCAAATATTTAAATTATGAAGATAATTTTTTTATTTTAAAAATAAATAATTTTTTAATAAAAATTATTTATGTATTTTGGTAGGAAAAGATGTGTAAAACATGAGCCCCCACGTCATGAGTAATGATATTCAGGGCAGTATTTATAGTAGGCGGGGGCACGTTTTAAGAGACCCTGCCGCCTGCCGCAACCCTATCATCCCCATGTACTTTTTTTTACTTTGAATAAGGTTAATTTGCCTCTCTTTAGAAATTTTTTTAGAGTAATATTATCACCAAAGATTTTAAATTATAGGAATATCATCTTAACATCAGATAATTTTCTTTATATTGTGAATATAAAAGTAGATTTAAAAAAAACACAATTTTCAACATATTTGCACCAACAAACATTCTATCAAAACGTACGTTAATTACGTGTCAATTTATAGCAGCAGTATCAAATTGCGATTAATTTAAAATATTTGTCAGTAAATCTAATAAATTTAAAATTTCATCAAATTATTATCACCAAGCTAAATATAATTTTGTTTAAAGGTATAATTAGCTTTCTAAAATATTTAGGAGTATAAGTAGCATCTTAAATTAATTTTAAAAATACAATTAATATTTTAAAATATTTAAATTGTTGTAATTTTACCCCTTCACTAATAAAAATATAAATTTTTGTTTGATACATACCATATAAATTTTTTATTTTGACACATTATTATTTAATAGACTATATGTGTAATATTATTTAATAAATTGTACTAAATAAACTATAAATTATTTTTAATTTTTATATATGAATTCTATACTATGTTAATTTTAAGAGTTTATTTAGTAATTTTTTAAAATAATATGATACATGTGACTATTTAAATAATAATATGTTAAAATAAAAAATTTACATGGCATTGATCAGATAAAAAATTATATTTGTCTCAGTAAAATAGCAGAATTATACCAATTTAAATATTTTAAAATGTTAGTCATACCTCTAAAATTAACAAAATATTAATTATATTTTAAATATTTTAAAATACTAATTATTCATTTAAAATTACTTTTAGTTGCCAGATACAATATTACCCAATAATTTCAAAAAACAAATCCTCTTAATACTCATAACCCACGTGGAATTGCGTATTTCATACACTATCATAATTTATTCCAATGCACGAATGAGACATGTCGTGTTTCGTACTTTATTGTATTTTATTATGATGTAATATTTAATAGTTATAAAAACTTTCTATATATTATTTGAAATTAAAAAAGCTAAAAAATTGTAACTTCCTAATCCATGATAAATTATTTCTATTTTAATTTATTGGTTGTAGTATTTGGATTTCTCTTAAATTTTATGTTTAAAATTTTTATATTTAATTTTTTAATTATCAAGGGAAAATGGGAAAAATAAGTAGGAAGTTAAGAGATATAAAAACTATAAGTGTATTTTTTGGTTTGGTAACTCCCATATATAAACTACACGTGGAAGTCTATTAAGGGACAATAATTTTTATTTAGAAAATCTCGACTCAAGTACCAAAAAGATGCGAATTCATATATGTTCAAGGTCCGTCCTGAATGACTATATTAATTAAAGTTTTCTTTTGGATGTGCTACGAATTAGGAGTACTCTCTTCAATATGATACAAAGACGTATAAGTCACTGGAACTAAGAATTCCCAGTCAACTAGTCTTAAGTTAAAATTTTTTTTAAAAAATACAAGGACTCACATTGAAACATTAATTATAGAAATAAAATTAATAAATAAATATTAATTAGTCTCTTCAATATGATACAAAGACGTATAAGTCACTGGAACTAAGAATTCCCAGTCAACTCGTCTTAAGTTAAAAAAATACAAGGACTCACATTGAAACAATAATTATAGAAATAAAATAAATAAATAAATATTAATTGTCTCCAAGTCACTTATATTGTGGACTAATTTTTTTTTCTATAAATTATATTATAGACCAGAAAAAGTAATTATCAATATTAATATTAATTAATCTACGGACAATATTAGAGATACCTTAACTATACCACAAGGTATTTGGTGGTAGGCCAACTACTATATCACATAGTGGGAGAATTCATATTTGATTTCCATTTTATTAAAATATACCTTTGAGGAGAGTTGTTATGATTATAAAACTTCAATATGTATTAGTTAGTTATTTAGATAATTAGTTATAAAATTTATAAAAAGCACAAAATACTGACTAATCAAGTATCATAGGTGTAAATTCTCTATCTGAATTCATTAAATATTTAGATAATTAATAATAATTTTTTTTAAAAAAATTAAATACAGACTGGTTTAAATGATTATAAGAAACAGAGATTACCTGGCTATTGATCTTGCTATATGAATAAGAAGCTAAGCCCATTACTACATAGATATGTTACCGTTAATTTTACCATCTCCCCATGCAACGTAAAGAGAATAACTGCTAGTTTATCTATTCCTAGAACTACTAGAGATAAAAAGTGGGGCCCACAGCCTCAGGTAGTGGGGACATAAGCTGATCCCTCCAAGTAGTATTAATTGTTGTTGTTATTATTATTAGTATTTCCTTATACATCGATATTATTACTATACATGACCTGGTATCTTGATGTGTAAATAACTCTTGGAAACATGAATTATAAATATTTGTTAAAGCTGCAGCATATTGAACTAAAAATTGCCTTATAATATTTAATATATGTTATATTTAATTAATTTTATTAGATTAAAGAAGTTAATTAAATTAGTTAATATTACCCTAATCTTTAATATATGATCTATTTAATTAATTTAGATATATTAAAAAAATTAGTTAAAATAATTATTTGTAATGATTGTGTGTTAGTTTATCTAAATTACCTTATTTAATAATGTGTATTTATACTACTCTTATATAGAAACATCCTTAATATGTATAATTATTTAGGAATACTATAGGTAGAAAATTTTAATTTTAGAAAATGAAGTGAATTGTAGTATAATATTTAGGATTAAATTAAAATAGACTTTTTATCTAAATTTTATATTTAAAACTAAAGGGAGTATAAGGTATTTTCTCTAAAAAAACTTAATCATATTTCTTAACTCTCTATCTTATCTAATTATTATTAAAGGAGTGTTAATAGGAGTAATTTAGTAAAACTTTAATAAATAAAAAAAAATCTTATATTTATAATTAAAATTAACTATTTAGTTAACTCAAATATTAAAAAATGGAGGAGTATTTTTGGAAGACGTTTTACATTTAATACATTATTTTAAGTATTTAGTCTTGATTTCTTTTGATTGTATGGTCACGAATATTTTCGGTAGTCATCAACTCTATTCATTTATATATTTATTTTTAATATTTTGAATATTGAACATTATTTCAATTAAACATTAAATGAATGTAAATTAAATTAAATAGCTTACATTCAATGAAATTAAAACAACTTAAAAACTGTAATAAAAAAGAAAATTCTGACCATAGTCCAATTTAAAAATATTAATTATAAAATTAAAAGAAGATCATATATTAACAATCATTAAAAAAAGATTAAAATACAATATTAAAGTTTATGAACCAAAGAAAAAAATCCTAAGACAAGAGGAGACGGTATTCATCCTGCAAAACTAAAACATCAAAATGTTAATAATTACGTTGGAAACTAAAGAGCATATATTATGGGTATATTACAAAAAATGAACATTTATAATATATATATATAAATGTGAAATTCTAAAACAAATTACCAATGTGAATATTTTTTAAAAGGAAGAAAGATTGATGCTATGTAAAAACATGTGAGATGGTGTTATAATAAATTAAATTTATGCTTATTAAACGATTTTATAATTCATATATTACTACCCGAAGTCACATCACCTGGAACATTAACCACATCCATCTCATTCAACTCTAACGGCATGACCCCATGAAAGAGAACAAAAGCAAAGTAGTGGTTTGCCACCATTTGGATGTCTGAAAAAAGAAAACAAAAAGCTAATCCTGGTGATAGCGATGGGGATATGCTATAGGGATTTGATTTGTGGTTACTCACAATTGTAAAGAAAAAAATAACAAATATTTTAAAATTTTAATTAGGTACTGGGGGGAGCTATAAACAAACCAATACAAACACTTATTTTTTATTTATTTTATAAAACTAAAATTAATATACTACTCTATGAAAGTTTAAACTATATTTTTTTATTATATTTTAATCAATACAAATAAAAATATCACATTTATATTTTCAAATTAAATTTATTAATTTAACATATTTAACTTGTTGATTAGAATTAGAAGAGTCAAATCACAATTAATTAAGAAAGATGAGGGTTAGTTGAAGACAAGTGTCCATGTGTTTTGCTTTTTCTTTTCATTTAACCAAATTGATTGAACTGCTCATAATTCAAATAATATATATAATGATTTAAACAATGTTTATTCATATATTATCATCTAAATATATTATATGATATTTATTTATTTTTATATTATCCATATTAATACTTTATTAATAATAATTAAATAGGAAGAATTTAAAAATGTAGTTATAATATTTTAGAAAATATATATCATATAAAATAGTATAATTAACTTTTTTAATCTAATTAGTTAAATACTTGTTATATTAAGGATTAGAAAAATATGTTATTTCTATTCATAATAATAATTTATAACACGGTATCAGAAAATAAAAAAGTGGTATCAGATAATTGGATTGTCTATGTAAGAATGAGGGACAAGTGGTTATACTTCTCCCAATAATCAGAATTTATTTTACTAATTTATGATCCAAATTGTTAACTTATCATGTCATTCATTTGAACTCTTCATTTGATAGTGGGAGCATTTTAACTTTTTCCTCTAGAATCATAGCTCGAAATATCGACGTTGATTATTCCCAAAATTAAGCTTATAATTAATATGTTTGAATTTAGGTTTATACGTGAATTTGGTTGTCTGTTGCTCACTGTTATTTTGAATTGTTGAAAATATATTAATATAATTTTATTTATCTTTCTCTCTTTAGATGAGCTAAATGGGTAAAGTTTAAAAGTTACAACCACGATTGATGGTTAAAGTTTAAGTATTTGTATTAGAGTTAAATATTTTTAAAGATAGATTATATGTAGATAATTATACCATAAAAAAATAAAAATATTATAACAAAAAAGAAATAGATACTTTAAGAGTTAGGGGAGTAAATAACCATATAATATGTTTCATACATATTTTACTCATAAAAAAATTGATAATACATGTGGATAACTAGTATGTAAAATATATTTGTATACATTTGTGATTAAGCCAAAAAATATAAAAAAATTATCAACAATAGAAATCTTACTGATTTTAATAGTAAATTAATTAGGTATGTACAATTTTTTTAATTATTTGAATATACATATTATGTATTTTATTTTATTTTGAATAATAAGATATTTACTATTTTATTTTTAGTTTAGGGATATAGTTTTATCGCTTTAACATATTAAACAAATACACATAATACACGGTAACTTGAAAATATAGAGTTTTACTTATTTTGAAGGCTAAGATAATAGTTAGACAATAAAATTTTGTTATTTTATCACGTCAATAACACTTGAATATTATAAGGGAGATAACACTTGAGCTGTTTTAAAAGCTAAAATCTATATAATGTGTGATAATATGAATTTGAATATGTTTAGCCTCTTTTAAAATTTAGATAACCGAATTACAGTAAGACATTCTCCCAATAATTTTGGATAATAATAATATTTTATAATAAATTGTCAGAAGTTACTGATTAGCCATAGTTCAAATCACGTGACATTAATAATCTATTTATATAATTAAATATTTTAATTTTTATTGGAACAAAATTTAAAGTTTAAAAATATTTAAATGGTATCAAAGGATAAACAATTGGTATCAGACAATCGAGTTGTCTATTTAAGCATGAGGGACAAGTGGTTAGACTTATTCCAATTATCAAAATTTATTTTATCAATTTATGATCAAACTTGTCAATTTATCATGTCAGCTATTTGAATTCTTAGTTTGATGGTTGTACATTTTAGCTTGTCCAATCAGGATTCCAATTTAAAATGTCAAAGTTGATTATTCTTATAACAAAGCTTATAATTACTATGTTTAAATTCTGGTGTATATATGAATTTAGTTGTTTGTTACTCAGTGTTATTTTGAATTACTTTAAATATATTCTTAATATAATTTTCTTTTTTTTTATCTCTTCAGGTGAGCTAAATGTGCCAAGTTCAAGAGTTTTAACTACGATGAATGGTTGAAATTGAAGTGCTTATATGAGTGTTAAATATCTTTAAAGGTGTATTACAGGTAGATTGTTGTATTATCAAAAAGATAAAAATATTGTAAAAAATAGATATTTCAAAATCTGACAAAGGGAAGAACCATATAATATATTTCTATACATATTTTACTTGTGAAGAAACTAAACAAACGATAATATACGTGGATATATGGTATAAAAATAGTATCCATATGCATTTGTAAGTTTTTGTGATGAAGTTAGAGAATCTTAAAAAAATTATGAATAATAAGAAGCTTACTAATTTTAGTAAAAAAATAATTACGTATGTATAATTTTTTTATTATTTGAAGGTTTATATTATTTGTTTAATTTATTGTAAACACTAAGATATTTACTTTTATTTTTTAGTTTAAGGACATTATTTTATCCCTTTGGGATATTAAACAGATAGGTATAATATACTATAACTTGACACCGTAGAGTTTTACTATTATTGGAGGCCAAAATAATGGTTAGACAATGAAGCTTTATTATTTTATTAGGTCGATAACACATGAAGATTATAAGGGAGATATGGTTTCTAAAGATAACCAAATTTGTAAGTAGTCAATAATTTTTTATAATTTAGTTATAGTAATGATATGTAAAATTTTTAATAATATAAATAGATCTAAGCAACAAGGATGACAAAATACCTCATCAGTAGTATAACATCCTTATTTTCACCCTCAGTTATGCTCAATTAGAAGTAGTTTGAACTAATTTAATATCTCTTTAACTTAGAAAATAAATTTTTAAGAAAATGAATTTTGGGTACTATTCACTGGGTATTCCAGATTATAGCCTCAACTTTAAAAATTCATGATTAAATCTAAAAAAATTGAAATAGAGTGATTCAAATTGTTAATGAAATCTATTTCATTAAATTTTGAGAGAGAAAAATATAAAATTGAGCTTTCATTGTCTCAATGAATACAATTTATTCGTTGAAAAAATACTGTTCATTTGGTAAATCTAGAAGTTTCATTTTTCTTACCTTAATTTTAAAAATTTATTTCTCTTTGCTCACTTATTCAAATAAAATGTGTTAATTATATATTTAGCGCTCAAGACGTGTTCTTTAAATCCATAAAATTTTGTGAAAAAAAATTCTTTTATTTACTATTTAAAATTAGCACCTAAACCCCATTTCCTCTGGATGCTTATTTTATCTCATTCCAGATTTTATCTCTAAATTTAAAATATCATATTAAATTGAAAATTTAATCAATTTTGGTGTTCTTTGTATCCGTTTAAAGCTCTGTATCTTAGCTATTTTTATATCAAATGTCACATCATAACACATTGGTTAAGTCATAGAAAATACCAGTCTCATATACATATATACTATAATGTACTATTGCATCCCATAATGTCAAATAGTCAACTTAACTTATTATATAAGTTCATTAATCCATATTTACCCTTTTTTCCTTGAAGGTCCCATCACCTATAACATGGTTATGCATATAAAAAGAATGTAATTACATGAAAATCTCAATAGTAAGTCATACAAACTATAATATCATGTATACTTGATTAAATTCCTAATATTTTATCATGATATGGGAGCTACTTCACGATCATACATAAGTAAATTCTGACATGCATATTGTCATGACATTATTTGCAAGAAGTTACATTCATTCATACTTTATATCATCATCATCATATCATTATCTTAAACTCAATCAAAATTCACAACTAACTAGCAATAATAAAGTCAAACAAATATAAGATTATAGTTAGATATTCTTGCTACCTCTTAAGTTATCCTAGTCAAACTCTTCTTGAGATGGTCTTATTCCTAAATAAATATCAAAACTTAGTCATTACAAAGCAATATTAAGTTACAACTTAACTCCAAAATAATACCAAGACTATGTTTTCCCTAAGTTTAATTCTTTATTTATTTTATGTCTTATACTTCTATATTTTTAAAATAAATTCTCATGGTTTATTTTCACATATTTTTTCATGTAGAATATAAATATAAAATCAGAATTTTTAAAATCAAACTCATTCCTTGACTACCATATAGAACCAAAATGCCTCTTCTTATTTTCTAAAAATTCTCATTTTGATTCTAATACTTCCGCTATTTGTTTCTCTACCTTACTCCCACACAATTTTCTATTTTGAACCCATTAAAAGCATTAAAATTATAAACCCTAATTACATTACACTTGAATTTTTAAGCCAATAATACTGTATTCTAATTTATTTAAGTTTGTCTAAATTATCTATAACATAAAATTCATGTCCAGCAGTAACATCAAAGGGAAAATGCTATAAAAATCTCTTAAAACCAAGAGAAAACTTTCTAAAATAAAGTCCAAGATCAAAGAAACTAATTACCTTTCTTTTTGCTTCAAGTTGTATGCTTCTTCCTAACTTCAAAATAAATTTGGCAGAGTTTCCCTAAGGTTGTCTAAGCTACCAAAATATATTGTGAAGGGGTATTTATAGAAAAATTTGAGTAAAAATGGAAGGCCAAGATTAATCTAAATACTATTTGATCAAAGGGTCCATAATACACCTTCCATTAAGCTTCCACTAGAAGTTAAAGAATGACATCATCCATGACATCACATAGGGCTGTGTTTGGTGAAAACATTATAGAAATACTGATAGAAAAATTTAGTCCAATCTAGTCAGTTTCACAAAAACTAAACTATTTTATATTTCTATTTTTTATAATATTATAGAATATGTATTCTGTCATGAAAATCAATGTTTAGATTTTTTTGAACCATTAACATTATTAGACTAAGTATTTATCTGCTTACCATTGTTTGAAAAATAATTGAAATACCCTTAATTCACTATATTATACTATATTAACCTTAATAGCATAATTGTCATTTAACACCTCTTTATATCTTATCAGGGTATATTTTGACTTTGTTTAATAATCCATGTACCTATCAGGGTATTTGAGTTTTTGACCTATCTAACATGTCTAAAATATCCTCAATCTATTTCTTGTTCATTATTACAACACATGTGCTTTTTTGTAATTTTGTATTTTTTCAGGGTTCCTCTAGACATCGGCCCACATAACTGTTCAAATATCTTACTAGGCCCATGGGATATCAACTTGGACATTTATATGGATCAAATACCTTTATCGCTCAATTCCCAATAAATCTCACCCGAAAGAATTTATTCGGGTATATTATTATACTATAAATTTCATTAAAAATTTTACAGAACTCTTCTTTGAGCTTTGTCAATTTTATAAATTGCATATTAATTATGAGAATTTACTACTAAATTTTATCTGATTAGAAAATTCAGAAGGTCTTGTAATAATCTTAGAACTTTAGAATTTTATATCAATTATTTAGGGCGTCAAATCAAAATTCTAAAAAATATAGCTAACCCAATTTCCATTCTCTATTTATTGGTAAAATTTAGGACTACAGTATTTTTGGGCAATGTTGGATTTTTCTAGTATAACTTCCTCATAATTATGATTTTTCCCTTGAACTTTTGATAAATTATATTTAAATCCTCAAACTTTTTGTAATTACACTTATGACCTAACATTTATGACTATATTCTTTTTAGTGCAACATTTCACTTAGGTCCTTACACCTTCCATTATTTATAATTTAATATATTTTCTTCATTAAAGTGTAACATTTTCCTTAGAGAATCTCATATATATTATATACAAATTGTACATACATACCAGATAAGAAATTTGGGAATACAACAAGTGGTAAACTCAAGACTAATTTCTTTAGTTGGGGATACTAAGATATTTACTTTTTTCCTTTTTGGTTTAGGGACATCATTTTATCCCTTTATAATATTAAATAGATAGGCATAATCCATGGTGACTTAACACCGTGGAGTTTTACTATTATTGGAGGTTAAAATAATAGTTGGATAACAAAACATTATTATTTTACAAGGTCGATAACACTTAGAGATTATAAGGGAGATATGGTTTCTAAAGATAAATATATTGTAAGTAGTCAACAATTTTTTGAATTTAGTCCCAGTAATGATATATAAAATTTTTAAAGACATAATAGGTATAAGAAGCAAATATGACGAAATACCTCATCAGTGGCAAACTCTAGAGCATTTTTATTAATTAGAGAAGACATGATATTTTTCAGAGTAGTATTTTACAGTTGACTTATTTAATTTTGGATATTTGCTCACTTTTATCTTTCTTAAGAAATATTTGTTCGGGGATGGTTTGATAGCTAAAAATCATAAGTTGTGGGATAATGTGTCTCTGATTAAACTACTAAAAAATTTATAGCTGAGGTATATGTTTAAAGATATGGTACTTTCGAATCCTACCATAAGGTACCTATCAAATTATCTAATGATATGATTTTACTTATTATTTTTATTTAGTGACTCAAAAAGAGAATTTTCTTATTTTTTAGGCTTAAAATTTTGGAAGTGATTTTGCATCACTTCTTCTGGAGTTCAGTAAGGGCTTTGCTATTTCTTTATTATGTGACTGATTTTTTGTAGAATCACAAAATGGTATACAGTTATACTGCCTTGAACGACTTTGACGCTTATAAAGCGGAGGTTGTGGGTCAAAATGAGTCATGACAAAACAAGATTGAGAAATTATACACTTTTTTCTTGGCATTTAAAGGCCCAATGATGAAAGGGAATAAAGAGTTTATTGATTCTTTTACTGACTTAATACGCTACATTAGAAAAATATGTAGCCATCTTGAGAGTTAGAATGTAAAATTTTGGGTAAAAATTTTACATTTTCAGAGTTAATTTTACACAAGCACATGTTTAATATTTTTTTATTTAAATTTTTTAGGCTAGACATGCTTGTGCGACAATTAATTAGAGAAAATAGGATATTTTCTACAGTAATATTTTACGGTTGACATATTTAATTTGTGATGTTTGCTCCCTTTTATCTTTCTTAACAAATATTTGTTTGAGATGTTTTGAAATCAAAACCCATATAATGTGTGATACTGTGGATTTGAGTATGTCTAGTATTTATCCAAATTTAGACAATCCAATTACAGTAAGATATTCTCCCAATAATTTTGGATGATAAAAATAATATTTTGTAATAGAATATCATAAATTACTTATTAGATATAGTCCAAATCATGTGACACCAATAATCTATTTATATCATTAGATATTTTAATTATTATTATAACAAAATATAAAGGTTAAGAATGTTTAATATTTTGAGATAAAAAAATAAAATTTTAAATTTTGTGTTCGTTAAATAGTATCAGAAGATAAAAAAGTAGTGTCAGATAATTGAGTTGTCTATTTAAGCATGAGGGACAAGCGGTTAGACTTCTCCCAATGATCATAGTTTAGTTTACCTATTAATGGTCACAATTGTTAATTTATCATGTCAACAATTTAAACTCTTGACTTGATGTTGTGAGTACTTTAGCTTATTCCCTCGGGATACTAATTCGAAAAGTTATAATTGTTTATTCTCAAAATAAAGCTTATAATTATCATGTTTGAATTCTGGTGTACATGTGAATTTGACTGTTGTAGCTCACTATTATGTGTTTTAATTTATTATAAACACATGGATATTTACTTTTTTGGTTTTGGCATATCGTTATATCCTTTTAGGATATTAAACAGATAGGTATAATCCCAAGTAGCTTGATACTGGGGAGTTTTGCTATTATTGATGGCCAAGATAATGATTGGATAATGAAACTTTATTATTTTAAGAGGTCGATAACAATTGATGATTATAAGTAGTTATGGTTCCTAAGAATAATTATATTTATAAATAATCAACAATATTTTTTAATTTAGTTACATTAATGATAGTAAAACTTTTAATGACATAAATATGAAGTTATAATTTCAAGATTCAATTTCCTTCTTAGCCTACTGTGTAGAACTGAACATAACCTCCTTATTTTCTAAAACTTCTCATTTTGATTCGAATACTTCTAATATGTGTTTCTCTACTCTACCCTACACTATTTTCCATTTTAAACCCATTAGAAGTATCAAAATTATGAAATTTTATATAATCAATGATTTGTACAGTGATAGAAGTGAAACCAAAACCTTAATTACAATCATACTTGAATTCCCATGCTATTTCCACTTGACTTCAGCTTATTTAAGCTCATCTAACTTATACATATCATAAAATATATACTCTTACCATAATATGGAAGCACCTCTAGCAACAATTATAGAAGAGATATTTCCATTAAATCACTTAAAACCTAGAGAAATCTTTTCATACCAAAGTCCAAGATTTAAAGAAATAGCTACCTTGTTGTTGTTCCTAGTTTTCTTGCTTCCTTCTTGGCTTCAATTGAAATTTTGGCACCACTTTCCCAAGCTCATACATGATGCAGTTTCAAGGGAAATGAGGGGATATTTATGCCCAAAAATTTGGCACTACAAGTCCATTATCTCCTTACTTTTCTTAATTATTACACCCCTTTAATCCTTGCTTCCATTGGTTGATTCTCAAGTTAATTAGGCTTAATCTAATATTTACATTATTTTATTCTAATATATCACATGCTTCAATTCTTCTTCTTCATATGGCATACATGTGGCGAAATTAAGAGTTATGTGGGACCCAAACAATACACATCATGCCACCTTTCCATTCATGAAGTTTCCTATATCTTTTCTTCTTCTTTTTTAACAAAATCTGCATGAAATATTCATTGGCCAAAAAACATGGACTTGACATATTGGCCTTCTTATGGGACACTATATTGGTTGTCCAAATCCATCCCCTTCTTTTTGGCATACATTCCAAGGTATTTCCTTTACTGGGTATCCTAAATCAACATGATTTTTAAGATAAATTTTGTAGAATTCTTTTTATAGTTTAGAAATTTTTAAAAATTCATTATACTATAAAATGAATTTTCTACAAAGTTTTATAGTTTTTTGAGTCCTAGAAGTCCTGATAAAAATTTCATACGTTTTATTAAAATCCTTTATCGGTGTCTGATTTCACCTTAAATTCTATAATAAATTCTACAATACTCGTTTTTGACTTCTGTCAATTTCATAAATTCCTATATTAATTATAAAAATTTACTACTAAATTTTATCTGATTCTGAGGCTTAAAAGATACTGTATTAATTTTTCTCTCTTCAAAAATTCATATCAATTTTTGGGGACCTCAAATCAAAATTCTGTGTTGTGTTAAATTGATCAGAATAATTTTCTCTATTTACAAGAAAAATTTGGGACTAAACTAATTCCAGCTAGTTTTTAACCTTTTTCGACTCCACTTTCAATAATTACCATTTTGCCCCTGAACTTTTAAAAATTATACTTTAAGCCCTTTTCATAATTACACTTAGTAGCCCATAGTTTATGTTTACTTTCCTTTTTCACTGTGAAACTTTTAAACTTTTCATTTTAGTCCCTCTTCTTTATACCTTTGTCTAATAATCACTTTTTCTCTCTATTCATCATCAAAATCCTTACCAAACCTCTTTCCTATATCAGTCTTATATAGATAGAAAAAATTAAGATATGACATTTCTACCCCTTTAAAATAAATTTTGTCCTCAAAATTTACTTAATATCTTAGTCAACTATATAGGATATATATCCTTTTCTGCTTTATGTCTAAGGATTATGATATCTATCTCTTATCTTCTCTCTTGACATCCTTGCGGAGTACTTTCAATATCCACAGATATTCATATCTTTGCTGTTATTACTTTTCTTTTATGGATCAACTCAATCAGAATTAAACTCTATTTCATTCTATTACTTGCTTACTTGTTATGCATATATTCACTTATGGACAGCTCACTATACTATACTAGTGAGTAGTGTCCATTTCTTTCATATCAAACTCTCTCAAATACTAATGTATTTTGGAGTTTTCATCAACTACTCATCATACCTTTTATTTCACATCTCTTATTACTTCCTTGGTATCTAGGTGAGTTTCTTAGCATCCACGAAGCTTCATTTCTCATTTACATATCATCATACTTCTTTTCTTAGAAATTCTATCACCCTTAACCTTGCTCTTATCATATTTAATAATTTAGCATAATATATAGAGAGGACTTATGTATTTAGTCTTTCTAAACTTAACAACTAAGTAGGAGCACATATGAGCACATACTCTAACATGCATAATACCTAGCCAATATGTTGTAGAACTACATACTTGTCCATGAATGTAAAGCTCTAACATCAGAGCTTAATCATTCTTTTTTGTAATATAGATAGCTCTAAAACTCAGAGCTTGCATTGCTATAACATTGGAGCTTTAACATATTTTACAAACATAATATAATGTCTGGCATTTCTTGCAAGGAGTGAAAGCTCTTATTTGCTCTTTCATCTGTAGTATATCATGAGAACATCTTATCCCTACCAAAAGGAAGCCTCTCTATCTGTTTACAAAATTAGCTACAAAGCTATTTTGTATTATACTTCTCAATATATATTTCTCATCCTGTCTCATATTATATGTTTCTCATAGTGTATCTCATTATGTACTTCTTATGCCATATCATAGCGTCTTTTGCCGCATCTGGTTGTATCATGGCATATCTTGCCTTATCATGACATATCCTGAGATACTATAATGCTAACATTCTCTTTAGCTGATACTTTTGCTGGTCTTTGAGAAAACTCTTTTGAATATTTCCTTTCAAATTCACTTTATTTATACTTGTTATAAGGGTTCTAGTACCTTACCATTCATAATCCTTTCTAACTTTGCATAACTCTTTATCATTTTACATAACTTTGTACATTTATACCAAACTTTTGTGGTATTTACACCCTTTCTCATCACTTCCTAAAGGTTATCCATTATTGGGCTCTCTTGCCTATATACTTAGCTAAAAAGTACTAATAAATTATGAAGCACTGGTACCAACAGTCTATAATTCTGGTACTTTATTATCTTAGACCCTTCTCATATTATCTATCTTGGGTCTATCTGGCTCTTATTCTCATTCTCTTTAGCCTTATCTTAGGGATTTCTCTATTCTTACTTGACCTTTTCTAACATCTCATGAGATATTCTTCTTCTACTGCCTTAGCATATTATCTACACACTCATAAATATCTATTTCTCAGGACTAAAAACATTAACTATGGTCACTTAATTCCTTTTTTATGTAAGAACATTATGAGTTTAGTCCATAATAATAATAAGGCTATCTGAAACTAACATCATGGGTACTCTCTCTGTTATGAGTTAACCAATTTGTGATGCTTTCCTACTTTAATCTTGTCCTTGGTATTCGTCTTTCCAAAGAAACATTGTACTTATATCTCATTCATCTTCTTTTTTTAAGCTAGTTCTACTGTGACCCTCAGGATTTACTGCGATCAACCATAAGCCTTTTCAGGATCTAACTGCCACCCTGGAATTCTATTCTCTGTGAGCCATGCTAGGATCTAACTGTAATTCTCTAGAATCTATTGCAATTCTATTGTACTGTATTCTTATCTCTGGAATACCTAAACTAATAGATTAAGTTACAAGGTTAACAACTTCCACTTAGTTGTTAACTCAACAGATAATTTCCTAAGAATGATCACAGAAGCCAATATTATCTATTAAGATTTTACTCATTTCCTCTATTACTCAGAAATTTCTCATATCATTCTCATTTTTTATAACTTTACTATATCTAGTACTATAGAGAGCTACATAGGCTCTACGATATACATATATATTATAATCATACATCTCATCTGATGGACATGGCTATAATATGAGTTATACTGTCCATTATCTTGGCTATACTTAAGAGCAATTTCACTCTATCACAAGAATAATCTAGCTCTAATATGAAAATGTTAACTTCTATTACATAGACGATACTCCCTCTCAAAGCTGTATCATCTTTCACAGCTGCGTCTCATTCCATTTCATATTCATGGTACATTATTCATGTATCTTATCCCTACTAAAAGGATATGTCTTGAGTACTATAATCACATGCCTATAGGTTTACCACTAACATTCATCTCTAATCTTGTTCTCTGCCTAACTGACTATTATTGTCTAGTCATAAATTCTCATTCTATTCGTTAGAAATTAATTGGCTAATTATATCATTTATCATTTTTCTATTCTTTTATCATTACCAAGTTAAATTCTCTAATTGCATGTCGTATGGTATGGGAACAACATAACTTTTTCATTATATATACTCTACCCTGCATGTACTGCGAAGGAGAGTATTCATTCATCATAGCATACTCTATCATGTATGTCACCATATGATAACTACAAGGGGATGCAACTGTTCATCATAACTCATGGCAACATAACCCGTATTATCATCACATAATTTGCTCAACTATCCCTTATACGCACATGGCAATTAAACCATTAATTAAGTAACTTTTTTATATCACACTATCTGCTAGATACTAATCATTCATTTAGGAACCTGATATATTTACTTATCTACTTAGGTTGCCAAATTTCCCTTTTACTAGGCTAGAGATTTAACCCTTCATTACACTATCTTACTTTTAATCATTATTCTTTCTTACATTGGACATTCTCTTTATCTTTGAAACTATGGTTACCTTTCTCTCTTTAGACATCATACATTTCTATTTCTACTCTTGTATACATCAATTGCTCTGTTGAACTCTGTGATTACCTGAGAAAAATACTTTCTTTGTAATACAAAAATCAATTCATGAACTAACTTCGCAATCATTCAATTCTCACTTCTCACATAGATTAACTTGGCTAAATATTCGTCAAAGATTTCCTTTTTCTCTACTTTAACCCTTAGCCTCACGCTCATCTTTATCTAATTGAGAGGAATACTTCTCGTAACTATTTGAGAAAACTTTTCAGGTGGGCAGATCAACCTCCATCTCTGTGGAGTAACTTCTGTATCTCTTAACTCTTTCTATTTGTATATCAGTTCCAGTCCGTTCTGGACCATATTGTGATTCCTTTTTGGTTTGTTTCTTGATCCTTACTAGCTTGAGTCACATGGATCTCACTTATCATCTAGTACTATTACTTTTGCTCCCTGGGGTGCTCTACTCCAGGTCTGCTAGGTTACTATTTCTTTGTGATAGGATCCCTTTATTTTGGGAACCTTAGCTCTCTATCTATTAACCATCACGTCTTAAACCATATACTAGGGTCACTTCTAAACAAGTGTTAGGATAATTTATAATTCTTTTGCTCATAAAAGACTAGCAAACAAAGTATTTTGTAAAGTAATAGACTCCTAATGATCACATAGTAGATCTACTTTTGAACATCCTCTTAAACTAATCTTTTGTATCTTTGTACCTTGTATTATTTGGTTTGGTTGTGCCTTATACCAATCCTCTAGTTGATAAACTTTAACGAGTTTGGCACCTTCATTCTCATTATTAGGTCTTTGTGTATCCTAGTCATGACTTGAGTATAGGCTAGTCAGGACTCACGTTCTTTGTGAAGTTTTGTCACTGCTATCTCACTTATCTTGCCACAACCAGATAGCTCTGTGTCCTTCTGTCGTGACCAAAGATCTCATCCCGTCACATCTTGGACATACCTTTCTTTAAACATTCTCTTCTAATTTTCTTTGTACAGTCTCTATTGTAGCAATAGCTTACACTTGTTCTTGACTTTGATGAGTTTGGGTTTTCTGAATCTCCTCCATATCTATCTACCATAATTAAATTAAATAGGAAACATATTCACATAAATGTTTAACCAACTATCATTTTATTATATCATATCAAAATTCACATTTCATGCCATTACAATATTTGTACATATATTACATACATGTCAACTACATATACGAGGTATGACATTACTATTATATATCTATGTAAATACTTTAATTTATAATGTTTACGTATTTACATTACCCTTCATCTCCATTGAAATCCTTTACTAAGGAATAATGAACTACAAGTACTTTTGCATATGAAAATGGCACCCCTATATATCAATTGGCGAGGTTATTCGCCAAAAACTTACTTAACTCTATGTGCCACGTAGGGGTATGTGGTAGTATCTGGCTTACTACCATCTCATGCTAGTCTTCTAAAATGAAACCTGATTTAGGTCTATTCCCTCTATTGAATATCTGCTTATTATTCCTATTACAACATTTAAGAATTTCAGATAGACTGACTAATCTTGATTTCTACTTTTATCCATCTCTTAACCTAAACTGAGTAATTTACACTCTACTGCTTTCTTGACTAATATAGTCAACATTATTTGTCTTTGATAAAGAACGCTGGGGTTAACTTAGACCAGGAACATCCCACTGATATTTATCTATAAAGTCATATATCCCTGGATTGTTTGAATAGGAAGGGTTTATCATAGACTGTGGCTAGGTCTCTGGGTTAAGGAATTATTATAGGTTACCCAGTTCAAATCTGTCCTTAAACCCTTATGGGAGAGAAATAATATCTGGTCTACCTGTAATCAAGTACTAGTATTCAACTTCCTCAGCTGTAATCTATCCTCTCATTGGAGGAATAAAGCTTACATCAGAGTTAGATGGCACTTCAACAAACTCATATTGCATAAAGTTACTAGACCCAGCATCATCTTGTGCATACACAACTTCAAGCTGAATCTCTACAGAATCTCTAGACTGTAGGTTTGAATCTAAAGAAATATTTATAGGATATTCTACTGTAGACCTCCCTAACTGATCCCCTATACTATCATCTGAACTCTCTTCATTGTCTGAAGAAGGATCAAAGTCTGGGTGTACATCATCTTCATAAATCTTTACTGGTCGAGGGTCTCCCTTATAACTGTGATTCTGATTTAACTGTATAAAATCCCATATGTACTCCTGCAAAACTAGTTTAAATAAGTAGTGCTAACTATCCCAATAAGTACCCTAAACTTAATAAAATATCTGCTACTTATATTAGGGTTTGGGGGCAGTATTATCTGATGCCAGAAACTTCTGCTATAATACTAAAATATAGTATCCTTATTTTTAACCTTAGTTAAATTCAATTGGAAGTAACTTGAACCAATTAAATACCTCTTTAACTTAAAAACATGAATTTTGAAGAAAATATTTCGTGGTTAATGTTCATTGGTACTCTTCCTTTGCTAATCCAGAATACATACCTAATTTTGAAAATTTATAATTAAATCTAGAAAAATTAAAATGGAGCGGTTCCAATTTTTAATGAAATCTCTTTTATTAAACCTAGAAGGAAAAATATAAAACTGAATTTTTATTGTCCAAATGAATTGAGTTTATTTGTTGAAAAATACTATTCATTTGGTAAATCTAGAAGTTCCAGTTTCTTTGTCTTAATTTCAAAAATTCATTTCTCGTTGCTTACTTATCCAAATGAAATGTGTTACCTAAGGATTTAAAGCTCTAGAAGTGTTCTTTAATTCTATAAAATTTTGTGTAATTTTTTTATTTAAAATTAGCGCTTGAACCTCATAGCCTCTGGTTGCTCATTTTATCTCATGACAGATTTTTATCTCCAACTTGGAAAAAACATATTAAATTGAAAACTTAACGAATTGAGGTATTATGAATGTCCCTTTAAATCTCTATATCTTAGCTACATGCTAAATTTCACTTCCAATCTCGTTGTTGAAGTTACAAAAATTATCGTCATAAGGTGTCAGCCTCATAATACAAACACACTATATAATGTACTATGTATCTCATATTGTCATCCCATAAGGTCAAGTAGTAAATTTAACTTATCATGCAAGATCATTCATCCATATTTACTCTCTTTCCTTTGCAAGATCTAGCACCTATAGCATGATTATGTATATAGAAAGAATGAGATTTTATGAAAATCTCAATAGCAAGTCATACAAACTATAATATCATGCATGCTTGATTAAATGCCTAACATGTTATCATGAGATGGGAGTTACTTCATGGTCATACATAAGCAAACTCTAACATGCATATTGACATGACATTAGTTGCAAGGAGTTGCATTCATTTATACTTCATTATCATCATCATATCATCAACTTAAGTTCAACCAAATTTCACAACTAACAAGCAAGAATAAAGTTAAACCAACATAAGATTATAGTTAGGTACTCTTACTACTTCTTTTAAAATTCTTGACAAGCTCCCCTTGAAGTAGTCTTCCTTTCACACAAATAGCAAAACCTAGCCATTACAAAACATTACAAGTCACAACTTGATTCCAATACAAATCCAATACTAGGTTTTTCACTAGCTCCCTTTCTTTGTCCATTTTATGTTTTATACTTCTATCTTTCTAAAATAATTCTCATGGTCCATTTCTATATAATTTTTCATATACAGTTAAATATGAAGTTATAATTTCAAGATTCAATTTCCTTCTTATCCTACTATATAGAACCGAACATAACCTCCTTATTTGCTAAAAATTCTCATTTTGATTCCAATATTTTCAATACTTGTTTCCTACTCTACTCCACACCATTATCCATTGTAAACCCATTGGAAACATCAATATTATGAAACTCTTACATATGAATAGTGATCCGTACAGTAGCAAAGTGAAATCAAAACCCTAATTGCATGCATACTTGAATTCCCATGCTATTTTCACTTGACTTTAGCTTATTTAAGCTCATCTAACTTATACATATCATAAAATATATACTCTTCCTATAATATGTTAGCACCTCCAGAAACAATTATAGAAGAGATGTTTCCATTAAATCACTTAAAACCTAGAGAAATCTTTCCATACCAAAGTCCAAGGTTTAAAGAAATAGTTACCTTGTTGTTCCAAGTTTGCTTGCTTCCTTCTTGGCTTCAATTGAAATTTTGGCAACAACTCCCCAAGCTCATACATGATGCCATTTTAAGGGAAATGATGGGATATTTATAGCCAACACTTTGGCACTACAAGTCCATTATCTCCTTACTTTTCTCAAGTTAATTAAGTTTAATCTAATATTTATATTATTTTATTCTAATATATCACATGCTTCAATTCTTCTTCTTCATATGGCATACATGTGGCAAAATTGGGAGTTATATGGGACCCAAACAATACACATAGTGCCACCTTTCCATTCATGAAATTTCCTACATCTTTTCTTCTTTTTTTTAACAAAATTTGCATGAAACATTCATTGGCCCAAAAACATGGACTTGGTGTATTGGCCTTCTTATGGTACACCATATTGGTTGTCCAAATCCATCCCCTTATTTTTGGCACACATTCTAAGGTATTTCCTTTTTCGGGTATCCTAAATTAACATGATTTTAAGATAAATTTTGTATAATTCTTTTTATAATTTATACATTTTTAAAAATTTATTCTTCTATAAAATAAATTTTCTTCAAAGTCTCATAGTTTTTTGAGTCCCAAAAGTTCTAATAAAAATTTCATACGTTTTATTAAAATCCTTTATCAATGTCTGATTTCACCTTAAATTTTATAATAAATTCTATAGGACTCCTTTTAGACTTCTGTCAATTTTATAAATTCCTATATTAGTTATAAGAATTTACTACCAGATTTCTTCTGATTTTGAGGTTCAAAAGATATTGTATTAATTTTTCTCTCTTCAGGAATTCACATTAATTTTTTGGGACCTCAAATCAAAATTCTGTGTTATATTAAACTAATCAGAATAATTTTCTCTATTTACTAAAAAAATTTGGGATTAAACTGAGTTTGTGCAGTTTTTGGCCTTTTCCATCTCAACTTTCAATAATTGCCATTTTACCTCTGAACTTTTAAAAATTACAATTTAGGCCCTCAACTTTTCATAATTATACTCAGTTGCCCATAGTTTATGTCTACTTTTCTTTTTCACCGTGAAACTTTTAGACTTTCTTATTTTAGTCCCTATTCTTTATATATGTCTAATCATCACTCTTCCTCTCTATTAATCATCACAATCCTTTCTATACCTATTTTCTCGATCAATCTTATATAGACAAAAAAAATTAGAATGTAACATGTTCAATCAGGATCCCCATTCAAAAAGTTATAATTGATTATTCTCATAATAAAGCTTATAATTACTGTGTTTGAATTCTAGTATACATCTGAACTTAACTGGTTGTTGCTCACTATTATTTTGAATTGCTTAAAATATATTTCTAATATAATTTTCTTTATCTTTCTCTCTTCAAGGGAGCTAAATGTTTCAAATTCAAGAGTTTTAACCTCAATAGAAGGTTGAAGTTAAAGTTCATGTATCAATGTTAAATATATTTGAAAATAAATTACGGGTAGAGGATTGTACCATAAAAAAGATTAAAACATTAATATATATTTCAAGATCTGATAGAGGAAAAAACTATATAATATGTTTCTATACATATTTTACTCGTGAAAAAACTAAACAAATCGATAACGGAGGTGGATATATGGTATATAAAAAGTATTCGTATACATTTGTAAGATTTCTTTTATGAAGTAAAAATATCTGAAAATATTTGTTAATACTAAGAAATTTACCAATTTTACGAGAAAATTAAGTATGTACAATTTCTTTTTATTTCAAGGTTTATATTATTTGTTTTAATTTATTATGAAAACATGGATATTTACCTTTTTCCTTTTTAGTTTTGGGACATCGTTTTATCCCTTTGGGATATTAAACAGATAGATATAATTCATAGTAACTAGACATCGGGGAGTTTTGCTATTATTGGAGGCTAAGATAATGGTTGGATAATGAAACTTTATTATTTTAAAAGGTCGATAACACTTGAAGATTACAATGAGTTATGGTTACTAAGGATAAATGTATTTGTAAGTAGCCAACAATTTTTTTTAATTTAGTTACATTAATAATATGTAAAACTTTTAATGACATAAATAGGTCTAAATAGCAAAGTCGACAAAATATCTCAGAAGTTGCAAATTCCACACTAATTTTGTTAATTAGAGAAGACATGATATTTTCCATATTATTATTTGTTGACCTATTTAATTTGGAATATTTGCTAACTTTTATCTTTCTCAATAAACATTTGTTAGGGATGATTTGATAGCCAAAAACTATATGTTGTGGGATAATGTGTATCTGTATAAACTACCAAAAAATTCAAAGCTGAGGTATCTGATTAAAGATATAATGCACTCAAATCCTACTATGAGATACCTATCAAATGATATGATGTTACTTATTATTTTTGTTTAGAGACTCAAAAAGAGAATTTTCTTGATTTTTAGGCTTACACTTTTATGAAGTGATTTTGGATCCCTACTTCTAGAGTTCAGCAAGGACCTTGCTATTTCTCTATCTTTTGAGTATTTTTTGTAGAATCCCAAAATGGTGTACAGTTATACAGCCTCGAATGACTTTGATGCCTATAAAGTGGAGGTTGTGGGTTAAAATCAGTCACGACAAAACAAGATTGATAAGTTGTTCATTTTTTCTTTGGCATTTAAAGGCCCAAGATGAAAGGGAATAAAGAGTTTATAGACTCTTTGATTGACTTAATACGCTACATTAGAAATATATGTAGCCATCTTGAGATTTGGAATATAAACCTTTAGGAAAAAAAATTATATTTTCAGAGTTAATTTTACACACGCACATGTTTAATATTTTCTTATTTTAATTTTTTAGGCTAGGCATGCTTGTGCAAAACTAATTAGAGAAGACATGATATTCTTCAGAGCAGTATTTTACGATTGACATATTTAATTTGTGATAGTTGCTCACTTTTATCTTTCTTAATAAATATTTTTTGAGATATTTTGGAAGCCAAAACCCCAATAATGTGTGTTACTTTGGATCTAAGTATGTCTATCCTTTATCCAAATTTAGACAATTCAGTTGCATTAAGAGATTTTTCCAACAATTTTGGATGGTAATAATAATATTTTATAATAGAATGTCAGAAATTACTTTTTGGACATAGTCCAAATTATGTGACACTAATAATCCATTTATATCATTACATATTTTAATTATTATTATAACAAAAATATAAATATTAAGAATGCTTAAATAATTTGAGATAAAAAATAAAATTTTAAATTTTGTGCACGTTAGATGGTATCATAAGATAAACAAGTGGTATAAGATAATTGAGTTGTCTATTTAAGCATGAGGAACAAGCAGTTCGACTCTCCCAATGATCATAATTGAGTGTACCACTTAATGATCAAAATTGTTAATTTATCATGTCAAGTATTCTAAATTTTGGCTTGATGGTATGAGCATTTTAGCTTGTTTCCCAGGATCCCAATTCGTAAAGTCATAATTGATTATTCTCAGAACAAAGCTTATAATTACCAAGTTTGAATTCCAGTAAACATGTGAATTTGGCTATTGTTTCTTACTATTATTTTGAATTGCTTAAAATATATTTTTAATCTAATTTTCTTTATCTCTCTCTCTTTAAGAGAGCTAAATATTCCAAGTTCAAGAGTTTTAACCTCAATAGAAGGTTGACGTTCAAGTTCTTGTACCAAAGTTAAATATATTTGAAAGTAGATTACGTGTAGAAGATTGTACTATCAAAAAGATTAAAACATTAATATATATATTTCAAGATCTGATAGAGGAAAAAACTATATAATATATTTCTATACATTTTTTACTTGTTAAAAAATTAAACAAACTAATGATAGAGGCGGATATATAGTATATAAATAGTATTCGCATACAGTTGTAAGATTTTTGTTATGAAGTAAAAAAATCTCAAATTTTTTGTGAATATTAAGAAATTTACCGATTTTAGGAGAAAATTAATTACGTATGTACAATTTTTTATTATTTTATGGATTATATTATGTATTTTAATTTATTTTGAACACATGGATGTTTACCTTTTTTCGTTTTTAGTTTAGGGATATCATTTTATTCTTTTAGGATATTAAACAGATTGGTATATTCCAGAGTAAGTTGACACCGTGGAGTTTGCTATTATTAGAGGCCAAGATAATAGTTGTATAATGAAATTTTATTATTTTAAGAGGTCGATAACTATCGTATCCTTATTTTCAACCTCAATTATACTTAATTGGAAGTAACTTGAACCAATTACATATCTCTTTGCTTTAGAAATATGAATTTTCAAGAAAATGCTTCTCGAGTACTGTTCATGGGTACTGTTCATTTGGTAATCCAGAATATATACCTAACTTTAAAAATTCATAATTAAATATATAAAAATTGAAATAGAGTGGTTCTAATTTCTAATGGAAGATATTTCATTTAAATTTAAATGAAAAATATAAAGCTAAGGTTTCATTGTCCAAATGAAATCAGTTTTTTCGTTGAAAAATACTGTTCATTTGGTAAATTTGGAAGTTCCAGCTTCTTTGCCTTAACTTAAAAAATTCATTTCTCCTTAATTACTTGTCCAAATGAAATGTGTTACTTAAGGATTTAAAGCTCCAGATGTTTTCTTTAGGTCCATAAAATTTCAGAGAAATTCGTTTGTTTAGTATATGAAATTAGTAATTGAACGTCACTGCCTCCAGCAGCTCATTTTATCTCAATTCCATATTTTAACTCCAAATTTGAAAAATCATATTAAATAAAAAACTTAACCAATTGAGACGTTTTTGGTGTCCATATAAAGCTCTGTATCTTAGTTACTTTCATACCAAATTTCACATCTAAATTCATTAGTTAAGTCATCGTAATTACCATCACAAGATTACTGCCTCATAATACACACACATTATAATATGCTAAGTATTCCATCAAGTCATCTCATAGTGCCAAGTAGTAAGCATAATTTATTACAAAAATTCAAACATCCATATTTAACCTTTTCCTTGGCAGGTTCCAGCACCTATAACATGGTTATGCATATGGAAAGAATGAGATTTCATGGAAATCTCAATAGCAAGTCATACAAACTATAATATCATGCATGATTGATTAAATGCCTAACATGTTATCATGAGGTGGGAGCTACTTCATGTTCATACATAAGAAAACTCTAACATGCATATTGTCATGACATTAGTTGAAAGGAGTTGCAATAATTCAAACTTCATCAGCATTATCATAGTATAATCTTAGCTCAACAAACATCACAAATAACAAGTAAGCATCCAATCAAACAAATATAACATTATAGTTAGGTATTCTTACTACCTCTTAGGTTATCCTTGACAAAATCTTCTTGAGATGGTCTTCTTTCCACACAAATGTCAAAACCTAGCCATTACAAAGTAACATCAAGTTACAACTCAAGTTCACAACAATTCTAAGACTAGGTTCTAACTAGATTCCATTCTTTGTCTACTTTATGACTTATGCTTCCATCTTTATAAAATAAATTCTCATGGTTCATTCCCACATAATTTTTCATGTAGAATCTAAATATGAAATCAGATTTTCCAAAATCAAATCACATCCTTGGCTACTGTATAGAACCAAAATGTCTCCTATTGTTTTCCAAAAATTCTCATTTTGATTCCAATGCTTCCACTACTTGTTTCACTACTTTATCCCCACACAATTTTCCATTTTAAACCCATTGGAAGCATAAAAATCATAAAATTCTAACATATGAACAGTGATTCATATAGTGGCAGTTAAGAAGAGAAAACCCTAACTACATGTATACTTGAATTTCCAAGCTAATACCACTTGATTCTAGCTTGTCTAAACTATCCATAACATAAAATTCATATTCTAACCCATATGAACAACATGATCTGCAGCATCATCAAAGGGAAAGTGCCATAAAAACCTCTTAAAACTAAGAGCAAACTTGCTAGAACAAATTCTAAGATCAAAGGAACTAGTTACCTTTCTTGTTGCTCCAAGGTGTATGCTTCTTTCTTGCTTCAAAGTAAATTTTGGCAGAGGTTCCCCAAGGCTTCTAAGATGCCAAAAAGGTCTGTAATTGAGGGGAATTTATAGACAAAATTGGGTGGAAATGGAAGGCCAAGATTAGTTTGGTTACTATTTGATTAATGGTCCATAATCTACTTTCCATCAAACTTGCCCTAGAAGCCTCATTAATGACATCATCCATGACATCATTTAGGGTTGTGTTTGGCTAAAGAAAAGTAGAAATACTGATAGGAAAAATTACAGTCCAATCCTATACCGATCTAAGCAGTTTCACAAAAATCGGACTGTTTTATGTTCCCTATTTTTATAATATTCCAAAATATGTATTCTATCATGAAAACTAGTGTTTAGGTTTTTTGTACCATGGAAATTGTTAGACTGAGTATTTATCTGCTAATCATCGCTTGAGAAATGACTAAAATACCCTTAGTGTACTTTCTTGTACAATATTAACCCTAGGGACATAATTGTCATTTTACACCTCTTTACGTCTTATCAGGGCATATACTGACTCTGGTTAATCACCCTTATACTTGGTTGGATGTTTTTGACTTGTCTAAAGTGACCAAAATGCCCTCCATCCATCTGTTGTTCATTATTACAACATAGATGCATTTTTGTAATTTCGCACTTTTTCCGGGTTCCTCTAGACACTGGCCCATTTGACTTTTCAAATATCTTATTGGGCCTTTTGGATGCCATTTTGGGCCTCTATGTGAGTCAAATATATATAATTCTACTGTAAATTCCAACAAAAATTCTACAAAACTTCTTTTTGAACGCTGTCAGATTTATAAATTTCTATATTAATTATGGGAATTTAATGCTAAATTTTATCTGGTTAGGAGATCCAAAAGGAACTGTAATAATCTCCAGACTTTAAAAATTAATGTCAATTATCTGGGGACTCAGATCAAAATTCTAAAAAATATGCTTGGCCCAATTTCCATTCTCTATTTACTGGTAAAATTTGGGACTACAGTATTTACGGGCAATTTTGGGCTTTTTCTGGCACAACTTCCTCATAATTACGATTTTCCCCTTTGAACTTTTGCTTAAGTTCATTTAGGTCTCTAAACTTTTTGAAATTACACTTAATAGCCTAACTTTTTTCTCTACTTTCTATTTTGGCCATATGAATTTTATAAATTCCGTCTAAGTCCTTGAACTTTCTATTATTTACACTTTAATCCCTTTCCTTCCATAAATTTCTACACTTTTCTTAGAGAATCTCATATTTATTACATACAAACTGTACATACATACTAGATAAGAAAATTAGGGATATGGCATTTCTCTCCCCCTTAAAATAAATTTCATCCTTGAAATTTACAATATATACATATTAAGAAAATAATTCAGGATATATCTCTTTCATTCTTTCCTCTGCTTCCCATGTGGCTTTATTCTTAGTTAATCCTTTCCAGACTACTTTGACTAACGAAATTTGTTTATTTCATAGTTGCTTAACCTTTCAATCAATAATTCGTACTGGTCCAACTTCATAAGTCAGGTCATCTTGTAGCATGATATCATCCTGTTCAAGCACATATGATAAGTCTGGAACATACTTCTTTAATTGGGAAACATGAAATACGTCATGTATCTGGCTGAGATTTGCGGGAAGAGCTAACTTATAAGCCACTGATCCTACCTTCGAGAGAATTTGAAATGGTCTGATATACATGGGATATAACTTCTTCACCTTGATTGACTGTCCAGCTCCCGTACTTGGAGTCAACTTAAGAAACACATGTTCTCCTTCTTCAAACTCCAATGGTTTTCTTCTGACATCAGCATAACTTTTCTATCTACTTTGAGTCGTTAATAATCTTTTTCTAATCATATCAAGCTGTGATGTTGTTTGATTTACTATATCAGGACCAAACATTCTTCTCACTCAACTCTAACCAAAATAATAGAGATCTACATTTACGTTCGTAGAGTGCTTCAAAAGGGGCCATCTGAATACTAGTGAAGCATCCTTACTTTTATACGCCTTAGGGACCATTCAGTAGTATTTTGAAACACTTACAAGACCTTAGAAGTCTATTAGCCAAATTTGGAATTTTACTCTTTCTCGGATTACTGTTCATATGGTATTCCAGATTACGCAATGAACTTCAAAAAATATAATTAATTCTAGAAAAATTGAAATGAAGTGGTTCAAAAAGAGACATGAAGATAACATCTTGAACTTTAAGGGAAAAATAATTTCCAGATCAAATGCTTAGCCAATTAATACAGTTTATTCACCAAAGATTACTATTCATTTGGTCAAAAATTTTGAAAACAGATTCTAGTCCCTTACTTTGGAAAATTAGTTCTCTTGGTACATACATCATAATAAGGAGTTCTTAGTGTCAAAAAGAAGTTTGAAATGTTAACTAAATGTATATAAAATTTCATACATTTATCTCATCATTTACTATTTTTCATTACATCATGATCATCACTACTTGCATTGGTCAAATAGTAACATTACATATAACAATTAATCACATAACATATATACTATCAAATCCCTAATTTCTCTTCATGCTTCATCATCCTCTTTTATCATTCATAAACCTGTGGGGTTGGGATTACATGGAAAGGGATGAGATTTCTAGGGAAATCTCAGTAGAAAACGGTACTAAACAATGCATACATTAATGTAAATTCTTGTGCTTGCTTGTAAAAGTGTTAACATTATGTAATGTGCATACTTCCATGTAACATATGAAATACAATTGGCCAAACTAATCATAGAAAGAGAGCTTCATACATAAGCACATATGCAACACAATTCAACAAAGCCATAGCACAATCAAGCATAACATTCAATGCATACAAATTTAGGATAAGTTTACTACCTCACATACTTGACTCTCTTCCACTTTATCTTGCTTCTTCCTTCTCACTTCTTTTGGATATGTGGCTGCCTCTTTTGGAGCATATCCACCAATCCCTAACATCACATAACCATCCATCCATCATCATCTAATTTCCTTGAGCATTAAACTCACTTTAACTAACATAACTTCCTCTTGAACATTAAGCTCATCAACTTTCCTTAATCTTAACTAATGGACTTGGCCTTTGAATCAATTGATGTATAGACTTTACCCTACACAATTTCATGTTTTGAATCTATTTATGAGCTTAGAATCATGAAATTCCATCTCCTTCATGGCCTGCTGTACAGAACCGAAATATGCACACAATTGTTCCAAAAATTCTAATTTTGATTCTAATGCTTCCCATCCTTGTTTCTCTACTTTAGCCCACACAACTTTTCATTTTAAAACCATTGGAAGCATCAAAATCATGAAATTCTAATCACTATTCATGCGAGTGAACAGTAATAGAGAATAATTTCCAAAACTATAATCTTGGAATTTCAATGTTTCCAAGGTTCAAAACCTTTCCAATCCTACACAAAATAATCATATAAATTCAATGGAAGCATTAAATAATTGAAATTCCATTTCCTTCCCTCATGAACAGTACATACTGAACAGGTTCACCCATGTCAAAGTCAAGAATATCAACTTGATTTAACAATCAATCACTTAACTAGCTTGTTTAAGCTTCAATCATATGTCTCTAACTTTAATTTCTTCTTTTCCCTTTCATCTAAGGTTTTTGGGAAGCACCACCCCTTATAGAAAACTCAACTTTTCTCCCATGAAAACCCTAAGTTCAAGCTCCCAGATCAAGGAAAATAAGCTAGGAGAGATTGCTTACTTTAAATCTCTAGCTTGCTTGAACTTTAGTACCTTGAATCTTCTTTGTCTGGGCTTGAGTTTCCATTTTGAAAGAGTTTCCCCAAGTTTCATGAGCTCATGGTTTTGAACCAGATTTGAGGGTGTATTTATAGAAAATTTCTTGGAAAATCAATGGCCAAGATTACTTTGTGTACTATTTGATCTAAATGCTCACATTTAATCTTGGATTTAACTTTTTCAAAAAGAAGAATTATGAAATCATCTATGACATCACAAGGGACAACTCATGGGGGTTAGGTGGTGTCATTTCTAGAGGGAGAAACTTCTGGAAAAATTCCAGTTCAATCATGTACTGGCTCAGTCCGATTCCCCAAAAATCGGATTATTTTATAAATCCAATTTTTCTGAGATTTCATAAGATGCTTTATGACTGTAAATCCAGTATCCAGATTCTTCCTACCATTGACATTCTTGTATTGGGCCACAACTTAATTACAGATCCCCTGGCAAATGATATAAATGCTCTTGGTTATCTGTCTTTCACTATATTAACCCTAAGGGCATAATTATCATTTTACCCCTCTTTATACTGCTTCAGGGCTTATATTGACTATAAATAATCATATTTATACTATATCACACATTTTTAGCTTGTTCAGAATGACCAAAATGCCCTCCATCCATCACTAGTACAATATAGTCATCCAGGGGCATTTTCATAATTTTGCTCTTTTCCTAGACACTGACCCTTTCTACTGATGATCTGGTATCATGGGTTTTAGGCCCTCCTTGGCGTCATCATGGGCCTATATAGGAGGTCATCTGAGCTCATTCTATCCAGGTTTACTTACTGCTAAGTTTCATAATCAGATCACGGGTGTTCTTAAACTCCCGTCAAAATTTACTAATACGGGGATAACTTTTTATACAGAACTTCTTTCAGGGTTTTGTCATATTCATGACGTCTGATGTCATGGGGTACACCTTCCTATAACTTTTTCACTTATACCTGAGGTCCATGAGATATGATAAAATATCAGATAACTTTTAGACTATAAGATAAATATCCACTATCTAGGACCCTAATAAAATTTCTGTATTATGCTAGATTAACCAGCATAAATTTCTCTATTTATTGATGAAATATGGGACTGGAATACTTCCAGGCAGTTCTAAGCCTTTTATGGCTGAACTTTTCTATAATTATATTTAGGTCCCTGACTTTTTGCTTAATTACATTTAGGTCCCTAAACTTTTGAAAATTACCACTTTTGGCCCAAATCTTGTTTCTACTTTAAGTTTTTGCCTTCAACATTTTCTAATTTTTGTTTAGGTCCCTTTCTTCCTTCAAGGCTCATTTAACCTTTATTATGTCTTCTGATTATTGTCATAATCCTTTCTAAACCTCTCTCCGCTATCAGTATTATACGGATAGGGAAAATTTAGGATATGACAACTAGTCTAATAACTATTGTTATAAGCAAATTCTATTAACGGCAGATGGACATCCCAATTTCCTTTGAAATTCAAAACATAAGCTCTTAGCATATCTTCTAGTGTCTGGATTGTTCTCTCAAATTGCCCATCTATTTGAGGATGATAAGATATACTAGACTTGACAGTAGTGTCTATTTCTTTGTGCAAAGCTTTTCAGAAATTATATGTGAATCTAGGGTCTCTATCATACACAATACTACTCAGAACACCATGAAGTATAGTAATCTCTTTGATATACAATTTTGCCAGTTTTTCTAGAGAATCTCTTTTATTTATTGCTAGGAAATGAGCTGACTTTGTTTATCGATCAATTACCACCCATATTGCATCACGCTTAGTGGGAATCATGGGCAGTCTTTCTACAAAATCTATGGTTATACTGTCCTATTTCCACTCAGGATATCTACTGGTTGTAATTTTTCTACTAGCCTTTAATACTCAACTTTTACTTTCTAATATGTCAGGCATTTTGATACATATGCCACAACATCCTTCTTTAATCCAGGCCACAAAAATAGACTTTTAACTTCATGATACATCTTAGTTATACCTGAATGTACTGTATATCGACTTTTATATGCTTCATCTAAATTTTTTTCTCTTAATCCTATGGCATTAGGAATATAAGGTCTTTCCCTAAACTGTAGCAATCCATCTTGAGAGATCTCAAAATTTTTAGTTTCCCCTATCTCCAACTTATTATTAAAAATTGATGCGAGCTTATCATACTTTTGAGCTTCTTTTATCTCATATTCAATAAAAGCTCTGGCCTGTACTCCTCCATAAGGATTCTCTACTATATGCACTTGATATAACAGACTCCAATCTTTGACATCTTCTACTAATTTTAATTCTTTGATCATTAGACTTGCCACATACACCACTTTTCTACTTAAACATCAGCTACCACATTTGCCTTTCCTGGATGGTATTTAATTTGAAAATCATAATCTTTCAGCAATCCCTTCCATCTACGTTGTCTCATATTCAATTCTTTTTGGTCATGAAGATGCTTTAGACTTTTGTGGTTATAGTACAACTCTAGTGGCTTCATACAAATCATGCCTCCAAATCTTAAGAGCATAGACTATAGCTATAAGCTCCAGATCATGAGTGAGATAATTTTCTTCATGTGGCTTTAACTGTCAAGAAGCGTAGGCTACCACTCTTCCTTGTTGCATTAACACACATCCCAACCCCTATTTACTAGCATCAGTATATACCACATATATCTTGGTGGGATTTAGAATAATCAGCACTAGAGTAGTGGTTAACTTCTATTTTAATTCTTGAAAACTAGTCTCACACTTGTCATCCCACTTGAAAAGCCGATTCTTTATGGTTAACTTGGTCAACGGTAGAGTAATTGGAGAAAAATCCTTAATAAATCTTCTATAATACCCTACTAAGCCCAGAAAACTTCTAATCTCTGTCACTGTCCTTGGCTGCTCCTAGCTTAATACTACTTCAACTTTGCTAGGATCTACAATTACCCTTTCATAGGATATGACATGACCGAGAAATTTGACTTCTTAAAGCTAAAACTCATATTTACTAAGCTTAGCATAAAGCTATTTTTCTTTAAGAATACTACAGAAAATTCTCAAATGCCTTTCATGCTCTTCAGCAGATTTGGAGTACACCAGAATATCATCAATGAAGACCATAACAAATTGATCCAAATATGGCCTAAAGATTTGGTTCATGTAATACATGAAAATTGCAGGTGTATTCGTCAGACTAAAAGGTATCCCAAGAAATTCAAAATGACCATAACGAGTCTAGAAAGCGGTCTTGAAATATCATCTGATTTAATCCTGAGTTTATGTAGCCAGATCTCAAATCAATCTTAGAGAATAAACTGGCTCCAACTAACTAATTTAGTAGGTCATCAATTCTGGGAAAAGGGTACTTATTCTTAATAGTAATCTTATTCAACTCCCTATAATTGATACACAATCTTAGACTGCCATCCTTCTTTTTAACAAATAACACTGGAGTACCTCATGGTGAAATAATGGGTTAGATGAAACCCTTTTCTAAAAGCTCTTCAATCTACTTCTTTAACTCCATAATCTCATTAGGGAGCATACGATATGGGGCTTTGGATACTAGTCTAGCTCTAGGTACGATATCAATTGCAAACTCTACTTCTCGCTCGTGAGGTAATCCACGAATCTCCTTCTGAAAAACTTCAGGAAATTCCTTGACAACTGAAATCTCCTTAACCCTTTCTTCTATTTTTGCCTAAATAGAAAAGAAGATCATATACCCTTGACATCCTTTTTGTAAGCATTTATCTGCCTGAGCCTCTGTCATCCAATTTAGTCTTACTTCTGGACTTACATCTATTGCTCGTGGACAAAGAACTAGGGTTTTGTTCTTATAATCCAACATCACGTTATTAGAAGATAACTAGTTTAATCCAATTATGACATCAATTTCTTGAAAAGGCATGCATATTAAATCTAGAGTAGTGTAACAATATTCATATCGAATAATATTGTTTAGGCAAACATTAGATGTAACTACTCGAGCATTTGTAGGGGTTGTCACACATATAGCATAATACAACTTGCTAATCATAAGGCCTAGTCATTTAGCACATTCATAAGAAATAAAGGAATGGCTTGCACCCGAATCAAACATAGCAATCACAGAGTGATTATTGAGATAAATTGTACCTTGGATCATTTTGGGTGATTTCTGAGCATCCTAACGAGTAAGTGCGAACACTCATCCTTGAGTTTGTGGCCTTTGATTATTCACTACTTGAGGATAATCCTTAGAGAAATGTCCAGGTTTTTCGCATGTATAACAAACATTTTATCCCATCAAACATGGCCTATCACCATGATTCTTTCCACACTTGTCACATACTCGAAACCTTGAGTCACGATTGCTAGTATTAGCTCAAAAAGTTCCTCGATTAGGCCTTCTTTTCTACTATTGCCTTTTTCTTTTCTTTAGCCTCTACCATCAGCAACATCTCGGCTTGGATTAGTCTTTTTAGTAGTGATATTTCCCTTACTTACTGGCTTAAATAACATTTGATGATTCAGGCTATTTTCGATTATTCGACATGCCTCCACTACTTTGTTAAATTGACTGTATTGTTGAGGTGTTATCTTTTCCTTCAATATAGCATTCAGTCCCCTAATCATCATTTCTGTCATCCATCGTTCATCATCCACTTATCGAAGATACGTGAAATTCTAAGAAAGACGGATAAACTTAGCCAGATATTCATCAAAGGGCTCATTCTCTCCTTACCTCAGTACAAGGAATTCAGCTTCCCGCTCATCACATACCAATTGAGGAAACTATTTGTAATAGAATTGTTCAAGAAATACTTCCCATGTAATAGGAATATTCCTGGCTTATAACAGTAGTTCAGTGTTCTTCCACCACTGGTCTGCATCTTTTTCTAGCTGATAAATTGCCATTTAAGCCTACTTTCAGATGGATAACCAAGCACCTTGAAAATCTTTTCCAAACGACTTATCTAGTTATCCACCATTTGAGTATCAAATATCCCTTCAAATGTTGGAGGATTGTGTTTGGAAAATTTTGTCATCCACTGTTGGATACCAATAGAATCCACCACTTGCTCAACTTGCCTAGGTGGCTCCACTGGTTGCTGTACCACTTTTGGTTCCACATTGACTGCTCCTGTAGGCTCTGGCTATCTTAGGTTATCTACAAATTTTGCTAGTATGGCTATAGCATCATCTATTTCCTGGCCACTATGAGCTTGAGCTATTCTCATATCCTCTATCATCTTTTGTTGTGCCTCTAAGTGTTCCAGAATTAACTGATTAATGTCTACGGGATCTTGAGGTTTTTCTGTTGGAACAGTTCTTCTTGTTAGTACCATTTTGTTTTACTATCTAAATATGAAAGGGAATAAAATAAATAATGTAACTTATACTTCATTTATAACATTGCATACATATAGGTTTCAAAATATCATACACATATACTATCATGTATCATTTCTTAAGTACAACTGTCATACATATCTATTATACATCACTTATATACAGAACACTATCACATCACACTACCTTTTCTTAAAAGTTCTTCTAATGAACTCTTCTATCATGAAGATATAATTTGGTATGCTTTTATATGGTTTTTCATCAAAATAGCAATTTAACCCTACTCTCCAAGTCTCAGTAGTTGGCAAGATATCATCCATAATATTGGTCCAATCCTCTAAGAGAAGGGTATCTGGATCAAAAGCCAAATAAGTTTTAGCGACTTTGACTATAAAATCTTGATAGATCCTATAATCTTGGTCTATATATCTAACTAAAAGTTAACCTAAATCATATAGCCGTCTAGCCAGTTCTACATCACTCTTGAACTGTTCTTCATTCATTGTTTCTACAGCCACTAGTTCTATGTTCTAGTTTTCGAGGGATATCACTACTTTTGGTTTACTAGGACCTGGAATATCTGCTTGATTTGGTAATTGACTGGGTCCTGAAATATCTGTGTTAATAGATTATTTGACTGGAGGATCTATGGTACCTATAACCTAGGAATGACACTCATCAAATTGTAGTGGTTGAGGCTAATTATAAGCTGTATCTCTCTCCTCTATCTCTAGGTTAGGGTCAGGTAAAGGATAAAAGGGAATAGGTTACTCAGCTACTCTATCCATATCATTTGACCCAATGGATGAACTATTAGATCTGTCCAGCTCAGAGTCATCAGAATTTGGTTCATGTATCATCGGTTGAAGCCAATAATCATCATCATTTTTTATCATAAACACCTCTGCTAAGTTTAAACCTGACTTATTTGAACTAAAAACCTCTGGCATAGGGTCTCCTTGATTAAATGTGGTTTCTTATCCAGTCCTAGGTTTAGTCATCTTTGTCTAACTTAGTGTCAATTATGAAAATTTTTAATTATGTATCTATCTATAACTAATCTATTTAGAGCATTTCCTAATCCAGAATCCCTCACTCTGATACCAAAATATCGTATCCTTATTTTCAACTTCAATTATACTTAATTGGAAGTAACTTGAACCAATTACATATCTCTTTGCTTTAGAAATATAAATTTTCAAGAAAATGCTTCTCGGGTACTATTCACTAGTATTGTTCATTTGGTAATCTAGAATACATACCTAACTTTAAAAATTCATAATTAAATATAGAAAAATTGAAATAGAGTGGTTCTAATTTATAATGGAAGCTCTTTCATTTAAATTTGAAAGAAAAATATAAAGTTGAGGTTTCATTGTCCAAATAAAATTAGTTTATTCATTGAAAAATACTATTTATTTGGTAAATCTGGAAGTTCCAGCTTCTTTGCCTTAAATTTAAAAATTCATTTCTCCTTGATTACTTATCCAAATGAAACATGTTAATTATGTATTTAAAGCTCCAGATGTGTTCTTTGAGTCCATAAAATTTCGTAGAGAAATTCATTTATTTAATATATGAAATTAGCGATTGAATGTCACTACCTCCAACCGCTCACTGTATCTCAATTCCAGATTTTATCTCCAAATTTGAAAAATCATATTCAATCGAAAACTTAACCAATTGAGACATTTATAGTGTCTATTTAAATCTCTGTATCTTAGCTACTTTCATACCAAATTTCACATCCAAACTCGTTAGTTAAGTCATAATAATTACCATAACAAGATTACTGCCTCATAATACACACACATTATAATATGCTAAGTATTCCATCAAGTCATCTCATAGTGCCAAGTAGTAAGCATAAATTATTACACAAATTCAAGCATCCATATTTAACCTTTTCCTTGGCAGGATCCAGCACCTATAACATGGTTGTGCATATGGAAAGAATGAGATTTCATGGAAATCTCAATAGCAAGTCATACAAACTATAATATCATGCATGATTGATTAAATGCCTAACATGTTATCATGAGATGGGAGCTACTTCATGTTCATACATAAGCAAACTCTAACATGCATATTGTCATGACATTAGTTGCTAGGAGTTGCAATCATTCAAACTTCATCATCATCATCATAGTATAATCTTAAGCTCAACCAAGCATCACAAATAGCAAGCAAGCATCCAATCAAACAAACATAACATTATAGTTAGGTATTCTTGCTACCTCTTAGGTTATCCTTGAAAAAATCTTCTTGAGATGGTCTTCTTTCCACACAAATGTCAAAACCTAGCTGTTACAAAGTAACATCAAGTTACAACTCAAGTTCACAACAATTCTAAGACTAGGTTCTAACTAGATTCCATTCTTTGTCTACTTTATGACTTATGCTTACATCTTTATAAAATAAATTCTCATATTTCATTTCCACATAATTTTTCATGTAGAATCCAAATATGAAATCAGATTTTCCAAAATCAAATCACATCCTTGGCTACTGTACATGACCGAAATATCTCCCCTTATTTTCTAAACATTCTCATTTTGATTCCAATACTTCCACTACTTGTTTCACTACTTTATCCCCACACAATTTTCCATTTTAAACCCATTTGAAGCATCAAAATCATAAATTCTAACATATGAACAGTAATTAATATAGTGACAGTTAAGAAGATAAAACCCTAACTACATGTATACTTGAATTTCCAAGCTAATACCACTTAATTCTAGCTTGTTTAAGCTTGTTTAAACTATCCCTAACATAAAATTCATATTCCAACCCATATGAACAGCATAACAAGCAGCAACATCAAAGGGAAAGTGCCATAAAAACCTCTTAAAACTAAGAGCAAACTTGCTAGAACAAAGTCCAAGATCAAAGGAACTAGTTACCTTTCTTGTTGCTCCAAGGTGTATGCTTCTTTCTTGTTTCAAAGTAAAATTTGGCAGAGGTTCCCCAAGGATTATAAGCTTCCAAAAGGTCTGGAATTGGGGGGAATTTATAGACAAAATTGGGTGGAAATGGAAGGCTAAGATTTGTTTGGTTACTATTTGATTAATGGTCCATAATCCACCTTCCATCAAACTTTCCCTAGAAGCCTCATTAATGACATCATTCATGACATCATTTAGGGCTGTGTTTGGCTAAAGAAAATTATAAATATTGATAGGGAAAATTACAGTCCAGTCCTGTACCGATCTAGGCAGTTCACAAAAACTAGACTATTTTATGTTCCCAATTTTTATAATATTCCAAAATATGTATTCTATCATGAAAACTAGTGTTTAGGTTTTTTGTACCATGGAAATTGTTAGACTGAGTATTTATCTGCTAATCATCGCTTGAGAAATGACTAAAATACCCTTAGTGTACTTTCTTGTACAATATTAACCCTAGGGACATAATTGTCATTTTACACCTCTTTACATCTTATCAGGGCATATACTGACTCTGATTAATCACCCTTATACTTGTTTGGATGTTTTTGACTTGTCTAAAGTGACCAAAATGCCCTTCATCCATCTGTTGTTCATTATTACAACATAGGGGCATTTTTATAATTTCACACTTTTTCCGGGTTCCTCTGGACACTAGCCCATTTGACTTTTCAAATATTATATTGGGCCTTTTGGATGCCATTTTGGGCCTCTATGTGAGTTAAATATATTTATGGCTCAATTCCCAAAACCTCACCTGAAAGTATTTATCGAGCATATAATTCTACTGTAAATTCTATTAAAAATTCTACAGAACTTCTTTTTTAACGTTGTTAGATTTATAAATTTCTATATTAATTATGGGAATTTATTGCCAAATTTCATCTAGTTAGGAGATCCAGAAGGAACTGTAATAATCTCTGGACTTGAAAAATTAATATCAATTATCTGAGGCCTCATATCAAAATTCTGAAAAATATACCTGGCCTAATTTCTATTCTCTATTTACTAGTAAAATTTGGGATTACAGCGGCACAACTTTCTCATAATTATAATTTTGCCCCTTGAACTTTTGCTTAATTACATTTAGATCTCTAAACTTTTTGAAATTACACTTAATAGCCCAACTTTTTTCTCTACTTTCTATTTTGGCCATATGAATTTTATAAATTCTGTCTAAGTCCTTGAACTTTCTATTATTTACACTTTAATCCCTTTCCTTCCATAAATTTCTACACTTTCCTTGGAGAATCTCATATTTATTATATACAAGCTGTATATACATACCAGATAAAAAAATTAGGGATATGACAATAACACTTAAAGATTATAAGTAGTTATGGTTCTTAAGGATAAATATATTTGTAAGTAGTCAATAATTTTTTTAATTTAGTTACATCAATGATATGTAAAATTGTTAATGACATAAATAGATATAAATAGCAAAGTCAACAAAATATCTCATTAGCGACAAACTCCATACCAATTTCATTAATTAGAGAAGATAGGATATTTCCTTGAGCAATATTTGTTGTGTATTTAATTTGAGATATTTGCTCACTTTTATCTTTCTTAATAAACATTTGTTCAGGGATGATTTGATAGCAAAAAATTATATGTTGTGGGATAATGTGTATCTAAGTAAACTACCAAAAGATTCAAAGTTGAGGCATCTGATTGAAGATATGGTACACTCGAATCCTACTATGAGGTGCATATCAAATTATCAAATGATATGATTTTACTTATTATTTTTGTTTTGGGACTGAAAAAGAGATTTTTTATTTTATTTTTATGCTTAAACTTTTTGATGTGATTATACATCGCTTCTTCTGGAGTTTAGCAAGGGCCTTGCTATTTTTCTATCTTATGTGTGATTTTTTATAGAATCCTAAAATGGTATATATTTTATACTACCCTGGATGACTTTGATGCCTTTAAAGTAGAGGTTGTGGGTTAAAATCAATCATGACAAAGCAAGATTGATAAGTTGTACAATTTTTATTTGGCATTAAATGACGAGAGAGAATAAAGAGTTTACAGACACTTTAACTGACTTAATATGCTACATTAGAAATATATATAGCCATCTTGAGAGTTGGAATGTAAAATTTTAGAATTTTTTTTACAATTATAGAGTGAATTTTACTCACGCATATGTTTAATGTATTCTTATTTTAATTTTTTAGCCTAGAGATGCTTGTGCGATAATTAATTAGGGAAGACAGGTATTTTCCATAGCAGTATTTTAATGTTGACATATTTAATTTGTGATGTTTGCTGACTTTTATCTTTCTTAACAAATATTTATTTAAGATATTTTGAAAGCCAAAACTTATATAATGTGTGATACTGTGGATCTAAGTATGTCAAACCGTTGTCCAAATTTAGACAATCTAGTTGCAGTAAGAGATTCTCCCAATAATTTTGGGTGGTAATAATAATATTTTGTAATAGATTGTCACAAATTACTTATTAGACATAGTCCAAATCATGTGACACCAATAATCTATTTATATCATTAAATATTTTAATTATTATTATAACAAAATATAAAGGTTAAGTATGTTTAAATAATTTGAGATAAAAAATAAAATTTTGAGTTTTATTCGCGTTAGATGATATTAGAAGATAAACAAGTGGTATAAGATAATTGAGTTGTGCATTTAAGCATGAGGGACAAGCAGTTAGACTTATCCCAATGATCATAATTCAGTTTGCCCCTTAATGATCAAAATTGTTAATTTATAATGTCAACCATTCGAACTTTTGGCTTGATGGTGTGAGTATTTTAGATTGTTCCCTTAGGATCCCAATTCAAAAAGTCATAATTGATTATTCTTAGAATAAAGCTTATAATTACCATGTTTAAATTCTGGTGAACATGTGAATTTGACTGTTGTTGCTCACTATTATTTTGAATTGCTTAGAATATATTTCTAATATAATTTTCTTTATTTTTGCTTTTCAGGGGAGCTAAATGTTCCAAGTCAAGAGTTTTAACCTCAACAGAAGGCTGAATTTGAAATTTTTGTACCAAAGTTGAATATATTTAAAAGTAGATTATAGGTAGAAGATTGTACTATAAAAAAGATTAAAATATTAATATATATTTCAAGATATGATAGAAAAAAATTATATAATATGTTTCAATAAATATTTTACTCGCGAAAAAATTAAACAAAGTGATAATGGAGGTGGATATATGGTATATAAATGGTATTCGCATACATTTGTAAGATTTTTTATGAAGTAAAAAAATCTCAAAAAATTTGTGAATACTAAGAAGTTTACCGATTTTAGGAGAAATTTAATGGGAAAATGACATCTAGGTTTCGTGAAAGGTATTAAATACCAAAAAAGTCCCTATAAATGACATAATTAATATCAAGTTCTAGGAGGCCTCAGATGAATTTTTTCTAATTTTGAAAAGATATAATTACCCCTTACTCATATTATATTGATTATATTACCCTCAATGTTGAGCAGAGAGAAAGAAGGAGTCACCACTTCTTGCTGTCGATGCTCTTCTTCTTACCGCCTTTATCTTTTGTTCTCTTCATCCCTCTCACTCCTCACATCCTTCTTCTTCTTCACCTTAATTTCGAGCAAGTTGTACATTTATTTTGGATCCTTGGTGGTTCTTTTGGTCAAGATCTTAACAGCATTGAAGCTGGTTGGCAGGTACAAATGAGATTTGACTTGTTTACCTTTGTCTCTTCTTCTTCTCTTTCAAAAGTGTGCATCAATTTCATGTTCCTTTTTCTATTCTATTATGGCAATTTGGGTCAGCCCTGATCTGTATGGAGATAACAACACCAGACTCTTCACATATTAGATAGTGAGTTATATTAATTTCTTATTTCTTACTGCTTCTTCTGTTTCCCTTAATCATTCATATATTTTGTTTTATTAATTTCAGAGTGATGCATATCAAGCTACTACTTGTTATAATCTTCTTTACTATAATTTTATTCAAGTTAACAATCAAATAGCCCTTGGAGCCATCATCTACCCACTTTCAAATTATGGGTCTTCTCAATATGATCTAAGCATCCTTGTCTAGCAGGTACATTAAAAAATTTCCCCTTCCCTTTTTAACAGTATTATATTATATTTTTCACTAGATATTTTGGTAAAAAAATTAGTAGACATTAAACAATCATTATAAAAGAGAATAATTGACATATTGTCATTATATCTTGATGGTATTTTTCTCTCCACGATATTGTCCATGTGGAATTAATCTTCAACAAGCATATAGATTATTACATTGATTCATCTTATGAAGAATCATGCACATGTTTAAGGTTCAATGTATTCTTAGGTTGGTCTATTTTTTTTATGATTTTGTTGTATGATAGTATTTGATTTCCCAATAGGGTCTCTGAATAATTCATTGGAGAAAAAGGGGTTGGTGGATTTCTTAAAACTTTTCTTCACAATTTCTTGTCTAGTGTAATGTATGATGATGATGTTGATAAAAATAGTATTTTTTGTCTTGTTTCTCTCTTTAGAGCTATTTGAATATGCTGGAATGTGAATTTAAAGGAGGAAATATTCTAGTATTGGACAGGTGAATATGTATTAACTCATTATTTTAGAATGTTGTTGGATTTGTGATAATCTATCTTAATAATAATAACAATAATAGAAAGATTTATTTAGTTTTATTCTGGCTTGGGACATTAGTGGGGTGACATTTTTAAATTAAAGTAGAAACTACTGATGGGAATTGGAAACAACAACTATATGCTACCACATGTGGGTGGAGGACACTGGACAAAGCCTACATAATTGTAGAGGAAGGCTTATTAGCAGTATAATTTGGTAAAATATCATTTTAACATACACCAAATATAGTATTTTACATGGATGATTATTGTGATTATTCATTCATTAGGTGAAACCATGAATCTCTAAATATATCATTATGCCTTATTTGTTGATGAGTCTTAGACTTAGTCTCATCTAAGTACTACTGATAGATGTATGACAAAATGCCCCAAAGGGCAAGCACCAAAGAGATCGCCTTCAATCCATTTATTGTGTCATTTAACAAAACTGGAGCAAAAATTGTAGATTTCAAATTTTTCCATCTATATCACATTGAATTTAATTTTATATATAGGTTTGATTTTTCCATTCATTGTGTCATTGATAGTCTTATGTACTAGCTTTACTGCTGTTATGTTTTGACAGAGCATGGTCTGACATGATAAGAAAACATGAGTTATTATTATAGCTTGTAATAGTTATTAATATGAGTAGTTGAGTTGTTAATAATCTGTATTTGGTGCAGGTTATCATTAGTCATATCCAGATCATCTAGAAAACATCTATTTTGTTATGTTTATATGTGGGATAATTTGAAAATGATGGATGAGGTCAAACATATATTGGTGGTCAAGTGAGAAAAATGATTAGGTCTCAATTTCCAACAAAAGATTTATCACTATGGAAAATGCTATGAGTCTAGACACACAGTCAAGACTTGTAATAATCTAAATCCGAGATGAGAAATGGTGATAGATTGTATAGTTTTTGTGTAAATATATATTATACTAATTTTTTCTTTGTAAATAGCTAAGGAAAGTGAGAATGTTATTTTTTTGTAACCATCAAGCTCCACCTTTTGGATCATAGGGTAGATCTTGATGTAAATGAATGCATATATTAACTCATTTTACGTTTACTTCTCATTACTACTGTAACTGTAATGTGCATATATATGAAGTTATATTCTCATCATAGTAGTGTTGGAAGGTCTTGTGTTAAAGTTGTTAATTTTAGAAAATAGAGTTGTCATTTGTTATTGGTGGAATTGTTATTTTCATAAACATAGTATGTTCTTTTTGGTTTAGTCTAGGTATTGTACTTGCATCCCCAATTCACTTTATGTCTATTCTAATCCTAGGAAGAATTATGAAGATGTCATTATTTAGAAGTGTTGGAGTTGTTACTTTTGCAGTTGTATGGTTGTTCTATTTTCATTGGTTATGTTGTTATTCCTTCATTACGGGATTGTTATTTATAAGTGCTAGAGTTGTTATTTTTGCTGTCGTGGATAAGTTATTTATCAGTTGTCATGTTCTTATTCCTACACTATGAGGTTCTTATTTCCTACTGATAGAGTTGTTATTTTTGTTGTCATTAGGTAGTTGTTATTTATAAATGGTTGTTATGCCTTCAGTATAGGGTTGTTATTTCCTACCGCTAAAGCTGATATTCCTTCAATATAGGATTGTTATTTTTAAATACTAGAGTTATTATTCTTACTAATAGAGTGGTTGTTTTGCTATGGTAGGTTGCATAAATATCAGTCTTATTAGATACTTTCTAGATGATCATGTCATCAGTAATGACAACATGCACCAGACATAAATTATTAACAACTTAACCACTCATATTAACAACTATCACGTAACATAATGATAACTCAACCACTCATACTAACTCCTAGTTTGAATTTGCCTGCAAAACTCAGCAAATTGGAAAAGTAACAGGTCTAGAAGAGAAAACAAACAACTAGAAAAATAATAACCCTACCACTACAAAATAACAACCCCGTAGTAAAGGAATAACAACTGCTTCATAATTCTTTCTAGGAATTTTGTAGACAAAAAGTGTAGTGGCCTCACTAGGATAATACCTTGATTGAAGCACAAAAAAGACTGCTGGATTGAACATAACAACACTACTAATAACAAAAGATAACTTCATGTTGACAAAATAACATATTAAATATGTTTCTTTCCATAATCATTATAGTCAGAATATAACATCATATATACACTTTATAATTACATCAGTTTTTTACAGAAAATATAAAAAGAGTACATCAAATATAGTCACTTTCATCAAGATTCACCCTATCTTCCAGATAGATGGATACTGATCAAGGTTACAAAAAATTACTTTTATAACTACGTATAGATATTTACAAAGCAGAAATCAGTGTTCTATGTATTTACACATGGCCACTTTATTCATTGAACATTATAAAATGCTCAACTCCTTAATAATTAAACAAGTCAACAAATGTGTGTTGATTAAATCTAATAGTAAGTTTTATTACAATTTTATCACTTCCTTTCCCAACAAGTGATGCTACTAATATTTTGAATCCATCATATGTTATGTATTCCTTTATGGATATTGTCATTACTTGACCACCAATATATGTATTACCTTCTTCATTATTTCCAAATTATACCCCATATGAACATAATAGACAAACTCGCCATCAGTAATAACATCCTGCACCAGGCATTTAATATTAACAACTCTAGCACTTATATTAACAACTATTATGTAATATAATAACAACTCTATCACTTCTTCTCTGTTACTATTCACTCATATGAATAGTGATTAAAGTTTCATGATTTTGATACTTCCAATGGTTTGAAAATGAAAATTTGTATGGATAAAGTAGAGCAACAAGTATGGGAAGCATTGGAATCAAAATGAGAATTTTTGAAAGAATTATACATATTTTTCAAATCCGTCTAGAACAATGCATGAGAGCTAGAATTTTATGATTCTAAGCTCATAAATAGATTATGAAGGTGAAGTTGTGTAGGGTAAAGTTAATACATCAATTGGTTCAAAGGCCAAGTCAATTAGTAAAGATTAAAGGAAGTTATGTTAGTTAAAGTAAGTTTAATGATGAAAGATGATGAAGAAGTATGAAGAGAAGTTAGGGATTAGATAATGTAAATGTTATATGATGAATGTATAAATTGTTGCAAGTAATTATATTATATGACATGTTTGAGCCTCAATGTTTATGATATAATGAAAAAAGTAAATGACAGAATAAATGTATGAAATTTTACAGACATTTAGTTAATATTTCAAGCATCATTTGACATCAAGAACACCTTATTTCAATTTATTATAAAGAGAATGATTTTTACAAAAATAGGGACATAATCTATTTTTAGAAGTTTTGATCAAATGAACAGTAATCTTTGATGATTAACTGTATTAATTGGTTAAGCATTCAGTCAACAACTTACTTTTCCCTTAAAGTTAAAGATGTTAGCTCCAAGTAGAATTTTGAACCACTTCATTTCAATTTTTTTTGTAGAATTAATTATGATTTTTTGAAGTTCGTCGCCTAATCTGGAATACCATATGAACAGTAGAAGTGTAAAATTCTAGATTTAGCTAATAGACTTCTAAGGTCTAGTAAGTGATTCTAATTGCAATTGAATGGTCCCTAAGATGTATGAAAGTGAGAATATTTTATTTTGGTATCAGAGTAGAATTTTTTGGCCTAATATAAGACATTCCCCATACCTTAACTCTATAATAAGTACTTAGTTAAGTTAGGCTATTTATTGGGATAGTTAGTATTGCTTATTTAAGAAACTCCTGCAAAAGTAGATATGTGATTTCATAAAGTTAAATCAGAGCAATAAGTTAATAAGACCATAACCTATAATGATTTATGAAGATAATGTACCTCTAGACTTTGATCCTTCTTTAGACAATGAAGAGAGTTCAGATGATAGTATAGAGGATCAGTCAGGGAGGCCTATAGTAGAATATTTCAAAAATGTTTTTGTAGACTCAAATGTGCAATCTCGAGGTTATATAGAGACTCAGTTTGAAGTTGGGCATGTACCATATGATGCTGAGTCTAGTGACTCTATACAGTATGAGTTTGTTAGAGTGCTCTCTAACCCTGATGTAAACTTTATTCCTCTGATAAGAGGATAAAATATGGCTGAATAGGTAGACCAGATATTATTCCTCCTTTACCAAAGTTTGAGGATAGATTTTATATGAGTAACCTATAGTAGTCCCTTAATCCAAATATCTAATAAGAGTCTACGACAGTCCCTTCCTACTCTCATAGTTTAGGAATATATAACTGTATAGATAAAGGTCAGTGTTATGCTTCTAGTCCTAGTCAACCTCAATCTTCTTTGTTAAAGACAGATAATATTGACTATACCAGTTTTAAGAAAGCTGTAAAGGGTGAAGTACTCAGCCTAGGTCAAGGGATAGATAGAAGTAGAGATCAAGAGCAATAAGTTTATATGTATGTCCTCAATGCTATAGCAGGAATGGTAAACAAATATACAATAGAGGGCATTAACCTAAATCATGTTTATACTCTAGAAGATTGGCATGAGATGGTAGTTTGTCAGATATTATCATATACCCTTATATGGCATGTAAAGTTAAGTGAGTTTTTGGCAAATGATCTGCCAACTGATATACAGGGGTGATATTTCTGTATACAAAAGTATTTACAGTTCATTATTCCTTATAAAAGAATATAAAAATAGATGACGTAATGTAAATTTATAAATAGTGTAAAGTAAAGTAATTATATAGGTGTATGATGTTATGATGTACCCCGAAATATGTAGTGGACATGTATATAATGTATGTACAAATGTTATAGTGATATAAAATATGAGTTTTGATGTGATATAATAAAATGATAGTTGGTTGAATATCTATGTGAATATGTTCCCTATTTAATTTGATTATAGTAGATAGATATGAACGAGTTTTAAGTGACTCAAGTTTATCAAAGTCAAGAATAATAATTGGCACTAGAGTAAATACTGCACAAAAATACTAGAACATAATGTTTAAATAAAGCTATGACCAGGTCATAATGTGAAGCATTTTAGGTTGTGACTAGAAGTCCCAAAGAAGTTAAGTTGCAACGAGTTAAGACATGAATCGCGATAAAGATTCACAGAGGCATTTTGGTCATGATAAGTAAAGACTATTGGCCAAGATGGAAAGTCACAGAGCTTTCAGGTTCAATGAGTTAGGTTATAGGATGCGACTAATGTATACAACATATTAGGTCACGATGGAAGGAGACCTATAGTCATGACTGAAGAACACAGAGCTGTCAAGTCTTGACGAGTAAGTTGAGATAGTCGTGACTAAAGTTTATAGAGAGTATGAGTCATAACTAACCAGTACTCAGGTCATAACTAGGATGCATAGAGACCTAATGATGAGAATAAAAATGCTAGCCTCACTAAAGTTTATCAGTTAGAGGTTTAGCACAAGATACAAGCAAGCTAAACAATATGAGGTACTGAGATATTCAGTTTAAGATGTTTATAAGTAGATCGTCCGTGTGACCATTAGGAGTAGATCTACCATAGAAAGAATTTGTTCAGTTAGTCTTCTTTGAATAAAAGAATCAACAGTTAGAATGAGACTGGCTTAGAAATGAGCTTAATACATGGCTTAAGTTTAGAGACATGATGGTTAATAAATAAAGAGTTAATGTTCCCAAAATAGAGGGACCCCATCATGAAGAAACAACAGCCTAGCAGACCTAGGGTAAAGTACCCAAGAGAGAAAAAATAATAATAATAGATGATGAATGAGATTCATATGAATCAAGTTAGTAAGGATTAAGAAAAAAGACTAGAAATGAACCATAGTCCGGTCAAGAACAGACTGAGACTGATGTAAAGATAAAAAGAATTAAGAGATAGTAGAGAGATACAAAAGTTTCGCTAAACTGAGAATTTTTTCTCGAATAGTTTACAAGAAGCATTCCTCTAAGTTAGATAGTAATGAGCGTGAGGCTAATGGTTAAAGCAATGAAAGAGAAACTCTTTAATGAATACTTAGCCGAGTTCATCCATATTAACAGTGAGAGTTGAATGATTGACAAGTTAGTTCACAGATTGAATTACATGTTACAAAGAAAGAGTTTTTCTCACGTAGTTGTAAAAGTTCAATAGAGCGGTAGATGTATGTAAGATAAGAAAAAGAAGTTTATGATATCTAAAGAGAGAAAGATAGCCACAGTTGAAAAGATAAAGTGGCTCCCCTATTCCCTATGTAAGAAAGAGTAATGAAAGGTTGAGTGTATACCCTAGTAAGAAGGTAACGTGGTAGCCTAGTTAGATGAATAGTTATTTTAGGTTCTTGAATAAATTGTTAGATCCTGATCAGATAATGTGATAGATAATATGACAGATAAGGTGATAAAGGAAAAGAATGTTTTAAAGTTTACCTAGTTAATTGTTCAATTGTAGTGGCCGTATGAGGGGTGGTTGAGCACATTATGCAATGATGATATGGCTTATGTTGCCATAAGTTAGGATGAGCAATTGCATCTCCTTGCAGATGTAATGATGATATGGGTTTTTTTGCCATAAGTTAGGATGAGCAATTACATCTCCTTGCAATTGTCATATGATGACATGCATGTTAGAGAATGCTTAAATGATTGCATCTCCTTACATATTATGCATGTTAGAGTATACTATAATGAATAAATACTCTCATTTCGCATTACATGTAGGATAGAGTATATATGATAAGAAAGTTATGAGAAAATTATGTTGCTCCCATACCATATGACATGCAGTTAGATAATTTAACTTGATAATGATAAAGCAATATAAAAGTGATAAATAAGATAGTTAGGCAGTTAATTGCTAAAGCTTAGAATGAAAATCTAAGATAGACAATGATAGTCAGTTAGATAAATAATGAGATTAAAGATAAATGCTAATGGAAAACCTAAAGACATATGATTACAAGATACATGAATGATATACCATGAATTTGAAATGAAATGATAGGTAGTTTATGAAAGATGATCCAATTATGAGAAGGAGTAACATCTATGTAATAAAAGTTAACGTTCTCACAATAGAGCTAGATTGCTCTTGCGATAGAGTCAAATCGCTCTTGAGATAAAGCCAAGAGAATAGACAATATAGCTCATGTTAAAGCCATGCCAACTAGATAAGATGTACATATTATGACAAATATGTGCATGGTAGAGCTTGTGTATATCTTTACAGTATTAGATAGAATAAAGTTATGAAAGATGGGAATGATATAAGAAATTTATGAGTGATAGAGGAAATAAGTAAAGTCTTAACAAATAATATTGGCTTTTGTGATCATTCTTAGGGAGTTATATGTTGAGTTAACAACTAAGTAGAAGTAGCTAACCTTATAACTTAGTCTGTTGGCTTAGGTCTTCTAGAGATGAGAATATAGTACAACTGAATTGTAGTAGATTTTAGAGGATTATAGTTAGATCATATCATGGCTCACAGAGAATAGAATTCTAGGGTCATAGTTAAATTTTGAAGAGACTTACGGTTGATCGCAGTAGATCCTAAGGGTCACAGTAGACCTAACCTAAAGTAAGAAGATGAATGAGCTATAAGTACAATATTTCTTTGGAATGACGAATTAATAAGGACAAGTTAAGGTAGGGAAGCCTCACAAGTTGGTTAATTCATAAAAGAGATATTACCCCTGATGTTAGTTTTAGATAGCCTTATTATTATCATTGACTGAACTCATAATCTTCTTACACGAAAAAGGAATTAAGTGATCAGTGTTAAAGTTGTTAGTCCTGAGTACTAGGAATTTATGAGAATATCTTATAAGATATGAGAAGGGGTCAAGTAAGAATAGAGAAATCTTTAAGATAAGGTTACAGAGAATAAGAATGAAAGACAAATAGATCTTTCAGATAAAGAAAAAGAATTAGAAGGCCAGATAGACCCAAGAGAGATAGTATGAGAAGGGTCTTAGATAGTAAAGTACCAGGGTTAGAGAATATTAACACTAGTGCTTCATATTATTATCATCACTTTTTAGCTAAGTATGCTCAGGTAAGAGTAGCCTAATAATGAGTGACCCCTAGAAAGTGATAAGAAAGGGTAAGAGATTAAAACCCTTATGGCAAATCTAAGTATAGGAGATCTGAAAAGAAAGATTTAGATTAAAATTTTATGTAAGAAGGAAGTTAGAAAGACTTAAAAGCAAGATATTTCTCAGAAAAGTTTTCTCTAAACCAGTAAAGTTATGAATTAAAAAGAAGAATGTTAGATTTATAGTATCTCGAGATATGTCATGATAATGCAAGATAAGTCATGAAAGGGTGAGATACACCATGATATAGCCAAATTTGGCCATATATGACATGATACGGCATGAAAAGTATTTAATGAGATACATTATGAGAAATATGTAATGTGATACATAATGAGAAATATGTATTAAGAAGTACAATACGAAGTGGCTTTGTAGCTAGCTTTGTAAATAGATAGAGAGGCTTCCTTTCTAAAAAGGATAAGATGTTTGAATGTTATATTACAAATGAAATAGCAAGTGAGAGATTTCACTCCTTACATGAAATTCCAGGAATTATGTTATGTTTGTAAAATATGCTAAAGCTCCAAATGTTAGAGTAGTGCAAGGTCAATGTGATAGAGATATGAAAGCTCCGAGTGTTAGAGCTATGCATATTAAGGAAAGGAATGATTGAGCTCTGATGTTAGAGCTTTGCATTCATGAGTAGGTATATAGTCTTGCAACATGTTAGACAGGCATTATGCATGTTAGAGTATGTGCTCTTACTTATCAGTAAAGTAAAGAAAGAAAAATTACATAAGTCCTCTCTATGCACTATGATGAATTATTAAAGATAATAAAAGCAATTAAAAGGATGATAGATTTTCTAAAGAAGAAGAAGTACGATGATATGAAAGCAAAAATTGAAGATTTAAGGACGTTAAGAAATTTTGCTAGATACTAAGGTAAGTAATAAGAGATATGTGCTAAAAAGTATGAAGAGTAGTTTACAGAACTCTAGAATAAAGTAATATTCGAGAGAGTTTGATATGAAAGAAATGGACACTACTCACAAATCTAGTGTGGTGAGAAGTCCATATGCAAATATATGTATAGCAAGTAAGTAATAGATGAAGTAGAGTTCAACTGTGATTGAGTTAATTCAGAAAAGAAGAGAAATCATAGCAAAGATATGAAGATATACAAATATTGAAAGTACTATGCTAAGATGTCAAGATAGAAGATAAGAGGTAGATACCCCAATCATTAGTCATAAAGAAGAAAAGATAGTTGACTAAAGTGCTAAGTAAATTTTGAGGACAATTTTTTTTTAACTAGGTAGAAATGTCACATTCTAATCTCATAAATTTTGAGGACAATTTTTTTTTAACTAGGTAGAATTTCATGATTCTAATCTCATAAATGGATTCAAAAGGTGAATTTGTGTAGGGTAAAGTTAATATATCAATTGGTTCAAAGGTCAAGTCAATTAGTAAAGATCAAAGGAAGTTATGTTAGTTAAAGTAAGTTTAATAATCAAGGAAGTTAGATTATGATGGATAGATAATTATTTGATATTACGATTTGATTGTGGACTCCAAAGAGCCAGCCACACATCAAGAGAAGTAAGAAGAAAGAGACAAAGCAAAGTTAAAGTGAAGAAAGTCAAGTATATGAGGTAGTAAACTTATCATAAACTTGTATGTATTGAATATTATGCTTCATTGTCCTATGGCTTTTTTGAATTGTGTTGTATGTGTATATGATTGAAGCTCTATTTCTATAATTACTTTGGCCAATTCTATTTCATATATTATATGGAAGCATGCACATTACACAATGTAACACTTTCATAAGTAAGCACAAGTATTTATATTAATGCATGCATTGTTTAATATCGTTTGCTAATGAGATTTATTCAAAAATCTCCTCTCCATATAATCCCAATCCCAATAGGTTTATTAATGATGAAAGAGAATGAAGAAGCATGAAGAGAAGTTATGGATTATATAATATAAATGTTATATGATGAATATATAAATTGTTGCAAGTAATCATGTTATATGACATTTGAGCATCAATGTTTATGATATAATGAAAAATAGTCAATGAGGAAATAAACGTATAAAAATTTATAGACATTTAGTTAACATGTCAACCTTCATTTTGACACCAAGAACGCCTTATTTCAATGTTTGTACAAGGAGAATGAATTTTCCAAAAATGGGGACTAGAATATATTTTGAGAAATTTTGACCAAATGAACAATAATCTTTGAAGATTAAACTATATTAATTGGCTAAACATTTGGTCAACAACTTATTTTTGCCTTAAAGTTAAAGATGTTAGCTTCAATTAAAATTTTGAATCACTTCATTTCAATTTTTCTAGAATTAATTATAATTTTTTAAGTTCGTCGCCTAATCTAAAATACCATATGAACATTAACTCGAGAAGAGTAAAATTCTAGATTTAGCTAATAGACTTCTAAGGTCTTGTAAATGGTTCTAAATACAGCTAAATGGTCCATAAAACGTATGAAAGTAAGGATATTTCATTTAACCTTAATAGAAAGTTGAAGTTGAAGTTCTTGTACCAAAGTTAAATATATTTGAAAGTAGATTACGTGTAGAGGATTGTACTATCAAAAAGATTAAAATATTAATATACATTTTAACATCTGATAAAGGAAAAAACTATATAATATATTTGTATACATATTTTACTCGTGAAAAAACTAAACAAACCGATAATAGAGGTGGATATATTGTATATAAATAGTATTCGCATATATTTATAAGACTTTTTATGAAGTAAAAACATCTTAAAAAATTTGTGAATACTGAGAAGTTTACTGATTTTAGGAGAAAATTAATTAGGTATGTATATTTTTTTATTATTTTAATGTTTATATTATGAGCTTTAATTTATTATGAACACATGTATATTTACTTTTTTTCCGTTTTGGTTTAAGGATATCGTTTTATCCCTTTGGGATATTAAAGAGATTAGTATAATCCACACTAACTTGACACTGTGAAGTTTGCTATTATTGCAGGCCAAGATAATGGTTAAATAATGAATTTTTATTATTTTAAGAGGTTGATAACACATGAATATTATAAGAATTTATAGTTTCTAAGGATAAATAAGTTTGTGAGTAGTCAACAATTTTTTTAATTTAGTTACATTAATAATACGCAAAATTTTTAATGACATAAATAGGTATAAATAGCAAAGTCAACGAAATATCTTATTAGCGACAAACTCCATACTAGTTTCATTAATTAGAGAAGACAGGATATTTCCCAAAGCAATATTTATTGACGTATTTAATTTGGAATATTTGCTCACTTTTATCTTTCTTAAGAAACATTTGTTCGGGGACTGTTTGATAGCAAAAAAATATGTTATGGGATCATGTGTATTTGAGTAAACTAGCAAAAGATTCAGAGCTGAGACATCTGATTAAAGATATGGTCCACTCGAATCCTACTATAAGGTACCTATCAAATTATCAAATGATATGATTTTACTTATTATTTTTGTTTAGAGACTGAAAAAGAGAATCTTCTTGATTTTTTAAGCTTAAACTTTTTAAAGTGATTTTGTTATGGAGTTCAACAAGGGCCTTGCTATTTCTCTATCTTGGGAGCATTTTTTGCATAATCATAAAATAGTATACATTTATACTGCGCTGGACGACTTTGATGCCCATAAACTAGAGGTTGTGGGTCAAAATCAGTCATGACAAAGCGAGATTGATAAGTTGTTCACTTTTTCATTGGCATTCAAAGGCCCAATGATGAAAAGGAATAAAGAGTTTATAGACTTTTTGACTGACTTAATACGGTACATTAGAAATATATATAGCCATATTGAGAATTAGAATGTAAATATTTGGGCAAAAATTTTACATTTTTAGAGTTAATTTAACACACGCACATATTTCATATATTTTAATTTTATTTTTTTAGGCTAGACATGCTTGTGCAATATTTAATTAGAGAAGACAGGATATTTTCCAGAGCAGTATTTTATAGTTGACTTATTTAATATGTGATATTTTCTCACTTTTACCTTTCTTAAGAAATATTTGTTTGACATGTTTTGAAAGCCAAAACTCATATAATATGTGATACTGTGGATCTGATTATGTCTAGCCTTTTTCCAAATTTAGACAATTCATTCACAGTAAGAGATTCTCCCAATAATTTTATATAGTAATAATAATATTTTATAATAAAATATTAGAAATTATTTATTGGACATAGTCCAAATCATGTGACACCATAATCCATTTATGTTATTAAATATTTTAATTATTATTATAACAAAATATAAAGGTTAAGAATGTATATATACCTTGAGATAAAAAATAAATTTTGTGTTTTTTGCGTGTTTGATAGTATTAGAAGATAAGCAAGTGGTATCAGATAATTGAGTTGTCTACTTAATTATGGGGATAAGCGGTTATACTTCTCCCAATGATCATAATTCAATTACCCATTAATGATCAAAATTGTTAATTTACATGTTAACTATTCGAACTCTTAGCTTGATGATGTGGACATTTTAGCTTGTTCCCTAAGGATCCCAATTCGAAAAGTCATAGTTGATTATTCTAATAACAAAGCTTATAATTACCATGTTTGAATTCTAGTGTACATGTGAATTTGACTAATTGTTACTCACTATTATTTCAGTTATAATATATTTCTAATCTTATTTTCTTTATCTTTCTATCTTCACGGGAGCTCAATGTTCTAAGTGCAAGAGTTTTAACCTCTATAGAAGGTTGAAGTTCTTGTAATAAAGTTAAATATATTTGAAAGTATATTATGGATAGATGATTGTACTATCAAAAGATTAAAATATTAATATATATTTTAATATATGATTGAGGAAAAAACTATATAATATGTTTCTATACATATTTTACTCTTGAAAAACTAAACAAATTGATGATAGATCTATGGTATATAAACAGTATTCATATGTATTTATAAGATTTTTTATGAAGTAAAAATATCTCAAAAAATTTGTGAATACTGATAAGTTTACCGATTTTATGAGAAAATTAATTAGGTATGTAATATTTTTTTATTATTTCAAGGTATATATTATGTGTTTTAAGTTATTATGAACACATGAACATTTACTTTTTTTCTTTTCTGGTTTTTGGGACATCGTTTTATTCCTTTGAGATATTAAACAGATAGGTATAATACACAGTAGCTTGACACCAGGGAGTTTTGCTATTCTTGGAGGCCAAGATAATGGTTGAATAATGAAACTTTATTATTTTAAAAGATCGATAACACTTAAAGATTATAAGGAGTTATGGTTCTTAAGGATAATATATTTGTAAGTAGTCAACCATTTTTTTAATTTAGTTACATTAATGATATATAAAATTTTTAATGACATAAATAGGTCTAAATAGCAAAGTCGATGAAATATCTCATCAGTGGCAAACTCCATACTAGTTTCATTCATTAGAGAAGACATGATATTTCCCAGAGCAATATTTGTTGATGTATTTTAATTTGGGATATTTGATAACTTTTATCTTTCTTAAAAAATATTTATTTAGGGATGGTTTGACAATGGGATAATGTGTATCTGGATAAACTACTAAAAGATTTAGAGCTGAGGTATCTGATTAAGGATATAATGCACTCGAATCCTCCTATGAGGTACCTATCAAATTATTAAATGATATGATTCTACTTATTATTTTTGTTTTAGATACTGAAAAAGAGATTTTTCTTATTTTTTAGGCTTGCTTTTTTCGAAGTGATTTTGCATCCCTTCTTCTGGAGTTCAGCAAGGGCCTTATTATTTCTCTATCTTGTGAGAAATTTTTTATAGAATCACAAAATGTTATATAGTTATACTGTCCTTGACGACTTTTATGCTTATAAAGTAGAGGCTGTGAGTCAAAATTAGTCATGATAAAACAAGATTGATAAGTTTTACATTTTTTCTTCTGCATTTAAAGGCCCAATGATAAAAGGGAATAAAGAATTTATATACTCTTCGACTGACTTAATATGCTACATTAGAAATATATGAAGCCATTCTGAGAGTTGGAATGTAAAACTTTGGGTAAAAATTTTACATTTTCAAAGTTAATTTTACAAACGAACATGTTTAATATTTTCTTATTTTAATTTTTTCAGGCTAGACATGCTTGTTTGATAATTAATTAAAGCAGACAAGATATTTTCCAGAGCAGTATTTTATTGTTGATATATTTAATTAGTGATGTTTGCTCACTTTTATCTTTCTTAACAAATATTTGTTTGAGATATTTTGAAAGCTAAAATCTATATGATGTATGATATTGTGGATCTGAGTATGTCTAGCCTTTATCCAAATTTAGATAATCTAGTTGTAGAAAGAGATTCTCCCAACAATTTTGGATGGTAATAATAATATTTTATAATAGAATGTCAGAAATTACATATTAGACATAGTCTAAATCATGTGACATCAATAATTCATTTATATCATTAAATATTTTAATTATTATTATAATAAAGTATAAAAGCTAAGAATATTTAAATAAGTTGAGATAAAAAATAAAATTTTAAGTTTTGTACGCGTTAGATGGTATCAGAAGATAAACAAGTGGTATCAAATAATTAAGTTGTCTATTTAAATGCGAGGGACGAGCGGTTAGATTTCTTCCAATGATCATAATCCAGTTTACCAATTAATGATCAAAATTGTTAATTTATCAAGTCAATTATTCAAACTCTTGGTTTGATGGTGTGAACATTTTAGCTTGTTCTGTCGTATCCTTATTTTTAACCTCAGTTATATTCAATTGAAAGTAACGTGAACCAATTAAATACCTATTTAACTTAAAAACATGAATTTTCATGAAAATATTTCTCGGGTATTGTTTATGAGTAATGTTCCTTTAGTAATCCAGAATACATAACTAATTTTAAAAATTTATAATTAAATATAAAAAAATTAAAATGGAGTGGTTTTAATTTCTTATGAAATCTCTTTAATTAAACCTTGAACAAAAAATATAAAACTAAAGTTTCATTGTCCAAATGAATTTAGTTTATTCATTAAAAAATACTGCTCATTTGGTAAATCTGAAAGTTCTAATTTCTTTGCCTTAATTTCGAAAGTTTATTTCTCCTTACTTACTTATCCAAATAAAACATGTTACCTATGGATTTAAGACTCCAGATTTGTTCTTAAAGTTCATAAAATTTTGTGTAAAAAATCATTCATTTACTATTTGAAATTAGCGCTTGAACCTCACACGCTCTAGTTGCTTGTTTTATCTCATTCTAGATTTTTATCCCCAAATTGAAAAAACATATTAAATTGAAAATTTAACTAATTGAGACATTCTTAGTGTCCATTTAAAGCTTTATATCTTAACTACTTTCATACTAAATTTCATGATCAATATTGTTGATTAAGTTACAAAAATTATAATCATAAGGTGTCATCCTTATAATACAAACACACTATAATGTACTATGTATCCCATATTATCATCCCATAAGGTTAAGTAATAAATTTAACTTGTCATACAAGATCATTCATCCATATTTAATCTTTTTCCTTTTCAAGATCTAGAACCTATAGCATAGTTATGTATATGTAAAGAATGAGATTTCATAGAAATCTCAATAGCAAGCCATACAAACTATAATATCATACATACTTGATTAAATGCCTAACATGTTATCATAAGATGGGAGCTACTTCATGGTCATACACAAGCAAACTCTAATATATATATTATCATGAAATTAGTTACAAAGAGTTATATTCATTTATACTTCATTATCATCATCATATCAACTTAAGCTCAACCAAACATCACAACTAACAAGCAAGCATAAAGTCAAACAAAAATAAGATTATTGTTAGGTATTCTTGCTACATCTTATCAAATTCTTGACAAGCTCCCCTTGAAGTAGTCTTCCTTTCATACAAATATCAAAACCTAGCCATTACAAAGTATTACAAGTCGCAACTTGATTCCAATATAGATCCAGTACTAGGTTTTTCACTAGCTCCCTTTCTTTGTCCATTTTATGTTTTATGCTTCTATCTTTCTAAAATAATTCTCATGGTCCATTTTCATATAACTTTTTATGTAGAATTCAAATATGAAGTTATAATTTTAAGATTCAGTTTCCTTCTTAGCCTACTATATAGAACTGAACATAACCTCCTTATTTTCTAAAACTTCTTATTTTCATTCCCTTGCTTCCAATACGTGTTTCTCTACTCTACCCCACACCATTTTCTATTTTAGACCCATTGGAAGCATCAAAATCATAAAATTTTTAAATTTGAAAAATAATCCATATAATGGCAGAAGTGAAACCAAAACCCTAATTGCAATCATACTTGAATTCCAATACTACTTCTACTTGACTTTAGCTTATTTAAGCTCATCTAACTTATATATATAATATATATATATATATATATATATCATAAAATATATACTCTTCCCATAATATAGAATCACCTCCAGCAACAATTATAGAAGAGAAGTTTCCATCAAATCACTTAAAACCTAGAGAAATCTTTCCATACCAAAGTCCAAGATTTAAGGAAATAGCTACCTTGTTGTTGTTCCAAGTTTGCTTGCTTCCTTCTTGGCTTCGGTTGAAATTTTGGCAGCACCTCCCAAAGCTCATACATGACTCCATTTCAAGGGAAATAAGGGGATATTTATAGCTGAAACTTTGGCACTACAAGTCCATTATCTCCTTACTTTTCTTAATTATTACACACCTTTAATCCTTGTTTCTATTGGTTGATTCTCAAGTTAATTAGGCTTAATCTAATCTTTACATTATTTTATTCTAATATATCACTTACTTCAATTCTTCTTCTTCAGATGGCATACACGTGGCAAAATTGGGAGTTATGTGGGACCTAAACAATACACACCATGCTACCTTTCTATTTATGAAGTTTCCTACATCTTTTCTTCCTGATTTTTAATAAAATCTGCATGAAATATTCATTAGCCCAAAAACATGGACTTGGCATATTGGCCTTCTTGTGGGATACCATATTGGTTGTCCAAATCTATCCCTTTCTTTTTGGCACATATTCCAAGGTATTTCTTTTACTGGGCATCCTAAATCAACATGATTTTTAATATAAATTTTGTATAATTCTTTTTATAGTTTAGACATTTTTAAAAATTTATTCTACTATAAAATAAATTTTTTACAAAGTCTCATAATTTTATGAGTCCCATAAGTCCTTTATGTTAGTTTCATAAATTCTTATATTAATTATAAGAATTTACTGCCAGATTTCATCTGATTCTGAGGTCTAAAAGATACTGTATTAATTTCTCTCTTCAAGAATTTATATCAATTTTTGGGACCTCAAATCAAAATTCTGTGTTGTGTAAAACTGATCAACTGGAAAATTTTGGGACTAAACTGATTCTGGGTAGTTTTTGGCCTTTTCCGTCTTAACTTTCAATAATTATCATTTTGCTCCTGAACTTTTAAAAATTATACTTTAGGCCCTATTATTTACATAACTTTATGTCTACTTTCCTTTTTCACTATAGAACTTTTAGACTTTTTTATGTTAGTACCTCTTCTTTATACATTTGTCTAATCATCACTTTTCTTCTCTTTTTATCATCACAATACTTCCAAACCTCTTTTCTCGATCAGTCTTATACAGATAAAAAATTAGGGTAAGATATGTTCCCTCAGGATCCCAATTCAAAAACTTATTATTGATTATTCACATAACAAAGTTTATAATTACCATATTTGAATTCTGGTGTACACGTGAATTTGACTAGTTGTTGCTCATTATTATTTTGAGTTGCTTATAATATATTTCTAATCTAATTTTCTTTATCTTTCTCTTTTCAGGGGAGCTAAATGTTCCAAGTTCAAGAGTTTTAACCTCAATAGAAAGTTCAAGTTTAAGTTCTTGTATCAAAGTTAAACAAAAAGATTAAATTATTAATATATATTTCAAGATATGATAGAGAAAAAACTATATAATATGTTTCTATACATATTTTACTCATGAAAAAACTAAACAAACTAATAATAGAGGTGGATATATGGTATATAAATAGTATTCGCATACATTTATAATACTTTTTATGAAGTAAAAATATTTCAAAAATTTGTGAATACTAAGAAATTCACCGATTTTAGGAGAAAATTAATTAGGTATGTATAATTTTTTATTATTTCAAGGTTTATATTATGTGTTTTAATTTATTATGAACACATGGATATTTACTTTTTTTCCTTTTTGATTTTAGGACATCATTTTATCCCTTTAAGATATTAAACACAGTAATGGTTGGATAATAAAACTTTATTATTTTAAGAGGTCGATAACACTTCAAGATTATAAGGAGTTATGGTTCCTAAGGATAAATATATTTGTAAATAGTTAACAATTTTTTTAATTTGGTTACATTAATGATATGTAAAACTTTTAATGACATAAATAAGTCTAAATAGCAAAGTTGACGAAATATCTCATCAGTGGCAAACTCCATGCTAGTTTCATTAATTGGGGAAAACATGATATTTCCTAGAGAAATATTTGTTGACGTATTTAATTTGGGATATTTGCTAATTTTAATCTTTATTAAGAAACATTTATTTAGGGATGGTTTGATAGCCATAAACCATATGTTGTGGGATAATGTGTATCTACGTAAACTACCAAAAGATTTAGAGCTGAGGCATCTGATTAAAGATATGGTGCACTCGAATCCTACTATGAGGTACCTATCAAATTATCATATGATATGATTTTACTTATTATTTTTGTTTAGAGACTCAAAAAGAGAATTTTCTTGAATTTTAGGCTTATACTTTTCAAAGTGATTTTACATCCCTTCTTCTGGAGTTCAGCGAGGGCCTTGCTATTTCTCTATCTTGTGAGTCATTTTGTATAGAATCACAATATAGTGTATAGTTATACTGCCCCAGACGACTTTGATGCCTATAAAGTGGTGGTTGTGGGTCAAAATTAGTCATGACAAAACAAGATTGATAAGTTGTTCACTTTTTCTTTGGCATTCAAAGGACCAATGATGAAAGGGAATAAAGAATTTACAGACTCTTTGACTAACTTAATACTCTACATTATAAATATATGTAGCCATCTCGAGAGTTGGAACGTAAAACTTTGGGTAAAAATTTTATATTTTTAGAGTTAAGTTTACACACGCACATGTTTAATATTTTCTTATTTTAATTTTTTAGGCTAGACATGCTTGTACGATAATTAATTAGATAAGATAAGATATTTTTCAGAATAGTATTTTATGGTTGACATGTTTAATTTGTGATATTTGCTCACTTTTATCTTTCTTACCAAATATTTATTGGAGATATTTTAAAAGCAAAAACCCATATAATGTGTGATACTATGGATCTGAGTATGTCTAGCTTTTATTCAAATTTAGACAATTCAGGTGCAGTAAGATACTTTCCCAACAATTTTGGATGTAATAATAATATTTTGTAATAAAATGTCAGAAATTACTTATTGGACATAGTCCAAATCATATGACACAATAATCGATTTATATCATTAAATATTTTAATTATTATTATAAAAAAATATAAAGGTTAAGAATATTTAAATAATATGAGATAAAAAATAAAATTTTAAATTTTATGCCCGTTAGATGGTATTATAAGATAAATAAGTTGTATCAGATAATTGAGTTGTCTATTTAAGCATGAGGGACAAAAGCTTTGGGTCATTAATGGTAAAATGATAATTATGAAAAGTTAAGACGAAAAAGGCTAAAAAAGCCCAAATTTAGATTAATCCCAAATTTTTCTAGTAAATAGAAAAAATTATTTTGATGAATTTGACGTAACAGAATTTTGATTTGAGGTCCCAAAAAATTGATATGAATTTCTAAAGAAAAGAAAAATTAATAAAGAATACTCTGGACCTCAAAATTCGATAAAATTTAGAAGTAAATTATTATAACTAATATGAGAATTTATAAAACTGATAGAACTTAAAAAAGAGTTCTGTAGAATTTATTATATAATTTACACTAGATTAAAATACTCGATAAATACAATTTGGGAAATTTCTCAGGAGTTAACCCCATGAAGATAGTAGATTATAGAGAAGGCCTAAAATGATACCTTATAGGTCTAATAATATTTTTAGATAAATATGTGTGCCAGGGCTATGGCTAATAAAGACCTGAAAAAAATATAAAATTACGAAAATGTCACTGATTATGCCAATATGTTGTGTTATCAAGTTAGAGATAGATGAAGGGCAGTTTGGTCATTTGACTAAGGTTAGATAGTCAAGGAAAGTTCCCATTGTAGTTGACCAAGGTCAGGATATACTCTGATAAGATGTGAAAATACAATAATGCCTTTGAGATATTAAAGTAAATAAAGAATAGCCAAGAGGCATTTTGGTAATTTGCCAAGGGATCTATAATTAAGTTTAGACCTAGTACAAGAATATCAATAGTAGAAAGAATCTAGATACTAGATTTAAGGTCAGAAAGCATATTTTGGAATCTCAAAAAATTTAGATTAATAAAACAGTATGATTTTTGGAAAATCAAACTAAGCTGGTATTAGATTGGATTAGAATTTTTCCATAACCATCTCTCCCTTGGAATTTTGCCACATGTCCCTATAAGTTCTCCCTTGATGATGTTATGGATGATGTCATAATTGGGTTTAAGGATAAGCTTTATTCAAGAATAAATATGAACGTTTAGATTAACTAGTGGACAAAGTGATCTTGGCCTTCTATTTTCTATTGGATTTTTTTTAAAAAATACCCCATATTCCTGATTCAAAACTGTGACATGAAGATCATTGGGGAAACTATGGCAAAATGGAAACTCAAGCCAAGACAAAGAAGAATCCAAGGTCTATAGTTCAAGCTAGCTAAAGCTTAAAGGTAAGCAATCTATCCTAGCTTATTTTCCTTTAATTTGGGGGCTTGATCTTAGGGTTTTCATAGAAGAAATTTAACTTTTCTCTAAGAGGTATGTGCTTTCCAAAACCTTAGATGAAAAGAGAAAGAAGAAATTAAAGTTAAAGTTATGTGATTGAAGCTTAAACAAGCTAGTTAGATGATTGGTTATTTGATCAAGTTGATATACTTGACTTTGTCATGATTGAGAACTTTTAGTCTAGACTATTCATGATACATGGAGATGGAATTTCAATGATCTAATGCTTCCATTGAATTTATATGATGATTTTGTGTAGGATTGGATTAGTTTTAAACCTTATAAGCATTAGAATTGAAAGTTATAATTCTTACAATTATTCTCTATTACTGTTCACTTGTATGAATAGTGATTGGAATTTTATAATTTTAATGCTCCTAATGGTTTTAAAATAAAACGTTATGTGGGATAAAGTAGAGCAACAAGTATGGGAAGCATTGAAATCAAAATGAGAATTTTTAGAAGAATTATGCATATTTTTCAAATCCATCTAGAATAGTGCATGAGAGCTAGAATTTCATGATTCTAAACTAATAAATGAATTCAAAAGGTAAATTTGTGTAGGGTCAAGTTAAGACATCAATTGGTTCAAAGGCCAAGTCAATGAGTAAAGATCAAAGGAAGTTATGTTAGTTAAAGTAAGTTTATTGATCAAGGAAGTTAGATTGTGATAGATGGATGATTAAGTGATATTAGGATTTGATTGTGGACTCCAAAGAGGCAGCCACACATCAAAGAGAAGTCAGAAGAAAGAGGAAAAGCAAAGTTAAAGTGAAAGAAAGTCAAGTATATGAGGTAGTAAACTTATCTTAAACTTATATGTATTGAATGTTATGTTTGATTATGCTATGACTTTGTTGAATTGTATTGCATGTGTATATGATTGAAGCTCTGTTTCTATGATTACTTTAGCCAATTGTATTTCATATATTATATGGAAGCATACACATTACATAATATTAACACTTTCACAAGTAAGCATAAGTATTTACGTTAAAGCATGCATTGTTTAAAACCGTTTGCTGCTTAGATTTCTCTATAAATCTCACCCCTCCATGTAATCTAAATCTCAATAGATTTATTAATAATGAAAGAGGATGAAGAAGTATGAAGAGAAGTTAGAGATTGTATAATGTAAATGTTATATGATGAATGTATAAATTGTTGCAATCAATAATGCTATATGACATGTTTGAGCCTCAAGGTTTATAATATAATAAAAAATAGTAAATGAGAGAATAAATATATGAAATTTTATAGACATATGTTAATATTTCAAGCTTCATTTTGAAATCAAGAATGCCTTATTTCAATGTCTGTACAAAGAGAATTAATTTTCCAAAATGGGGACCAGAATATATTTTTAGAATTTTTGATCAAATGAACATTAATCTTTGATGATTAAACTATATTAATTGGCCAATCATTTGGTCAATAACTTATTTTTTCCTTAAGGTTAAAGATGTTAGCTTCAAGCAAAATTTTTGAACCACTTTATTTCGATTTTTCTAGAATTAATTATGATTTTTTGAAGTTCGTCACCTAATCTGGAATACCATATGAACAATAGCTAGAGAAGTGTAAAATTTCATATTTAGCTAATGAACTTTCAAGGTCTTGTAAGTGGTTCTAAATGTAATTGAATGGTCCCTAAGGTGTATGAAAGTAAGAATATTTTATTTTGGTATCAGAGCAAAAGTTTTTGGCAGAATATAAGACAGTCCCCAGACTCTAACTCTAAGTAATAAGTACTTACGTAAGTTAGTGTATTTATTGGGATAGTTAGTATTACTTATTTAAGAAACTCCTGCAGAAATAGATATGAGATTTTATAAAGTTAAATTAGAGTAATCAATTAATAAGGGAGACCCCTGAGCTATAATGATTTATGAAGATGATGTACCTCTAGACTTTGATCATTCTTCATACAGAGAAGAGAGTTCAGATGATAGTATAGGGGATCAGTCAGGGAGGTATATAGTAGAATATCCCACAAATATTTTTGTAGACTCAAACATGCAGTCTGGAGGTTATATAGAGACTCAGTTTGAAGTTGGGTGTGTACCATATGATGCTGAGTCTAGTAACTCTATAGTGTATGAGTTTGTTAGAGTGCCCTCTAACCCTGATGTAAACTATATTCCTTCAATAAAAGGATAGTATATGGCTGAGGAAGCTGAGTACTAGTACTAGATTAAGGTAGACAAGATATTATTTCTTCTCCACTAGAATTTGAAGAGAGATTTGATATAAGTAACCTACAGTAGTCCCTTAATCCAGAGATCAAGTCAGAGTCTACGACAGTCTTTTCCTATTCCTGTAGTCTAAGAATATATGACTGTACAAATAAAGATCAATGTGATGGTCCTACTCCTAGAAACCCTAGCATTCTTTGTTAAAGATAGATAATCTTGACTATATCAGTTTCAAGAAAACTGTAGAAGATGAACTACTCAGCCTAGGTCAAGGGATAGATAGAAGTAGAGATCAAGAGCAATCAATTTATCTATATTTTCTCAATGTTATAGTAGGAATGATAAACAGATATACAATAGAGGGCATTAACTGAATTAAGTTTATACCCTAGAAGATTGGCATGAGATGGTAGTATGTCAGATATTGTCATATACCCCTACATGGCATGTAGAGTTAAGTGAGTTTTTGGCAAATGATCTACCAACTGATATATAGGGGTGTCATTTCTGTATGTAAAATTATTTACAGTTCATTATTCCCTAAAAAAGAATGTAAAAAGAGATGGGGTAACGTAAATTTGTAAATAGTATAAAGTAAAGTAATTATATAGATGTATGATAGTTATGATGTACCCCAAATATGTAGTGGACATGTATGTAATGTAGGTACAAATGTTATGGTGATATAAAATATGAGTTTTGATGTGATATAATAAAATGATAGTTAGTTAAACATCTATATAAATATGTTCCCTATTTAATGTGATTATAATTGATAGATATGAATGAGTTTCAAGTGACTTAAGTTCATCAAAGTCAATAACAAGAATTGGCCATTGCTAGAGTAAAGATTGGACAAAATATGTCATATCCTAATTTTTCCCTTTCTGTATAGTACTGATAGTGGAAAGAGGTTTAAGAAGGATTATGACAAAGATCAGAAGAAATGATAAAGGTTAAATGAGTCTTGAAGGAAGAAAGGGACCTAAACGAAAATTAGAAAAGTTTAAAGGCCAAAAGTTAAAGTAGAAACAAAAGTTGGGCCAAAAGTTGTAATTTTTAAAAGTTTAGGGACCTAAATATAAATATCCAAAAAGTTAGGGATATAAATGTAATTTAAGCAAAAAGTCAGGGACCCAAATGTAATTATGGACAAGTTGAGCCAAAACAGGCCAAAAATGCCCGGAATCATATCAGACTCAAATTTTACCAGTAGATAGACATAATTATTCTGGTCAGTTTAACGCAACACAGAATTTTGATTTGAGGTCCCGATTAATTGATATAAATTCCTGAAGTCAGCAGGAATTATTACAGTATTTTTCATATCTCATAATCAGATAAAACTTTATTGTAAATTCTTATATTTAATATACGAATTTATCAAACTGACAGACTCAGCAAAGGAATCCTGTAGAATTCTTACAGGATTTTATGGTAAAATAGAATACCCGATAAATAGGATCGGGAGAGGTGTCTTGGGATTTGTGCCATAAAGGGCATAAAGGCAATAAGCCCAAACAAAGGCCCAAATGGTGCCATAGTAGGCCCAATGTGATGACTAGACAATTAAGTGGGCCAGAGTACAGAGCCGTCCAGGATAAGTGCGAAATTACGAAAATGCCCCTGGATGCCCAGATTGTACCAGAGATAGATGAAGGGCATTTTGGTCATCTGGGACAAGCTAAAAACGTGGCACATGGTATAAATATGATTAGTTGAGCCAATATATGCCCTGAGGCAGTACAAGAAGGGGTGAAAGGACAATTATGCCCTTAGGGTCAGTACAGTGCAAGAAAGGACACCAAAGGTATTTTGGTCATTTCTCAAGGGATCTGTAATTCAGTTGTGGCTAGTACAAGTATGTCAATGGTGTGAGAAGCCTAGACATTGATTTCCAGGACAGAATACATATCCTGGCATATTATAAAAAATTTCGTAACAGAAAATAGTCCGATTGCTGTGAAACTGCACCGATCGGTACTGGATTGGACTGAAATTTCTCCAGAAGGTTCCTTACACTATGAGCACGCCACCTAACCCCTTGAGCTGTCCCACATTATGTCATAATTATTATTTTATGAAAAAGTTAAATCCAAGATTAAATGTGGGCCTTTAGATCAAATAGTAACCAAATCAATCTTGGCCATTCATTTTTCTTGGATTTTGGCTATAAATACCCCTCCATTCTGCAACCAAACCGTAAGCTCATGGACCCTTGGGGAAACTCTTGCAAAATGAAAACTCAAGCCAAGACAAAGAAGATTTAAGGTTCCAAAGTTCAAGCAAGCTAGAGATTAAAGGTAAGCAATCTTTCCTAGCTTATTTTCCTTTGATTTGGGAGCTTGAACTTAGGGTTTTCATGGGGAAAAGTTGAGTTTTCTCTAAGGGGAGGTGCTGTCCAAAATCCATAGATGAAAGGGGAAAGAAGAAATTAAAGTTAGAAACTTATGATTGATGCTTAAACAAGCTAGTTAAGAGATTGGTGGTTGAATCAAATTGATATTCTTGACTTTGCCAAGAGTGAAACTGTTCGGTCTGCACTGTTCATGAGGGAAGGAAATTGAATTTCAATGATTTAATGCTTCCATTGAGTTTGTATGATGATTTTGTGTAGGATTGGAAAGGTTTTGAACCTTGGAAACATTAAAATCTCAAGGTTATAGTCTTTGAGATTCCTTACGGTTACTGTTCATCCGCAGCTAGAATTTCATGATTCTAAGCTCATAAATGGATTCAAAAGATGAAATTGTGTGGGGTAAAGTCAAGACATCAATTGGTTCAAGAGCCAAGTGGATTAGTGAAAATTAGAGAAAGTTATGACAATAAAGAGTGTAACAAAGTTAGTCTTGAACATGGTTGGAGTTCATGAGTCCTAATGAGTTATGTGATGAATATGAATGTGTTTAGGACCATAAACCATCCAAGAAGATATTGGGAAGTGATGGACATAAATGCTTCATGGTTGGAAAGCTAGGGAGCAAGGGCTAAGGTCAAGAGGAAAGCTTAAGTGCGAGGTAGTGAACTTACCTCTTTATGTGCTTAATGTGGTATGCTTAGGTGTTGACATGTATATGTTATTTGAATGATATTGTGACATGATAAATGATGTTGAATGTGTTATGAATAACATGTTTCCATGGCCATGCACTTTATGTAAAAGTTTATAGCATGATGGCATGTCACTAATCAAAGAAAGTTAATGAAATTACATATCATGCATTAGCATCCATCTTGCATATTTAAGTGGTAATGTTTGCTACTGAGATTCCCTAGAATCTCACTCTCCCATAACCAACCAATTTAGGTCAAGCATGAAGAAAAGGTATGTATGGAGAAGAGCTAAAGAATGGAAGAAAGGAAGTGAAGTATTGAGATTTTAGCATATACTATAAATTGTCTTTGTATGTAAATGCCATGTAAGGTGTATTTATGTGATGAAGCTATTTGAAATAATTATGGCATATGTACATGATGTATGAATGTTAAGAAGCTTATTTGATGGCTTGTGCATGCTGAAACAATTATTGGAAATGAAAGAAAAGAAACTGAAATGGTAAAAACGTAGGTCCTGAAGCAGTTTTGTTGTGGCTTCAGTTTGACCTAGCAAATGAAGGAATTAGTTCACGAACTTTTATGAGCATGTAGCAGACATCCATAGATTTAAGTGCATAGGTATAACGTTTCATTTGGATGTGTATATCAAGAGAAATGAATTTCCAAAGTAAGGGACCAGAATCTGTTTCCAGAGTTTTTGACCAAATGAACAGTAAACTTCAACGAATAAACTGTATCAATTGGCTAATCATTTGGTCTGGAAATTATTTTTCCCTTAAATTTCAAGATGTTATCTTCATGTATATTTTTGAACCACTTCATTTCGAGTTTTGTAGAATTAATTATGATTTTTTGAAGTTCGTTGCGTAATCTGGAATACTATATGAACAGTAACCCAAGAAAGATTAAAATTCCAGATTTGGCTAATGGACTTCCAAGGTCTTGTAAGTGGTTCTAAATGCTACTGAATGGTCCCTAAGACATATAAAAGTAAGGATGTTACATTTTGGTATCAGAGCAAATCATTCTGGCTTAAGAAATGCTCTGAATAGATTTTTTATAGACTGATATGAGATTATACCTAGACCCTAACCCTAAATAATAAGTATTTTGTTAAGTTAGGGTATGTTGGGATGGTTAACGTTGCTTAATTAAGCAAATGTTGCAGGAATATATATGAGATTCTATAAGGTTAAGTCAAAGGCTTCAGTTAATAAGGAAACTCCAGACCAATAGTGATATATGAAGATGATATATATCCATATCCCTTAGACAATGAAGAGAGTCCAGATGAGAGTTTAGGGGATCAGCCAGAAAAATCTACAGTGGAATGTCCCATAGACATTTCTGTAGACCTAAACTTGCAATCTGGAGGTGATGTAGAGATTCAGCCTGAAGCCTAATATGCACCACTTGATGTTGAGTCTAGTGACTCTATACGGTATAAGTTTGCTGGAATGCCCTCTAACCCTGATATAAGCTTTATCCCTCTTACAAGATGATAGATTACGGCTGAGGAAGCTAAGTACTGGTACTGGATTATGGGTAGACCATATATTATTCCTCCTCTACTAGAGTTTGAGGATAGATTTATGATAATTAAGATACAACAGTCCCCTAATTCAGATATCCAGTCAGAGTTTATGATAGTTCTTGTCTATTCCCAAAGTCCAAGAATATGTGACTTTATAGAGAAAGATCAGTGGGATGTTTCTAGTCCTAGTCAACCCCAGCCTTCTTCATTAAAGACAGATAGTGTTGACCATATGGTCTGAAGAAAGCTGTGGAGAGTAAATTACTCAGTCTAGGTCAAGGGATGGACAGAAGTAGAGATTAAGAACAATTAGTTATCTGCAGTTCCTCAATGCCATAGCAGGAATGATAAACATACATCCAGTAGAGGGAATTAACCTAATATCCTTTAGAGGACTGGTATGAGATAATAGTAAGTCAAGAGTCATGAGACTAAAGATGCCAACCTCACTGAAGTCTATCAGTTAGAGATTTAGCACAGAGTATAGGCAAGTTAAACAGTACGAAGCACTAAGATACAGAAGATCAGTTTAAGAAGAGGTTCAACAGTAGATCCTCAGTATGATCATCAGGAGTAGATCTATAGTACAAAAGACTTTGTGTAGCTAGTCTTTACGGAAAAGAATAATGAGAAGTTAGAATGAGACTTGCCTAAGATGATTTAATACATAGCCTAAGGTTAAAGACGTGAAGATTGATAGACAGAAAGTTAATATTCCTAAACAGAGGGATCACATCACGAAGAGACAGTAACCTAGTACATCTAGGGTAGATCACCCTAGAGGACAAAAGTAATATTAGATGATGAAGGAGATCCAAGTGACTTAAATTAGTCAGGATCCAAAGATAGACCAGAAAGGGATCACCGTCCAGTCAAGAACAGACTAAGACAGATAGACAGAAAGAGTTAAGAGATACTTTCTCACCTGTTAGTAATCCAGGAAGATAAGGGAAAAAGTTTGAATAGCATAGAGATGTGAGCCTGACCTTTCCTCAGTTAGCTAAAAGAAGACAGCTGACTCAGTTATGTATTACATATAAATTACAGTGAGGCCAATGACACAGAAGTCCTTCAGTTTAGAGACATAGAAGTCTTACAGGCAATGAGAAATGTTATGGTAGGATGACTATGGCCTAGTAAGGTAGCCACAGATTCAAAGATAAAGTGACTCCCCTATTCCTATGTAAGAAAGAGTAAAGAAGGGTTGAGTCTATACCCTAATAAGAGAGTAAAGTGGCAACCTAAGTGAAACAAGTAAATGATTTAGGTTCCTGAATAAATGATCAAGACCTAGTGATTAAGGTAATGAAGGAACAAAATGTTTTAAAGTCTACCTAGTTAATTGCTTAATGGCAATGTGAGTATGAGGGATGGTTGAGCAAACTATGTAATGATGCATGGCTTATGTTGCCATAAGGTATAATAAGAAATTGCATCTCATTGCAGTTGTCATGTGATGACACACATACTAGAGAATGCTTAATTGATTGCATCTACTTGCATATTATGCATGTTGAGTATGCTATGATAAATGAATACTCCCCTTATGCAGTACGTACTGGGTAGAGTATACCAGATGAGAAAGTTATGTTGCTCCCATGCCTTATGAAATGCAATTAAATAATTCAACTTAGCAAGAATGAAGCAATAGTAAAGTGCTAAACTAGAAAGTTAGCTACTTGATTCTCAGAAGATAGAAAGAGAATTTATGATCAGACTATGATAGTCAATGGGATAGAGAATGAGATTAAAGATGAAGATTAGTAGTGAGCCTATAGATAAATGATTATGATACTCAGGACATATCCCTTTAGTAGGGATAAGATAGATGAAAGGAAATGAGACGCAGTTATGAAAGATGATACGGCTCTAAGAAAGAGCAATTTTTAAGTAATATAAGTTAATGTTTTTGCAATAGAGCTAGATTGCTCTTGCAATAGAGTAAAGTCCCTCTGATGAGATAAATAGATGATGACAAATATGTGCATGGTAGAGCTTGTGTAGCTCCCTGCAATGTTAAATGTAATAAAGTTATAAAGATGAGAATGGTATATGAAGTTCTTGAGTGATAGAGGAAATGAGTCAAGTCCTAATAGATAATATTGGCTTCTGTGATCATTTTTGGGGAATTATCTGTGGAGTTAACAACTATGTGGAAGTGACTAACCTTGTAACTTTGTCCGTTGGTTTAGGTCTTCCAGAGATGAGAATGCAGTACAACGGAATCCAGTATATTTCGGAGGATTACAGTTAGATCCTAGTATGGTTCACAGGGTCGCAGTAGATCCTAAAAGGCTTACGGTTGATCATAGTAGATCCTGAGGGTCACAGTAGACCAAGCCTAGAGCAAGAAAGTAATGAGCCATAAGTACAATATTTCTTTAGAAGGACGAATACCAAGGAAAAGTTAAGGTATAGAAGCTTCACAAGTTGGTTTACTCATAACAGAGAGAGTACCCATGATGCTAGTTTCAGATAGCCTTATTACTATCAGGGACTAAACTCAGAATCTCCTTACACGTATCAGGAACTAAGTGATCAAAGTTAAAGCTCTTAATCCTGAGTTCCAAGGATTTATGAGTATGTTTTATAAGATATGAGAAAGGGTCAAATGAGAATAAAGAGATCCTTACGATAATATTACAAAGACTAAAAATAAAGGTAAGTAGATCCTCCAGATGAGGACAAAGAGATTAGAAGGCCAGATAGACCCAAGAGAGATAGTATAAGATGGGTCTAAGATAGTAAAGTACTAGGGTTAGAGCCTGTAAGCACCAGTGCTTCAGATTTTTATCTGCACATTTTAATTAAGCGTGCTCAGGCAAGGGTAATCCAAGGATGGGTGACCCCCTGGGAAGTGATGAAAAAAAAATGTGAATGCCACAAGAAATTGGCATATATGCACAAAGCTATGTAAAATGATAGAAAGAGCTATGAAAAGCTAGAAAGGGTTATCAACAGTAAGAGACTAGAACCCTTTTGTTAAGTCCAAATGAAATGGATTTGAAAGATAGACTATGATATGGCCAAATGTAGCTAGATATGTCATGTTATGATATAAAAGATATGAAATGAGATATGTTATAAGAAAGGTGTATTGAGAAATACGATACGAAGTGGCGTAATAACTAGCCTTGTAAACAGATAGAGAGGCTTCCATTCTAGAAATGATAAGATGTTTGAATGATGAGCTACATGTGAAAGAGCAAATGAGAGCTTTCACTCCTTGCATAAAGTGCCAGGCATTATGTTATGTCATGTTATATTTACAGAATATGCTAAAGCTCCGAATGTTATAGCAGTGCAAGCTCTATGTGATAGAGTTGTGCAAGCTCTGAATGTTAGAGTTGTGCATATTAAGAGAAGGAATTCTTGAGCTCCAATGTTAGAGCTTTGCATTCATGAGCAGGTATGTAGTCCTGTAACACGTTAGCCAGGCGTTATGCATGTTAGAGTATATGCTCCTATATGCTCCTATGTGCTCCTGTTTAGCAGTAGAGCATTGAAAGAAAGAATAATGATATAAGTCCTCTCTCTGTATTATGATGAGTTTTTAAAGATGATAAGAATGTATGATGATATGAGAATGAGAGTTAAAGTGTGCGGATATTCAGAGAATTCCGCAAGATACTCAGATGAGAAAGAAGTAGTTGCACTAAAAAGTATGATGAGTTATTAATAGGAACTCCCAAATATAGTAGTATTTGAGAGAGTTTAATATGAAAGAAATGGACGCTACTCACAAGTCCAATATAGTGAGGAGTCCATATGTAGATAAATGCATAGCAAGAAGGTAAGTAATAGAATGAACTGGAGTTCAACTCTAAGTGAGTTGATTCATAACAAAAGGATGATCATAGTAAGATATGAAGAATTGCGGATATAAAAAGAACTCCGTTAATATGTCACGATAAAAGATAAGAGATAAATACCCCAATCACTGACTAAGGTGCTAAGTAAATTTTGAGGACGAAATTTATTTTAAGGGGGGTAGAAATGTCATATCCTAATTTTTCCCTATCTGTATAGTACTGATAGTGGAAAGAGGTTTAAGAAGGATTATGACAAAGATCAGAAGAAATGATAAAGGTTAAATGAGTCTTGAAGGAAGAAAGGGACCTAAACAAAAATTGGAAAAGTTTAAAGGCCAAAAGTTAAAGTAGAAACAAAAGTTGGGCCAAAAGTTGTAATTTTCAAAAGTTTAGGGACCTAAATGTAAATATCCAAAAAGTTAGGGATATAAATGTAATTTAAGCAAAAAGTCACGGACCCAAATGTAATTATGGAAAAGTTGAGCCAAAACAGGCCAAAAATGCCCAAAATCAGATTAGACTCAAATTTTACCAGTAGATAGACATAATTATTCCGGTCAGTTTAACGCAACACAGAATTTTGATTTGAGGTCCCGATTAATTGATATAAATTCCTGAAGTCAGCAGGAATTATTATAGTATTTTTTATATCTCATAATCATATGAAACTTTACTGTAAATTCTTATATTTAATATATGAATTTATCAAACTGACAGACTCAGCAAAGGAATCCTGTAGAATTCTTACGGGATTTTATGGTAAAATAGAATACCCGATAAATAGGGTCAGGAGAGGTGTCTTGGGATTTGTGCCATAAAGGGCATAAAGGCAATAAGCCCAAACCAAAGCCCAAATGGTGCCATAGTAGGCCCAATGTGATGACTAGACAGTTAAGTGGGCCAGAGTACAGAGCAGTCCAGGATAAGTGCGAAATTACGAAAATGCTCCTGGATGCCCAGATTGTACCAGAGATGGATGAAGGGCATTTTGGTCATCTGGGACAAGCTAAAAACGTGGCACATGGTATAAATATGATTAGTTGAGCCAATATATGCCCTGAGGCAGTACAAGAAGGGGTGAAAGGACAATTATGCCCTTAGGGTCAGTACAGTGCAAGAAAGGACACCAAGGGTATTTTGGTCATTTCTCAAGGGATCTGTAATTCAGTTGTGGCTAGTACAAGTATGTCAATGGTGTGAGAAGCCTAGACATTGATTTCCAGGATAGAATACATATCCTGGCATATTATAAAAAAATTCGTAATAGAAAACAGTCCGATTGCTGTGAAACTGCACCGATCGGTACTGGATTGGACTGGAATTTCTCCAGAAGGTTCCTTACACTATGAGCACGCCACCTAACCCCTTGAGCTGTCCCTTGAGCTGTCCCACATTATGTCATAATTATTATTTTATGAAAAAGTTAAATCTAAGATTAAATGTGGGCCTTTAGATCAAATAGTAACCAAATCAATCTTGGCCATTCATTTTTCTTGGATTTTGGCTATAAATACCCCTCCATTCTGCAACCAAACCGTAAGCTCATGGACCCTTGGGGAAACTCTTGCAAAATGAAAACTCAAGCCAAGACAAAGAAGATTTAAGGTTCCAAAGTTCAAGCAAGCTAGAGATTAAAGGTAAGCAATCTTTCCTAGCTTATTTTCCTTTGATTTGGGAGCTTAAACTTAGGGTTTTCATGGGGAAAAGTTGAGTTTTCTCTAAGGGGAGGTGCTGTCCAAAATCCATAGATGAAAGGGGAAAGAAGAAATTAAAGTTAGAAACTTATGATTGATGCTTAAACAAGCTAGTTAAGAGATTGGTGGTTGAATCAAATTGATATTCTTGACTTTGCCAAGAGTGAAACTGTTCGGTCTGCACTGTTCATGAGGGAAGGAAATTGAATTTCAATGATTTAATGCTTCCATTGAGTTTGTATGATGATTTTGTGTAGGATTGGAAAGGTTTTGAACCTTGGAAACATTAAAATCTCAAGGTTATAGTCTTTGAGATTCCTTACGGGTACTGTTCATCCGCATGAACAGTGATTGGAATTTCATGATGTTGATGGTTCCAATGGTTTTAAAATGAAAAGTTGTGTGGGGTAAAGTGGAGAAACAAGTATAGGAAGCATTAGAATCAAAATGAGAATTTTTGAAAGAATTGTATGCTTATATTCAGTTCTGTACAGCAGGCCATGAAGGAGCTGGAATTTCATGATTCTAAGCTCATAAATGGATTCAAAAGATGAAATTGTGTGGGGTAAAGTCAAGACATCAATTGGTTCAAGAGCCAAGTGGATTAGTGAAAATTAGAGAAAGTTATGACAATAAAGAGTGTAACAAAGTTAGTCTTGAACATGGTTGGAGTTCATGAGTCCTAATGAGTTATGTGATGAATATGAATGTGTTTAGGACCATAAACCATCCAAGAAGATATTGGGAAGTGATGGACATAAATACTTCATGGTTGGAAAGCTAGGGAGCAAGGGCTAAGGTCAAGAGGAAAGCTTAAGTGCGAGGTAGTGAACTTACCTCTTTATGTGCTTAATGTGGTATGCTTAGGTGTTGACATGTATATGTTATTTGAATGATATTGTGACATGATAAATGATGTTGAATGTGTTATGAATAACATGTTTCCATGGCCATGCACTTTATGTAAAAGTTTGTAGCATGATGGCATGTCACTAATCAAAGAAAGTTAATGAAATTACATATCATGCATTAGCATCCATCTTGCATATTTAAGTGGTAATGTTTGCTACTGAGATTCCCTAGAATCTCACTCTCCCATAACCAACCAATTTAGGTCAAGCATGAAGAAAAGGTATGTATGGAGAAGAGCTAAAGAATGGAAGAAAGGAAGTAAAGTATTGAGATTTTAGCATATACTATAAATTGTCTTTGTATGTAAATGCCATGTAAGGTGTATTTATGTGATGAAGCTATTTGAAATAATTATGGCATATGTACATGATGTATATGAATGTTAAGAAGCTTATTTGATGGCTTGTGCATGCTGAAACAATTATTGGAAATGAAAGAAAAGAAACTGAAATGGTAAAAACGTAGGTCCTGAAGCAGTTTTGTTGTGGCTTCAGTTTGACCTAGCAAATGAAGGAATTAGTTCACGAACTTTTATGAGCATATAGAAGACATCCATAGATTTAAGTGCATAGGTATAACGTTTCATTTGGATGTGTATATCAAGAGAAATAAATTTCCAAAGTAAGGGACCAGAATCTATTTCCAGAATTTTTGACCAAATGAACAGTAAACTTCAACGAATAAACTGTATCAATTGGCTAATCATTTGGTCTGGAAAGTATTTTTTCCTTAAATTTCAAGATGTTATCTTCATGTATATTTTTGAACCACTTCATTTCGAGTTTTCTAGAATTAATTATGATTTTTTGAAGTTCGTTGCGTAATCTAGAATACCATATGAACAGTAACCCAAGAAAGAGTAAAATTCCAGATTTGGCTAATGGACTTCCAAGGTCTTGTAAGTGGTTCTAAATACTACTGAATGGTCCCTAAGACATATAAAAGTAAGGATGTTACAAAATACTAGAACATAATGTTTAAAGAAAGCTATGACCAGGTCACGATGTGAAGCATTTTAGGTCGCGACTAGAAATCCTAGAGAAGTTAAGTCACAATGAGTTAAGACATGAGTCGCGACAAAGATTCACAGGGGCTTTTTGGTCGTGATGAGTAAAGACTATTAGCCAGGATGGAAAGTCATAGAGCTTTCAGGTTACAATGAGTTAGGTCATAGGATGCGACTAATATATACAACAGATCAGGTCATAATGGAAGAAGACCTATGGTCACGACTGAAGAACACAGAGCTATCAATTCATGATGAGTAATTTAAGATAGTTACGACTAAAGTTTATAGAGAGTATGAGTCATGACTAAGATGCATAGAGACCTAATGATGAGAATGAAAATGCCAACCTCACTAAAGTTTATGAGTTAGCAATTTAGCATAAGGTACAAGCTAGCTAAACAATATGAGGTACTGATATATATATCAGTCTAAGAAGATATTCAGAAGTAGATCCTCAGTGTGACCATTAGGAGTAGATCTACCTTACGAAAGAATTTGTTCAGTTGGTCTTCTTTGAACAAAAGAATCAAAAGTTAGAATGAGATTTGCCTAGAAATGAGCTTAATACATGGCTTAAGTTTAGAGACATGATGGTTAATAAATAAAGAGTTAATGTTCCTAAAACATAGGGACCCCATCATGAAGAAACAACAGCCTAGCAAACCTAGGGTAAAGTACCCTAGAGAGAAAAAGTAATAATAATAATAGATAATGAATGAGATTCATATGAATCAAGCTAGTAAGGATGAAGAAAAAGACTAGAAATGAACCATAGTCTGGTCAAGAGCAGACTGAGACTAATATAAAGATAAAAAGAGTTCAGAGATAGTACAGAGATGCAAAAGTTCCACTGACCTGAGAAATTTTTCTTAAATAGTTTACAAGAAGTATTCCTCTTAATTAGATAGTGATAAGCGTGAGGCTAAGGGTTAAAGCAATGAAAAAGAAACCCTTTAATGAATACTTAGCCAAGTTCATCTATATTAACAGTGAGAGTAGAATGATTAAGAAGTTAATTCACGGATTGAATTCCGTGTTATAAAGAAAGTTTTTCTTAGGTAGTTGTACAAGTTCAACAGAATGGTAGATGTATGCAAGATAAGAAAAAGAAGTTTATAATGTCTAGAGAGAGAAAAATAGCCACAGTTGAAAAGATAAAGTGACTCCCCTATTCTCTATGGAAGAAAGAGTAATTAAGGGTTGAGTCTATACCCTAATAAGAGGGTACGTGACAACCTAAGTTAGATGAATAGTTATTTCAGGTTCTTGAATAAATTGTCAAATCCTGATCAGATAATGTGATAGATAATATAAAAGATAAGGGGATAAAGGGAAAGAATTCTTTAAAGTTTACTTAGTTAATTGTTCAATTGCAGTCGATGTATGAGGGATGGTTAAGCAAATTATGGAATGATGATATGACTTATGTTGCCATCAGTTATGATGAGCAATTGCATCTCCTTACAGTTGTCAAATGATGACATGCATGTTAGAGAATGCTTAAATGATTGTATCTCATTGTGTATTATGCATGTTAGAGTATGCTATAATGAATGAATAATCTCCTTTCGCATTACATGCAGGATAGAGTATATATGATGAGAAAGTTATTGGAAAATTATGTTGCTCTCATACCAGACGACATGCAGTTAGATAATTTAACTTGGTAATAATAAAGCAATAGAAAAGTGATAAAAAAGATAGTTAGCCAGTTAATTCCCAAATCTTAGAATGAAAATCTAAGATAGACAATGATAGTCAGTTAGACAAAAATGAGATTAAAGATGAATGCTAGTGGCAAACCTATAGACATATGATTACAACAAGATACATGAATGATATACCATAAACTTGAAATAAAATGATATGTAGTTTATGAAAGATGATGTAATTATGAGAAAGAGTAATGTCTATGTAATAAAAGTTAACGTTATCATAATAGAACGAGATTGCTCTTATGAAAGAGTCAAATTGCTCTTGAGATAGAGCTAAGAGAATAGACAATATAGTTCATGTTAGAGCCATGTCAACTAGATAAGATGTACAGATTATGACAAATATGTGCATGGTAGAGCCTGTGTAGATCTCTACAGTATTAGACAGAGTAAAGTTATGAAAGATGGGAATGATATGAGAAATTTATGAGTGATAGAGGAAATGAGTAAAGTCTTAACAAATAATATTGGCTTCTGTGATCATCCTTGGAGAATTATATATTGAGGTAACAACTAAGTGGAAGTGGCTAACCTTGTCACTTAGTCCGTTGGCTTAGGTCTTCCAGAGATGAGAATATAGTACAACCGAATCGCAATAGATTTTGGAGGATTATAGTTAGATCTTAGTATTACTCACAGAGAATAGAATTATAGGGTCACAGTTAAATCTTGAAGAGGCTTACGGTTGATCGCAGTAGATCCCAAGGGCCGTAATAGACCTAGGCTAAAGTAAGAAGATGAATGAGCTATAAGTACAATATTTCTTTGGAATGATGAACTACCAAGGATAAGGTTAAGGTAGGGAAGACTAACAAGTTGGTTAACTCATAACAGAGAGAGCACCCCTAATGTTAGTTTCATATAGCCTTATTATTATCATTGGTTGAACTCATAATCTTCTTACACAATAAAAAGAATTAAGTGATCAAAGTTAAAGTTGTTACTCTTGAGTACCTAGAATTTAAGAGAATATCTCATAAGATATGAGAAAGGGTTAAGTAAGAACAGATATATCCTTAAGATAAGGGTACAGAGAATAAGAATGAGAGACAAATAAATCTTCCAGATAAAGATAAAGAGATTAGAAGGCCAGATAGACCCAAGAGAGACAGTATAAGAAGGGTCTAAGATAGTAAAGTACCAAGGTTAGAGACTATTAACACCAATACTTTAGATTATTATTGGCACTTTTTAGTTAAGCGTGCTCAGGCAAGAGTAACCTAATGATGAGTGACCCTTAGAAAGTGATAAGAAAGGGTAAGATAATAAAACCCTTATGGCAAATCTAAGTAGAGGAGATCTGAAAAGAAATATTTAGATTAAAATTTTGTCAGGAGGAAGTTAGAAAGACTTAAAAGCAATATCTTTCTCAGAAACTTTTTCTCTAAAACATGTAAAGTTATGGATTAAAAAGAAGAATGTTAGATATATGGTATCTCGAGATATGTCATGATAATACAAGATAAGTCATGAAAGGGTGAGATACACCATGATGTAGCTAGATTTGGCCAGATATGTCATGATACAGTATGAAAAGTATGTAATAAGATACGTTATGAGAAATATGTAATGTGATATATAATGAGAAATATGTATTGAGAAGTATAATATGAAGTGGCTTTGTAGCTAGCTCTGTAAACAGATAGAGAGGCTCCTTTTTTGAAAGGGATAAAATGTTTGAATGTTATATTACAAATGAAATAGCAAGTGAGAGATTTCACTCCTTACATGAAATACTAGGCATTATGTTATGTTTGTAAAATATGCTACATCTCCAAATGTTAGAGCAGTGCAAGCTCCGAGTGTTAGAGTTGTGCATATTAAGGAAAGGAATACTTGAGCTCTGATGTTAAAGCTTTGCATTCATGAGCATGTATATAGTCCTGTAATATGTTAGACGGTCATTATGCAGTTTAGAGTATGTGCTCATATGTGCTCCTACTTAGCAATAAAGTAAATAAAGAATAATTATATAAGACCTCTTTCTGTGGTATGATGAATTATTAAAGATGATAAGAGCAATTAAATGGATGATATATTTTCTAAAGAGGAAGAGGTACGATGATATGAAAACAAAAATTGAAGATTTAAGGACGTTAACAAATTCCGATAGATACTAAGGAAAGTAATAAGAGATATTGGCTAAAAAGTATGATGAGTAGTTTATGGAACTCCAGAATATAGTAATATTCAAGAAAGTTTGATATGAAAGAAATGGACACTACTCACAAGTCTAGTATAGTGAGATGTCCATATACAAATAGATCCATAGCAAATAAGCAAGTAATAGAATGAAGTAGAGTTCAACTTTGATTAAGTTAATTAATAAAAGAAGAGTAATCACATCAAAGATATGAATATCTGCTAGTATAGAAAGTACTCCGCTAAGATGTCAAGATAGAAGATAAGACATAGATACCCCAATCCTTACTTATAAAGAGGAAAAGATAGTTGACTAAAGTGCTAAGTAAATTTTGAGGACAAATTTTTTTTAAGGGGTAGAAATGTCACATTCTAACTTTTTCCTATCTGTATAATACTGATAGAGGAAAGATGCTTGGAAAGGATTGTGATGATGAATAGAAAATAAAAATAATTATTAGATAAAGATAAGGGAATAAATGAAAAGTCTAAAAGTTCCATGGTGTAAAGTATAAAGTAGACAAAAGCTTTGGGCCATTAAGTGTAATTATAAAAAGTTGAGGGCATAAAGTGTAATTTTTAAAAGTTCAAGGGCCAAATTATAATTGTGGAAAATTGAGTCAAAAAAGGCCCAAAAATACCCAGAATCATATTAGTCCCAAATTTTTACAGTAAATAGAGAAAATTATGCTGATCAGTTTGACATAACACAATTTTGATTTGAAGTACTGAAAAATTGATATGAATTTTTAAAAAAAGAAAAATTAATATAATATACTTTAAACCTCAGAATTAGATAAAATTTGAAAGTAAATTCTTATAATTAATATGAGAATTTATGAAACTGACATAACTTAAAAAGGAGTTCTGTAAAATTTATTATAGAATTTACAGTGGATTAAAACACCAGATAAATATATTTCGGGGAATTTCTCGGGAGTTAAGCCCATGAAGGTAGTGAATTATGTAGAAATCCCAAAATGACACCTTATAAGTCCAATAATATTTTTATATAAATGTATGTACTAGGGCTAATAAAGACCTGAAAAAATATAAAATTATGAAAATGTAACAGACTATGCTAATGTGTTGTGTCATCAAGTCAGAGATAGATGAAGGGCAGTTTGGTCATTTGACTAAGGTTAGATAGTCAAGGAGAGTTCCCAAAGTAGTTGACCAAGGTCAGGGAATACTCTGATAAGATGTGAAAAGATAATAATGCCCTTGAGATATCAAAATAAATAAAGAATAACCAAGAGGCATTTTGGTAATTTGCCGAGAGATCTGTAATTAAGTTTAGACCTAGTACAATAATGTCAATGGTAGGAAGAATTTGAATACTAGATTTAAGGTTAAAAAATATATTTTAGAATCTCAAAAAAATTAGTTTCATAAAACAGTATGATTTTTGGGAATTTGATTGTAGACTCCAAAGAGGTAGCCACACATCAAAGAGAAGTAAGAAGAAAGAGGCACAGTAAAGCAAAGTTAAAGTGAAAGAAAGTCAAGTATATGAGGTATTAAACTTATCTCAAATTTGTATGTATTGAATGTTATGCTTGATTATGCTCTGGCTTTATTGAATTGTGCTGTATGTGTATATGATTGAAGCTCTATTTCTATGATTAATTTGGTCAATTGTATTTCATATGTTTTATGGAAGTATGCACATGATACAATGTTAACACTTTCAGAACCAAACACAAGTATTTATATTAATGCATGCATTGTTTAGTATTGTTTTCTACTGAGATTTTCTCAAAAATCTCTCCTCCATGTAATCCCAATCCAAACAAGTTTATTAATGATGAAAGAGGATGAAGAATCATGAAGAGAAGTTAGGGATTGGATAATGTAAATGTTATATGATGAATGTATAAATTGTTGCAAGTAACGATGTTATGTGACATTTTTTAGCCTTAATATTTATGATGTAATAAAAAATAGTAAATGAGGAAATAAATGTATGAGATTTTATGAACATTTAATTAACATGTCAAACTTCATTTTGACACTAAGAACGCCTTATTTCAATGTCTGTATAAAAAGAATGAATTTTCCAAAAAATGTTAACCAGAATCTATTTTCAGAATTTTTGACCAAATAAACAGTAATCTTTGACGATTAAAATGTATTAATTGGCTAAGTATTTAGTGAAGAACTTATGTTAGCTTCGAGTAAAATTTTAAACCACTTCATTTCAATTTTTCTAGAATTAATTATGATTTTTTAAACAGATAGGTATATTCCACAGTAAGTTGACATCGTGGAGTTTGCTATTATTGGAGGCCAAGATAATGGTTGGATAATAAAACTTTATTATTTTAATAGGTCGATAACACTTGAAGATTATAAGGAGATATGGTTCCTAAGAATAAATATATTTATAAGTTGTTAAAAAAAATTTTAATTTAGTTACATTAATGATATGTAAAATTTTTAATGACACAAATAGGTCTAAATAGCAAAGGCGATGAAATATCTACTTAGCGACAAACTCTATACTAATCTCATTAATTAAAGAGGATAGTATATTTCCCAGAGTAATATTTCGTGACATATTTAATTTATGATATTTGCTAACTTTTATCTTTCTTAAGAAACATTCATTTAGAGATGGTTTAATAGCCAAAAACTATATGTTGTGGGATAATGTGTATCTAAGTAAAATACAAAAAGATTCATAGTTGAGGCATCTGATTAAAGATATAGTACACTCAAATCCTATTATAAGGTGCCTGTCAAATTATCAAATGATATGATTTTACTTATTATTTTTGTGTTGAGACTAAAAAAGAGGATTTTCTTGATTTTTTAGGCTTAAACTTTTCGAAGTGATTTTGCATCCCTTATTCTTCGAAGTGATTTAGCAAGGGGCTTGCTATTTCTCTATCTTGTGAGCAATTTTTTGAATAATCACAAAATGGTATACATTTATACTATCCTAGACGACTTTGATGCATATAAAGTGGAGGTTGTAGGTCAAAATCAATCATGACAAAGCAAGATTGATAACTTATTCACTTTTTCTTTTGCATTCAAAGGCCCAATGATAAAAGGGAATAAAGAGTTTATAGATTATTTGAATGACTTAATACGCTATATTAGAAATATATGTAGCCATATTAAGAGCTGGAATATAAAACTTTGGGTAAAAATTTTGTATTTTTAGAGTTAATTTTTCTCACGCACATGTTTAAGGTATTCTTATTTTAATTTTTTAAGTTAGACATGCTTGTGCAATAATTAATTAGAGAAGATATGATATTTTCCAGAGCAGTATTTTACGGTGACATATTTAATTTGTGATATTTGCTCATTTTTATCTTTCTTAAGAAATATTTATTTTGGATGGTTTGAAATCCAAAAGGCATATAATGGTTGATACTGTGAATCTTAATATGTCTAGGCTTTATCAAAATTTAGACAATCCAGTTGTAGTAAGAGATTCTCCTAACAATTTTAGATCGTAATAATAATATTTTGTAATACAATATCATCCAAATCACGTGAGACCAATAATCTATTTATATCATTAAATATTTTAATTATTATAATAAAATATAAATGTTAAGGATGTTTAAATAATTTGAGATAAAAAAATAAAATTTTGAGTTTTATGCGCATTAAATGGTATCAAGAGATAAACAAATGGTATCGGATAATTGAGCTGCCTATTTAAATATGAGGGATAAGCAGTTAGACTTCTCCCAATAATCATAATTTAATTTACCCATTAATGATAAAAATTATTAATTTATCATGTCAATCATTTGAACTCTAGGCTTGATGGTATGAATATTTTATCTCATTCCCTCATGATCCTAATTTGAAAAGTCATAATTGATTATTCTCATAATAAATTTTATAATTATCATGTTTGAATTTTGGTATACATGTGAATTTGACTGTTGTTGCTCACTATTATTTTGAATTATTTAGAATATATTTCTAATTTAATTATTTTTATCTTTCTCTCTTCAAGGGAGTTAAATGTTTCAAGTTCAATAATTTTAATCTCAATAGAAGATTGAATATGAAGTTCTTATACCAAAGTTAAATATATTTAAAAGTAGATTACAGTTAGATGATTATACTATCAAAAAGCTTAAAACATTAAGATATATTTCAAGATATAATAGAGGAAAAAACTATATAATATATTTCTATACATATTTTACTCGTCAAAAAACTAAACAAATCAATAATAGAGGTATATATATGGTATATAAATAGTATTCACATACATTTGTAAGATTTTTGTATGAAGCAAATAAATCTCAAAAAATTTGAGAATATTGAGAAGTTTACCATTTTAGGAGAAAATTCATTAGGTATGTACAATTGTTTTATTATTTTAAGGTTTATATTATGTGTTTTAGTTTATTATGAACACATGGATATTTACATTTTTCTTTTTTAGTTTAGGGATATCGTTTTATCCCTTTGGGATATTAAACAAATAGGTATAATTTTTAGTAACTTGATCACTGTGGAATTTTGCTATTATTGTAGGATAAGATAATGGTTGAATAATAAAACTGTATTATTTTAAGAGGTCGATAACATTTGAAGATTATAAGGAGTTATGGTTCCTAACGATAAATATATTTATAAGTAGTCAACAATTTTTTTAATTTAGGTTCATTAATTATTTATAAAATTTTTAATGGCACAAATAGGTCTAAATAGGAAAGTCGATGAAATATCTCATCAGCAAAAACTAATTTTATTAATTAGAGAAGACATGATATTTCTAAGAATAATATTTCTTAACATATTTAATTTGGGGTCTGATAACCAAAAACAATATATTGTGAGATAGTATGTATATGAGTAAACTACTAAAAGATTCAGAGCTGAGGCATCTAATTAAAGATATGGTTTACTCAAATCCTACTATGATGTACCTATCAAATTATTAAATGATATGATTTTATTTATTATTTTTGTTTAGAGACTGAAAAAGAGAATTTTCTTGATTTTTTAGGCTTAAAGCTTTTCAAAGTGATTTTACATCCCTTCTTCTTGAGTTTAGTAAGGGCTTTACTATTTCTCTATCTTGTGAGTATTTTTTCTGAATCACGAAATGGTATACATTTATGCTGCCCTGTATAACTTTGATGCATATAAAGTAGAGGTTATGGGTTAAAATCAGTCATGACAAAGTAAGATTGATAAGTTATTTACTTTTCTTTGCCATTCAATGGCCCAATAGTGAAATGGAATAAAGAGTTTATAGATTCTTTGAATGACTTAATACACAATATTATAAATATTTGTAGCCATCTTGAGAGTTTGAATGTAAAATTTTGGGTAAAAATTTTACATTTTAGAGTTAATTTTAAAAACAAACATGTATAATATATTTTAATTTTAATTTTTCAGACTAGACATGCTTGTGTGATTATTAATTAGAGAAGATAGGATATTTTTTCAGAGCAATATTTTACGTTTGACATATTTAATTTGTGATGTTTTTTCACTTTTATCTTTCTTAAGAAATATTTATTTGAGATATTTTGAAAGCTAAAACTCATATAATGTGTGATACTATGAATTTGAGTATGTATAGACTTTGTCCAAATTTAGACAATCTAGTTACATTAAGAGATTCTCCCAATAATTTTAGATGGTAATAATAATATTTTATAATATAATGCCATAAATTATTAATTGGACATAGTTCAAATCATGTGAGACCAATAATCTATTTATATCATTAAATATTTTAATTCTTATTACATAGTTTAAATCATGTGAGACCAATAATCTATTTATATCATTAAATATTTTAATTCTTATTATAACAAAATATAAAGATTAAGAATGTTTAAATAATTTGAGATAAAAAAATAAAATTTATAATTTTATGCTTGTTAGATGGTATCAGAAGATAAACAAGTGGTATCAGTTAATTGAGTTATTTATTTAAGCATGAGGGATAAGCGGTTAGACTTCTCCAAATGATCATAATTTAGTGTATCCATTAATGATCAAAATTGTTAAATTATCTATCAACTATTCAAAGTCTTAGCTTGATGGTATGAGCATTTTAGCTTGTTCTCTCAGGAACCCAATTCAAAAAGTCATAATTGATTATTCTCATAACAAAACCTATAATTACTATGTTTGAATTCTAGTGTATATGTAAATTTGATTGGTTATTGCTCACTATTATTTTGAATTGCTTACAATATATTTTTAATCTAATTTTTTTATCTTTCTCTCTTTATGGGAGGTAAATGTTCCAAATTCAAGAGTTTTAACCTCAATAGAAGGTTGAAGTTAAAGTTCTTATACCAAAGTTAAATAAATTTAAAAATAGATTACCAGTAGAGGATTGTACTATCAAAAAGATTAAAATATTAATATAACTTTAAGATCTGATAGAGGAAAAAACTATATAATATTTTTCTATATATATTTTACTCATGAAAAACTTAACAAACTAATAATAGAGGTGGATATATGATATAAAAATAGTATCATTATATATTTATAATATTTTTTATGAAGTAAAAAATTCTCAAAAAAATTGTTAATAATAAGAAGTTTACCTATTTTAGGAGAAAATTTATTAAGTATGTACAATTTTTTTATTATTTCAAGGTTTATATGATGTATTTTAATTTATTATGAATACATAGATATTTACTTTTTTTTCTTTTTAGTTTAGGGACATCATATTATTATCCCTTTGGGATATTAAAGAGATAGGTATAATGTACAGTAACTTGACACTGTGTAGTTTTGCTATTATTGGAGGCCAATATAATGATTAGATAATAAAATTTTATTATTTTACAAGGTCGATAACACTTGAAGATTATAAGGGAGATGTGGTTCATAAGGATAAATATATTTATAAGTAGTCAACAATTTTTTTTATTTTAGTTATAATAATAATATGTAAAATATGATATAAATAGGTCTAAGTAGCAGGGATGACAAAATGTCTCATCAGTGTCAAAGTCCAGGCTAGTTTCACCAATTAGAGAAGATGGGACATTTTTTAGAATAATATTTTATAGTTAAAATATTTAATTTGGGATGTTTGCTCACTTTTATTTTTTTAAGAAATATTTATTTGAGATATTTTGAAAGCCAAAACTCATATAATGGGTGATATTGTGGATTTGAGTGTGTCTAATCTTTATCTAAATTTAGATAATCAAGTTACAGTAAAATATTCTTCCAACAGTTTTGGATGTTATGGTAATATTTTGTAATAGATTGACGGGTGTTATTGATTGGACATAGTCTAAATCATGTGACACTTATAGAGTATGAAAGTAGTATTTTTACTTTCATAGTAATATTTTATAATATATTGTATGGTGTTATTGATTAGAAATAGTCTAAATCACGTTACACTTATAGAGAATGCAAGTAGTATTTTTACTTAAATCATGAAGGAAGTAGACAGTGAGAGGGATGTGAATATATTATTTTTTATATCTTTATTAAGTAAAAATAGATATAAAAACTCAACAAAAATATTAAAAGAACAAAGAACAACACATCAATCTTTTTACAACATATACAAGTTTCACCCACTAACTCATTATTGTGGTATTTAAATTCTTTTAAAACACTATAACTATTTGAGATCTTGTGATTATGTAAAAAATCATCAATAAAATAAGGAAATATGAATGAATTTATTGGAGACAAAAAATTGAGTATAAAATGAAATCAAAAAGTAAAAACATATAAAATAGTGAAAATATTATTTATTACCAGTGAAAGTTTTAACAATTTTATTATTATTTGAAAACTTACATTATGTATTTTAATTTATTTTGAACTCTTAAATATTTATTTATTTTTGGTTTAGGGACATAATTTTATCCCAAGACAAAGGTTAGACAATGCAATATTATTATTTCAACATGTTGGTAGCACTTGGAGGGGAGATATAGTTCCTAAGAATAAATATATTTGTAAATATTAAACAAATTTTTTCAATTCATTTACAATAATAATATCTAAAATTTTTAATGATATAAATATGTTAAAATAGTAATGATGATGAGATATTTTATCAGTAGTATTAGAAGGTAAATAAATGGTATCAGACAATCGAGTTATCTATATAAATATAAGGGATAAGCGGTTAGACTTCTCTCAATAATCATAATTAATTTTAGCCTATTAATGATATAAATTATTAGCTAATCATGAGTTTAGTTATTGTCCAAATTTAGACAATTGAGTTGTAGTAAAATATTACTCCAATTTTAAAGGATTATTGTAATATTTTATAATATATTGTTGAGTGTTATTGATATTAAGAATATTGTCTTTCAATTCTTTTATATTTTTATATTTAAAATAGAAAGAACTTACAATTAGTTACCTTAAATTATATAAGAATATGATTAAAAAATTATATACTTACTTAAAAATAAACTGTTAATTATTTACTTAAAAATAAAATGTTAATACAAAAATATGTAGTAAAAATATTTGAATCAATCTTGGTGCTTGCATCTCTACTAAATAAATTTGAATCAATAGAGATAGTTTGAGATTAATGACAAAATATATTAAGATTTTATATTATAATCAAATCTAATTCATAACTAACTTCTATTTTAAGAACTGTAAATTGTACTTTCTATTTATATTTAACTAAAATGCCTTTTGGATGAAGTTGTTTTAGAATTTAAACAAATCAAGATGTTGAGATTCTCACATAAATTTTTAGACAAATATAATTTACTACACTGCCTACTATTAAATTGAATGTATACAACTCACATTTTTGCTTAAGGAAAAAAATTAGTTTGAATATTGTAAATAGAACAAAAAATATACTAAAAATATTTTCTTTTTTTAATTTGAGATTTTGGCAATGTTTAAATTGAAATAATTAACATATAATATTAAATATAATTTATGTGAGAAATATATTACTTATGAAGAATTATGATTTTTTATATAGATTCTTTTTAAGAAAATAAGCAAAAAAAAAAAAAAAGAAGAAGAAAAATGCCCTATGTCAAATTGGATTATGCCAGTTTGATTAATAGTCCATTTATTTATCTATTAAAAACATTGTCTTACATGTAGGCTCACAAGATTACTAAGCCACTGCATATCTCTAGCATTAATCATATGACCACACTACTACAAAAAAAGTTTTCTAAATCATTTGAAAATGGTATTCTACATTAGACAATGACCGATATAGAAACATACCGTGTAGAAAGTGTACACTTTTTATATCGGGCGGTTCACTGGTGTAGAATGAATAGAATTTAAGCCGATCCCTTTTGAAATTAGGAGTAGAATTTACTAATATCTACACAGGTTATGTGAACAGATTAATTAATTTTTTATACAGGTTGTATTTTCACCCGGTGTAGATTAATTAATTTTCTACACCTCACCATAAAGACAACCAATGTAGATGTTGTAATATTTATATATTATTTCTACACCTACCGGTATTCTTTATGTAGTTTAAATATATTTTTAAAAAATGACCTTTTCAATATTTCATTAACCCAATCTCCTGAAACTTCATGAATAAAATGCCCAAATATATGGACTCAAAGAGACAGCAACAGAGACAGAGTTTAAGATGGCATAAATAAATCTTCATTTGTTCATTACATTATTCAATTAATAAAATTCAATAAAAAATACAACAATTTGGATAGAAAAATAAAAAATATATTCTAGTAATGACAAATACTATTGAGAATGAATGATTTGAATAAAAAACTCAGCCCAAATATTGCGCATGTCCTCAATATCTTGTTCAGGAAATGGGTAAGGTTGATCAAACATCTGAAACATCAAATTAAAATAAAAGAAATTAAGGCATTACTGAGATATATTAACTTGATAAGAAATATATGAAATTATTAAAAACACAATTTACCTCCTCAGTTAGATCATCTCATTGGATAAGATGATATTGATCATATGTCTAACCATGTAGAAGCCGCACAAGTTACTTTCTTGTGTTTCCATCGACTCTATAAATATGAACATAATTATGTGTCATCAGTAAAAAATCATGTGAAGCATAAGACTTAACACTTTTATTATTTTCGGTGTGATCCATTCAAGGTCCCTTACCGAGTTGGCTTTCTTAAGACCCCTTGCAATTTATAAACGTCCTCATAGCCCTATGACCAAAGTTATGAACTTAGTAACCCTTTTGTTAAAAATACCAATTTAATTTATTACAAGAACTATTATTTTATAAGGAAGAAAACTCACATGTTCATAATCTTCTTAGCATTAGCCGATGGCTTATAGTGGAGGGAGCATAAGAATAAAATTTTATAAGTGTGCTTACATAGTATGATCAATTGTTAATGATTGCTATAGAAATTAATTAAACAATAATGCTTATTAGCATTAAGCTAAGCAAGTACAAAACTAGTATGAAATAAAATGAAATATTATTATTCTTACTCCTGCATATATGGTGTGAAGAAACAATCAATATCGGTTTCATAAAGGGCCCTTGAAATGTACTGAAGTATCAAAGATTGGGAAGTCCTTTTTTCAAAAATATGAAATGGGCATAGGAATCCGAACCGACCTTGTTTGCCCTTAAAAACCAACTCAGCTTGCATGTACCTACAGTTAATGCAAACACGATGTTAGTTAATGCAAATACTCAGCAAATATGAATTTTATTATTACATATATTTATATTTAAATTAGACTTACATAAAAAATACTTGGATGCACCTGGAGATTAGTTTATTCCTAGGAGTGATAATAGATTTCACATCTACATGGTCAACAAAGGTAGGTGTCCCCGTGTCACCCACAACTAAATTCATAGGTAATGCATATGGGAACATTTCGTTATATGACAATTGAATCACATGTTACATGACACTCAAATTGGGAGGTGTGGGAAGCTCGCTTGGGGATACCATGACTTTATCCGAAATAAGATGCTTTAGCCATAATGTAAAAGTCCCTTTTGCTTGACTCACCGTTTTCATCTCATCAATCAGAATTGGGACAAGAGCATCTTCAATTATCACGTCTTCTACTGCCACCCTTAACTGATCGTCTTAAATTTAGATGTGGTAGGCAGTTGCCCCTAAGATATGAATAGAACCATGTGCCACTAATCTTTTGAGAGGATCCTCCACATATAGATCATAAGGTTCATCATCCTCTGATATCGGCCTGACCATACAACAGCTACATTTAGTGCTAGGACAGGCTACATTTGAGAGTATTTGGGGGAACTTGGTTTCTGTTGCCTTGATGTCATCATGGACATTTTTCCTTAATGCTTGCCAACCCTTCTTGTAGTCATACCTCAATTGAAGTTTTTGCCTGTGCTATAGCCTCTGCCCAAGCCTCTGCCTTAGTCTCTACTCTCATGATGGATAACAATGATTCCATCTTTACTCTCAGCACATATGGGGAATGTCATGGAGATGCTCTAAAATAATATCTTATACCAACACCTCTTCCAACTCCCCTAACATGGTCCCCATGCTCTTACTTGTCTGTGGTAATAGTCAATATGTTATTCCTACCATATGACTTGAAGGAGCCATAGGCTTTTGTTATTTAAGATTAACCTATAACATATAAAGAGTAAACATAAGAAATAGTATAATTAGCCTACTAAAATAAAATAATAGAATTAGTACTTACAATTTTTTAGCAATCATGCGAGCATAATAGCTTGTAAATGATCTGCTCCTTTTTTAGTGAGAGTATAACAATTTATTTTCACGATGTATTGGAGATAGGAAAGTAAAAGTAACACTAGGATCAGACTCAGTATTTTCTTCCAGCTTCTTTCTCTTTGCCTCCAACAAGTCTCTTTCAACCTTCGCGTAACCCCCTCGAGACATTGTGTGGGGGCAATCATTCTTAAGAGCATGTTCAATGGTTTTTGCTCTTTTTTTGTACAAGACTAGAAGTAGTTAAAATCAATACATAAAAAGGAAGAAACATGGGAAATTCAAGATTCCTTTTTCACGACATATCAACTCACCCTAGATGCTATCATATCTGAACCCTAACAAATTTTTCCCAAGTAACTTCATCAATGAATTGATACTTGCTACTTAGAGAAGGACGAGACTGATCATCTTTGCCTCGACCATGCACATACTAATGAGCTAGTTATGTCTTGAATGCCCTCTAATGCTTAGCACAATAAGACAATATATTTTTCTTCAAGACTTCATTATTGGGAACATCGTAAGTGAGCTATAATAGTTTCCATTGAAAGCATAATTATCAACAAACAATTGTATTTTTTTGTATTAGTCTGCATACAATATACAATATTAAGTTATTATACCTAGATATAATCCCAAATTTGTTTCTTCACGTGATTATCAATAACATCCCAAGTCTCTATGGTGATATTAGTCTTATTGCATGATAGGAGGTTGATATAACTCATGTACTTGGTCTTGTGTTCACCAATTGAGTTCCAATGTGCGTTAAACTCAATCGGTAGTAATTTCCCTTCCTTGCTGTCTTTCAAAATGTCTTTCAATCATGTCATACTTCTGTCCCTCCTTTGCTTAGAGTCGCTTAGAGTATCGCTAGCCTCATTCTGATTACCACTACCCTCCATATTCGTATATATGCAATAACAAAAACAAACATAATAAATAGACTTAAACCTTTTGCCTTCCATCAAAATACATAAAACTTGTTCCTTTAGCATCTATCGATGGAAAGAAGTACAAGTATTTATCGCATATTTTGAATATGAAACGACTAATATTTTGAATTTTATAAGACTTTCTACACTGGATAACATATAACTCTGGTGTAAAAAAAGGTGACCTTACATTTTTCAGATCACTTTTTAAACCGGATAACATATAACTCTGATGTTAAAAGGGTGACCTTAAATTTTTTAGATCACTTTTTACACCAGATAACATAAATCTGGTGTAAAAAAGGTGACCTTAAGTTTTTTAGATCACTTTTTACACCGGATAACATGTACAACTGGTGTAAAAAAAGGTGACCTTAAGTTTTTCAAATCACTTTTTACACCGGATAACATGTATAACCGGTTTAAATATTGGAGTTATTTTTTCAAACCAACCCTTTTATTAACCCATCACTTGTAAGTTACAACAAAATAATATATGCAATCAGAACAATATATTTGTGCTATTATTACATCAAAACAATATATATAATCACATATAAATGAATCAAAATTCCCTTCTTCTTCATTCAATTTTGGTAAACCTATTGAAAAAGAATAGGTCTCACAAATTGAATCATCATCGTCAACAACCCTTTTTCCTTAGAGAGTAACAAACCATTTTTTATTTGCCATATCAGTGATATAGAACACTTGCTTTGCTTGGTCTGCCATAATGAAATGCTTATTCACAAAACTTGTGTCACATCCTTACTTTTATCCTCAATTATACTCATTCATAAGTCATTGGAACTAATTATATAGCCTTTTTCTTTAGAAACATCCATTTTCAAAAGAATTGTTCTCGGGTACTGTTCACTTTTACTGTTCATTTGGTAATTCTAGAACATGTATCCTACTTTAAAAATTCATAATTAAATATAAAAAAATCGAAATAGGGTGGTTCCAATTTCTAATGAAAGCTCTTTCATTGAAATTTGAGGGGAAAATATAAAACTGAGGTTCCATTATCTTAATAAAATCAGTTTATTCATTGAAAAATACTGTTAATTTGGTAAAATCTGGAAGTTCTAGTTTCTTTACCTTAACTTCAAAAATTCATTTCTCTTTTGTTACTTGTCCAAATGAACCGTGTTACCTATAGATTTAAATCTCTAGACGTCCTATTTAAGCTCACCAAATTTCATGGAAAAATTGTTCATTTTCTATACGAAATTCATGTCAGAATGTTACTGCCTCCAATTGTTTACTTTCTCTTAGTTCCAGATTTTAACTCCAACTTAGAAAAATCATAACAATTCGAATACTTAACCAATTGGGTGTTCTTGGTTTTCATTTAAATCTCTATATCTTAGCTATTATCATGACAAATTGCAAGTTAAAAATCGTTGATTAATGTGTCCTAACTATTGTCACACCACCATGGCCTTAGAACATAATTACAAAATCATTCACCATACATCCATACATGCTATAATATGCTTCTATAATGTCAAGTAACTCATGTAACTTAATATACAAGTTCATCCATCTATGCTTACCCTCTTTCCTTGTGAAGTTCCAGCACCTATGACATGGTTATGTATATGGAAGGAATGAGATTTTATGGAAATCCCAATAGCAAGTTACACAAACCATAATATAATGCATGATTAATTGGATGCTTAACATGTTATTATGAGATGGGAGCTACTCCATAATGGTACATAAGCAAACTCTAACATACATATTGTCATGACATAACTTGTAAGGAGTTGCAATTATTCATAACTCATCATCAACATGACACATTCTCATGCTCAACCAAACACCATAATCAACAACCAAGCAAACAATTAAGCAAACATGAAACTATAGTTAGGTATTCTTGCTACCTCTTAGCTATCCTTGTCAAAATCTTCTTGAGATGATTTCCTTCCTTCACAAATGTCAAAACCTAGCCATTACAAAGTAATATCAAGTTACAACTCAACTTGAACACAAAACCAAGACTAGGTTTTCACTAACTTCCATTCTTTTCTCTATATCATGTTTCATACTTCCATCTTTCCAAAATAAATTCTCATAGTTCATTTCTACATAATTTTTCATGTAGAATCCAAATATGAAACTAGAATTTCCAAATCAAATCATCCCACATGTTACAGTACCAAACCAAAGCAAACCCTCTTGTTTTCCAAAATTCATCTTTTGATTCCAATGCTTCCAATACTTGCTCTTCTACTTTATCCCCACACAATTTTCCATTTTAAACTTATTGGAAGCATCAAAATCATGAAATTATAACATATGAATATTTCCACATACAGTAATAGCTAGAACACAAAAACCCTAATTCCAAACATACTTGGGTTTTCAAACTTATACCACTTGATTCTAGCTTGTTTAAGCTTGTCTAAACTATGCATAACATAAAACTCATATTTTAACCATATTTGTACAGCAATTCTAGAAGCAACCGTAAGATAAATATGGTACAAAAACCCTTTAAAATCAAGAGCTAACTTGCTAGAATAAAGCTCAAGATCAAGGGAGATGATTACCTTGCTTTGTGCTCCAAGTTGTGTGCTTCTTTCTTGGTTGAATGGAAATTTTACAAGAGTTTCCCTATGGTTCTCCAATCATGCCAAACCAAGTTAAATAGGGGGTATTTATATATGAGCTTGGGTTGAAATAGATGGCCAAGATTGATTTGGTTATTATTTGATCTAATGGTCCATATTCATTCTTCAACTTGGCTTGCCCTATAAGCCTTTCACTTGACACCATGCATGACATCATTTAAGGTTATGTTTGGCTGGAAAAAGTAGAATATACTGATAGAAAAAATTCCAGTCCAGTTTGGTACCGATCGGAGCAATGTCACAAAAATCAGATTGTTTTATGTTCCTAATTTTTATAATATTCCAGGATATGTATTCTGTCCTAGAAACTAGTGTCTAGGTTTCTCATACCATTGAAATTATTAGAATGAGTATTTATCTGCCATCCATCCCTTAGAAAATGACCAAAATACCCTTGGTGTCCTTTGTTACACTATATTAACCCTAAGGGCATAATTGTCATTTTACTCCTCTTTATACTGCCTCAAGGCATATACTAGCTTTAACTAATCATATTTATACTATATCCTAGGTTTTTAGCCTGTCTAGAATGACCAAAATGATATCTATCCATCACTGGTACAATATAGTCATCCAGGGGCATTTTCGTAATTTCCCACCTTTCCTACACATTGGCCCCTTCTACTGATGAACTGGTATCATGGGTTTTGGGCCCTCCTTAGCATCATTATAGGCCTATATATGAGGTCATCTAAGCTTATTCTATCCAGATTTACTTATTGCTAAGTTTCATAATCGGATCACGGGTGTTCTTAAACTCCCATCAAAATTCACTAATATAGGGATAACTTTTTATACAGAGCTCCTTCCTGAGTTCTATCAGATTCATGACATCTGATGTCATGGGGCACACCTTCCTTAACTTTTCCACTTATACCTGAGGTTCATGAGATTTAATAAAATTTCAGATAACTTTCAGACTATCAGATAAATATCCAATATCTGGAACCCTATTAAAATTTCTATATTTTGCTACATTAACCAGCATAACTTTCTCTATTTACTAATGAAATGTGGGACTGGAATACTTCCAGGCAGTTCTAAGCCTTTTCTGGCTGAACTTTTCCATAATTACATTTAGGTCCCTGACTTTTTGCTTAATTATATTTAGGTCCCTAAACTTTTGACTATTTTGCATTTAAATCCCTCCTTTTGTTTCTACTTTCACTTTTTACCTTCAACCTTTTCTAATTTGTGTTTAGGTCCCTCTATTTTCCTTAGACAATAATCTCTCTCTTTCCTTTCTCAATCTGATACAGTTTATTCTAATAATTTGATGTCCATTTCATAGAAACTGTACAATTATATGATGTAAGAAAATTGGGGATATGACAACTTGTACTATTCAAATCAACCAGTATAAATCCTAATTGATCCACCATAATATTGTTGTTTACATTAGCCGACTTGCATTTAAACACAGGAACTATGAATTTGGTGTAGTCCAGCTTCTAAATCTCTTCAACAACGCCATAATAAGGGATGACTACTAATTTAGGATTGTTGTCTTTTAAACTAGAGAAGTGCATAGCTTTAGCTACTAACATAACACCACTATTACAAATGCTACTTTTATCATTAGGGACTTCGTATAAAAGGAATACCCATTGATATCAAATGAATTCTAACATATCACATTAAATTCAGGACCATATGCCAGCTATCTAACTGAATCAAATACACAATCATCATTTTCAACCTTCTATTTGAACAAATGTGTAAAAGATATGTTGTGTTCTCTAATAAGCTTTTGCTCTGTCATTCTATTATTTTGTTTCCAGATAATCTCTTTATGAATAGCTATATAGTCTTAAACTTCATCAATGTTACTCAAGATATGTAAGTGTATTTGCTGCAATTTATTACAATTAACACTCTTCACCGATGTTTCACGTTAACCCCTTATTTGGCATAGGGTTTAGCGAGACTGGTAAGTCTTACTTTAGACAGGTAGTATTGATAAAAATCTATAGCTTCTTCATAAACATATTTTTCAACAATGGATGCCTTGGGCTGATTTGGATTCTTCATGTACCCTTTAAGAATTTTCATGTATCTTTCAAATGGGTATATCTATCATAAGTATATAGGGCCACACAGTTTTATCTCTCACATTAGATGAATAATGAGGTATACCATGATGTCAAAAAAGCCTGGAAGAAATAGCTTTTAAGTTTGCATAAAATAACATAACCCTCATACTCTAATTCATCTAACTTTTTAGTCTCAAAGACTTTGCCACTATAGCATTGAAGAAAAAGCAAAGTCGGGCTACAATATGTCTCAAATCATCTTGAAGGATTCCTCAAACAACTATTGGGAGTAATTGTTGCATCAAGACATGACAATCATAAGACTTTTGGCCTACTAATTTCAAATCTTTTATTGATACAATCTTCTTAAGATTAGATGAGTAGTTAGAGGGAACTTTGATTCCTTGCAAACATTCACAAATACTTCTTCTCTCATCCTTGGACAAAATATTAATCTCTTCAACACAATAACTTCCCTTACAATCGGGCCTTGGATGTAAATCCTCACATATTCCTATTTCTTGCAAATAATATAGCCTTCAAAGCATTTTTGGAACTAACATGTAGGTTGAGAAGTGTTCTAACAATTCTGTCATATTTTTCTCCACATGCATGACATCAATACAGTGCTTTACCTGAAGATGTTGCTAATACGAAAGCTTAAAGAAGATATATCTTTTTTCATATATTATTCTCACTTCTCTTGGTAGTCTTATTGAAAATAAAGTTGATGTCTTTCACCTTTTCATAAACTTGTTCTCCAATCAATGGCTCCAGAGCATTTTCAAATTCTTGGCTGCCAAATTTTTTTCAGTCAATGGTATGGGTGGCCTTGTCTTACAAATCTCCTATAACCTAAGTAGACTGTCTTTCTTCTATGACAAAGTTGATAGTAGGAAGTCCCTTCCTCATAA